>CM001191.1:2400000-4800000 GCA_000218505.1 Schrenkiella parvula | reverse complement strand
ACATATCAGTGTCGTGCTTCAGTGTCGTGCTTCTAAAATTCCCAAGAGGAATAAAAATGGAAAGGGATAATTCCATGAATCGGAAATGAAAGTGGAACCATAGTACAAGAACCTACTCAAGGAGCCTAGCAAACTAAAAATAAGAAGCAGACAGAAACTGAAAGAACTTGAAGTGTCGCCATATTAATGCCGAAAGTGAAATCTCACCAGTCTATTAAGCTGGTGCTCGTTTAAAGTGCCTCCATGTTCAGCATGATTCTCGATTCTGTTAATCAATACAGATCATGTATCAGAAACAGTTTCCAAGATTGTTCACTACAAACTTTTACATGACCATCAAACCAGACAAATAGTACATACCCTTTTGAGAACCACTCATTAAATTGTTCATGGCTGTCAAACAACGTTGGCATGATGAAGTGCAGCAAGGCCCATAACTCCGCCATGTTATTCTGAATTGGAGTACCAGTCAGAAGCAATCTGTTCCGACAGTTGAAACTAAGAAGGGTCTTCCATCTTATACTGTCAAAGAAAAAGGGAAAATGAACTTGCATGAGAATTTAGTATTTCAAGAGATCTACAAGCTAATTCAAACAAAAGAAACATCCTCATGTCCTGGGAATCCAAGGTACAAAGGGGTAAAAAGAAAATGAGTAAAATAAGACGATCATTGCGAACACAAGCAACCCAGATTCAACTGACTCGAGGGAAAAGTAAGAACCTTGTGGAACTTTTGATTGCTTGGGCCTCATCTAGCACCATATACTGCCACTTCACTCGGCGAAAATACTTTTCATCGGTTACTAATAGCTGATAGCTGGTAATTAAAATATGAAAACCAGCATCCCTGAAAAAGAGGGGGGGTCAACAGAGAAACTTCAGAAAAGAGCAAAGAGGATTTATTGACTGCAAAGCCTTTGAGAGAATAAGCAGAGGTCACAAGCAAATCATTATCACCTAAAAAAATATCACACAGCCATTACCTTCGGTACATACGCTTGGGATTGATATTCTTTCTTAAAATTGTCCGTTCTTGTAATCCTCCCCAATATGGAAGAGTTTTCAAGTCAGGACAGAAACGACTAATCTCATCAGCCCAATTGTTAAGAACAGAAGCAGGGGCAACAACCAGAAATGGACCCCAAATGTTTTTTTCCTGTGTGAGAGGATGAACGAGTTTTACCATAGCCAATCCACAAAAGATAAAAAGGACCAACAATTAGATTTACCTCAGCCAAATGTGCCAAGAACGCCATAGCTTGAATAGTCTTACCCAAGCCCATTTCATCAGCAAGAATGCCATTCAAACCCTGGAACATATTAAAAAATAATCTTAGTAAATACCCATTCTGAAAGAGGATTTCTCAGGGGAGGAATTTTCTCTATAAAGTTCACAATAAATAATAACTGTACATAAAAGTTGAGCGAACCTGCTCATAACAATTGACTAGCCACTGAAGGCCTTTCATTTGGTATTCTTTTAGAGTTCCTTTAAACAACTCTGGCGTCTGAACTGTTGATGTAACAGGCATTGTAGATCTGCAAGTAGAGAGAATTAATTGTCTTGGCATTCTAAACGCATAAGATCAAATGAGGCAATAACAGGAACACAAACTCACGGGTTATGCAAGTCTATATTGCCCGAGCCACAAACTGAGACATCATTTGATCGTCCTTCCACGTCAGAAGTTTGCCGTAACTTCATATATTCAGTGTCAAATGCATCTGTTATTTTTTTCTGCTTAGACACTGCCTCTTGGGCAGCTTTCAGGGCACCTTCCTTCATTTTAGCATCTTTAGGATCCTCCACCTCAGAAGGTTCTGCTACTGAAGGTTCTCGGAGCTCTTTGTCAACCAGATTTTCATCTCCTTTCGACAAGGGCTCAGAAGGCTTTGAATCAGTTTTGTTTCGCATGAAGTGACTGTAAAGTTCAGTCTGTCTAATAAGAAAATTGAGGCTCTGTTGCTGCCTTTCTGCCTCTCGAAGCTCCTGTTCACGCTTTAATGCCTCTGCAGCTTCCTTTTCCTGTTTTTTCCTCTCTTCTGCCTGTCAACATAGCCAAATTAATCCAACTACACCGTTCAAACAAACTCCATAAAAGAATGATCTAATAACATTCCATATCTACTACTTTCATTACAACTTCATCCCTTTCTATAGCCAAGTTTGTAGAGGTGTCAGTACTGTTTAACTCGTCATCTACGAAAAAAGGGCAAAGAAACCCATGCAAAAAAGCATGTATAATAAAAGATAATTGGTAGCAGAATGTGTAGTCAGATCTAGTTAGCAACCTGAAACTGTACTACAGAGTGTAAGGAGAATAGAAAATGTACCATATGCTTGTCATATCGCTTCCAGAATAGCAGCATATCTCTGGACATCTTCCTGGTGCGAATAGGTGCACTCCTTGGCAATTTGTATGATCTAGCCACCTTAATTCTCACCTGTGAACTCAAAGTAACAGCAGATAAGATGCAAGAGAATGGCAGTTCAGAAAAACAGGTAAAATAAAACCTAAAGGAGTAGGTAAAGCAATAATATGAGAGCCACTTTCAATTACCTCTCTCTGGCAACCATCTGCAAATCTCTTGGCATCAATTGATTGTTTCCGATGAAAAGTAGTGAAAGCTCTGTGGTGTTTTGGTATATCCCTTCTGACAATGTTGATCCAGGCTTTTCTAATCTTGTCCCTTTCTGTCTTTTCAATGACTGCAGGATCATTCTTCACCTTCAGCTTCTTTGGTAGGCTTCGTCGAACAATCTGAAGAAAGCATACACAAAAGAGTGTTACGAAAAATAGATATTGTTGCCAGAGGCGTGAAGGATACAAATTTTTCATAAAATACTGTCACATGATCCAAACCTCATATGTATCCCCTTTCTCCAGAACCTTCACGTAATGGATCTGTAAAACACCACCCTCTGACAGAATTGTCCGTGCAGTACTTCCAGCAGCTCCTTCTGGAATGACAGAATTCATTGCAGCTTCTGACACTTTGAGGCTGAACTTAGGAGAGGAGTTTGAAGCTGACAAGGCCTTCACTCTAGCTTGAAGAGACTCATATTGAGGTCGAGGCTCACCCATTCCGTTACGGCGTCTAGCTCCAGACCTTTTATCGCTAGCCATCAGTTCTGCTAATGATCTCAGATCCAGAGTTCCTTTCAAGTAAAAATCTTTCACATGAATATCTGAAAAGCTTGGCAAGTTTAATGACGCCACCAGCTTGTCAAAACTTGGAGGGATTTTGTAGATAACACCATCACCAATATCCAAATACGACGGCTCATATGCTATTCTGCAAATGATGCAAAATTCAATATTAGATAACTAAAGGGATTACACAGAGTTAACATTACCATGGAACATGAAAAACGTATGAACAACATACTTGGGGGTATTATCTAAGTCATGATAGCTTCCTCGCCTTTGTGGGATCGTATCAGCTGCAAAATTTGGCGAGGTGTCCATGTCATAGAATCTCCCAAGGTGATCGTTCCCTAGTTTCCTACCTCTGTAACTGCTCACATTGCTCTTTCGCACCGGAACACCCATCAGAGGAGTGTGATTCCCTTGAGACTCTTTGGACCTACTTTTAAATTTTTGTAGATGCTCCCCAAGCATTGATCGGTAGTGCTCCTCAGTAACATGTTGATTGTAGTGGTCATCACCATCCTCTGCATCATCATCAGCTTCTGTCCACCGCTTTCTCTTCTTGGTGCTAGAATTCATTCCCGATTTAACGCCGTTGCCATAGTTTGCCAATGCCCCACCTTTGACCATCACCAACCATTTAGACACAGATAAAATATAAAAAGTCACTCAAAGTGTCACAGCTGGTGACGAAAGCAATACCATAAAACCAATAAAAATTGTACCTTGATTGCTTCTAGTTTCATCCTGGCTACTACTCCCATAATAATCAAATTCATCTTCAGGTTTCGGAATTCTGAAGTTCATCAAAGGCTGCAAGAGTGAAAATTTAGCCAGAAACACACGAAAAATCACTGTAGGAACATAAAGAAGCTATAAAATTGCAAAATTTTCCAATCATCAATACTACATTCATCAGTGTCAAATGATCATCCAACATGTACAAACCATCAGAGAACACAGCATAAAGTTTTGGTTCAGAGGAAAACGCAGGAAAAAATTTGAGACCGTAGAGACCTCGAGATCGAAGAGATTTGCGTAACGCGAGTCCTTAGGTTGCCTTCTTGAAGGATCCATGAGAGAAGGAAGAAAGACACGCGTCAAAATTTCGGAGAGTGAAACCCCTAAAAGCTGCTAATAGATTGGAAACATTCGTCACGAGGAATAATAAGAAGAGTCTTCGTCTCGAGGAAGAACCCTAATCCAGTACGATAGAGAAGAGGGAAAAGGTAAAAGAAGAGATGCGCAAGATAGTGGACTCAGCCGGTAGGGGAAGAAGACGAGACTACTAACATATGCCATTCGAATAAAGCTTCTTATCGTGCGCCCCTCCTCCACAAAAATCATTTAATTTCCTTTTTTCTTTTATGTAAAAACCCCTCCGATAACGGCCGGTCCGATAACGACGGAGACGATAACGGCCGATCCCTCGCGGGGAGGAAGTGTCGTTTTGCAAAAAGATAACTTTTTGGGGGTAAAAAGAATATATAAGAAATATATGGGCTAATTTAGGAATATTAAAACTCTTATTCGAGAGAACCCTAATTTCAGTATACAAGATTTTCCTCATCGTCTTCAAAACACCATCTCTGCTGATAGATTTTTCAAGTGGAAAGCGGCGGAGATTGAGAGATTTGCGACGATGGCGGAAAGCAAAGAGAACTATGACTTGACCCCTCGAGTAGCGCCTAACCTGGACAGACACCTGGTGTTTCCTATACTCGAGTTCCTTCAAGAGCGTCAGCTTTATCCCGATGAGCAGATCCTGAAGTTCAAGATTGAGCTTTTGAACAAGACGAACATGGTTGATTACGCCATGGATATCCACAAGAGTCTCTACCACACCGAAGACGCTCCCCAAGGTATATTGCGTATATCCTCTCTGGAAATGTCTGAAATTTTGCGTTTTTAGCTTGGTTGTTTGATGATGAATTCGATTTTGGGATTTTGGGAAATTGTGGTGATAGATATGGTGGAAAGGAGAGCAGAGGTTGTGGCGAGGCTGAAATCTCTGGAGGAGGCGGCTGCACCACTCGTGACTTTCCTTTTGAACCCTAACGCTGTCCAGGAGCTAAGGGCTGACAAGCAGTACAACCTCCAGATGCTGAAGGAACGCTACCAGGTGGTGATTTTGGCTGATAAATTTGTCTGATTTTGTACTGTTTGATTTGCATTTGTTCCTCGAGGAACTCAATTTTTGTATGCCATGTCTTATCAGATTGGTCCAGACCAGATTGAGGCTTTGTATCAGTACGCCAAGTTTCAGTTTGAATGTGGGAACTATTCTGGTGCTGCTGATTATCTTTACCAGTACAGGACCCTTTGCTCTAACCTTGAGAGAAGTATGAGCGCCTTGTGGGGAAAGCTCGCATCTGAGATTTTGATGCAAAACTGGGACATTGCGCTTGAAGAGCTCAACCGTCTCAAAGAAATTATTGACTCAAAGGTCTGCTTTCCGAGTTTCTTCTAGCTTTTTGAGATCCCTGTTGATGTGAGTACATATACTAACTGGAATTTGGTATTTCAGAGTTTTGCATCGCCGTTAAATCAGGTGCAGAACAGGATTTGGTTAATGCATTGGGGTCTCTATATCTTTTTTAACCATGATAACGGAAGGACACAAATCATTGATCTTTTTAACCAAGACAAGTAAGTTTAAATCTTTCTGTCATTTCCGTCTCTTCTTTATATCTCGCATCCCTTTATATTTTTTTATACATTTTTAAAGTAGAAAAGTAACATTTATATTTAGATTCTTATCTCCCTTTTACTTCCTGGTTTATTGTTTGAACTTATCTATGCTTCCACTTCATTATATTTTGCGTCTAAATTTCGTTAAGCTGAACTTGATGCAATATTGATTTTTCTGTGCATTCCTTATTAGTCTCAAGAGAAGCGTGGTCTGAATGCATAGGCAATCTTTGTGTGAAACATTATATTGAGTCAATGTTACGTGTGCTGTGCAATTAAGTGATTAGCAGTAATTAGTTGGAGAGTCTTCTCTTTCACTCTGCCTTGGCCTTTTCTTTGGGTTGTGCTTTTATTGTGGACTTTGCTGGAAAGTAATTTACTTTGTATTCCATGCTGTTTTGTAGTACTGTATACTAATTTGAATTTTTTGTAGGTATCTAAATGCCATACAAACTAGTGCTCCACACTTGTTGCGTTACTTGGCGACTGCTTTCATTGTCAACAAAAGGAGAAGGCCTCAACTAAAAGAATTCATTAAGGTCATTCAGCAAGAGCACTACTCCTACAAAGATCCTATTGTCGAGTTCCTGGCATGTGTGTTTGTCAATTATGACTTTGATGGGGCTCAAAAGAAGATGAAAGAGTGTGAAGAGGTAAAGCAGCTCACGTATATACAGTTTTTATGGAAAATGGTGCAGAGCTATATAATCAACACTCTGACTTTTTAATATGATGTAGGTCATTGTGAATGATCCATTCCTTGGTAAGAGAGTTGAGGATGGAAACTTTTCAACTGTACCACTGAGAGATGAGTTTCTTGAAAATGCCCGCCTATTTATCTTTGAAACATACTGCAGAATTCATCAGAGAATTGACATGGGGTAAGTTACCACGTTCGGTTAATTGTATTCGCTTTCACTTATCTAGTGTTGTTGATCGTTAAGAACAAAATTCTGCTTTTAGCTCAATTTTGGAACTGTTGTATTTCCCTTTGTATTCCTGCTCCATGTTTCGAAAATTTATGCTGGATAAATTTATGCATATCCAGCAGCTAAGAGAATTTTTTGTGGATTGACTTTCTATTCATGTTTGTCTTGTCAGGGTCCTCGCTGAGAAATTGAATCTGAACTATGAGGAGGCAGAGAGATGGATTGTGAACCTTATCCGCACCTCAAAGCTTGATGCGAAGATTGATTCCGAGTCAGGAACTGTAATCATGGAGCCTACTCAGCCCAACGTGTAAGAAGAATACAGCTTATACTAAACCTATAACATCATATCTTATCTTGATCGTGTATGTCTGAAAAATCTTCTATCTGACTTAATGCAGGCATGAGCAGTTGATAAACCACACCAAGGCCTTATCAGGACGGACTTACAAGTTAGTGACTCAGCTCTTAGAACATACGCAGGGGCAAGCAGCTCGATAATCTGAATTTTGCTATCAAATCTTTCTTGACATTTCCTTGATAATACTCAGCTTTGCTCGACTCAAATCATCTTTTTGTTTTGTTTTGCCTTAATTTGTCCTTTTGCTTTTGGAAAAGTCTACATGTTCATCTTCGCAAAGTTGGTTCTATTTGAATTGTTGGATTCACGCTTTGGACAATGCAAACTTTATTAATTCTTTGTATAAGCTCCTGAGGACTGATTCCGATTAAAGCGTTTGAAGGTCTTTGACTTGTGGTTAAGCCAACATAGTTTCTACCTTGAATTGAACAATTGTAATCGATTAGGAGTAAAGACAATAATACGATGCCACCAGTAAACAAAACTTTTAATTATGACACAGGAAAAAACAGGTCACAACTGTCTCTTTCAAAAGTATAAATTACACCAGGAATCCAACACACCAGAGTCATCAAAAGAGAGAAGATCTCCATTAAATCCATCTAACCTATGTAATGTTTCTTCAGTATGAAGGACTAGCAGATGGTTTCAGTTTCTTTGGAGGTGGGTTTCCTCCAGAGAGCACCACATAAGAATAGAAACATAACATGGCAGCACTGCAATGAAAAAGACATTAACACAAGGTTACATGAGGCCACTAAATGTAGTCTAGTTTAGTGATAGCGGTAGGTCGGTTAGCTGTGGCTCTAATGCCGGCGATACATCAGACTCTGTTATAGATCACAAAATGGAATTCTCACCTGACAACAGCAAAAAGCCCGGCAGGAAACAGCTTCTTAGTCTGCATAAGTACAACGTTAAGCAGTTGAAGTCAAGCAAAAATAAACCATAGGCAAGATTACAAAGATGATGAATACCATTGAATAAGCTGTGAAGTTCTTCCAGAAGACAACAGCTGAAAGCACTGCATTTTCAGGGTTTCAAAGAATGAGCTAAGCACATAATCTTTCATAGATAACAGAAACATGTAAATATACATTCATGTGCACATGATGTTTTGATTCCGAGATGACCACTAAAGATTTTCATAAATCCACTCTTCATGTGTAAGATACCAGTAATATCTTGTTGATTACAAAATACCCACTAATTGTTCCTGTAAACAGTAGATGAAGATTACCTGCTTGACCTAGTATATAAGGGAAACTAGATTTTCCCTGTCGCCAAATTTTTAAGCTCAATGTACTAAGAGCTAGAAGGCCACCACCATAGAGGACCCCAGTACTTAAACTTGTAAGATTTCGTGAAAACGCAAATCCAAGAAGCCCTCCAGTCATAACGAGACCACCTGACAAAATGTCATTTTTGAATCAGAATTAGCACCAACTAGTTACCCTGCCGATAAATACTCTAATATGGAAAACGAACTACTTGCTTTAAGAACTTTAAGAGGTAGCTCAGTAATCCAAAATTTGAAATTAAGTTTCGAGAGAGAGTCACAAAGTACCATAAGGAATGCCAAAACAAAAGTCATGGATCTTTGCTGCTCTTTTTGGCTGTGTGGCAACATGTTCCTCTACTGGCTCTGTGATACTCTCTTTACTGGTTGCAGTTTCATCCACTGTAGAATAGGGTTTCGATGTTTTCTCAACAAAAGGTTTTGAAACCTCAGCTGTATAGCTCAGAGAAGCTGGTGTTTCTGAGCTATTCCCATCAACGCTTCTAACTACAAAAAACTGCACCATTTTAAGCGAATTAGCCAGTAGTGACACCATCAGTCCCCAGCAAAGTATTCCAAGCACATAGCGACAACCAGAGAACTAGATATCAGTGTTTCAACTTTTTCAGAAAAAGTAGCAAAACAGAAAAGGAATGAATTTTCTGTTTTTTTTTTACAGAAGGTAAAATCATATAACATTCCCTACCAACTGAGCCAGAGAAGAAGGAATCAGTTCAAGTCCCAATAAGAACCAACTCTAGGAAACAGAAGCCAATGTCGAGCACGACTAAAATCAACAAAGCTCGTAACTTTTTGACAGAAATCAGTAATTCGTACCAAAATACAGTATTGGGCATCATCGAAACCAAATCGAGATAAAGAAATCTATGTCTTTTTAAGGCGATACTCGAGAAGGTTACCTCGGGACGGAACCTAGGGCATGGAAACGGTCTGCTCTGGAAGTGGAATTGGCGATTGGTGGAGGAGAAACAAGCAAGCTGAGAGATTTTCGCAGCCATCTTCGAGATCTGAGATTGAAAAGTTGAAGTAAAAAGTCAAAGGGAACGAAATGGAGAAAAAGCAGAATCGATTTTAGGGGAATGGAGCGTGGACAGCACGAGAGAAAGTGGTTGATTTTTGATTAAGCCGGCGTTAAGGACTCTCTCTTGCTGAAATTTCAGAAGACGATGCTGATCGGACAATCGTGACCGTCCGTTCGGTTTTAAAAATCGACCGGTCAAAATGTGGCGAGGAATTACGCGCATATTGATTATCATTTGGATTTTTCTGTTACAACTTTTTTGGTTTGTTTTTTAGTATCACCAATTTGATACGGTTTTAGTTTGGGATTTTAATGAAAATTATGTCATTCAAAAAATTAAAAGACAATATAAATGTCGGTTTATTTTCCTTTTCACTTTGGTGTTTCGCATCCAGTTTCGAATTTTGGGAGATGAAAAAGTGATCCATTTAAACTATCTTCGCGAATTGCTAATTATTCGGTTTAGCTGGTTTAGGCTTTGATTTCGGTTTAGTTTTTAAGTGGGCTACGATTAGTCTCCGGTACTTTGGTAGGCTTATTTCGTTTCAAAGCCCATGGGTATAATAAAGGCCGAAGTCTATTGGAGGTTGTTTGACTCTATAACAAATGTGTATCTCAGTTTTTTTTCGTTGGATACTTTGGATCTAACCAAATTTTCTCTATTGTTATGATAAAGTCAAATTTACAAGGAAAAAAAAATTGTAAATCAGCCCAACAAGTTCAATTAGACTTTAATGTCTCCTAACAATTTACCAGCCAAAATAATTAATTTTGTTTTTGTTATGATATTTTTTTGCAAAGCCGATAATAAATTTGTTTTATTAAAAATATGAAATCAAAACCTATCGCCACAACAGTTTTCACTGGATTGTCATGGAATAAAATTATGTAAAATAATTTTTTTAATCATTTATCTCGAATGAAATAAAATGATCATTCTATCAAATTTACAAAAAAAACATATATGTATATATATAATTCAAAAGAAATATTCCTCTACAATTTCGATGAGAAATGAATAAGATGAATTTATTCGATTTTTTCACATCCCATTCATCTTATTCTTTTTGTCTATATTCTATCAATTTTATTGTTTATACTAAAAAATTATCCCTTATACAGGAAAAAATAAAAATAAAAGCTAAATTAATTAGCAATTTAGCATATTGGTCATTGGCGTGAATATCGGAGCGAAAAAAATGAAAGACTTTTCCTCACATTTTAATGTTCAACAACAAACAGCAGGATCGTACGGTCCATCATCATGGCTAACCTGCCGTGACGACCACGAAACAGTAACCACAACGACCAACCCAAAATTTATTGAACCCATTCTTACATATGCACATACCCCAAAAGTTTTGAAACCAACTGTCTTTTAGTCGTCCCAAACTTAAATTAATTCATAATTTACACTTTTCTTGTTTTTCTGATCATTGAAATTCAATGTTTGGCATAATTTTTTTACTTAAAAGAAAAATTTTCATGTAAATGTATGTTATATATGTCTCTTACTTTTCGGGTTTGATCTTTTCTTTTTTTGGTCTATAATGTCAAAATTGGAACAAGAATTTTCTTTGGATAATTTATTTCGAATGCTTTTATCGGTTGGAACAAGTAAATGTATGTTATATATGTCTCTCGTGCTCTTACATTGTTATTGGATGATTAGTTCTAGTACTTTTATAATTAGAAAAAGTATACTTATTTACTATGCAACTTTTTCTTTCTTTCTTGGGACTGTTTCACACTTTTATTCGTTTCAGTTCTATTTTTATGAATTAAACGTCTCTATTCCCTAATTGATTTCATGCTCAACAGCTTTAAACCCTTATGAATTCCACTCGTTGCAAGTTGCACCAAGTGCACTTATGAAGAGACAAATGTCTCTCTCGCAGTCTCTTATGTGTTAGATACCATAACTGATACCATTTGTATTAACTATTACGAGATATTTTTACCAAAAAAGAAACACAATTACGAGATACCAGCACGTTTTTTCCTTACTGGCTTATTCGGTATATATCCATATTGCCCACTTTGGTATATATATTTTAGAATTTTTCCCCTCGTATATATATATATATATATGTATATGTGTGTGTGAAGAAGTGTAAGATCAACGTGATAAGAGATTATTCGACTCTCTCTTAATTATCATTAGGTCAAATCTCTCTCTTATTAACCAAGCCATGGATCTCCGTTTCTTGGCGTCGTTATCCATTCTTCTTGATCTATTCTTCGTCAATTCAAATACCGCTGGTCATCATTTCATTTCTGCATATATATAGAAAATTATAATATCACTCTGCCATAGAGTTAATCAGACCACGTTGAGATTTTGAACTATTTAAATACTTTTTTTAAGACTAATAATCATTGTTAAAATTAAAAATAATGAATTTGAAATTTCAATATACCAGTTATCAATGTTTTATGGAAATTCCACATGTCGCAATTAACCAATTTTTTTTTGTTGCTAAAACCAAATCTTTAGATTGCTATAATGGATCGTGTTATGTGACATATGATAATGTAGTATATGTTGGAATAATATTTAACAGATGGACACCAAGTCGGAGTTTGCTACGGAAGATACGGCGACAATCTCCCGTCGCCGGAACAAACCGTTCAGCTCTTTAAACAGAAAAACATCCGGCGAGTTAGGTTATACAGTCCGGACCACGACGTTCTCTCCGCCTTACGTGGCTCCAACATCGAAGTAATGTTGGGCCTTCCTAACTCGGACCTACAGCGCGTGGCTTCGAGCCAATCAGAAGCTAATACATGGGTCAAAAACAACGTCATCAACTACGTGGATGACGTCAAGTTTCGTTAGTATCTGTTGGGAACGAAGTGAAGATCTTTGACTCTTACTCACACTTCCTAGTCCCGGCCATGGAGAATATCGACCGGGCGGTTTTAAGAGCTGGACTCGGTGGTCGTATCAAGGTATTGATTTGACAAAAGCCATCCATAGATGTCGATTTTTGTTTTCTATTGCTTTCACATATCTCAATGAGTTTGTTTTTTCTGCAATAAATTGGAGAAAAATCCATATTTTTTAGCCTTATGCTCAAATTTCTTTTAAGATTACATTTTTCATAATACCTTAAGTAAATGGAAATAGTCCATTTTTAAAATATAAAATTTTTTTTGGAAACTAAATGTAGTTGCGTTTGAAATAATGGAACCCTAAATTTGGTTGTATCTTATGTTGGATTCTCAACATGTATTGTGATTGCGTTTGAAACAGAGGAAACCTAAGTTATTTTATTTACTTTTTTGTAAAATGCTTGATTCGTAATAGGTATCTACGGCGGTAGACATGGGAGTACTCGGAGAATCTTACCCGCCTTCGAAAGGTTCGTTCAAAGGAGAAGTAATGGTGCTTATGGAACCAATCATCCGTTTCTTGCTTAACAAGAAATCTCCTTTGCACTTAAACCTTTACACTTACTTCAGCTACGCGGGTAATCCAGACCAAATCCGACTCGATTACGCTCTCTTCACTGCTTCTCCAAGAACCGTCTCGGACCCGCCTAGATCTTACCAGAACCTATTCGATGCAATGCTAGATGCGGTGCACTCTGCTCTAGAGAGAGCTGGTGGTGAATCATTGGAAGTTGTTGTGTCGGAGACTGGATGGCCAACAGAAGGAGGGACCGAGACGAATTTGGAGAATGCTAGAATTTATAATAATAATCTGATTAATCATGTGAAGAATGGAACACCGAAGAGATCAGGTAAAGAAATTGAGACTTATTTATTTGCGATGTATGATGAGAATGTGAAGCCAACTCCTCCTGATGTTGAGAAGTTTTGGGGATTGTTTCATCCGAACAAGCAGCCTAAGTACGATGTTAATTTTGCTTGAAGTAAACAAGTGTTCCATCACAGCAATGCTATAATTTTATATGTTGATAAATATATATTACAAGGAATAAAGTTGGAGAGGCTTGTAATGAATAATTAGGCTTTTATTTCTAACTTAATTAAGATTACGATATTTTATAATCATCGTAATGAATTGTCAACAAGCAATTAGTTTCAGTGAATTAAAAATGTACGTGACGCAAAAAGGAGTTTTTTTTTTCCAAATTCATGAGTTTGAGTATTGACGAGGGAGAAAATAATTCATCAATTATAATGTTCTGTCTAAAAACGATTTGTGGACCATATGACAATCTACGCCGATTTATAAATTTATTTGGACCACTAAAATCACATGTAATCTGTACCTTGTAAATGTGAATAAATTTTTGGTTTTTGATAATTTTATCGTTATATGTAGCCAGTATTTTCCTTTTTATCACCAACCCATAATTAATATATCTAACGATATGTTTTTTTTCTTAAAAGAATGTTATATAACAAAAAGTATAGATTAGTTAGATACTTTCTAGAATTTACATGGCTATGAAACATAAGATTTTTAAAACTTGTCACTAATTTTGTGAGAGAAAAATCAATTGGTAAATCCGTTCTTGTGAATCATTTTTTGTTACGGTGCTAGCTCTTCGTCAAAGTTTATAGAGAAACGTAGTATTTTTAGGGTTTTTTTTTCTTTATAAAGTGTAGATTGTAGACTTTAGTGTCTAATGACTAACGCGTTTTTAAGGTGCCAGTGATGGTTCCAAGAACCATCTAGCCATAATTGACGTTGGCTATAGTGGGTCTAAAAGCCTAATGACGTATAGATACAATTTAATATTAGCCCACTCGCGATTGACGTATGATCAACGGCTTATTATACAATGATCCTCCTATAACCCAAAAAACACAACAATCATTTAAGTTTGAGTATTTCAAAAACCTATTCATCCCGTTAAACACTTCAATCTCTAGCTACTGAGAGCTACTTGTGTGGAAAACTCGTATCATTAGACTTTTCAAGCATAGATGTAGACAAGTATTTTGTTAATGTTATTACATCCATTGACTGACTTGAACCTCGGAGCTCGCACTATATATTAGGCGCAAAATGGAGCGATTTAAACACAAAAATATTCAAGATATAATGTCTGAATCAAGGATCTTAGCCTCCTCACCAATGTTGCTGATTCTTCTGAGCCTTCTAATGGCTTCCTTCTTCGACACCACAGGTTTAATCATCTTTTTTTACACTTATGTAACATCCATTAATCATCTCTATGACCCTGTTGATGATATTAGATAAAACTACGTAAATTGATTCAATTTTATTACTAATGATTAGCTGGACAAATCGGAGTATGCTACGGGAGGGTAGGAGATCCCAAGCCAAATCCATCGGACGTTGTGGCTCTTTACAATACGAGTAACATCCAGCGGATGCGGATTTACTATCCTGACAAAGATACTCTCGCCGCTCTCAGCGGCTCCAACATTGAGCTCATCCTCGACGTTCCCAATAACCACCTCGATCGCATCGCCTCCAGCCAAACAGAGGCCGACACGTGGGTTCGCGACAACGTCAAGAACCACGAAGGTGTTAGATTCCGGTACATCACGGTCGGAAACGAGGTGATACCTTCGGATCCAGCTGGGAGGGCTCTTTTTCAGGCAATGCAGAACATCGAGAAAGCGGTTTCTGGAGCGGGCCTCTCGATCAAGGTCTCGACGGCTATTTTTATGGGAGCGACCACGGACACGTATCCTCCGTCGCATGGAAGATTCAATGATGGGTATAAGAACTTTCTCCAACCGATAATAGATTTCTTGGTAAGCAAGCAATCTCCTCTGCTCGTGAACATCTATCCTTACTTCAGCTACAAGGAAAACATGAACACCATCCCTCTAGAGTACGCTCTGTTCACTGCACCAACCACTGTAGTCAGTGACGACCAGTACTCTTACCAAAACCTCTTCGACGCCAATCTTGACTCGGTCTATGCAGCATTGGAGAAATCAGGCGGCGGATCGTTGGAAATCGTGGTGTCGGAGAGCGGTTGGCCCACGCAGGGAGGACCGGGGACTAGTGTGGAGAATGCGAGAACTTATGTTAACAATTTGATACAACATGTGAAGAATGGATCTCCGAGAAAGCCAGGGAAAGCTATAGAGACTTATATATTCGCCATGTTCGATGAGAATCAGAAGGGTCCTCAAGAGTTGGAAAAGTTCTGGGGGATGTTTCTTCCTAATAGACAGCCTAAATATGATGTTTCTTTCAACTAATCCTTGAAGGTACTTCTTGAAGAAGCAAGGGTTAGTGATACAATAAAATGGTATTTGTCTATTATTTGAGGGCTTTTTCTGTAAGAGTATTAAAATTGTGGGAACTTGTTGTAACAATAAAGGAATCATGAGTCTTAGCTATGTTTTAATCCATCGGTTTCGATAATATAATGAGAGTTGTTAAATATTCTACAATATATATCCACTAGCCCTAGCTTCTTAGATGAAACATTTAGACATAACACAAGCCTAAGCAAAGCAATCATCTACACGGCGTCTATTTTTGTCGTTCAAAACTGAAATCGACCCCAAGAAGAAATTTATTTGGCTTATATGATCACTACACAATGCTTCTACTGTTCTACATAAGACACGTCCCTTCATGATTGTGATCTATAGTACCGAACTCAATCTTAACGTGTGGTCTGAATTTTATACTATTTTTTTCTAATTTGTTTTTCACAATCAATCTTTTGTACTTATACGACTTAATATTGAGAACATAGCTGGACAATTGCTAACTGCATCAATCCATCGGCCGGGTTGAAATATAATTTTGCTGTATATTTTTTAAACATGTATGACAAATCGGCTATGGAGTTTAAGTTTTTAAATTCGTCACAAAAAGTATGAGAGAAAAATTCGATAATTCCATTGTAATTGCTAGGATGTTAATAACCTTCAAGTATATATGTAGAGAAATACCTATTTTTTTCCCTAAAATGTTTGGCAGAAAGAAAAACTTTTGGATTTAATAATTTAGCGTCTAACTAACGTGAATTGACGATTAGAAGATATTATTAGTAACAAAAGTCATTTAACCATAATTGATGATGGCTAGGTTGTCTAATGACGCAAGGATACAATTCAATGGTCCACGATTGACGTGTGATTAACGGCTTGTATCATGCTTCCAAAATGCAAGTGTCGTCGCATTTAATCATAGAATTTATATAGTGGGGTGTGTAGGGATCCATTATTCCGAAAATGTTAGCTATTCGATGTCTAAACTACTTTTTTATGTGTAACATTAATTTATTACTGCATTTGGTCTAGAAGATTACTGATTCACAATTCTTCTAATTATAAACTAAAAGAAATTTTTTAAAGAAATATTACTTTCATGATATCATTTTTAAAAATTTATCAGATTTCCATTTTCAAAAATATTTTTTTATAAATGTCACAAATTTTGAATTTATAAGAGTTTATAGAATAATTTTATAAAAGTTTATAAAATACGTTTATAAGAGTTTATAAAAAAATATTATAAAATATTATAATTTTTTATAAAAATATTATTTTTTTAAAATAGACAACAAACAATGATATTTTTGAAAAATAAAATCATATGAAAGTGTTATTTTTGAAATTCTCTCAAACTAAAAATCTGTTATCTAGATGAAATAGTTTGATCCGGCCTATTTCACAAACATAAATTGCAATATCCATTGAAACTTTTAGTATTTGAGATTGATTTTTTTTTACTTTCCATTTCACAGTAAGATTTTGGTGTCTAGCTAGTTAGGCCCTTTTGAAAGCTACGTGCAGGGCCGGCTGAATCCGGTATCCCAATAATTCAACTTTTTTTATAAAAAAAACAACATTAAACAGACCTAGAAATTTCTATATATTAACAAAATCAAAATTTTCAAACTTAAAAAGACCCGAAAACAATTTTTCCCTCAGGGTGCATAATAATTTTAGCCAGGCTACATGCATGTATAGAATACTCAGACTTAAGACTTTTCAAAGCACAGATTTTAGTGAGATATTCATCAACGGTGATTTAATGTATAACATTCCAAAACTAGTGATGATATGACTCGATGACTTTGTTTCATTTCATTGACTTATAAATCACCGATTCACTCTATAAATTAGGCGCAAAATGCTACGATTTTAATTGTCTAAACATAAACAATAATCGACAGATCTTAACATCATCTTTGAATTGTTATTTCATGAAGATGTCTAATGATCAATCGAGTCTCGTAGCCTCACTTCCACTGTTACTGCTTCTTCTCAGCTTCCTAATGGCTTCCTTCTTCGACACGGCAGGTTAAACTTTCTTCTTTAACCTATTATGAGTATCATATTGATCTCCTTACAGTTGGTTTTTTCAGGATTTGATTAAATTTTATTCCTACTACTGATGATTCTTAATTTGGAAATGAAGCTGGACAAATCGGAGTGTGCTACGGGAGAATTGGAAACAACCTGCCACGTCCGGCGGATGCGGCTTTACGATCCCAACCAAGAGGTTCTCGCCGCTCTACGGGGGTCTAACATTGAGCTTCTGCTCGATGTTCCCAAACCTGATCTCCAGCGTATCGCCTCGAACCAAGCGGAAGCCGACACATGGGTACGCAACAACGTTCGCAACTACGCAAACGGTGTCAGGTTCCGCTACATAGCGGTCGGTAATGAGGTGCAACCTTCGGACCCAGCCGCGAGGTTTGTCCTCCCTGCGATGCAGAACATCGAGAGAGCGGTTTCAGGCCTCGGGATCAAGGTCTCCACAGCTATAGACACAAGAGGCATTAGTGGGTTTCCGCCTTCAAACGGGGCGTTCACACCGGAATTTCGAAACTTTATAGCGCCGGTGATAGCTTTCTTGGCAAGCAAGCAATCTCCTCTGCTCGTGAATATCTACCCTTACTTCAGCTACATTAACAACATGAGAGACATCCGTTTAGAGTACGCTCTGTTCACCTCACCGTCCACTGTAGTCAATGACGGGTCAAACCAGTACCGAAACCTCTTCCACGCACTCCTAGACACTGTTTACGCGGCATTGGAGAAATCAGGAGGCGGGTCGGTGGAGATCGTGGTGTCGGAGAGCGGTTGGCCGACGGCGGGAGGAACCGCGACGAGTGTGGATAATGCAAGGACTTATGTGAACAATTTGATACAAACTGTGAAGACTGGATCTCCGAGGAGGCGAGGGAAAGCTATCGAGACTTATATATTCGGTATGTTCGATGAGAATCAGAAGAATCCTGAGTTTGAGAAGTTCTTTGGAATGTTTCTTCCGAATCAACAGCCTAAGTATGGCGTCAATTTCAACTAATATCCTTGAAGACACTTCACGATCGTGATCTGATAGATGAATGGAATTTGAGGGTTTGTATTGTAAAAGATTCCAAAAAGTGGGAACTTGTAATAATAATAAGAAATAATGAGACCTAGAAAAAAATAATAATATGATCATACATACATACAAGTATGTTTTGCTCCATCAGTTTCGACATACAGCTAACTAGAAAGCCACTTGTGTAGAAAACTCACGTTCTTAAGACTTTTCAAAGCATAGATTCAGAAAAAGATATTGGTTAGTAACAGTTGATATGATACGACGACTTTAAATTTCATTCTGAATGATATTAATTATTATATAACTACCGAAACATAGGACAATCAAATTTGTGATGACTATTCAGTGAAACGGATTCAAGATGGAATCTCAGGCCAGAGACAAAGATCGGGGATTCGACGCACTATGTCTAGAAAGATTCACACACAACAGTTAAAACATGGCCCAAATATTGGGATTGATTGTTTTGGTACCAAACCTAGCCCAAGTATTGAAAGGCTAATAAGAATACGTTGTTTTTGTACCCAATTTGGCCCAAATGAAAACTGGGGCATAGGGTAAAGAATTTTGAGCTATATATTAATGGAATTATAAAAAGTTCAAATCTTTGAAATTTCCAATTTCTCTGTAAAAGAAAATCAATTAATAATTGGAAAAAAAAATTATTTAAAGGAGAGAGAGCTAAACCGAAGAAGTAAACGGCTATTTTTTTCTCATTGTGTACATACTACATATAAGTTTGTGCAATGATACACATTCGAAGACAGATGGTTTTGATTCACTCATTGGCCTCAATCCCCAGTTCGTTCTCTCTATATATAGATGAAAAAAATGCTACAAAATATGAATATAGATTCACTCGCCTTGATTTCGTTTAAGGATGGACACTATCTTTGTAAGTGAACTAAAACGATGATGCTAATGGATATGAAAACAAAACTAAGTTCTGTATGTGGAACCGTTTACAGATTCTTCATGTTGCAGAGATTTATTTGTACCAACCAGCAAGAAAATGCCGAAGCAGGAAACCGAAGGCGCACGCTAGTGCCTGCACCAGAAACACAAAAACCAAGTTTATAATATCTCTCTCTCACAAGTAACAAGCAAACTTGTACTTAGAGATAAATGGGCATTAAACAAGCTAACCTGGAAAACAAGGAGATGAATACAAAGAGACTTTTCTGATTTCCTACCAAAAATCCTCAAGTAGACGTTGACGAGCGTCCCATCTTTTGTTCCCGTTAATAAGCCCGTGGCAGGATCAAACCTGGTTCAAATGAGAGAGGAAGAGTCACGTGAGTCGGCTCACTTTTATGTAACAGGGGAAAAAAATAGCTTACTTGGGGAGACGATGCCGTGGACATTTCACAATGCCAGCAAGCTAAAGAGTTACACAATAGCAAGTTAGATGCTTAATGAAAAACTGAAAAGTAAACGAAAGTGTGGGAGGGAGAAAAGCAATCAAACCTGCGGGAGCGATAATAGAAAGTTCAACACTTGAGGGAGAAAAAAGATCAGGAGGGTTTCACTGCAAAGGAGAATTTCCAAAAGAAGGAGTGAGTTAGTTTGCTTCACACTTTAGTTAGATGCAAAACCACAAATGATGAAAATGAGAAGAGGAAAACAAGGTCCGTATGGCTGGAAATACACCTGAAGTGACCCAGAATGCCAACAACTGCCATAGTCATTCCTGCAAACACTGTGTAAGTGTCTCCGACAAAAACTGCAGAAGGGTACCTAATAAGATAAAAGAGAGGACATGAATGTGGTTAGAGAAAGCATTAGGTTTTTAACCTTCGAGACTTAAGAGAAAGCATTACTTCAGATAAGGAAAAGTCAAAGTATTCCAGAGAATCGACTTGAAAGTATTACCAATTGTAAGCAAGCATCGCCAAGGATGTTGCCATCAATGGCTGAGTAAGATATATAGAGAAGGCATGAGCTTGACGAAACTCAGTATCCACAGATGCTCCGATTTGCATAACGTTGTGTATCAAGATCTACAAGTAACTGAGATGCATCATATCTTTACTCATGAGAAACATATAGAAGGAAAATGGGACGAAAGAATGAAAAATGCCAACGCATTTTGACTGCAGAACTTACAGCAGCTGCAATAACTATGGTTTGACCGATTTCAAGGCCATTCAGACCAGCGTGAATGTTTATAGAATTTGTGCAAAAGACAGCCAGTAGCGCCATATATAACTTATATATCCGTCCTGCCACGACAAAGATACAATTAAGGAAATCAATTTGAAACTATTTGCCGCACGATATAACACTATGTAAAAAGAAGAATTGTACCTAGATCAAGTATTTCCAAGCCAACATAAGAAACTAGAGGTTTTGGTATAACGATAGTTGTATGTCCAGCATAAGCCATCAGCAGTGGAAGGGTTGCAAAAGATGGCAGGAGAAGTTTCCTGCATATCTGACAATAATTAATATGTGAACAAAGTTCACGCATGAACTTAATTAAACAATATAAGAACTGCACTTACACTCTCCAATTAAGTTTCAATTTCATCCCACAAGAAATCAGAATTTTTAAAATATACCCGAAAGTTTCCTTTCGTTATTTTTCCCAAACCAAAAGTTTATCTTATGTGAAGTTACTCCTATGTTAAATTTTAATCAGTGTGAAAGAGATATTTAGAAGAAAATGAAATAAGAATTATGCGGGAAGAGTAAATCATACGCATAAATTGGCCAGATGCAACATGTAAAGTAATGGTATTTTATATGCAACATGTAAAGTAATGGTATTTTATACTACAAGTATGTTTTTGACATAAACTATGAAAACATCATCATCTCTCTAATTACCTAAGCTCAGATAGCTTAAATCAAATCTGCTAAAAAATATCTGTAAAACGGTTTTACTAAAACCTGAGAACATCCACACTCATTAAAACCATCCACAAAAATGAATTTGTATTTGAAGTAATAGAATCAACATGACCAAGTATTCTGCATAGTACATAAAATAGTAGCCTGCTAGTATTCTAGTTCCTATTCATATATTGAATCATCTATGTGTATAACCTAAACTAGAAACTTTCCGAAATGTACACCAGAGCTCATGTTCAAAACCTATGAAAAACACTATTCAGATTGTGGTTCCATCTGAGTTGCTTCCAAGCCTGGAGGCGGTTGCGGTGCTATTGCTGATGCTTGAGATTTACTGTCAAGATCAAGATGGGATTCCAACACCATCCTCCTACCAATTTTCTGAGATGTTTCTCGGCTAATGCTTGATGTGGTTGAAGAGTTGTTCCCATCTTTCGAAAAAGACATGTGAGCTGAGGTTACCACAGAGCTGAAAACACCTGCCTCTCTTAATTCTTGGATTATAACCTGTGAAAAGATGATAACTTGTGGAAAGCCAAGTATTGATGGATCATGTCGAATAAGAAAGTGGTTTGGGTTTGTGGTAACTAACCATGGGGGCATAAATGCGGGTCAGAATTCCTTTCCTAAGGAGTTTCAACTTCAATTTTTCGTCTGTCCACACAACATGCTCTCTGTACCTGTATCAGTGAAGCTTGTTAGAAAAATGGGATCAAGAGTAATGATTATATTTGAGTTGATATATTTTGATACCATTGAAGCATTTCTTCTGAGCTTGCGGTTGAAGCAATGATAAATGCCTGCACAAACAATCATGACCAAGAGCTGTGACTTGTATGGTTCAGAATAGTATGTAAGAAAGAGAGAGAAAAAAGCATCAATTCCCACTCACAGCTCTGTCAAAATCCAACATGAAACATCTCTTAACATCCACCTTAGTGGGCTTGCAACCACATCGATCACGTCTTGAAGTAAGATCTGAAAATCTGGGATAAGTGTAGTGCAGCACGGCAGCTTCTTCTAGTTTCACCTCACTGTCAAAAAAGATGTCATAAAATAGTCAGCACTCCAAACAATGTGAAATCAACAGGCTCAGCCACGTCCATGTCCCATTACGAAGCAAAAAGCATGCAAAAGAAGCTTCTATTGAATAACATAATAGATGCATGAGAAACCAATTCCAAATACAAATAGTCAAATGATAGACATGTTGTCTAAGCCAACGAGAAAATAGCATACTTTGGACTCTTCCTGTAGTTGTGCCATCGATGAGCACCATTTGGACGAAGATGGTCCTGAACACGAGCAGCAGCTTTCCCATTTCCATAGGTCAGGAAATAGTTTGGATTTCCACGAGTGGCCTCTTTATAGCTTCCAAAGTAAACATCTCTCGGAAGATGGTCATAATTCTTCTTGAACATTGATACCTACAATAAAATGAAAGTACAACCAAACAAAAATTGTAGTATTAGATCTATAAAGATATCGTGTAGTCAATTTCTCATGGGGGTATGATAGCTTCTGATGGTTACTAAGAAGCAAGTAAACACAGAAGATGATAACTTCTTTACCTCACTGAAAGGTTCCTTGATATCATCTCGCTCAACACTGCTCTCCTGAAACAAGGAGACAATGCTGATGAAGTCAAAATTAAGACGCTTTTTCAGTATAAAAATGGAAATCCTTATTTCCTGCAGGGCTCACATAATTTGGAAAGACAACTGCATCCACGTCGGTAGAGATATTTCCAAGCAATTTACGTAAAGAATATTCAGGGGTTCCAGAAGGATGTATAAGCTCGTCCGTGTCGAGATGAATTATCCACTCCATACCAGCATCCTAAATACACCGCATAACAGAAACATGGAGTATGAGAGAGAGAGAGAGAGAGAGAGTTGGCTTACCAGATTCTGTATTCAACTATGGAAAATGTAATAGATACCTGAGCCATGGTGATTGCCATCTCCATGTTCAAGGACTGCTTCACGAATAATTCATAGTTGCACGGTTTGTAAAAGAAGCTCGACAACCAAGTCTCATTCCATATCCGGCTGTAAACCAAAAGGAAACGCAGTAAGGTAAAGACGTCCCAACAAACATTTTAGAAGATACACAACAATCACAATGCAAGCACAGCATATTCATTACTAATCTTTTCTAACCGTAAAAAAGATTGATGCTAAATCCAAGGATTCTAGACCGCTCTAACCAACGTTATCAGAACTTCTCTACACTCAATTTAGAATATTTCTGCAACTAAAAGGAACCTCTTTGCTACCACTTCACCAAGGAGCAAAAGCACAGATATCCACAAAGATGCAAAGCAGAAATACCTTTTAGCCTGCTGTTCTTCTAACTCTTTTGTCCTGTGTATAACTTTTACACCCTGCAAAAGAAATCGCATTGGCAATGAGAAGAGACGAAAACTATTGGTTACAGAAAAACAAATCAACGGATCAGGAAGAATCTCTAGAGCTTACTGGGATGGTCTCCAAAACTCGAGACACATTTGGGGATGCAGCCTTTCCCTCAACAAATAGATAAAATGTTGAAACTCCAATAACTTTGTGATAGAAAATCCATGGCAATGTTTGCTCTAAGCCAGCAGAACTGCTTGTTGTAATGCATATCTATCGTAGAAAAAAATTGCAAAACGAAACGCAAATTCGCAGAAAGTCAGAATCTTTAAGCCGTTTCATAAACCCGGATTTGAAAAAATCACAACTTTTTCTTCGCAGGACACAAATATCACATGCCAGAGACAAGTACCAGAGATTTACTATCAGTCTAGGTATAAGATTCATAAACAACGTTGTTGCAACTACTTATGAATATTTCATCAAACTCGCTTAATTCGACTTTATAGATTAGGCTCAAATTCAGAATGTCTCAGCCCTGATGACTCAAATTCTACATCGAGACTCTTGTAATCGTAATTTCATCACAATAAAACCCAGCACAAGGATCAACAATAAATGGCAATCAAAGTTATGAACAAGAATCAAATCATATTATACGAATTCGACATTAAATCGGGAAACCCAAATTGGATCATCACTCACCTTAGGTTTCAGATCCGAATGGTAATCGAATTTCCAGTCCCGTAAATAGGGAAACGAAGGCACACGGCTCTGACCTAGAAGATCAACGCAACCCGGATCAGAACCTGAACGACGCAAGGACCCTATCTCGTGGGTTGTGGCCATTCCGGGGAAGTCGTGATGATCCACAGACCAATGCGTAACCGGGTCATTGAGTCCTCCACGCCATTGGAGAACGAAGGCAAAACAGGCGAGGGAGAGAGGAAGAAGGGTCACAAGTAATAAAAGACGCGAGTAAGATGGTGATGATGTTGAAGAAGAAGAAGAAGAAGAAGACACAGTGGGTTTTGAGGAGGAGTACAAGAGACCAGCCATGAGAGAATGCAGCAGGAAAACGCCAGAGCATAGAAGAAGAAGATATACACTATGAATCCATGGGAGGGAGGGTATGTGTATGTATATAGAGATGGTGGGAGGGAGACGAAGTTAAAACTGAGAGAGTTTGAAAGGAAAATTTGGAGACGGAGCCGTTTTTGTCAGTTGGCATACTCTTCTTCCTATTAAATCAAACAAAATGTTTTAAAATAAATAAATATATTTATTTACATGAAAAAAATACAACAAATAATATCATCTTTACATCCAAAAATAAATTAACCTGAATATTTTTTTGTTTATGGTTATCTTAAATTAAAAAATTCAGACTGATGCTTTTATCATTTAAAACATTTACGAATAATTAAAAAAATCAACGAGATAGTTTTTTTGTGTGGATTAGTATAGCTTGGAATTACATAAAAGGAAAATACAACCATGTGTATACAAAAGTTCAAAAAGATCTTGAATTGTTAACCTAATATTTTAAAAGTAAAATTGAGTTCAGTAGCATATTTCGGATTTGACTAAAATCTTAATATGGCTAATAATTGTATTAATTCCAAAAAACCTCAATGCCAAACTTTTGGTAAACAACTAAACGAAATCCACGAGCATTTAATCTATTGCTATAAAGATGGTGAGAAATTGCATTAAATTACTATGCAAACTGACGAATAATCTGGTCTTTGGTAACGCGTACTGATTAAAGTTACTACTAATCTATGACGAGTAGTATTGGTAATTAAAGTTTCTGCCAAACTCTAATTAATTTACTACTAACAACAATAGGCTTAAACCGTATTTGACCACCGTACAGAGTCACCAAATCTTACTTTGCTATTGCTAGAATGAGACTGCTTCTATACATAAGCAACCATTTGTTTTGTTGGTTGCTTTGGATACAAAAAAAACTACAAAAAGTACCAATTAGTTCAGACTAAATCGCATCAATTGATCTTCTCATGCCAATATGAGCTCCAAGGAATGGTCCAATGTTCCCATCCAAAACCGATTTCAGGTCCGGAATCTCTAAACCGGTTTTCAAATCAACCACCATCTTCTGACCCTTAGAGACATATCTCCTGGTTTCTTCTACTTTCCATTGTTCAACATTGTTCTTGCTGTTGATTTTATTTCCATCTGAAATCTTTTGCTCTTTTGCTATCACAAGCAGCTTCGCCTTTAACCGGTTTAGAGCTTTGATCTTATTTGCAAACCGGTTTCTTTCTCCTGCATCAAAAATCTTATATTATAATCTGCAGAAAATGCAGTAAGCTAAAGTGTAATACAACTCAAGAATACCTGAAGATTCTACGGTTATGCCACTCGGAAGATGTTGAACACAAACCATTTGCTCAGCTAATTTATGATTCTCTTTTGCTGGATACGATACACTCAAATCCTCGTCCTTTACTTCAAAATCAGGAGATGCTCTCAAGAATAATGGTATGATGTCAACAGTCGCTGAACATACCTAGCACAAAGCAAACATCTTTTGATTCTCTTACCAGGAGAAGAAAATGGACAAGAGAGTGATTGATTATATGGAAGAGGAGTTTACAGCTCATAATCTATATATACCTCATCAGAAGTGGAACTTGTGATGAGGCGGTGTACGCCGCGCTCACCTAAGAGATAACCGTAAGCAAACTCGAATTCAAACTCTATTGTGGCTGTGTTTACGCCATTTTTCTTGCTCAAGAGGCTGCATTTCTCTGCCAGTCGTGCATTTTGGCCTAGCTTCTCTGCCCATTTGATGTACATGCTCACAACTTGCTCTGTCCAAATCTGCAAATACGCAAAATGTTATAAGAACATATAGAAAGTAAGACAAAGAGCGTCTTTGAATGGTGAAACTGACCTGAGATTTTGTGTCTTGAGATCCAGATTTGATAACCATACAAGCGCCTTCAGCGTCATGCTGATCCCGAAGAAGCTTAGACATCTCATAGTGATGCATAGATCTACTTACATCTAGTGATGAATCGTAAGCTTGCTCAAAGAGACTGTAATCTATAGCATCATCCATCTCACCCAATTGTATTATTAGCTTAGCTTCTTCAGCCTAATTAAGAAACACATTCAAAACTAAAATGTCTTACAAAAGAAAAAGAAAACAAGAAGATTTGTTTTGAGTAAACCAAAAGAACCTTGTATTTGAGGTCTTTGAGAGTATCAACTGCTTTCGCACGATCAGCTAATTTGAGGAAAATCTCATCGGATTTGGTTGGATCATCCCATAAGTCATAGTAACGCATTGTTTCTTCTTGCTTTATCCATTGCTCTTCTTCGAGCTCAAGAGCATCGGGTGCTAACATCTCCGCCTTAAGAACAACATCTTTGATCTTCTTCTTTAGTGAAAACAGTCCTGCGGAAAAATTTAAAACAAGATTTTACACAAATACCAACAAACCAAAGCAAAATTCACAAAAAAAACCTTTTCAAAAACTTAAAGCTCCCAACTTTATCTGAAGAAAGAGCAAAGTCCTAGAAACCAGTTCCAAATAAACTATTTTTCTTCACCTCAAAACTCATCAGCTTCAATGACTATCTCTAGATGAACACGAGAGAGAAAGAGAGATACCCAATTGCTTATAGAGTTTGTCCATGTCATCCATGGAATGAGAGGACCGAACAGAGAAAAGAAGAGATCGAGATGCTGTTCTCTTGTCCAAATTTCTTGAAAAGCGCCGCCATGAACAGCAGCCGCCTGTAATTTTTGCCGCCATTTCTCTTCACCGGAGCTCCGACTAAAATATTAAATGGGGTTTAAGCTCAGTTCTTGTCCGTGTGATGGGTCTCCACAACCTTATCTTCAGGCTCTGTTTTAAAATTTGAGTCTTTTATGTCTTCCACGTATAACTGGCAAAACTCCTTCATTCTCATTTGTCATAAACAAAACCGAATTTAACACAATTATACGAGTATCGAATCATTAGTTATTTGGGTGATTCGTAATCTCATAAAAGCATATGATAATTTGAAGGGTATTTACGTAATTATCTGTAGGGTTTAGACTTTAGAGTGAAACTCGGTGAAGTTTGAAGTATCGAAGTCGGGCCCGAGCCACTACGCTGCGTTTTGACTCTCACTCTTGACTATCCTTGCGACGGAGTAGCTTATCCCGGCAAATTTTCGGCGCGATTTCATCCGATATCCGTACTGATACGCTGAAACGAAATGGTGGTTTTGATTTCAAGTACAGTGACTATTTGCAGAGTTAAACCAAAGCTCGAAGATGGAAGCTTTCGCGTCAACCGGTTAATACTCAGACCCGAAGTTCCATTTTTCTCAGGTAATTTTCTCTCTTTTTTGTTGAAATTCGGAAAGATGTTTCTCGTTTTCGTGATGGGAGTCTGAGAAAAAAACTCAAATTTTCAGTAGGGTTGAGTGAGACGAAGAAAAAGAAATGTGCAGTTTCGGTTAAGTGTTTAGCTGTGAAGAAAGAACAAGTTGTTCAAAGTGTGGAGAGAGTTAAAGGGACAATTTTTCCTAAGAAAGCAAAAAAATCTCATCATGAGCGAAGGAAGAGATGAAGATGAGGAATATGGGAAGCTTCTTTGTCCAGGTTGTGGGATTTTTATGCAGGACAATGATTCGGATTTACCCGGATACTATCAGAAGAGAAAGGTCACTGCAAAGAATTTGGAAGAGGAGAAGGGTGAGACTGAAGATGAGCTTGATGGGTTTGAAATGATTGATGATGATGATGATGATGTTGATGAGGAGGAGGAGGAGGAGGAGGGGGAGGAGGAGGATGAAATTGATGATGATATCACGAATGCATTAGAAGGTAGCAGCTCTGAAAGTGAGAATGAGTTTGACTGGGAATCAGATGAGTGGGAAGAGAAGGAGGAAGAAAAAGATGTTGAATTGGATGGTTTTGCTCCGGCTGGTGTTGGATATGGTAATGTTACAGAGGATATAGTGAAGAAGCAACGGATTTCGAAATCAGAGAGGAAGAAGATAGCTAGAGAGGAGGCTAAGAAAGACAAGGATGATGATGTGACGGTGTGTGCTCGTTGCCATTCTCTGAGAAATTACGGCCAAGTGAAGAATCAGGCTGCTGAAAACCTCTTGCCCGATTTCGATTTTGATAGGATGATCTCAACTAGACTGATAAAACCGATGAGTAGGAATTCCAGTACTACGGTTGTAGTCATGGTTGTTGATTGTGTCGACTTCGATGGTTCGTTTCCCAAACGCGCAGCCAAGTCTTTGTTCAAGGCGCTTCAGAAAGCTGAAAATGATCCTAAGGTTGGCAAAAACCTCCCAAAACTGGTGCTTGTTGCAACAAAAGTAGACTTACTCCCAACACAGATTTCACCAGCTCGGTTAGACCGGTGGGTGCGCCACCGTGCCAAGGCTGGAGGAGCGCCTAAGCTGAGTGGTGTGTATATGGTTAGTGCTCGGAAAGATCTTGGTATTAAGAATCTATTAGCCTACATCAAAGAATTGGCTGGTCCGAGAGGAAACGTGTGGGTTATTGGAGCCCAAAATGCGGGAAAATCTACTTTGATTAATGCATTCTCCAAGAAAGATGGTGCAAAGGTCACAAGGCTCACGGAAGCTCCGGTTCCTGGAACAACTCTTGGAATATTGAGAATTGGTGGAGTATTGTCCGCAAAGGCGAAGATGTATGATACTCCCGGTCTTTTGCATCCTTACATTATGTCCCTGAGATTGAATTCAGAGGAGCGCAAAATGGTAGAGATAAGGAAGGAGCTCCAACCTCGGTCTTACAGAGTCAAGGCAAGCCCTGTTTTACTTAAATATAAACAGTCTTTTTACGCTTTTGTTTTTGGAAATGATGACCTAATCTCTAAAGTTCTAAACTCTAGAGAGAGCTTCTTCTAAGCAGTAAACTGTTCCAAGAAGAATTGACTTGAACTGTTTTTAACAGCTTCAAGTAGATTATCTTGTTCCAAGAACTAAGCTGATCCTGCTGAATCTTTATTTGCAGGCAGGGCAGTCTGTTCACATTGGTGGCCTGGTAAGGCTAGACCTTGTTCGTGCTTCAGTTGAAACAATATACATAACAATATGGGCATCGCATAGTGTTTCTTTGCATCTAGGAAAAACAGAGAACGCCGAAGAAATACTCAAGGGCCATTCTGGTTTACGCCTACAGGTAAAGCAAAGCTTGTTTCTTGCGCATTTCCTCATTTCCACAAGATCAGAATGTAACTGAAACCCTTTTTCTATTAAATAGCCACCAATCGGAGAGAACAGAGTGTCTGAATTGGGAGACTGGGAAGAGAAGGAGATTCAGGTGACGGGAAGTAGCTGGGAGGTGAAAAGCATCGATGTTGCAGTGGCTGGTCTTGGCTGGTTTTCGCTTGGTCTCAAAGGTGAAGCAACATTAGCATTGTGGACGTATCAGGGCATTGATGTAACCTTGAGAGAACCATTGGTTATTGACCGAGCACCGTTTCTTGAGCGGCCTGGCTTCTGGTTGCCAAAAGCCATCACAGAAGCGCTTGGAACCTATTCTAGCAAGCTTGATGACGCTCGTAGGAGGAAGAAGCAACAAGACAGCACAGATTTTCTCTCTGATGTCTGAGTAAGAGAGGTTCAGATCTAGTGCTGATACAAGTTACAGATTAGCTTACATCAGTGTAGTCACCATGGAAATAAAATTTTCATTTTTTCATTTTTTTGAAATCAAGTTACCATTTTGGATTTTTGTATCTTATAACAGTTTTCAAATCCACCTAGAAGTAGAAACAGAAACTTAGATAGTTTAATGAAACACATAACGCATTCAAATCACGAATTATAAAAAGGAAAGAGATAGTAAACGATTTAGGATGAATTTGCGACCTGCAGCAATTATGCAGTTAACAAAACCGTAAATAAGGCTTCAGTTTTGCAAATTACATATCCGTAGGTAGATGTAATGATAATTGGCATATGATTATAATAATTACATCGTCCATATTGAGAAAAAAAACCAAAACCAAAAAGAGGAGAGATTTAAACCCGAGAGAGAAAAAGGCGTTGAAGCTTTAGACAAAGATCTCTCATTTACAGTTGCTTCTTCATCTTCTTCTCCAGTAGCAGTTTCTCCATTTCTGGATTTTCAGCATTTTCCTTCTGTTTTACTGAATCCGTGACCTAATCTCGATTCGATCAATGGAATGAATAACTTCAGGCGTCAAGTTTGTATCCAGAGATCTCCTTCCAAATATACCCCCAAATTCACAGAATTTTGTTGGGTTTTGGATTGTTCTCCATAGTATCGATCAAAGGTTAGGATTTTGTAGGGTTTGGGGAATTTGGCAGAGTTTTGGGAATTGTGGGCAAAGAGCTGAAATGAAGAGAAAATGTAGAATTTGGTTGCCTAAGCTGCTTGCATCAACTGAAGATTTGACTCAGAGTCTGTTGTTTGGGTGGTTCGTATCCCATTCCACTTCTTGCCTTGACGTTGTTGTGGCCTTCATCACTGACGAAAGCTCCTTGTCCAATGGCGGATCTAGGCTCCAAGTAAAAATCTCCACTCCAAATTTCTTGTTTCCCGAATTTTACCTACCCTTTTTCTCTAGCATTTTGATAAACAGCATTTGTATCTTTGTAATCTCTAACAGGACATACTCCGTGAAACAAATGAGAAGATGCCCTCGAGTTTACGGGATAAAGCAGCATTTACGCTTCTTGGTCGTTATGATACATGCCTTAATGCTAATAGAAACTCACCCAAGATTACAACATGCAAAGATTCGTGCAGTAACGCCGGATCTTATGGTAGTCTTTGCAGATATAGTAGCCTAAGCTGTGGTTGTCATAGGGTTGGTGGCTTAGTAGAGGATTTCAGGCAAGATTCTGTGAGCAGTCACTGGATTCATATGGTGCACGATTCCTCAGAGCGTAGAATTATGGAATTTGATTCAAGGTCTAGATTGCATCATATACATTGGAATGGGGATATTGTATCTGAATGTGATGTACACGTATGTAAGTCATGATGTCTTTCTCCTGTATTATTCTTTCTTTTTTTGAATCTATGCACGGTCGTACTTGACTCTATAAGCATGGACTTGTCAGGTTATAGTCTATGACACTCCAGTGTTTGGTTCTCACCATTTCTCCTTAAGCTTTTGGAATTCTTCTACTCAGACAGAAGCTCCTCTTAAGAAACCCAATTGGGTTGATGATCTTCACAAGAGGCAACCTCTGATTGAAATGGTTGAGTGTTTTCCAAAAGGATTCTCTTTGTTGTGCTGTTACTTTCTGGACTTGTTGCCAAGATTAACTCATTCTTATGTGAGCAGGAAACTGTGATTCTTTCCATAAATTGCGCCTCATCTACCAAGATTACTTATGAGAAGCTATCCTCGCAGCTGAAGACTTCTTCCCGGAACTTTTCCATTAGTTACTTGTAAGCTCTCGTGAGATTTTACTTCACTTGTTCAGTTCTTTCTCTATCTTTGTTGTTTGTTGTTCTAACCACTTGCATCTTACTTATTACTTTTCAGGATATCTTCTTTGACATGGTGGTTACTTGCCAAAATTTTAAGCTCTTTATCAAGTCTATATTATAGCCTTATCCACTTCTTCTATGTACTTTCAAGTTTTCCGATTTTCTCATGGGTGCATATAGCATCAAGGAGGGTACTCAAGAATACAAGGATCAACTTCAGAGTACGCAGCTGTCAGATCTTATACTGGCCAATCTTTCTTCAAGAGAATGACATGACGTAAGTTCAATCAGATATCCGAATTTGCTTCTTTAGCCTTGTAAACTTTTTCTGTTTACGCAAAATTGCATATGTATGCTTTTCGACTGCATAACTACTTATCTCTGGAAATAAAAGGCTTAGCTCCCAGATACCATCATACAATGCATTTCTCATTTCCTTGCTAGTTTCACATAATTGTATAGCTAATGCACACGTCTTGACATAGATGATTGCATTGTATGTGTCTCTGATTTGGTCAGTATTTTATGTAAGTGTTTATTGATTTATGACAATTCTTCTGGATTGTACAAGGTCCATATCCTGTGTGGAACATGCAGAGAAAGCTGCACTGCAAAGACATTCTACATGGTCAGCCATGGCTGTTGATCTTGTTTTGGGGAACTTGATTGGTCTAGGTCTATTGTGTAACACGGAATCTGTTTGCTCGTGGATATTCAATTTTGCAAAGGAGTTTACAAATGATATTTTGCGATCAGGTTGTGTGTGGTTGATGGGTGTCCCAGCGGGGTTTAAGCTAAACACAGAGTTGGCGGGAGTTTTAGGCATGGTATCTCTTAATGTAATCCAGATATGGTCTACTCTCTGGTTCTTTATGGCTTCTTTCATCTTTTATATGATAAGAGCGATTGCCGTCATGGGAATTACCTTTGGTGCAACAGTATCTGCTTCATTTTTCATAGATGCTATCACTTTTGCAACACTTCATATAACTGCTCTTCATTGGGCAATCACACTTGTGTACTCTCATCAAATTCAAGCTTTAGCAGCTTTGTGGAGACTTTTCAGGTAAATTTGATTATTAAATTAGCTGAGTTCATCAACTAAGCTGATTATTGGTATTCTGCTTAGTTGGTATCTTGGGTTCTTATAAGTAAAAGCAGGAGACATGCTATTATTTTTCTGTTTCCTTTTTAAGTTCTAGAGTCCGGGAAAATGATAAACATTTTTCATCTCAATTCCTCAAACCTTGTTTTGAATTATTCTTTGTTCTTCCAGAGGACGAAAATTGAATCCTCTACGTCAAAGGTTGGACAGCTATGGTTACACTGTGAAGCAACACGTAGTGGGATCTCTTCTGTTCACTCCTCTTCTGCTTCTCTTGCCAACAACTTCGGTTTTCTACATCTTTTTCACAATTACGAGCACTACAATCAATTCCTTATGTATGCTGATTGAGTTTGCCATCTCTGTCATCCATGCAACACCGTATGCCGAGATTATGGTTTGGCTTGTCAGGCGTAAAAGATTCCCTTCTGGTGTTTGGTTTGAAATTGAACACTATGGAAAGAACATCCTAAACTCCTCTTATGATGCTTTTGAAGACAGAATCAGTACAGTATCTAGTAGTCGACTAGAAGCACACAATATTCTAATGGTTTCCAATCTTCGCAGCAATTTTTTAAGCATAGGTGAAAGTCTTGCTGTTTTAAAGTCAATGAAAAGTTCATCTGGATGCTCTGTTATGCTTGTGTTTATGTTTAATTGTTTTGCTGACATTACATGAACGTATTGCAGGACAGATTCTTTTGCCTCACTATACAACAATGTTTTCAGGAATATCAGCTTCTTCTCTGACTACATCAGCTCGCGGAGTCCTCAGTGGGAAAAGGTGAAATTAAATGATCTTGACCACAGATTTTAGCCCCTCTCTCTCTACGTCTCCTTTTAGCTTATTTACCTTCTGTCGTCTTTCCAGAATGCCATCAAAGCTGGGGCTTGATCTCCCTCCTCCAAGGCCGTGGATGCACATGCCATTGAGACAGTATTGGGTCCTATGCCATGATTCCATCATCTCAATGGCGGAAAACGGTGAATTCTCCAACCAATCTTCTAGCGTTTTAACTGACTAGGATTGTGATCCTTATTACTTTATCCAGTTAGCAGTTAATCCTACTCCTCGATGACGTTTTTTCCAACAAATTTAGAGTTTTGCTCTCTCTGTCCCCAATTGATTATTATTGGGAGAAATTTCATCCCTTGTAATTTTGTATATCACAACTTAATAGATCTTGTAGCACCAAGAAGTAATTTTAGCAACTGCTAATTGCATCTACGCAAGTAGAATAATAGGTTTGTACAGCTTTTTAGAGTAAATAGTAATTAACTAACTAGGCTATACTTCAAACTTATATTAGAATATTACTAAATGATTTATTTTAGAATTATTTTCTGTATCTTCTTTTTATACAAACCAGTTTGATTATTGATGTTCCTTCAGGTTCTAACCATGATGGGTCTTTGGAGAAGGGACTTCCAAAAGCATACCATCAATCATCATCGTCATAGGAATGGTCAGACTTCTTAGCTAAACCGTTTCAGGTACCATATCTTGTTAATGTAATACCAAACCTGTTTTCATATGTATAACATCAACTGATGGAAGAAGGAAGCATAAAACCAAAATCCTAACTCATCACACTTTTTTATGCCTTTTTTAAACTGACTGATCTTCTCTTACCTATGATCACAGACAAAAGCATGATCTTCGTTTATGGATCCTCTCTTCTGGGTATGTAGCAAATGAAACGACCAGAGTCTGATTAGCAGTGGCAAGGCTTGTTGACAGAGCAGCTCGAGGATAGGAGAAGTTATACTGATGTCTGAATCGTTGATAGTTTTAACAGTGGCTCAGCTTTTTTTCTTGGCTCTTTAGGAAGTTTTTTTGTTTATTGGTAACTATTATTGTTCTTGGATTTTGAATTAGTATTTTATTGGCTTACTTGGAATGGAGATATGGAGATTTTTAACAAGTGAATCGTTAACAATGGAAAACATGGAGTCCTTTATAAATGTTTGGCCTTTTTGTCTTGATTTTATTCATCAGTCTGGTAAAACTATGAACTCGGTTTATCAGCTTTATTTCTGGTTTAACTATGTATTGTTTTGGTTTGATATTTACAGGAAAAAATATATATATTATTTTTTCTTCCTTAGTAAACAGAGAACCAGACCCACCTTCTTTTCTTGATCACTGAGAACGATGAAAGATAACAGAAATACTATAAAATTATATTGCAACTAAAAGTTGGTTGCATGTCAAAGATATAGATTGTATTAGGAAATATATATTTTCTATAAAACCAATAAGATATTGTTATATTGTTTTTATCTATTAAAGGTTCAATGTATCTACTTATATTATTACTTTAATTATTTGATTTGTTTCCTTTTTCTAGATTTTTAACACAAAAGTTCTTATTTTAGTTTCCTAATAAATTTTTATCACTAATATTTGAATTTAACTGTCAATGAAAAAATAAATATTTGAATTAATTTGTCATTTAATATATGAATTTATCTGTCAATGAAATATTAGATGTATTCCATAAATTCACAAAAGAAATTAGATATATTTTTTTGTTCACTTACCAACATTTTATAGGATAATTGAACGTGGAAAAAAAAGAGTAGTAGTATATCAATATTTGAACGTGGCTATGTTTTATAGGATAATAACCGTTAGAAAAATCGTATTTAAGAATAACCTAATAGGTGAACAAAACTGAGCGTACAAATAAGACACGCTTCTCTCGTCACAAACTTCTCTGTTACGTTTTCAGAAGAAAAAGAAGTGAACAAGAACAAAAGACAACAAGTACGATGAGTCAACCTCCAGTTGGTGTTCCTCCTCCTCAAGGTACCTCTCGATTACTTTAGCTCCTTTGGTTTTGATCTCACTTCTCTTGCTTCGTTTTTTATTTGGATTTGAGTTTCAAACTGGTTTTGTAATACGTTACATATTCTTGTGGATCTGAATTAGGTTATCCGTCGGAAGAACACCTAAACCCTAACCCTAAGAACGCTTATCCGCGTCCTACGGGATATCCGGCACAGCAACCCTATCCTCAGCAAGGATATCCTCCGGAAGGACAAGGTTATCCTCCGCCGGGATATCCTCTGCAGCAAGGTTATCCTCCGGAAGGACAAGGTTATCCTCCGTCGGGATATACTCCGCAGCAAGATTATCCTCCTCCGTATGCACCGCAATATCCACAGCCTCAGCAACAACAACCGCAACAAAACACTCCTAGTGTGCTTGAAGGATGGTAAGTCACTATATTGCTCGACGATTTGTATCTTTTTTTTATGATCCTTTGGGAAATTCATAGTTTGATTGATTCTAATTCTTATTAAAAAAAGATGTATCCTGACTTGCTTTGGTCACAAGTTAATTTGTTATATCTCTTTCTCTGACATTGTTAGTTCTTATTGAATTTGCATTTACGTTGCAACTATATAGAAATTGGGTCTGTAATCTCACATTTCTACTTGCTACTATATATTATACGATATGATTTATAGTCTGTTGTTTATATATATGAGGTTTTGTAATATTGTTCGTAGTTAATTAGTGGATTTTGATATTTTTTTCGCAGTCTCGCTGCTCTGTGCTGTTGCTGTCTCTTGGATGCTTGCTTCTGAGTGGAGAAGTCTCTGCTTGAAGCTGCGACATTGGATTGGATTGGATTGGATTGCTTGTTGATTTATTTGTATTGATCTCATCCTCTTCTTATTAGTTCTTTCGTTTTATATGTATTTTCTTTAGTTAAAATTGGTGAAATTGAATTTCTGTTTTAGACAATTATTTGATAGTCCCCGATTTGTAAAAGCACATTCATTTGTAGATATCCAATGGGATATCAACAATTAAAAAATAAAATAAAAAACAAAGGAAAGAAAGTGAAAAGTTTTTATATGAGAGACTTTTAGATATCTATGAGAATTTTTTATAATATGTGTTTATAACTGGTTGAGTTTTTCAAAAAAGTATTAAAATTTAATTAGTTAATTAAATTCTATTAAAATATTTATATTGTTGAGTTGAGATATCTATTTGAGAAACTTTAATAACGAAAATGCTTTGAGCGAGATGATTCGATTGAAATTAAATTACGCTACAAGAAAAACAGTCAAAATGGAAAATAAGTTTTAGTATATAGCCTTGATCATGAAAGCAAACCTCTATTGCCTATTGGCATCTATGAGTCTCAAAACCAATATCCTAAAAACAGAAATATAGACATGACCTTCTTGATGTGTATAGTCACAACGTACAAACGAAGCAAGAGTGAGAGGAGGATTGTAACTTGATTATAAAGCTATAACAAAAACCAAATCTATTAAAACATATCATCTTCGATCGAAAGTGGCTTCTTCTTCTTCTTCCATGCTTGCGTATCGAAACGTGACTGAGTAGTACTCTTCTTTTCACGTACAAGAAGAGACAAAGTAGAAGCACGAGTTTCATCAATCACTACTAAACCATCTCTCTTTTGGGATATCTCCAACTTTGGATTAGCAGCGACAAGGCTTGTAGCCGGAGGAGAAGCTCGTGGGTAGAAGAAGTCTGTCGGAAAGAAACTGTATTGAAGTCCAGCCATTTTTTCTCCTTTTAGTGTTTTCTCTTTTTTTTTTTTGTGAGTGTTAGGTTTAGAGAGAAACGTTTCAAAGAAACGAGAGTATATATTGGCAAAGAAAGAGAGAAAGCTGACTTCAACTTAACGAGGAAACTTAGGGGTGTAAAATATAAAAGTTTAAAACAATGGGGTCTTTTTATTGAAAATTTTGGGGTTCTTTTTGTTCGGTATGCGATTCAGTAGGCATAAATCAGGATATTCGAATATATTAGAAAATCTTGGGCGGTGGTAGTTGATTATGTTGTTAAGGAACTCAAGAGTCGAATCTCAACAGTCCACTCAAAACATTTGTAATGTTAGGACAGCCACGTGTTTTTTCTTTTGCTAATATAAGATGTGGAAAAAATGTTATTTGGTCATGTATTTTGATTGTTACATGATTCGTTTGTATAACAAATGTTACAGAATAACAATATATAAAGTTATTTAACTATAATTTTGAAAATAGATGTTGAACCTGTAATAATACTATTCTTACATATTTAATTCTTCTGCGGTCAAGAATCACCCACAGTAATGGTTGTTATATGAATATTCGGATTGTCTTCTTAATAGCCAAAAGAGACATACGACTCTTTAAATATGCATGAGCCGTTCTTCATGCCTCATTAGGTTCTTGACCAATTACTTGTTCTGATTATATTAGTAGTTTTGGTTAGTATGAGACCGCAATAATAGACTTGTTTTCAAGAGCAGTGATCATATTATATATAATTACTTTTCCTCGTGAGTCACACTCATGCTATTGTGACAATTCTAACCAAACATCATACCATTTTTAACCTAAAAGAAAAACATAACATTGAATAGTTTCGTAAGAAAGAGACCATAATGGCTCTATTGTTTTTATTCTATGCTAATGGGCAATAGCATAAGGATTCTCTTTCATTTCTTTTGATAATTTCAATTGATGAATTGTTAATATAGAAAATGAGATTTTTCATAGAAATCTTTTAAAAGGTTATCAATTAATCATAATTATTTTAATTATAATATAATAGCTTGAATTAAAATAATGCATAAGCATTTAATTAAAAGAATCCTTTTGGACAGATGAAAACAATTGCTTAAAAATAAAAGTAAACAAAAATTGTAAAAATAAAATGAAAGAAGTTGGTGGAAACAAAACAAAGTTGGGGAAAAAATATGATTGGGTTGAGTCATACAGAGATATTGCTCTCTGTTTTAACGGTATCAACATGTTAATTTAATAATTTGATCAATTTAGTCACGTAAAGCAACGGAAGTTCAACTATAATACAATATATATCAAAATTTAACGGTATCAGGTGACACTGTATAGTCTCAAGTGCGTCCGCCACTGCCTAGTACGAGAAGTCTTTATTTTTGGACTATGATCTTTAGGTTGGTCTTTTTCACAAGATAGCAAATTGTATATTTGTATGCTGTGCAGTTCCTTATTTGGGATACCAAAGGCCAATTAAAATTTTAGAAAGCTTAAATCCAAAGGCCAAGAATCTTCAAGCATCCAATGCCTCTTAAGGTGATAGTGACGAGCTACAGGAGACTCGTTGTGAAGAATTCATCTGTGAATGCAATCTGTTATGGTGCTGAGCTGATGATTCCCGCGCTTTTAAGATTCGAGTATGACATTGAAACTCTGCTCCAGTTTCAACCAAGAAAGCTAAAACCAAAGATGTTGAAGGAGGTGAGGTTGAAGAGAAGGTGAAGTCGAAGAGGAAGAAGGATTAGGATAAAGAAGAGTTGGCAGTCACCAAAGTCAGAGAATAAGAAGAAGAAAAAAGGAGCAAAGAGACAGAGGAAGCTGCTGATGTTGATGGTGAAGATGAATCAGCAGCATAGAAGAGTGAGATGAAGAAGGAGACGAGTCTTTTGTGGTTTGGTGCTCTTAAGTTTTGAATCTTTTGTGTTGTGGTATCTTAGTCTGGAAAAATGTGAGACAAAAGGCACTTATGCTTGTATTCAAAGTGTCACTTCAGATGACTTTTGTCTTGTTAGTTTTTATTTTGTAAGCTTCGATTCAATCTCCCAAGCAGATTTCACTTAGTTATGTGACTTATGAATATGATTATGATGGTTTTATCTGTTTCTTGGCTCCTTGTCCTTTTGTCCGTTCGGCAGCGAGGATACGACTCAGTCTGATTGGTTACGGGTTTAAGGTTCTAATCTAACGGGCTATATAAGTGGACCGGTTACGAGAAGTCTCCGTTATTGCCGCTTGCATATAGAGAGAGATAATGAAACTCGGATAATACAGAAGTTATCTACTACGAACTAAAAGATGTCTGAATTCAAAGAGTGTTCGTTCGTCGCGTTCAAAAGAAAACTTATCTTTCTTCATGTTTCGGTTTGTCGTGTTCGTGAGTTTGGGTTCCCAAAATTAGAAAGTCCAAAAGATCAGCGTGGGTCTTAGATCGCCATTTTTGTCTCTTAGCAAATGAATCTGAGAAGTCATTTAAATTAATTTCCTCTGTTCTTCCTCTCAAGTGCAATCTCTTTTCTTTTTTCTTTTCCATTTTTGTCTCTTAGATCCAAATGCTTCCCAACACTTGCTGTCTTGTCTTTCCCACTTTCATTCCCGTTTCCTCTTGTTGTTGCGATAGATTCTCCATGGATTTGCGATCTCTCGTTCTGTTCTTTTGATCTATGGGAAAAACCCGATCTTTTGCTTCATCGTCTTTCAATTTCAAATATTAACCTCTTTGATTCTGGTTTGGAGACGTTTCATTTCTTTGTATCAATCGTAGAATAGGTCCTCGTTTTTTGAGTCAGGCACAATGGATATAAGCAACGAAGCAAAGGTGGATCCGTTCTCAATAGGACCCACGACTATCATTGGAAGAACAATTGCCTTCCGGATCCTGTTCTGTAAATCAATGTCTAAATTGAGACATAAACTGTTAAGATTCATCGTGTGTTTCCTCGGAGGAGCTAAGGTTTTTCTATTACCATTTGTGTCCTGGTTACATCCAAGGAATCCACAAGGGATATTAGCTATGGTGACAACAATGGCCTTTATGTTGAATCGCTACACAAGCTTAAAAGCAAAGGCTGAGATGGCTTACAGGAGAAAATTCTGGAGGAACATGATGAGAGCTGCATTGACGTATGAGGAATGGTCTCACGCCGCTAAGATGCTCGATAAAGAGACTCCAAAGATGAACGAGACCGATCTTTTCGATGTGGAGCTCGTGAGGAATAAGCTCGAGGAGCTTAAGCAAAGACGTCACGAGGGATCTCTAAGAGACATTATCTTCTGTATGAGAGCTGATCTTGTGAGAAATCTTGGTAACATGTGTAACCCTGAGCTTCACAAGGGAAGGCTTCAAGTGCCGAGACTCATCAAAGAGTATATTGATGAGGTCTCTACACAGCTTAGGATGGTTTGTGATACGGACACTGAAGAGCTTTCTCTGGAGGAGAAACTATCTTTTATGCACGAGACGAGACACGCGTTTGGAAGAACGGCTCTGCTCCTAAGTGGAGGAGCTTCTCTTGGTGCTTTCCATCTCGGTGTGGTCAAGACGCTTGTAGAACATAAGCTGTTGCCGAGGATTATAGCCGGTTCAAGTGTGGGGTCTGTTATGTGTGCGGTTGTGGGGACAAGGTCATGGCCGGAGCTACAGAGCTTCTTTGAAGGCTCTTGGCACGCTTTGCAGTTCTTTGATCAGATGGGAGGGATTTTTACTACTGTGAAACGGGTTATGACTCAAGGCGCGGTCCATGAGATCCGACATTTGCAATGGAAGTTGAGGAATCTCACCAACAATCTCACATTCCAAGAAGCTTACGACATGACAGGACGGATTCTCGGGATCACAGTTTGTTCCCCGAGAAAGCACGAGCCACCTAGATGTCTTAATTATCTGACTTCGCCTCATGTCGTGATATGGAGTGCAGTGACTGCATCTTGTGCTTTCCCAGGTCTTTTTGAGGCTCAAGAACTCATGGCCAAAGATAGAACTGGAGAGATTGTTCCTTATCACCCACCTTTTAACTTGGATCCTGAAGAGAGCTCAGAGGCGTCGGGTCGGCGCTGGAGAGACGGTAGCTTGGAGATGGACTTACCAATGATACAACTCAAAGAGCTTTTCAATGTTAACCACTTCATTGTGAGTCAAGCCAACCCTCACATCGCACCCTTCTTGAGGATGAAGGAGTTTGTCAGAGCTTGCGGAGGCCGATTTGCAGCAAAGGTATGGTTGCCATTCACTTGATGCGTAAATTATAGACAAACTTATGATACATCGCCTAATCCAACCTCTTGATCTTTCAAAGCTCGCTCAACTCTCGGAGATGGAAGTGAAGCATAGATGTAATCAAGTACTAGAACTCGGGTTTCCTCTGAGAGAAGTGGCGAAGCTATTTGCGCAAGAATGGGAAGGGGATGTCACTATCGTCATGCCCGCTACTGTTTCTCAGGTAACCAAAGCCCAATCGCTACAAAAATGTATCCTTGATACAATGATACCATAATGCCAAGAACATCAACACTCTAATTCGATTCTTGTATTGGGTTTCAAGATCTGTGATAAATCATTTTCTATCTTCTTGCTCTATGTGTTTCGGAATCAGTACTTGAAGATCATACAGAACCCATCCAATGTAGAGATTCAAAAGGCGGCAAACCAAGGAAGGAGATGCACCTGGGAGAAACTCGCAGTCATCAAAGCCAACTTCGGGATCGAACTAGCTCTCGACGAATGCGTCGCCGTCCTCAACCACATGCGCCGCCTTAAACGCACCGCTCGAAGAGCAGCTGCTGCCTCCGCCTCATCCTCCTCGTCTCAACACCCTTTGGCCGGAACCACCAGATTCAACGCCTCCAGACGAATCCCATCATGGAACTGCATCGCGCGTGAGAACTCATCCGGATCCGTTGACGATGATGTGCTCGCAGAAGCTTCATCGATGTACCAGCACATCGTGGTTGGACCCGGGAGGAATATCCGAGCAACCAACTTTAACAATGCGCACGACGGAGGAAGCGACGGAGATTCCCCAGAAGCTGGAGATTGGACGAGATCAGGTGGACCATTGATGAGGACGACGTCTGCTCAAATGTTCACGGACTACGTCCAGAATCTCGACGCCGCTGATCCAGAACAGACGACGATTAGAGGTTCCAATAGAGGCTCCGAGAGCGATTTAAACGCAGCTGCTTCTTCTTCCCGCAGCATCACGGTCGGGGAAGGCGATTTTCTTCAGACGGGGAGGACACGCAACGGATTCGTGTTAAATCTCGTCAGAGGAGAGAATTTGAGGAGGAATCAAGATCTGGAGGATAGCCAAAATATCGATGAAGCTCCGGAATGCGTGCAACTCGATTCGCCGGAGAAGGACATCGACGGAGGTAGCTCGGCGTCGGAAGACGGAGACGCTCGGGTAGAGACGGCGTCGGAGACGAATCTCATCCACGAGTAACTGTTGATGATCGACTGACCAAGTCAACGAGAGTAGTTTTTCGTTTCGTCTGTTCGAAAGGACTAGATTGTAAATCTACACTTACTTCCAAATTTTGTAGTACAGTCCTTTAAATTTGAGAAAAGTCGCATTTTAGCAATCAAACTTCTTCGTGAATTAAGAAAAACAAAATTCTGGCGCGAAAGAAAGATTAATTAATGATTTAACGTTGAACTTTGGATCTTCTAAAAAATATTATACATAAGTTAGTTATTGCTCGAGCAGAATTGATCTATCATGTTTTATTAATTTTCAGGATGAAGATATGTATAACTCTTGGTGTAAACATTTAGAGAAGTTCCTAATCTGATTTTCATTGAACCATATTACCCAATATTCAAAATTTTATATGGGTTTAACCTATTTTGAAGACACGTATAAAGAAGAGTAGTTAGTTATGGCTTAGTTTTGATTTATGAATATAACAAAATATAGAGTGAAGTTGACACACAAGACAATTCAATGAAAGGTATGATATATTTCCTACGACATCTGTATTTGACTTAAATTTGAAAACTTAATGACAATTACAGTAGTTATATATATGCTATATGCATGTCCTAATCTAGTGTATATATGGCAGAAAATAGTTTTATTGTGTTTTTTTATAAAGGGTTTCTATTGATTACAAAATAAATAAAGTTAAAAAGATCGGAGAAATGCATTATTGATCTACTAAATTTTAATTTTTACTATTGTTATGCTCGCAACTAAATTTTAAGTAGGGTATGGATGCAGCCAGGATAAAATCGTACTATATATTACTTAACCCTGTATATGTCAATATAACTCAAGATCTTTATACATCAACATATATGACCCTTTTTGTTTGTAGCCTCATTCTCTTCTCATCTTCTTCCATTCCTCGTGGAAGAAACTTTCACATTTGTTCGCATATCCATTTACACAGAGAAAATAGTCCATATATACCAACAAATTAATTAGATCTTGAATATATATATATATATATATATATATGTCTTATCATAATTAGAAGATGATCGACCAGAAAAACCTAGAAGTGGTGGTGCTGATGATGAAACATCGTCGACGGGTCATGACCGTGATGCAGGCTCATTCCTTCCGTTTGACTGCCATGCTCATCTCCATGATCCCGATTTGTAGCTCCAAGGTTGAGATAAACCAATCTTGAATCCAAACTACTTCCGCTCGTGTGTTCGTCTTTCATCCTAGGGTAGATGACGGCATTGTTATGGTTATTGTTGTTGTTCTCTTCTTCGCGGGAAATAACCAATGCTGCGGACTGGACCAGCTCGAGACAAAGCCTGAGCTTATTTGGCTCAATGTGAGTCAATCCAGGAATTGTCCCCTTAAACAAGAAATCCGATGTTAGGGTTCTAAGGATGTCAAGAGGAGTGATACCATCAACTGTCTGGACGTTTGGATCAGCATGGTGGTCGAGTAAGACGGCCACCATGTCCGGAGAGACCATCTCTGCCGCTATGTGGAGTGCGGTTTTCCTGGTTGGACCCGCCGGATAGTTCACATCAGTTGCTCCAAGCTCAAGAAGTGCCTTCACAACCTCTCTACTACAATTCTCCACCGCGTAAATCAAAGCTAAGGACTCGTCTAGATTGAGTCCTTCTCCCATAACCATTAGCTTCACAAGCTCGACATCTGATGAGTCTAATGCTCGTCTCATCCTCCTGATCTTCTGGTCCTCTAGGTCTAGAGCCGAGGTTAGGTCATGTTGGTGAGGCATTAGGGAACGAAGAGGCATAGAAGATTTGAGACGAAGCTCCTCAACCTTAGCTACTAGTTCGATTGGGAGATGTTTGGCTAGAATCTCTGTTGGAAGACCGGATTTGGCGACTAGGTAAGAGCAAGTGGTCCATAATTGATGCATGTCTTGCTTTCTCGAAGCTATTAGCACTTTCATCACGTCTTCAATCGAGGCTTTCTCCACCATGCTTGTCAAATGTTTCTGTGATAAAAAAGAAAGAAGAAAGTTAAGACAAAATGTTGAATTTAATACAACATCCATGACTTATTTTTTCATTTGCATCAATATGAATGTTCATTGTAAAGGAGTACTCAAAATGAACTATGTCTCACCAAGGGTTTTCATTATATCCAAACCCCAATGAGGAAATAGGAAAAAGACCTACTGGTAAGTGGTAACCATGTGAAAGCCCAAGATTAGGGAAAATAAAAATAATATATAGCGAAATAATATGGAAAATTGTAATAAGCGAATAAATTTGAAGTAAATCTAAATTCGATAGATAATGATAAAATCCTTTGATTTTGATCAGCGCATTTGCGGAATTGCTGAACGTAAATGGCGATTCCACATATATATATATATGATTAGCAAAATCATGCAAAATCGCAAAATGATCGTGACATTTCTCAATTTTTGGGGTTACTAATAAAATCCCTGTTACTAGTCAAAGTTACTATATTCAAAGATATATATTTTTATATTAAAAAAAAAAAAGAGTTTTGATACTGAAGAAAGAAAACCACAAGAAAAAAGAAGAAAACCAAAAATATATATATAACTTTAGTAAAGTTTCTCGGTGTGCAACAACTACACATCAGTCCATCGTCGTCGAAATCCGAAAAGGAAGTTGCAGTACGTGTAATGCAAGCAATCTTTAAGCTTAGTTACACATGAAATTAAGACAAACAACTCTTATGTAAATTCATATAATAGGGTTTCAAAAATTCAACTCAACCGAACCGAACTAAATCGGAACAGTACATTACCAAGATTAAAGAACAGTAATCCTTAACCTAAAGAGACTTTCTTAACTAATTAGAACCTGAGTAAGCAACGCGAGCTGCTCGACGCCAAAATAACGAGCGGCGGCTAAGATATCTAGAGAGAGATCTACGGCTGCAGTGCAATGCGTATGCCAACATCCTCTATCTCCACAATTCGATCTTGGCTCGTGTTTATGCGGTACGATTGATACTTGACCACTGTATAAGAACTGAAGCAGTAGCAAGAAAACTTCGTAACCGACCGAGTTAACCGGTATGACTCCTCCCACTACGGCTGCTCTGGCTCCTGAACCGTTTTGGTTAGCCGAATCAGCTCCGGTTTGTGAAGGATCAGATCCGCAAAAGAATTTGCGGAAGAAGAGGCTACGTGCGGCGAGGATGCAACGGTGAGCGTGGACTAGACGGCCTTCGACGCTGAAAGTGACGTCGGAGAAAGCTTGACCGTTGATTAAGAGGTTTAGGTAATCCAACGACAAAGATTTCAGAGATTCTTCAATACTACTGCTCATCGCTTCTTGCTGATTCTTTTCGGTAAAATTTAGGGTTCTCAGAGAAACTATTAAAAGAAAAGTCCCTCTCCTTTGATTTGGTAAGCTATAGAAGATGAAGAAAATAGTTTTTTGTTCTTAAAAATTGTAAGTGAGAAAAGGTTGAAGCTTTTATCTTTAGAAGCTCATGGAAAAGATGAAGAAGAGAGAGATAGAGAGAGTCTATAGTGTTTGAAAGATTGGTCTGTGTGTATAGATATAGAGAGAGAAAGAGACAGAGATCTGAATGGGCGGACCGGGGGGTCTTGAATTGATTTAAAAGACGATAAAAATGATTAATGTCGACTTGTGTGCTCTTGTTTATTGGTTTGGAGCAATTGGAGTTTTGTATATTTATTTATTTTTGTCATCAGAAGCAAATCAACAATTAGAGTTAAGAGAAATTCTAGTGACATCCTTTGTTACTATAATAGGAAGATAACAAAGTGAGAAAAGGGTTTAATTAACATAGAAGTACGGGCCGAATCCATTTGGGGAACAATCGAATATGGAAAGGAGAGAAATAATTAGTATTGTGATTATAAAAAAGTTAAAAAGAAAGAGAGAGAAACAAATTATAAAATATGATTAGATAAATTAATACTATATATTAATTAGCTACCGACTAAGTAAGAGACCCCGCCCGAATTAACCCATATGTCACCTAACACTTTAGTCGCATACACAATCACGTATATAATTAGTTGCAAGGAAAATGGAGCCAAGACAAGATCTTTGGCAACTGTCTTTTTAGCTTGGTTCGTGAAACTCAATCAACACCATAATGTTATATAAGAAACATATATACATGGGTTTCATGCGTTACCTAACGCTAATAAAATGAGGGGTTTTTATGCAAAAGAAGAAAATGTATTAGAAAATGCCAAATAATATAGTGGCCTTAACAAAATATGGATCACAGCGATACAAAATATTAAAAAAAATCATAACATTTTAGTTCTAGGATATAATAGTAGTTTATTATGTGAAAAAAGAAATCCATAATTTCTCCTACAATTAGTATATTTGCACTACATTTTTATATAAATATATACATGATTAATAATGTATATGTCGCGTTTATACTGTATTTGTGCCGCGTCACTTTATACTACACGTCTATGAAACTTGATTTTAAAAATCATTCACCACATTTATCGCAGAAAAAACAGACCAAACACGATCAATATTGGAAGCCATAAATATATATATATATATATATATATATATATATATTATATATATATATATATATATATATATATATATATATATGTGTGTGTGTGTTGTAATTGAACAAGGTGCTACTATTCACTTAGCTAATTCAATTAACACTGTACGTGTTATGTAAACTTTACTGTTCTTAAACAGTTAATAACTAACGAATGGGTATGAACAAATAAAGAATATGGACATGTCCTTCTATGAATGTATTACTTCTTTCACACATGCCAAACATGGTCAGATTAATCCATAATTACATGGAGAGCCGTGTCTAGAGTTCTAAAAGCTGAAAAAATTAAGTTATGTATTTGAACATATAAGAAATGATGATATATATAAATAATATACAAAGAAATGTAGATTATAATTTTAATATTATATATATCTAATACAAAATTTAACGTAAAGTAATCTATAGAATATTTTATTGATAAAAAAGAAAATAATTTCTCAAAAATAAAAATTTATAAAAAAATATTATTAACTAAAAAGAACAAAAAAAAAGTGATCAATCGATTAGTGATCGCTTTATATATTATATTTTGTATGTTATGTTTAGATGTGCAAAATATCAACAAAAAATAATAAAAATTATTAAATAAAGATAGTATTGTATATGAAAAATATTTAAAAGCTGCAAAATAAATATTGAATAAAAATAAAATAGATTTTAAAAGCTAACATAGAAGAAGTTGGTAAAGAAACAAAATGATAACCAATTTGACAGAACTGATGTCCACCTTTACTTACGAAGATTAAAGAAGTCTAATGGTTAGAAGTTTGAACAATGCTAACTAACTCAGAATTTGTCTATTTGAAAAATAATTGCCAACAAATACGCGTAGCTGTGTGTGTATGTATATATTATTTATGTGTATTTAATGTATACTATCTTTACTTCCACTTGAATGACAGCTTTGAAAGAAGAAAATGACATGAACTTAAACCAAAGTAAGTTCCACTAGTCAAACTCAAAGTCATCTCAAGTGTAACTCATGAATTTTAAGTATTACAGCAAAATTATATATACCAAAACGCAAAGTAGTCGTATTAAGGTATGTGTGTGTGTGTATCCGTGTGCAATATTTATCGAGTTTGATTTTCAGCGCATTCGCAGAGGCTGTCTAGCATTTTCACATATGTAGATGATGCATAAATCATAAATGTATATATAGTTAGAGGTTAATTAGTGGAATTCAACTGATTGATGGAGTTTAAATTGTGTTCACCCATTCTCTTTATTTTTCACTTCATCAGTTTTATTTAAAAAACAAAAAGAGGATGTTGGGTTTGACCACAGTTTAAATTCTATTTTATAGTTATGCATGTGGATTTCTTTTTTTCAGTTTTTTTTTCAAAAATTTTCGAATAAAATGTTTTTTTGTCCTTGGTCTTTTCGAAATTTACGAATAAAATGTTTTTTGTTGGGGTAGTGATGGTCTTTGCCCTTTATCGGGGAGCTTTATTTGACATTTACTAGTAGTTGCCAGTCTTCATCAATTTCCCCATTTATTTTGTCCTTATAATTAGCTATTCTGTGCATTTGATGAAGTTCGTTTATATATCTTTTCTAATATTTTAAAGTTCATCTATACACAAGTTTAATATATATTTTTGTTCTTTTAATTTGTTTTCTGAGTTCTTCTCTCTATGATGTTTCGAACGCTTTGAGGATTTTCTCTTTTCATTGGAAACCGAACCTCCAATAATTCAGTTGATCTATACTTTTAATTCCATCAACTCAAATTGTATTGAAAAGAAAATTGTCAATAGGAAAAAAAACCATGCAAACTTTTAAGAGATATCTTCAAATATACGTAAGAAATAGTAATAGTTTAAGGATCAAATTAGAAATTCAAATTTTATGATGAAACGCCACACATTAAAATAAGAAGAAAACTCTCTGATGTTGTCTTACAAACTTTTAAATAACAAAATGTTCACCAAATTAGAGGTAGTTTGAAGTAAATCAAACGAAAAGAACAATCTTCAAAGTTTGACGATTAAACTAATTATTCGTTAAGATGTCTATGAAATTTAATAAATAAGAAACGCTTAATCTAGACTTTTGAGAAGAAATAAAATAGAACAATAATTTAGAGTTTGATAGACTCTATAACAACACTTCGTCTTCATAAATAATTAATTGTCTTTTGTGAATATAAATTAAGCTGGATCAAGAGATCAAGCATCATATATAATAAGTAATATTTTTTTCGGATATACTATCCATTAGAAAAGAGTTTCATTATTAATCAAAATGTCCAATTATCTCACGCTACTACTCATCTACTAGTCCGAATACTGCATGAAAAATCAGGTTAATAAAGAAAAAGAAGTTATAAGCTTTTAGTTCTGAAAAAAATTGTCATCTGCGATAATACTATTAGGGGTGAAATAAAGACTATTTGTTTTTTGTTTTCTGTTTTTGTTTTTGTTCATTTGGTCAATGATTTGGGCCACATAATTAAATAACTGAAAAAGTGGATGTATTAAATTATCAGTAATCATATCAAATATAGATATACTATACTCATATTTACAAAAGTATATGGGTGAAAAGAAAGAGACAAGAAAAGCTGGAGTTTCCAGTTTTGCTTCGAAGTATTGAGGCAAAAGACAGAAGAAGTGTTTGTTAAGGATTGAAAATGGATAAATAAATTAAATGTAGTTTCGTGAAAGAAAGAATAAGAACAAGAATACAGGTGGTGAAACAGTAAATCTCAGCTGCTTTTTGTTTGGAAAAAGAAGATTTACTTCAACAGTTAATAGTAAAAAGTAATAACATAGACCAAGATCTTATAGTGTGATCATATATAATAATGATCTTGTTTCCAAAGGCTGTTATTACCCTATCTGCAACCCATTGTACCTACTTCTCGACCAAAGCTTCTCAGCTTTCTAATCAATTACATGTAAAAACAAAATGGTGAACATGCAGTTTTTTGAATATTAATATGTCTCCATATATAAGTATGTTTCCTCTATATTTGATTTTTCAAAGTCCATAGATCGCTGTTCAAATTAAGTCTTTGCCTCATTTATGAAGAGAAGATCTATCATTTAATTCTCTCTCTGAAATGGTTGTTTTCGCTCAAACTCCAAGGTAAACGCTTCCAACGAGATAGAGGTATAAAACGAGTATGTGTAAAGACACATATTGTGATTACTTACATTGTATTCATAGAATTACACGCGATTTTGACAAATTACATGGAATTTTGAAATTTACATATGCGATATGTTACAAAATTTGGTTTTGTTATGTTTATGTGTGGAATAGGCTGAAAATTGATGTTACATTAGTTGGGTAGAATTTTTTGGAATTGGCATGAGTTGGTGGAATCGAAAGAACTTTACAAATTTATTCACATATATCTCAAGTTAAGCTATATATGGAGTGCATGAATAATCCCAATAAGCTGAAAAGGCTGAAATGTATATTTATTTATTTAGTTGTTCAGTAGTGGACTAGTATATTATATCTAAAAATAATGTTTTAAAATTGGGAATGTTTTTTTTTCTGAAAACTTTGAAAATTGTAATGTTTGTTAAAGTTTGGTATAATTCTACTTTAAAATAAAATGTTGTTTCTAAGATAATTATGTTTTGATATAAGCTATATTACCATATTCCGCTATTAATTTTCTGCCAAATTCCCCTAATATAAATTATTTAGTCAAAATTATGTATATTTTGTTTTTGGTGCTATATGTATACTTTGAACTCTATGCATATTTTTAGATATCCATCCTTTGACACCCTTTTCAAAAACGCAGCCCCGTCCAACCACCGAAGGTTATAGTATTCGTCGTTACAAATATCTTGAAAGAGTTATTTACTAAATTTTTATTTAGAATGTTATTTGGTTAATTTGCACCAAAAAATGTCATTTACCAAAATTGCTCTAAAGTTTAACAGTAGTAAAGGAGCACGTATGTGCATGTGTCTATGTTTGTATATTAGTATATGTATGTATATATGTATGGGAGTAAGATTTTGTCTAGTTGCAAAATGATTTGACAAGACCAGACATTTGTATGCTTTTGCGTGTGTGAAGTGATGTGATGATGTCGACTTATTTTGACTTGACCTCTCATTCTCTCCTTTTATATTCACGTAAATTTCGTCTCTTTTTCTATCCAAATAAGTTTATTAATCTGCTTAGTTGCTAGTTACTATTCGACCGTTAAGCTAAAACATTTCATCCTTTGAGACTCTCTTAATTACATTCTGTTTATATGTTTAATCAATGGATAAAATAACATATGGTCTTTTAGAACCTGCATGGCACACATGAATACCTATTTTTCGTGAGAAATAATATATATTCGTTATGAGAAATTTTGCTTGTAGATCATTCTTTATAGGCGACCAAAAAATATATATATATGAGAGCCAATAAAAGTATAATCTACTATTGTTGAAGAGATTAACCGGAAAACCCTAAGATAATTTTGGATTTATTATTTTTTGGTATAATCATTGAGTGAGAGAAACTTAAATGTAAGTTGAAATAAAACAACCTTTGTGTCACTAAGTTACTTTGTTCTTCATTATTTTAGACTTTGTTTTATATCATTGTAACGACAACACAGTACCAATTACCCAAGTATGTTTTTTACAGACGAGGTCTCATGTGAGTCGAGTAACTAAACAATAAAAAGCTATTGGGCTATGAAGTAAACTAAGCCCAATGTTAAGACCTATACAAAAGCCCATATGTCGTGAAAACAAACCTCAAATGTTTCATAGTTTAGAGACGAGATCACATTTGTACTTATATGAGTCAAAATATTCTTAATTCAACCTCACGTCTTGGTTTACAAAAGCATTAATGCGAGATTGGTCTCTCATAAACTCATGTGTCTTGACTTAAAAACCTCATCATCCACACGACTCTACAACAGATTCCATTACTAGATTTTACTACTTTTCCTTAAGTTATCTCTTCTTCATCGTTTTGACTTTTGATTTTATTGCAAATCTTTTTACTAACTGAATAATCGGATATGATTTAAAATTTCAACAAGTTATTAGTTCCTCATGTTATATTTTTCATGCCCCCTCCCACGAACACAATTTCATTTACATATAATGGAAAGAAACAAAACAGAAATGAACTATCACTAGTCTTTTTAAAAATTTCAGAACGTAGAGAGATGTCGTAATTACAACCAAAACATCAACAATTAATTTAAATGGTAATAATAATAATAATAAGCCTACCCCAACGAATATACAAAATATTTTTTAGAAAAAAAAACAAAAAAGGAAAAACAAAAATAAATGAGATTCCCTCATCTGGGAGCGTAGGAGACAGTGATATCTATTGGCCGTTTCATATTCGTCGACCATTTTTCCGATTCTAAATACAATTGAGATATTTTTCCGGCGACTCTTCCCATTTCCGGCCGATTCGCCGGATCCTCTTGCACGCATTCTAACGCTAGCCTCGTTAATTTCTCCACCACCGTCACCGGAAACGAATCCCCCAATCTCCGATCCATCCACCTCCTTAACCGCCCCTCTATATTACCATCCCCACCGTCGATCGCCGATTTTGCGGTTTCTATCACCGACGTGCGCTCGAAATCTCCGGTAGATTTTTCGTACCTGTATTTCAGCGGCTCCTCGCCGGAGAGAAGCTCCAGCATCATGACTCCGAAGGCGAACACGTCTGATTTTTGAGTGGCGACTCCCGAAGCCTGAAATTCCGGCGACATGTAGCCTCTCACTCCTTCGAACCTCAGGGCTCTGCTGTCCGATCGCCTGGAATCTCTCGATCCGTCTCTCTCCGGTGACATCTCGTCTGTTTCCCCGCAGAGTTGCGCAGTGCCGAAGTGGCAGATTTTGGCGTTAAAATCCGGCTCCGTCACGATCATCGCCGAACTCTTGATGTGATTGTGGACGAGGTTTTCGATCTTTAATCCCGTCTTGTTGTGGATGTAATCCAGTCCGTGAGCTAGATCCGTCGCAATTTGGATCCTCGAGGTCCAATTCGATAAGACGGTGAAATTAGGGTTCTTAGGGTTTCTCAGGCAATCGGCGAGGGAGGCTCCGTTGACGTATTCGTAGACTAGGTATATGTGATCGCCTCCTCCTCCAGAGACAGATGCGCCGAGTAGATTGATGATGCTCCCGTGGTGGCTCCGGCAGATATCGGAAAGCCGATCCCTGAGCTCATCCTTGGCGATTCTCCGCCTGAACTTTCTCTGGAACACCACAACCTCTTTCCCTCTCAAATTGCAGCGCCACGAGGCCTTAGAGGAGGAGGAAGATAGACGATGAGCAAGGAAATTGTTGGTGGCAGCACGAATCTCGGAGACGTCGTATATGTGAGGATTCTCCGGTAAGGATTCTCGGAGACTAGCTAGGGATGTTCGACTGGCGACGGATGAAGAAGCACCGGAGGAAGCAGTTTTGTTAGAATTCGAGCTCGTTGTAGTTGTTGTTGTCGTACCGGTGCCGGTTGTGCTCGTTGACGGAGACCGTTTCGTCGACGGAGCACGGTGATGCCTTCCCTGCGATTGACTCGACCGAGATCGCGTTCGGGTAGGCTCAGAAGCATTGACGCCCATTTTGGATTTGCACATAAAGAGAAATTTCTGTTGAATTGTGTGAAATCAGACATTAAACTGGCGAAAAGCAGTGAAGATGGAGATCGGCGCAGTATAGTGGACACGGATATAGGCGCAGTATAGCGGGAAGAAGGAAAGAAAGTCTTCTCTTCCTCTTCTTATTTGTCTTTAAAAAAAACTCAAAATGTTTGCAGGTTGAATCTATTCAGAAAATGCGACGACTCTATCGAGATAAAATTAAATACTAAAATTCTAAATACACAAATGTTGGTATAATCTTATTTAATAATATCTATATAGCTTAATAATAGCTGTAACGATTATAATTTTTGTTTTTAAATTAACATTGCTTAGTGGAAACTCGGAGAAACTTTTTTGAGTCGGCCTAGGATGATGAAGTCAAGAATTTGATTGGTTATTGTACAAATTTGGAAAGCAAAAACAAAATTTGAGTGGCCTACTCACATGCATCAAAGTTTATGATGTATTATTCTTTTAAATCTATAAAAATTTATCAAGTATACGTAACCCACAAGTAAGTGGACTTTAGGTTCACATCAACAAGTAAAAGTAGAACGAAAAGCGTGTTAATAGACATTGACAACAAACTAAACAAGATCTATTCATTTTTTCTGTAGTAGTAAAATATCTTAGTGACGTGAAGGATGACATCGCTTTATGACGATTCTACCTTCGCGCGCCACATTGTAATATATGGTAGTTTTCAAATTTCTTAATATAGATATAAGTAATTTACAAACAAGTTCCTATAAGTTATTATTATATTGTCATTATGTTTTAAATTGCCCACCACAATTAAACAAATTAAGGCTGCTCACCACTGGCGCTTTAATATAATCTGCTGAGTGAAAGATACACATGTGTTCATCATATTCACGTAACAAGCGGACAAAACCTCGAATGTCTTATAGTTTATAAAACTTGTCTCCTTTGTATGATCATCCAACAAACATGGTCGTATGAAATAAACCCCAAATAGTTGTGTTTCATGACAATTGACAAAGACTTTTTTTCTTTCTTTCTAACCTAAGCCATGTTGATGCTATCTAATGCTTTAATTGGGTTCATCTACAAGCAACCTTAGACAGTTGAGATCTAACAAGCAATAACATATATTTCTTCATATAAAAGTCAACAGAGAGAATTTATGGATGCAATAAATATAATAATTTATGGGGGTGCTTGGTTAAGATTTGAAAATAGAAAGCTGTGATTTAAAAAAAGAACAAAAGCATTTATTATTGGCTCTAGAAGAAAATACAAAAACGTAAAACAAAAGTGATTATTTAAACTTTGAGAGTTTTTAGGACAGTTAAATTATGTTTGGCAAAATTTGAACTTTAAAAACTTGTATTTATTTTAAAACTTATAGAGTCTTTAAAAGTGTAAATGCCAAACACACCCAAAAATGTTTCAAGTCTTAAAAGAGTAAATGTCTCTTACTATTATAGAGAATAAATCATGTCTCTTATACAGTAAGAAACTAATCAGCAATATTTAGAATAATTCACGTCTCTTATATACTTCATTAGTTATAAATTTCATCTTACTTGAGATGACGTGAAATTACTAATGTACACATGTATATTGTGACGAAGAATTTTCCCTATTCCCTGTTCCTAGTATATCGTGGTTATTTTGTCTGTTACCTTGCTTTAGTATATTTCTAACAAAATAAAACTCTTAAATCGACGCTTTTACTCGACCTAAAACTCTAAATACAATTGGAGAAAACTAATGCAAAAAAACCAAAAAAATGAAAATACTTAAAAAGACAATCACATATTCGAAGAGACCAATCATCCCTTGAAGCTGCTTCTATTCTATTCTGTTCAAATTTGTCTTAAACATGACCATATTCTATATTAGTATTTAAAGACAATGACATGTACCGTTAGGTTCTTACACAAAAATTTTAGGATTTCACATATTATCTTCTGTACAAGTACTTGGCCAGTGGAAAGCTGAGGCTTTTCGCAACCTATAAACCAAATCAAAGGAAAAAAAAACATACGGTGCATCAGCATTATCTTCGCATCACCCTATGCTATTTGATTCAATAGTTGCAAATAAAGTGTGTTTTACCTTCAGAGCTAGATCTTCAGAAACCATCGAACGGTATCTAATGGAACCTTCTAATGGGTAGCTTCCGCTTTTGATTATGAAGTTTGCATCACAAAGACTCGACACTTGAAGCAGAATATCAGACATCATGTTGTTATTCTCTCTGTCGTAACCCGTAGCTTCTTCTTCTCCTTCTTCTTCTTCCTCTTCGCCAAGTGAAGAATCTCCTACAGAGGCAATACATTGGAATATCGCCAATAGTCTCTCCAGTGGAAAGCTTCCAGGCCCTTTCATGACTGCTTCCTGCTCTGCAATTTCCTTCTTTTCCATCGATTTCTCAGAGGCCCTGAGAAGGAAACATCATCAAGAAAAAACATCAGATTCTATTCAAACGCATCATGAGGACACACCGCCAATACCATTATGTACATTCAAACTCAGTACATGCCAAAAGAGAAACAATGATACTGCTTTCTCGTTACTTACTTCCGCTTTCGTTTACGATTATCCATGCCCCCTGTGGAGTCAAACATTGAGGCATCTAGCGTTGCTGGGTTTCTTGAAGCCAGAAACGCGGCAATAAGAAGATACTTTGCTGATGTTGACATATGGAAGTCCAATATTTCAAGTTTTTCACCGTTTTCAGAACTGTAGCTGGCTTTCTGCCTTCTCTCGCTTTTGGTGTCACCATCATGAGGGTGTCTTGAGACCCTGAATATCTCATTTAAACAGGGAGCAATAAGCGGTTTAATATGGCTATACAGCCTTCTCTTTAGCTCTTCATTGGGTGAAACTCCTAAATCATCAAGCGGTTCACAATACTTTTTGAACAATGATGTGAAGGAAGTGGAAAGTTCTTCAACTCTCCTGGTGACCCTACAGAAAGGTCTCAATACAACACTGTTTGACACCAATAAACTACATTAGTACACATCAAAGGACAGAGAAATGCAGGGAGGTTATACTATAGCCTTACTCGAGAAATGCTGAGTACAATTTGCGGTTAACTTGATTTTTCAAGAAAATCTGACGAAGTTCCTCTTCAGAATACTCAGGAAAATAAACAGGTAGAGGGTCTGTGTATCCCATGTTTGAGTAATACACATCTGGTGGCAATCCACTGATAAGTATTATACCAAGTTGAGGTATCTTCAAAACAGAATACAGATTGAAAAGAAACTGCAGAATCATGGTGCCTTTGTCCCACTCTTTGATGAGATCCACATGATCAACTATCAAGTATACCATCTTCCCCATGGGTTGTCTGTCCGGCTTGATTGATCTTGAGTTAAGAGTTTCTATCACATCACCAAGGGCTTGCCGAAGTAAGTTGACAAAATCAGATGGCTTGTCACATCGTTTTGCGCTAGAATACCCATTTGAAGAACACTTCCTATGCAGCAACAACTGATTCAGAATCGACTCAAACAAGATACGGGGATTGTAACATGTACGGCAGCTTGAATAAACAAAAGTGCGATTGAGATGCCTGAACACCTGAAGAACAACACTGGTTTTTCCAGTAGAAGCATCCCCGTAGACCATTATTGGAAGAGTAGGGGAATCCAAGGGGCCAAGAAGACGAATCAGGTCAAGAATCTGAGAGCTTCTGCCCGGAAAATTGGAGAGAGTAGCATCCAAAGTGATTGATTCTTCCCCAAATGTGAGATCATCAACGGTTGGTGGTTGCGTTTCATTGGGTTCAGGGTTCTCAACAGTTACAGAAGATGAAGACCTAGTGTTTCTTCGAGCCACTTTCGAACTCTCCTCTCTCGGCATGTGTTTTTTACCTGTGTCCAAAAGTCACAATGACACAAGACAAGGGTGAAACATACTGCCCAAACAGCTTTTAAGGGAACACGAGTTCAGCAAATTCATAAATGTTGCTAGATTTTTGTTTTGATTTCGATGAAATTGCAGTGTAATTTGGGTTAAAGTAGGCAAATGAAAAGCTCTATATACAGAAATCAAAAAGGATACAGACAATTATATTCAGAGAGTAACATTATCCACTAAGACACAACATGTTAATTCCTCTGTACAAAGATAAAAATCCATTTCGAATTCGTACCGTTATATCACAAACGATTAGTAGGCTTGTCCTGAATGTAGCCGCCAACAAAAACAAAAAGAGGTAGACGAATTGAGAAAGAGCCGAGAAGGAGAAGTTAGGATTTAGGGTTTCTTTCTGAGAATCAGAAAATCTCGACTTGAGCGAAGAAACAGTGAGAAAGAAGCACGTTCGTGACCTTTCAGTGATATAGTAAACGACGTAGTTTTGTTTGGAAGAAGTAGAGAAACAACCCGTTTTGGATCCTATCATTATTATAAGCTTATAATCACAACTGGTGGAACATTTTCTATTAACCAGGGGAAGATTAAGATTGCACTATGTATGTTTCTAGGCAAAAGTTATGAAAAAAATATTTCATTCAAGTAAAGATCCAACTCAAGCTTATGTATCATAAAACTCCGTTATTCAATAAGTCAAGTAAGCAGAGGAAAAAAAACAGTTATGTCAAAGAGGACAAAAACAAAAACAAAAAAACTTGAAAGCATCTTGCTATTGTATGCACAAGGAAGAAGTTAAGATCCTGGTCATTTCTTGCGAGCCAGCGCCGCTACAATACCACCGGCTATGAGACCTACAGCTCCTACGGCTGAAGCAGTGATGCCTATCCCTATAACACCATCTGCAAATACAAAAAAAAAATTACTATTTAGTAACTCTGTGACTCATTTAGAAATTTGTTACTAAAATTTTTGCAGTCCCTAGAACTTTCATTTCCTGTGCTTACCCTTTGTGATTTTGTCATCGATGCTCTTCTTTAGGACTAAAGCTTGTCTCCAATCGGGTTGCATCTATGAAACCAAATCATCCATCAAAGATATATATATATATATATATATATATATAATCAAACAGTAATAATATAATGTATGATGCGGTGTATAAAGATAAGAGAGTTGGGAACTGGATGGAACCTCGATACAGCGGTCAACGAGCTGCCTGCCCTTTGAGCAATCCCCACTTCTATAATATCCAACAGCAAGAAGATAGAGCTTCTCTCGGTCCTCTAAAGGAGGAGCACTGTTTGCAAGAGATGCTGCAACAACAAGAACAACAACCAAACAGATTTATCAAAGTCATGGTTTAAGTTTGAACCAAAACCAAAACTTTCAGGCCATGGTGTGCAAAGAACGTGATAGGGCTGTTACGACCCACCTTCAAGCATGGCTATTCCGCGTTGCACATCATCGGTCTGATGGGAATGAACGAGAGCCCAGGACAATCGCATTAGACATTCTTTCTTACGCTCTTCTGAGCCAGCATCTGTGGCCTCGCGAACCTCTCTTTCACAGCCCTGCCATCAAAACAACAGAGTTTAGCTGCTGAGCTTGAAGATGCTTGAAGATGCTTGAAGATTAAACAAGTAGAACAAAAATGAAAACTATTATCCTGTGACATTTATAAAGTTCTACAGTACCCAAAACTTGGACTTTCTAGTGCAAATCAGCAATCACGCACACTTATTTCACAACTCATTCTAAAGTTCGACTCAAAACTTACGAATCCAAAACAAGTAATTTGATCAAGCACTGACTAAACCTCGGGAGAGCAAACCCGATTTCATAAATCTCAGCAAACACAAAACAACACGATACCAGTTCTAATTTCCTAAACCCAGCTCGTGATTTCATTCTACTTTGAGGATTATTTTTCGTTTCTGAAACCAAATAGGCAGACAAAAACCTGAACCGAGGAAGGAGAGAGAGAACTTACAGCGATGACATCTCCGTCGGACCATGGGATCTTATCGCCGCCGCTGAAGAAAGAACCGATGGAGTCAAAGAAGTTTCCGATCTTAGCATCCATCAAAGCGATTTTAGCTCTTTGATTCTCGCTGTCTCCGTTTCTGCTCTCTTTTATTCTTAAAGGAGAGTGGACTTGCTCCCTCACGTCAGGTGAAGGGAAGAATTTATCACATCAGGTCTCTTTTATTCTTAAAGACCCTCTATTTTTAGATCTACCCACATTTGTCCCATATATTCTATTTAGTTATTAAACACCCCAATATTATATCATATCAAAATCTTCTCCGATGCGATTTTAAATTACTGATCTTTTTGAAATGGATCAACAAGATTCATAGCAATATGATAAAACTGACTTAATTACCCACGATCTAAGTTTTTGTTTATTATCTTTTTAAAATGGAGTAAACTCCATCGAGCAATTCTGGTAGTTTACGCTCAAATCTTAAAAATATTGGGGTTGTTACTATTTTTGTAAACGTTTGAGCTATAAAAAGAAATAGGCAAAGTTGATGATGCTCCCAACAAATTCAGCATTGTAAAATAATCACACGTCTCACTCGATACAACTTTTTACATACACAACACACACAAGAGTGCTCAAACTTCACACATCTCTTACAAGGCAGGTGGGTATGCAATATTATTAAAGTCTGATTCCGCTCTCCTCTGCACTGCCCTCTGGACCGCTCTTCGCAAGCTCCACTCGTAGCAGAACTCCAAAGTCAGCCTTAGTGCTGTTCCTAGCCCTAGCACCACTATCACTCCTGCAACCACCCATTCAAGGTATAAGTGTTGTCTTAAACTTATTCACTAGCGTATAAATTATACAATGACAAAACAAACGTACCAATGATTATGTTAACAGGGAGTGCAGACACACCAAGTGTGATGGATATTAACACATCCAGCATTAGACCGCCTATCAGAATTGAGAATGCTACCCAGAGCGGACTGAAACATCCCTGCGATGACACGATGGTACTTACTTCATTGATTGCCATTGTACAGAAGAGAAACCAGAATTCTCATACAAAAAGGTTAATCTCTATATTTGACCCACTTACTCTTTCACGCTGTTCTTGTCTATAGCTGGGATCTATCCTCCAAACCCAGTAATCTGTCTGTCCAAAAGGCAGAATAAGCGCCGTCATTTACTACAATTAAACAAGCTATAGTGTCCCTTCTTTGTTGGAAGAAAAAATCAACTTACAGTTGGTTGGGTCTCTGGAGGTGGCACGTTGACAGCCACTGCCCTGCAAAAACAAAGAAAATTTATAAGCATTGTCTCCTCCCACTGAAGCAAGAAAACGTGGAATGTCTACTTACTGGCAGATCTCGCACTGATTAGAGCCTTTTGTGCGAAACCACGCATCTATGCATGACCTATGGGCTTTCGCAAGGCCACCACGACATTGGCACCCCAGTTCGATTAAAGCCTCGTCTTTCTCTTGCTGGCAAACCCTACTTATCAGAAAAACAAGACAGCAATGAAATGTGAGCCTGATTCAGTAGTTACTAGTGAAAGCATGTTCATAACTTGATTGTAACAGATAAACATATCACAGCATATGAGCAACAGAACAAGACAAACTCGTCAATCTATATCCCGAAGCAGACATAGTGATTCCAAAAATGGCAGTAAAGAGAAAATTCACATTCTTTGAACCGGTCAAGTTAGTCTCTTTCTAAGCAAAGGAAGGGAGCTGACCTACACTGCTCGTGAGAACTGGTGTTCCGGGACAAGCAAACCTTTTTCGGGGACTCCACCCCTTCCGTTGGAATGGATATCTGAGCAAATTCTTCGGTTTCATGTGCCCGACTAGAATCTCCATTGCATACGACAATCGTTAGGTTCACTTCCTTGGCAGACTCACTCTGATTCTCGGGAGCCTTGTCTTGCTGCTTTTCAGGGTCACCAGCGGGGATGGAGCTACTATGCATTTGATCCTTGCTTGTCACAAGTTCTTTCTTCGCCTAGGTACCCATACAACTACCACCCTCGGCTGAGAATGAGCAATACACTTTGAGAGCAAGTTGAAAAAAAGAAGAGAAAAGAAGCGCTAGTTCGTTACACAAATTAAATAATGTGCCAATAAAACAAGAATCAGATACGGAATCAATCACAAAGTGAAAACATAACTATAATACAAGTGTCATGAAGTATATTTAACTATCTAAGCATTTATTGCAAATGGCCAAAAGCATTGCCTTCTCAGACAGATTAGAGTGACCTAGGTAGAAATTAAAATTGATTACCGTCACTTACCGAAAAAGGAAGAAGATGATCTGACTACGCTGCAAAATGAAATGAAAGTATTTTCGAGAAAAAACAGATTTTTCTGTTTGTGGCTTCTTCTGCTATCTCCACCAGCTGTCTGCACTCTGTCCTACACTTCATTGTTATTTGACATACGCATATGAGGAACACAATAGTGGCAAATGGAGATAATTATCAACACAACTTGAAGGGTAAAAACCGTATAAATACAGAGATGAATGAAACCATAAACGTTTTGAAGAAAGGTAAAAAAAGACGCACAAGAAGTGGAGCCAAACTTAGGCAAATGAATGAATCCAGAAACATGACCAAATCTAACAAATAAAGGTTCATAATTGCGTACTTGACGAATGAAGAAAATAAAAGCATATCCAATTTGACACTCAGTTAAAGTAGTCAAAGACCAAAGACAAAGTCAGGAATTTTGTGGATGAGCAACAATAGCCACACGAGAAACTTCCAAAACTCTTTCACCAAGTTCATACTCAATGAACAAATGCCACATCGGAGATTAAGACTATGCGTAAAAGATAACAATATAGTGCGTATCAAAGAAAGCACGCATAAGCTACATTTTTTATTTTTATGAGATAGGTTGAAGATTTAATCCGTTAGAAAACATCTTTGCTTGACAAAGTGGCATGAAGAGTTTAATTGTTCTGCTATTTACCTTCAACAAAGACTCTCAAGCTCTCTCTCTTCCACTTAACTCAGCAGCAACCTGAATTAGAAAAAAGCCAAAACAATAACAAAAAGTTAGAACCTTTCACTTCGGATTAAAGTCATGCTCTCTCTGGAAACAGATTTCGATGCGAAAGTTACCAAATTCTGGGGAGAAAAGAGATGTAATCAGTCCTGATTTGAATTTTTTTTTTAAGATTTCAACTTTATTCGACAAGATTTGGATGCGAGACTTACCGATACGTATGAAACTGAGGAGTAGAAGAACACACAAATTTTGTGAATCTAAGGGAGAAAAAGAAGACTTTCAATTTTGTCAAGTAAGAAAAGGAACTTTTTTTTTTCCTCGCAAATTGCATACAAAGAGGGTTTTGTTTAGCCTGTCGCTCAGGATGTAGGCAAAGTATCTTTTTGCTTTACCGAATATAATGGCAAGAAACCACAACCCTTGGATTAGCACAAAAATTAATCTCAACCGTTGATTAGATTTTCTTTTTCTTACTTAAAATATAAAAAGCTAAATTCAGCTTCCCCTGAAACAGATATGTGTCGTTAAACTGTCATTAGAAAGATAACTAACTAAATACTCAAAATAATCGGACAGATTTGCTGAAAGTTTGCCACTTTTTAAAGCTCCGGTCATCTAAATGGTTAGCTTCTTGTTTTCTTCCTCTCCCCATTCTTCTGCTACAGTATCTAATTGGTTTCATCAGGCTTTTCAGTATCTTATTCACACGTAATCCTCTTCGGACTTGGCGTGTCTGATTCTCCACATGTATTGGAGAATCATCGAGGACTGCACTATACATCGAAGAGAAACCGGACTCGGATAGGCTCCGACCAAGCAAAGCATTGGTGAGGTGAACCTCGAAAGATAACCGCTCGAACCTATCCATCAATGAGCTTTGCTCGTCCCCGAACCTTCGAAGAAATGGTGGAGTCTCCATGGCTTTTTTTGTGTGTTTCAATGATAACGTAATGAAACTGTTCTTTTTAAGGAAGGACAGAAGGGAAATGCTGTCAAGATCAAGCAAAGGATCTTCTTTGTTTATATTTTTTACTTAAAATTAATTTCTTGTGTTCAAAGGAAAGGATCTTCTAGGAAGAAGAATAAAACCTACAAAACATCTTACAAGTTTTGGTGAAAATAAGTACATGATATGGTACATATTGGTTTCACTTCACCACACACATCGGTAGGCAACATGAGACTCTGTGAGTTCGCCTCTGTAATTCACTTTCACCACTTGTCCTTTCTCAAATCCGTAGTACCGGGCAACCGCATCTTTCTTTGAAATCCGAGGAAGCTATCAAATTAATTTTCGAAAGAACAGTTAGAAAGCTGAGAAGCTTAAGTCAATAATCAGCAAAGTTTAAAGCTCCAAGAAATGGGTAATGTACCTGTTTTTCCTCGATATTGAACTGCTTGAGAAGTGTTGTCTTCTCTTCATCATTCAGAACCCGATGCCGCGGTTTCAGTACATGGTGGGTTGGGTTGACTAGCAAATCGGTTATCTTACCAAGACAGAAACTAGGTCTTACAGCTTTGAATTTGTAGCAACAAAAATTAGATCAGGAAGAAATATCTGTAAATACCTGGAATATCTCGACCTTGAAAGAAAAAATTTCAATGGCTTTCAAGGCTTGATTGGTCACATGGTTTTGAAGAACCAATATCAGCCCGGTTATGGTTTCTTGGCTAAGTACCTCTGCTGCAACACTGCGGATTGCGTTTACTTTAATAATACCAGTACCAAAAAAGACAACCTTAACCTGAAAAACCAAAATCACGAAACTTGTTCAACCAGACCCTTTTAACTAAAAAGACACTCTTATTATATCCAGAGGAATACAATGACATATGCGTCGTGATGACATAAGACTTAAGCTGATGTAAGAAGCATCACGAGTTAAGAATCGCTAAGAATAGAACACATTCTCAGAAGTAACTGGGAAACTGTAAACATTATATATGCATTCTGCTGTTACTAAAGAAACCAAAGACATAAGCAACAATCTGCCATTTTTTCCATAAAAGAATGGCCGTTCGTACGAGTTATGAAAGCAAGTGAAAAGCATGCCTACAAGCATCCAGGTCAGTGACAGCATTTAATGAACCAACCAACAAAAAGGATAAGACATTCAACAAAAAAAATCGTTCTTTTGAACTTGTAGGTATCAGAACTCGCGCATTTGACCATGCCCTAAATAGCGGAGAGATCACTCAACCACTCCGTCACAATATATTGTCTAGAGATCTACGAATCACTACTTACGTTTTTACCAGAAGTATCACATTACAAAGTTTCAGAGGACAAACAGATAAGACATACTACTTGATAAAGGCCATACAGTAATAGGTCAATCAACTGGAGACAATGACATGCATTACCGTAAGTAAGCTCTACAGATTAAGATCATACTCCCAAAAGCCTAAAATCTAGTTATGTATATGATCCTAAACCAAAAGTAAATTTAGTCATCCGAATCCACAAAAGTAACACATATAGCTTCAATTCGAAGATCAGCAACGGAAATATTCCGGATTTTGTATTTTCCGTCACTTTCTTCACGTGCAACAGCAAACCCAAAACATGCAAAGGAAAAACAAAAAAAAACCGCTGGGAATTGAAAATCACAGCGAAAGCGAAACGCTTTATATAAACCTTTTTGGAAGAATCGGAGCGAAGGTGAGTGGAGATACGGAGACGGTCTACGTCGGGACGTTCGCCGTAAACCGTTCGAAAATCATGGAGGGAGAGATTGATATCTTCGGGTGAAACTTCGTAGCCTCTGTCTCTGAGCATCTCCAAGGCATTCCGCCGCGCGAGATAGTATCTATGACTCTCGTCACTCGATGGATCCACGTACTTGCTCAGACACTGACCCGGTTCCGGACCCGAACCCGAACCCGTTGCCGGAGATTTCTCGTTCCCTGTCCCGTCCATTCCTATCTCCCTATCTGACCAAACTGGAGAGTACAGTAATGGATTTATAGGCGAAGTACAAAACGATGCCGTTTCTTCTGAGAACTGTGACGGCTGTTTCTGGTTGACTTCAGTCAAACTAGACTTTAAGCTTACCCTTGTTTTTTTTTGGTCAACAAGGATTTCTTGGATTTTTTTCTTTTTTTCTTAAAAGACAAGTGCAAGATTTAGGGAAATTCCCAAGAAATGCATATTTTGAAACTTTGTTTGACTTAAGATCCCACCTGAATGGATTTGAATTTTTTTGAGCAATTTTCTCCTAAATTTCCATTAACAAAGATTATGAATGAATGTAAATATTATTTATGATATTGTTAATATCGACTATTGTTTTCATTATGGTGAGTTTTTTATGTGCTTTAAATAAATCTTAAAAACAAAACATGTCAAATGTATTCCAGCGCAATTTCATCCGAGTTTAAACTCTAGTTATATATGTAGTAAATCAAATGATGAAATTATTAACTAAATTTTTTTACTTGATCACCATAATATGACAACTTCATAATTAAACTTATCCATGAGTAAAAAACCTCCAATGCATAATCATTAAGCATATTTGATTCAATTCAATTTCTCAAATGTAATTATCCACAATCATTAAATACGTAAGTAGTATTTACGATTTTGTTGACATCAACTATTGTTTTTATTATGATAAGTATTTGTTCTTATATGTTGTAAATAAACCCTAAAAACAAACTATGTTAAATGAATTCCGGACTAAAACCCTATAATATATATATAGAATAAATCAAATGGTGACATTGTTAACTAAATCTTCTTTACTTGATAACCAAAAGAATGACCATAACTTCATAATTAAATTTATCCGTAGTAACTTCATAATTAACTTCATAATTAACTTCATACGTAGTAAATCAACTGGTGAAATTATTAACTGAATTTTTTAATTCATCACGAAAGGTTTTTGTTGACAATTTCATAATTAGATTTATCAGTGAATAAAATCTCCATTGCGCATAGACTTTTCACCTGGTAATACTTGTATATAATACTAATCATTTAGTTTGAAATGTTAAAAGGGTCAAAGAGCAAGAACAAATATGGAACAAAAGAACAGACCAGCCACACAAGACAGTAATAGTAATTAGCCTTGCGCCATTTCTTATTACAATATACAATACTAACCCAATACCATCTTAACAAGATCAATCTAAGCCCCTTTCACCCACAGAGCTTCTGATCCAACAGGTCACTTAGAGACAACACTCGCGACAACGCACCAATCCATTCTCATTGCATTTCGGACATCGCTTGAACCGTTCGTCTTGCTCCTCAAACACTTTGGTGCTACCATCACAGTTAGTACACGGCACAAACCTTGCATCACCACAGCTCCTGCATGTCCCCAAACATTCACTAGAAGGGAAATCTTTCAACATCTCAGCTAGTTCACCGCTATCGTTTAGCTTCATAATCTCCTCGACGCCACCAATGTGTGTTCCCCTGATAAAGACCTGAGGCAAACAAACCGGTTTCTCTGCAGCAACAAGCAAGCTTTGAAGCTCTTTCCTGTATTTGGAATCCATGGAGATGTCTCGCTCGTCTACCGAGACTTGAAGCCCTCTCAATATCGTTCTAACGCAACAGCAATCCTCGTATGTCTTTCGAATTCCTCGGAGGGTTGTGAAGTAGAGTACAATCTTGTCTTCTGCTCCTAATAATCCCGGTTTGGCTTGAGAACTCAGTGGACTAGAGCATACAGATTTTGGTTCACTGATTAAGATGGGTGGATTAGATGTTGGGCTACAAGAGAGGGATTTTGTGGTTCTGATAGGGTTCCTAGTCTCGACATCGATACTATGATTGCTTAATTGCTTAGAAGACAAAGCTTTCTTGTAAGACGAGACAATGCTAGGATCTAAACCAGATATAAATGATTCTTCAGACAAATGCTTCCATAGTGGTTGCTTAGGTTTATAAGACAACGGGACCCAATCTTCTTCATCTTGTTCGATTCTCACGAATTCGTAAGATTCGTCCAATTTCAACGCAGACCCACTTAGACCCACATTCCGATCCGCGTCGGGTCTAGGGCAAAAATCTGAATTTAGACTGGAACTACGCTTACCAGGTTTGGGGATTTCGAATTCGAATTCGTCGTCCAAGCCGTCCATAAGCTCCCATGTGTTTATGACTGAGTCAGGAGAGAACGAGTCGCGTGAGACCGGATCTGGCGTGTTCTTCCCGGCGATTGAGATAAGAGGAAGCGTCTGTTGGTCGGAGGAGTTTTGGGATCCGTCGAGATCGATGAGGAGAAGAGAACCGTATGAGGTAGATGTGAGGGAAACGAGGTGATGAGTGTCGCCTTTTCTAGCCGGAGGATGGTGAACCAACGGCGTCGGAAAAGAGAAAGCTCTGTGGACCGCCGGAGAAGGGAAATCGGAGGCGAATTTCGTCGTCGGTGAAGAAACAGTAGCAGAGGAAGAAGTAGAAGAAGCGGAAGATGTGGTTTTTGAAGCAGAAGAACCCATTCGAATCGAAATTTAACAACACTAACTTTGAAAAATAGGTTTTTAGTTTCTTTGCTCTTTCTGGGTTCTTCAGAGATTTTTGTTTTTCTTGTTCTCTGGGATTGATAGAGAACAGAAGAAGAAAGCTAGAGAGATAGGGAGAGAGGTGGAGAATAGCTGTCTATTGCAGTTGGAGGTGGAAGATGGTGAAATTTAATGGCAGAAGAACGATGGTGATGTTGATTTTCCGACACCGAATTTTTTATTTGATTTTGATTGTGTAACGAATGCGAAAGTTTCACTGTAGAAGAATCAAAATTATAAGAACTTGTGTCTATAAATTGGGCATATATTTAAAACAAAATTAAATTAGAGACGACAACAACAAAATTAAAAATTAATAAAAATGTCATATCTACATAACTGCAATCTATTTTTTTAAATTAGTACTAAACCAAAATAGGAGAACAAAAAGTTTATCAAATTCATCAAATAAATGTTGACATGTTATTTTCAAAAGATTTTAAACCAACTTTTGTTCAAAATATATGTAATTCAATACTTTCTAATTTACGTTTATATTAATTAATAGAATACTATATTTAAAAGCCTTTTTTTGGTAAATATATGAACCAAAATTATTGAATATATACAGAAGATATTAAATTGATGTAAAAAAGGATAGATATTAAATTTTCTCAAAAAATATATTAATATTTAAAATATAGTAGTGCTACATAAAATAAATGGTGCAAGTAATAAATTTCGAAATACGACTTGGACAGAGTATTCATGTGAATAATTTAACCAATGATTTTAGAGATTGTTTATATATCTGACCTGTAATCGAAATCTTGCTTACTTGGTTCGGAGTGAAACTACATTTATTTTTATTTTTTTAATATGTACATAACTCATAGTTCCTTGAGATGGTCTTTTGCTAACTGATACAATTAATTGACCTAGCTGTCGATCCAAATCCCCACGAGAAAGTATGGTTCTTTGCTTTTACTTTTTTTGGGGGGGCTCAAATGCTTTGCTGTTACATGTTACATTGTGATTAATCAAGTAATGTATTGTGAATATGTTGTTTGGTACACTTTACTTGAATCAAATCGAAACCACGTTGGAAAAATTGATAAAATTATTAGAGCGAGTTTTTTTTGTATCAAGTAGGAAAAATATGTAAAACCATAAATTAGAAAAAATTAACTCATGCATCAATATAATACAAGTACACTATATTTCTTTATTTTTTTCTTGTTTCTGTGTCCTGCCTTCACGACAGAAATAAAGAGGTTGGTTTATTAGTACACTATGTTAGCAACCAAACCCAAACCTAAAAAACTTATGTAAGGTTCTAAATGTAGTAATCAGAAATTCTTTGAAAAGTAAATAGATAAAAGGAAGATATGCATAGGGATAGAAAGTAACTAAACGAGGACAGCTTAATAGCTTTGGCAGTGGGATCTTGACAGACAAATGTGTTACCATTTAGTACCAAAGAGGCTAAAAATTTGTGATATTATAGGTCACTTATGGTCTAGAATTCAACATACTATAAACAGTATATATGCCCTGCTATGATCTGCTCTGCTCTTGCCTGAGAAGACTCGATAGCAATTCAAGATGACATGAGCTTGTGTTCTCTGCAGATTGATTGTAGCTATATGCCCTTCCTGAAATCAGAAAGGCCTGAGTGCAAAAACTTGTTTATTCTGCTTACAATGATTAGTAGTAAGCTAAGGAGAAAAAGAACAGCAAAAGGTGTTCTTGGGATAAATAATACATAACTTCAAGAAAGTTTTGTTACTGAACTTAGAGTCATCATCAACTCTTCGATGGAAATCATCCTAGAAGTGTTTAAGCCTATAAGATCATATCACCAAAAGCTGATGTATTTTTTCTGTCACAAGTATAGAACCAGAGAAAAACATCTGATTCATGAATGATCCTGATGCTGAGCATACTTCTATCAGGACAAGAACACAAAAACCAATTGCATCTCAGAGTTGCTGATCAAAATAACCAAATTGGAGTTGAGAAAATCTCTCTTATGCTCATGGTAGTACATTAACAAGGAAACAAGCATCATCAAAATCAAGCGAATCCAAAAGATTTAGTCTCAAAACATAAGTCACACCTACACACACTGAGAGACTGAGAGATATATCAAATCCACACTCAATTTGTTCGAAAAAATTTGATCTATTTAATAATCTATTAACAAATTAGACTTTCAAGGTAATCTGAAGAGACTCTGATCGAAAACAACGGATCCACAAAAAAAGAGTAAAATTTAGAAAAAGAACATATACGCATATAAGGAATCTCGAATCGATTCATCCGACATGGAAAGGACCAATATCTCCGTTTCTGAGAGAACCAGCGATCTCGTCGGCGATAGACAAGCAAGTGAAGACCCAACCGCTCAGAGAAAACCAAACCATTCTCATCAGATATGTTGCCATGCCCAGAGGCATCGCCATCTCGAAGTTTCTCTGCCTCTCTCTCTTTCTCTCCCTCTATCTTGTTTGCTCAAATGATTGATTGGCCGGAGAAGCCATTAGAGAGGATGAAGAAGCTTTCGAAAAGTAAGAACAAATAAAATCAAAGATCTTTCAACCATTTGGATTTCGCCACGTCTTTTAATTTTCATTAATTGATTTCACCAGCTACGTCCCTTATCTGGGCCAGTCAAAGCCGCCGTGATACGCATTCTCATTAATATCAATGCTCGAATAATTTAATTTCGAGACTTTAATAATGAAAATAAATAATAACTTAGGAAAATCATGGGCTCTGACCCGGATCCGAATCCGGAACCCGACCCGATATGGTGGTCCATGAATTCCCGCTCCGTCGCCATTTTCAATTTCATTTTGAAATTGCATCTCGCGAAAAAGCCGTATCTCTCTCTCCCTCTAGTCTGAGCAACGTCTCTCAGTTTCTCTTCTCTGTCTAAGAAAATGGCTCCTCCCTTTGTTTTCCCCCAAATTCTGCGAGCCCTAGAAGAAGATCCGGAAGACAATCATCGGTTATTCGCTCAGAATCCCGTTGATGTGACCTCTCTTCGCCCTTCCGATCTTGAAGAGTTCGTCAAAGGTAATACTTTTCAGCATATCTATTTTCTTAACTTTGTGTCTGATTAACGAGAAGCTCAAGATAGAGATGCCACCGTTTAACTACAGCATTAGGGTTTACATTTTATTTGCGTTGCAATTTGAGAGAGAAACTGTATTTGTGAAGATAGTCATTAGTCACTCGAGTCATCAGTTGGGTCGATACGTAGTGAGAATTCATGTGTACAATTGTAGCTGAAAGATAGAAGTTGAGAGTAATGACTTCACTCAAAACTTTGTGTTTTTACAGATTGTAGTATCTACTTATCGACAGGAGGAGATTTTGTACTAAGACAAGAAATTTAATGAGTGGTATGACTCTTGTTGATTGATAAGTGAGGCATTTTGTTGACTTTCTTCTTGTGGAGCAGGTGTATCATTTGACCTGTCTGATAGAGAACTCTTCTGTATCGAAGATCAAGATGTTTTCGATCGTGTCTACTCATTAATCAGGAGCTTCTATAGTCTTCCTCCATCTTGCAAGTGTAATCTTGTAGAAAGCCTTCGATCCAATCTAAGTGTTCTTCTTCCCAATGTCGATTCGATCTCCAGATCTGTACAAGACCAGGAGGATGAAGTTCCAATCATTGATAGAATCACATCACATCGCAATGCCTTGAAAATATACACTTTCTTTCTCCTCACTATTATTACGACTGAAGAATCACATGTCAGCTCAGTCGACAGCACAAAGGTGTTTTTCTCTTAATCCAGCTGATTATGTAACATACAGAATATCTTACATATCTATTGGTCGCATTTACTATAGTAATGTTGTGGATGAACAGGTCGCAGCACGAGGGAGGAAAAAGCAAATTATCCAGTCATGGAACTGGGAACCTCAGAGGGGTAGGATGCTTAATTTGATTGCAAACTCTCTTGACATCAACCTATCCTTGCTCTTTGGATCATCAGACCTAGATGAAAACTACCTGTCTTTCATTGTCAAGTAATTTCTGTGACCTAATTAATCTTGTTTATCTTGCATACGCCATGTTAAAGGCACATTCTCGTAACTTTTTCATTTTATTTCCTTGTAGAAACTCGTTCTCTCTATTTGAGAATGCCGCAATCTTAAAAGATCCTGAGGCAAAAGATGCCCTGTGCCGCATCATAGGGGCATCTGCTACGAAGTACCGTTACATTGTGCAGTCATGTGCCTCAGTCATGCACTTGATACACAAATATGATTTTGCTGTTGTACACGCTGCTGATGCAGTTGCCAGAGCTGAAAGTAAGTATTCAGATGGTACCTTGGCCGTGACAATCATTAGAGATATCGGGAGGACTGACCCAAAATCCTATGTTAAAGATACAGTTGGGGCTGAGAATGTGGGACGTTTCTTGGTCGAGCTTGCTGATCGTTTGCCAAAACTAATGTCGACAAATGTTGGAGTTTTGGTCCCTCATTTTGGTGGTGAATCCTACAAGATAAGAAACGCACTAGTTGGTGTTCTTGGAAAATTAGTTGCAAAAGCATTTAATGATGCCGAGGGAGATGTGAGTTCCAAGTCCCTTCGTCTGCGAACTAAGCAAGCAATGTTGGAAATTTTGCTCGAACGGTGTAGAGATGTTTCTGCCTATACAAGGAGCCGAGTACTTCAGGTTTGGGCTGAACTGTGTGAAGTGCACTCAGTTTCGATTGGCCTATGGAACGAGGTTGCATCAATATCTGCTGGAAGACTGGAAGACAAGAGTGCAATTGTTAGAAAATCCGCATTGAATTTACTGATCACGATGTTGCAACATAACCCCTTTGGTCCACAGCTTCGGATAGCTTCATTTGAAGCAACCCTGGAGCAGTATAAAAGAAAACTGAATGAACTTGAACCAAACCTCCCTACGGGGGACTCATCAAAAGAGCCAACTTCAGATGGTGACTCCTGTAGTGGAGATGGTGAAATCGATGACTTGCTACCTGAAGTTACAAATAAGACGCATCAAGATAGTCTACCTGATAGCTTTCAGCCAGAGAATGGGGAAGAAATCAATGAGAAGGATGTTTCTGTTCCAGATATTGGTAACCTCGAGCAGACCAAGGCCTTGATTGCTTCCCTTGAGGCTGGATTGAGTTTCTCAAAGTGCATGTCAGCTAGTATGCCGATCCTCGTTCAATTGATGGCTTCATCTTCTGCTAGTGATGTTGAGAATGCTATTCTCTTGTTGATGAGGTGTAAGCAGTTCCAAATTGATGGTGCAGAAGCTTGTCTCCGTAAAATTCTGCCTCTGGTACGGTCTCTTATCATGTATCATTTCTCATAAAAATCCATTCTTCCAACATCTATGAGTTAACAACATCCCCTTCATACATGGTGCTAAAAACCTTGTTTTCTGTTGTCTCTGCAGGCCTTTTCTCAGGATAAGTCCATCTATGAGGCAGTGGAGAATGCCTTCATTTCAATCTACATAAGGAAAAATCCAGTTGAAACAGCAAAACAGCTATTGAACCTTGCCATAGATTCGAATATAGGAGATCAAGCAGCACTAGAGTTTATTGTTAATGCTTTAGTGTCAAAAGGTGAAATATCTAGCAGCACGGTAAGTTCCTTCTGTGACTCCAGCATATGTGTATGCTTTGAAATTATGCTCAATCAATACATGTAGTCATGCACTGTTAAGAACAATGAAGAAATAAGGAGCGTTGTTATCAACAAAAAAATCATTATTGCTCGAGTTAAAAGGATTCCACCTCAGGAGGCTAATTAGTGCTTCTATGTTTTTGTCTTTGTAGACTTCGGCTCTGTGGGACTTCTTTTGCTTTAACATCAATGGGACAACTGCAGAGCAAAGTCGTGGGGCTCTATCTATCCTTTGCATGGCTGCAAAGTCGTCCTCTAGGATTCTCGGATCACACATACAGGATATTATTGATATTGGCTTTGGCCGTTGGGCAAAAGTGGAACCTCTACTTGCCAGAACTGCATGCACTGCTATTCAGCGGCTTTCAGAGGAAGATAGGAAGAAGTTATTGCTCAACAATGGCAGCCGATTGTTTGGTATTCTTGAGAGCTTGATCACTGGGAGCTGGCTTCCAGAAAACATATATTACGCTACAGCTGATAAAGCCATAAGTGCCATATACATGATCCACCCAACTCCAGAAACCTTAGCTTCTACTATTATTAAAAAGTCCCTGAGCACTGTTTTTGACGTAATTGGACAAGATGAAACAGAGAATGGTGCTGACGCTAATATCGTCGATTTTCTGACCACAGTTCAAGTAGCAAAACTCAGTAGATTCTTGTTCGTTATCAGTCATATTGCCATGAACCAGTTGGTGTATATAGAATCCTGCATCCAGAAGATCCGGAGACAGAAGACTAAAAAGGACAAAGCGGCTGCTGAAAGTCAGAATACAGAAGAAAACCTTGGGACCACGTTAGAGGTACAGACCGAATCCTGTAAAGTGCAGCTGGTGGCACATACTGTGCAACCCTATTGGGTTGCTTTTGCATGCTAGTGCTATCTCATGCGGTATTTTCTTTGATTTACAGAACAATAGCATAAATGCTGAGCTAGGACTTGCTGCCTCTGATGACGCACTGCTTGACACACTCGCTGAAAGAGCAGAGAGAGAAATTGTTTCTGGTGGTTCTGGCGAGAAGAATCTGGTTGGGGATTGTGCCACTTTTCTCTCAAAGCTTTGCCGAAATTTTTCTGTGCTGCAAAAGGTAATTAGTTTTTTTTCATTTTTCCTGTTTCATGGTGTGTGATGAAGTTGTAAGATTATATTTCAGCTCCCTCTCTTTCACTCTCACATTTATTTTCTGATATACATGACAAATTAAACTTGAATTTCCATTCTCACAGCATCCAGAACTACAAGCTTCCGCAATGCTTGCATTATGCAGGTGCATGATTATTGATGCAGGTTTCTGGTAAGTTCAATCTTTATTTCATTTCTCTTTATCCTTTAGAAAACTGAACTTACTGTTAAATCGATGTGTAAACCTCAATGTATGCCAGCGAATCCAATCTCCAGCTTCTCTTCACAGTTGTTGAAAATGCACCTTCTGAAGTTGTCCGGTCAAATTGCACCCTTTCTCTTGGAGACTTGGCAGTTCGTTTTCCAAATCTTTTGGAGCCTTGGACAGAAAATATGTATGCCAGGTTACGTGATGCTTCAGTTTCGGTCAGGAAAAATGCTGTCCTGGTCCTTTCACATCTTATATTGAACGATATGATGAAGGTATGGCTCCTTACTACTCTCCTTGCTCTCTTTAAACATCTGCGATCATAGTTTGAGGTTTCATTTTGTGAATCCTGATTTCAGGTGAAAGGGCATATTAATGAAATGGCTATATGTATAGAAGATGACGTGGAGAGGATCTCTAGTCTCGCAAAATTATTTTTCCATGAACTGTCTAAGAAAGGTCAGTTGTGCAGTATCTACTTTACTTGACATAGCCAGTTCAACTTTTGGATAAAAAATTTAACGCTTGAACCTCTTTTCTGCTAAACAAATCCAGGATCGAATCCTATATACAATCTACTTCCTGATATACTTGGGCAGTTATCCAACCGCAATTTGAAGAGGGAGTCATTCTGTAATGTCATGCAATTCTTGATCGGCTCCATCAAAAAGGTATATAGCTTTTCGATATTGAAGTTAGAATGACTTGTATTCGCTCTTATCTAATCACTCATCTGTATCCTCAACAATCTCCAGGACAAACAGATGGAGGCTCTGGTTGAGAAGCTTTGCAATAGGTTTAGCGGAGTCACAGGTATGCTTGTATTGATGATATATTCTTACATCTGGTATGGGTTTAATAGAAAGTATATCCGTTGTAAGCCTACACCTACACTTGCAGATACAAAGCAGTGGGAATACATTTCGTATTCTCTTTCGTTGCTGACATTCACAGAAAAGGGAATCAAAAAGCTTATCGAGTCATTCAAGTCCTACGAGCACGCTTTAGCAGAGGATTTAGTGACGGAAAACTTTAGAAGCATAATCAATAAGGTAAGTTTCTCTGGTTTTCTTTACCCATGCTATTCTCTTCATTCTTCTCGTGCTATATGTGAGTTTAGCATCTGGTTGTGAATCTGAACAGGGAAAGAAGTTTGCAAAACCAGAACTTAAAGCGTGCATCGAAGAGTTTGAGGAGAAGCTCAACAAGTTCCACATGGAAAAGAAAGAACAAGAAGAAACCGCAAGAAACGCCCAGGTTCATATAGAGAAAACCAAGAACATGGAGTCTCTTGTTGTCCCCAGCAAAGTGAAAGAAGAACCTGTAGAAGAATATGATGAAGGTGAAGGTTAGTAATTTTAAACTCTGGGCTAAAGCAAAGTTCACAGCACCAGACGGATATTCTATCTCTCTTTTATAGCACCCTTTCGTGTTTTCCCAGATGTTTCAGACAGTGAAATTGTGGATCCATCAATGGAAGATCCAGGGGATAGTTCGAAAGCATCCGACTCCGAGGAAGAACCATCCAACTCCGAGGAAGAGCCATCTGACTCCGAGGAAGAATCAGATTCTGAGCAAAGTGGTACCACCAGTCCTCATTCCTTAAACCAAAACACCAGTGGCGGTATTCGAAAACTTTCATATGTATCTTAAACAATCTCGCACAACTTAAGTTGCAGGAATCTATTTTAAAAACAGTTAAAATAAAGCTGCTCGGTTTTCAGGGGAAGAAGGCGAATCAGAAAGTAGCAACCTCAAGAGAGGAAACCGTACAGAGGCATCTAGCAGCATCCGGAGAAACCTGAGGTCAGGAAGTAGAACGTAAAGAAACCGTGTAGAGGCAGAGAGAGTGTGTGGTCAATTTGCTCAACATCTCGAGAGCTACCTTATAACTAGGTCTGTTTTGGTCACTGCTTTGGTTGTTCTTTATGATTCTTAGATATTGAAGAGTCTATCATATCTGTTAATTTGTCTATGGTAAAAGACCAATTCATATAGAACTAACTATGTTAAAGCTAGGTTTAGCTGTGACAACAAAAGCAAACTCTTCTCTTGTAGCCAAACTCTAGAAGACCTGAATTATGTATTAAATTGTTTTTTGTTGTACTTTTCTTGGCACTGACGAATACATAAGTGTTATAGCCTTATTGGGAGCTTTAGAGTAGGTGGTTTACCTACTTTCTCCACGTTTTTTTCTTTTCTCGTTTTTCAATTAATCCAAAAAAATCACATAAATTTGTATTTTCTAATTTATATATTGTTAAATTGATATTACCATAATGTTATTAAAAGTATATTGCAATATTTGCACTAACTCTTACGTGAATTGATTGAGTAAAAGCCATATTCAATTCGGTTTTTGACTTGTAAATAAACCGAAACAAAACCGAAATAGACCAAACCGGATACTTAAAGCGAACCTTTCAGCTCCATGCCTCTTGTCTTTACTCGCTTCAGCACCAGAACTACCTCCGTCGCCGCCATTATCTCGTCGGCTGATAACAATATCTCAGACGAGAAATCGACGCCGGAGGAGAAGCGATTAATCTCTCTGTCTCCCTCTCAAAAACCAAAATGGCATCTTCTCTATCACTGCACTCCTCCTTCATACCTTCCTTCGCTGATCTCTCTGACCGAGTAAGCCCTTTATTTTTTATTTTCTTATAACTTTAAGCCATTTGATTTAACTTCAAATATATTAATCCATCCCCAATTTATATTGCTTTTTGTCTCCACCGATTTTAGTGATAAGAGATGCTCTCTGACTCTGTGTTGTTGTTTCTCTGAAGAGTTTGGTCAGTAAGAACTCTCCGACCAGTGTTTCCATTTCCAAGGTTCCAACTTGGGATAAGAAACTGATCTCGAATCGGAACCTGTTCAAGCTAAACTGCGTCATGGAGAAAAGTATTGATGGAAATAGCCATTCTGTAGTTAACACCACCCCGGATTGCTTAAATGGTTCATGAAAGCTTCTCTTTTTTTTTATTGAATACCTTTTGGAATCTTATTGATGATATCATATTAGTTAAGCAGTTTTTGTTGATGTTGCTCCCATGTTTTTACAGCTATTGATGTCAAAAAAGAGGCTAGCGTCTCTACGTTACTGGTGAACTTGGATAATAAATTTGATCCCTTTGATGCAATGAGCACTCCGCTTTACCAGACGGCTACATTTAAGCAGGTATTGAAACGAGTTGTGGAGTCGAATTAACGTTTTGCCACTTCATGCTTAGGTTTTTAAGTTTGTTGTTTGGTTACCTTGCAGCCTTCTGCTATTGAAAATGGTCCATATGATTATACAAGAAGTGGAAATCCTACACGGGATGCGTTGGAAAGGTAATTTTTTCTTAGCTTCTTCTCGATTCCTAAGTCATTTAGCTATATTTGTATGTGTTTTGGTAGAGCAATTCTCATAAAAGTTTTTTTCTTTTCGTTTTGGCTTTTTTTTTCTTTTTGTAGTCTCCTTGCGAAGCTTGACAAGGCAGATAGAGCATTTTGCTTTACTAGTGGAATGGCTGCTCTTACTGCTGTTACACACCTTCTCAAAAATGGTAATTTCCGATATTGACTTCTCTCTCTTGAAATCTAATTTCTTGCCATTAGGTTGGTCACGCGGACTTGGTCTCATTGTAATATATTTAATTTTGTTTCCATAGGCGAAGAAATTGTTGCTGGAGATGATGTATATGGTGGCTCAGACAGATTACTATCCCAAGTAGTTCCAAGATCTGGGGTTGTTGTAAAGTTAGTATTACTAGCTATAATTTGTAATTTTAAAAAATACTTTCTTAAAATCATGATAATCAATGATGCCATTTGATATTTTGTAGACGAGTAAACACAACTAATTTAGACGATGTTGCTGCTGCTATTGGTCCCCGGACAAAACTTGTTTGGCTTGAGTCTCCAACCAACCCCAGACAACAAATTTCCGATATACGAGTAAATTCTCTGTGAATCCGGAAACTACATTGCACAATCGACTTATTTTTCTGTAATGTTTCATTAGTTTTATGGTTTGCTTGGTTTGTAGAAAATAGCTGAGATGGCTCATGCTCAAGGTGCACTTGTATTGGTGGACAACAGTATTATGTCACCGGTGCTCTCTCGGCCCTTAGAACTTGGAGCTGGTGTGTTAAAAAAGCTCATACTTGCTTACTATTGGTCAAAAGTTTCGTTATAATTCTCAGAACTACTTCTTAGTATTCATATTTTTACTTGTCTGGCTACTAGATATCGTGATGCACTCGGCTACTAAGTTTATAGCTGGACACAGTGATGTGATGGCGGGTGTGCTTGCTGTAAAAGGCGAAAAGTATGTTTCTTCTACTTCTCGTTCCTGCTTTCAAGTGTCTGAGATATTTCCTATTACATTCTCATTCTCATTTGTTAAAATTTTCAGATTGGCAAAGGAGTTGTATTTCCTCCAAAACTCAGAAGGTTCTGGATTAGCCCCTTTCGACTGCTGGCTCTGCCTACGAGGAGTCAAGACAATGGCTTTACGTATAGAAAAGCAACAGGTCTTGAGTTTTACTCCTCTAATTACGTATACACAATGGATTTCTATCTATGTCTATTTGTCCTTTCACTGCTTACATTAGATGGGAAAAATGTTTAGGAAAACGCACGGAAAATCGCAATGTACTTGTCTTCTCATCCAAGAGTGAAGAAAGTGTACTATGCTGGTCTACCAGATCATCCTGGTCACCATCTCCACTTCTCTCAGGTACTGAAAAGCATTAACTAATATACGAAAAATAGAAAAGAGAGAGTTTAAGTTCTCAACCCAAGATTACCTCTTTTCAAAAATCCAGGCAAAAGGTGCAGGATCAGTTTTTAGCTTTATAACAGGATCGGTTGCGCTATCAAAGCATCTTGTAGAAACCACCAAATACTTCAGCATAGCTGTCAGTTTTGGTGAGAGTCAGATATATTAATTTTTCTTTTGTTTCTTCTGAAGTAGCAGTAAAATATTTGGGATAGTTTTGGATTCTGATTTCATCCACTTCCTTTCTCTTTGTTAGGGAGTGTTAAGTCACTTATAAGTATGCCATGCTTCATGTCACATGCAAGTATACCTGCAGAAGTACGCGAGGCCAGAGGCTTGACGGAAGATCTTGTCCGTATATCTGCAGGCATCGAAGATGCTGATGATTTGATTTCTGACCTTGATATTGCCTTTAAAACCGGTCCTATCTAGCTTCAGTCTGAAAAAAGGCATTGTTTGTTCTAGTCTCAATTTTTTGCATTCTCATAGGTTCTTGAAGCAAGAATCTATGTAGTAACCATAAAACATAAGTTGTTGTTTGAGAACACATCAAACAAATAAACTCGCTATTGTTGGATTTGTTCTGTTGCGTATTTGGGGATAAATCTGTATTCGAGCTTGTCATAGACTTTCAAAGCCAGCATAAGCAGTAAAAATGTGATTATTATGTAAGTATAGATCTTTCTTCAAAGTAAAACACAACTATCAACAAGATTATTGATCTGTAAAAAGAGAACAGAGAGGACCCAGTGAGCAACTTGTCCACAAATTCTGTTTCAGGTTAGGTAAAAACAAGAACATGGAACAAACCATGACACATCTGCACCAGAATTTACCAGATTTGTTGTACCTTTTTGTTCACTAGGACATGAATTGTAAATGACAAAGCAACAGTGTGAATTGATTTGAAAACTACAGAGCGAAAGATCTGCAAGTCCTTCGTATCCCATTTTCAGTTAGTTGAGTTTCTTTGAAGCAAAACTAAAAAGAAAAAGGAGTGAAACAAAATTGGGAATTGGGTTATTTTACTGATGTACATATAAACATTTTCCCATACAGCATCAGCATCCATTCATTATCATCCATCTATATTCCTTCTCTGCATTCCCTAGTTAAACCATGTATTGTACCAGCAGAAGCATTCCTACAGCAATCTACAAAACTATAAAATTAGGAACCGGAAAAAGAAGCATCATGGCTATAGAATCAGACAGCAGTTGTGATACCATCGAATCTAGGACGTGATATATCTGTTGAGAGGCCTTCTTCCATTGACTTCCTCTTGTTGTTACTCAATGTTTGCTCCTCTTGTTGTACTACTTTCAGATGTACTTGCCTCGGTTCTAATTCTGATTTAAGAGGCAAGATTTTGATTCCAATTTCTGTTGAATCTTTAAACTCCGGCTCAACCACGGCGGCTGCTACTGCTAAGGTTACATTTTCATCTTTTGAAGGTTTTTCAATCTCTTCCAGCTTCTGGTTCTTCAGCTTAGTTTTCATCATATGAGATTTCAACTTGCTGAGATCAGCCAATCTTACTGGTTTCAAGAAAAACTCCTCAGCTCCTTCTTCTAAACATCTGTTTATATGTAAGACAATCAAACATAAGCATCTTCAATTACTTTCCCTGGAAAATTATGATGAAACAAAATTTAAAGGGGCACAAGCTCAAAACTTTAAAGATTCAATCTTTCATTGTTGTTTACCTGCTGATCCTTGCAGGAACGTTCTCAGAGGACATAATTACCACTGGTATGTTCTTAAAAGCTGATGATTCCTTCAAAATTGTAAAACAAGTTTATATTAAAAACCCGGATAAATCAATAGACGCTATCAATAAACTGTACATATCATATAGCATAAGCAGAGGAAATAAAAAAATCACAAGAGAAAGATATTCCAAAGAGATCTCCTGTTGACATTCTCACTTTCTTGATTGAAAATACGAAAACGTTATATTTTTTTTCTAAAGAATTTTTCGAGAGATCAAATCGAATAAATTACAAAACAAGTACCTTGACTTTTTTGAGCAAATCATAACCAGTCATGCCTGGCATACAATAATCTGTAATTATAAGATTCACTTCAACTTCCTGTCAAAAGCCACAATCAAACAGAACAAACGAATTTCCATTAGACGAAGACTTGTAAAAGTAAATACGAAACAAACCCATTCGAAACTTGAAGAGAAACTCAACATTGAAGTGGATTTTAAAAAAAAAAGGAGCAAAATTTTCGAACCTGGTGAATTTTAGGAGATGTAGAAACCGCATTTGGGTCGTTACTCTCAATACCTTCTCTTAAACCCAGAAATTCTAAAGCCTTAGAGCCTGAATCAACAGTTGTTACTGCAAATGCGGAAAAAAATACATAAAGCTTAGATCTTTCTTCGATTCTTACAAGCTACAAAGACTTTTTTCCATTTTCGTTGACACTCGTTTTTACCTTGAAACGAAGACTTTTGAAGCAGTCTCTCTATGAGTTTCCGATCGAATAAACTATCATCAACAGCTAATACATGAAACTGCGATTCTGCTGCCATACCCATTGTAGAAATTGAAGACTAATCTCAAAATCGACGAACCCAGATGTAAAGTCTCCGACTTTTTCTCTTTCTTCACTAGAAAGATTCCAAGTTTTTTTCTTTTTTACTTTTGCCGGGATTGCTGCTATTTTAATCTCAATTCACGGTGCGAGGAAGAGAAATAAAAACACGATTGTGATTATATGTTTTTCTCTTCTTCTTCCACCAAATCTTACAAAAGAGAGAGGGAAAAATTGAATAATACTAATTAGCTTTGAATTGTGGAGAAAGCAAGTGTTCTGATAAGAAAAAATATTTTGTTTTTAAGAAGACAACGCAGAGAAAGAAAGAAACAAAAGGTTTAAAAATAAATAAAAGTAATCAAAACATGTCTTTATGAGGATTTTTAAGGATTAGATAAGAGTAGGGACTTTGCTTTATATACTACTACTACCACAACGCTTTGCTTTTACACCAAATTTAAATAATTTTCAGAAAAAACATTCGTAAATGAAAACCCGAAATTCAATAATTTTTTAACAAATTTCAATTAGTATGTTTTTTTGTATAAATGGTATAACAAAACTTAATTGGTAGAGTTTGGTAGATGTTATAAGATAAACTTATTTTTAATAATTATTTAAAAGTAATGTTTTCTTTGATTGTTACATAATCACAGTGGATGAACCTAACTATCCACAAATACACCCCGTCTAATCAATATATACGGATTAAGACAAAACGTCCAATGCACAACCAAATGTGTATGAGACCAAGATAGATGTCTCAACCTTCAATATATTAAATCTTTAAAAAGATGCATCTAAAGTCTAAAACAATCTAATAATTTTGTTGATTAATTGATTCACTATTTTTTCATAATATCCATCTGAATCATTTTTTTTTCTCAGCATATCAGCTTTTATGGTTATTTGATTTTGATAATTCATGCAAATTTAAAAGATATGCGGCCAATTTTTTTGTCCAAGCGTTTTTTTGTCTTAAAGTCCAATATTTTGTTTTTAAGTCTTCCTCAAAATGCAAAATTGCCCAACTCTCAAGTCTTCCTATTTAAAATTCATCAAAAGAAATAAATACAGAAGAAAAAGGACCCGCCAAAATCTTTAAAGATATAGGTGACGTCGGCAAAGATGCCCCTTTTATTTATCATCATTTAACTATTACTTGTGTTTTTCCTCCAATTAAACTCAATACATTAAATAAAAAAATAGGTATATAAGAAGAAAAAAAATGTGTATATGTATATGAAGCAAAAACGTGAAATAATGGTGGCGTTTACCGCATAATGAGCAGTTGGGGTTTGTGATGGTGTTCGTGGCAATCTTTTTTTTTGGATTCTCTTCCAAAGATTTGTTTCCCATGGTCATGCCATGCCAGTATGTATTATCAACATCATCATTGCCATTATCAACGTATTATATTGTATCAGCCACGCGTCAAAGTCGCGGGGCCACACGTTAAAGTCCCTTCAGCGAAGAAACGTAACCTCTCTTTCGTCTAGTGGGTTCCAGTTTGTCACTCTCTCTTTCGACATTTCCTTCATCTTTTTTTTTGTTAAATGTTTCCGATCGGTGAATTAATTATTAAGTAATGTGTTTTTCATTTTTTGATAAAAAAATAATGGGTTTTGAGTGACGCTTTTAGAATTAATAAATAACAAAAATTAAGAGAAAAATGTTTAAAATGCATATTGCCAAATCATGTGCATTGTTGGTTTGAGACACGATCGTAATTGCCTATATTTGCTTTGGCATATGTTCTTTTTTATTTGCTCTATTTTTCTTCTAAAACTTGCGATTATCATTTTTTTTCTTATAAATATTTTTTTTTGTTTAACAACTATTTAGAATTGAAAAATACATCCAAAGTCTAAAAACTAATGAGTTTCATGCAAGCTGTGACAATCACATCTGAAATTCATTGATAAAATATTATAGTTAGCCAAAAAAGATATATACCGGTCCAAATAATAGTAGATTCAATTGTTCAACAGGATGAATCCACACACACGCCATAATTAACACAAATGGACCAAACAATAAACATGCAAGAGTAAGATAAGTAAATTGAAAGAAGGTGTAAGGGTGAAGATTTTTATTTTAAAAAAGGAATCGAAAAAAGATATGGCTCGTTCGAGTGGTCTATTTAATTGTAATCCACAATGTCGGGAAGACATGCTTTAAAAACATAACAGTTGAATGGATCTTCATTTAATTACAGATCTTCTCTGCTCCCTCACTCTCTCTCTGTCTATCTATCTTCGTCACAACCATCCATTTCTCCTCTTCTTCTCTCTAATGCACAAACACTTCATCATCACACCTTTTGACACTAAAATATTATTTAAATCTGATCAACAATGATATTAAAGTTTAGTTAAGTGGTGTAATAGCATTTACTGACCCAAGAAACCCCAAAGAAGAACCAAGATTTTCACATTTTCCATCTCAAACCATGTTACATTTACAATTCTATTGTTTTCTGTAAACATAGTTTGTATTTTGTGTTTATATTATAAAATGATACAAAATCGAATTAAAAATTCAATAAAAACAAAAATATATTTGGTTCAGGTTTGGTGGAAACATACTTTGTTTTTCTTCGCTTTTGCGTTATAATTTTCAAATGTATCTGGGAAGGTAACTAAAACATTTTTTTTTACACAACCAAAAGATCAAAACCATAATCAAACACAAAAAGATGATGCCCTATTATTACGTATTCATCGGTCTTTAGGTCAAACAAGTTTGTAATCACAAGTTGTAACCATATATATGATATTTACCATTTAGCAAATAAAATAACATTGAGAATGTAATATATATATTGGATGCTTGTCATAGTGACATGGGAATTGGACCACATGCAGTGAACGTAATCTGTTTTCGGATCCAAGTGATGTAGTTGAGTGGCTTATATCCATCGTTAAGATATATCTGATCCATTTTCATGCAATTAATTGTTTTGTTTTTGGTAACTTCGTACAGTATTCATTTTTGGGGGTTGGTTGCTCGATAATAACACATCATTTTCGATGTTACTAAATATCCGGTTACTATATATCGATTATGTGCCATGCATGCATTTATAAACAGCAAGAAAAGTATTAGTAGGAAAGTTGATTGTAACAATATAATTTGACTAAACATAAATGTGGTTGGAGTGATCTATAGAGTATTTTTTTTTCAGACTCAATGTGTTTATCTTAATATTGTTATCATATTCAAGTTTGGACACGAAGGTATATTAAAAAAAAAATTTAAAATGAACTAACTTTTGTTTCTTACAATGTGTAATGAAAGATGCTGTTTTGGATTATTATTTTTAAGTCTAATTAGAACTAAATATGCCATTTAAAAATCATAAGAGAAATAGACTACCTTAACCAAGAAAAAATAGACTAATATAAGAAAAATAATGCAATAGCAGGCAAAAATAAATAAATAAATAGTGAAATAGAAGTGATGTGAAGTGGCACTCTTTCTCTTTGCCTTGCAAACATGCACAACTGGCCCCTCTCTCTCTTTCCCTTGTCTTCAGGCTTTTCTCCTTGATGCTCGCTTCTTTTATTCTTTACCTTTCCCCATTCAATAGTAAAAACCAAAACATTATTTATGCTAAAGTTTTTTTGCTTGTTTGGAAATATATTTCTTGAATTCGAATTATGAAATTTATGAAAATGTTCTATTTTCTCCTTTTGTGGTTTCAACTTTCAACGTTGATGAATATTCTTTTCTTGACAGCTAACATAACATAGATGAATCATTTCCGTAATCGTGATTCTACTATTATATATAATTCGACGGTTTGTTGAAAAGATGAAAGCTAGTTGTTGGGCTTTTAACAAACTGTGAATTGAACTTCTTTATCGTTATATATCAACTTGGTTGCAAAATACCGTAGCTACGTCATTATATATCTTATATATATAAATGGAGAACAAGCTGGTTGTATACAACTTTTAGTTGTTTGACAGAGTTCGAAACACTAAGATCGCAAACCCTAGTTTTTTTTTACCTAAATCTTCTTAAAGTTGATTTCAGTTGATATTGATAGAGAAGTGAATAAGTCCATGCTTACTCATAAGTTCAAAATGGCGACTGTTCTATATTTCTGTTGACTTATTTTCTTCTTTCTCAATCTTCTTGACTTATATTTATCGTTCCTATAATTAAAAGATTTTGTTTTGGAAGTCAATTTTGGTATTGCAACGTTTATAAAGATTAATTAGTGAGTTTTTATTCTGCTGTAATAGTACATAAGCTAAGCTTAAAAGAATTGTTATGCGACGAAACGTTATATTTCAATTAATTGATGAACCATTAATTGTTTTTATCAAAATCAACCCAACAGTTTTTAATTACATGAATTAACCTGCACACTAAGTGATTGTACCCAATGCCCCAATCGGTCTTGTAATTGACAAAAGAATAGGAGTACGTTGTTTAGATGTAGATATACTCACATCATATAGTCGTCGGTGTTATATATATATATATATATATATATATATATATATTTATATATATATATATATATATATATATATATATATTGAACCACGCGATTGCATTAGGTCAACATTACTATTAATGATAAAATCACACCTAAGCTGGATGAGCTTTATGGTCTTAAAATACAGTGAACCAAACCTCAATTATTTTGAAGATACGATATAAAATCTCATGTTTTGGAATATCAATAAATGAGATCGATTTCAAGTTATATCAATATCAATATACATATTTTCATGTTCCCGTTTTGACCCACATTGCTCATATATATGAATATATGATCTTATTTATTCGATTATTTTTAAATCATGTATCATGTATATATGTTCGATTAATAGTTTGTATAAGAGAGGTCATTATAATATAACTCAAGATTCATATTTATGTTGAACTTCTAGTAATTTTATATATTTGCTCTCAACTGTTGACAAAGCATTACCATTCAAAATTATGTGTGTATCTTCAATTATGTGATCGAATGTAATAAAAAGTTAAATGGCAAAAGACCAAAAATAAATTATAAAATAATATTATTTATATGTTAATAGAGTGATTAATTTTTTAATCAAAATGATATTTTTACATCATTGTGGATCAAATGGACTTAATGTTTTTATGCGGCAGGCTTGTTTTGTGACGATATCGTCGATATGTATATATCAAGAACTTTAATTAGTAGGGTATCTTCTGATTTCGTAAGGTTTCACCAGCTATGAATTTTTGTTCACAATAAGATATTATGCATTGAATTAATTACAAAAAAAGACACAAGAGTGGTTAGAAATTATAAAAATAATACTCGAGTTTTATCCTAATATTTTACTTTTAAATTTCCGGTTTTTTGGGAAAAATATTTCCATTATTGGTATTTGCATTTTTTTTATTGTGGAAAAGGCTATGCCTCTAGCTAAACTTTTTCCTCATAATATCAGGCAATAGGTCTCCTATATGATTATTCTTCCTCCTTTTTTCTTGTCGTCGATGACCAGTCCTGTGTTACACAAATAATAAGAAACTAGAGATTGATAAATATTTAAATAATTTAATCGTTTAAATGGAATTGTGTTGATAAAAGATCATTATCATTTTTTTTAGTGAAGATTCATTTACACCAATGCCAATTATTTTGGTTTTATGATATGTTTTCCATTATATGTAATAAGCAGTATATATTATTGTTGAGAGAAATTCGTGGGATAATTTACTTAAATCGTGTATAGATGAATGCGTTCAATATTTAGTTACAATTAACTAATTATTACAAGCAAAAATACAAGAGAAGTTGCCAACCACCAGTTCCATTTTTGTAGATCTTGAATGACATGTATGTGTGTATATGTACATATATCATTTCCTACAATCCACACATTTGACGTTCTTAAGTATACAATTATCGGAAGAAACATATTGTATATTTTTATAGTGCTTATGGACTGAACACGAAATCGTGCAGTGCACAGTACTCATGTCGCTTACTTCGTTAACTTGAAAAATGTAACGATGATTGTTTCATTTTCTGCTTCCGAGATTGTGCCAATAATTTAGAGTTATTGTTCAATATAAAAATAATAACGTAAACTCAAAACTTGAAATGCCCTTACAATAGCTGCTCGGACACATTCAAGATATAAAGAAGTGTCCCTCCGATGGAACACAGAGCCACATTATTGTACACCAAATCCCTTTTGCTTTTTTTCTTTTTCTTTGCCATACTTGCCAACAAATCTTATATTATTTTATTTATCGCCTATGTTTATATTTCATATCACGGATCATTTAATATGTAAAGTTTGCATGACTGTGTTCCTATAAGTTCGTTTAATTATAAAGCTAGTAAACTCATTCCAAACCCTCAGTGACATATCTCTCGCTCTTTCAAAACATCAATTTATGATACATCAAAAAGTCATTTTAAATAAAAAAATATTGTTCGCCTTCTTTCTTATTTTTAGACAAAGTTATTTACGTTTGATTATGGTTACACGAAAAAGTTACGAAAATGCTATTGAAATTATTCGTTTTTGCTAAAAATTCTAGTTTATAAATTAAACTAACTACATTGTTTTTTTAATTAGTCTGTTAGTTACGACCTCAATTTTCTTTTAATATTTCACTATATATATTGCAGTTATTTTTTCCTTTTTTTATAAAGTTAACCATTTAATTAGGTTTCACTTTATATATATACTCCTACTGTTAGGATTTTAGCTCAGATTCGAGTTTCAATCTAATATTTTCTTGACAATCAGAATCTTGAATCTTTGCGGAAATTAAAGACACACAAGAATTGGTGACCTTGAGTTCACCTTTGCAGGCTAATCTCAGAAGAGAGATTCAAACTCTCAAGCTCGAACTATGACTTAGAAAAGATAGGGTTCTTGATACAACAATTGACTAACTGATCAATTTTGAATCAATAGGTACATGCGCAAAAAGAATTTAGAGAATTTGGAAAGACGATCTTCACTCCGACGAAACCCATGACGGAGGATAGATGCTTGAAGCAGCTCCACCGCAGCTCCAATCACTTTCCCGTTTTGTACTCTGTTTTTCTTCTTCTTCTGTAAAACCAGAGCAACGTCTCTATCTCTCTTTCTTCTTTAAAACGATGATCTTCTCTCTTGGGCTGAACAAACGAGATGCGATTAAATACCCGAAGATTAATGGGCCCAACAAACCCAATAGAGGATTAAAGCCCAATAAACCCAACTGGGCCAACTGCGACCAAATATCCACACCTACTTTTTGAGAAAAGTGAACTTTTCCATTTTTTTAATATACCTTAACATTGGTGCCAAATCTCTCGAATTGAGAAGGCTAGCAATATAAAATATGCTTGCTGAATTATCCGTTTTCCATGATGCACGTATATCACGCTTAGATAAACAAATATTTCAACTTGTTAATAAAACAAAAATTTGACTGTCCAGTTTCGACTCATACATTAATCATTTTTATACGAGTTTATGAGTATTCTTGAATCTTGAGCCACTTCTTTTTTGTATGGTAATAAATGGGCTGGTTATTACATTATCTGTTCTAAATTGGGCCGAATCATGGGCTTACTAAAAGTCCATTGACAAGTAGTTTCGTATTCATCATTCCATTTTTTTTTCTGTTTCATCATTCAATTATAAGTAACAACTAAATAAAGGCTAAATCCGAATTAAACTATAATTACGAGGTAGGTCCTTGAATTTCTCTAAACCTTAAGAAAAAAACAAAAATGCAAAAGAAGCGATAACGGAATCAGAGTGCAATCATATCCAAATCGCACCGACGACAATGACCACGATGCTCACTATAGTGTTCACAACAGTGATTGTAGCGATTATCGCAATCTTTGCCTCGAGTAGCATCTTCACGCCGCCTGAAATCGCCGGCTCGCGTGATGTTTTCCCGTCGGCGAAGGTGGTTAACCTCACCGGAGCTTCCGGTCCGGAGAGTGTAGCTTTCGATCCAGCAGGGGAAGGTCCTTACGTCGGTGTCTCCGACGGTCGGGTCCTGAAATGGCGCGGGGAATCGCTTGGATGGACAGATTTCGCTTACACGTCGGCTAATAGGTATATAGATATATGGGTCTTATACGGAATTGTGGAGGATTTCGTTCGATTTGATCACAAGTAACATAGCTTCAGGATTCAGTGAGAGAAAGAACATTCTTTTAGCAACTTAGTTTACTTCTAAACGAGCAATGTGCTTGCTTTGATCATGTCTTGTGGTAGCCTCAGAGACAGAGGTTTGCTTATGTAAGTATTTTTGAATCTAAACATCACAAAACTTTGGATTTTTTTAGAATGAATCTCAACCAGTTTAGTTATGTGAGATGGATGTAAAAATATATATCAGCACTTCATTCCTCTTTTTACTTACCTCTTACCACTTTTGTGTATATGGTTTAGGCAGACGTGCGTTCGCCCGTTTGCACCAGAGTTGGAGCATGTGTGTGGAAGGCCATTAGGATTGCGTTTCGACAAGATAACCGGAGATCTTTACATCGCAGATGCCTACTTTGGCCTTCTTATTGTCGGTCCTGCTGGTGGTTTAGCCAAACCCTTGGTTACAGAAGCCGAGGGGCAACCGTTTCGTTTCACTAATGATTTGTTCATTGATGAGCAGGAAGATGTGATTTACTTCACAGATACCAGCACCAGATTCCAGAGAAGGTATCCTGAATATGAGCACCCCAAAATTTCATCTTTCTTATCGTGGGCCTTGTGTTTTTCACGAAAAGAAGAATGTACTTTGTTTCAACATAAAAGCGAAAACGTTTTTCCCATGTTGACAAAACTATGAAGTTTCTTACCCTGGTGCATGAATTTAACTCCAAAGCGTTTTCGTGTTCAGGCAATTCTTGGCTGCTGTTTTGAACACTGATAAGACAGGAAGGTTAATAAAATATGACAGATCAAGCAAGAAAGTAACGGTCTTATTACAGGGCCTTGCATTTGCAAACGGAGTTGCACTAAGCAAGGACCGGTCTTTTGTATTGGTAGCCGAAACAACCACTTGCAAGATCCTAAGGCTTTGGCTCTCTGGTCCAAACGCAGGGACCCAAGACGTGTTTGCTCAGCTTCCGGGTTTCCCTGACAACGTCAGAAGAAACTCAAATGGAGATTTCTGGGTCGCTGTACACTCAAAGAAAGGTCTTTTTGCAAAACTCTCACTCACTCAGACTTGGTTCAGAGATTTGGTCCTGAGACTTCCAATCAGTGTCCCGCGCCTGCACTCGCTGTTCACTGGAGGAAGACCTCATGCAACAGCTTTGAAGCTGAGTGAATCAGGTGATATTTTGGAGGTGCTTGAGGATAAAGAAGGAAAGCGATTGAGGTTTATAAGTGAAGTGGAGGAGAAAGATGGTAAACTTTGGATTGGTTCTGTTCTTATGCCTTTTCTTGGTGTTTATGATTTGTAGTTTTCTACATTGTTAAGACTTAATTGTCTTTGCATCGTTATAATTTTAAATACGGGTGGATCACATTGTCTCAACTATGTATGTGTGACATGTTGTGATAAACTATGTCTATGTGCACGTTAACTATTTTTTCTTTTCTTTTTCTTGACTTCTTTTTGTATTCAAAATTGTGTTCCCTATACACACTTTAAGTACTCTCTAATAATAATATTAATGGAAATATTAATAAAACAGAAAAGTTATATAGGTAAATTTTGCAACTGGTGTGGTGACAGCAAGATTATGAACAAGTTTTTTTAAAAGATTTTATTTTTTATTTTTTAACATTTTGGATCATTTTTTCCTCACCTAATAATTTAACATCCATTCAATTTTTATTTTCTATAATAATTTTCTTAAACTAAAATTAATATTCTATTCTACCACTTTTATTTTAATATTTTTGTTAGTATCTATTAATAATAATTATTGATTAAAACTTTAATAATTTAAAACAAAATTTGTTTTTTCTTGTTTTAAAATTATATTAATTTTTATTCTAAAATGATTAATTTTGGGATTCATTTGTCTAATAAATATTGTAAAATAGAAAGAAAAAATTATTAGTAAATAATTACAAAATTATAGTAAAAAAGTGTATTCTATATGTACAAATCAAATAAAACTAATTTTTATTTGTAAAATATATAAATGATAATTTTGGTATAGCAGAATAAAAATATAAATTCATCTATCGTAAAATAATTAATTTTAAATAAGTAGGATAAAATTAAAATTTTATTAAGTAATAATAGCATAATATGTGTATTAATATATATATTGTTTTTGCGAAATTTATTGAAAACATCATTATAATTATTTTGTTTTTTAACTTATTATTTTAATTTTATGATAGAAATCTTTTTTTATTTTTTTACATTTTTATTTATGTTTAAAGTTTAATTTAGAAAGAAAAAGATTCGCTGGTTCCATATTCACAATATTTATTTTAGAAAGAATAGTGTAGTATTAGTGAGACTGGTCTAGAAAGATTGGACCACTTTCATCAATAATTTTTAGATGAATATCTAAAAAATATTAAAATAAAAATAATAGGTAGGTATTGGACTAAAATTCTTAATTTTGGAGATATCTAATTATTATTATTATTTTTAATATTTTATTAGAAATGATTGATGAAGGTTTATATGTGTTAAAAATCAACAAAAAAAGAAATAGTGAAAGAACAATGCAAAAATTTATAACAATGTCGTTTTTAGTATGTCAAACTTGACTTAATATTAGTTGCCAGAACAAAAGAAAAATTGGTACAGATATGTTCCGCGTGAAGACAAAAGAAAGAGCACTGATATGTTTTTTTCTTATTGGTTAAAGAGACCACTGATATCTACGTGTTCAACGTGTGTTGTGTCCGAAATCCTTGAAAAAGAATATATGTTCATCTATTTAATAGATTGATTAAGTTCAGTATTATCATTCACACACATTTTCATCTGAGAGACAGAGAGATGCCGATTAGCCAGAGAGTTCTGAAGCAGGTCGCAGCCGCTCCGGTTATCTTAGCCATCGTTTGCTATTTCTTCTGGTCATCAATCATCGCGCCGGACCACCTTAAGGGCACCAAAGACGTCCTCCAAGTAGCTAAGACCATTCCTCTCCCTGGTGATGGACCAGAGAGCTTAGAATTCGATTCACAAGGTGAGGGACCTTACGTCGGCGTCACAGACGGTCGCATCCTCAAATGGCGCGGCGAAGAGCTCGGGTGGGTCGACTTCGCCCACTCTTCTCCTCATAGGTTCATTCCTAAACCCAAAATACCCTTACTCTGTTTTCATTGTCCCCTGTTTAGTCATCCAGTGGCTTTTTTTACTGAGAATCTGATCCTTTTCTTTTTGTTTTATCTTGTTGAGTGAAGAGACAACTGTTCGAGGCATAAAGTAGTTCCAACTTGTGGGAGACCATTGGGACTTAGCTTCTATAAGAAAACAGGAGATTTGTACTTCTGTGATGGTTACTTTGGGGTCATGAAGGTTGGACCAGAGGGAGGCTTGGCCGAGTTAGTGGTTGATGAAGCCGAACGTCGCAAAGTTATGTTTGCGAACCAAATGGATATTGACGAAGAGGAAGACGTCTTCTATTTCAATGATAGCAGCGACAAATACCACTTCGAGTAATTAAAATTACACCTTCGTTAATTTACATTCACTTTCACTTCTCTTATACTTTCTTTGTATGATATAATTCTACTATATGTTATATCATATACACATGACAAACATATATATATATATTTGTAACTAACTTGTGTGTGTTATGTTTGTTTTGTTGGACAGGCAAGTATTCTACGTGTATATGTCCGGGGATAAGATGGGAAGAGTGATTAGATACGATATGAAGAAGAAAGAGGCCAAAGTTATAATGGACAAACTCCATTTACCTAATGGTTTAGCTCTAAGCAAAAACGGATCGTTTGTACTCACCTGCGAAAGCGGTACAGATACTATCCATAGAATATGGGTCAAAGGTCCTAAAGCCGGGACCAACGAAATTTTCGCGAAGATGCCGGGTCCTATGGACAATATCCGGCGTACGCCTACAGGCGATTTTTGGGTTGCGTTGCACTCCAAAAACAGTTTGTTCACTCGTGTGTTTCTGAGTCACTCTTGGGTCGGAAAGTTTTTCATGAAGACGCTGAAGGTGGAGACTGTGATTAATCTCATCAATGGAGGGAAGCCTCATGGAATTGTAGTGAAACTCTCTGGAGAGACCGGAGAGATTCTCGAGATACTTGAGGACAGTGAAGGGAAGACGGTGAAGTATGTTAGTGAAGCTTATGAGAGAGAAGATGGGAAGTTATGGATCGGGTCTGTGTATTGGCCGGCCGTTTGGGTGTTTGATACTTTGGCTTACGATCGCAAATGAGTAACCAAACGCAAAAACAAAAAAAAATGCAATAATAATAGTTTAGTGGTATGATTTGTTTGTTAGAAGAAACGCATCTTCTTTTGTATCTTCCTGTTGTAATTGTGTGTTTGTGTGGACTTTGATTCTGCGAAGTTTTGGTGGTTCGGTTGAGTAGTTTAACGTAGTTTTGTGGGATTTTATAAATGTCATTCATGTGGTTGAATAAACGAAAATTGTGTTGTGTCCGGCATGACTAGACTTCGAGTTTCTGACAAAAGTATTATATAAACTCCGACGACAAGGTGGACAATTCCCAAAAATTGCTCTTATCTTGAACATTGGCTAGTTCTCACGTACGAGGCACGTAGGCACTAACAGTTTTTAATACAATAAATAAAACTAAAGATGCACATTAATGATATTACAATTTTAATAAAACCAAACAATATTAAACTTACATTTTATATATAATTTTGATTATATCCATAAAGTTGTAGCATTATTAATTGTAATATCAATGGGACTATATATTTATATAAATATTTCAAAAAAAATTATTTTTGTATTTTATCTAATTGGAATTATTTTTATATTTATTTAATCAAACCAGCAAAATTTATTATGTTATAGTGTTTATTAATTTATAAGTATTAAATGTTTAACTATATATTATAATTAAAAATGATAAAATTAGTTAAATATTACTTAATTAAGAATAAATCTGTCTAATTAAATGACAGAAAACTATATTTCATAAGCTGTGCGTTGATTTAGCTCTCTCTCTGTCTGTATATATATATATATATATATTATCAGAAGAACAAAACAAATTATAATTAACAGTGAAAAAGGGCATACGTGTTGTAGTGGACAAAGATTTTTCCTTACTTTAATATAATTCTTGTCGGTAAAAGATGTTCGAGTGATGTGATAACGTGAAATGTGGAACCCCAAACACCAGCCCCTTCTCTACTCGTTTCTTCTCAAGATATTATAACTATGAACTTACAGTAGTTCGGCTAATCATACGTGTAGATCAAGATCTCTTACTTTTCTCTTCTGACTAGGGCTGCTATCAAATGTACATATGAAAATTTTAAATGAGAGGGAATATATAAACATATTCACTTTATTAAGTTCAATTTGCTTCATTTCTAGATAATAGATGATAACCAGATAAGATCATATTCAAGATTACACAAAACACATCTTTTCTTGCCATAGGACTTGTCTTATGTCTGACGTAAGAAGAAAAATAAATACTCGTGGCCCATTTAGAATTGGACACGTTCGTGACTTATGTGGTCGAAAATGAAATCACGTGAAAATGCAATTAACAACTTTTTATGTGGGGTTTGACTTTAAATTAAAACTTGCTCCGTAACGGATCCGTTTAACTTAATTATATAGACTTCTCTTCTTTTTTTTTGTCGACGTTATTATTAAATAGACAAAGAAATAAGTACAATCCAAATTCTAAAAGATCTAAACAAAAATCTAACATAATTTAAATACAGCTTACGATAATTAATACGTATAAATCTCTTACCACCACCGACATGAATTCTTTAGTTCACCACGAAAATACACACTTTCTATAGAACCACTGAAATAAATTAATCAAATTTTGTTTGTAACCACCGTATCATAAAATCTATAAAACACTCAGAATATTTTTAAAAAAACTTTTTCAAAAAAAACCTCGAAACTATGTACTATTCACCAACTCAACCAAAAAATTCGTCAAACTTAATCTTTTAATGGGACGTTCACTCTATTTTAAATCTATAGGAAAAGTGAAAAAAAAAATCTCACGAAAAAAAAGATTATGCAAAACTAAAAAAGATAAAAATTGAAAATATTTATCCAGAATTGACAACCTTTGCTAACAAATAAAAAAAGTTAAAATCTAATAAACAAAAAAGAGATTCATATAAACCAGAAAACTAATTTCGAATTCAATCGGAAATAATTAAAAAATAAAATATGAACAATACTATCTTAGAGTGAGAAGAGAGAGAGAGTGTTAAATTTGTTTCCAACTTAAATATATATACATGATAATAAGCATACACGCTCCCATTTTCTTGCTCATTTTTTTTTTGCCTTAGGCAAATTTGCTTCTTACTTCTCTTCTCTCCCATCAAACAGTTTATACAACACCAATTTGAAATACAAAAAATTTACATTTATCTTAACTATAAACTAAAAGCACTATATGAAATAAAAAATTGAATAGAAAAAAACTCGAATGTCATGTAGTGTTTTTTGTATATATATATAGGTTTGACTGTCTGTCATTACTGTTTTCTTAGACTGTTATCTTTGTTTTTGAACTTTTTTTACGGACCAAACTAAAAATAAAAATAAAGTTTACAAATACGTTTGATCTTTATAATGATAATTAATAAACAAATGAAACGTTGCGCGAAAAACCGCAAACGTAATCTTTCCTATCTTCTTGTCCTTCACGTTTCAATAACTAAAACGTTAATTAGTAACATCGTCGCTTTCGTTGATTTACACGTATTTCATTTACAATACTAATATTCGACAGTTGGCACCTCAAGCCATATGTGTATATCTCTGCATCCACACAACAATATAAATTATCTACACTCCTTTGTCCTTTTTTTTAATTTGTTTTCTGATGTTATATAACTATTGTCACATTGATCATTGAAGCTAACAATAGTTGGTGTTACACACATCTCTTCAACAAACGTTCTTTTTCTCCGACTTGTGAAAAGAAAATGCCGATTAGTCAGAGAGTTCCGACTTGGGCAGCTGTTCCGGCTGTTTTAGCCGTCTTTGCCATAATTTCATATCAGACCATAATTGCGCCGGACAATTTAAAGGGCACCAAAAATGTATTGTCGATGGCTAAGACCATACCACTTCCTGTTGATGGACCAGAGAGCATTGAGTGGGATCCTCAAGGAGGAGGTCCTTATGCTGCGGTTGTGGACGGACGTATTCTCAAGTGGCGTGGCGATGATCTTGGTTGGGTTGAGTTCGCATACACATCTCCTCACAGGTTTTTATTTTTTCTTACTATTACAACTTTTATTAGTAGAACACACCGACACATGCGTAGCAGGGTAACCAAATAATTTGAGGGAGAACAAAAGTTTTCTCTAGAGGACTACTTCATCTCCTCGTACGTTTTTTAATTTTTGTTAGCAATAATATGTTATCCTTGTTATACGTAGAGGCAACTGTTCAAGGCATGAAGTAGTGCCTAGTTGTGGAAGGCCATTAGGACTTAGTTTCGAGAAGAAAACAGGAGATTTGTACATCTGTGATGGTTACTTGGGGGTCATGAAGGTTGGACCAGAGGGAGGCTTGGCTGAGATGGTCGTGGATCAGGCTGAAGGTCGAAAGGTCATATTCGCAAACCAAATGGACATCGACGAAGAGGAAGATGTCTTGTACTTCAATGATAGTAGTGACAAGTATCATTTCAGGTATTTTTTTCTTCTTAAAATACTTATATATGTAACAATCAAAATTTAAATTAAACAAATTTAAATTAAATTCTTATTGATTTTTTGTTGTTGTTTGGTCAGGGAAGTATTTTACGTGGCTGTTAACGGCGAGCGGTCGGGAAGAGTGATCAGATACGATAAGAAGACGAAAGAGACCAAAGTTGTCATGGACAATCTCCGTTGTAACAACGGTTTGGCTCTAAACAAAGATAAGTCATTTTTAATCTCATGTGAGTCTGCCACGGGACTTGTCCATCGATATTGGATCAAAGGTCCTAAAGCCGGGACACGCGATATCTTCGCAAAGGTTCCAGGTTACCCTGACAACATCAGAAGGACACCGACGGGGGACTTTTGGCTAGGCATACACTGCAAGAAAAACCCTATAGGACGATTGATGTTGAACAATAATTGGCTCGGGAAATTAGTTGAAAAGACAGTGAGCTTGGACTTGTTGGTTGCATTGATGAACGGGTTTAAGCCGCATGGGATTGCCGTGAAAATCTCCGGCGAAACCGGGGAGATACTTGAGATACTTGAGGACAAAGAAGGGAAGACGATGCAGTATGTAAGTGAGGCTTATGAGAGAGATGATGGAAAGCTATGGTTCGGGTCCGTTTTCACGCCTGCCGTATGGGTTCTTGATCGCAAGTGAATAACCAACGTAGTTCGTATATATCATGTGTATGATGAATGGACCTTTGTTGATTATCAATAATATGTATCTTTGTTTTGAATCAACAACTTTGTTGTAATGGATTTTTCTGTTTGTGTAATTGTGTATGAATTGATTTGGTTTAATTTGGTTCTGAAGATTAAAATATTTAACTAAATTAGAAATTTAAATGGTGTAAGAGAAAATTTATGTTTTTTTGGACTAAAATGTGAAAGTTCATTATTTTAGTGACTATTTTTCTAATACAAAGACTTTAGATTTAAACTGATATATGTATGCAAGTAGTCAAGTCACTATGATGGGTAGGGATTTAAACATTTTTGTATTTGATTTCAAACCTTTGCAACTTTTGTGGTGGAAAGAACACATGTCACTTGAAAAGAGAACTTATTATGATGTCGGTATTGATTTCAAACCTTTGCAACTTTTGTGGTGGAAAGAAAGAAAAAATGTCACTTGAAAAAACAACTTGGATTTAGAAATGAAATATTCGATTGGCTTTTGTAACCAACTAAATAAAATAAGAGTTTGTGTATTATTTTATGAAAAAGAAAACAAAGGGACCTACGCAAAAAGAATCATCTTTTTGTCAAGTTTTCTAAAGAAAACTATGCGCTTAAATGGGTTTGGTAAGTTGACAAAAAAGAAAAAATGGGTTTGGTAAAACGCCAAAATTTAGTGGATTATATACACAAATAGAAGAGGCCCATGTGAAGGCCCATTATGATGCTTACAAGAGATTTAGAGTTCATGGTAAATTATATTAAGCTAAATCATTCGGCTAACCCAATTATATGAAAGCCCAACGGTTTGGTGAGTGGCGAGGACGATGATGCTCAACGATTCCGATATCTTCTGATAATCCAACTGTTCGATCTTCTCTTTTCTGTTGAAGCTTTGTTCATAAGTCACCCTTTCTTGATTCCTAGCTCGGAGGACAAATGCTTTCGCAGTCCTTCGGGCACTTCCGATTTATGTTTTGGTCACAGGAAACGACATATCACTTAAGGTTTTGTCTCGTTTCTCTTTGAGTCTGTGATCGAGCGAGGTAGAAGAGTCAAGGGATTGGATTGGATTGTTCAACATTCCTTTTGCTGCACTGTATGACATCACATACGCGTATAATACAATTTAATCTGTACAAAGATATACAATTTCTAAGTTTCCAGTACTTGTTCAGTTATGGGTTTAAGTTCCTTTATCTAAGAGGTAATCTTTTAGTTCATAACCAAACAGGGCTCTCTCTTTCTTTCACTTCAATATATTTTGTTTTGAAAATTTTGAGAACAAGTTAAAAAAATCTTTTAAACTCGGGAATAGAGTGAACAAAGTGCATAAACAGAAACTTAAAGTGGTCCCGAACAGTAGAGAAAAACGAAGTCTTGTTAATATTTTTTTATATTATATTCCAATTTGTTGATAATGCCTCGCAGATTCTTGAGATACAGTAGGCTGCGCTCAGAGGATAACCTGAAACTGAAGAAACCAGAAACCTCGTTCAGATCATATGTTTTCAACATTCAAAATCTTTTTTTGTTTCTTCTTAGTAAGGATGATGAGCGAAGGAAGAAGACTTACTGGCCACAAAATCTTCGATATAGTCACAGTCTATTTTCCCGTGTGACATCGCACCGAGCTGAAATGACAAGGCAAAAAATAAGGTACAGGTTTGGCGTAAGATTGGTTATACTTATATGAAAGTTGAAAGCTGAAGACTATCAGTAAGGAAATGAATTTGGAGTTTGTTCAAAAAGTGAGGGAGAATATTTGGAGATCACTAACCACAAAAACAGTGTCGTATTCACTACAGACAGTAGCTAGGTGCTTCTGCATATTGACCAGCTTTTCAGAGCTATACGAGAAGCCTGACAAAAGAAAAACCAATTCTTCCTTTTAGCTCTTCCTAAAGGGAGATAAAATAACGAATGTGGGAGGATACTATAGGCATTTCTTTTACCTATTTTTCTACAGTTAGGCGGTAGATACTTTTTAACAGGGTTCTTGATCACTCGCATAAGTTTCTCACGGCTGCCAACTGCAGTAATGCTAAGCTTTTGTAGCAATTGCACTGCAAAAACCAACAATGTTGTATTAAGAAACAAGAACAATCTGCGAGGTTAAAGTAACAAAATATAGCTAGTGGAGAACTCACACATGACTCCAGCAAACCGCTTGAAAGTTCTTGGTATCCGAACATGTGGCTGAACTTCAAAAAGGACACCTTGTTCTGTTCTAACAAATACTGCTTTCAACCTCCCAGCCTTATTGACCGGACTATCCAAAATCATTAACAGAGCCTGAAGAGAGAAAGATCGCTCAAGATGAGTCGCAATTTGTTATAGAATATAACTTAAAAAGTTGTAAAGTCCCGACCTGATGAGTGATGTCTGGCCGGTAATTAGCAGGATCTCTGTTATTCTTTCTCAAGAAATTAGCATGATCATCAGAGTTTAGTAGCTGGTAAGTCTGCAGAGAAAGAATAAACATAAAAATTAGCACAAAAGAGGCCCAGGAACTAATATATTTTTACAAAGTACAAATCCATGGATTTGTGTTTAATGCAAACATTCTTTCAAATTACCTTTCCAACTTTGGCAACTTCAAGAGAGGCCTTCTCAAGCACAAAAATAACGCCTGTCTTTTCATTCTTATTATCAGAGAGGACAATAGGTATTCCCACATCAAGATCATCTGCTGCTTCCTCACTTATTTCCTTCTCTTCATCACCTTCCTCTGCTTTTGAGGTGCTTTCTCTTTTCGCCTTCTTCACACTTTCTTTTGCCTTATGTTTCTGCTCAAACTTAGGTTGCTCCTCTTCTTCATCTTCTTCCTTATCGTACCTCTCTTGTCTCTCCTTCCTCTTGTTCACTTTAATCCCATACGGCCTCACCATCTTGCTTTAAAATCAACGCTAATCCAACACTAAATTAACTATATCACAAGACCGAAGAGCAAAGAGTCAGATGCTAAAGGAGTTAACTTTTTTCAGAAATCATAAATAAAAAAACGAATTTACTACGCTGGCGATGAATTCATAGAGAAAGTAATCAAATTTCCTTCGCTTCAAAACTAAAGCGAATCAATGCAAACAATGACATTCCCGTATAGCTTTAATTTGTAATTAAATACGAAAAAACGAACCTTTTGACGAAGAACAGCTAAACTAAAGAGAGAGAGAGAGAGAAGAACCTATCGCTTACTCAGAAACCCTCAGAGCTTGCAAGGAAAATTCAGGTGAGGCGACGGAATCGGAGCGATTCAACAGATAAACCCTAGTTTAAAAGGTGTAAGGGGTTTTCCTTTTTCGTTTCAGCCACTAAATATGGAGTTGCTTAAAGGCCCATTAAGGATTTAGGGTAAAGGCCCAATAAACAAATAGATACCAGAAACCTAAAATTATGGCCGTCGTCCACTTTCGTTCTGCCGGAGCACGACCGCCTTAAGGGCTTAACATGTATTAACCAACAAGTGGCTGTTCCTTCCATTTTTATTTTGTCCTTCAATTTTTGGGGTTTGTCTTCAACTCGCCGTCAAGGGGTGGAAGCAAAGCGTAGAGGATTATTGTGGCCTTTTTTTTGTAACCTGGTTTGAACATGGCGTCTTATGGAGATAGACTGAAGTCGACCTCCATTAATGGAGTTAAGCTATACCATGTTTCGTCTGCCCCCAATGTTGCTACTTGGCTTAATCCTAAGAAGCAACGAGCTCTCCGTAAAAACCCCCGTAAGTATTTATCTTAGTGCTCCGAATCATTAAGTCTCTGCTGAAAGACTCCTTTTTTTGTTTTCTGTGACGTGAGTGTAGCTTTAGGTTTGCTCGTGGGAATTAGATTCTTCTCTTAAGTTGAGCTTAATAATATCTTTGAAAAATCTCTCAAATTCAATGTTCATAGTGTGCTTCCTTTTTTTGTTGATGAAATATTTACACGGGCTTGTTTTGTGGCTAATTTCTGTTAAGATTATATGCAAAGAGTGGAGCTGATTCAGGATTTGAAGTTTGAGACTGCCACTACTAGAATCAAAGCGACTCCAGATGGAGAGTTTCTGATTGCTTCAGGTGCGTTTTCATCTTTTTTTCTTTTTCTTAGTGAATTTGCAAGCTAGATGCTATTAAAATGAAATTGAAAGAATGTCTTCTCGTGTGCGTTTTTACTGATTTGTTGTCAAAACAGGTATATATCCACCACAGGTCAAAGTTTATGAGCTAAGGCAACTTGCTTTGAAGTTTGAGAGACATTTGGACTCGGAGATAGTTGATTTCGAGGTAACGTTTCTGCTCCATGAGTTGTGTCTGAGTTTTTCTTGTTTCTGGGTCAATAATGTGTATTTTGGTTCTACAGATATTGGATGATGACTACTCAAAGCTTGCCTTCTTATGTGCTGATCGTTCTATTAATCTACACGCCAAATATGGGAAACACCACAGTTTACGGATTCCAAGGTATTTTAGCTTTGTTGGAGTGAGATGTTTTCTGTATTCTGATGTGGAATTGGTCTACAAGTTCACATTTATATTTGTAGGATGGGGAGAGACATGACTTATGATCGCTGGTCTTGTGATCTGCTTTGCGCTGCTTCTTCTCCAGATCTATACAGGATCAATTTGGAGCAGGTACGTTTCAATGACTATGATGTTTTAGCCTGTGTGGTCATGTGATCTTCCCCATGGTAATGATTTATGAGATATGCCTTCTCTCCTTAGGGAAGATTTCTCTCTCCTCTCAGCACTCAATCGCCAGCGCTGAATGTTGTTTCTCGAAGGTTTGTATATCCGTTGCCACTTTCTTAATTTGTCATTATTTCAGCTAGGAGAATGTTGAACTGCACTGTTTCAGACCACTGTTGTTTATATTTGACCACTATATTCTTTGGTCATCCAGCAATCTCCATGGATTGATTGCTTGTGGTGGTGAGGATGGTGCTGTCGAATGTTTCGATATGAGAATGAAATCATCTGCTGCTAGAATCAATGCGGTTACACATGGTGGTGATGCTGCTGCGGTAATTCTTTTAACATATGCTCCATATAGATCGACTTTTGTAGCTTGGACGTGATTTGCCGAAAGTTGCATCAATCTTTCTGATAATGGTGTGCGTTTTTTTATTGGCTGATAGGAGGTTACTGCTATAGAGTTTGATGACAGTGAAGGTCTTCAAGTTGCTGTCGGGAGTAGTGCGGGAAAGGTTTGCTTCTATAGAGTTTGGAAACCATTATGTCAATTTGGCTATATAGCTATGTTTTGTTGATTGTGCTGTTCTATATCTGCAGGTATTCATATATGACTTGCGCACTTCAGCTCCCATACAAGTGAAGGATCACATGTAAGTATTACTAACTCAAAATCCATCATATATGCTGTAACTTTAGGGTTTGTTTACTCGGTATTTTCATCGTCTTTTCTGCAAAACTTACAGGTACGAGAGCCCAATTTTGAGTATTAAGTGGCAACGAACTCTTAATACTCAACAACCTAAGTTGATTACTACTGACAAGCACATTGTTAGAATATGGGATCCAAATACGGTAAGCTTCCAGTAAGATTGGGTTTACCTCTGGGTTGTTTGAAATAAAGAATTGTGGTATTGAAACACAACGAATTTTGGCTAGATACAGCTTTTGATAACCTGCAGATATATTTCATTTTTTCTTTTCTTTTCAGGGAGAAGGTATGACCAGCATCGAACCGACTGGAGGAGGAATAAACGACATTTGTGTGTTCCGTGAAAGTGGACTTATGCTTCTGGCGTTAGACTCTAGCCTAATCCCATCTTACTTTATACCTGAACTTGGTCCTGCCCCCAAATGGTGTTCTCCTCTGGAAAACTTAACGGTATATATCTGAATCAAGAAACTTCCCAATCTTTATATCGTTTCAGAGGTGTGACCACTGTTGCTAACTCTTCTTTTTGAAATCTTGTTCTCAGGAAGAGATGGAGGAAACTGGACAGACAACTATTTACGATAACTACAAATTCGTTACAAAGGAAGATCTGGAAAAGTTGCAGCTAACTCATTTGATTGGCACAGATCTTTTGAAAGCTCAGATGCATGGATACTTTATGAATCACAATCTGTACAAAAAGGTGAATCCTTGACATTTTCATACACTTTATAACTTCAGAGCAGCCTCCAAGATGCATCTTCCTTATAACTTTTTTCTTTGTCTTTACAGGCTTTGGCAGTGGCTGAACCTTTTGCATATGATAATTACTTAGAACGCAAGAAGCAAGAGAAACTAGAAGCGGAACGTAGCCAGAGAATCACAGTTAGTATTTCTAATCTAAGCAGCATTTGCAGATCCATCATTTTTCGTACTTTAGCTACTTACATACATCTATGTGTCTTATGCTTCCTGCAGAAGAAGAGAAGGTTGCCAAAGGTTAACCGTGATCTCGCAGTCACCATCCACAATGAGGAGGATGTAGAAGAGGAAAAGAAAAGTGTCGAAGATGAGGAAGCCGCAAAGAAAGTGTCGAAGAAGAAGAAACCCAAACTTAGTGGCGAGAATTTCGAAGATGGTCGGTTTGAAGCGATGTTCCAAAATCCGGTATCAACAATAATCTTTTTGAGGCTTTTGTTTATTTCTTTTGTTGCTCTTTTTCACATCGTAACGATTCTTGAGAATGGCTTTGTGGTTTTCAGGACTTCCAAATCGATCCAGAATCATATGAATATGGTGTCCTACACCCTGTTGCCTCTGCTTCTAAGAAGCAACCTTCTTTGTTAGATGAACACTTTGACGCTGTAACAGATGATGAAGAGAACAGCGATTCTGATGCTTCACAAGCTTCGGATGACGAAGCAGACGATGGAGGGCCAAGCAAGAAATCGAAAACTCCAAAGTTAGTGCCTCTTGAGTACATTTCAGGATTTAGGCATCACACTATATGTTTCTGTTCTTTCCTGATGTGTTAGATTTGGTGTCAGGTTGTTTGAAGTGAAAGATGAGCGGCATGCTGAAGCTTTCTACAACCGCAGATCACTGGCTAAAGAAGACAGTCTTCCAATGGGTGAACGTGTTAAGGCTATAGAGAGTCGACGTGGTAACTTTGGAGCCTCGAAAGATGTTAAATTCGGTCCTGGAGGTTCCCGGGAGATTTCTTTCAACTCTAGACGCTCATCCACATACAAAGAGGATAGAGAAGATAGAGACGATGAGGATGGAGACGGGCAAAGAAACAGAAGGAGAGGAGTTCAGTCTCTTGGACTGAAACAGGATGTTGTTAGAGGCGGTTTCAGAGGTAGAGGTGGCGGTTTTAGAGGGAGAGGAGGTGGCAGTTTCCGGGGTAGAGGAGGAGGTGGCGGTGGTGGTTCCCGAGGAAGAGGTGGACGTGGTGGGGGGCGTGGTGGCAGGGGAAGAGGCCGCCGATGATAAATGTTGCTCTCAGAGGATACTTTATATTAGTTTTGGAAAAATGTGGGTCACTTGAAAGAATTTTGGAAACTTTGATTCATATTTACAATTTTGGAATTTTTTTTCACCTGTTCTCGAAATGTATTAATCTGATGTCTGAATCAGAGCAACATAATTTGCTTACTTGTGTTAAATGTAGATGATTCAAGTTGACCCCTAGATCGATAATGCCTTTACATGATAGATTATCCACCGTTGTTAATTAACTTTAACATTTATTTAATATATTAATCAAATAAGATGTTTGCTTTATTTTATTTTTTTGGGGTCAACAAATAAATAAAATGCTTATGTATATGCTTACAACATGAACTTGCTTATGTATATGCTTACAACATCGGAGATGTTTGCCCGAAGCTTCTTCCACCTGATTTCCACGAGCCTCCAACCATTTCTTGAGGCTGAGTGGGAAATATAGATAATTACAAACTGAAATGCGAAGAGCTAAGTCAGAGAATACTGTACTTGTATGAGGAATGTGAAAACTCGTTTAGATGATAATTTGTTCTTGTTTCTTTTAGTTATGTCGTCATTTTCTCTTGAGAATCTAACATTCTTGACCAAAGCATTGTAGTCGAGTTGTTTCGGTTTTTTTGGTGTAAGTCAATGATCGATTATTACATGCTATTGAAGTATTGAGTATTGACTGATTACCTTGAATTGATGTTACCGCTGAAAACTTAAATTTTTTTGTCTACACTTCGTTTCAAGAATAATAGAAGTATTTTTTGGGTGCCCCAGCCTTTTGTCTTCTACTCTTTGTTTATGTATTTGTTTGTTATTTAAAAGTTAGTTGTGTTTTGGTGTATTAATAATAGAAGTGGGTGTTTTTCTTTACAACTTAATGTATGATTAATATTATTGTGGGCAACATTATATTAAAAAATAGTTCTAAAATTCTATTATATATTAAATTTTGGGCTCTACCCGGTGCAGTTGATATTTACTACTATTATTAGATGGTCTGACATTTAAAGAGTTCATTAGGAATCATTATGTAAATTAAGAATCATTAGAATACATGATAAAAGAGAAGGCAAGAAGTGGTGGGCTAATTCTGGTGTTTAATTCCCCTTTTGTTTAGATTTTTAAGTTGTTTAGACAATCTAATTTATTTTATATTGAATGAATTAGAGTATTTAATCATTTAAAAAAATATGTTGAATCTAAATCGTATTTAAGATTTAGTTTTCATCTGCAACAATTTACGTTTTCTATTAAAAAATTTGATCAATATGAATAACAGAAAACGAAGATTTGAGACATTGATAAAAAATAATTTTGATTTTAGTAAAAGATGTGAAATTTGCAAGTTTATCTCAATTTGAGAATGAATTGTCAATCATTAGTTTTAAAAAAAATATTTAAGCTATTATATTGAAATATTTTTTATATCGAAATTTATTGTGTGATTTATTTTATATATTTAGTTATGAATATTTTCTATATTTGACATAGATATCCGTATTCATCAATTTTTAGTTTTAACTTTTTAAGTCTATGTTTACATCTCATGCATTTTTCAGCTTCAATATATAATAGATGCATTTTTTGCTCAGGAATTTATTCAGCTTCAATATTTAACTGTTTGCATATTTTATTTCTTCTGCTCCTCGGGAATTTATTCTTTCTTCTTGCTTTTGTGTTTCTAAATGATGTTCTTGAATTACAAACTGACATTTATAAATTAGGGGTTATGTTCTTCAAACTTTGGCATCCTTGTCGAACCGCCATAGAGAGACAAAAGTTAACAGAAGGAGAAGAGCTTAAATGAAGAACATAAGAAAAGTAATTGACTCGAAGAATAAAGAGAAATTAGTTAACTTTGATAAACTGGCAGCTTTTACCAGTTAGCATTGGTATATTAGTTTAGTTTTGAATTAATCAATAAAACGAGTGTGTTTTTATCAAATTGGTGTTGATGAGTGTACTGGATCGAACCATTTTAACCGAAGATGATGAATCAAAACCAGTTACATAAGCAGTCACAAACGAACAAGGCCTTAATTTTTGCCTTCATTTCAGTTCAAGAATACTGGTTACTAATATTAGTTGAATACTTTTTTGGTGCCCAAACCTAATCTCTTCTACTCTTTGTTTATGCATTTTTGTGTTATATAATTTTTAAACAGTTAATAGTTAGTTGTGTTTGGTGTATTAATAAACCAAACAAAGACAAAAAGAGGGTATATATTACAACTACTGTATCGTTAATTATTGTGGGCAACATTATATTAAAGAGTTCTAAAATTATAAATTCTGAAGTGAGCAAGATAAATTAATTAGTAGATGCTCCTGACATTTAAAGATCAAATAAGAATATGAATTTACAGGATGACAACTGTAGCTTTCGGAGTATTAATAATAGTCTAATGTGGATCACAATAATAATCTACGAAACCTCATTGATTAACATTAACAAGTTTTGAATATTTTTGACCCGTTCTTGAAAGAATAACTAAACCAGAACATAATTTATATTAGACATAGATGGCATCAAGTTGACCTCAGTGTTTATAAAAGAATGGCTTTGTATTAAATAACGAGAAGCTGCATTTAATTGAGATAAAGATAATTAAAATTGAAATGCTTATGTATAGGCTTACACCATGAAGATGCTTATGTATAGGCTTACAACATCCAAATGTATGGGAGGAGGAAGAAAGCCAAAATCATCTTCCACCTGATTTCCACACGCCTCCAACAATCTCTCTAAGCTGAGTCATCTTTCAGTATGTAAACAATAATCTTATTATAGTTTTAATAATCATCTTCAATACTTATACAATTTCACTAATGATGACTGGACCTAGTGCATGCGTGGGACATAAGCTCTAGAACGTGTCAACCTGTGCCCTATAGAGACCTACATATTTTTCTTTATAGTAAATATAAGTACAACACATACTTATATACTCTCAACGAATCAAATTAAACACTTTTATATAGTTTGTTAATCAATATTTAACAACAAAGATTTAAGTAGTAAATCTTTTATCCGCTATATATATATAACCGGGGGACACAATATTCCAGCCAAAACAGCTTCAATAGAAAAGATAAGCTATAAAGTTGTCCTTAAATAAGCAAACAAAATGTGTGCATTAGTCCCTCCATTGTTTCCGAACTTCGGTTGGCCGTCAACGGGAGAGTACGAGAGCCACTATAATGCCGGAGATAACCTCATCTACGGCACAATTTTTGATTTTCCGGTACCGGAGAGTTTTGGAGTGGTTCATCATCACAACAGCTTTGGTGTTTCTGTTTCGTCGGAAGGATTTGGAGTAGACAATAATCCGGTCGTGATCAAGAAACTTAATCACAATGCAAGCGAGCGTGACCGTCGCAAGAAGATCAACACTTTGTTCTCATCTCTTCGTTCATGTCTTCCAACCTCACATCAATCGGTAAGTAGCTACTCTGATAAGTCATAGGCCTCTATATCATTTAGAAGAAGAATATTGAATTAACTTTTTTTTCTTTACTTTCTTGCAGAAGAAGCTAAGTATTCCTCAGACAGTTTCGCGGAGCTTGAAGTACATACCAGAGCTGCAAGAGGAAGTGAAGAAGCTAATAAAAAAGAAGGAAGAACTCTTGGTGCGAGTATCGGGTCAAAGAGACATTGAACATTACGTTAAGCCGCAACCAAAGGCGGTTGCGCGTTATGTGTCGACCGTTTCTGCGACTAGGCTTGGAGACAACGACGTCATGGTCCAAATCTCATCGTCCAAGATTCATAATTTTTCGATATCTAATGTGTTAAGTGGGTTAGAGGCGGGAAATATAGATAAATACAAACTGAAGTGCGAAGAGCTAAGTCAGAGAATGTTGTTCTTGTATGAGGAATCTGGGAACTCGTTTAGATGACAAGTTGTTCTTGTTTCTTTTAGTTATGTCGTCCATTTGTCTTGAACATATAACATTCTTGACCAAAGCGCTGTAGTCGAATTGTTTAGGTTTTTTGATGAAAGTCAATGATCGATTACTACATGCTATTGACTGTTTACTATGTAAATCATATTACAGCAATAAATTTTTAACTATTTTTTGTCTACACTTCGATTCAACATTACCGATTACAAATACTAATATAAATATGTTTTGGCTGGCAAAACCTTATGTTACGGAAAGTAGGTCTCCTGCTACTCTTTGTTTATATATATTTTGTTACTATATAGTTAATACTTAATAGGTAGTTGTGTTTGGTGTATTATTAATTAAGATGGGAAAGAAAAAAAAAACGAGAAGAGGCATTGCTGATGTCGCTGTATCTTTCCTAGGGGAGTTCAAGTTTCCTACAAATTCAAAGAAAAGGTTTACTTTGCAATGTGTGGAAATTGTCAACGATTTTGAGTTATGCTTTGAAATAAGCACCGAAGTTTTTGAAATTTATCTTACAAAGAGTAAAAAACATCAGCAATCTTTGAGAAGCTTGTTGTCTTGCTTCGAAATACATATCATACTTCCCGTAGGTTTCACATATATTGTTCATATTTTTCGGTTACATTATCCAAATATTTATGTCCAAATATTTTTTTAGAAATAAGCTTGTTGTTTTGTCTTTTTATAATACATTATGTCCAAAAATATGTTTTCGAAGATAAATTCAAATTTAATAACTAATGTAGACAGCTTGGTTTATTAGTCGAGAGAAGATTGACGACATAAAACGAATGTTGTAGCATAGACTGATGACGCGGTCACAAAAAAAAACGCCACAGCGAAAACGATACACTTAGGGAGGCATCAAAGAGAAAAAATCTCAAGAGTTTTGGTTTTTTTTGGAAAAAAAACAAAAATTTCAATTTGGTTTATTAAAAAGTGAAAAAAAATTATTGGTTCAGAGAGGTTTGGTTTCTTTGGCTTGGTTTAAAGCATATACGACATCAAATAAGAATATGAATTTACAGGATGATAGCACTATAGCTTTCAAAATATTATATTAGTTTGGAAATATTGGCCACAATAAGAATCTATGAAACCTCATTGATTCACATTTACAATTTTGGAATATTTTTGACCAGTTCTTGGAAGAATAATTAAATTAGAACATATTTTAGTGTTGATCATAGATGGCATCAAGTTGACCTAAATATTATAATGGCTTTGTTGGGTTGCATTTATTTAAGATAAAGATATTAAATTTCAAAATGCTTATGTATAGGCTTACACCATGAAGATGCTTATGTATAGGCTTACACCATCGTAAATGTTTGGGACGAGGAAGACGCCCAAAGCATCTTCCACCTGATTTCCACAAGCCGACAACAATTTCTACAAGCTGAGTCATCTTTCAATATGTAAATAATAATCATCTTCTAGTTTTGATTCATGTAATATTCGTGTTTGGATTCTTATACAATATCTCCAATGGTGACTGGACCTGCTTCATGCGTGGAACACAGGCTCTGGCTCGTGTCAACCTATACTCTCTTTAGAGACCTAAATATTTCTTTTTATAGTATGACAAGTCGTATAACACCTATTATTAATTATATAATTTTAATGGATGAAACATATATTATATAGTTTCTTGATTAATAATTAACAACATAGATTTATTTTCTTTAATCCTTTGTCCGTATATATATGAGTCAATAATATTCCAACAGAAACAGCTTCAGGAGAGAATTAGAAAGCAGATTCTAAAAACTTATCCTTAATTAAGCAAAAATGTGTGCATTAGTCCCTCCATTGTTCCCAAACTTCGGGTGGCCATCGACGGGAGAGTACGAGAGCTACTACCTCGCCGGAGAAAATCTCAACAACGGCATGTTTCTTGATTTTCCGGTACCGGAGACTTATGGAGTGGCTAATCATCAGGACAGTTTGGGGGTTTCTGTTTCGTCGGAGGGTAATGGAATAGACAACAATCCGGTCGTGATCAAGAAGCTTAATCACAATGCAAGCGAGCGTGAGCGTCGCAAGAAGATCAACTCTTTGTTCTCATCTCTTCGTTCATGTCTTCCAGCCTCAGATCAATCGGTAAGTAGCTACTCTGATATGAATCTGTTTCAATCAAAACCAATTAGCAATAATTAATCGACTCATTCGATTATGTCCATTACATCATATTTTGACGTGTGATGGCTAATACGCTTGTCTATGCTTCTATACTACTTAGGAGAAGAATATTGAATTTTAACTCTTTTCTTTATTTTCTTGCAGAAGAAGCTAAGTATTCCTCAGACGGTATCGCGGAGCTTGACGTACATACCAGAGTTGCAAAAGCAAGTCAAGAAGTTAATACAGAAGAAGGAAGAACTTTTGGGTCGAGTATCAGGTCAGCGAGACATTGAACATGACGTTAAGCCACAACCAAAGGCGGTCGCAAGCTATGTCTCCACCGTTTCCGCAACTAGGCTTGGAGACAATGAAGTGATGGTCCAAATATCATCGTCCAAGATTCATAACTTTTCGATATCCAATGTGTTAAGTGGGTTAGAAGAAGATGGGTTTGTCCTTGTGGATGTTTCATCTTCAAGGTCTCAAGGGGAAAGACTTTTCTACACTTTGCACCTTCAAGTGGAAAATATGGATGATTATTACAAAATGAATTGCGAAGAGTTGAGTAAAAGGATGTTGTACTTGTACGAGAAATGTGAAAACTCGTTTAGGTGATCGATTCATAGTGTTTTTATCCATTTTTTTCTTGTTTCTTTTTAGTTATGTCCTTTTCTCTTAAAACTCTAACATTCTTGACCAAATGATTAATGTATCGTCAAGTTGTTTTGGTTTCTTGACTGAAGTCAAAGATCGTTTACTAAATACTATTGACAGAAGGCAGAATTCACATTATAGAACTATAAGTTTTAAATTCCATATGGACTCGGTTCATGAGTTCAGATTATTTTGTTTGGATTTCGGTATGATTTATTTCTTAATGTAAACTGTTAGCTTTTCTTCGTATAATTGAGCAAAGACAGTGAAGGAAACGATATGATGTCTCAGAACAACTATATATATAAAATAAAAGAAAGTATTAACTGCTATAGATGTCAACTGTTGTTACATAGTTTATTATAAAAAAAGAACGATTTATAAGTTTAAGAAAGAAAAAAAAAAAGTTGTGGCTGCAAGGCACGAGAGCCCTTAGCCGAAATGTGAGTATATATACCTAAGCCTTTTTTCTTGACCCGCAAGAAACCTGAGAAGGGCCAGAAACAGAGGAGACTTGTTTCAATTGTCCTCAGTGAAGACCTTGAAGATGAAATCACGGAAACGTCTCGAGTACAGCCTCGGATCAACGGCTGAGATTGAAGTAGGATCGTACTGGATGCTCTTATAAGCGTGTTCAAGTTTCTTGCTGATGTCGTAATCTTGAAGAATGTCTATAATTCCAAAGATCATGACAACCTCGTAGTACTCTCCTGTTGGTTCCCCAACTAGCTGGAACTCACAGTCGCTCCTTCTCATTGTCCTCTCTGCTCGAGCCGGCATGTTTCCTCCAAGTCTAATACTAGCCCACCTGCAAAAATAAACCCATTTCTTGGACTCGAGAATCTGAGAAAAAACAAAAATTTATAAGTATGAGTTCGATTTGTGTTGTGTTTTACCTTGTGGGGTCAGATAGAAGCTGATCCACGTCTGCTCTGGAGAGACGAGGGGCTGTTTCATCTTCAAATTCACCTGCAGTTAAGATAGAAACATATTTGGTTGATGCATCTAATGGAGAGAAATGATATTTGATATTTTAAGAATGCGAACCAATAGGCGTGCGAGCTCCAGAAGGAATCAGCTCTCCAGCGACTGATGCTTCTCTGAAATGAATCCCAACCAGAAGACTGTAATCCATGATTCTCTCCTGTTCTAGAAACTCGCAGTCTTTATCGACTTGCCTGGAAACAAAAACAGCAACGATCATAAGTTAAGGAAAAAGGTCAGTGGGAAGAAGTTGATTGAAGGTCTTCTCACCTGATGAATTCTTGGTACCAAGCTTTCTGTAGTCTGAAAATGAAATTCAGATCAAGATCTTTCAAGATTGTGTTTGAATTGATTTCTGATTCAGGTTTATCGGTTGTACGGCCAAGAGAAGATCCTTTCAGATCAAAGCGTCTGTGAATGGAGTACTCAGAACAAAACAGATTTCCCATAATGACAAACCGCACCTGCAGTTTTTTCCGCAGAAAAGAGATGAACTCAATCAAAATCCAAGCCACACCCTTTTTTATGTTTCAGTTAGCATTGTTCTCACTTCTTACCTTCTTTTGGATTGGTCCAGTCAATTTCACACAGTGGAGACCGTAGAATCTAATCACCAAAGTGTTCTCAAATGCTCGAACATGGTTGTAATATGCTGCAAGCATTCTTAGAAGTACCTGCATCATATAATTCCAGAAAGCAGTTAATATGTGTAGCAGCCACACACTCTTCATCTTGTAACTTAGCGGGAAAAAAAAACTCACTTTAGTTTCAGACTTTTTCATTGTCTTTATCATATAACGATCGTCGTTTGTTAAGTAGAAAAAGCTTCCACTTTTACCAGGGGATGATAGCTCCCGAAGGGCATCATTACCGCAGATCGATAACATGTAATCAGCTGGGTCTACCTTGAATAGCTTCCTCAAACTCCTGGAGATAGATAAATTAGCATAACATAGTGTAAGAATAAGCACCAATGAGACATAAGTGGAGTCTATTGTTATTGTTTCTCACCTAAAAACTAATGGGCAATAGTCTTTCCATTTGAATTCAGTAGATTGATGAGGAGGTGTGTATTTGGTTCCTTCTGGTGGAAATCTTGTCCAAACCTTCTCCTTTGGATCAAAAGCTGAATGCTTAAGATCAAGAGTCACAACCGGAGCTTGTTTTCCAACAGCATGTCTGCGTAAGCAAAATCATTAAATATGTACATTTACACATCGACAAAGCTTCAACTTTTGTAATTGATGAGGAGGTGAACTGAGATAATTACCTGATTCCAAGCTGTAGATTAAGCATAAGCTCGTAGTTCCGGTGGCCTTTCGATATTGTCTCGCCTTGCTTCTTCCCTGCCCTTGGCAATCTCATAGGCGCAGGGCTAGGTCTTAAGCTCTGAATGAATCCTTCGGCCTCAAGTCTCATTATTTCAGCATCCAAATCTCTCCTTGTGGTTGAATCAATATCAGCAGCGCCTTCACCGCTTTCGCTTCCCCACATATTCATCTTCTCAAACGCTCTATCTACACCAACACTTACCCTCCCGTCAACAGACATCCGCCTCGGCTTCTCTACACGCTTGGAAGAGTTCCAAACAGAGAGCTTCTTCTGTGACGGCAACACGGGAACTCTCTCTCCGCTGCATATCTTGTACTCACTCAGATTATTGAAAACGTCTTTAGGATCCCATTCAAGATTCCCTTCGTTTCCCGATGGATAATAAGTACCGTTCATTTCTTCCGGATCTTTAGACCAATGACCAACGTAGAAACTCCCATCGTCCCATTTGAAAGTCCCGTTTCCGCTAGGGAAACCGTCATCCCAAAACCCGTCGTATCTATTACCATCTGTCCAAACAAATGTACCTTTGCCACAGATCATACCGTTCTTCCATTCCCCAATGTAATAACTCTTATCTCTCCACCGATACTTTCCTTGAGCTTCTTGCAAACCCCTCCTCCATTCACCATCATACACATCTCCGTTTGCGAAACTCTTGATCCCATGTCCATGTTTCAGGTTCATCACCCACTGACCTCTATAAGTATCTCCACTAGGACCTGTGTAAGTGCCAATCCCATCCATGTATCCACTTTTGAATTCGCCTTCATACGTGGCACCAGAAGGCCAACCAAACTTTCCTTTCCCCATAGTCTTGCCGTTGTACCACTCACCAATATACATGCAACCATCTGTCCATAGATACTTACCATGCCCGTGGGGAAAACTATCATACCATTGCCCTGTGTAATAATCTCCATTAGGAAGTACTCTCTCTGCATGGTATAATTCCCCTATGCTGCTTCTGTTAGTGCTGCTCTCATCATCATTATCCTCTATCGTAGTAGTATCATCATCTGTTTGTGGAGCTACAGATACAGTCCCAAAAATGCTGTTTGCCCGCTTCTTGGCTTGTTGGGTCTTTCTCACCGTCACCTCCCAAGCTTTTAGAACACAGCTTTGTTCCTTGCTCATTATGTTCTTCTTTCTCTAGAGACCTATATATAACCTAGAACAATCCCTAAGAAAACATATTTCTTTATTGCCTAAACAACAAATCCTATAGAATATACACATACACAAGAGAAGATCCTGAACTCTTTGCGGAAAAATACAAACTGTAAACTTAAAACCATTCAATCAAAAGCAGTAATGAAGAAATCTGCAATGTTTTTCTTTTTCTCTGTGACTTCCTGTCTCCATTGTCATTGAATCATATGAAAAAAGAGTTTATTTTGTCTTTTAGATTGCAACATTTTCGGAGTGAATGCTGCTTCTGAACGATCATCCAAACCTAACAAAGAATCAGAGAGAGAAAAACCAATGGACAAAAGAGTTAAGGGATCAAAACATCTCTCCGACATTTCATCTTTTCTTGTCGATTCCTCTTTAACTAAATCTGTCATTCAAAGACCAAACCGTTCATCTCCTCAAACCACTGAAAGCCTTCAAATTTAGAAAAACAAGCAAGACTCATTTTTTTCTATTCTTAGCATTTCCGAGTTTTCCTCTAACAAAACAGACATATTTCTTAATAATTAAATTAAAGAAATAACTGATCAATTTGGCGGGAAACAGAGATAACTGAAACTCAAACTCAGTGAAGCATTCTGTCAAACAGCTTAAGAGCATTACATAACCTGCTTAATCCCACAAATATCGCTGTGGGATATATATTACAAGGATCATTTCTTTTGCTTTAAGCTTCAATATCTGTCTTAGTGCTGTATTGTAAAACTCTTACTATTGAATTTCAACTTTTTTTTTGTAAAGTTAATACGATGTTAATCAAATTTGTTAAGTTTTTCTTTTGAAACAAACCACATTAGTAAAGCTTACTTGTTTCATAATCAATTTTTTTCACTGTTCGATTTTGACATCCTTGAGGTACAAGAAGGTCAATAAATCTCAGTAAGATAATTTTCCTTTTTCATTTTCGGGATTAGCTTAAATGCAAAATCGAAAAATTACTATTTCCAAAACCATGCATGAAGTTTAACTTTTGACAAACAAAAAAAGCAACATTTTGTCCGAATCTTCGAATTTCCTTCGTATAACTATTGTTACTTGACTCGCACGAACGTTTCCTTTTTCGATTTTCCTTTTCAGTTTAAATTTAAATCATGTTATTCTTCAAATTTAACAAACTATACATAAAAGGAAATTGTTTTCGTTGCCTTTTCTTTCTAAAAAAATTCTCTATATAAACATAGATACGTGACTCCATCCATTCATAAATCACAAGCCTTCACAGACCCAAACACTCATCTTCTCTCTGCGCTTTTTAGGGTTTTTCTTTTTTTGATAACACTTTTTAGGGTATTACATAATGGAGAAATTACTTGGTGGACAAACAAAGAATGGAGCGTCGAAGACTAAGATCGTCTGTACACTGGGACCAGCGTCTAGATCTGTTGAGATGATTGAGAAGCTTCTTAAAGCCGGTATGAATGTAGCCCGGTTCAATTTCTCCCACGGTTCTCACGCGTACCATCAAGAAACTCTCGATAATCTCAGAACCGCCATGCAGAACACTGGTATTCTCTGCGCCGTCATGCTCGACACAAAGGTATAAATATATACACATTGTTTTTTTATATTTTTTTAGATTCTCTTATACATCACTGTGAGATTTGCTGGAGGATTTAAATTGAACAATTGGTTTAATTTGGTTTTATAGGGTCCTGAGATACGAACTGGGTTTCTTAAAGAAGGAAAACCGATAGAACTAATCCAAGGTCAAGAGATCACAATCTCAATCGATTACACCATAAAAGGAGATTCAAACCTCATCTCGATGAGCTACAAGAAACTTGCGGAGGATCTAAAGCCCGGTGACGTGATTCTTTGCTCTGACGGCACTATCTCTCTGACTGTTTTGTCCTGTGACAAGTATCTCGGTCTTGTTCGCTGCCGATGCGAGAACTCTGCGGTTCTTGGAGAAAGAAAGAATGTTAATCTCCCTGGGATAGTAGTTGACCTCCCGACACTTACCGAGAAAGACAGAGAGGATATTCTTCAATGGGGAGTTCCTAATAAGATCAATATCATTGCTCTTTCCTTTGTTCGTAAAGGATCTGACCTAGACGAGGTCAGGGAATTGCTTGGAGTGCACGAAAAGAGCATCATGCTTATGTCCAAGGTGAATGAACTTTCTTTTTTTTTGGCTCAAAAATTAAATTTGATTTCTTGGTTATATACTAATATCTTGATGATAATTAATGACTTAACAGGTTGAGAATCAAGAAGGAGTAACGAATGTAGATGAGATTATGGAGAAAACTGATGCATTCATGGTGGGTAGAGGCGATTTGGGAATGGAGATTCCAACCTGGAAGATATTTAGAGCTCAGAAAAAGATGATCGAGAAGGCTAATGCACTCGGGAAACCAATCGTCACAGCAACACAGATGCTTGAGTCAATGACCAAATCTCCTCGTCCGACTAGAGCCGAAGCCACTGACGTTGCTAACGCTGTCCTCGACGGCACGGAGCTCACCCTGAGACCGCCGTGCTTACAATGTCAATGATCTGCAAAGAGGCGGAGGATAACCTCGATTACAAAGCTGTGCAGAAGAAGATCAAAGAAGCCGTTCCGATACCGTTATCGCCGATCGAGAGCTCAGCCGCTTCCGCCGTTTCGACGGCCAGGAAGCTAAACGCGAAGGCGATCATCGTCATAACCAAGAGTGGATACACGGCGGAGCTTGTGGCCAAGTACAGGCCGAGCGTTCCGATTCTGTCGGTGGTTGATGAGGAGTGCCCTGAATCGGCGGCTCATGTGGCGAGTCGTGGTTTGATATACCGTGGGATCGTTCCCGTGATGGCGACGGGAGCTTTGAAATCGACGGAGGAGACGATTAGATTCGCGGTCGAATTCGCAAAGAAGAAGGAAATCTGTAACGCTGGAGATTTAGTTGTGGCGTTGCGCATGATCGATGGTTCTTCTTTCGTCAAGGCTCTCATTGTTGACTAAACGCTTCTTCTTCATTTTCTAACACAATGGGCAAGTTTTCAAGTTTCAAGTTTAAGTCGGGTCAAAATTTACTTTATTAGATTTATTTTTTTGCATTTAGACAGAACGTTTGATTAATATGCCAGATGTGTTGGACGCGTGTCTTTGTCTAATTCACCCTTATCTGTGTAAGTCGTGTTGGGTTTATTGGGCTTTAATTTTAGATAAAAGTTGAAATTTTATCATTTTATGAGTTAACGAATTTCGAAATCTTCGAGCCAATGTTTTTTTTATGTCGTCACCAACCACACTGTTTCAAACTTATTTGTGTACTTGGCTGATAAATACCAATATAAAGGATTACTATATGCTAAAAACGCCGAAAATCAAGAATCTTTTGAAGGGTTACTGTTTCAAACCCCATCGTTTCCAAAATCGAGAATCTTTTAAATGCTAAAAACCGTAATCCTTTATTGTCGGAAGCTGACACACACAACATATCATCAACTCATGTCTGTAGCGTCAATTATATGCTAAATTCACAAGCCGCTAATAGCCAATCATTACAATCTCGATTCGTTTTTCTTCTTTTCTCTTCAATTCTCCGATATTTGATCCTAAATCTCCAATCAGAAAACAGAAAGCTTTGCTTTTTTCTTTCTGAGAATTTTGTTTTCTCATCTCGTTGGAATCGAAGATGGGTCGAATCGGTATAGTGGTTTCTGACCTGGTATTGTCCTTCATGTGGATATGGGCAGGAGTGCTGGTCAACATTTTAGTCCATGGGGTTCTCGGATTTAGCCGGAAGGATACGACCGGCGAGATCGTCCGGTATCTTTTCTCCGTCATCTCCATGTTCCTCTTCGCTTTCCTTCAGAAACTCACCAAAGGTGGACTTTACAATCCTTTGACCGCTTTGGCTTCTGGAGTCACCGGTGGCTTCAGCAGTTTCATCTTCACCGTCGTGGTTCGAATCCCCGTCGAGGTTTAATTCGTTGACTTTCTTAGTTGATTTGAAAAAATTTACTCAATGACGATCCTCGGGGCTTGTGTTTTAGTTGTAAATGTCAAATTACAGCGAAATTGGAGAACTTTGGTGATTGATTTATCATCTATTTAAAGTTTAGCTGATGGGTTCTTCTCAGAAAGATCATCTTTGTTTTTCTGCTCGAATGTTTCATAAAGGCTTCATCTTGGAGATCTTGTGCTTCGTATTTTCACATTGTGTTGTGTAATCAACGATGATATTTTTCTTTTGTGAAATTCCGGATTTTGTTTTCTTTTACAGGTGATAGGATCAATCCTTGCGGTTAAACATATCATCCACATTTTCCCTGAGATTGGAAAAGGACCAAAACTAAACGTAGCAATCCATCACGGCGCTTTAACGGAGGGGATACTCACATTTTTCATTGTAATGCTCTCAATGGGACTAGCCAGAAAGATCCCAGGAAGTTTCTTCATGAAGACTTGGATTGGTAGTCTAGCTAAGTTAACTCTTCATATTCTTGGAGCTGATCTAACCGGTGGATGCATGAATCCAGCAGCCGTATGTACCACACACAGAAAAAAAAAGAGTCTTGTGATTGTGATTTCAGCACAAGCCAATGTTTTTCTTAACCTCTTTGTTTGATTGTTTGTTTTGTGTGAAAATCTTTACAGGTTATGGGGTGGGCTTATGCACGGGGCGAACATATAACAAAAGAGCATTTACTTGTGTACTGGCTTGGACCTGTCAAGGCTACGCTACTTGCTGTTTGGTTCTTCAATGTTGTGTTTAAGCCTCTGACCGAAGAACAAGAGAAACCTAAGGCTAAATCTGAATGAGCAATGAGGTCAGCTCTCATGTTTAATCCCTTCCGGATAAATCTCCTTCACACAACAGGGTGAGATTGTTTCCGCTATTATCGAGGGATTGTTTCTTAGATTTCGTAATGTGTTTTATATGTAGCAAAGTCAGCTGTATCAAATCAGTTAATAAAATCTGAATTTTGGTGAATCCAGTGTGCAAATTGATAGATGCAGTAAAAGTATTTGGTTTATTGCAAAAAAAAAAACAATGTTTCTCAGTTTCGATCATTCAATTACAAGAAATCAGGAACCAGGTGTAAACTCAAGACTTGACATTGCAGCTACTAATAGACAAGATTAGGCTCAAACTCTGCCAAATCAACAGAGCCAGATTCAACAGGAGGCATGAGATAAGCAGCCAAGATCTCAGAGGCTAAAGCAGCAATATGAGGAATACGCTTGAGGTTCTTGATGAAGGAAGGATCATCGGTTTGTCCTACAGCCATCAGCTTCTCATAGCTCACAACCATTCTATCCAGTTTCCTCTTGAACTCAGGGTTCTCAACATCCAGAACCGCCGGGAATATTCTTGCGGTTGTTCGGTTTGTCTGAAACAAAATTTCAACATTTTCAGAAAAAAGGGCATAACTCACAGCTTACTATTATAATCCTCTGGTTTCAAGTTCCATATACCTCGATGATGACGTGCATATCAAACTCCTTTGTGTTTAACCCGATACCCTCGTAGAAATTAGTTCTTTGACAATCGTTGAGGTACATTGTCACATAAACCTGCAAAACCAATCCTCTTACCAGTTAGGCCAATGTCTTAAACACATTTGAAAAATAAAGAATTAAGAGAGTTAAAGTCTGTTTACTCACCGAGAGGCAGAAGAAACGAGACCAGAGCTTGGCTTGCCAGTCATTGAGGAACTGAGGCTGAGCTTTCATCAAAGCAGAGAAGAAATCTCCATGACGGTTCTCGTCTTGGCACCAGTTCTCAAAATACTTGAAGATAGGGTAACATTGGTACTCAGGGTTTTGCTTGAGGTGTCTGTAAATTGTGATGTATCTCCAGTACCCGATTTTCTCGGATAAGTAAGTCGCGTAAAAGATGAATTTCGGTTTGAAGAAAGTGTATTTCCTTGCCTTTGTCAAGAAACCCAAGTCAAGAGCCAAGTTGAAATCAGACAAACCCTTGTTCAAGAACCTGCAAGAAAAGTTTGTCATCAAATTACCAATTCAAGAACAAAGAGTCAGATAAAAAAATCTCAGGAAGAGAGGTTCTTTGTTGGGAGATTTTACCCGGCATGTCTTGCTTCATCTCTGGACATAAGGGAGAAGATCTCAGCCACAACAGGGTTTGTTTTCTGCAATGAGAACAAAAGATTAAGACCAAGCCAATGAAAGGACCCAATGAAACAACATTCAAGTCTCATATGTTCTCAACTTCCACCTAATGGCTTCAAGCTTTCAAGCATAATGTAGACAAGAAACACTAAAGAAAGAACAACTCTTGAAAACACAGAATTGAAACTAGAAGCTACTTAATAGCTCAAAACAATCAAAATTTAGAATCCGTAACATTCTACAAGTTACAGGAATACAACATGGACATATGTATTCAATCGGCTTCACCCAAAAAAAACAAAACTTAACATTTTTCACAAATGAAATGAAATATTAAAATGTCTATTGTTTAATATAGCCTAAGTTTATCATTACATCTTTTTTTCCTAAGATTATTTTATCTTAAGTCTCTATCCATCTTATTGGTATAAAACTGAAACTCTTTTAACAGTTTTGGATTGAAATCTCAAAAAGATACCTTGAGCCTTCTACCAAGCTCCTTGTAGAGAAGGAAACCAGAGAATTCGGCAGTACAAGACCGCTCTAGAAACTCGACGAAGATCTGTCGGAGAGGTCCCTGCAATTTGTCGGCAGCTTCTTTAAACTCCTTGTTCCTCACGAAATGTGTCTGATTGTAATCGGTCTTAAACTCTTGAAGCAGAGCAATGAATTCTTCCTCGTTAAGGTTCTTGTTGATCTCTGTGTTGAAAAGCTGTTCCATCTCCTCGAAATCCGTCGTGTAGAATCTCGGAGTCAGAAGCGACTCCTGAATCTCTTTCTTCGTCTCCTTCTTGGATTTCGCGGTTGCGGTGGCCGGGGGCGGCGGCGAGGAGGTGGCTGACATTCTGATCACGGTGGAGAAACGTCGGCCGGAGAGGGTATTTGCGTGGGTTGGTGAGCTTTGAGGTCGCGAATTTGGAGATTGGTTTCACTAACGCCATTTCAGCCGCCATTGATTGAGTTGCAGAAGCAATAGAGAGTGAGTGAGTGAGAGAGAGCAAGGAGCTAGAGGAAGAAGATGAGGCTGCCAGGAACTTTATAATCGAAAAATCTCATCCAGTGAAAATCTGAGCTCTGATGTGGGCGCTTGACACTTGGCGAAATGTTGTTGGTTACTCTTGATTGCATTGTCTTCTTGATAATATCATTTTTTTTGTGATTTCGTAATTTAACAACACATACACAACTCGGAAACGAACAAACAAAATAATATGTGATAGATGAAAAATTAACATATAGAAAATGAAAATCAACCAACCAATAAACAAATAAGAGGAATTAAGAAAAACAATTGTATACATTACAATTCGTGGTCCAAATCTTTTTAATAACAAAAATATGAGAAAAATATGTGATGCTGGTGATATCCAAGATGAGTCAGTCATGCTGGTAACATAAATACAACTAAAAATGGAAAAAGACAAAAAAAAAACTAATGCTCAAACTCACAAAACCTACAATGTTACTTATTTCTCTGGATTTTTTTCCCACAATTATATTAAACACAGTTAAAAGAATGAGAAAGAACAATCTCCACTTCTCCAGCTTCAAGCCCATCTCTAGCAAGTTAACAAAAAGAGTCCAGAAAGGATAGTGTTAGGGTTGAGAAAATTGATTTCTTCTAAAGCAAGCAACAAGCTTTAGCAACACAGAAACAGAGAGTTAATTTATTACCTCTATTTACGAAGCATTGGTGAAGTAGATTGAGGAGAGCTTGTTCCATCTTCAGATCCTGCGTTTATATTCATACCTTTGTCGGTACTCCAGTTTCGTTCATACCCTTCAACTTTTACTTCATCATCAGTGGAGACCCGAACGCGTTTCCCTGCATCTTCATCATCACTTGACGATCTTCTTGATTCTTGTCCATTTTTATCATCCTTGTTAACACCACTCTCACTGGTAAAAAAAGGATCAAAAGGAGGGATGATTCCCTCATTACGATGATGATGATGATGATGATGGTGGTGATGGTGATCCTTAGCCTTCAAGTCATCTTCCTCACAATCATCCTCAAGGTCTTCATAGTTTAGATTCCGGAGAATCTCAGGGAGTGAATAACTTTTTCCACTCTCGTCAACAATTCTTCCACCTCCCATTTCGATATCGATTTTCTCTTTGGAGCTAACTAGACTTTCACCTAGATTTGATGTAGGAGTTTCAACCATCATATAATCTTCTTCCTTCACAAATGATCTAAACTTGTTCATGGATGGAGGAATCTTAGATAGAAATATGTCCCATATGTTCCCCATAATTCCCCTGTTGTATGGATTCTCCTTCTTATCATATCGGTAACGGAAATTCTCATAAGTAGTCTGCACAAAACAGAATCACCATTAAACACACAAAAAGAGAAAGAGTTAACCCGAAAGATTCGAATAAAGGATGGATCTTTCTAATCACCTGGTTAGTGCAGATGAGATATGAATGAAATATAGTGAGTCCACCAACAAACCAAACGGTAATGAAGCAGTAGACTATGAGAATATCCGATAGAACATCTTTGGATATAGCTTTCCAGATGCTAATCTTCTCATCCATATGTCTTTGAATTATGTTCAACCAAGAAAACACAAACACATATATGCACAGAGTCGTTGATGTTGATATGAACATGAAGAAGAAGCGGTAATTTCGCTGCAAATAATAAGCAAAACAGTTTCAAAACACATAACCTATCAATTCTCAGGAATTCGGAGCAAAGTCATTAAGTAAAACTTACCACTCCAATGCACTGTCCAACCCAGGGGCAGTGATGATCGAATCTCTGTACACAGTTGTTGCAGATGGAACAATGAGAAGCTCGAGGAGGACGGTACAGCAAACAAGTATCACAGAATTTGACTTTTACGGTATGGCCATTAACAACTACATCTTTGACCCTTGGTAACCTTATATTTGGGGTTCTACCGCTAACCCATTCCGTGGATGGAGTAGAATCCTGTGCATCATCTGATTCCGGAGGCCTTAAACTTCTAGGCACAATCCCGGGATCTCTACCAGATGTCATGAAGAGGAAAAATATGTCCTGAAAGAAAACTATTGAAACTTTAGTTTCATAAGACACTTGTTTACAATAAAGTCATCTGACAGAGTTGGAAAGAAGAAGACATACCATAAGAGTGAGTATCCAAGACACGGCTAGAATTGGAATACAGATACTTGGATTCTTGGTACGAGGATCAGCCATTTTCAAGAACATTTTTACAAGGAACATCACGGCGGGACCAAGGATCAAGATGGTTGAAAGATATAGAGATGATGCATCTGGACCAAAGATTAACCTCCCGCCACAGAGAAATTTCTGGAAAAAAGAAGGAGAAAAGTAAAGTCAATTTCAAATCCAAGAACCATGAAAAGCTTAGACAGCTTGCAGTAATCACTAACCATGGCCTGAAGTTTCCATATATGAACCAATCAAGACTCACGATACTAACAACTGAAACTAGCCAGAGAATGAATAAGAGAGGTTTTAATGAACCCAGAGAATGATCTAAAAACATAACAGCTAAAAGTGAATCTACGGAAGGTGGAATTAGAGAAAACAAGTATTAATTTTTGCTTGGTTTTAACTAATTGCCAAAGTGGCAAAATCAAGAGTCTGAAATTCTATGACTTGGACTCAAAGGAATCCAATTGAATCAAATGGAAGTGCGATTCCATGCCCAAAACTTGTGCAATCAATCTTCTTTACACACGAAATGGAGAAGATTAAACGTGAAACGACAGCAAAAAACAAAAAAGTGAAATTTCAGAACTTACATTGCTTCCCCTCCAAACTTGATATAGCCTCTTGAGTTTGGTCTCATTCCAAGCCATAGCTAAAGGAGTGAAATTACGAAGAACAAACACCAAATTGAATAACTTTTGAAGAACCCAGAATCAGAAAACCATCGGTGAGTCCATTGGACAAAGCTGATCAGAGAAGGAATCAAATCAGGAAAAACCCAGAAACGAACAAGTCTCTTCTCTCCTCCGAAGAAAGATTCACAATTTGAAACACGCGAATTTGATTGTAGTTCGAGAGGGAGAGAGACAGAGAAATTGAAGCTGTCCTCTCCACTCGAAATCACAAGAAATTTTCAGATGTTTTGCAAATTGCGACCCCTTTTTTTCCCTTTTCTCTTCTCTTTCCTTATTTTATTTTTATTTTTTTGGTAAAAAAAATATATCTTTTTTATTCGCTGCTCCTTTCCGAATAATTAGATGGAGTTCAGGAAGTTAATGGGGACATGGTATGTAATTAGGAAATGTGATTATGCGAATAGGATGTTTTGTAAGAAGGAATATAAGTTTCTTGTGTTAATTTAAGATGATTTATTAATTAGTTGTTAAACATTGCTATTTCATGGTCGGCCAACTATATCTAAAAATAATAAATTAATGATGCAACAATGAGCTGTGAAAAGGAAAGTCAAATCATCCCTTAATTAAACGTGCTTCACACATAGATCTCTTTCTATCCATCGTTTGTGTTTTTCTTCTTCTTTCTTGTTTCTATAAATTATCCTTTTATAATGCTTTAGCCTCTCCGAAATTAAAATGTTTATTTGTTATGTGGAATCATCAATGCTTCAAAAGAAGTTGTAAGAATGTGTCATTTTATCATATACGAGTCTGCATCTAAAACTTTTCAACATTCATAGCAAAAAAAAACGAAGGAAGTCAATTTGATTAAAGATAACTCAAAATAAGATGATGATAGTGACTAGTGAGATATTAGTTATACAGCTTTTGCTCAATTGGTAAATTTTTTTTTTTTATTGATTCTTTTTTGAGTTTTTTTCCATGTTATTTGTCAACCCATAGAATTACTGTCAAAACCTCAACGAATGTTCATCTCTTCACATCCCGTTTTATCTTAGTTACTTTTTTACTGTAATAAAATACTTTTGCCTGTTTATATAATATGTGGTGTTTCTTGCGTACGATCCAAGAAACACCACATATTATATAAGCCCTAAGAAACAAAAAAAAAGATGTAGACAATGAACGACACCAAATTGAATTACCACGCGAGAAACCACTATATACACTAATTCTCCTGACTCCTATTCTAAATGCGAAAATCTTTAAAAGTCATTTTGACGAGTAAAAACAGACAGAGATAGAGGTACATGGCTTGGAATTACACAAGTAAGACTTTACAACTGTTTGTTCTGTTCTTTGCCCTATCTCGATCTCACATCCACGCTTGAGGTTCTCCTCGATGCAGCGTCTTCATTTACACTTAACTTCTTGACAGTTGCGTCACTGTTGTTACCGTACTCCAGCTTCTGAAGGCGCAAATTGAGGCTATCATGATCAGGCTTGCTACTGCTCATTTCTGTGTCTCGGAGACCCAAAGGCTCTGACTACCTCAGAGGCGACAGAACCGATCTCCACATCGTCTTCTTCTTCTTCTTGCGCCCAATCTCTGAAATTGATCAAAGGTGGTGGGATTTTGGCTAAGAACAGCTCCGTGAAGTTCTTTAAGACCCCCTTTCGGTAAGGGTTTTCCTTCTTATCGTAATGGTATCGGAAATTCTCACAAGTCGTCTGCAAAAACATGGCAAATGAATCAGACCAACAGTAATAAGTGATCAGAAACTACAACATCCTTGCTAAAAGCTAAGGAATCTTGCCTGGTTGGTGCAGATTAGGTAGAAGTGGAAGACAGTAAGTCCACCAACAAACCAGACGGAAACAAAGCAGTAGAGAGCAAGAACACCTAATATTACGTCATTAGCGAGGAGGAGATAGAATTGGCCATGGACTTCTAGCATGCTGACCCATGCGAAGACAAAGACGTAGATGCATAGTAGGGTTGAACATGATAAGAAACAGACGAAGAATGGATAGTTACGCTGCAAAGAAGCCGTGTATACCATGTTATATCAAAAGATCCTACTCAGTTCTTTGTTTTGGAAATGAGAAGCGATTTTCATCAAGACTTACCAAGGCGATGCACTGACCTACCCATGGACAGTGATGATCAAACCTTTGGACACAGTTATTGCAGATTGAGCAGTGAGAGGCGCGAGGAGGACGATATAGCTGACAGGTATCGCAGAATTTGACCTTCACGGTGAAGCCATTCACCATTATACCTTTCGTTCGAGGTAATTTTGCATTTCCCACTTTGTCACTCACCCATTCCAAGGATTGGGTGACAATCTTAGGCGCTTCTGCCACAGGCGCTTCTTTGTTCCTCGGGATAATCCCGGGGTCTCTCGTCGATGACAAGAGGAGAAATGTGAAATCCTGCATAAAAAAGTAGTAAGAGATGCCGTAATTTGACACTCTAAGTATGACTTGGATACAAAGTAAATTCTTTATACCGAGATTGTGAGAAGAATTGCACCAATCAAAACCAGAGAATGGAAAAAAGGGTGGCGATCTCTGATCAAAAAAGCAATCCTGATGCAGAAAGTTATAGCTGGCCCTCCTATCATACATGTGGTCAAAAGAAGCGAAGATGCGTCTGGACCAAACACTAGTCTTCCTCCGCAGAAAAATTTCTGAGCACAGAACAGTAGAGATAATCTACTTTAGACCAACGTTTAGTGTAGACAGAAATTACGATCTTGCTTTTGCTCTAATCATGTGTGAAACAATCAATACATAGAAATCTTACGCTATCTAAAACATATGAAGAGGAGAACATTTACAGTTCTTGTGAGTAATAATAACTCCAGAACAGAGAAACGACAATCACTAGCTAATCAATTCCGAGCATTTTCATACAATTCTTAGCTTCCATTGCCATTCAAAATCCACAATGTGGTTCGCAAAAATGGAAATTTCTTATGTCCGATCATCATCACAGAAAAAAAAAGAGAACTCCTTTTTCGTTCACAGGAAGACACAACACATGAAGATGATTACATTTTTGCCGGGCCAGACTTGATAGATCCTTTTTCGTTCATGATTCTGAGAAGACATGGCGTTTATTTTCTCGTCGAAGAGTGAAAGTGACAGATTTTTCAAACCCACCACCAAAGCTTCATCCCCGGATTTAGTCTTTTCATGTTCTCTCGCTTTCGCCGCCTGCGAATAAAACCGGCGATTTCAATAATTGTTCGTTTTTTTTCCCTCCGAACCATCCTTCTTCTGATAATGGTTTCTGATTGAGAGATCTGATCTGTTTCGCTCTCTCTCTCTCCCTCCATAGATTTGTCCTCCGCCATTGGAAGTTGCTCAACACCAATATCATTCTCTGGAACAACCTTAACATAGCTTTCTCGCCATCTCAACATTCTATAAAAGGTAAACCACTCCGGTTTTTCTATTCAAACCGAATCGAATTTTGCTAAACATAACCAACCCGAAAAGAAAAACAGGAAAAATAACATCGAATTGAAGGAAATGTATGCAAAACTAAACCGGATTAAACGATAAATAAGAAACTTAAATACTAACCCGGACTGAACCAAATAATGTTCAATTTTTATTTCGATTTTCGATTTCTGATAAACTAGTAAAATTAGAATCAAAACCAAACTCCAAACCGGATTGGTGCGGATCAAATCCAATCCGTTCATTAAGATTTAAGAAGACGCAGAGAGAAGGGAAAAAAAAGCTTATCCAGAAACTACACTTCAAATGAAGGCGTGAAGGCGATATTCTTCCATTCGAAGAAGATGGCTCTTCTCTGTTTCAATTCTCTCGCTCCTCTCTCTTCTCTCTCTTCGTCCTCTTCTCCTCCAAGGATTCAACTTTCGTCTTTCGCTTCGCCAGGTACGCATTTTCACTTGTTTCTCTAGTCACGGCGTATTGCTTTAGCTTCGTTTTTCCGCGGAATCGTATTGGGAAATCTCCATTACAGACCCAAGGAACCAACTTCCAGTCCCTGGGCTACTTTAATTTCTTAGTTATCAAAGCAAAAGAACGATTTTTTTTCAAAGGCAGTCGGGTTTTTAAGCTGAAGAGATGGAATTGGACTTTCATTGAGTCATTTCATCGAACACTTTGAGTTGATTCTTCTAAGATTTTGCTCTGATCTTTTGATATCATCGTATGGATTTCAGTTTTCAGTCTTAAACCCAACACCGTCGAGTCAAAGAACAGAGTCTCACTCAGTGCTTACAACTTCAGCAGTAGCCATGGAAGAGTAGCGATTGTGAAGGCAGCTGCTTCTGGCGTGGACGGAGCTGAAGAACCTAAGAGCAATGAGGAACCTAAGACTGTTGTTGCTGCTGTCCCAGTGGACAAACTACCATTGGAATCAAAAGAAGCTAAAGAGAAGCTACTGCTGGAACAGAGGATGAAGATGAAGCTGGCCAAGAAGATTAGGCTACGCAGGAAACGTCTGCTTCGTAAGCGTAAGATGAGGAAGAAGGGTCGATGGCCACCTTCCAAGATGAAGAAGCTCAAGAATGTTTAGAGATGATGATGACTCTTCGATGTCTTTTTTTATTGAGTTTTTCTTTTGTAATGTTGTTTGTAAACTTTCCGGAACCATTTAATGCCTTTTGAAATGCAACCATTGTTTTTGGATTAAATCTCAAACTGAGTTCTTTGGAAGGATCCATTACAAAGAGTGAGCAGTCTATAGATAGATGCAAAAAGTTTGGAACTTTCATTGAACCATTTGGTTATTAAGGAAGAACATGTGAGCGGAAGATGAGAGGATAGGTGCAACAGAAACCGGTGCTCCAACACTGCAACAAAGTTTATTTAAAAGACATTAACAAAACCGATTATCTATTCAAATACTTTGCATGTAAGAGCTTTAATTTTAAGCATATGGCTTACCACGGAAAGGAGTGGACCTTGCTTGAACTTGTCATGGAAAGAAAAGGAGAGAGCTTCTGGATTTTCTCCGGGTCCTCTGATGAAACCACTATAAACATAAAAGCATAGATTATTCTTTGGATTTAGACAATGCAAAGATACACAGAAGAACATGCCAAGACTGATGGATGGATAATAATTGTAGAAATTACTTACACAAGTGATGCTGATACAATAGGCGTCCTTCGAGTGTCGTATATGGCAATCAATCCTTTGTAATTGTCATCACCGCCTTTGTATGATACAGCTAATCGCTCCCCAGATGCATCCCACGCTATCTTCTTGATTCCCTCGCTGGTTAGTCAGTTATGAAAACCACAAAATGAGAAAACAATCAAAGCAAGGCATCTCTGCGGATTTAGTTTAACAGCAATGAAATCATTTACCTGTGAGTTAAAGAAGCTATCTCTGGTAATTCAACTGGTAATAGATGGGCATCTGAAAGTTTACCAAAACAGGAGGATCAGGATGTTAACTGAAAGTATTTCTAGTAGCATAAGCAAAACTTCAAAATTTATGCATACCCAAGGATGGTGGCTTGGATGAGAAATGAACAGAACCCAGTGTTGAAGATTTTGAAAATGAAATCAAGATGAAACGTCCTTCAGGATCCCATATAGCTCCCTATCATAAGTATCACAGTTTAGTCCTTTTAAGGGAAAATGAAATGCAGTTGTAATACTTGCGACATTGACCTCATCCAACAAAACAGTTTCTAACAGTAACTTATTGCATATCATACTATCCTATGTATTGAGCTACAATAGAATATACCGTTACAGATCCAGATCCAGTAGACAAAGACCATGGCTCTGAAGTCCATGTGTTTGTTTCCCAAAGGCAAAATGTCCCATCACTATAATAAGAAAAAAAACATCTTCGATCAAACAGAAAACTACTTTCAACGTCTGCAAATAAGAAAGAGAGTCGATGTCCCACAATCTTGCTGCAAAGAAGTAGTCCCCTGTAGGTGACCACTTCAGCATCGATATGCCACCTAGTCCCCGTCGAATAGGTGTCCCTGCATCTGCAAGATGTAATATAGATCACCGTCAGAAAACTCAATTCAGTTAAGCAAGAAGTATTTTCTCATCTCAGGCCAAGATATAGAGAATTATACAAGAGCAAGACAGCATATTATGTCTCATCAACGATTTGATTGACTAATACTTCCAGACCGAACAATTTGCAGCAATGTGGAGGTGAAGCATTAAGAAAGTGTTATTACGGGTCCTTCTGTTACCTTGAGAGACATCCCATATGGTGAAAGATGAGCTGTCATATGAAGCTGATGCTAAATATGTGAAAATATGTCAAGGGATAACAAGATGAACAAAGTTAGCAGAAAACCAAAATGAAGCAAAGCAAAAAAAAATATAGCAGAAAACATTTTCAGGATATCTTCCACAGGGGCTCCATGAGAGAGCACTGATTTGCTCATCATCTTGACACCGGAGAAAGTCTACCAAGATCCAGCGAGCTCCAGATCCTCGAGAGAGGCTTCCCCTAAATGAAGATCCACCGGCTCTAACCAATGCCATGTTACCTGGATAGGAAGCAGTCCATATGCATATCCCTCCCCTGTTTCAGTGGAGCGCTTGTTACTTGGTCATCTATGAAACCCGCTAATTATAGAAAATAGATAGTATTCAGGGGAGGCCATCAAAACCCACCTACAGGCTATGGAGAGGGATTTTCCTCCATTTGGCCTCCACTCAAGGGCTTTAACACTTCTCTGAGAATCACTTGTCAGTAAGCAAGGTTCTTTCTCATCTGCTTAAAAAGAGAATATCAAACTGCATGCACACGATTTTCCAATACATCTGCACTAGTAGCAGGAATAGAAATAGAAAAAACAGACCTTTGTCCTCATAATCACGGATTGTTACTTGATTTGCACCAGATATAAAGGCAATAATATGCTTCCCATGATGCCAACTCACTCCTTGGAGATCAATCTCTGACAGAAGATTTACCTAGAAGAATGTTGTGCATAGAAGAAAAGATGATTGATACCAACAGCTAAAGAAATGGCAATATGAACTTGAAGAGTACACAAACTAGAATGACAACCCTAAAACACCTTACAAACAACATACTTCATTCCCCAAGATACGAAAAGAAATATTATCGTAATTATCCATTACAAAATGCTAAAACCTTCCTTAGGCCACCAAAAGAACAACACATAGAAATAAACAGGTTGCTAATGCATGATACTTCAGTCAATTTCTTACATCGATGGGTCGTAGAATCTGTTTAAGAGAGTCTGCAAACTTCGTTTGCAGTGTCGCCACCAATCCTTTTCTCTCAACAAATCCCTTATCTCCACTCGCCTGACCTTCGTTTTCCTGAAGAGAGCCAGGTCCAGAGTCGAACGAAACAGGGCTAAACACCATTCCCTGTTATCAAATTAACCCCCCAATCCGGAAAACATGGAAATTGTCAAGACAAGCCTTTTGGCTACTTTCAAGTGTCAAGTACGAAAATCGAAAAGGAACAAGGACACAAACTTACGAGAATTTTTCCATAAGTCTCCTGAGCTCGATCATCAGACAAGCTCTGCGCCGTAACTGCATTCCGTAAAATCCACCAGATAAGAAACGATTAAGCTCAGAAATTCGAAATCCCAAGTAGAGTCGAGAAGATGGGTAGAAACTTGAGAAGAGTAAAGCTCTACTTACTCAAGTCTCTGTTGATCTCGCAGACGGTGACGGAACCGGGATTAGGAAAAGATGCCATTGTCCCTTTCTCAAAGTTATGTAGAATCCGCACTCCGAATCAAAAAAAACAACAGTGACCTCCAAATTTGCAGCGGTTACTTACTTCTCTGTCGGATATTCACCAGATAAGTGCCGATTATATCCAGAGAACGGCGACGGATTCTCGCCGGAGAAATGGAAGGAGAGAGTTATGATTAGGGGTTTTGAAATTGATTTAGGGGTTTTGATTTTGAACACTCGCTTCGCAAGGTAGATAAATTAAATTAATAAAAGTTATGATTATACGTTTTGTTGATCACATGTAATTTGTTGTGGATTGATCCCATTGCTAAACCGGATCTTAACCGGACATAACCTTTATAAATCAAAGTCAAACCAAGGTCCAAGGATGAAATTAAGTTGGAGCCGGATCGGACCGGACTAGTCCACCGCATCTTTCCTAATATCTTGTGTTATTCTCGTAACAAAACTATTTAGTATCCTCGTTAATTTACGTAATACAAATTTAAGGGTTTTGTGATTTTTTTCGGTAATTTACGTAACATAATTTAGTTCAAGGGTATTCTTTTTTTAGGGCATTATTTATATATATATATGTGATTGTAACTTATATGATACACAAATTGCATCATAATGTGTTGTTTTGCCCTTTTGATTTTGTTTTCATAAGTGGCAAAGCGAGTTATTTTATTTCCGTGTTTAGATTTTGAAACCTCATCAAATCAAAAGATTGGATTTTATAAAATACAAGATTATCGTAGACGGCGATTAATCCAGCACATACTTTTACATTTTTTGGGGCTATTCACACTTAGATTTCTACAAACATACACTTATCAGCTAATATATAACTGTATATCTACCATTTGGTAGGCAGGATATCTTGACTTTTGAATATGATTGCCACTTCAGTTCGGGTTGTCTCGACGAAAAACCAAACACTATTTTCGAAATTCATGACTCTACGAACATATATATTATTATGCAATGTTAAAATAAACTGATACGCACCACATGCTTCGACATTATGTTAATTAGTTTTAAATTTTTTTCTTAATTCTTTTTAAATTATACAATAATTTAGTTTTGGCATGCTGTTAATTTAATAATAACTTTTTTTTTACTTTTAAAGATGCAACAGAAAAAAAAACCATAAATCAAATTTCTTCTATCCTTTTTCAAGTTTACATAATTAGTAGCAATTCAAAGATACAACTGCTAGCTAATATTATTTAACCGGTATAATATTTATGAATTTTTTAAAATACCAAAACGGTTAAGAAAGCTTATAAAAAATAAAAATAAATTTCAGTACTTAATCGAACTAATATTTATTTCTAACCACATCTTCTGTTTATTTAGCAGGAAAATCCGTAAAGCCAGGAAAAAAATGGTAAACCCTTACGATGGTAATAAGACACAATAATTAAAATGAAATAAAATAAGAAGACAAAAAAAAAACCCTAGGCAACACCGAAACACAAGGTAATGTAAGACTTAGGACATAAGCTTTTTGCATCTCACAAGACGCAAACGCGGTTACTTGGAATTATACACCAATTGTTCCTAACACGCGCAGACATTCATTTAAGCCTATATATATATCTGTAAACTCATATATTATATTACACAGCCAAAAGATCTTATTGAAAGCAAAAAGATTTATCGTAAGACAAAACGTATAAGGCTCTGAAAAATATATTAAGACAATGCTTGATTGGATACATGGAAACTCTCGTTTACCACTCGCTTTATCTGTAAGTTGATATCTCTATTTCTTTGCTCAATGTTCTTCATCAACACGACGTCTTTTGTGTTTCTTTCAATCTTCTAATATATGTTTTCATCTGCTGTATAAGGTTGTGGAGCTTTTGGTAGATATGGATTGTCAAGGATGTGAAAAGAAAGTTCGAAGAGCCATTTCCAAACTCGATGGTAAGGAAACAAACAAACATGGATTTAAATCGTATATATATGGTCGTAATGCAAATCTTTTAACATTGTATATACTTGAGATTATATATTAATGGTATAGTAATCAATATGTACATGCATGTAGGTGTGGATACGGTAGAGATAGACGTGAATCAGCAAAAAGTGACGGTCACAGGGTACGTTGATAGGGAAGATGTTCTTAAAATGGTGAAACGAACGGGACGAACAGTGGAGTTCTGGCCATTTCCTTATAACGGATACTATGGCGACTATTATACGTATCCCGCCGATCAATACTTGGAGCAATCGAATCAGAAGATAAACCATGCAGAAAACACTATTTCATACAGTGTGAAATACGATCTCCACGAAGATTCTTCTATCAACGGTTATTACTATCCTCGTCCGCCTCAAAAAGTTGATGAAAATGCTCTTCATCTCTTTAGCGATGATAATGTAAATGCTTGTGCTATCATGTGATATTTTTCTATTATTTGTTTTTTTTCATTCGTTTATTCATTTATTCATTTTTTTTTCTAAAAGACAAATCTTTTGTTCTTTTTGTTCCCCTAAAATGTAAGTTTGTTTGGTATATTTGTTTTATTCTTTCACCCTTAGTCATAATAAAAAGTTTATTATGTTTGGTTCAGATTCCAACTTAGTGAAATATGTAATTATTTTTTGAAGAAATTTTGGTTTTAGATCGGTTTTTTTGTTTTCGGTTATGTTCTATTTTGTTTCTTGATTTTCAATTATATAAAAAGTGAATCCATTCAAACCGTATCAAATTTGTTTATAGGTTATTTTGGTTTAGTTTGGATTGGATCGGTTTGGTCATTCCGGATTGAAATACTTATAGGCTTTAGGCGATATTTCATTGGGCCTAAAGTTAAAGTATAGGCCCAACATAAGTCTCCTCATGACTTTAGGCCCGATATAATTAACGTTGTTCGTCTAGAGGAAGCGCCACAAATTCTCTCCTTTCTTCCTTCCTTCATGCAAAGAGAAGAAGATTCTCTTGCTAATCAAATTTACTTCAATGCAAGACGAACACAGGCGCAGATATATACAACCAATCGTTGAATATAATGAACATGTGTGTATACTATATGGTCTGAGTGAGTCACTCTAGCTCTCCAAAAAGCAAAGCCACGTGAAGATGAAGGTGTAATATCCAAAATGAAGTTCCAAAGGTATGCTTACTCTCTAGCATTTCCTTATAAGGTTTCTTAATCATATTCATTTATGTCGTCCTCGTTGATATGTTTAGAAGTCCAAAGAAAGAGCCACATGAGATGATAGATAAGTGTCTGAATCTGATTCAGTCAAAGTAGATGATGTTTCCCTCATAAACCACTCTCAGGTGCAACCAACAGCCACCTATATTTGTCGCCGTTGCATTAGTCTTTGTTTCTGACTATATATTATATGATCGTTTGGTCAATCTATGGTCCCTCCTTATATTTATTGCTGAGTTTCCACCGTCCACATGTTACCAATTTTTGTTTCGTTTCTAAAATTATTCTCATACCAAATTCATTGTGTGTATAGATCCAACTAAATGTGAAGTTCATCCAAGTCTAGTGTCCACATTTGTCAAACGTTTTTAAGCCACTGTTGTTTTTTACGTTTTGTTTGTAATAAGTGAGTTTAATCTCAACGGGAGATTGGTGTCGTGTAATTTAGTAGGAGTCAAGAATTCAACGCAAGTGACGTTTTAGTGTCAAAACCAAGAACACGACTTGATGATGATGATCACTGCTTCCTCTTTTGAAGCATTGACGTTGACTCAGCTTTAAAACTGACGTATTGAAGAAAATAAAAATTGAAACTTTGAACAACTTCAAATTGCTTGCGACTTTTCTCATATATCTCAGGGATTACTCATCCTTTGTAGGTAAATTAATAATATATCAAGAATAAAATAGTATATTTTCTCTAACTTTTGTTTTTTTTTGTTTCTGATCACCAAACCCATTACGAGATTTTTTTTTAAAACTTTTTCTTTTTGCGATGTAATCTTTTTGACTTGGGTTCTAGCACTATCGTTTACTTTGACATGCTCTTATAGTTGTTGGAAGATAATCTTCTATTTTGTATAAACTGTTGTTGTTGTTACACTATGTTTTATTTTGTGACTATCAACTAACTTTCTAGCGTTATATTTGGGAAACGGAAAATTTTAAAATGAAGATTTGTATCTGTAATATAGACATTAATTGTGCTGGTGGTAACGTATATAATTGTCTTATGTGTGATATTGACAACATATGTCCATGGGACCATCAATAAAAGATAGTTTTTTAGCTTCTGCGTAAAAAAAATATTTATTTTGCTAATTGAAACGACATTTTAAAAAATTGCAACTTTAAAAATTATATCAATTGATTGATGAAGAAAATAAAGCTGACCTCTTTGTTGACTTTCAAATCCTTGGTTCATCCTTCTAAAATGACAGAAATGTATTCTAAAATAATTCTCTACACACATATATGTATGATCCATGAGATTAATTTTAATTTGTAGAATCCAAATTTCATCACTAAGGATGCTATAAAAGTTACATATTCATCAAATGTAACAGAACTTATCCGAAAAAAAAATGTTAATTTGAAAGAACGAAAAGAAAAATCATAAAGTAAAAAACATAAGTTTTTCCATTACCATTGATTCTCCCAAAAGTATGAACAAGAGACTCCATAGCCACAAAGCTCAGGACGAAAACAAGATATTCATAACCAAAAAAAAGAGAGATACAAGACGATGGATCTAAAGAAGAAAGAGTTAAAAAGGGATTACATCTACAAACAACACTAATTAAAAATCCGATCGATCACATAACTTTCCACGATTCAAGCGTCGGGAAGCTCGGGTAACTATCCAATTCCACGGCGGAATTACCACCAACATCCGCCTTCACCGTCGTTGCCGCCGCACTGGACTGATGAAACGAACTCACTGGCGCTGAAACAGAGCGCAAATCTGCGATGAAGTTATCTTGGTGATGGTTAGACAAAAACGACGACGTATCTAGCGTTGGTACCGCAGAGGATCGATCCAAAGCCCCGCACGGTGGTAACCTGCTAGCGAGTCTAAACGGCTCCGGCTTCACAATCGGCGAGAAAATGCCGTGGGATGAAGAACTGACGAATTTCGCGCCGGTGACTTGCTGAACCATCTGCCGGAAATTAGCCGCGTCCGCCGTTATAAACGTAGTCTGAGATTTCTTTGTAGAAACTCGAGATCGGCGTTTCGCTGCTGGTTTGCCTCCAACGCCAGGACCACGCTTCCGCTTCGCAACACCACCAGCGATCTCCGGATCTGAGCCGAAGGAGACATTCGAAGAGAGGGTTTGAGGAGGAGAAAGATCGGAGACGACGGCGGAAGAATCGAAGAAAAGTGAAGGAGAGAGAGGATCGGCGTGAAGAGATTCGGTGGCTGTAGATGTAGAGATGGATCTGTGAAGAGCTTTAGCGAGTAAATCACTATCGTGAGAGAAAGGATCCGGAAGTAACCACGAGTCGATGTTGAAGCTTTGACGGAATGACCAAGGCTCAACGCTCGCTACTAATCCATCCGACGACGCCATGATTTTTATAACCACCGTGAAATTTTGAAATCGAAGACGGAAAAAAAAGAAGAAGATTAGAATCTCTCGGTGGATAATTGGAGAAGAAGTTAGAGAGTGAACGAATGAAGAAGAAATGGAGGCAGAGGAGAGATAATAAATAGGACGGCGTAGAGAGAGAGAAGTGAGAGAAACCGCGTGGTGAGGAGAGAGAGTGAGACACGCGTCAGCAGAATTGTACGGAAGTCTGACTCAGCTCTGCTTCGTCTACGGTCTTATTAATTAAACCCATGACTCCATAACCCAACTTAATTAATCCCGTATTAATTAAGGATAATGACGTTGCTAATCTCTTCTTAAGTATATTACAGTCCTAAGTATAAAGTTGTATAGATGAAATTAAAGATAACGATATTGAGTATTTAAACATATGTACATGATTAGTTGTGAATATGTAGAACTTACATTGTAGATGCAATGCAAGGACTCAAATCTTTTGTTTCTGCCTTAATAAAATACATATAAACTTTAAATTTTTTTGGTGTAATACTAGTTTGGTTTCTTCTATTAAATAAAATTCAAAGTACACTATTTATATCCCATTATTATTAACTCCATTAAACACATAGATGTAACTTGTTTCCATAATATGTTGTCATGCACCGACTATATATATCGTATGCTTCTGTCGAAACCGTTAATCAGATTCAAACTAAGAAACAAATAAAATTAACGAAAGGGAAAGGCCATGTTACGTTAATGCAGGTAGGCCTCTGTGAGCAATACTTGTTGAATATATCTAGCTATAGCTTGATCCTATTCTTTTTTTAATATGCCCTTTAAATAGATGTATTTGACTTCAATTATCTAAAATTGTTGTATGTGTGGGTGTTGATTATTGTAAACTACAAATTGGTGGTCAGTGAGAGGCATCGTATTAAATTTTTGTTTCTTTGATAGTGGGACAATAGATACTTATCTACTTTCTTTGGTCTGTCTAAATCCATACCAACCTACAAACAATGAAACATACATATTTATCGTAAATCGCAAGTAAGAACATTTAAAGAAGGATAATGAATCCAACCATCCATGGTTTGACGGATTCAACATCTATATACGTACGTAATCATTTTCTTGTGGATATTTACATAGTTTGACCTATTGAATGATTTTTGTCATTTTAAATTGTAATTTTTTTCTTGTCAATGGATGAATAAAAAACTAGTTAATTAAATTTGAGTAATTTAATATATTTTGGTTTTAACTGTTTCGAATACATACACAAGTAATGACAACACCAAACACACACACACACTGTTTATAATGTTTTCACTATCACTAATATTGAACTTTTAGTTTTTTTTTCTCTCGATTATTTAACTATGGACTTCTACTGATATCTTTATATATTGGACAAAGTCACACAATTTATTGACCTTTTACTTCATCAATAACTGACATTAACAGACCAATAATATACTCTTTATACATGTTTTGTATTTTGTGTTCTTAACTTGCCTACTAGTAAAGGTGAATGTATGTTAATTAGTTCTGATAGTAGATTCTGATTATATATTTTAAAGGTTTGGGGTTTATACTTAACATGTTTCCCCAATGAAATGCTATTTGATAGCTTTATAAACATGTGAAACTTTATAAACTCTTATCTGGAAAACATATGTAATAATAAAATTATGCTTTTTTAAGTTTCTCACACATGTGTGCACTAGATTGGACATCTATTTATTTGGAAATATACAATTTCTAGCTCATACATCTAAATTTAACTTTAATTAGTAGTATTTAAGTGAAAGTAACAAAAAGTGTAACAAGCGACACACTTATAAGTAGGGTTTGAAATCAAATTAATAAATGAAACTGTAACGTGTGAATCGTTTTGAGGCTTTTGCATGAATCATGCATGCATGGGCAATTTGAAATGATTTTTCGCCACGTCATCAACTTCTTTTTCTTCTTTTTTTTTTTGTTTGCAAACGCGTTTTCACGTCTCTCAATGTCTCTCTTCCTTCTCAATTTCCCTTGCACTGTCCCCTTGCGACACATTCTTATTTATCTCCTTTTTTCTTTTCAATATGAAAAACTAATTCATTTGCACATGTCTTTGTTTTTTCTTTTTTAATAACCCATTAAATTGTCTTTTCTTTTCTTTTCTTTTTGTTGAATATGTATCTTTACTTTTTGTGTGATTGCAGTATTGCATCTATATATATATATATATTGTTTTGGGAGTCAATATATACATATTGCATGTATATGTAGGTCTAGCTAGACTTCTAAACTAAAATCGATCAAACTGAATTTGCTGATTAACCTCTTATTATTTTCTTAATGCAACTTATCAGCTTGTTTGTTCAAAAAAAAAAAACTTATCAGCTTGTTGTTTTCACCCTTAGCACAAATATTAATTAAAAACATATATTAAATATTGTCCCTTACACTTGTCGCATGCTTCTTTCAACGCAAGTTCCTAGTATTATCAAGCGCAGAATCTTGGTCTTGTGATGTCAAATTAAATTAATATACCTCTCCACTTCATTTGTTTTCGATCGGATCGATGTCAATAAATTCACATATATTTCGTCTGGAAACGTACTTATGTTAATGAAACTCAAAATCTTGATGTATATCTACAAGTATAAAAATTTAAAAACTTATATGCTAGTGAAGTTAAAAATCTCCTCTCTTTTTTCAATCTTTTTCTTTTTTTCTATATGATTTTATTTTCTCTTACTACGTGAATATCTCGAATCTCAATTGATATGAATACAAGACATGTATGTTATTTTTAATGCAACTACACATGTGGTACCAGTACCACTTGTAATTGTTATCATTGAGTAATTCTTATACCGTTTTATAGTTATCAATTATGAAAGAGGTAGCAATAATTGGTATTGAAAGCAATATATTAATCTTGAATTGGTTAATTAATATATATATTTATATATCTATATGGGTTAGAAAATATAATTCCGTAAATAAAACCAAACAATTAAGTTTATGTTTATGATGTAAAGAGAAGAAGTGGACCATAAGAAGAAAAAAAAACAGATGGACCAATGTTTTACATAGCTATCCTCATTGTGCCTTTGATTTTAGTGGTCAATTATTGGAGTCATCAAGTTTGGATGTCGTAAGCATTATTCATTCTACATGCTTGATTAAGGCTTAAAATCATTTTATGTATAAAATATAAATAACTGATAGATAGTTTACATAGAAATTAACATATATTATTAAGACTTTTTTTCTTCTTCTTGATAAAACGTTCACACATATCACTTCTTAACACATAAAAATGAACAGTGAATATGATATTTTGATTTACCTAAGAAAAATGATACTTGTAAAACTTGTAATTAATAACGAGCCTCAGTCATCATATGAGTTGTACAACACTTACATAAATAGTCCCGATCATTGACAATTAACAAATGTGAGAAGCTGCGAACACATCAATATCAGCAATTGGATTTGGAGATATAACTTTTTTCATTTATGTGAGCTTTCATTAGTCAGCTTGGTATCAATTATAGATATAATGATAATACTATATTAGTATTATTAGTTTACTTACGGTCTTCAATATATTCGAATTCGTTGAGACGACTCACGTGCGTTCAAGAGGTCCAAAGTTCAGACCTAAGAAATTTCTATTTTCGTTATAAGCATGAAACTGCTTAATTTTGCGTCAATGAATTTTAAAAATCTATTTTCTTTCTGTTCGAAATTTTTATATTTTTTTTGTTTCTTGGTTAGAAGAAGTTATTATATCCTCCTAATTAACATTTAATTAAATTTTGCAATCTGGAAGGCCGAAACGTGACTTCCTTACAAAAATAAATTTTCTCAAAATTATAAAATTTTTGTTGGATTTTAAAGTAATAGGTTAAATAATTACATGTTACAAATTTTACATATAGAGTATCAATATCTAAACAAATATTATTATTCTAATATTATTTAATCCAAATTTGAATGTCTGATTACACCATCCAAAAAATTATAGAGTAAGGAAGTTCTTACCACGAAAAATCACAAAAATAGGTTTCAGAAAGAAAGAAATATCACAAAATTATGACCCTGTACATGCATTACAGTACGTAATGATTTCATTTGCTTTTTTTTTATAGCTAGAATCTTTCTCATAATACATTTCAAAAAGGATTACTAGTTTTGATCTGTAGATAATTTAGATAAATATAAAAATTATACTACAGAAATACTATGTTTTAAGCTTTTTGTATTTCCACTTCAAAAACATTGATCTCAAAGTTTATTTGAATTATAAAAAAGAGTAAATAGGGAGAATTAAGTTATTAACATAAAACTAGGAGGGAATTGGGTTAGGCTTGTGGCACCGAATAATGCTTTTACATTCCACATGTCCTTATAGTCTCTTTGTAATACGAGTTAAATGGGTCTCAATTCTCAAGTGGAAAATAAAATCAGATTAAATATGGATAAATTTCCTAAGAAATTATATCTTTTGTATTTTGTACCATTATTTGACTTTCAATTTAAAAGACACAAAAATAAATAAAGTAAAAGTCTTTTTGATTAGTCATTAAAAAATGCAGTATATACTATTAAAAAAATATGTAGTATTGATCTTATATAAGGGAGGAACAAAAGTCAAGAGACGCCAGCGATGGCGTCACCTTTTTAAAACGATGTAATCATGACGATATCATGACGATATCATGACGAGACGTCTCTAAATTTTATAGTATTTGTCATCAGTATTAATTTAATGAATTATAGTATAGAATTAAAAAAGCAAATTAAAGTTTAAAACAAAAGGAGGAGGAGCACGTGAGAATGTTGACTTGAAGAAACCGGTCGTGTCAAAATGCATTGCGCCCAAAGTTTCTTCATCGTTCCCAAGACACTGCCCACTCTTCTTGCCCAAGCCTCTTTAACAATTAAGATTCCATTTTTCTTTCTTCTTTTTTTTTCTTTCCTTTTTAAACAAGTTTGAGAATAAATTAGTTTATTAATCAATTACAGACAATGGTCAATTTTACCCAAGAAAAATGGATTTTTCTTAACCGCAGAACCACTTGATTTAAGCATCCTTCAACAGTATGGGCCTAATAGAATCTAGACCCAATTGTTAGAATTTGCTTCTGGGTTTTGTTTTGTCTATTGAAACTCTGGATCTGGAAAAAGAGTTGATGCTTAATTTTGTTTATTGTTAATCACCAGACCAATCTGATGAGGTTGAAGTTGCAGCAATAAAGGTTGTTGTTATGCGAGAATTAAAGTAACACTGTCTTGTTTTTAGAATCTTTATATCTAATGGTGAAATCTCAAGACATGAATGTACAAATGCTGTGAGAGTTTATACGAAAGAGCTTATACTAAAGTCTACACACTTTGTTTATGATTCAGATTACAAATCAATTTCAAAAACCTTGACATGGCAAAGATCTCCTCCTGCATCATCTGCAAACTTAATCTTCCTTTTCTTCTGAACAATATTTTCAGTAGCTGGAGAGTCTTCTCTGACCATACCCTGAGAAAAAAGAAGGGAACGCAGAAAAAGGTTACGAGCTGAAGGATGGAAGGAGTTACTTTTTGTGTTTGTTTTGTGCGTGTAAGGAGTGTAAAAACAAACCATGAGTTTGCAAAACCGATTACAGTCACGTTCAATCATCGAAAGCCATTTCTTGCTACTCTCTTCAGTTTTTTCTGCGTTTCCAACCAAAGTTTTCACCTGAAAAGAGACATCAAGTAAAAAAAATTATTATTTTGAGAAAAGAAAGTGAATTTCGTCATTGAAAACCAAAAAAATATTTGCTTTTATAGACAAAAGTACCTCATCCAAGTTACACTCAGACATAATGGAGGGGTTGCTTTCAGCTAGAAGGCATCTCTTTGTGAATTGTCTCATCGATTTGAGCTCTTTTGTGAGCTTAGCTGCAACATATTGGAAATCACGCATTTGCCCTTGAGAGAAGGAAATAGCTTTCTGTGTACAGCCTTGTACAGAGGCGCCTCCAGTGCTAAAAGGCTGTGGTTTTGCTGTTTGAGCATCACGACGAGGAAGCTTGTGTGTGGCTCTTTGATACTGTGTTTGCCGAGTATTATTGTTTGCTTTTTTAATGGCTTGCTTTGTGCTTGGAATGACTTCCACTCGGTCGATGCTGTCCAGCCCATGAGCCTTAAGGATCCTATGTGAGTTTTGGCTAGCGAAGTAGAGCTTCCCTTTGGATTCTGGATTTTGGGTTTCGTAGAAATAGATGAGAATCTAACGACTCAAAATGTCAAACATATAAAAAAAGACATTAAAGATTTGTCATTGACTTACTTTTACACCTCTTCTCAGGTGAATCTGGGAGCTCCATTGCCTTGCGAAGTTTTGCTTGAGAGGTGGGAGATAAAACCTGAAAACCAAATGTATCGAGTGAGGAACCGCTTTAATATATAAGGTGACTCGAGAAAATTAGACACACAACAAACCTTTCTCCCTGACAGTAGTTTTTCAGGTTGAGAGTGTATCTCTTGTTGCTGGATACTGTCACTCTCTTCAACTGCTTTAACCTCATCAGGTGGTGCCTGAAAGAGTTGTGATGATTTGCGGTCTCCTGCTTCATCTACATTTCCTGAGGAGGAAGATTGTTGTAATCTTTCTGGCAGATTATCTTCTTCTAATGAAATTGTGCTGTCACCAGGAACTGACTGCAAATTATCCATTGAATCACAACAGCTGGTCAGCTGGAGAATATCAGTTGATACAGGAAGCTCATCCTTAGCAATGTCTTCTCTTTCCCACACAAGCTTGGTGTTTTCTACCCCAAAATCCATGGTGAGCGAACCTGAGAAATCGGTAGCAAGCGTTTCTGGAGCTTCAACCTTCACAATCTCCAAACCAGTTATGGTCATCATGTCTAAGCCAGCAAGTATTTCTGGAGCGTCTATCTTCACAATTTCGAAACCAGTTATCGTCATGTCTAAGTTAGGCTTTGAATCATTGCTTTGCTCATCCTCTTTACCTTCTTCGCTCCCCAAGCTTGTATTGGAATCAAAGAGGCTCTTGACACCAATGTCCTCAGATTCTGAAATTTGCGAAACCTCTAATTCAGCCTCCTCTCTAGACACACTACCGCACAAAACATTTTCCTGATTCTCAAGAGCAAGATTATCAACAAGACAGCATTGAGCTTTCCTTGCATCAATAAACTCCGCTGATGCATCTTTAAGAGCTTCGTCCACTTGCATTGTAGTTATGGGCTCTTCATTGGCTATCACTCCAAGAGAATTTGGCTCTGGACTGCAATATAGAGCCAGTCTTATGTCCTTGGGAAAATCATGCATAATCTCTTCCACCGACTCCGTATTTGAAGTAGATTCTGGCTCTTTGTTAGAATCTAGTAAAGGATCAGTGGGAATAGAACCCATGGCTTCAGGAACTGAATAGCTATCATCCCAAGCCTCAGGCTTGACATCACAGAACATAGGCGAATCAACTTTTTTTGCAGACGGAGAGCAAGTAGAACCGCACTTTGTATTATGCTCTTGCTTTTTCTTTCTTCTCTTGGAGAATTTCGAATTCCAATTGCTAAGAGGCTCCTCAAGATCACATCCTTCATCTTCAGCCTGATACTCCAGATTCATGTCCATAGTCATAGGGCAAATTACAAATTCATCCGAAGAAGCTTCAGGCTTGACATCACAGAACACAGGCAAATCAACCTTCTTTGCATATGGAGAGGAAGTAGAACCAAACTTTGTTTTATGCTCTTGATCCTTCTTTCTTCTCTTGGAGAATTTCGTATTCCAACTGCTAAGAGGCTCTTCAACATCACAGCCTTCATTTTCAGTTTGAAGAGTAGAGTACTGTTGTTTAATTTTAACCTGCGAAGCGGTCCCAATATCTCCGCGGTTTCTAAGCTTCCTTTTCTTTTCTCCGCATTGTTTCCGAATCTTCTCCAGTGTGATGTTAAAATCTTCTGGATCAGTTCTGGTATTCATCTCAGCACCAAACATACACGAACCTTGTGTCATCTCAGAATCATTTTCCAAATCCCTGACTACTCTTGGGATCTCATCATCTTTGGTGTTTTCCCGATTGTATAACTCAACCAACTGTCTAAATCTGAGCTTTGATTTCCCTCTTGCAACCACATTCACCACTATTTTGATCGATCCGTCTTTAATGGCCCGGATACAATGCAATTGGGAATGCAAATTGGTGCGACTTCTTAACTCCACCATTGTAACTTAACAGACAATCACTTCGTAGCTACTGAATAAGCTAGAAAACCCCTGATTCTCCGCCAAATCGAGCTCCTGAATTGAAACATACAAAGGAATCGTCAGTAAGGATACTGCTAGCAAACTACAACCTAGGTGCATGTATGGATACTGTAGTAATCAATTATCTCCAGAATCCTAAATTTCATCACGCCGATCAGAGAAACAAACATCAAATAGCTTACTAACACAAGTAGTGGACAAACAAATTTACAGAATAGTGTTCAATCTGATTATTAAAAAAAATGCTACAGTAACCAAATACGAGTTCGCGGATTAAGCGAATCGTTTATAGGTTCCACAATTAACAAGTCGACACTCATTTCTGGAAAATGAATTGCATAAATCTGACTTCCAATAAATCTAATTTTTTAAGTTATAACAGAAATCGAAATTAAAAATTAAATTCACAAATGAGCAAGCGAAAACCCTAATTCGCTACAACGATCTCTTAGCTGAATCAATTCGAGAAAGATACCCAGCAGATCCAGGTATAGTAGATGCATGAATCAAAGAGAAATCGAATCTACACGCAAGAGATGAACATGAATTTACCGTAATCTTAATCGAACACGCTTAATTAGATTCAGAAGAAAAATGAAGACCGAATACTGGGCTTCGAAATTATCAATCTAGGGTTTACCCATGAGCCAGAGAGAGAGAGAGTAATTTAAAACAAGACGAATAAGAAGAAGGAGAAGAAGAGGGAAAAACTGGAGCTCTTGGTATGAATGAAGGAGAGAGACAAAGAGAGAGAAGAGAGACGACTACTTTATGAGCCGTGAAGGCTCTCGCGGCAAATACTTGGCGGGAAGTTATACGATATTCTTGTCCCCTCTTTTTTTTTTACCTTTTCGCATCTATTAGTAAATGGGTCCTCGAATCTAAAGCCCAATAATTAATGGGCCTATATTTAAAGGGTCAGGGGTAAATGTGTAAGTTTTAATGAGATAGGACTTGAGGTTCATATAGCAAGTTCGCAAACAAAGCGGCGTAGATAAGAAAGAGAATCAGCTTCTTTTAGGAGAAACCAAAGAGATTTCGAAACCCTAAAACTCCATAGACTCGACCTTAAAGCCGCCGATTTCAGCCATGACAAAGAAGAGAAAGCTCGAAGCACAACCCAGCGAGGCTTCTGAACCGTTGCAGAAGCAGAAGCAGACGGAGGAGCAGATTGAAATCAATAATGATCAGGTTAATCAAGCAGGCGGCGATGAAGAAGTTGAATACGAGGAAGTAGAGGAAGAGCACGAAGAGGAAGTCGAAGATGATGACGAAGAAGACGATGATGAAGAGGCTGGCGTGGGAGGTCAGAATAGTACGGAGGCGGCGACGTCTGGATCTGGGAATCAAGGGGATGGAGATGCAGATGACGATGAGCCGATTCAGGATCTGTTGGAACCATTTTCGAAGGAACAACTTCTGAGTCTTCTCAAAGAAGCGGCAGAGAAGCATCTTGATGTAGCGAATCGAATCCGGGAAGTGGCTGATGAGGATCCTGTTCATCGAAAGATCTTCGTGCACGGTCTTGGTTGGGACACCAAAACCGAGACCCTAATCGAAGCTTTTAAGCAGTACGGAGAGATCGAAGACTGCAAGGCCGTGTTTGATAAGGTCTCAGGGAAATCTAAAGGCTATGGGTTTATTCTTTATAAGTCTAGGTCAGGTGCTCGCAACGCACTCAAGCAGCCTCAAAAGAAAATCGGAAGCCGTATGACGGCGTGTCAGTTGGCTTCTAAAGGACCCGTCTTCGGCGGAAACCCTGTCGCTGCAGCTGCCTCGGTGGCTCCTGCTCAGCATTCGAACTCAGAGCACACGCAGAAGAAGATCTACGTCAGTAATGTTGGAGCAGAGCTTGATCCACAGAAATTGCTGGCGTTTTTCTCAAGGTTCGGAGAGATCGAAGAAGGTCCTCTGGGTCTTGATAAGTTTACTGGGAGACCTAAAGGCTTCTGCCTCTTTGTCTACAAGTCGGCTGAAAGCGCCAAGAGGGCTCTAGAGGAGCCACACAAGACCTTCGAGGGCCACGTCTTGCATTGCCAAAAAGCGATCGATGGTCCCAAACCTGGCAAGCCGCAACAATTTAACACTCACAACCACAACAATCCTCGTTTCCAGAGGAATGATAACAACGGTTACGGTGGGCCTGGAGGTCATGGACATCTCATGGCTGGTAACCAAGCCGGGATGGGTGCTCCAGCGCAGGCGATAAACCCAGCCATTGGACAGGCCTTGACAGCTTTGTTAGCATCGCAGGGAGCTGGTTTGGCATTTAACCCAGCAATTGGTCAGGCTTTGTTGGGTTCACTGGGGACAGCTGCAGGCGTTAACCCAGGGGCTGGAGCTGGAATGCCAACTGGTTATGGTACTCAAGCTATGGCACCTGGGACAATTCCTGGGTACGGTGTACAACCTGGGTTGCAAGGTGGCTATCAGACTCAACAACCTGGTCAAGGCGGTACAGGCAGAGGTCAACATGGTGTCGGGCAATACACTCCTTACATGGGCCACTAGATGTATCCTCATGTATCCACTCAGGTAGAACAATGAATATCGTCTCTTCACTTGTTTCAGTTAACTTTCATCAGTATATACTTTACATGGAATTGACTTCTAAAGACAAGAACTTGCTGTGTCTTAATCCACAAGTCGGCTTCGCTTTGCATCGGAGTTTTCGGGTGGTTGTCACATGATAAAAAGACGTAACCTTTGCAATCCTACGGAACAGCTTGTTACTTTGAACTGTTTTCTAAAGGGTTTTCTGTTTTGCACCGATTGAGATGTGAAAAACCTTTTCTTATTTTCTTAAATTAATTGTGCAGATATCCGAAATCAGTGTTTTAATATTGGCCTGGTGATTCTTCTGAAGTTTATAAGGAGCCGATGCAAATGAAGTCTTTATGAAATGTTTACTCTTTGGTCACTCATAAGGCCAGACTCATAAAACCTTTTAAGGAGTTTTAGTTTTCATCTGCTTGTTTTTTTTTCTCCCACCAACTACTCTCTTTATGCTATTCCTAAAAACATTGTACTATTTTCAGAGTTTCCCATGTTTCTATTTTTCAGTTTTCTGAAACATCCCCTTAGAACTTTCATTTGTAAAACTAAAAAACACAACTATTCTCCTTGTGACTCCTTGCTTATCAAATTCTAGTTTTCCGGAATTTTATAAATAGTTTTATTCGATCTCTCTGCTTCATGGTTTCATGGATTTTTTCTGCCTGCAGTATGTCAATCTCGAATATTTTGTAATATGTTTTGAGTTATTATGATTAATCTAGCAGTACATCAGTCTCGACTATTTGGTAATATGTTTTGGTTCGTAGGGATGACACGGGTATGGTCAGGTGGTTCGGAGCCAAGGCCTATCCCTCTCTCCTGTCCAGTTTGGAAGCTGAAGCTGCTGCTCTTTTATGGGCAATGACTCTCTTAAAAAGTCTTGGTTTCAGAGAGGTCTGGCTCGAGAGTGATTCCGGGTCTTGGTCCAGGCTGTAAAAGATCCCACCACATGACCAAGTCCACGATGCTTCTTCACGAGAGCTATTGGGGAGCCATGGAGAACTTTGAAACCTCATTTTAGATTTTGTGGAAGACAAGCGAATGAATCTTACTGCAGGTCTTATTGACAAAAAAGCCTCCTCCTTCCCTATTGCTTTGCATTATTAGACTGTTGTATCCCATCTTGGCTGAGTCCAGTGATTGAAAGGAAAGAAACTAAGTTTGTTCTCAGATTCAAGACAGCGAAGGAATTGTATGTACTTCAAAATCTGTCTTCAGAGGCAATTTGACAACACTTGAAAAGTGCACTTTTGAGCTGTGTTTCTGTGACTACATGTGAAGAGATGTTGGTTTCTTGCAATTACGTCTTTGGATATCCGGAATGTGCTTCCAGTTCGAGGTTAGGTAATCAAATTTTTGGTCGTAATTTTAGATTACAGAAGGACGACTCGAACCTTGCAATCTCTCTAAATGGCCACGAGAAAATATTAAAAGCCGAATTGATTGAAGTCTCGTCGAGCACATGTAGTGTGTTCATTCCGAGGGAATAAACTCGATATCCACCTTCATTAAAGTAATCACTAATCACAATTATTAAATGAAATTCCCTCTTTCTTTTTTTTTTTTGTATCGAAAGTTTTAGAGACCATCGTTTTTTTTCGGGTACTCAAAAAGGAAAAAGAAACGCATTGAAATCTCCACAGGAGGCTTGGGGGATTTGCCACAGTACCGGAGTGTCACTTTCTCAGCCAAAAGGTTTCTCTCTCTTCTCCTTTTTCTCTCCTGCGCGAAACAAAAGAGAAAATAACTAGGGAGAGAGAGTCACACACACACACAGAGTTTAGGTTTGCTTTGTAAATCTCTCTCTGCACTTATCATAGTTTCGTTTCTCACACCCACCACTACGAGAAAGAAAAACCCAAATCTCCCTTGTTTAGATCTGGTCCTAAGCTCCAATTCGTTTACCCATTTCCAAAGGTTGTTGCTTTTTGCTTTGCTTTTTTTTTTATTCCTGTTCTTCGTAAATATCTTTCTCGCTAGCGTTTCTGAATCGCTTCTAGAAAAACCTTCTGTTGCGATTTCCATGTTTAGTGTCTGCATTTTATAGCCTCCGATGCTGCATGCAATTCCGAAGACTCTTTCAGATTGCTACAACGCGGTGATTTCTTCTTCTTCTTCTTCTTCTTCTTCTTCTTCTCGGCCATTTCCTTCCGATTTGATATCTGGGTTTTATTGTTTCTCTGCTGCATGTTTGGAAAAAGGGTTACTTTCGCTTCGGATTTAGGCTCGTTGATGAATTCGTCGTGGTGTAGCCATTTATTAAATTTAGCATTTCTGGGTTGCTCTTGAGATTAGGGTTTCTGATTTGTGGCCTCAGGATTGTTTATCTATCTCTGTTGGTTTTTTATTCGCTGCAAAGCTTATGGATTCTCAGAGGGGTATTGTTGAAGAACCTAAATCTCAGTCCTTGAATAGGCAAGGCTCTCTTTATAGCTTAACACTCGATGAGGTCCAAAATCACTTGGGGAGCTCTGGTAAAGCACTGGGAAGCATGAATCTGGACGAACTACTTAAGAGTGTCTGTTCTGTTGAAGCTACTCAGCCATCTTCCATGGCTGTCAATGGTGCAGCAGCAACTCAGGAGGGTCTCTCTCGTCAGGGAAGTTTAACTTTGCCACGGGATCTCAGCAAAAAGACTGTTGATGAGGTCTGGAAAGACATTCAACAGAACAAAAATGGAGGTAGCGCTCATGAGAGAAGAGATAAGCAGCCTACGCTCGGAGAAATGACGCTTGAGGACTTGTTGTTGAAAGCAGGAGTTGTGACAGAGACAATCCCTGGTTCGAATCATGACGATACTGGTGGTGGTCCTGGTGGAGGTGGTGGTAGTGCGGGTTCAGGTGCTGGTTTAGGGCAAAACATAACTCAGGTCGGCCCATGGGTTCAGTATCATCAGCTTCCATCAATGCCACAGCCTCAATCATTCATGCCATATCCGGTTGCAGATATGCAAGCAATGGTGTCTCAGTCTTCTTTGATGGGTGGTTTATCAGATACTCAAACTCCAGGAAGGAAGAGGGTAGCTTCAGGAGAAGTTGTGGAGAAGACTGTAGAGAGGAGGCAGAAGAGAATGATAAAGAACAGAGAGTCTGCAGCTCGTTCACGAGCTAGGAAGCAGGTGACAACAACTTTCTGTAATTGCAAATGTGTTGTTGTTATTAGTCTTGTCAAGCCATGCCTCGTTTTTTTCTTTCTATTTGGTGTCTAACATTGGGTGTCGATGAGCAGGCTTACACTCATGAGCTAGAGATCAAAGTTTCACGGTTAGAAGAAGAAAATGAAAGACTCAGGAGGCAAAAGGTAATGTTTTGCAGGCATGGCCCTTTTGGTTATACATGCATTGATTCTGATTGGTATTAAAGTAGGACTGGTCATTAGTAGTGAGAACTGTCATGTATTAGGTTTTGCATGATAGAAGATGTAGTAAAGTATGGAATTGGGCACAAGCATAGTAGACAACAGATGATAGGAAATGAAACCACGAACAAGAGAAAGAATAAATAGGCTTTAGACAAAACACCTAAAAGGTTAAGTCTTTGTTGTTTCTTTGCTTCTTGTTAAAGTCGTTTGGCTCCTTAGACACAACGTATCACATAACGGACAGTATCTTCCTATACTCTAGATAAATTTGGAATTGATGGTTTACATTCGCCAGTAATTTTAGCAAAACCTTACATTGTTTGGGTGGTGTTGTGTTTACTTTGCAGGAGGTAGAGAAAATCCTCCCAAGTGCACCACCGCCTGATCCCAAGCGGCAGCTCAGGCGAACTAGCTCAGCTCCTTTCTGATTTCACAATTTTATCTTTTTTTCGTTTCTGTGTCGGTTTGCTTACAAAAAAAAGAGAGGAAAACAGCTTCGTTTCTTTGTACATTCCATAGACTTTCTTGCCTTGGAGCAATTCTGTTAACTTCCTTTAAAACATTGCGAGTTATTTTAGTAGCAGCAGCAATCGTTTTCGTGATTATCAAATTTAGAGGTTAAACGGAAGAAGAAAACTTGGGTTTGTAAAATTCGAATACAACAATACTTTATAAATAGCCTGTAAAATGGATCACAGAAAGGAAAACTGTTTGAATTTGTCAAGCCTCTACTTATGGGCCAGCTTTGTTCTCAAATGTACAGTATCTTAAATTTCATCTTAAGCACTTGTTTGCTATATGTTCTGCAATAGCCAAGCTTGAAGTTAAACCAGGAGATTCGATGCCAAAGAGATTCACAAGACCAGGAACTCCATGAGTCTCCTCTCCCTACATCAACATCACATAAGAGGCTTGAAACGCAAAGGCTTTCATAACAAAACCAAAGATGCCATAGGAAACACTGTTAGTGTTTTCTGTCTGATGCTTCCGAGAACAAAAGATTACCTGTATGACAAAATCTGCGGGAGTCTGTTTTCCTCTGGAAAGCTTGGGACGGATGCCTGAATAACCGGGTTCCAACGATCCATCTTTGAGATCTGGATAGTACTTTCTGATCTCTGGGTAGAATTTCTCCGCACGTTGTGGGTTTACACGATAATCAAATCTGGATTCAAACAGCATGAAGATCTTGAGTAACTTCAAAAGGGACAAAAGATAGTAGAATTTCAGAACAGATGCAAGTATTACTTGTTGAGAAAGCTTGATTTTTCGTTTGTGCATTCAATCCATTCAACATCGGGACCAAACTTCACAAGTCCGTTCAAATCTACAGTGACATGGCAACCGAGACCTCCTTCCTCAGGTAAAGGATACACAAGCTTATCGAAAGGCGGAGACTTTGTACCCGATAGCGAAAAGTAGCATCCACGAGCATAGTAAGACGAAGGAATGAATCGATGATCTAAGCCATGGAATCTCTTTGCTAGAGCTTGAGCAGCTAATCCCGCAGAGTTAACAACGAAATTAGGGATTAGCTCAAGCTGTGCTACTGCCTCACACTGAGATTCAAATGATCCAGTTTCAGCAACAAACAAATGCATCTTCTCTTCTTCAACACGACCACTTAAAACCACTGTATTGTACGAGAAAGTTGCGTGACTGTTTTCTGCTTGTCCCTGTGTTATCCCTGTACATCATGAAATCAAACTCTTTCCTACTCCGAAAACCAGAAGATCCTAAAAGAGCAGAGAGAAAATTATATAGTACCACTAAAGATAACATGAAGGAATGTGTATCGAGTATCCCAGATTCAGGAGATAGCAATGCTTTAACACATCGAAGCTGCGGCTCCATTCTCATCGCTTCAAAACCTTCCAACATCCTCAGACCAGAGACTCCATTCTGAGTTCCAAGATGCATCAATAGATCCAATTTTGGTATCTCAGAGGATCCTGTGGCAACAATAAGCTTACCAATCTTCCTGTGAGGGATTTCATGTTCAGAGCAATACCTATACAGCAATTCCCTTCCTCTTACACAGAACTTGGCCTATCAAATCCAAATATCAAATACTTAACGACTGGAAGTTCAGCCTTCTTTCACCGATTTTGATTCGACCCTCAAGAGAAAGATTATACCTTTAGAGAGTTTGGAGGGTAATAGATTCCGGCGTGGACGACCTCGCTGTTCCGGGAACTCGTCACGGTGCCGAACGATGAGGCGACGTCGAGTATCAACACTTCTCTTCCGCGGAGACTGAGCTCACGCGCCACCGCTAAACCAACGACGCCGGCACCGATCACGACGGCGTCAACTCTCTCTTTAGCTATCGTTTCCGCTCCACTGCTTACTTCTCTCGCGATTCTTCTTCCGCTGTTACTTGCGTCTCCGCGAATCAATTTCCAGGTTGGTTTAAGATTCCCCGTTGACAATTTCGTCCATTTTCTACCAAGACAAGCAAGCATCATCTTCTTCTTCTTTGAATCACAGATGAAGTAAAACTATCGTAGTCTCCTGCTAAAATGTGCTCAGGACCAAATACAGACAGCATCAATGTTGATGGGCTTTTGACTTCTTTCTCTTATTGACATTACATGCTTTGCATTTTGCAGCCCTTCAACTAAACGACGCCGTCTCAATTCAGCGCTGAGGCACTTCTTCTTCTTCCTCTAATTTCTTTTTTTTTTCATTTTATGCTTTCTCCTTCACCCAGAACCATGGCCAGCTGGTACCATTTTTCTCGTTTCTTTCTGCTGTTTTAAATCGTAATCGGATTTGAATTTCAAAGTTCCTTTAACCAGTAAGTGTCGAAAGGATTCATCTTATGGCTTGATTTTAGAGTAATGAGCGTGGACGAACTTAGGAATTTCGGACAAATTAGTGTTTTCTTGAGTTGTCTACAAGGTATTTGTGGAAATGCCTAGCTGAATTGTATAAGTATTTGATGGCACCTTTTGATATGTTGAGATTGTGTTCTTGTTCATTCTCCGTCTATGGTTTTAACCTTCTTTCAGCAGAGTTTATCAATTGAATTCCCAATTAATTGAACTGTAAAGCTATTGGATTGTGAAAAATTGATATGCTAAAAGTTTGTAGTCTAGGAAGTAGCTGCATCTAGGTCGGAGGACCAACATTTCTTCTAGCTGTTTCATGGGATTTGCCATCACCGTGACATTACCTAACTGTGGAAGTAAGTTCTTGCCAAAGAGGAGTTTCAGAGACAAAGGTGCTTTCTCTCTTGCCATTTGCTTGGAGTTTTGTTCTCTCTGTCATTTCCTTCATCCTGCACGGCCTTCGTTGGTCAGACATCAAAGGCAAGTTTTTAACTTTGGAACCATCAATGCCGTATGGGTTTTCATATAATGATCTGCTGGATATACAGTGAGGATTTTGATAAGAAAGCTCATCTCATTCCTTCTTAGAAACCTCATCCCAGACAAAACATGAAATCTCTTAAGAGACCATAACCAGCCACGAACCCACGGTTATATCGGAGTAGACTATATCTGACTATCTAAGCCATGGTTTGTTACTTTATTGTATTAAGGAGTAATAAGGTCCTTACGTTTCCAAGTCCATAGCTTGTACCACATTCCTGTGCAAGCGTTCCCTTTTTGCACACTTCGGCTTATCGATTCTTGTGTTTTAGAGAAGATCATATTACTGAATTCATCTTTCCAATAACCAAATTTAAGTGTGTCTTTTGCATTTTCCAGGAGAATGTCATGTGCAACAATCAGGAGCTCGATTGGTGGGGGCAGATTCGATCCACCATCCGGTTCTTCAAGTAATAGAAGCTCTAGACGTCCAAGACTGATCAAAGCCATACAAGATCTCAGAAATAAGCTTCTAGTGAAAATTCAGGAGATAAAGAAAGATCTTCCAGTGAAACTGCTCTTTCTCTTGGTGGGATTCTACTCTGCAACTGCATTCTCTACGTTTATAGGACAAACAGGAGACTGGGATGTCCTATCTGCTGCATTAGCTGTAATTGTAGTCGAATGCATAGGAGCTTTAATGTATAGAGCATCCATTCCATTAATCAACAGGATGCGAAGCATAATCGCCATGTTTAACTATTGGAAGACCGGACTCGCCCTCGGACTGTTCCTAGACTCATTCAAGTACGAAGTTAGACACACCACTCATCAGTTTTGTGCAAATCTTTAAGCTCTTGTGATGATTCCAATGAATGAAACACTCTTGGTTGCGTTACAGGTTTTAGCTCAGACCTTGGAAGCGACAACACAACCGAAACCTGGCTCAAGAGTGGACAGTGGCCAGCAAAATTTTGGCAAGCTGTCTCCCTTTTGTGACAACTTTCAATACATGAAGGTTGTGAAAACTTAAACGTCGTTGACGACAAAACTCGGGTCTCAGACTTTTCAGATCGCTAACTGCAAGACATGGGACCAAACCTTCATATCTACTAAAAAGCAAGTCACCAGCAAACAGTGTGCTCGAGTCTTCTCTGTATAGCCTTGTATTTGATTTTGACAAGAAAAATTATTGCATCATTGCAGATGGATAAGTTTATAATAGCACTGATTCTCTGAGATATCTTCTCCCACTTCGCATTTTTTTGAAGAACTTTCAAAAGGTGAACAAAGATACGATTCTGAACGCCTCATCAAATTTCGACTCTCCTCTGTGCGCACAGATCAGTTAGCTTCAAAGTATCAGCAGCTCACAATATCTTACTGGATTTACAAGGTTCTGCAATCAATGCCAAAGAGCAAACAAAGATAGAGAAGCAAGACAGAGCATTTGAGAGTTTCTTCAAAACTGTTCAAACCCCAGACGATGCTTTCAAAATCTCTGACTAGAACCAGATCGCCAAACCCAATACAAGTATTGAACGAACCTTCAGGCTAACAGAAGAAAACAGAAGAGATTCGACGTCGTATTGATTTTCTGTCACATAGGCGGTTCTTAATACGTAATAAGGCTGTTTCTATAAGTCCCACATCGGTAAGCTAGAGATGCGTTAGTCATAAGCTTAGCCCTATAAAAAGGAAGCCCAGCGTCACTTGCAAATCATACCTTTCTCGGCCTTTTGGCTAAGATCAAGAAGGCCCACTAAGATAGCTTGCTATCTGGGCCTTCACGAGTCGCCCATGTGTTGCACTACTGCACGGGCCCGGCTCAACCCGCCAAATCAATAGTTTTAACGTTCTCTATAACTAAATTCGAACAATCCAAAATTAATAAATTGATTAAATCAAAATTAATTGCAAATTAATCACTCTTCAGAATTGAACTAGATATAAGAAAAACGGAGGAAGATTCGATTCGAACATGGCGAACCCTAGGAGGGTACTGATCGAGAACCAGAGATTGTCACCTCTGATCAATTTACTGAAGAAGCCTCAAGCGTTTCCTCTGCTTCTCTCGTTTTTCCTCTTCCTCACATGGATCACCCTCAGGGTACAGCATTCTTCTCACCTCTCGTCGCCTTCTTCTCATCCGAAATCGGCAGTAAAGAGTCGTCATCCGGAATCGGAAATCCTCGACGGTGACGACAAGGTTAACCTGGTCCGGTTCGACTCGACTTCTCTTTCTCCTGTTCGAAAAGACGACCGTGGATGGTTGCTTGATCCCGTTATCCTTGCTCGTGATTCGCGGCTCAACGGTTCGTCTCTTGTCTGCGTCTACTGATTCGATTCCCCTTCGTTTTTCTTACAATTGTTGTTATTCAGGGAGATTTTGAACAGCAATTTGTATAGTACATTGAAACTGAAAAATCTTTAGATTAATTATCATGATCCAGTTTCCGTGGGAAAATGGCGTTTACAATATCTTCCTATGGTGATTGTATTGAGGGAAATGAAGCATGTATGGTGTAGTTTAAAAGCATGTATAGGTTGACGAAGATGCTGGGTTGGTTTTTAGCTTTCACCAATACGCCATATTAAGTGACTGGAGTATTTATTATACATAGAAATGGAAAAAAGTATTGAGCCAATCTACTCTATTGCCTGTGAAGACTTTTTTGTGCTCACTCTGTGAATGATAATCTTCGGAGTGACTGCCTAATTTTGAAGCTAGATTGTTGTGTAATCAAAGGTTTCTATTTTCTCGGTACTGACGATTGACATTCCTCTTTTTGTCTTTTCTTTTCTTGCTTGTCTGCAGGTGGAGCCGCCTCGTGTGTTTCCATTCATGTTGGTGAAATCCGGCCTGGTGGATTGAGGGGAAACCACAGACACCATACGTGTAATGAGACGTTCGTCCTATGGGGAGCTAAGACAAAATTCAGGGTAAGTCTCATCAACCATCACTGATAGAGCATAATGGGAGAGTTATAGCCTGTTTAAACCTCTGGTAGGAAGGAATGAAAATCTGCTTTTGTTTATCTAAGTATCCATGCTTCATTGAATGGTAAAGTGATATGTCTTGGTAAGGAAGATAGAAGAGAGAGTCCAGAGATTGCATCAGGCCATGCCGGCTCAACTAACTGTGTGTAGCATAACGTTGGTCTTTTGATGAGTGTAAGTTAGAGGTATTGGGAGTGTTTAGGGTCTCTAGAACAACCTCCAGAGTACCTTTTTTTTTTGGGTTCGCTTATTTGATTTTGGTATTTGATTCTGCACTATATATTTTTTCTTTGAGAAAACTAGGAGATAATCACTTCTGAGTCTATCATAAGTATGTTGTGACTATTGGACGAATATCATCAGTTAATTGCTCAGTGATCACTGAACCACTAATCATTGTCCTAGAAAGAAAAAAACGAATTACTATTTGTAAATGTTTAGTGTTGTAGTAAATGGGCTCGTCTTACACAGTCTAATCCTTTGTCTGTGACGATTGCGACTTGGTTTTCCATTGCCTTATGCTCTCGGGTCAAAATGAGCCTAACTTATCGACTCATGGATATATATATGAATCCATGCAGCTGGAGAATCACAAGGTCGAAAAAGGTTACGCCGAAGTGTTAATTGGAGAGGATGAAGTAGCTGTAGTGGTTAGTCCAAGTGGCACGGCGCATGCCCTGGTAAATGTTGATCCTGTGCGTTCTACTTTCTTCATCGGCTGCCAAGATAGTAATATGCAGAACAGCTCAACTAGCGACTACAAAGTATGGAAAGATCTATAATCCAAAGTTGTTTAGTTTTCTCCTCTTCATTCGGATTTTCATTGGCTTTTCTCATTCACTTCTTCCCATGTAATCAGCTTCTCTGGTTTCTTTCTTTTGAGCTCTGATTTGTATAGAATAGGCTAATCTTTTGTTAGTCCATTGATATTCATCATGTTACCACAGGTCTTCTTGATTACTGGTGTGGAATATAGATTACATTGATACCTGCGAATCAATTTTTATGTAGAGTTTATTCTTCTTCAAAGTCTAACTCACAATGTTTGTAATTCTCTGGCGAAACCTTTTTGCAGTTCGCAGTGTAGTCTTTTTCAATCAAAACAAGGATTCTTAATGATCTTATGGACCAAAATCTTTTATGTATTTTCTATTTTTAAGATATATAGAAAGTAGAAACTATGTTGGACCTCAAAAAGAAAAAGATATATAGAATCTACAACTATAATTGTAGTTTGCGAAAAAATGTTTATTTGAGGTAGTATTTTCAATGTTGTAGCCTAGGTATCAACTAGCGATTAATACATAAATTGCAATCTTCAAATATGCATGCAAATTGATCTATGGTCTCAAACTATTGCGCCATATAATTAAAAACTTAGACGTATAAAAAATATATAATTCTAATAGAATGGCTTTAAAAGTGTTCTCTGTCCAGCATGCACAAAGACATGAATCTTAAAGAACACTCATAATCATGTCCTTTTGTTTCTCATAGAGCGTTGCGCTAAACTCCTAATTCCTATTTTTTAAGGAAAATTTTGTCATTTTAATCAGATCTTTGTTCAAAAATAATTTCTTTCACTGTTCTAAAATCATTTAAATTTTTGTTTGAATATTTTGAAGTGACAGAAATACTTTAAAATTAAATGGAAGTAAAGAATCTGCATTTAGAAGCTTAGGCGCCACTATATAATGTAGATTTCAAAAGTATAATTTATGTTTATTTCAGAGTTAGTAGAAAATAAACTTAGTCGATGGTAACCAAAAGAAAAGAAAAAAAATAGTAATCCACATAAAAAAAAGAAGACAAAAGACATTATAATGTCTATAGCTAATGATAAACCGCAATTGTAAAAGCATTAGTATTTCAGTATTTGCCATGTGCCAATGGACCAACCTTAAAGTGAAAAACGTAAAATAAAAGTGAAAAGAAAAAATAATAGTAAAGAAAAGCAAAACCTAAATCACAGAAAAAAAGGTATAATGTTTTAATTACCGTTGGACTGAATTAAAAAAACAATATCGACTAAATGGACATTTAAGGTTTGAGACAGAGAGAACAAGAAAGAGGTCAGAAAAACAAAACAAAACAAAAACAGGGAAGGAGTATGAAGAAGACTAAACGAGAGAACTTGCTTTCTCCTTCATCTTCATGGCGGGAAAATCATAATCCTCCCCGGAAAAATTCAAACTCCTCCGCCGTATCCTCCGGCTGTCTCCCCGGATTCTTCAACCTCTTCCTCTCCACCTTCAACTTCTCCTCCAACCGCCGCAAATCTATCACTTTGGGATCTAAAAAAAGAGAACAGAGAACCGTCGTTTACGCTTCTCCTCCGGAAGATACATCAAACGGAGACGGCGGAGGAATCATCGAGCCGCCGCTTCCACGCAACGAAGGAGTGGAGGAAGATGCGGCGAGGGTGAGTCTTGTCGGAGCGTTAGAGAAATGCGATCGGGACTTAGAAGAGCTTCGGAGAACCATCGACGTCATCAAAACCACTTACCTTCTTCACAAGAAACTTGAGGTTTCACCGACTATGGCGCGTGACAACTTCAAGTGCCCTAGCACCGGTGAGTTTCTCGGTTCCCATGTCATCAAATCTTTAATTAAACGTCTCTTATGGAGTTATCGTCCAATTGTTAAATATTAATCACAAAATAAAACTCAACTTTTCAAATGTGAGATACTTGAGCTAGTTACTAAGTTAGCTTAATTTCGAAGATCCATGGTGGTTCAATGCTCATGATCAACACTTAGATTCATTGGCATGAAATGTTAAAAGAAAAAGAAAAGATGATAACACAGAATATTAGGCAAATGTTTTTAAGATATATACTTTTGGTCAAATCCACTAATTTATAGACGTATAATTAGAAAGTAGTAAAATTAGGAGAACAGTGTAACTTAAAGCAGCAACAAAGAATGGAGAAAGAATGGCAAAGGCCAAAGAGTTTTGTCTCTTTGGTACTGGTGAAATCATGAGAATGTCCAATAGTGGAAGACAGTCTCATCATTTTTTTGGTTTATTAAATAATAATATAGAGATAAACAAATGTAATTGCTCTAACAATTTCATGCATGCATGGAATGTGTTATTTGAATTGAGGTCACATTTGTCATTAGTTGAGTTCACTTCAAAGTTGTTGGCAATAAGGCATTGAGGATAATGTTCAAATTGGTATTAAGTCAAAAAAAAGGTAGTGGAATAATTAATCTTAGTCTAATCTAACATCATTTATGTCTAATTAAAGTGCAAAAAAAAGAGTGAGAAGAAAGAGGCATGTTAGACAAATGATGAAGGAAGAAACAGCTTTTAGGGGCCTTTATTCCTTTATTCATGAAGCCCACTTTTACTTTCTCATAATTTGGGCCCTCACCCATTATTTTATTTTATTCCTGATTCTGACCCACAAACTCTTTAATGGTACAAATCAAGAATTATCTCTTTTTAAGCAAAATGATTCTGCATAGCATGGATTTAATATAACTAATTTTCTTTTGAATAATACACAAATAAATACTATCAATAAAACTTTTTTTCAAAGTTATAACAATTTCGTTCTCAGAATTTTTCTCTACAGCTTATTTTAAAAAGAACAAAACAAAAAGCGGTGCTTCTACAAACGACCACTTCTTTGTAAAATTGGTATATATTGCCTGGTCTTAATTTGATGTAAGAATAGAATTTAATGAAAATTCGAGATATATAATAAGTCAATAAGGATATTTTTCTTTTACTCAATAATAGATGATGTCGACAACAATAAGAATTTTTTTTTTGACAACGATAAGGATAAATGACAATATACTAAACAGAACTTGTCGTGTAATCTATTTTATTCGGTAAACAGTGGCAGGAGATGTCGTCGTGGGGACGCAAAGGAATAAGAATACGAAGACGACAATACACGAACCAGACACAGACACACCAATGTTGTCGATGATGATGAACGATCACGAGTACAAAGACAACAGAAACTACAAAGTCAACCACATTAATCTAATCACTAGACCCGATCATTACGCCATACATGACGTCATTTCCAGGAGAGCCACGATAGAGACACGTGACACGACGCCAATCGTGATGCGGAAGGTGAGACGGAGCTTGATGGAGAGCGTGAACCAGGTTTGTGATGACGTGGCTTCTGGTCAACGAAGAGAGGTCGCAAAGATCGGTTTGGCCCTTCATGACCACATCTGTCGAGATTTGATCGCAGAGATGGTCGGCGAACTCTCCTCTTTCTCCGACTACGACGACGATGGCGAGTGTCGTAAACCGGCGGTGGAATCAGCTTATTGTTACGGCAAAGAAAGTGGACGTCGACACATCCGACGTGGAAGTGCCAACTCACTCCCACTCGACGCGTGTCGTAGAAGTTTAGTGTTTTGATGCGATCGATCTCTTACTTTAGGTTCTTTGTATGTCATAGTCGCGACAGTTTCCACCTATGAACACGTGTTGTATCTCTTATTTTATAATTTTGTTGAATCAATAATCCAAGACGACATACATTTCAATTGGGTGCAAATCATTGGGTTAATGACATTATTTTTTTTATATACCTAAACCTTTGATTAATTATTACCATATATATTCACCATTTAATCATATTAGGAAATTGATTAGATAAATTGAACTTATAGTTATAATTACTTTTTTTTAATTTGGGTCCTCATTAAAACATTTTACTGGTGATGGTAAACTAGAAAATTATAATTTGAGAAGAAAAATAACGTAATATCATTATTACAAATGTAGTTTTTGTTAGAGTTAGAATATTCTAACAAATCCGTATTTTATTTTATCTTTTTCATTATTTTTTTTTGGTCTTTTATTACTTTTTTTATTTGAAAAAAAAAACAAAATTTTCGCCGGCGAATATTTACTCGTTCAATATCTAGTTAAATTTGATGTTTATCCCCCGAGGTCTCAGAATAAAAATTAGAATAGATAATAAAGTAAAAGAGAGAGATGGTATTGGTGGTAAATAACAAAGGAAACCAATTGATAGACATTTGGAATATGGTGACGTGACAGTCAACGTTCAGCGTACAGACCGCGTGAACGTGTGATCCGTTTATTCTCCACTCTGGCGGTTCTGAAGAATATCATTGTCAATGGCATTTACGTAATTTATAGTAAATGAGTGAGGGTGTAATAGAGATTTCAATATCCGGTAACGGGTTAATAAAACGAATCGAGTCCGGGTCGGAGTAAAAGTCGTTAAAAGCTAGTATCCGATAAAGACGGTTTCTCTCTCGTTCTCTCTATCAGACGCTTTTCTAATTTCTCTTCTTCTTCTTCCTCTTCCTCTCGATTCTCGATTTGAGAGAAAATAAATAAAAGGAATCTACAGGTTAACGAAAAGAAACGATAAGAAACAATGGCGGATCAGCTCACCGACGATCAGATCTCTGAGTTCAAGGAAGCCTTCAGCTTATTCGACAAGGATGGTGACGGTACGTTTTCTTCTTCTTCTTCTTCTTCTTTTGTGTGGTTCTCCTACACCTTCAAATGTTGAAAATAGATTTGTGAATTTATAAGATTTTGCTACTGTGTGTACGTGTGATTTATCTGGCTTCGACTGATTATTTAGTTATTGATCTTATATCGATGTAGATGTTACGGATCTGCGATTCGTGATCTTTAGACTCGTCCTTTAGTTTCTCGTTCGGTTTCTGGATTGAATAGTATTTGTGAATTGAAGTTTGGATGATGTATTTTGAGTCTGCTAAGAACTTGGCGATTTGCAGCTTTTTTGATCGATTTGTTCCTTCAGGATTGCTGATTCTTCATGTTTTGTTAGAACAGAAGTTCGTTTATCTCAGAGTTTTAGATTGGCCCTTTGTATCAATTTCCCAGAAACGCCGTGAGAATGATAAAGATAGAGAGAAATTTTGAATCTAGCTAAGATACTTGTTGTCTGCTTTGAGTCGAGTGGATTGAATTGTTCTGTACAAGCTTTATAGAGCGACATTGATGATTCGTTTGCAGAAAATAAAAACCTCATTTTTTCCGGAGTAACAATCCTTGATTGCTTGCAGGTTGCATTACCACAAAGGAGCTGGGAACTGTGATGCGTTCTCTTGGACAGAACCCAACCGAAGCAGAACTCCAAGACATGATCAATGAAGTGGACGCTGATGGTAACGGCACCATTGATTTCCCAGAGTTCTTGAACCTCATGGCCCGTAAGATGAAGGACACTGACTCCGAGGAAGAGCTCAAGGAAGCATTCCGGGTTTTCGACAAGGACCAGAATGGTTTCATCTCAGCCGCTGAGCTCCGCCATGTGATGACAAACCTTGGCGAGAAGCTCACAGACGAAGAAGTCGATGAGATGATCAAGGAAGCTGATGTTGATGGTGATGGCCAGATTAACTATGAGGAGTTTGTCAAGGTCATGATGGCTAAGTGATGCGGTTTTGGACCCGAAAAAAAAAAGTCCCGAACTTGGTTTGCCTCTCTCTTACTAATACTCTTGATGTAATTCTTATATTACTATGTTCTAAAATCTTTATTCATGGGACTCGGGTCTGTTTTCTGGTTGTTTAAGACGCGAATGTTATTCCTTTTATGCTCTATTTTGCGCCTGAACATTTCAAGTCTTGCTTTTTGTTTTTTCTTTGTCTTTTCTTGTAAGTTGTAACTTCGTCTAGTTTCGTGATTTCTTATTATTGGTCTCTAGTAAAGCATTGTATCATGGTTTTGTTAATTGCAAAATTAGATCTTGTTAACGAGCGTCTCAAAATGCTTTTTTATTCTTTTATTTCGTTAAACTTATTATAATTTTATCGTTGGGCTTTATTGAGTAAGTGAAACAAATGGCTATAAGCCCATGTTATCCAATAACATGGAACGAGATTGTGATAGTTATGGCTCCTTATGTAATTTGGTTGAGTTTTTACCAATCACAAAAAATTGTGAAATATGGAATGGTAGACTGATTTGCATTTTGGATGGGTAAAAGTAGAATACAAAGAAAATTTTATTCCACCATTATGCATGTTTTACTAATTGAATGGCCGAAATTTTTTTGGTCTCAGTAACAAAAAAATAAGGAGAACCACATCTAATTAATACATATCTTTTTTTTCTCAACAAAATAACTTTAATTAGTACCACTTACTAAAGTAAAAATAAAGCATTTTGAGCCAGAGTATTGACAATTGAAGAAAAGATATTGGCGAGACTCTTGCGGATCAGAACACAAAACTCAAGCAGTATTCGCATTCCACATTATCATTCTATCACTCGTGGATAGTCTTGTGCAATGCAAATTCAGGAGGTAACATGAGACTGGCAATAAAAGAATGTATCTCGAGCTTACGGAGGTGACAAACTGACAATGATGATGATGAAACGAGGTTCTAATTCACGGTCCACTGTCTTTCTTTCATAAAACTGCATATAACTTGAAATAAAAGCTTTCTATAACATGAGGGTCTTGGCGCACTTTGTCCAGAGAGATTACCATTGTTTTAACAACAGAGTTGTCATCACAACATGTTTTGTCGAAAGGTATGACAATATCTTTAAGAGAGAGAGTCTTCAAGCCACTCGCTGATACAAGTTTTCATATTTGGACAACACTTTCTTCTCTTTTGATTGGGAAATGTTCGAGTCATCCGCAATCGCAAACCCTCGAGTTAAAGTATGTTTCTTTCTTTGTCTACTACCGTTTAAAATGCTATGAGGCACATCCACTATGGATCAAATGCATACAACGTTTGCAGGAGAACCAATAAAACTTTATTCTAATTCTTTTTATAAAAAAATTATTATTTCCTGACAACACTATACAATATACAGTGTAGGTCTCCTTTCCCTCTCTCTCTCTCTCCAATCTCATTTATGTATAAATATTTATAATCTTCCTTTTAGGACAGAACCCACCGAAAGCTCCAAACCCAACAAAGAAGAAGGCGGCGGAGAAGCAAACAACAAGAACAAAAAATGCAGCCAGAGATTTCCGATCAAATATTCTATTCTATCCTCACCGGAGGATTCTGTGCCTCGTCGACCACCACAGCGTCGTCTTTTTACCCTTTTGCCATTGAAGACACGATTTCTAAAGACAAAGCTCTTGCTACTCTGAGGAATCACAAAGAAGCTGAGCGAAGGAGAAGAGAAAGAATCAACTCCCATCTCAACAAGCTCCGTGACTTACTCTCTTGTAACTCCAAGGTACAAACTTTTAAAGCATGATTCTTTACTATACTAGTTTATATTATTTTTCACTTATCAAAGTTTAATAGAGTCTCTAATCTATCTACTCATTCAAGTGAAGCCATAAAAGCATTAAAAGAAAAACATGATGATTTAAAATTAATTTCTACACTGAATCTTTTTTTTTCTCATACTATACAGTCTATATACTTAGTTTAAGAGAGGAACTTGGAATGAGGATTCGGGTTTTGGATGTTATCTCACCACACTTTGTGTAAACAATTAAAACCTGTAATAGAAATGACAAAATAAAATGTTTTATTTAATTTCTTAAGCTAACTAATTTATCAGTACGGACTGTGATGACTATCTAGTGTCTTTAGGTGGATCGTTGGAACTTTGGAAGGTGGATCGTTGGAACTTTGGAAGTATATCATATATAGAACAAAGAACCATTAACATCAGTCCAACGTAATGTTTTCGAATAATAAAAAAGCTGCAAGTACTGGGAATATCTAGAAAATTGAGTTAAAAGAAAAAAGCTTTCTTTTTTTTTCTCTCTGAAGCTGGTGGAATCACTTTGTTGTAAAAGTTCTTGAGCCTTTTTTTATCTTCCTTTGAAACAATTGAACATGCAAAGACAAAATTTCTCGAATCAAGTGTTACTAAAGATCCAGACTTTTCTCTTTCTTATGTTTCATATTTTTCTTTACAGACAGATAAAGCCACACTACTAGCCAAAGTTGTTCAACGAGTCAAAGAACTGCAACGACAAACCCTAGAAATCTCCAACGAAACCTTACCTTCGGAGACAGACGAGATCAGTGTAGTTAACTTCGAAGACTGTTCCAACGACGACGGTCGGATAATCTTCAAGATATCCTTCTGCTGCGAGGACAGGCCAGATCTCTTGCAAGATCTCCTGGAGATACTCAAATCTCTTAAAATGGAAACTCTATATGCCGATATGACGACAATCGGTGGTCGGACAAGAAACGATCTCGTTGTGGTAGCCGACAAAGAGCAACACAGTGTCGAGTCGGTCAAATTTCTACAGAACGCACTCAAGTCGTTGCTCGAACGGTCAAGCCAGTCGGTGATGATGGGACGTGGTGGTGGGGGAGACAGAAGGTCCAAAACGACGTCGTCCACTGGATCACATCATAATGGTGTGATTTTGATGAGACTTGAGCACTATATAATATAATTTTATTACCATTAATATAATATAAGGTTTAACCTTTTATTAGATAGACAACGTGGTTATAATTACCGAACCCTTTCGTGTTTCTTTTTCCCACAAAAAAAAAGACTTTATATGTTTTTACTTATGAGTTTGTGTGTTATGAGTGCAAACATATGTTGTAGGGTTGGCATGCTCTTTCTCTATTCCTCTTTAAGGAAAAAGAAAATCTATATCTATATATATAGACATAGTTTTGTAAATTACTAATTTCAAATTTCATGGGTAAAATAGTTGACGAGGAAGGTTTTAATTAATTTGTGGGAATAATTATTGAGTAATAAGAATATATAAAAAGAGATGTGACTGGGTGAAGACTGTGAAGAACATACAGAGAAACAAGACTTCCAAAAGATTTATATAGAGGTTAAATAAATTTTGATTTAGTAGCATAAAATGGTGTATATAAAGTGAACGTACGATGTAAGACAGTGAAAAGAAAGTGTTTGTAGAATCTTAATGAAAGAATATTGGAGAAGTGTTTGAGTTTCAAAGCTAGCTCATGTCATCTTGTCCCCCAAAGATCTCTTCCTTTTATTCGTATTTTATTTTTATTATTATTAAATCCGTTTGTTCGTATCTTTCTGAGTTTTTATGTACCTTAATTTTTTTTTTAATGTTGATGAAAATTTATATTTTTAAGTTTTCTTTAGGGCACATGGAAAAAGCAGGTTGAATACCCAATCCAATAGGTAGAACCTGTTTTGATTTTTAGAAAACCACAAACTATGAATATATATTTTTGAAAATATATCATTTTAAACTTATATTTACTTGTTTGTTTTCGGTTATATAAAAAAATACCAAAAATACTTGTTTGTTTTCGGTTATATAAAAAATACCAAAAATCTAAAATATTTTTAACGAGTATTATATAGTTAGTTTTATTAGTTTGATTAGTTTTACATTACAAAATTAACATATTTTAAATAATATTAAATAAAATATATTTCAAAATTTTGGGTTTTTTCATATTTAAAATAAATTATTTTCCATTATACTCTATCAAATTATCTTAAAAGTCCAGCATATAAACATCAAAAATGACTATGAGCGAATCGGATAGAGAGAGGCAATGGTAAAAAAAAAGACAACTGACAAAAAGAAAGAATCGATGGGCCATTCTTCGATGCGACAAAAAGCATTTCTATTTTTTCTTACACTATACGTATTATTATAACATACTGTGTGGCTGATACATTATAATGTATAGGTGCATCTCTCAACTTACGTCTGACTAATTTATTTATCCCGATACCACCGTGCTTTAACTTCTTTCTATGCTGACATCGGATGATTTTGAATACCTATTTTAGAGTATTATTTATGATTTATTCTATCACTGAATTAGGCAGGAATAGATATGCTTCAACTACAAATAGATAATTTGAATTCTTTATATAACATCGTTGTACTGTTTTATGGGGAGAAGAGAATGTCTGGTCCCAGTTAAAATATAATCATTATGATTTCGTGTGTACAGATCAATATGGTGCGTATTGTCATTACATTGATGTTGGAAGATTGTAAACTTTCCCAAAACTTAATGCGAGTGTGTTAATTGTGCAAAGAAAACAAAAAATGCATTATGAGAGACTGATAAAGAGTACGTAGAGTATAACATATTGAAGAAAACACAAAGAGTAAAAAGAAAAGTATATGTCTGAGAAGCGTGATGTCTTTGAACCAGTTGGTGTCTCCTCGATACTCAACCTCTCGACCAAAAAGCATATTCTTCAAAGAAGTCTTTTTTTGCAAAATCTTAATGATTTAAAGTTCCATTGAAAATATGCTATAACAAAGGTATTTGTATATTCTTTTCGAACTTATGGGTTTTGTGGAAAAGATAGCCATTAACAGCACACCAGCTCACAAAGTTATTGACAAAAGAGAAAAACAAAAAAAACAACGCACATTAGTGTCTTAATACTCTCTTAATGCGAACATGTGAGTATGGTTTGGGCTTATAGTGCGTCTTGAAGAAAATGGGTTTACACTTTGGTTTGGATATGATTCATTTTTTACTCGGAAAAGTTGTTCATTAATTGTATCTTGCTTTTTATTTTTATTTTTAAAACGTAAAGCACATAATTTTGTTTTAAGTTTCGATCATTTCAGTTCTAACATTATTGTAAAGATTGAAGTTTTTTCATTCAGGATTTTTTTCATTAAAAATGGTCATTTTTTATATAAAATAACGAATTGTATAAATTAAAACCAATTTAGTAAATTTGATCTTTATAACATCATGGTAAGATTAACAGAAAATGATCGCTGGTGGCATGTGGTTTGATTTAAAAGGTTAAATTGTTTGTTATAAGATTAATAAATTGCCTGTGAACATGTGAGAAGAGTTTGGGCTTGTAATGCGTCTTGAACGAAATGGGTTTAGCCCAATTTGGTTTGGAGATACAGATTTGTCAAAATACAGTACACAATACGTTGATTTTTCCATGGCAGTACTCGAACTTTGGATGTATAACAATGTGTAGCTAGAGTGGTATCTAATGCGAAAATTGGTCTCATAAGAAAAATCAGATCATCATATCCTATGTCTTACGTGTTTCGTCTTAACCCTTTAGTTGAACTTTGAGAGGACTGTTTAAGAAATGATTTTGCCTAGTTAAGACAAGTTTAGTTCTTAAATAGATTGTTTAAGCCTTCAGTGGAAGGCCCAGAAAGGTGAAAAGACGAAATTACTTCCTTTAAATACCATTTAGTTTACATTCACAAACTATAACACTCAACATTTGTTCCCATTTGGATTCTCCGGCCATTTGTTCCATTTAGATTCCACACTTCATTGTTGGGAATTTTAAACACTAAGGCCTAAGCAATTTAAGTAATTTAGCTCCTGAGACCAAGGCCTAGCCAATCTAAACAAATCGGCCCATTAAGTCCTACCAATTACTTCAATTTATCATGCGTACGCTAAAATAATGCATGCGTACGAGCAAAACCCGTTCTAATTTGCAGATGATCGCAAAACATAAATAAAAAATGGAAAGTTTTGCATGTATTTTTTAAAAATAAGTTATTTTACTTTTAAAATTTTTATATATAAATAAAAATAGTAAATTCATATTTATTTTATTTAGAATACCAAACAAATCTCGTGAAAATAGAGATCAAAGTTTTGTAGATAAAAATCAACAAAGAACAAATAAAGATATTTATATATAGTCAGTTCGAAGTATAACTACATATGCTATAAAAAATAATAAAACGTACGATTTTTGTTTTTGGATAAATGTAACTTTGTAGACTAAACTTATAGGGCTATTGAAGAATCTACAGGCTTTATATAAAGAAGTGGAGGAGATGAAGGTATCAAGGAATAAGAATTCTTTGCTTTTCTTACCTTTTTTCCCCTTTCATTAGGTAATTTGGAGATTTTTGCTACCAATATAATTTCTCATTCAAAAAGCCAAACGGCAATAATGTAATGTTTGTTGTGTTTTTTCTTTTTGGTGTTTCCAACTTTTTATACGAAATTTATTTTTCATCGATCATTCATTATTCATTGTATTCTTTAAAAAGTTTTCATATTGTTACAAATTACGAGTAACAACATACGAATGCAGTATGTTAAAAGCTCCCAAAATATGTGTATCCACAATTTATAAATGATTGCAAAATTCACTAATCACATGATTGATTTAATTCTTATGTTTTGAAAGAAATCTTGAAAACTCAATGCTTCGAAATGATAGAAATGAATTTAGATTCGCAAAGAAATACAAATTCACGTTTTTGCAACAAATCGACATGCATGTGTTTGTATATTAATTGATAAACATTGATTAGTTTATATTTTAACATATACATACAAAGATAAACGCCATTTTAAAAACACAAATAAACATAAATAGCATAATATTCTAACATGTACATAAAACATTAGTTAGCACTCATGAAGATGTTCTGAAAGTGGTAAGAAAGTTAAAATCACTTTATCTAGTCTTTTTAATTCATGTGCTAAGAATCAATCAGATTAACTATTATTAATAATTAATAATGATGATGATTAGATTGGAACATATAATTTTTTCTTGTCGTCAAGGAATATTTGTATAGTTTATAAAAGAAATAGGAAAGAATCTACGACAAAATTATTCTGTTATATTATGTTATAATAATTGTATAACACATTTGCAGACGGAAACAAAAATAAAAAGGAGAAACAAGAAATTGAAGATCCAATCATATATTATATAGTATTTATTCGTCTGATTATGCCTCTGTAATGGTATGCATCTTCAGAGGAGTTTTCTTCACGATCAAGAATTTAAATTCGTTGCTATTATATTACATGGGGAATTGCAAAAGTAGCATCATAATTTAAAAGTTGTCATATGTTTTAATATAGATGTATAAAAAATGAGTAATATTGACGGCACCATTGTTGGTTACTGAGAGTAAATGAGTTATATAAAGTTTATTAAAAAAAACTGTTTCATTGCAAATGCCTAAATATGTACTCTGATTTACTCTGGCGATCAATTTTTTTAATAATCAATCATTAGTTGGAGGAGGAAGAGGAATAATTTATCCAACGTGCATGTGCTTTCTAGCCATCTTCTTCTCGTATTTTTCCGCATATTTTATTATTCGTTATACCAAATAAGCTTATTCTTACTATTATTTATGTTTATCCAAATTATATGATGATTACTACTCCTGTTTTAATTAATTACTCATTAGTTACTATTTCAAAATTTTAACCAACTTTCGTTTGCTTATAAGGTCTCTAGTTAATTACCAACATGATGAACTCTCAAGGACACATGTTTGAACATATTTACTCTATTTTTTTTGTTAAGAAACATATACATACTCATAATTTGAAAAACTAATCAATCTTTTAAGAGCAATTCATAGACACTGCATTAAAGAGAGAATGTATAGGATATAGTTTTATAATGCACAAATCTTTTGTGCACCTTATGTTACTATTGGTATTACAAAAACAACACAATCTAATAAAAGATAAAATTTAGAATTCTATGACTGTGTTCATTATTACCCATCAATTTAAGGAAAACGCTACCATATATACAAACAAAAAGATGGTGATGATACATAAGATTATCCAAAGCATAAATTGACAAAATAGAGGTTCGATGCCCTAAACTATTTTTAAGTTTCTGATAACCAAAAAAAGGATTGAGAAAATAAAAATGAGAGAAAGAGATGGGCCAGTAAACAATTAGCTAAGAGAAAGAGGGGCAAAACACAAATACATCAAAATACAGTTAAAGTTAGTCAAAATTGGAACCCAACAAACAAGCAATGTCTGAATACTTGTGTTTTACACAATCACACCTTGCCATGTTCACAAAACATATGCAATAATAACAAAATCGGCAACAACTTCATATTTTACTATATTAGAACATCATGTTATTGAGATGTGGGAAAGGATTTAAGATTAATAAACCAATGAATGAAACATTGGGTTTTGTGTTGAATGAAGACAGGCTGGTTTGGTTAAGGTAGGATCCAAAACTAGCAAACCCCACTCTCATTCTATTATTATTCCAATGTAATGGAATGAGAAAAAAAAGAACAAAGATGAGGAATATGACTTTTTCTTCGCAACTTAAAACTCCACATTGACCCCATTTTAAGAAAAATATATGAAATTAAAATGTTTTGAAGAAAGAAGAACAAAAAGAAAACTTAAAACTCCACATTGATCCCATTTTAAGAAAAGTTATGAAATTAAAATGTTTTGAAGAAAGAAAAACAAAAAGAAATTTCATTCTCTCTTTCTTTTATGCCCTTTTTTCTTGGTGCTCTTCTCTGCTAAGCATCTTTTTTCCTTTTTTACCCTTTCTCTCTTCTCTCTCACTGCCTTTATTCTTAGCGCCTTTTGCTTTTTTGGCTTGTCTTTACTTTCCTTCTCATTGGAGTGAAATCTCGCTTCTTTCGTTTCTTCTTCTTCTTCCCATATTCATCTTCTCTTTCACTCTTCACGATTCGGTTTTGATTTATCTTCTTCTATTTCATTCATCTCGCAACTCTCTCTCGATTCTGGAAAGTCGAATTGCTTTTCCTTTTCCTTTTCTGATTTCTGGGATTACGTTTCTCCACTCTTTTCCCGGGGAAAATTTCGTATCTTTCCCGGGAAGTTCTCCCCTTTTCGTTATTTCTATCTCTGGGTTTCTTCACACAGCGTTTGTTTTCCGTTTCTCTGCTCAGTATTCAAATTTGATTCAATAAAATCTTCGACATTTCGTTGTTGTTGTTGTTGTTGTGTGAAAGCATCGTCTTTTCTATCTTCTGCTTACCGTTATCATCGAACTGCTCTCAAACTTTGAGCTTCATTGATGGGGCTCTGTCATGGAAAACCTATCGAACAGCAATCGAAGAAGAGCTTCCCAATCTCCAACGAAACCGATGAGGAGGCACCTAAGAGTTCTTTGCAGGCAGCGAAATCATCAGGGTTTCCGTTTTATAGCCCTAGTACATTACCTAGCCTCTTCAAAACCTCACCTGCCGTATCCTCCTCGAGCGTGAGCTCCACGCCACTTCGCATCTTCAAGCGACCTTTCCCACCTCCATCACCCGCCAAGCACATACGCGCTCTCCTCGCGCGTCGTCACGGCTCCATCAAACCCAACGAAGCCTCGATCCCAGAAGGCAGCGAGTGCGAGGTTGGCCTCGACAAGAAATTCGGATTCTCAAAGCAGTTTGCTTCACACTACGAGATTGACGGTGAGGTGGGTCGAGGTCATTTTGGGTATACTTGCTCTGCTAAGGGGAAAAAAGGTAGCTTGAAAGGTCAAGATGTGGCTGTCAAAGTTATTCCCAAATCGAAGGTTCGTGATGACTTTTATTCTCTCTACTTGCTGCTATTGATTCCATTGGAGCTCTTATAATATGATCATATGCCTTATTAGGTTCCACTTGTCATTTGCCATGAGCAATTAAGTTCGTAGGCTTAGGCTTTAGCTGGAACGGTGACTTGTGCATTTTCTTTTTGAATCTTTAGTTGATGTTTTATTCCCCTAAGTGTTGTCAGATACATTTTGTTACGCTGGTGTCTAAATTATGCGAAGTTAAAAGGTGTGTGGTACCAGCTCATTAGTTAGGAAAATCATGAATATAACATTGTTCTTATATGTAACCTCTGTCAGCTTCTGAGATGCTTATAAACTATCATGTATTCATGTTGATAGTAGATTGCTGGATGGTTGACTTTTAAGTTATACCTGCTGTAGAAGTCCAATGCTGTCAATTGTTACCTCTTGGTTTGATTTAGACTTTGCGAGACAGGGAAAGATGTGATCTTTCACCTTGCCGGAGCTTGAGTAAAACAGACTTTGTCGAGTGATGTTTGATAAACCAATCGTCTCTCTGAGCTCATTTCTGGATGTACTGCTTGATCTGGACATAACTAAAATAACTGTTTCATCTCTTTATATTGTGGTGTGCTATTTTCGGTAGATGACTACGGCAATTGCAATTGAAGATGTTAGAAGAGAAGTGAAGATATTGCGGGCTTTGACTGGTCACAAGAACCTGGTCCAGTTCTATGATGCCTTTGAAGATGATGAAAATGTTTACATTGTCATGGAGTAAGTAAAAACGCTGCTTCATAGATTTCCATTACCAAGCTTTTGCAGAATCATCTTTTTTTTATTTTGGTAAAAAAAAGTTGGTTAACAAAATGCAGAATCATTTTTTAATTGAATGTTTGAGATAAAAGCAATTCGATTCATCTTCTTCTCTTTTGTGGTCAGGTTATGCAAAGGAGGCGAACTCTTGGACAAAATACTTCAAAGGTAACTGCTACATCATACATAATTCTGTCCTGTCTCTATTGTATCGTGTTTTGACTGGTTGGACTTTCTTCTCTTGGGCTCATTAGGGGAGGTAAATACTCAGAAGAAGATGCTAAAAACGTAATGGTTCAGATTCTTAGTGTAGTAGCGTACTGCCATCTTCAAGGCGTGGTTCACCGTGACCTCAAACCCGAGGTAATAGAACCCAACCTTCACTGTGTTGTTTTAGTTTCCAGATTGTTCTCTCATCCTTACGTTTCTTTCTTTTTGTTCGATTTTTTGTTTGCAGAATTTTCTCTTCACTACAAAGGACGAGACTTCTCCTCTGAAAGCCATAGATTTCGGCCTCTCCGACTATGTCAGACCAGGTAAGAGGTCTTAAAAGGTTTCTCCTTTTGAAGCTTATCACAATGGTAGGTGGAAAGTTGACATTTTTGCTCTTTCTGCAGATGAGAGGTTGAATGACATTGTAGGAAGTGCTTACTATGTGGCCCCGGAAGTTTTACACCGTACATATGGAACTGAGGCAGATATGTGGAGTATTGGAGTGATTGCTTATATACTTCTCTGTGGTAGCCGACCCTTTTGGGCTCGTTCTGAATCTGGAATCTTCCGAGCTGTTCTTAAAGCAGAACCCAGTTTCGAAGAAGCTCCTTGGCCATCTCTTTCACCTGAAGCTGTAGATTTTGTGAAACGTTTGCTAAACAAAGATTACCGTAAGAGACTGACTGCTGCACAGGCTTTGTGTAAGTCTTTATAAACAATCGGATGCTTCTAATTTGATGATATTTATCATATCATTCTGAATTTTAATATATTTTGAATGATTTGTCTTACAATTCAGGCCATCCGTGGCTGGCTGGTTCACATGAATTAAAGATACCATCTGATATGATCATTTACAAGCTCGTAAAAGTATACATAATGTCCTCTTCTTTGAGGAAATCCGCTTTATCGGTGAGTTGGATTCTTCAGCAGTTACATTGAACCTCAGGTAAAATATATGGAAAGTCCATAACGGTTTATCATTCATGTTTACAGGCTCTTGCCAAAACATTAACAGTACCGCAGCTGAGTTATCTGCGGGAGCAATTTAATCTGTTGGGACCAAGTAAAAACGGATATATCTCGATGCAGAACTACAAAACAGTGAGTTTCGATTTCATTCGAACGTCTCTTCTTCATTCTGGTATCTTTCTGTTTTCTTACCGTGTCATTACAAATTGCAGGCGATCATGAAGAGCTCGACAGAGGCTACAAAGGATTCAAGAGTCTTGGATTTTGTACACATGGTAAGGCAATTAGGACGAAGTTATAATCACAATGTTTGGTGGGTTAAGATGGTAATTAATTACCTTTTGGATTGCAGATTAGTTGTCTCCAGTACAAGAAATTAGACTTTGAAGAGTTTTGTGCTTCGGCTTTAAGTGTTTATCAGCTAGAAGCAATGGAAACTTGGGAACAACACGCACGCCGTGCATATGAGTTGTTTGAGAAGGATGGAAACAGAGTCATCATGATCGAGGAACTTGCGTCGGTAAAACTTTTTTTCCCTTTTTGATTCATGTAGAGATGCGAAATATCTTTGTCTGCTTTGATTATTGATGTGTTTTTGCAAATGTGTTCTGTTGACAGGAACTCGGTCTGGGTCCATCAGTCCCAGTTCAAGTTGTTCTTCAGGATTGGATAAGACATTCTGATGGCAAGCTTAGTTTCTTGGGTTTTGTCAGACTCTTACACGGTGTGTCCTCTCGGACATTGCAGAAAGCGTAGAGAAGCTTCTTACCTCCACTCACACATCTACTTCTCCTTGGATCTGAAAGGGCCTGCCTTTAGGACAGGAACCTTACACCTAGTCTAAAGATTATGACCTTAGAGGGAACCCGAGAGGAACTCGTGATCAAATCGACTGTTGCAGAGCTACCACATTTGTCAGATGAAGTTGCAGCCTAGGATATGTAGCTCTGGTTCGATCTAGGTTCTTTTTACTCTGTTTCATGGTCGTCTTTTTTTCTCTTTTTTGTTTCGGTAAAGATCGAGTCTGTATGATTTAAAAGTGGTGTTAATGAGATCTAAGGGGATTGTACAGAAGAAGAAACATATTCAATTCTCCATTAAAATGGTCTCTTTCTCCTTGTTCCTTTGTAATACGAAAACACACCTCATTAACTCAATTCTTAACAGAAGTATCAATCTACTTGTTACCTATTAATTACATTGATTAGTCAGAAATTTGGAACCATTTTTATATTGATAATGATCGATGATTGATGAACAATAGATCTTGGTTTATCAGATGAATCGAGTCTATTGCCGAATATCGAATCGTTCTTATTTCAGCTCGGTTCGGTTCGGTTCGCTTTGAATAACCGGGTTGCTCAGGCGTTGTTATGCGGCAAACTTTACGTGTCGAGCTCGAGGCAAAGCATTATTTGAGCCATCTCTTCGTCTTTCTTCGCCTTGTTCACTCTTGAACACTATAATGGCGACAATGAGCAAAGCTCAGAGGACAAAACTCACTCCTGGATCTCAGCGTCTTGTTCTGTTATGTATAATTGTCTTCGCATTTCTCCTCCTGCTCTCTTCGGTGATCTCTACCGGAAAATTGGGTTTGCCGTATCAACAAACTGTAATCGATTATTTCGTGAGATCTCCTCGCGGTAAGAGAGAGCATACGCTTTCGGAGAAGTACTTGTATTGGGGAAACAGAATCGATTGTCCTGGCAAAAACTGCGAGACCTGTGCAGGCTTGGGTCATCAGGAATCTAGCCTAAGGTGTGCACTTGAAGAAGCCATGTTTCTTAACAGGTAATTGATTTTGTTTTTTTTTCCTTTCTGGTTTGTGCCCTTGACGAAATTTAGTTGGGAATTTCTACTCTTTTTGGGTTTCAACATGGCAGTTTCATAAGCAGGTTAGTAGATTTGAGTTATTTAGGCTTTCTAGGACAATGCTGAATATGGGAGGGTCTTATTAGTGTGGAACATGGTCACTTCCATAACAATTTTCTGGTTGCAGGACCTTTGTAATGCCTTCGGGAATGTGCATCAATCCAATACATAATAAGAAAGGTATACTCAATCGATCTGATAACAAAACTACAGAGGAAGGGTGAGTTCTGTGATACTTGTTTGATTTCTGGAGATATCGCAACCACGGAGAATCTTTAGTGTCTTGTCTCTTAACGCAAGGGTCACATTTGTATTTTTCATTAGTTGGGTAGGGAGCTCTTGTGCAATGGACTCCTTGTACGACATTGACCTCATATCTGAGAAGATACCTGTGATATTGGACGACTCCAAAACATGGCATGTTGTTCTATCCACGAGTATGAAGTTGGGAGAAAGAGGGATTGCGCATGTTTATGGAGTCAGTCGCCATAGGCTAACAGAGAGTCACTACTCCAAGCTCTTGATCATTAACCGAACCGCAAGTCCTCTTGCATGGTAATCACTTCCTTTTGTTCTTTTTGTTGGAGCTTTTATTCATCTCTGATATCAGATCATGATTAAGCTGATGAAATTGTGTATAACTTAACTTATTCACAATCGTCAATTCTCTTATTATCCTTTAAGCTGTTTAAAGTCCCCTTTTAACTCCTTTGAGAATGTCGATAATTTGGGTGTAGGTTCGTTGAGTGCAAAGATAGAGGCAATCGTAGCGCCGTCATGCTTCCTTATTCATTTCTTCCTACTATGGCAGCTGCAAATTTGAGAAACGCTGCAGAAAAGGTAGTGCAGAAAAAAAAGCTTAGTGACCAACTGTTGTTTACTCTGCATCTTGAAGTGAAGCCTTTAAGCTTGAATAAGTTTTGATGTTGTTACAGATAAAAGCACAACTCGGTGATTATGATGCCATCCATGTTCGCCGTGGAGACAAACTGAAAACCAGAAAAGACAGGTTCGGAGTTGAAAGGATTCAATTCCCTCATTTAGATAGAGATACACGACCAGAGTTTATCCTTCACAGGATAGAGAAGCGGATCCCACCAGGGAGAACTCTTTTTATTGGTTCTAATGAGAGAACGCCTGGATTTTTCTCTCCTCTGGCCGTCAGGTAAAAATACCCTTTGTTATATGTATCCTTGGAAAGTCTTCTTCAAGGTTAGGACTTAGTTTTTAGATGTTTTGATTACAGATTGGTAAAACGAACATCAACACTGACCTGTAAAATGTTGTTGGATTTGCTTATACTGCAGGTACAAACTGGCGTACTCATCAAATTTTAGTGAGATTCTAGATCCTATAATCAAGAATAATTACCAGTTATTCATGGTGGAGAGACTGGTAATGATGGGAGCCAAAACATTCTTCAAAACATTTAAAGAGTACGAAACGGATCTCACCTTAACTGATGATCCCAAAAAGAACAAGAACTGGGAAATACCAGTGTACACCATGAATGAAAGAAAAGAACCAGCAAGCTAAAGCTTGTGCCTTTACAAGGTCACACTGCGGCTTTAACTGTTTCGAAGCAATTAGAGTGTATAAAAAAAACAGTGCATAGTTATTGAGGTTTTTTTTTTCGGCAAGTTATTGATGTATTTTTTTGTTTCCAAGCGGTTCTTGTATAAACGTGTTCTGTAAGAACAGAAAGATGTAATAAGAGATTTGTAATGTTTCCGAAATTCCAATAGATCAACATCTCATTGTTTCTCTTAACCCGCAAATCTGTGCTACATAACCTATGCAACTCCTCATCCTAAACTACAAATGGAAAGAGAGAAAGTTGGTAAGGTCTTTAGCCCGATCATATACAAAGGAATTCGCCTATTGTGTTGTTTCGGAATCTGGAATACTGTTTCTAATATCTTCCCATTAAAAAAAGAGAGCCTTTTTGAATCAGTGGGATTGTGCTTCAAGAAGGATGTTTGTGGCGGAGTTGACATCATTTCTGGCGTGCACGAGCGCCTGTCTTGCTGCATTTCTGTCAAACCCCATTGATACCAATGTAGCTACGGCTTCTTCAGATGGGGCTACATTTGACGGCATTGGAGCTGGCTGAGATCTCTGTAAACGAAGAGGAGTTTCAGATGACACTAACAGTTTGGCTAACAAAACAGATGTTACTGAGAATAGAAAGGGATCTTGCCTCTGCTCGGCGACCTGTATTGGGTGATATAGTCCCAACGATGTTCCTGCTTGGTGCTGGAGGAGAGCTACTGAAGGACGGCAAAGAAATCCGGGAAAAGAACGAAGCAACAAACTCCGGGAACTGTGATGTGTTCAGACATATAATTAATGTTACTCAGAGTCGCATTGGGGAACTAATTCAAAGAAGCCAACAATTTGACAGAGAGATAAATATTACTGTGTTTGTTTCTACAAAGAGCTTAGAATATTACTGTGTTTGTTTCTACAAAGAGCTTAGAAAGGTATAACCTTTGCCTTTCGGATGCCGAGGATGTTCAAACGATACAAGGAACCAGCAATAATGCCACAAACTCCAGGAAAGATGGATCTTTTCCAAGAAGATAGTAGAAGCTGCAAAATGAAAAACGAGGAGATTATCATCTAAGACTAAGGACACAACAAGAATCACACAGCTGTAGTATTGTTTACCTGGACTCCTGCAAGATATATGAATGACTTATCGGAGAAGTTGACACCAAGTACACGAAACCTTGTTGACACTGGGATGTCCAAGTAGAAGGGTATAAACGAAGCAAATATCAGGCCGTATGGTCCAGAGGTCAGTAAATTCGCTGTGGTATCTGCAAAAAGAAATAACAGATAGTTACCATAATAAATAGATAGAACGTGCATCATATTCCTTAGCGAAGTAAAATTTTACAAGATGTTTAAAATCCACAGTAGAAGCCCATAAAACTAAAATCCATGAACCGAAACATATAATATAAATCATGGACCAGAAGAATATCCAGTAACAGATCTTCATGAGAATTTGAGAAGAAAAAAACGGATGGATGTTGAAGCCAATAAAAATCATCACAGTTCTAATAATAATTGATAAGCTCTCATACAGAGCACCACAATTCCTGTGCATTTTTCCCTGCATATTTTTTGTTGGAATGGTAACAAAGCTAATATAAGCAAACCAACAGCCACAATTCTTAAAGTAACCTGCATTGTTGCAAATACTAACTAATAAAGAGGCAAATAGAATGATGGGTTGTACCTTTAAGCAGTGATAACAAAATGACCTCTAGTAGTAGAGATAAAGTCCCTGAGAACAAGATAAACACCTGCAGCAGGAACACTACCTTATTAACATTTCGTAAGCAAAAGAAGATAGTTAAATTTAGAAAACGTTAAAAGGAATTATCACTAGTCAACCTTCCTCGTTATCAATTTGCCATGCGGAACAAGAAACAGAAATGAGGATATAATTCGACCAAAAAAAGAGTCTAGCAACAAGTTTCACGTACCGAGTACTTATTCGAGCCTATCTGTCTCTCAAAAACTCGGAAGTAGTATAGCAAATACAATCCAAACATCAATTCTGGTGTGGAGGAGAACGCAAAGATCGACAGGATTAGCTTCCATATTCGAAACTTCTCAAAAATATCCTGCAAAGAGATTATTAAAAAGCTTATAAAGACACATTGTAGTTTTGAGATATCAGATTTTCATAACAACTAGAAACACAGTTGCGTTGTAAACCGGAAAGCTAGAATCAAACATTTTCAGGCGCCAGGTTACTGGCATAGACAAGCAGATGAGCTGATGCAAGCCATAGAACTACTTAAACACTTGGCTGTCGCAAATAATTTCTTACCACACAGCTGACTAAAATAAAAGTATACGCTCATAAATGATGATGGCACGTTTCAAAGAACGAAACCTTTTTCATTTCAGTAAAGCAAACCAAGATAATAGAGATGAATGCTTACAAGCTACACCGGCTAAACCCCACAGGACACAAAGGGTAGTCCAACTTTTAAGCCAAACGAAAATAATTTCTAGTGCCAATGTTCGATCTATTCAAAACGAGCAAGTACCACATTAAGTACCGAGAAGTCCACAGTTCTCGAATATCAAAAGCCAACAAATTTGACCGAGAATCGGATCCTAGTTGCCCAAAATTCTGAAGTAAATCCATAAAAAGCTAAAATTTAAATGCGAATACCTGGTAAGACAAACCAAGCTTAGAAGAACGGCCCTGGATCCCGAAGAACACAGTGAAAAGGGCGCTCGTGATGACGAAAGCTTTCGTTACCGGAGCATTATCTGCAAAGTCGAAAAAAAAATCAATTACTCAGAAATCGAAACAAAAATCAGGAAGCAGCACGAGTGTGGGAGTCCCATAGAAGAAACTGATCAAGCGAAGGAGGACGTTGGTTCTGATACTTACGGAAACCGGAGGGACCGCCGTTCATCTTCTCCGGGCGAAGAAGAGAAGGCGAGGAAGCAACAATCGGTGAGCAAATTCGTCACGAATCGAGATCGAGGCAACAACAACCTTTTAATCTCGGAATCCAATTCAATAATTCGAATTCAAACATCAAGCAAAATTAAATTTCGCTTTTTAGTTGGCAAAATAATAACTCAAATAACCCAATAATAAAAAAATTCACAGAATAAAAAGAAAATATCAAGAGAATAGTCCAGAAGCTTTCCTATAGGTTGCCGACTCAAGGTCCAAGCCAGTGCCATAAATTACTTGTAATGCAAAATTAATTGTATTTACAGAAAAAACTCCATTTTGTTGTGTTTTGAATTTAAAAAGTAAATTAAAAAAATCCTCACTCAATCTGTATATCTAACTGATCGAAATTAACATTTGAAAGGTTAGATATTTTGATATTATTTATCCACGATTTAAAAGTTATTTACTATTTTGTTGGATACAAACATTAATTTACGAAAGATAAGTTCAATTGTTCTAATAATTTTTCGATTTAAATTTAGTTGAACAAAATCGACACATTTTTGTTAAGCAACCCACGACTCTCTCAAAGTCGTACGTAACAAAGATTCTAATGGTATTATTTGATATATTTGAGTTTCATTTTTCTTTCTTATAACTTCTTTTTAACAGCCGGAAATGCTAAAGAGTAAAGAACAAAGAGAACCTCTCCACATACAGGTCGGAATCAAAATCAAACTCAACTGGTCTCAACTTAAAACATGGTTTACTAAACATAATTCTTACACACATGGCGTTAATCGTTATTAAGGGCTTTGGCATGAGCAGTAGTAGAGTACAACATGGAGATGCCACAAGAGTCCTTAGGTAGAGAAGGAGACAAGAGTATGAGAATAATTTACCAAAGAGGTTCAAAGACCTAACCCAACTGTGCGTCCGTCTCTCCTCCTTAATCCTGCTGTGTACTGCTTCTCTAGATCCAACTGCAACTCTTTCTGCTTCTCGACTTGGACTTCGTTTGGGTTCTGCTCTTGGTTTACCATACTCCCTTTCACACCCTACATTGATGCACCAACGCAACCTCAGACTCTGAAAATGTGTTAGTATTACTTTATACACAACCTATTCCATGCAGTTTTCTTGATATGAAACTTTGCAAATTCTGGTGTCATGCCTTATATTATGATGATGATTATTAGTGATATAGAAAACCATCAATGGAGGAAGGATGAGATTTACCATAAGTTTGTTGAACTTTTCTTTTCGTTCCGGGTCACCGATCAGTGCACTATCCCAACGATGAGCAGGCTGGTTCGAAGGAAAAAATAAAATAATTTAGGGTTTATCTCACAATAGAATTACGTATCCAAGGGCCATTAGTATACCTCTTCTGTAGCCGTGTTTTTCTTCTTTCCCCACAATAACTTCTTCTTTTGGTCTGTTGTCATGTAACCCGCTCCAGCAAGGTTTTTATTCACTGGATTCGACAAGGGAAAACATTTAGGTAAGAACTAGGCAAAAGCAGACGCTACTAGACTTTTCGTGTAAGTATTTTCGATAGGAGCAATATTCTTCAAGATAAAGTGCCAGTCCAATCAAATATTTCACATGGCAAGATCATATATTAAAATAGCATGATCTTGAAAAAACTGGAGTTTTAGATTAATAATATAAGAGGTTACCTAATTCAGCAGCCTGCATAGCTGCAACTTTTGCAGCATCGACATCACCAGAAGCTTCAGCTTCTTTTGAATGAGATTGCAGCGACAAACACTGATTCCCAGCACCGAGGGCTGGGTTTAACCTCGATGTGTGTTTCTCTTCTGTTGCAGCACTATAACTTAGAGCATGGAGCTATAAAACACAGGACGAAAGTACTTGAAACCAAGGGAATCGAAAAAGACTTACCATTAGTACTGCCATGGGTAAACTTTTCTGAAACGAACCCCTTCATTTTCTTGGAATGAGTATCTCGATCCTCAGTTGCAGAATTTCCATCAGAACGGCCTCTCGGGGATTTAATATGAATATCCTTCTCTTTGTTAATCTCAGGGTCCTCATGTTCCTTTTCATCACGGGATTGGCGATCACCAAAACCCCAGCGGGAACCTCTTTTCACATAATCCTTCTCTTTATCCTCCATCCTGGAGTCTGCGTGTCTCCTACCAGATACCGCTCTATCAGATGACAGATCTTCACCTTTCTCGTTACTGTTAATTCTACGTCCAAGGTTGCTATACTTATCACGGGAATGTCTATCTGAATCATTTCTTGACCTGCTATGTTCGGTCTCTACTCTTCTATGGTCAAAATGATGGCCACCCCTTGAATCGCAGCTCAATCGAGGTGCATCCCTCTCATGTCTGTTGTACTCACCGCGTTTAGATCTGTAGTTATCATCCCGAGAGTGCCTATCATGTCTATGCGACTCAGTACCGCCTCTACCATAGCGACTGCGATCAGATTCCCGCCTGTCGTCTTTCCTCGCATGAACTGGCTCGGAAACTTTCCTAACATCTCCCCTAGAATGCTTTGGGTTAGGGCTCTGATTACGTTCAGGACTTCCTATAAAACAAGAACCAACAGTTCTAAACTCAGCTATGGATAGGACTGAAAGAGGATAAGATGTCGAAAAGCCACACTCCAGAAACTGAATCCTAGCTCTAAAGACCGGAAATCGCCACTAAGATGCAAGATACATGATCAATAAAATAAAAAAACACGAACACCTAAACGTCGTCTTTCATAGAAAAGCCATCACCGAAAATGCTATAACCAATCAGATACGCTAACGTAAAACTATATTGGGAATTTTCAGGGGGGGGGGTGAGTAAACTAACCATCAGATGAAGATGAGCCATCGTCAGCTAAAGCTCGGCGGCGATACATTCTGCCAGAACCGTCGTTGGAAGGCTTTTTAAAAGCGGCCGCGGAATTACCATCATCATGCCCCGGTGAGCTCAGTTCGGAGTCCATGGAGCTTAACAACTGCAAAAAATGATTCGATTCCAGAAATCAACGCAAGCAAATGTAATCATAATTGTATCAAGTGTGCAAGACGGGTAATTGTTAATGATTTCAACGAAAATATAAAGAGCATGACTGAAACTAGAATAAAAAACTCGATAGAAAGTTCGCTCACCGTCGCGAAATTCTATTACTCCTGGAGTTTCAGATTTCTCCAGCAAAACTACAAGATTTAAGAGATCGAATCGGAAACAAAGAAGATGGGCTGATCAGAGGATTCCAGATGATTTGATCACTCTTCAATTTACCAGTCTAATAATTTCTCTGCATCTCTACGAAATATCCCTCCATTTTCCAGGAAAAAGGAAAGTTAGGGTTCGTTGCAATTTCGCGAGGCAATCCACAGCGATGTAATGAAAGTGAGGGACAGAAGGAAGATATTTCTCTCTCAAGATTGATTCTTGCAAAAATCCGATGAGGCGGTGAGGCTCAATAGGACCAAGAAAAAGCCCATTTATGCTTTTGCTTTTTTGGGTCCGATGGGCTGACTTTTGGAGACGAAACTACTATATATACCAAATAGCGACTTTTTTTTCTTAATCAAATAACGAAATTGTAAATGTAAGTCATCTTTTTCACATTTTCAACGTAAAGACAAGAAATCAATGGATATGCAGTAGTTTATATCGATTCCATTTGAGACGAATTGTTCAGATCTGCTTATGATGATCTTGTTTTAAATCAATGTTAGATATGACTATAATTTTAAATTTTATTTTGATTCTTGTAGCTTTCGTTTAATTATTTTTTTCAATGTTCATGAGTGAGTTTGTTAAAAGCATCCATATAAAAAATATTTTCTTTTTTATGTAAATCACATTGAAATCAGAATAATTATTTTATCAACTAAATTTGATTTAATATACTTGTTTTAAAACATTAGTTTTCTCTTTCATATTAATATCGACATGCTTGCATTGGCCCGACATAATAACTCTTTCAGCAACGGAATGTCATCTACGCTATTTGTCCATCTATCATTGGCAGTTTTCCAAATGTCATTGCCAAATAACTATCGCTGGACCATGTTATTTAATTATCGTAAAACTAAGTTTTAAAGACTTCTTGCCAAAAATTATCACAATATGATTTTTAGTATATATTGAATATATTTTAATATATTTTGCTAGCGTGGTTTTATTATAAATTTGAGTGATGTGAGATAAAAATGCGAATTTTTATGATTAACGACTAAGATTAAACTTTTTAAACTTTAAATTGTTACAATCTTACAGATATATTCGTAAAACCTAGTCCATATCCCGTAGTTTTTTTCATAAAGTTACGTCATAATCATCGCACATATATGGTTGTAATAATAAATACTAATCTAGTACGATGTTGAGTTATAAAAATTCAACCTTGTTCTACCAATTTCTGCAACTTTCTAATATTTGTCTACGTCGAATGTGGACATTATTAATATTTTTGTAACATAATTGATATAATCCAACTTAACACACCTTGAGGGAAAACATTTTTTTCCACAAGGAACCCAAAAGTCGTTGGAACCGTTTACTTAGAAGTCAACACACGTGCTCATTGCCCTATCAGATTCCACCACGTATAATATTTATTTTTTTACAACTTTTGTTCGACCAATAAGATATATTTTTATTTTCTCACGATATCTTAATTTGAGGATGCAAATGATTGTAGAGTTAGAAGAATAAATTAAAAGAATTTGATATTTTCTTAAAAAACTATCATTTGAGATGAAAAATAGTGAAAACCAATTCTACTAATTATATTAAAAAACTGAATTTGTTGTAGAAATAATTTAGATATGTTTCTCTACTATTTACTCAATAAATAAGTGAAATAGATGATCCCTCTATCATTTATATGCTAGTTATCTTTATTCTATTAATCTTGTTTCATTAATTTCTCTAATGCTACCTATTTTCACTAGAGGCTCTAATTAGAATGAATTTCAAACTGTTTAAGATTAAGGTTGATGTATAATCTAGATATTTTAAGCATCTGAAAATACCGAAATACTTATAAATCTATATTCTGCAAAGATTATATAAATTTGGAAAACAAAATATAGAGTTAAATTATCTAATTAATAAATTAAATAAGTGTGAAGAAAATAAATAAAGTATGTGGAAGAAGATATATTTTCGTGATGCTCTTTACAACTTTATCTAACAACGAGATAAGTGGGTAATTAATAAATTGTGCACGTGACGTGACGTGACTTTCTTTTGAAGATCTATAAAAGATGCTTATCATATCCTCTTGAAGCCGACTAATAAGCTTTTAATAGCTTTTTCGTTTTTTGTTTTGTTTTCATAATCAAAAATCATGTATAAATTATTGGACTTTCTAAGCTTTAATCGGTTTGTTTTCTCTTATCATCCATATATCCACCGGAAATCACACGTTAAATAAAAGATTAATCACTCGTATTATGGAGAATAAAGGACCCCACAGTAATTAAAGACTTGTTTTAATTAGGACAGATTCAACAGAGTGATAGTGAGACCACATTGCTGCTACTTGCTTTCTTTCCACTTGCCCACGTGGACCCCTCATATCTCCTTCTTTCTCTTCCCTTATTCTTACCATAATTAATATTCTCTTTATTATTTCCTTTCTTTTATTATATTATTTTGTACCCAACATTATTGTACATTTGATAATTACGGAGTCTTACGGTTGTTTTACTGTATACTTAGTTTTACATAATGATGAATAATTATTTGCTTACAATTTTGTTGTCTTTTTAATAAAAATAACTATTTTATTTTATATTTTTTCGTTTTATAAAAAGTGTCATTTTAAATTTTGTTTCACAAAAAAAGATAATTTTATATTTCTAATGCAGAATTTTAAACAAAAACCATTTTTAATTTTCTTATTTTAGTGTATTAATTAGAGAGAAAAATATATTTAGTGTATAAATAAAAAGTAAAATAATTTTTTATTAATTTTTTAATATATGTGAAAAACTTTAAAATAACACTCTTTATCAAACAGAAAAAATTATACATTTTAAATCATCAATAATTTTTTATTAAAAATCTGTTATTAGAAAATAAAGACAGAAACTTGGTTGTGACCTAGCAATTTGCAAATAATATTTGAAAAACATATCTTTAATTTTTGAAAAAGTGTAACAAAATAAGTCGTATTCAAACACTACTTACGGTGGTGAATTTGCTAATTGTAAGTATTAGTTATTTTTAAAAAACTATGTGCTTTTTGTTCCATTTAAAATATACAACTCATAATTATCAGGGTGAATTTGTTAAAGCATGTGTTAGATGTTTTCTAAAAAGAAATGACCGGTGACAAAATCGGTATTAGGTGGAGAAAAACAAAAAACGATATAATATAAAATAGAGTGCTATTTGTTTAAAGCACACATGTATTTCATGCTGCATCATATCACACTCCACTTATTTACAAATTTTTCATTGCATTGTTTGCAAATAACTCTCTGATATAGTCAGCATATATATAGTTCTAACACTTGTCTACAGCTGTGTTTATATACAGATGAAAGCGCATAACTTTTGCATCTAAAACATTTAAAAAACAATATTAATGGTTTCTAAGTACAAAAAGGAGAAACGGTTTCTAAGTAGAATCGATACTCAATGGTACATATTGTAGTTCAATGTTACGTGAAAAGCAATCAATGCAATATTTCAAACAACCACCTACAAAAAAACTTAGAGATATATGTGTAAAACTGAAACTGTTTTGGGAGAAAATTAATGGTGTCTCCTATTCTCGAATCTGTTTGACTATCGAAGAGCAAACGAATCTGTACAAAAAACGAAAAAGTTTCTCCAATCACGGATGCGATGCTTTTTTTTGTTTCTTTAAAAAAAAATTCAAATTTCCCATTTTAATGACCGGTTGAATGACGTCATCTCGTATGGTATACGATGATGCCATAAATGACGTCATATTTATGTGAAAGCGTTATTAACGTGGAGGAGCTTCAACGATAGCTCCCATGAGCCGCCTCCTGGTGAAGTGGTGAGCACGAACGTTCCTTCATTTTTCATACCACGCGACTATTTAAGCGTGTGAGATACACGCCTCACTATCCAAGTGTAGATATTTCGAGTCATCCCACCTATCCGAAGGTTACGTGAGGTAAACGCGCCGTCATTCATTTCGTTTGTTTCCTTTCTTCCTCAGCCTCTCTTGTTTCGTTTCTCCTTCCCATTAATTTCCACTCTCCTTCCCAAAAAGCAAAAAAAACGAAAAAAAAAATCTTATTATATATAAATGAATCTAGAGATTAATTAAATAAGATAAACAAAAGACAGTAAGACACAAGCTCATCTGGATTCTCTCTCACCGGAAAAAAAAACATGGAGTCATCATCATCACCGACGTTTCTCACCACCACAAGCTTAGACCAGAGAAAACTATCTCCGGTTTCGAGAAAACCACCAAAGCAAAAGAAGAAGACGGTTTCAACGAACAAACCCATCAAAGTGCGTTACATATCAAACCCCATGAGAGTCAAAACTTGTGCTTCCAAGTTTAGAGAGCTCGTACAAGAACTCACCGGCCAAGACGCCGTCGATCTTCAACCGGCGCTCGTGTTTTCCCCTTCCGCTATCTCCGACCACAGCCCTTCTCCTCCGCCGCCGGAGGAGATTCTTGCGCCACGTGTTCTTCATCAGGAGCCGTTCGATGATCGGGTTACTGACTACTATGAGCCGTTGGATGATGAAGATATGTTTTTGCCTCAGATGTCGGCAGGTTTTTCTGGGTTTTTCTCCAATGGGTTTTACAATGTGAATGACTTTGGAAGAATCGATTCTATGTGAAAAACATCTTCAGAGTATTTTAGGGTTTTCATCATCAAGTACATATCTATAAAATTTATGAAATCTATACATGAGTTTAACAAATACTAAAATGATACATAAGGTCAGTGAAGCGAAGTCTATGAGTTATGTCATTTTGTAAATAGTTTTGAATGTATCTTTTGATATATTTCTACTTAAATTTCTTTTGATATGTTTGTTTTGTTGCCTTTTTCATCAAAAACTTCGGTATGTATGAACTAAATCATCTATAGTTTTTATTTAATTATATTAAGAGAAAAGTGATCATCTATAGTTAACTAATAATAAGCTACTATAAAATACAATAATTTGTACATAAATCAGTCGAGTACAGTCTCAAACTCTCACATTCATTGTGATTTGTAAATAGACAGCTCCTTCACCAACCCTTGCTTCACATACTTTCTTGCCCTTAAAAGCTTATAAAGACTCAGGGATTGCGAGTAACCATATGCAAATGTGGCGGTTGCGGAAAAAAAACCAATCAAGCCTTTAGACGTGTTTTGAAACCAATGACAAGAAAATCAATACAACTATATAATCTTACAAAACGTTTCAAACTACAAGATGTTTTCGTGTGTAGTGTTTGTGGTAGCCGACGGTTGTGGAGAAAATATATTTTATATAAGTGTATTATTATTAAAATAATAATATTAGAAACGGTGATATAAAACTCTATCAATTACACTACACATTTCTCAAGTCTTATACCAAAGCCAATACAAATCTTTTAGTTATCTCTATAACTGTGTTTAGCAAATACAATACATAAATTTTTTTTCAAATTACATAAAATATCGATGTTGCTAATTTGACATCCAAACACTTGCATTCTGATTCCATTAGAATCTCGAGACCTTCAGTTCCAGTGTTAGAGTTTTTACTGAGTTTTTAGTTTTTTTTAGAGATACTTCAGAAGCTGTAAGAAAGTTCCGTGACAGTGAAGAAATCAAGAAACTGAATTTACTTTGTGCGCATTCTTATGTACCAAAATCTGAAACACTATGTTTTTTTTATATGATGAGAAAGCAGAGGAGATCTAAACACTTAACACTTTTACAAAGGCTATGCCTATGGGTGAGACTGTAATTCATAGTAAGCGAGGAGATCTACTCGTAGTGATCATAAGGCCTAGTATAATCAAAAGCTCTTAGATTCTTTCCCTGGTTGTTACCAAGGAATAAGTAAACAAATGTGTTATCAAAGACATTAGACTAGATTAACTTGTGGTTTTAATTTTATTTTCTGACTTCTCGGGAGATTCTCATACTTGAATTGACATTATACCTGTTGATATATGGTTGTGAACGCGACAATAGCAGCCATGTCAAAGCATGGTAATGTCCGAGAGCTCAAATGTTTACAATGTCACTTCAACATCTCATCAACATCTGTTTGACTCTCTTCACCTACTTATTTTCTAATCATTTTCTAATGATAAGGGTCATGTGTTCACTAATAAGTGTATATCACCTATCTTTGTCAATTTTGTAGTTTATAGTTTGGTATGCCTAAATAAGGAACAGACCGGAATCCTAAAACATGAAAGATTTTGTCAAAGAAGCTTTAACATATATTAACGAAATCTCTTAACTTTAACACGAGGTGCATGCACACACTCAATCCTTGTGAATATGTAACGTGGCGACTCATATAACACCTTACAGGAAACCTAACCGCATTCACTCAGTGATTTGTCTATATATAATATTGTCACACAAAAGCTTTCCAAAAAAAGAAACAAAATTAAAAGCTTTTCACTTTTTCCTTCTTTTTGTTGATTACTAAAAGTGGCAATCACACCAAATCTCCCCGTCACAAGCAACGCCGTCAAATTCAATGGCGTTAGCTTTTTCTCCTCTTTCCCCCCGAAAACCTAACCACTTCTTGGCTCGTCGTTTGGCACAGTTGATGACAAGTAGAGTTCAAATTTTTTATTGTTATAGATAAGAACGGTCATAAAATATCTGAAGCCGTAAACAAAAACTAATTAAGGGTCTATAAGTAAAAAAGAAAATAATCATACATTATTTTATTTTCACAAAAACAAAATAAAAAAAATTAAAAATAGGATATTAAATACCAATGATAAAATTTTAAAAATATGTAAGAACCAAAAACATAAACTATTTATTCAAATGGTTCTCTTCTTTTTGTTATTATTCCTTTTCTTATATAAGTTATATTTTTTAAAAATTTTTTTTTTATATATTATAAAATAATTTAAAAATAATCTATATATAATTATTTTTTTTCAAAACGAAGCCAACAAACAAGGTATAAGACATATGTTTCATTTAATTTTGTCTAAATCCGCTTCTGATAAACTGTATTTGAAAGCTGTGACGCCGTTTACTATGCCTCAAACAGAAGCAGCTAGTGTCAGTGACGGAGCTAGTGGCTACTGGTGCAGCAAGGTTTCTTGCTAAAGGTAAGAAAACCCTAAAAATAGAGTTTCTTCTTTTACAAGTAAACTGATATTTGGGATTGGAAACATTGTTTGCTGCAGTTTTGATTGAGAAATAAATGAGAGCAAATCCTGATATTGGAAAGATCTTTATTCTTATGAAATCCAAAGATCATGAATCATCCAACAAGGGACTCTCTGATGATACCATTCAAAAAAAAAATATACAGTCTCATCCGATCAGTTTACTCGAATTTTTTTGTATTTTTTTTTTCATTTTGTTCAATGTTGAATCCATTTGTCACATGTCCGCACATTTATAAAAATATTATAATCACCGACAAAAAAAAGAAAATCATTATCACAGTACAGGAGTACTTCCAAAAAACTATTGACTTTTGCATCTAACCAATCCACTTGACCTAAAGAAGAATAAAAAAAATTCATAAATCAACAAAGCTCGTAACGTAAGCTATAAAACAGAATCACACTAAATCGAAAATATAAATTAAGAATTAACACAATAACGTGGACACCTGATCCACTTTCCTTTCTTTTTCGTCCTTCTTCTAGAAAAATATCAATTTTTATGATTTTGTACTATGATAAAATATAAAAATATACAAAAATAGAAAAAATTTAGGGAATGTAACCAATTGCAGATTAGAGTGATTTATAATAAAATGATAAATCATATGTTATTTAAAACTCTAGTGTTATCGAATTTGTGATTTTTAAATATATTTGAATAAATTTACTGTTATTAAAAATATTTTAAATAATTTGTTATAATTTTAAGGTTGTTTTGTTAGAGTTTTTAACTAATAAATAAAAATCCAAGATCTCTCAATAATAGATTGGTGAAGATAATTTGGGCAATGATTTGGTATTATTAAGACGCTAGTAAGACAGTGACATCAAATATACAGTTCATTTTGTCGCTTCTTTACAACAACGAGATATGCGTGCTCTACTGCTATTTATATAATCGATTCCACACAATGACCCTCAAAATCTGAAGTTTCACCTTTTTCAGATTTTGTTGGTAACACAAAAATGGCCATCACTAATCTCTTAGCACTCAGCAACGCTGCTAAATTGGATACCGTGAGTTTCTTCTCCTCTTTCTCCGGCAAGCCAAACCATTTCTTGGTTCATCGTTTGTCACAGACAACTCATAGTGGAGTCCAAACTAACTGTAGTTATCGTGAGATGTCTCTAAAAGCTGTGGCGCCGTTTATGATGCCTGAGTCAGAAACAAAATGTAATGGGATCGGAATCGTCCCTTTCTTAAAAGGGAAGAGCTATTTCGTTACTGGTGCAACAGGGTTTCTTGCAAAAGGTGAAAAAAACTTAAAACACAGAACCTTATAAAAAAGAGACTTTTCTTCATGTCCAAGTAAACTGATTTTTCGGCTTGGAAACTTATTTGTTGCAGTGTTGATTGAGAAATTGTTGAGGGCAAGCCCTGAGATTGGGAAGATCTTTATTCTGATCAAATCCAAGGATCAAGAATCAGCTTACAAGAGACTTTATGATGAGGTTTTATTTTCAATCTCATCCTTTCGCTTTACTCAACTCTTTTTTTCTTTTTCACTTCTGTTTTATATCCATCTGTTTCCCACAGATCATAAGCTCGGATCTGTTCAAGCTTTTAAGGCAAATGCACGGGAGCTCTTACGAAGCCTATATGAAAAGCAAGTTGATTCCAATAACTGGAGACATTGGAGAAGACAATCTTGGGATAGAACCTGAAACATCAACCAAAATTAGTGGTGAGATTGATGTCATTATAAGCTGTGCAGGTCGCACGACATTTGACGACAGGTGTTTATACTTCCTACTTTGTAATTCTTTATTCTGTTCTATATTTTTTTTCTTGCGAGCAAACAGTTTGCTTCTAACCCAAGCAAACTGATACAGGTACGACTTTGCTTTAAATGTCAACGCTCTTGGACCTGGTCGGCTCTTAAGGTTTGGCAAGGAATGCAAGAAACTGAAACTTTTTCTCCATTTTTCAACTGGTATGAGTTTATATTTGTTTTGGCTAAAAAAAGGTTTTTCTCTAAGAGAAGTATCGAAAACTGTTTTTTTTTCTTTTCTTTTTGTTATGTAGCTTATGTGACTGGTAAGAAAGAGGGAACAATACTAGAAACTCCTTTCTGCATTGGAGAAAACATAACATCTGACTGAACATCGAATCCGAGCTCAAACTAGCTTCAGAATCTGTAAGAAAGGTACATGGCAGTGAAGAAATCAAGAAGCTGAAAGAACTTGGTATCGAAAGGTGAGGATGTAGGAGAAAAATTTACTCTTTGCACATTCTTATGTACTAAAATCTGAAACAACATGCGTTTTATCTTAGAGCTCAACACTATGGCTGGGAAAATGCTTACACACTCACAAAGGCCATGGGTGAGACTGTAATCCAAAGCATGCGAGAAGATATGCCCGTTGTGATTATAAGGCCTAGTATTATAGAAAGCTCTTACAAGGAGCCTTTCCCTGGATGGCTTCAAGGATTAAGGTTAAAGATTTTCTTTGTTAAAGACAAAGGGATTAGATTAGATTCTGGTTTCTCAATTCATATTTTCATTTGTTTTTTTTTAAAAAAACAGGATGACTGATCCAATTATCTTGGCCTATAGCAAAGGCCAGATTTCTGACTCGTGGGGAGATTCTCAAGCTTTAATAGACATTATACCTGTTGATATGGTTGCAAACGCGACAATAGCAATCATGGCAAAGCACGGATGTGGTGTCTCCGAGCTCAAAGTTTACAATGTCACTTCTTCATCTCATGCGAATCCCCTACGAGCTGGAGAGTTGATGGACCTCTCTCACCAATATCTGTGTGACTTTCCATTGACAGTGACAGACTTAAAGCGGATGCAATTCCATAGTTCCTTAGAGGATTTCACTTCCTCTGTATACAACAGAATAGCAAAACATGAAAGAGAAATTAACAATGAAGGAGGAGAAGCAAAGTCACTTACCACATTGAGCACGAAGGGAAAGAGGATGTTAGAATATTTTGTGTCCCTGGCAAGAACATATGAGCCTTACACGTTCTTTCAAGCTCGGTTATAACATTACCTGGACTTATTTTTTTATTTTATTAAGTGAAAAGCTATTACGTTACTGACTCTTAATCAATATCCTCCTAGGTTTGACGACACCAATACACGGAGTCTTATTCAGGAGCTGTCACTGGAAGAGAGAAAGATGTTTGAGTTTGACATCAGAGGCATTAACTGGGAGCATTACATTGTCAATGTTCATCTTCCAGGTCTCAAAAGGGAACACTTTCAGGAAATATCCACTTAAAGAGAGTGATCCAATTGATACATGTGCTTATGTTCACCAAGTGTATCACCTACTTTTATGAATTTTCTAGTTTATCAAACAAAGATTTATCAACATTTAGTCCTGAATCATTCGAACTAAAAAGTGAAAGACTTACAGTTTGGTGTGCTTAGAGAAGTAAACCTCCAATATAATAAGATCCACCAAAAATGGAAATCCTTCGGTAATAAAGATTTGAGTTTTTCTTGTTCAGACATTTCATCGAACACTTTGACTGCAACTAAAAAAATCCTTACATATATTTGGGCTTGGGCTAATTCTGTCAAAAGAAATGGCTTCGGTTAATTAATGACCCAAACCAAAGTTATTGCAATAAACCCTAAATTGGAGAAATTAAAGGTTTTGCTTTTTCACACTCTCTCTCTATCGCCGGCGACGATCGCCGGCTGTCTCTTTCTCTGTATAACATTATTTATATTCACCGAGGTTCAAGTTCTGTTTTTTTACTCCGGACGAGTTTTCAGAACAAAAATTCGGTGTAGTAGATAAAAAGCTATAGATGCCTTCGAAGAAGAAGCACTCGAGGACACCATCACGGCTTTCCAATTCGGAACCTCCTGTGTCGCCAAGAACTCCGGCGTCTTCAAAAACGAGTCGAGATACAGATTATATCAACGAAGAGGAACTCAGGCGCGGTATCGAAGAAGCTTCCGCTGCGTTTCCTTCTCTTGTCGGAAAATCTGCCATCATCGGAAGAGTGGCCGATTTTGCACCCGACTCTATCAGAGGCTCTAAGATTTGGCTATCGGAAAGTTCAATGGTCGCTGCTTCCATCATCCCTGGTTCCACTGTATCGGTAAGTTGAAGCTTTTCATACCAAATTAGTATTCAGTGCTGCAAATTTTGATTCCCTTTTAGATTCCGAGTGCTGATTTTGAAAATTTCGGAAACTGAATTTCAATGATAGGTATCACTTGCTTCCCCAGAAAGTACATTTTCGAACAGCTTCCCTCTCAGCTCGATAAAAGCTGAATATGGAATTGAATGCGAGAGTAGCATTGCTGATGAACCAGGGAACTATTTTGTTCTTGCCACCGTTTTACCTTCTTCAAAGGTCTCAAGAATCTCTTCCCTGTTTGGAATTTTCTTCAGTGAACATTGAATTAATCTAACTTCTTGCATTTTTGCAGGTTTTGAAAGATGCTGTTCGTATTTCAATGAATCTTCGCTATGGGCTTGGTTGCCCTGTTGCAGGCAGGACTGTTTTTGTTTATCCTGTTAGTAGACCTTCTTCTTTAAGTGATCAATTCAACGGGAATGGTGGATCGCACGAAAATGATGTCAACGATCTTTCTCTGCTTGCCTGCAAAGAGTTGTGTCTGGAGTTGACTCCCTTTAGGAATATGTTACTAGCAGAAAATGATTTTTTTTCTAAAGAGAAGCTTGCGCTAGAAAGTTCTCACGAGCAGAATGGAAATGGAAATTCAACCCCTAAGACACCATCAAACTTGCAAAAGCTTAGCTCTCCGGCTTCACCAATCATTGGGGACCCTGTTTCGAGTACCAAGCAGCAGTTTTCATCTGAAAGTTTGATTGATCTACGAGAGATCTTGAGTAATGAAAGTTCGAAGAAACTTTTGCAGATTTGTGCAGCGTCGTGGTTATACCCTTGTAACCTGCTATATGGGAATTTTGTTGCTGTACCAATTCTCTCGGAAACCTGTATTTTCTGTGTCAAGATGGGTAATAAAAAGCCATCTGATACCTCCAATAGAAATCATGCTTTTATGATAAATCGGGAAACTAAAGTATATCTCCATCATACACTGGGTTTAGCATCTGAAATTCGAGAGAGAAGATCTGTGGAAGGTCTGCAGTTTGATGATGACGATGGAAGAGAAAACGTGGGATGTGAAATCTCAAAGTTAGGTGGTCTTTCTAAAGAATATGCAATTTTAAAGGACATAATTGTTTCCTCGTCCACAAAAAATTCCTTATCAAGGTATGTATTGCAGTTATTGGAGCAGTTTTACTTTTATTTCACCACTGCACATATATTAGCCTACTCTGTATATAACCAAATCTTTGCTCTTCTCAAAATTTACAAAAAACATGCATAGAAAGTGATAAAAGAGTCCTTTTATGTGGTCCACTGAAGTTTTCTCTGTCGTTCTCGTTTATCTGTTTGTTGAACTCACTGAGAAGGTTGAGAATATTGTCTAGCCAGTAAAATGAGTGCTCATACACTTTTACTGATGAAAGCTGTTGGTGTTTTGCTGATTTGTATGTTTTGCTAGTTATAACTTATAAGGACATCGTTGTGTATCAAGTTTTAGTCCATCTGATTGTTAGTTTTTGTGGAACTAGACTCTTGTTTTACTTTTGATATATTCATGTGTTTATAACTGGCATGATCTATTTAGTCTTGGTTTGCGACCTACAAAGGGAGTGCTTATTCACGGACCTCCAGGCACAGGAAAGACATCTTTGGCTTGGTCCTTTGCCCGTGATTCTGGTGTCAACTTTTTCTCTGTGAATGGAGCTGAGATTATAAGGCAGTATGTGGGTGAAAGCGAGAAAGCTCTAGAAGAGGTTTTCAGTTGTGCTAGCAATGCTGTACCTGCCGTGGTTAGAGTTTGCACCTTCCTTCTTATTATATACCTGAGTTTATTGAAATCTTTTGATAATCACTTGTTACCCCGACAATTGATTACCGTGTTAGCTGCTTGAAATGTGAGTAATTTTGTTTCTTGTAAAGGTGTTCATTGACGACTTGGATGCCATTGCCCCTGCACGGGAAGAAGGAGGAGAAGAGTTGTCCCAGAGGATGGTAGCTACATTACTGAATTTAATGGATGGAATCGGTAGGAGTGATGGGGTAGTTGTAATTGCTGCAACCAATAGGCCTGATAGCATTGAGCCCGCCCTTAGACGACCAGGAAGACTTGACAGGGAAATTGAAATTGGTAAGACAGAGACTGTGTTGAAAATAGACCATCCTCGATCTAGCTCTGATTCTTGCTCCTAAATAGTTGTTCAAATATTTGCTTAATGATATAGGTGTGCCATCTTCTGCACAACGGTTCGATATACTTAGGACAATTCTCAGTGGGATGCAGCATTCACTTTCAGACACACAGCTTGAACAGCTTGCTATGGCAACCCATGGTTTTGTAGGTGCAGATCTAGCTGCGCTATGTTGTGAGGCAGCCTTTGTCTGTTTAAGGCAGCATCTTGACCAGAGAAGTTCATCTAGCAATTTGCGCCTTGAAGAAACACCTATTACTGCTTCTGATTGTAGAGGTTCCGAGAATATGACAGACGTATCATCTGATAGTTCGGATTCTGCATCGTCATGTATCACAGTTTCTCCCACGACTTCAGGGCCTCAGCGTTTATGTAGTTTCAATGGGACAGTCTCCCTAGAAACAGATGATATTGAAAACAGTGGTAACTCTTGTTCTGAACAGACGCTTTTCAAAGAAGGAGAACATACATTAAGTGTAGGATTTGCACATTTTGAAGAAGCAAAGATAAAAATCAGACCTAGTGCCATGCGTGAGGTATTGCCAATTTATTTGATCTCCTAAAGTTAAGCTGACTTTATGATGAGCTATTCCTAACTCTCTGTATTATTGATTGCCTCAGTCTGACTCATTTTCTCTCGTTTTCTGATCTAATTAAGATGATCGTCACCTCTGTTTCTCCATCTTATATATCAAACATGAATGAGAACGCCAAGAGCAATTGTACTGCTATGGTGCAAATTCAATTTCACACGATTGGCTATCTTCTTATGCTACTTCCGCACATGTCCTCTGGTCTGAATAGGAAACTTAAAGTTTTGAGTTTTGAATTGTTCTGATGATAGAAGCCGTGGTTGGTCCAGTGAGTTGGCAGTTTTGTTTTAAGATTCATGTCTGTTACCCAGAGCTTTTTATTAGAGATGTTCCTCTCCTAAACTGAAGTTTTTGGTCTATCCCAGTGTAATTTCTGGTTGATGTGCAATCCTCAGGTGATATTAGAGGTTCCTAAAGTTAACTGGGAAGATGTTGGTGGCCAAAAGGAGGTGAAAAATCAGCTAATGGAAGCAGTAGAATGGCCTCAAAAGCACCAGGACGCATTCAAGAGAATAGGCACAAGGCCACCAAGTGGGATACTGATGTTTGGTCCTCCTGGATGTAGCAAGACCCTTATGGCACGTGCAGTAGCTTCTGAAGCCGGGCTGAATTTCCTTGCAGTCAAAGGTCCAGAATTATTCAGCAAATGGGTTGGTGAATCCGAGAAGGCTGTGAGATCCCTTTTTGCAAAGGCAAGAGCAAATGCCCCTTCAATTATCTTTTTTGATGAGATAGATAGTCTTGCCTCCATTAGGGGCAAAGAAAATGATGGGGTTTCAGTTTCAGACAGAGTTATGAGTCAACTTCTTGTGGAGCTTGATGGTTAGTAACAACAACCCTTCGGATTGATATCTTGATCAGCTCTCATATTGTAGGAGAATGTCAATCCTACTTTGTAAAAAGGCCAATTGTTTTAACTAATTATTCTAAAACTGAAATTCTGATTGCTTGATTTTCGAACTCAGGTTTGCATCAAAGAGTTGGTGTTACCGTTATTGCTGCTACAAATCGGCCTGACAAGATCGATTCTGCCCTTCTAAGACCTGGTAAATTTTGTTTCTCTTATTGATTCTTTTCAATTTTCGCAAACAAATTTGAAAGTTCGTTTGGTGACACTTAATATGTTATATAATGTTGCAGGACGCTTTGACCGGTTACTATATGTGGGACCGCCTAATGAAGCTGATCGTGAAGCAATACTCAAAATCCATCTGCGAAAAATCCCTTGCAGCTCTGATATTTGTCTAAAGGAGCTCGCTACTATTACCGAAGGGTACACGGGAGCTGACATATCATTGATATGCAGAGAAGCAGCTATTGCTGCACTCGAGGTTAGGTTCTTTTTTTTAGCTGTCCTTATTTTCTGCAAAAAGCCTTACAAGAATTGCTGTGTCACACATTGTTTAATCAATCAGGAGAGTCTTGAAGCAGAAGAAATAAGCATGCGGCATTTAAAAGCCATGATCAGCCAAGTAGAACCAACAGATATTCAATCTTACAAAGCACTGTCTGAAAAGTTCCAAAGACTTGTCCACACAGATCCACAAAGAGACAACGAGGTTAAACAACCAGGAAACAAAAGCGAAAGAAAGTCATTTCCTCTATGGTAAGCAATTTCTATCTTTTCTGTTCCGTATATTTGCAGTTAGAAAGTTACTCACCTCCATGGAATTCACGTTCTTGGGGGCATCTTTTGATGCTAATTGCCATAAATTTTCTGAAAATTTGCGAGAACCTAAACATTTCATTGAGTAAATGAGTTTATCTTGCAATCCCATGAACATATTTACAGGTTGTTGTCTAATATGACCTTGTTTAACTTTCCCTTTTTGGCCTCTTATCTACTATATTCGATGCTAGTATTCCTGTGACACTTCTCACAAACATTGATGTTATTTTTTCCAGGACGCCATTGAAATCGATTGTGATGTTCCTTCGCAGCCAAATTGGTTTGTAAACGAGACGTTCGGCGATTCTCCTCTTGCTTGTATGGATTGCTTAGAAACAGTTGGAAACAGTATATCGTAGCTGTAACATTTTGTCTATTTCAATCATATATATTTTTTGTTGCGTCTCCTTGAATTTGGAAGAACCAACGTACACAAAACATATGATATATGTAGACTTCCAAGACTGAGTCGTAGCTTGTTCAATGAAAGCCCTAAAGGACAGCTCTTGTAGGCACCACCGTGGACATGTAACATTCGATTCCACATTGACGCAGATCCAATGACGAGTTGACCCACAAAACTGATAGTTCATTGATAATCGCAGGAGGAAAAAAAAGTTAACTTCGTCCTTCTGATGTTACATTTCAAAACTTTCCATTACAAAAGTCCTAGGTTTTAGAAAAAAGCTGGTAAACAGAGATGAAGATTGACAGAGGTCTTCAAGCCTAACGATAAGTGTCTAGCGGTTCTGCATGTAGTCGAAGCTCAAGGGTTGCTTACAGAATTGTACCTGGAGAAACAAGTTACAGCAGCTTTCAGACAACTATACATTACGCATCAAACCAACTTCACTTGCTCTCTCAAACGAATTATCAGAGCTATGCACAGGTAAAACATTAAGCATGTCGGTCCAAAGATTCTTAATATGCGAATGGTCCTTTTACTTTGGAGAGACGAGTTTTCATCTTATGACTACAATCTCAAGAGAGTTGAAGAAGGCAGAAAAGTCAAATGTTATTTACCTGAAGAGAGGCATTTCTGAACTGCTCATACGAATGAGCATACATCATAGCTGCATTAGGCCACTGCATACACATTGCATCTGTTGAAGGCTGGTGTAGAACTGTGCTGCCATAAGGACTCATGATAGCGCCTGCAGGTGGTCCAAAGTTAAGTGAAGCAGGATTATTTGGACTATGGCTATATCCGGTAAATCCCATTTCATAGTATGGTGGCTGAATGTTGAAGGGTGGTAGATGGACATTATGATTAACCGGAAGGCTCCTTATGTACCTGCATTCACACATTAAGCATTAAGCCTATCAAGTATCAACCATCACGCATGAACCTGAATATTGCTCTTTGCTAGTCTAGTAATGGCTTTGCCAGCAAGCCAACAGATGCTTTAAATACCTTTCGTAACTGCGGTCATAATCAGGGTCATAACGATCTTTCTCTCTGTCCCTAAGAATTGCAACACGAGATGATAGACCGGTTTCCCTGAGGCTTAAGTTCTTCTCTGCCTCAACATAAGCATTCTTATATACTTGATTGTCATCTCTGTCAAGACTTGTATGCCTCCCATAAACCTGAGTTTCAGATGAAGATTCATCACCACTGAAGCCCGTGAGACCATTAAATATGCGTGCTCGAGCCCTGTCATAGTCTTCTTTCCTCTCTTCAACACTCCTAAGAGGACCACGTTTCTTTTCCAGTTCACCAGCGTCATATCCAGATCCTTTAGAAGGTCGAGTCTTGATGGAAACTTTCATGTGCTCAAATTTACAATTTTCTGATTGTTTAGCCGCCGGGATATCAGACAACCTAACAGCAGGAAATCTGCTCTCCGCTGTTCTTGTCACAAGGATTATGTTCTCATTGCCATCCACACCACCCTCTTGAACCGCTGTAGCTAGTCCATAGTGGTTAGCAACACGATGAGCCGCAAGGCGTAGATACGAAGTAGGAAAATGCTGGAACTCGAACTGCTGCTGCTCAGGGCTCTGTAAGAACCTTTGAACATCAAGTTCCATCCGCAAAACTGACAAACAAGAAAAAAAGGCTTAGGTAATAGATACAGTAGCAAAAACAGTTTGATGATCAGAGTGTTTCATGTAACAGAAACCACACAAAAGCGAGGACACCACCCAGAAGCCAAGCCACTACCAGCAAAACCAGATGAAAGAGATATAACTCAAACAAGTTTCAAAAGTTCAAGATCTTAAAATCTGTATATCAAGTAACCCTGCGGATGCAAAACCTGCTTTATGAATCATACTCATACAATAAAGTTTAATGCTTTAATAATATCAACCATGATTTTACAGTACAAGGGAAATGGGCACTTCCATAACCGAGAATCTAAGAAGAGACCCAAATCCTGAAACGCAATCAATTCAAAGAAGTAGCGACATATCAAAATCCCCCAAATTGACCTATTCTATACCTGGATTTAAGCTAAATTCTGATAAACAGCTGAGCAAAAAATCCAAACTTTCTTATGCTCCTGAAAAAATTCGGCTCTAGTTTCAGCACATTAGGGTTTATGAATCAGAGAAGAAGAAAAAATGAAGCTTACTAGTCAGACGATGCCGTGGGTTCTGCAAAGCCTCGACCAGAAAAGGATCCATCGTAAATCCATTCTCTCCCATAACCACACCACCGATTTCAGCGGCGGTTTCCGGTGGCCGCATCGCGGTAGTTGCGTTCATGAGAAAAAAAGGGGGATGGATGTTTCCAGAACTTCTGGATCCTCTTCCTCGAACTCGACCTGGAAGGTGTACCTCAGCTTTTCTTTCTTACCCTTTGTTTCCTTTCTCTCGCAGCAAAAGAGAAGACGAAAGTCAAGAGGAAGCGGAGAATCGAAATCGGAGCATTGAGGACGGCGAGAGAGAGAGGAAGAGAACCTTAAGATGCAAATCTTATCTCTCTCTCGGGAAGGCAAAGCAAACGAGAGGGAAAGGAAACTTTATATTTTTCTTCTTTTTATTATTTTTTCCTTTTTAATGGAAGTAACATGAGTTTTTCTATATATACTTTTGTCTATAATAAAACAAAAAAAACATGGAAAAGAAAATCAGAATCCGTTTCCGTTTTTACTATACTCATTTTAAATCACTTAATTTTTCATAAATTTTAACACATTTATATGAATAGCAAACCAATATATTTGTCCTAATGACATCAAAAAACGTGAGAAGAAAATGATTTAAAACCAATATACCCAGCTGAAACGTTTACACTCACGTTTGATCCTATCGTAACCGTTCGTCTTATAATCTCCTTATCCTCTGCGGCAAGGTAATATTGTGCTCTCCTTCCTTTACGGACAAAACAAGTAAACAACATCTTTAACAACAACAACTCCAAAACCCATTTGGTTCGCCCTAAAATAAACGAATCGCCTTGATTAACACTCTAGGGCTTTTTTTAACTAACTAGAGTATCTGCCACCATGAAAACACAGCGGTAAGACTTCTTGGAATATCAAATTCTGACGTTGAGAAATGGAGAACTTCATGGAGAAGGATCGAGTTTCTGCATACCCCATTCTCTTCATTATGTGTATAACCAGATATGCATCAACAGTTTTCTGTCGGAGAAGTTCAGATTCGTTGAAGACACGGACACTTCCACTACTGTACTTCGTTGTTCAACTCTCATAAACTATAATGATAAATTAGGTTCATTTGGGTCTCAATGTTCTAGCGGTATGATCTGTGGAAGGTGTACAAGTATTAAGTTGCGTGTTCTAGAAGATGCAGAAAAGCAGGAATGGTCGGAGCATATTTATGTTCATCAATTAATAAAACTAATAAATTTGATATCATTTCGTGATAAGTAACGAAATAATGATGCCAGAAAAGAGGAGACATGCGTGACGTCAAAGAGACTCTAAAACGACACACATTTGGAGTTAGTCTTATCAGTTAAAAAAACAAAAAAGATCAGATCCAATCCAACAGATATATATTAAAAGAAACCGTTAAAGAGCATATAAACCCTGCATCACTCCAACTTAATGCAGTCAACGTGCTACGGTATGGATAATAAATTACCCCACGCGCATTTATTTGCGCGTTTATTACACTCTTTGTTTTAAGCATCAATTCGCTTAAGGAGAGTAACATCTACGCGCCGATGTGTGTGTAGAAGGAGAACAACGTCTTCTCGCTCTTCAAAAAAACCTCCGTCGTCGTTCCCGTTGTTTGCTTCAACGGCATAAAGCCATAACCCCTCCTTATCTTCCACCATCCCTCTCTCTCTTTCTCTCTTCTTTTTCTTCTTCCACAAGTAGTAACCCTAAAACCTTAAGCATTCCAACAATGGCGGAAACAGTAGTGGAGGAGAATCATACGCCTTACACTGGTCTTCCTAGCTTCTCTTCTGAATTCGATTCCATTTCGATCCTTCCTCCTCCTCCATTTGGTGATAATTTCTACAATTCTAGCTCCGATCAAGCTCTACTTGGGAACTCGATCTCCGATCTGATGTTTTCCATTGACGGTGACCGTGACGGTGACTTTGAGTTGACTTTCGACTGTGTCGACGACCTCTACTTTCCTGATGAGAACGAATCATTCGTCATTCCTGTTGATGCTACGGACCGCGAGATGTCTGGTGATTTTACGCCGGTGTTGGGAGGAATCTCAGGCGATATGAATACGAATTGCGTAGTATCTACTTCAGGTTGCTGCAATCGAGAATCGCCTATGGATTTTGATTGCTCGGAGGCGATTCTCGATTGTTTTTTTACTGCGCAGAGCTTGAGTTTGTCAACTGGGGAATCGGCGGATTGCGTTCCTGATGTCTCGGAAGCTACAATTGCGTCGTCGACGTCATCTGAATCAGGAAAAGTGGTGGTTGACCAGAAATTTAAGGTGGAGGAGGAAGCTACTACGTATAAGACACCCATAACGAAGAGGAAAAAAGAGGTTGAAGAAGAAGATACGAGCGAGGAATCGAGGAACAATAAGTACAGGAGATCGGATGAAGATGGTGCTGTCACAGATGGTGGCGGTGAAGTAGATGATGAGAAGAGGAACACGAGACTGATTAGAAACCGTGAAAGCGCTCAGCTTTCAAGACAGAGGAAGAAACATTACGTAGAGGAGCTAGAAGACAAAGTTAAGAATCTGAAATCTACAATAACGGATTTGAACAGTAAGGTCTCTTATTTCATGGCTGAGAACGCCACTCTGAGGCAGAAGGTGGGTCCCGGAAATGGCGTGTGTCGGCCACGTCATCAACTGCCGCCATCGTCCGGAATGTATCCGCCGTTGGCTCCGATGCCATATCCATGGATGCCGTTTCCGGCTTATATGGTTACACAGCAAGGTTCTCAAGTGCCTTTGCTTCCTATTCCTCGGTTGAAACCACAACAATCGGTGGCTAAGGTGAAGAAGTCAGAAGTTAAGACCAAGAAGGTTGCTAGTGTTAGTTTTTTTGGTCTTCTGTTTTGTTTATTTTTGTTTGGTGCATTGGCTCCGATTGTGAACGTTAGCTATGGAGGAATCAGCGGTGTCTTTTATGACGAGTATGGTCAGCTTAGAGGAAGAGTTTTAGGTGTCAACGGCCACTTGGATGTCTCTGTCAATAGTAGTAGAAAACATTGTGGGAGAGGTTCTGATCAAGGAACGGGAAGAAACGTATCTGCAACAGAGAACTCTGTGCCTCCTGGAAATGGCAGTGAACTACTAGTTGCATCGCTATTTGTTCCGAGGAATGAAAAGCTTGTGAAGATCGATGGAAATTTGATTATCCATTCTATTTTGGCGAGCGAGAAAGACATGGGTTCTGAAACGAAGAATGAAGGGAAAAGCGGTGTAGCAAGTACAAAAGGTAATTCTCCTGCACTGCGTTTATCTGACTCCACAATGACCAAGGGTATGTCTAAGCACCTCAATAGCGAAAAGCGGAAAGCTCTGTCATCTTCTGGTTCTGATGAATCGGAGGACAAACTCAACTCAACAAAAGCCAATGGTGAAATGCAGCAATGGTTTCGTGAATGTGTTGCAGGTAATCACAGGATTCTTTTTTTCTTTTTTTGTTTTGTTCTGATTCTACCCTTGATGTGATAGTGTAGGAATGCTAATCTCCCACTCATTACACCTAGCAATTCAACCCTTCTCCATGTTCTTGAAATTCATATATATATACAAGAATATACATAGATAGATAGAAATAATCTTGGTAGATCGCTGCTCCTAGAGATTAAACAGAGTATACAGTGTTTTTCCTTCCATTCTTTCACATTATTATCTCGCAGAAGCTAAACTTTTAGTTATAATAGTAAGTTTGAATTGTTTGCATTTGCATATCATAACACCCATTTTTGTTAAACGTATCCACTACTAGGGCCAATGTTCAGTTCGGGGATGTGCACCAAAGTGTTTCAGTTTGATGTCTCCTCAACCTCTGGAGCCATCATTCCTGCTTCTCCAGCTACTCAACAGCCTAAGAACACCACTAATATAGACAAGGGAAATAATAACAGGAGATTCCTCCGTGGTGGTCTTCCAGTATCCGATTTTACTCTAACCAAAGATCAAAAGAGCTCTAGCAAAGAGAACTTTGGCGCAACCAAGCCATTCACATCAATGGTTGTATCTGTGCTTGTTGGTCCAAGAGAAGGCAGTGATGGAGACATTGATAGTATAACGGGAGGTACAAAATCACTGTCCCGAGTTTTTATAGTCGTTCTTGTTGACGGTGTCAAGTATGTAACCTACTCCTGCGTTCTTCCACAACCAGAAGTCCCTCATCTTGTGACCAGTTGACTTGCTCTGTATAAAAAACCACAAGAAGAGAGGAGTTTTCACACAATGATGTTGCATTTAGAACCTAAGTAGTATCCTTAGTTTTGCCACTTAGATCTATCGGCAGCTTGTACTGTTATTCGATTTTTGAATCGAGATATAGGATCGCAAGCGTTTAACCTTTTGAATTTTGATAACCCGAGAAAGTTATACCATCAAGTCTATTCAATGTCTCAAGGTTTGAACGACTGGAGTAGAGACATGAGAATGAAGGTTAATCCAAGTCACCTCGAATTTACAGCTGAAAAAGAATCCGAGTTAAATTGTACTACACACAAGCACTCACAAACTGTTTGCTCTTCAATTTTTAGCGTCCAGAGTCGTACCATATAACTCTGATTTACAGCTGAAAAGAATCAAGAATGGCTTGGAGAGTCTTCTGTGAGCTCTGCCATTGCTTCTCAGTGGCACTCACCACAAACAGAACCACCGTGTTTCCCTTTGCTGTGGCTTTTGCAAGATTGTGGCTTCCCGTGAGCGCAAATGGCGTCTCCAACACATACTTATAGTACTGTCAAAATAACACAAGAAGACATAAACCAAAAAATGTCAGAAACTTGCCTCAATGATTGATTAGTCAAGAGGAACAGCCACTTATAGGGTGATTCATCATTATTACCGTTTGATCTCCAATCTTTTCAATTGAAGTCTTCACAAGTTCATCAGAATCATAAGAGTTTCCGGTGACAAAGGGACCAAGAGAAGCAATCACTTTCTCTGGCTCACCGATATCTTCAATAGTTGCATTTGGTCTGTTAGTTAAGCGAATCAAAGGAGATGCGACTACTTGAACCTTGCCTTGCTTCTCGTTCTCAAACTTCACTTCGATCCAAGGCTCTGCGCATTTCGGTTGGCAGTAATTACCTGACAAAATGTTGGCTATTCGCAACTGTTTCCAACTCGGAGGTAGAACAAACTGATACGGCTGCACATTTCCTGCAACCGGACTAGATTTCAAAGATCATTAATTTAAAAGTTAACAAAAACCAATCCAATGCTCAGTACTTTACCGAACTCAAATTCAAACTCTTCAAACGGAGACCAATTCAAACGGTAAAATTGTGAATAAACCGAACCGAAACCAAACATAGTTTAACCGGACTGAAATAAACGAAGAAGGAGACTGGGATTAGGCATCACCTGCGCGGAGAGCAGGAGTATCAGAAGGTTTAGCTTTGAAGAGGACGAAGGAAGGGTCAGACGGAGAAGCTGGTAAGTACGATCCCACGTCCACCTCACGCGCCTCCGATATCGGAGCTTCCTTCAAATTCAGAATCGTCGGAATTGCCACCGCCGATTTCAGCAGTAACTCTCTCCTTCTTGGTTGTTGTTGTTGTTGTTCCGTGGATGCCACAATTACGCTAGTTCTTGTTCTAACTGAAGATGGTAATACAGGAGAGGCGTAGAAGATTTTCGATGTCGGGATGAAAGACGAGGTCGCCATTTTTGTCGGAATACAAAGCTTTTACCTTTTTTCCTCTCTCTACGACTTCTTTGGAGAGGTTGAAAGTTTCCGGTTTTGGTGTCATTTGGATAAGGCAACTTGAAAGACATAACGAGTCTTTCGGTCCACACAACTTTCTATTGCATAAGTTATCAGAGAAAATTTGTAAAAGATTGCAACTTTTTTTTGTCAAATTAGATCCTAAAGCTAGAAGCTTTTTACTTGGATTATTGGATCCCGCTTCTACACAAAAGCTTAATCCTGTATGTACAGAGAGTCGCAGGCTGAGAAAGAAGCCATAGAGAAGACTTGATCTACAAAGAAAGGCTCTTGTCAATTAGGACAAAACTGAAAATTGATTAATAAAATGGGTCACAGGACAGAAGAAAGAAGAAACAAAACAAAATTAGAGGTGTTATTAAGAAACAAGCAAATTAAGGGAACAGTAAAGCTAAATGGTGGTGATGATGATGATGATGATGATGATGATGATGATGATGATGATGTGAGTGGGATGTCACTTGTCAGGTCCTACTAGTGCCGTATATAGAATCAATTAAATTCCTTGAGTCTCTTCTTGAGCATATCCATGGATTTCTTCTTAGCTGTCAGCTTTGTGTTTCTATTTGCGAGACTTCCGAATATCCCGTCTGCAGAATCCTTAAACTTGTCGCAGATCGTAGCCACTTTCTTGTAATCCAAAGTGTTGTAGTTCCTCTCTCTAATTACCGGGTTCATGAAGTTCTCGGGTTGGCTACTCGACAACAGGTTTATCAGCTGCCTAGCTTCCACGAGATAGCTTCTAAAACTTCCTTCTTTGTAGATCTCATTTAACCCGCTTGAATGATATCTCTCATCAGCAAAGTTTTCTATCACTCTCAAGTCATGGTTGATGGCCGAGACTGCATTGGCATTGAATCTCTTGATACTATCACTGAGTAATGTAGAGACGATGGAGTTGGAGATATGCTCGAGTGCCCCAACTCCAATTTTGTATAGAGCATCCATTGGGAGGATTTGTTGTGCAGTTGACATAACAGTCTCGAGGTATATAACAACCTCGTTTATGTACTCGTGCGGGCCTTGTGGCATTTCCTCTGTAGTCCAGTTAACATTTTCTGTGAGCTTCATGAACTCGTCCAACTTGGTGTTTACCACATTCAACAAAGCAAGATAGGCTGCATCTCTTGATGTTTTGAGGACAACCTTTGCAGCTAAACTAGCTTGAGGCTTTTCAACTGATCGGCTTGGGATGCCACAAAGTTGAGCTGCATGCCGGAGAAAATAGTCACTGGCCTTTTCGAGGAAAGATATGTTTGCTGCAATCTGCATAGCTTGAGATACCCCAATCGTATTGTTGCTAATCGTCTCGAGGATAACTTCGTTCAATACGTCGATCAAGATTTTGTCAAGGTACTTCCTCAGAACACTGAAAAAGTTGGTGTTCACCCCATAGGACAAGTAATCAACAGATCCTTTTATATATGATCTGATGATGCGGCAAACATCAGGCACCATTGAAGAGAACGGTGCAATGTATGTGAAAGCCGGCATGATGTCTGAGGTCTGAAGATTAAACGACAAGACATTGTTTTCGTAGTCAGCTTCCTTCTTGATTAACATCTGCTGATAAGTGTCCTCCGAAATAGCAGTCACGATTTGCTTTCGACACTCTTCAAGAAGAAGCTCGTGGTATTTATCCCGGCTCTTGTCAAGGGCGTCAAGAACTGGACCCACTTCATAACCGTACTGTCTAAGGGTTGCGCCAAGGAGAGTTACATAATCTTTCACCAAAAGAAGATGAGTAGGCGAATCCATTCTGGCAAACTGGTTCTCCAATACCAATATAATTTTGGCAACTGCTGTCTCCCACATTGTCTCAACTTGATCAGCCAATAAGAAATCTCCAGCTGTCCTGATCACCCGATCCTCCACAATGAAATATCCTGCAATCTGAGCTAGAAATGTTTGGTATGATTCCACAAATGGCTGTCCATAAGAGATCTCCAGATCTGAATCGAGCTGTAACTGTCGATTACTGTAGTAATAGTCACGGAATCGTTCTGGGACTCCAAGAATAGTGTGGATGTGATATGCTCGATACAGAGGTGTCAGATCAAACTTTAAAACAGAATCTTGTTCTAAGTCTTCAACATCTAAAGTGTATGCCAATTCGCCCAATCCACCTGTGTTTTGTTCCTCTGCTTTCCTCTGACGTTCCAGCATTTCTTCTTCCCTCTGTCGAGCTGAAGCGATGCGGCCAATAGCTGTCTGTCCAATATTTTTTGAGGAACTCCTAATGTGAGCAAGCCATTCGGTAAATTGGCTGCACACTTTTTTCTCAATGTGTGACTTGATCACTGGGATTCTCCTCTCTATTACCAACTTCAGAACCTTAAGTGGGATAAGCTTCAGGTAGTTCCTCTCAATCAGATCCATGGTTTTCAGGGCGTGGTAAAACTGGCCTTCAGACACGTAACTATTACATTTAACACACAGCTCCAATGCCTGAACGCAGATCTTTGACATTTTAATAGCTTCGGTTACATTCTTCTTAACTGCATAAGACTCGAGAAGCTCTTCCAGTTTCACCAATAAGGCACTGCCGACCTCTTGCAACCGGAAATTGTCACTTGCAAGATCACTCTTTAGCTCTTCAGCATCAACTAGCACACCACGGAGCTCATCAACTGCAACAATGAATTCTTCGTAATGGGTCTTGCACAGATCCTCAATTTCAGCTTCCTTCTTCCTCGCCACATTTTTCAGCTGATGAACGAGAGGCTCAGGCCTGCCCATCTCAAAAGCATGCCTAACAAGAGGACCCACATCATCCCCGTTTCCAATCAATGTTGCAAGAACCAAATCCTCCCCTGTATCTCCATTCTCTGTAACAATCCTTCTTTTTGGTTTGCCCTCCATCAATCTGACAGAATCAAGGTAAAAAACAAGAGCACAAGGTTAAGAATAAACCACTGAATCAAATGCAACAAGCAAATGATGACGCCTTGGGTGATGATGGCATGATGCTAACATTGTCTTCAAATCTATCTTGATGTAGTAACTACTCAAGAAGAACGTAAGAGCACAAACAAATAGGATTAGAGCACAAACAAATAGGATTCAGATAATACTTGGAAGATAGACTAATTTAAGAGTGCATACACCATTCAAACAGAATTTAGCTGCTACAAATCAATCAGAACTTCATCAAACATATAGCAGTAGCTGAAACCACCTCCCAGAACCCAATTTTTGGCGATATTTATTGACAAGCATAACCATCAATTAAAGAGAGGTGGTATAACATATCAGCCAAAACTGGGAAAAAAAAATCATCTGCAGTACAGAAGAATTAATCGAATCGTAAAAACACAACAACATAATATAGTTGAGGATCCAAACGATAGAGAGAAAATGCGAGAGAACGAACAAGGTGAAAGCTTCAATAAATTTGGTAAGAGAAAATCTAATCGCGAGAAAGTGAGCGAACGAAGAGTACCAGGATTTGAAGACGCCCAATAAAGGAGATGGATAACTGGGTTGCTTTAATTCTCCGTTCTCCGTATTTACTATCGACGCCAGGGAATGTAATATTAGGGTTCAGTCACAGGAGATAATGTTGAAGACTTAAGGCATGAAGAAGAAAGAGAAATAGACATCCACCGGTGGAAATCGATCGGCGGTCAGAAAGGCACATATATACACCCTCGAGCCGCGACGGAATGAAAATCGGAAAGTGTGTGTGTGTGGGATCGCTAGATCATTTAATGGTACTAATCTGGTTTATGGGAAAGAAGAGATTTAAAAAAAAAAAAAAAGCCTTTTATGATTTTTCGTTAGTACCGAGCTTCTAGTTTTGACTTTTACTTTTCTTAGAACACAATCATCTGAGGATGTATAGTTTTCTGATAAGAATTTGGTTTTATTATTGTTCAAAATGTTTTTTTTAAATCATTAAATGTCAATTTATCTGAGCGGAAAATAAGAAATGTATGTTCTAACGTTTTTTATTTGTATTTCCCTTGATTAAACTATGAATTTAGAGAGAAATTGAGCAAGATATTTGAGGAATAAAAACTTTCTTGTGTGTCTTGTGATAACATTAATTGAAGAAGAGGTGGATAATATCGTTTCATCTATCTGTTCAATATAAATATATATACTATAAATTTCATTTAACCCTTTGAACCAAACTCTTTTTTTTATTCTATTTACAAGTTGAATGATGATTTCTTAAGTGATCATATAGATTAATTAGTCCCCTTAGAGAAGCAAAGTTGATTATCGTTGATTCTTCAAGTGGCATATATGGTCCTCTCCTCTGTTTCGGTTAACCAAATATTGAAAACTCAGCATGGATATTGATTGGCACAAGGTCAAAGATCGTGAGTTTGTGTGGGGTTTCAACCAAGATATGTTGGAGGTTTAGTCAAAGAGTAAATGAAACAGACATTAGAAAGGTGTTAACTTGTCCAACAAGTAACTCAGGTTCTTTCGTGTACCTTTGCAAACAAACCACCTCTGATTCTAAGTGTCACAGACAACAGAATCTCAGGACGCTCCTTCTTCCCTGGAACCTCAACAACAAACCTGTCCAGCACGGCCGCAACTATCGACTTCATCTGAATATAAGCCATCTCTTTACCTAAACACATCCTTGGTCCGGCGTGAAACACCGGAAACTTGTAAGGATTCTCACCTCTAAAGCCACCATTTGTTTCATCAATCCACCTCTCTGGATCAAACCGATCACAATCTTTCCCCCAAATACTCTCCATCCTCCCCATCGCGTACGCGTTATAGCTTATTCCCCAAGCTTTTCCCACAAATGTTCCGTCAGGCAATACATTGTCCTCAACGCAACTCATCGTGTCCACTGGCACAGGCGGATATAACCTTAGCGATTCGGTTATCGCTGCATGCAGATAATTCATCAGTTTAAGATCCTCAAACCCGTAAAGTTCCCCTATTCGCTTCCCTGACCGTGTTCGGATTGAGTTTAGCTCTTGGATGATTTTGTTTTCTACTTCAGGATGGTTAGAGAGTAACCAGAAGAACCAGCTCAAAGCAGAGGATGTTGTGTCTCTTCCCGCGAGGATGAAACTAATGACAATGTCACGGAGTAACTCCGGCGAACTCATCTCCTCGATGTTGATAAATCTGGAAAGCAAATCCTCGTTCTTGTTACTTGATCTTGCTTGATCAATCCTGTGACGCACGATCTCGTCTGCGAATTTTTGGACTGTCACGATTGACTCTCTCAAAAGTCTCTCTGACCCTATGTCAAGTTTCTTTTTGATCTTCCATGAATACGAGATCACGGATTGAAACCGTTGCGAGATGATCGTCGCCGCCGTCTCGAAGGCCTTCATAAACTCTATACCGGCGGCTCCGTCATCACCGAGGCAAGCGGAATCGACGTTGAAGGCCAGTTTGCAGATGTTATCGAACGCGAAGCGCTCCAGGATGTCTTGAAGGTCTATCGATTTTCCGGCGACGGCGGCATCGGCTAACACCGGAACAAGCCTGGATCGGAGAAAACTCTCAAACATCTGAGACTGAAGTGAAAATTGATTAATCGAGTTATACCTTGTGTTGATTTCGACGGTGACGTTGGTCATAACGAAGTCACGGAGTGACCTAGTACTGAATTCGTAGCTCGCCGTCTTCCTCTGTTTCCACCACATCTCGCCGTCGGAGTTGAAAATCCCGCGGCCGAGAAAATCCTCGAGAAGCGAGATAAAGCGTTCGCCTTTAGGGAAGCTATCGAATTTCGTCTTGAGCATGTACTCGACGTTCGCCGGGTTCGCCGTCATGACGAACTGTTGCTTCCCTGGTCGCCGGAAAATCGCCGTCTGGGTCGGGCATCGGGACAGAGTCTCTACCGTCCAATCGAGGAAACGGTGACGGTTTTTCACCAATCCAGGTAAGCTTCCGACGATCGGGTACGACTTGAAACCAGATTCTGAAGAAGATTGCCTTGTGAAGATGACGAAGATGAAGATAGGGAGAAAGACGAGGAAGAAGATGATGATAAAATTGAAAAGCTCCATCTTGTTTGTCGTCTTCTTTGAGTTTTGCCTTTTTCATCTTGTTTTTGCACAAGTGTTCAGTGGTGGGTATTAAGTCAAATTGAGCGAATTGAATTGAAACAGCAGAACAAGTGAAAAAAAAAACTCATTTGAAATTAAATAATACAGAGACTTTAATATTACTTTTGGGTTTCTTCACGGCCCAACATAGCCGGTTTATTGGGTTTACTTTTAAGTCCACATATTTTTTTTCTGTTGTCGTCTCTTACATACACCCTATTTCGAGAAAAATATTAAAAGGCCAAGGATGTGTTTTGGGGAAGAGATAGTGTATATTCAGATGAAATAGATTGTTGCAGCGATGGTGCACAGGTTTGTGACTTAGGTTCCAAGGAAGAAGGAACGTGCTTATATTCTGTCGTCTGTGACACTTATGATTAGAGGAGCTTTTGTTTTGTGAGAGTAGAAGAAAGATTTTGAGTTACTTGTTGTAGAAGCAAGATTAGGTTTGCTCTTCCTGATAACTTTGTTATAATTAAATGGCTAATAAAACTATTATTACTAAAGGTAGTTGCAGTTGATAAAAGAGAATTAAGGTAGTGATGAGTAGCTATTTAAGTAAGCTGGACAAATAGCTACTTGTTCAAGTAGAAACACAATATTATTCCTTTAAAAATCTAGACATGTTAATGTTTTTTTTGTGATAACTGCGTTTAAAAAGCGTATCATTTGTTTTATTAAATGTCAAAAAAAATTAAGACGTCAATATTTACGGATAATTACTAATTAGAAAGATAAAAAGTTATATCTAACAAACGGACAATTACTAAATAGATAAATTTTGCATGTTATGTATCTTTGTAATGTTCTTATAATTGTTCTTTCATCATCGGAAGTTTGAATATATAAAGTTTTCGGACAAAAGTTTTTTCTTGTACATATATAGACCAAATCGTAGGAAATAAAATAGGCTAAAACTCATGAATATGTATTGCTAAAATACTATGGGTTGAATTAGATTTCAATTCAAACAGTGATATTAATTAGATGACATTAGCACAAATTAACCGTTATATTATAGTCTTAATTAAAATCAAATATTTTTTAATATATTTGGTATATTAAGCAATTGTATCCTAATAATTATAGCTTGTCTATTATCCATCCTTTTAGTTCTACTAACATATATAAGATCTACTTCTATTATTTGAAAGATAAGCTCGACGAGATTGCCCAAATTATTGGAGGTTTTCCTTTTAACAAATTATTGGACACTTAAAAAGAGTCATAGATTTTTATGATATTCTCAGATATTTATGTTTTTTAATGGATTCTTTGACCAAAACACATTATTTTTTAATAAATAATATCATTGTGCTTGTTTCCATCGATCATCTACAGTAGTAAAGTAATTGATGTTACAACTTACAACCACGAAATATGAACAAATTGGTTTCCAATTCTCCATAATACACTTTTGTGAAGAATGGAGATTTTACTTTTGAAGTGTTTTCTTAACACACGCATGCATCTTTCTACTCTATCATCTCATAACCTTTACGTTACATGTCAATATCTCAATACATCCATTAGATATTTCATTATATTCATATATAATTCCAACATCAGAACTAAAGTTTATGATCCATATACATCTTACAAATCAATTGTAAATAGATATAATAGTTTTGATATATCGAATGTGAAACTTAATATATTTTTTTAATCGAGTGGTGCCTGAATATGAAGGACATTTATGTTTTTGAACATTATATTATCTAAAATCAAGATATAAATGTATTGGAGATGAGATGATATACTTACTATAACTTGTTATGTGCAGAAATTTAAATAAAAAATCTAACATATGTTCGATTCCTTTTTATCCAAAAAGATAATATTATATTATAAAAAGATGGAGAAGAAGCTGGAGAAAATACACAAAATACACCATTTTCTATAATTTGAGAATGTGTTTTCTACCGAAACGCTACACATTTAAAACTTCAAAGCGAGACGTTGTTAAATGTCTTATTATCGATAGAAAGGAGAAAAAGAAAGAAGAAATAATGTTTTTCGTCATTAAAAAGAGCAAATACGACGAGAAAAGTAGGGTGCGTAGTTGCTTTGATTAAAAGAAACAAAAAATAGATATTATAACTTTTGATGATATAAAATTATAAATGGTTATGAATATGTTACCTATGATTGATCTACGTGCATTGTATTTGTATGTATCAGTCAAACTTCATTATTTAGAAAAGCAATTCTCTTTAACTTTTGAAAAAATAATATCCTTGTTTCTTTTTAGTTTCTTTTAGTGAAATGATTTCTTTTTAAATTTCGTGTTTGAGCTTAATCTTTGACCATCAATTCAGCAACAGTTCGGCTTACGATATTTTGAACAGTTTCATAAACTAATTATTTGCTATGTTTAATCATTACCATTTACAAGATCGATAGCTTTTTATTGGTTTCATTTGATCGGATACCCTCAACAAAAAGGAACTAAACAAAATAAGAATGTACGTTTAAGCTAATTTTAAACAAAACAGAAGAAAAAAATTGGAATAGGTAAACGAGACAAATAGGTAGTCCTACAAACGAAATGCATTTTACTTCTTAGAATGAATCGAAAGTCAAGTTATATCATAATTATAACAATTCATATTTCCTGCTTACTAAAATTCTAATTTAGGCAGCCGAATATAAGAGTCCATAAAATAAAACTAAAGTTATGCACTGTATAAATATGTGATGAGCTAGCAAATATGTAACGTGAATGTGCAACATTGGTGAACCTTTTCTAAATCATTTTTATGATTGTTAATACTAACTTTTAGTCGATGCACATGTATGTATTTGGTATATCTTTAAATCTAATATGAAAATTAGTTTATTTTATCTGTATGTTTAATAGGAGTTTGAACAAAGGATATTAGTATTTTCTTATTCATATATCAAAAGTATTATGATTTTTTACTCTATCATATTCCATATATATCTAGATAAATAGCCGTTTACACAAAATAAAATTCTTATCTATCCTATAAATCCAAAAAAAAATCACCTTAAAAAAAATTAGATTCCTTAAAAAAGGGAGACAAAAATTTTTTTTTTTTGCAAACAAAAACTAATTAAGATATTTATCTTAGATTTATAAATATATATGACAAAAAGAAAGTTACAAAAGAAAAAAAATGCAGAGGTAATAGAGGTACTCCATGCAAGGAGGCCCATTTAGCTTTTTCCAAATTCTATAATTTTCTTGCGTTTTCTGTTCATATACAGCCTCCATGCTTTTTTCTTCACGTACTCCATGCTTTGGCCGGTGGAATCTAAACTTTATGTTATGTTTTTAATTTGTTTTTTCCTCCATGTAAGCCTTTATCTCGTCAATTTAGAAAACTCTGACACGTGAGAATCGTGTTAACAGAAATTATATATATTCAATAAAATATTATAAAATATAGACAGACACAGGGGACGATAAGAAGAAAAAAACACAAAGCAATAAGAACAGAACAATCCATGTTTCACTTCAACTTTAATCTGATTTTTTTTTCGTTTTTACATCATAAATATATACAAATCAAATTAATAGCGAGTTTTTATAAAGATCACATAAGAAAACTGAAAATATTAAGAGAAATTTAAAACTAAATATGTGTACATTGAAACATTTAAGTGCTGATAATTTTGACATATACTTAAAAACGAAAGATAATTGATGAAGCCTGAAGGAGACGGCGTGAGCTTACACCACCTTTAAGTAAGAAAATATAATCCTCCCAAAATAGTAATGTAATTTGTTTGGATATCATTAGAGTTGTGAAAACAACTTCGATGAAGATATCTACCAAAAGTTTTTAAAATATATTAAAATAAATATATCATTAAATATTATTATGAGTATCTCAAAATCATGAAAATTTTATACCAAAATCATAAGAAACTTCGGTATGAGATTTTTTATTCATAATTAAATTATGAAATAGAATCCATGGGTTAGTGTATGTGTTAACATTTCAAGCACGAAGTCATTAAAATAGAATTTGTCGGTCCAAAATGCGAGTGGGTAGAGATAAGTTGCAAATGCTGGAATATGATTAGATGCCCATTTTGATTTGTTTGCCTCTTTGTTTCCATTTCTCTTTGGTACCCAAAAACGCACCCACATCCTTCATCCCAACTTTATGCTTCTTGTCTATCTATTTTTTTTTCTAACCAAATCAATTTTATAATCGATAATTTAGCATCTTTACATATACCCATGTTTTATTCCCATCGGTCAGTTCATCTCGTGTGATTAATTCTAATATAGGTTTAATTAATGAATATAATCCCAAATCTCTAAGCATAGAATATATTCGAATCGATACATATTAAAGATTTGTAGCAGTTACGTCGACACATGCATAGACGACCGATTAGATATAACAAAAACTTTTTTTTAACGTTATGATCTACTAATATTAGAGGATCCAAAACTCTATTATGAAACTAATTAGTCATATTTGATATGATATCCCAATATACTCTATATAATACTCTCACATAATGTAATATTTTCTAATCCAAGTCTAATATTCATAAGACATCATGACTCATGAGGATATATAGTTTTTTTTCTTAAGGGATGACTATATTTTGCTCTTAGTCTTTCGATTTAGTGTAAATATTTAATTTTCATATGAATCATGTGGATACTAAATTTCTCTATGTTCCAATTTCGTCTAACCAGGTATATGATATATTCACAAATTATATATATAATATGAAAGAATCACTCTTTTTATCGAATTGATTTGGAGAGATGAGTTTGGCAAAAATCTTCCCCAACTTTGTAAAGTATCCAATACTCTCACTTAAAAGTGATTTATTAATGCATATTCTAGAGACGGTATTGGATCATACCCAACTTGACTTTATTTTAATTAAAAATAATAATGAAGCGCTAGCAACATAATGAAGCACCCCGATTTAAAAAGAAAAAAAAGAACATATCACAATAAATTAATTACTGAGATGTGTAGATCTTTTATTCAATATAGTAAATTAATATCTTTCATTGTTAAATGTCTTTGGTAATTAATATATTGTGTTCTACACTTTTGACCAACTCTAATATCCATTTATGTATAACACTTACATATGGCTCGTCGTGTTCTTTTTTTCGGGATTTCAAATTTTGTTTTTTCAAGTTGTTGAGTTAAAGCAAATATATTTAAGTAGTGATCACTAAGTCGTACGCGATTCGTATGAAACAAAACATTCAAATGTTCTTAATTTGTGTATTAGTATATGTACATAAATCCATAATTAGTTAATTAGCATTTGAAATTTATTTGTGTTTTTATTTCTGTTAATTGCATCTCTATGGATATGGTTAAAGCCCCACAAAACCAAACCACTCACTTCAAACTTCAAAGCAACATCACAGATATTACTTCACCTGCGGGACCCAAAAACAACGTAAGCTGGGTCCCACACTGTCTCTACTGCCACTTGTAATTCTCTCCGCCCACTTGTGTTCGTGTTTTGCTTTCCCTAAAATCCCAACGTCATGACTAATAAATTATAATGTGATATTGGAGGGGTTTATTTTAGATTTTTGGTTAAAATTTTATCACGTATATCTTAAAATGAATAATCTCAAATGTGGAAATGTTATATGCACTTTGATTTAAAATGACTTTTAGTTTAATTATTTCATTCTAGTTACACGATTATTGTGTTACTAGCTATTTTAAAATGTTATATATGCACTTCGTCTGATTTCTCTGTTCTAGAGAATAATTTGGTGCAAATCCCTCAGAAAAAAACATTCTTACGGAATCGGAAAACAGAATAATAAATGCGAACGTCACTAATAAAAAGAAACAAATAATTAGTTATTTTCAAAAAAGAAACAAAAGAGCATTCGAACTCATCCGAATATGATGCTCTATAAATACAAAGAACCTCTCACCACTTTGTTCGTAGGAAGAGCACAAGCCAGCCCCCACAAAGTGGTGTCTCACCTCTATTCCTATATATATTTTTAAATCCTCTATATCACATAATTTAGATATGGGACTAAAGATGTCGGAATCAGCCAAGCCCTACTTTGCAATGGTTTGCCTCCAATTCGGATACGCTGGCATGAACCTCGTGACCAAGGTTGTGCTTGACCGCGGCACGAGCCATTACGTCCTTGTGGCTTACCGTAATGCCTTCGCCACAGCCGCTATCGCACCTTTCGCCCTTCTCTTCGATAGGTAACATATAAGTTATCTCTATACATCGAAATATTGTACAAAGTTCGATTCTTCATTGGCTTCAATCATTTCAACAAAACTGTTTACAAAAGTAATTGTCATTTTGGATGTTCTAGGAAAGTGAGGCCGAAGATGACGTTCCCAATATTCATGCATATATTTGTATTAGCGCTTCTTGGGTTAGTCTTCGTTGATTTGAATCATTTTTCAAAACATTCGCTTGACATGTATATATATGAATTTTGTTTATATATTTTTTTGTAAATTGTTCAAAATAGGCCTGTGATCGATCAGAATCTATATTACGCTGGTCTTAAACTTACTTCACCGACTTTTGCCGGCGCCGTCACCAACATCGTGCCCGCTTTGACATTTATTATTTCCGTAATTTGCAGGTACCTAAATTTAAAGCATCAGTTTAAAATTAATTATATATAATGGCAGATAAATACAATAGGTTAATTGATACAATATGGTACGTTGATAATTATGTATGATTTAAATCTTTTGGTGATAAAAAAAAGGATGGAGAAGGTGGAGATGAGAAAAGTAAGATTCCACGCAAAAGTGGTGGGGACATTAGTGATAGTGGTTGGAGCCATGTTGATGATATTATTCACAAGGCCTTTAATCAACTTTCTCGGGTCACACCTCATCGGCGATGCTTCGTCGCCGGCCGGCGAGGACTACCTCAAGGCCACCGTTTTTCTCCTCATCGCCTCGTTTTCTTGGGCTTCCTTCTTCGTTCTTCAGGTACTTGATTAAATTTTTGAGATGACACACGTAAGTCGAGAAATTGTCTAAATTTTATTTGTTTTGGGAAATACACATGTACAACACGTTAAATACAAGTTTAGTTTGTGAATTTTTTATTAAAATTTTTGTTATAACGAATTTGAAAAATAGATTCTTTATTTCTTTAGGCGGCTACGTTGAAGAGATACTCATCTCACCTTTCATTAGCGACGATGGTGTGCTTCATTGGAACGTTACAGTCCACAGCCCTAACTTTTGTGATGGAACCAAGCCTTTCTGCATGGAACATTGGCTTTGACATGAACCTTCTAGCCTCTGCTTACCCGGTTCGTACTTCTTCTTGGTTTAGATATACAACTTTGTGTAATATATCGAATTATAATACTTAATAATGTGAATTGTGAATGTATACTTTTATAGGGTGTAATGTCATCGAGCATAGCGTACTACGTTCAAGGGATGATGACGAAGCAAAGAAGCGCTATCTTTGTCACTGCCTTTAACCCTCTTATTGTCATAATCGGATCCATCATGGGCTTCCTTATCCTCGGCCAAAGATTATACCTTGGCGGGTAAGCAACCGATAGATTTTGACTAATTCGGTCTCATGGCTCCATCCTCATATTGTGTCTAAACTACTACTGTGTTTTGTTATCAAATTCTTAAATCTTAGGGTTCTTGGAATGGCCATATTAATGGTGGGAGTCTGTGCGGTTCTGTGGGGAAAGGAAGGGGATGAAGAAGAGAACAGTGATGAGAAGTTTATAGAAGTTGTCAAATGTTGTAAAGGCTGTGGAAACAATAGTATCTTGATACCAAGAATTGATGAGGAAGTAGATGTCGAGATGCAAAATACGGGAAAAGCTAAGATGGTGGTGGGTTTGTTGTAGTCTCGTGAGTAGAACAATGTTCACGAGCTTAATTAATTAGATGGTTTAAGTCGTTTTTGAGTTAGATAGAGGATCAACTTTTTCTTTGTCCTATATACTGCTCCAACCTTTTGCTTTTAGATTTAGCTTTCTAAGCTTATTTAGTAGGGCTATTATGATTAAATAAATGTTTAAAATCTCTTCCATAATCAGATTAATAATCGCGCTTAATGAAGACATTTCTTTTGTATTAATATCTTGTTGATCTTCTAGACCCTTGTACAATTACTTTTTGCTATAAAACAAAATAAACGTTTTGCGATTAATTGCAAATAAAACGCATTACCTTTAGTAAATACAAGTAAACGACTCATTAATCACAATGCATAAGAAACACACTTTTCATTAAAAAAAAAACTCAAACTGTTCCAATAATTTTTCCTATATATATATATATTCCCCGGATTGAAAAGAAAATGAGAAAGACGAAGCAATTAAAGTATTGAACATTTCACAATACAAATATATATTTATATGATGGCCTTCAACTTCAAACCAACTACCGTCACCAAATCTATGGCTGCAACCTTGTTCACTATTATCGCGATGGCTGCATTTGCATCTGCAGCCACTGGTTTAGCTGAATCTCCTGAACCAGACCGCTACGTTAACGAATGTATGGCGAAGATATCTTCAAGGTGTGCGATGTATGCCACGGCCGAAATGTATGGCCATGGTCCGTTGAAACAAAACGGATGCTGTCTAGAAATTTATCAAATGGGACGACTTTGTCTTAACCTCGTGACGAATCATGTGATCAAAGAGCTTGTACCCAAGCTTGAAGGTGTTCAAAAACATGATCTTCTTGAGAAAGCCGCACAAATATGGTATCTTTGTGTCCCGGTTTAATTTTTATCTTGAATATCTTTTTTTTTCTTAACGAAAATTCATTGGGAATTATAAGAATCACAATTCGAGTTATGCTAGTAGATTTTTTTTGTTATCTGGCTACATTTTTTCTCCTTTTGATTTTGAACGTTGTATACAATAAAAATAATTTTGAACCAACAATGTTATCCCAAATCCCAATCGTGACACGTTCATCATTATAATTAACTTCTATAAATTATAATTATACAAATAATATAATTTTTTAGTTTCAAATTAAATTATTGATCCAGTTAAAATTTATCTAAATTAATAAATTATTATAATTTTGATTGATTTATTAAAAATTACCATAATTTAGATTAAAAAAAGATTGGGCAAAACACAATAATTATTTTCTTATACATCTCCATTTGATCTTGTTAATGATATGATATAAGTCTCGACAAGAGGGTTTGTGCAGGCCCGGTCCAATAAAAATGGGTCTGGGTGCGTGTTCACGTATAACAGATAAAACCCAACGTTCGATTAAAATGAAAAACGGCACGATGTTTTAGTTAAAGAGCTTTAAAAATTCATAAAAACGGTACGCATTCTCCGACTCGGCTCGCGAGGTTTCTCTTTCTCATTCGTCGTCGTCTCACTCGATCGCTCCTCTTGCTTCATCGCTAGCGTCGGGCTCTTCTCTGTTCGTCCTTTTGCTGCTCCTCCTAATGGCGAAACGATATCGGAATTTTAGGATCCAAACGCCTTTTTATGTCATACGCAAATCACTTCCTCTGCATATCTCTCCTGCGTCGTTACACTCTTTCTCTCCCAAGCCGCTAAAGGTACTTACTTTCGGTGGAGTATCTTCTTTTGAGATTCAATACATTAAAAAAAACCGAAAGTGATAGTGATGATAAACACAGTTATTTTTGCTGTCTTCCTACGGCCAGTGACAGTGTCCATTGGCCATGTCTGAGCTGAGAGGATCTATGTAGTATAGGTCAGTTATTGCAACAGTATAATGTAAGAATCATGTGAGATTCTCTTTTGGTTTTTCCTGGATTCAGTATTTTACTAGCTTTCGACAAGAAATTACATAGAAACTTAGTCGCAGTGGTGCATATATCTGTTACATTGATCAGTTTTCTTGTAGATATATGTGGTACTTGATGTTTCAGCAAAATCAGAAAGAAGAACATTACAATTAGTTTGGATTGGACGGCCTTAAGTTTGCTCGTCTCATTTTCCATTTGCTTTCTAATGGTATGAAATAGTTTAAAGCCTACAGTCTTCCATTTTCCATTTGCGTTCGATGTATAAACACATGAAGCTTAAACCTTCCGAGATTTCATCTCTCTTTGGTTTGTTCTTCCACCGTCTACTACTTTAATAAATTTTCCTCAGAATTTGCAGGAAGATCCAAATCTTGGCTTTGGTCCCTTGCTTGTTGAGTCTTCAAGTGGTTCTGGCAAAAGCATCTGGAAAATCTGCAGGAACGTCTCCCATTCATCTGCACTCATGTCTCCGAAATAAACACCTTCTGTGTCATCATGATTCACACAGACCGGGTGGCTCTTGCTCCTCACGATACTCCTATCTTTCCTGTCTTCTTCTCTGTTAATGTCGTCGTTTGCATCGTTGGTCGGTTTATTATGTGTACCAATCGAAGAACACATCATGAGAGCAGAGAAGGAGGGAGCTCTTGGAAACAAATGCGGTTTATACACCTGACTGATCTCTTCTTTAACCTCTTTGCATTGTATATTTTCAAATTCTTCGTCAAAGTTAAAAATACAACACTCTATCTCCGCTTCTACTTCATCCCATTCATTACTATAATCATCATCACCGTCTTCTTCGTCAGTTCCACCAACCACGCTTGCTTTTGCTTTGGAGCAAAGAATCTCCAACAGACTGGAACTCTCTTCACCTCTGCAGATGTTCCGAGTCATCTTCTCACCTATCTCTGCAAGACACAGCCCTGAAGCAGCTGCCTGTTTCAAGAATATAGTGCAGACAATGAGGACTCGTATGGAAGATTCCTGTATAGAGCGTAGCTCAGTTCTTAAAAGCTCTCCGTCTTTGAAAGGGTCCAGATTTGATATATACTGAAGCTCTGCGTCGGTGAATGGAACCGAAGCTTGAGGCCAGTTAAGCCATTCGAAATAGGGATCGTCGAGGCATTCAGGTAGGCAAAGACCATGATCTATAGGTACGAGCTCTGCGGCTCCAACTCCGTTATAACAAGTCACATCCTGGTCAGGTATCTTCTTCACTAACATGTTTCCGGCATGTCTGTCGAGGTTCAGGAGTCTCACATCAAGTATCCCGATCCTGTGGACTGAACCAACCGTGAAGCTTCCTGGTCCAAGCTCTCCTGCGTCAAAATCATGACCCACATACCGTTGCAAAGAGGCTACTTTACAGGCGGCGTCACTATCACTGACATGGAATGGAACGTGTGAGATTCTGACCAATGCGGTTGGCGGAACGCTGGAAAAGCCTTGGTGGTCTAAGAGGTAAGCAGCCAATTCGCGGATTCCGGATTCACCAACGCGGATTGACCGTTTCATACCGGGTTGCCCGAGCATCAAACCGCCAGATCCTTTAGGATTGTTGAAAGCTAAGGGCTCTTCATCAACTGGTTTTGCAACAGCAATGCTCTGACCCTTTCCGGTTTGCAAAAGATAAGCACCTCCTAAACCACTAGGTAAAAGCAAAGGCTGAGCTCCAGAAACCATTGCCATGGTTACTTCAGCTACAAGGGCGCGTATTATGGGAACTCTTCGACCACCGAGGATCTCAATTTGCGGAGCAGAAACAGCAGTGGATTTGAAACTGCCATCTTGATTTCTAGAGGATATGGTGAAGCATGGAGTGGAAACGCTTCGGTGATTCAAAGAGTGTGAAGCGGTGAGATTGGTTGGTTTCGTGTTGAAATCGAGAAAGTTGAAGTCGAGGTTGGTTAGAGATTGCAGTCTGCATCTTTGTGAGGATCTGCCAAACTGTGTGAACCGGTCGGTTAGTGGATCGAGAGCCAAGGCCATACAGTTCATGCCAAACCTTTTTCTTTTTCTGGCAATGTTTCTCAGATTAATTGTAGCACTCTCGGATGGATTTCTTCAATCATTAAAATGTCCAATTCGTTAAAATCATTTCTTTGAATGGCTTGATTACTCCATAGCACCTGCAAATTCTTCTCTATTTAGTAATTCATGAACAGAAGAAAATGTTCTTCAAATATATATAGATGCAATGCGAATAGGAGACCTTATAATCCCTCGCTCCTCCAACCGTAAATCACCGCAAGTTTCTGCAAATTATAAGCAATATTCTATCGTAAACACACAATTGCCCTAAGAAAAAGAACAATTGCTTGAAGAACAAGTCATAGTAAAAGAAGAAGAATTGTGAATGCGTACCCTGAATACAGGTGGAGGCATTCAGGGAAAAGAACGAATGAAAGATTGAACAAACAAACAAAAATGAGGGGAGCGTCAGAGAACCGACACTGTCATCGGAAAAACAAAAATTCTGGGACTCCCCTTTCCCAGACTTCTTCTTTCTCCTTTGTTTCTTTTTTTTGTTTCTTTTTTTTCAAATTTAGGTTTTTTATTTTTCTATTTCTTTCATCCTCTTTCCTCCAAATTTATTAGGTGCTATAAACGTTTTGTACTTATCTGATTTTCCCGCTTTTGTAGGAGAGAAAGAACTAAAATGAAATTTGCCGACAATAGACGTATAAGTTAAAACTCTGTTTATTTAGTTACATTGAAACTACACTATTGTGTTGCGTTTGTTTGTCATCATGTAAGTACAGTTTTTTTAGCAAGAACCTGAACTTTATAGAGACGTTAATGGATGCTCTAAGAGAGCTGAAGTATCCTTACAAGCTGCGAAGAACTTTGTCTCAAACGAAAACTATTTTTTTATCTTATAGGGAAAGTAATACCGAGGGGAAAATATGTCTCTGTAGAGATGTGAAAAATACAAATCTGATGAAACAAAATTACTTTATATACAAATTAAAAACAGAGGTTTTATATAAGTTTTTCTATTTTTTTTCTCTCGGATGTTAGGTGCAAGACACACTTTTGTGTTGCAAACCTCAACAACTCGTTTACAAAAACTCTCTTCATTTTCCGTACATACAATTTTTTTTTTTGGGTTTGTGTTCCTTTATACAATTACCTTGATGTTGTAACCGGAGGAGCTCTGCTTTTGCGAACTGCTGCTTCTTTTTTACAGCTTGAACGTTGAAAGCAGTTTCTTCCGGCGCTTTTTTTTCTTTCTTTTTTTGGTTTTACAGACAGATGATTATAGCGCCTACTATTACCAGGAGCACCGATGATGTCCTTTTGAAGGTTGGACTGATGCTCGCGGAAGCTGTTTAAAAACATATTTCAGATTTTAAGATGTTTGAGTTCAGCGAAACAATAAATCCATGGATGCAGATGTTGAGAACAGAAAGAAAGACTTACACGGAGTGGGAGAAGGTGAAGGAGCTTTTCCACCAGTTGGTTCTGATTCTGGGGTGTTTCTCGCTGGAGGTGGGATATGAGTAAATACGACATGGGGAAGTGGACCAGATACTGGAATAGCATGTTGACGAGGCGGGGTAAGATTTGGTGCTGGTGCGTGTTGCTGAGATCGATGTGGTGCAGGCCTTGGTGTTGCACTGTGATGGTTCAGAGCATTGTTTCCTTTTGGTCTCCTCTGCTCGTAAGGGCAAGGCGGGTTTCTCGGGGGTAAAGGTAAATGTTTGGCTGGCGCAGATGCAGGTACCAAGCTCTTAGTTGCAGGTGTAAGGCTCGCAGGTGAGGGCTCTGGAGCCAGCTCATGATGGTGGTGATGATGACGATGGTGATGATAATGGTAGTGTTGGTGGGTTTCAGGTTGAGGAGAAGGGGAAGGGGAAGAGGAAGGAGGTGACGATTTGACGGGTGAATGAGGCAAGATTGAGGAAAGACGGACTTGCTTAACCTTACCAAATACGGTGTGGTTTAGGCCGAGGTTTTTCGAATGGGAGCTAGTGATAGTTTGAGCAAGCTGCTTCAACCTTGAAGAGGTACCGAATGTGAGCAAAACAGAAGAATGAATTATAGTAGGAGGCGCCACCGTTGAGCCTCTGGTATTTGACAATGTTATGTACAAGTTCTGCACTCGAACAAGAGAGAATTTCAAGATTCCCAGTCATTAGCAATAGAATTTATCCTTGTGAATTGAAATTGTCATACCTCATAGGGAGCCAGATTTATACCCTTCTTCAGCTGACTAGTGAGTTCCTCGAAGTTTGATTGAATTTGGTAAATCGAAAAGTTTAGTGTGAAGTTGAAGAGAATCTGCGCTTTCTGCAAGGGGAATATAGGCTGGGAAGGGATCACAGTTATTCCTCCTGGGAATTTTAGCACTTCAAAAAAGAAGGGTTGCCCAAACAAGGATTCAGTCAAGCGGAAAGACAACTGCTTTTGGACCAAAGTTTCAAAAGCTGCCTTGATCAGACTCTCAATTTCGGCAGGTATCTTAGAATTCTTCTTCTCAGGGTCGATTGCAAAAACAACCATTGTTCGGTTCAGATTGCCCCAGGGTTCAAGCGCTAATACCACAACCTGGCTCAAGAAAAGAAACAGAAGTTACATAATGATCAAGTTGGAAACGAAGAAATCCATGAAAGTGGAGATCTGGAATAGAAGCTTAGTTACTTTGGTCATGGGAAAGCTTATTTCATCAGTGATATCATTCTGAAGCTGCAACAAATTGTCTTCCAAGAACGAAACTGGCTTTTCAACATCAAAACTGGCCACTATTCTGTGATCTGCAAAAGAAACAAACACCAAAAAGGGACGTAGTTGCTCTATCATGAAACTTAGAGACAGATCATGACCTCAGATATACGTAACTAAAAGAAGTTGTTGCTCCAGTGGGCAGCCAACTTTTGGTGAACGCAATTCATATACAACCATTATTTTGGTGAACTTAACAAACATAAATGGAAAAAACCATTGCTTTTCACGAAACATATGTGAACCAGATCCATCTATTTATCATCAATACTGAAAAAACAGTATTGATAATTTTTTAGCTCAGCCAAGCTTAAAACAACATTCTGATAACATTTATAGAAATCCACTTTTTAGGCAGTCTTGATTACAAATACTAAATATGGAGTTCATGGTGTAATCATCAGGCACTTTGGGACAAAAAAACACATTCTTATTTGACTAAACTCCGCAACTAGATTTTACATATACTTTCAACATAAATTCATATATAACCAACAAAGGAAACGCCTAAAAATAGCCATTTCTATGTCCAAAGTCAATGAAAATATACATTCCCTACATCATCTCCTCAAAAATTGAAGGATAATCCATTACAGATCAATCAAGATTTATTCAGAAACGAGCTTTTTTCCTGTTATGGAAAATATTCCACCTTTATAACATCTCATTCTCATTTTCATTCATGTGAAACATCGATTCGTTTCTACATACATTCCCATGTGAAATCCAGAAAAACAAAAATCGAATTGGAAACCCTAGATCTGTACCACAAATCACATCAATGCAAATAAACACGATCCACGACGGAATCACATAGCCTAGAGGATTGAGAGAAAAAAAAACGCGACTTTTTTACCTTTAAACCTTGGATCGAGATCTAGATCCCCACGATCTGATAATCCGAGGAATGGAGGCAACCAAAATAGCGCAGAGAGGAACACAGCAGCAGAGAAAGCAAGAATCAAAACGCATCTGAGACTAAAGCATCTAGAGATCCGAGCGGAGCAACACCCGGAGCATCTGTTCCGTCCGTTATTCCTAGCCGTATCAGCTCCGTCGCTCACGGGGAGATTCTGCTCATCGTCAGTGTTCTTCCCCATAACAAGCAAAGCCACAGCGTGAAACAGAGATTCATTCACGGAAAATCACCAAAATCTCCTCCGATCGGCAGCTCCAGATCCTGCCGCACCCATCAATAGGCTGGGTTCTTCCCCCTTTCACAGTCCGTGAAGGAAATAAAAAATCTCTTTTGAAAGGAAGATGCTCCCAAAAGCAAGCAACAAAGCGACTTCCTGTCGACTGAAACAAAAATGTAGGGCTCAGGGAGACGGAGGAAGGAAGGAAGAAGGCAAAAAGGAGTGAAGTAGCTTTCTCTGCAAATGACAATAGAGAGGAAACTCCTTTTTTTTTTAGTTTCCTAATTGTGATGTGAGAAGAGTATTGTGTTCTCTCGCTTTATCTTTTTCTTTTTTCCTAACATTTAACATTTGTTTAGTAATTTATGTACAGAGCAGTTTGTACTAGTGGGTGTGAGCTCGTGTCAGTTTCAAATTCGAAATTTCATACTTTTTTCATTTCTTTTTTAATATTATTTTTTTAGGCAACCAAAAAGAAAAAAAATATTGATGAATTGAAAACCAATGACATAAACATATATATTTCCCAAATAGATGCAATGCTCATTTGTAAATTGATTTTTCATTCCTTTGTGGATTGTATACACAAAACGTTGACTGATTATAATATATATTAAAACAAAGAAGATAGATGTGAGAGTTAATAAAAGTTTGGAAAACATATGCTATTATGTAATCTTGATGATGCTACTTATAAACGAAAGTTATTAAGAGTTTTATGAATCGTATACTAGATTTATAGGAAAGATTTGATGAGAAAAAGGGTTTTGTTAAAACCATTTAATGTGTAGCTACTTTTAAAGAAATTATACAATTTTAGGTATTGCTATTTTTTTTCTCTACGAAAACATTGCAAATTAACTATGTTTAATTAACTAATTGAATGTTTTCTCTTTGTTGCATACAAGTCACGCACTATATAACACGATCAAAGGGTACTAGTTTAGATCATCACTACTTGAATGTTTGAGGAGGTGAAAATAGAGAAATAGATTAAAGAAAGAAACTGTGTATAGAATTGGAAGTAACTTGTTCATCAGAAGTAGTTGTGAAACTTCGATCACGGAAGAGACAAACAAAAAATCTCTGAAGAAAAAAAAAGATTTTTAGGTCAAAGACTTTAGTCACTTTCCCTCTACGGCAGAAATCTTGTGGGTCTTTTTAAAGCTTCTTCTTCGTCGGTGACATGACATTAAGTTTAAGATAGAGAGCTAGTTTCACGACATTTGTCATACATAATTTATATACCATGTGTGATGTGGCTAATGCTATTTACTTGCTTTTTCTAACTACAAACCATGTGTGATTATTCACTGCTTAGTGCTTTATTCAACCAAGAGGACAGAACTCGAGTTTCGATTGGTTCCTATATCCAACTTTAGGTTAGTAAAACATAGAAAATGACCAAAATTTAGGAATTTTTTGTCTAAAAATCATTCATAAACCTAAGGTTGTGATATTTTGCAATTTTAAATGTTAATTTTTGTTTTTATAATAATTGTCCTCATACAACTAACTTTTGTGGAACATATATGTATATAGCTAAAATCAGAAGAAAAAAAACTTTAATATAGAAAAAGAAAGAAGATATTACGGAATCTACTATTTGTGGTGTTAGCATATTCGTGATATGGCCAAAAATGGGTTGATTAGTATATTATATATCTTTCACATCAAACAAGCTAACGTTAGCATTGAACTAACGCAATTTGGTTTGTTCATCAAACCATCACTTTCGTCTAAACTGAGACATAAATCTTATATTTATCAATGAGATTAAGAGATTCCAGAAAATGGTCAAGCTTTGCTAGAGCATCGTTCTTATCAAGTTCTGGTATAGCATCATTTCGTAACCAGCTTTTGCTTACGAAATGTGTAAGTAAAACAAAACGTAAAAATAAGTTTGTAAGAAGAAGAAACTCCAAAGCAACCGAAAGAATGATATATAATATATTACAAAAAAAATGCAGACCGAAGTTTGGTTGGCGCCAGCCGAAACATACATTCACGAATTATATAATTCACGTATAAAACACACATTATCTTAATACAAATTGATCAGTATAACATGCTAACATGTGTGATGTAGAATCCATTAACTAAAACACAAAAGTTGATAAACCACATTATACCTTGAAGCAGTTTCTCAGTTTATACATTTAGGTTTTCAGGTTTTATCACCAACCTCTCAAGCAAAACATAAGGTAATGGAGCGCTCAGATTCACCTGAGAAGAGTCAAAGTAAGCCAATTGCAAAATCTTCAATAACTCTTTTTTATTTTTTGGTATGTTTGACATCATCACACTTCTGATTCTCAACTATTCTACAAACCAAAAATCCAGAATCCAAAGAAAAACTCTACTTCATCATCGGTAGCTCAACTTCACGTAGGATACTAAAGGCTCAAGGGCTGGATAACATGGACCGAGTGGAACTCGTTCCAAGCTCAAAGCAAGCCAATCGAAAAGTAAATAATGATACTCTGAAAAATGCAGTATCAAAGAGCCACACACAAGTTTCCTCGTCTAGAGATACTCAAGCAACAAAACTATAGCCTTTTAGCTCTTGATGCACTTCTTCACAAGAATGTACACACAAAGCTATTTTCTTCTGGCCTTTCTCCCAAGGAAATATGCGTGCTTTCCAATATGTTGAAGCTAAACTCACAGAAGAGATTAAATCGATGAGACAAATCACAAAGAGATGCCTTCTAGCTGATACAAGACCTCCAACATGTCTGACCGTATTTTTGTTTGTGAAAGAAATTGCAATTATGGTTTTCAATCTATGTATCTTCAATTTCCTTTCTCAAGATAATATTTTACTGGATGTCTCCTCTCAGGGTGAAAACTTTGATTGGAAACGTCAAAAAAAACTGAAGAGAGTAGCAAGAGATAGCCTCTAATGATCGATCGAACGTGACTGTAATCGGTTTTGCAAACTCTTGTTTTGTTTTTTACACTCCTTCCACTCCCAAAAACAAAAAACTTGCACGATGAAATATTTGTCTTCCTTCAGTTGCTAACTTTGTCTGCATTTCCTTCCTTTTTTCTCAGGGTATGGCCACAGAAGAAAAAAGAAAATTAAATTTGCAGATGATGCAAGAGATCTCTGATATGTCAAGCTTTTTAAAGATTTTGATTTGGAATCTGAATCATACAAAAAAATAATGTAAAAACTCTTCACAGCATTATGTGCATTCATGTCTTGTGTTTCACGCTTTCACCAGAACGTGATGCTGTTGCGGTTGCAGAGAGGTTAATGAGAGAATAGCGTCAAGATTTTGTGGAAGAAGCGAATTTATACTTGTTAAGGGGCCTTTGACCATTACTTAAACGAGTCCCTATTAAAAAAAAGATGCTATAATTAAAAAAACGTATGGTTTATAATTAAGAGATAATTATTAAAACCACCTTGACCAATAAATTTATCATTTAAAAAAGAAATCTTGGGTATAGCAGCTTTTGCTTACGAAATGTGCAAGTAAAACAAACCTAAGAATAAGTTTTGTGAAAAAAGATAATCCAAAGGCAACTGAAGAATGATATAATAATGAAAAAGAAACAGATCGAAGTTAGGTTGGCGCCAGCCGAAACATACATTCATCTATAGAATAAAACATAAATTATTTAATACAACAGTAACATGCTAACATGTGTGAGATAAAAGTCCATTAACTAAAACACAAAGTTGATAAACAATAAACCACAGAAACATAAGTTCTACAGTAAATAATGAAAAAAAGTAAGGGAAAGAGAGCAGAACAAGACGAAGTGTACAAAGAAATACAAAGACGGAAGTAAAATAAAAGGTTTAACAAGGAGTTAAGTTTTCGGTTTACCCTTTAATAGTCAAAAGGCCATCCACTATAACCAGTATGGGATTGTTGTTGATGATGTTGATTTTGTTGCTGCTGCTGCTGTTGCTGGTTAAGATAATTATATTGGCCTTCTTCTGCAGTGGCTGTGTTGTTTGTGTCTCTGCGGTTTTGGGTCGAGCTTGAGCTAGACGAACGGAATGGCCAGAGGTTAGAGAAAAGGCTCCTTCTTCTGTTGTTTTCTCTTCCATTCGTGCTTCTGTTCTGATCACTCTGTGTGCTTGAAGAAGATCCTCTTGATGGTAACTCTTTCCGACAGACTGGGCACGAGTTATGCTGAACCAGCCACGGGACGATGCAGTCAGAATGATAGATATGGTTACACGGCATCTGTTTTGCTTCTGATTTGAGTTCAAATTCGTCTTTGCAAACCGGGCAGTGAGACTCTGATGACTTCAGATGCTTCTGTGTGATTTTGATAGTTGGCAATGCATCAATTGATGATCTTGGTGCAGGTGGTGGACCTCGGTGATGGGTTCCCGATGAAAGCTGCTCAATCAATTCTTCAAGACCGGGTCCGAAAAAGTAGTCTCCGGCATTGGTGTTGCCACGAGTGATACCAATTCCAGGCGACCCGTTGAACAAGGCTTCGACTGAATTATTATCTCCACCAGCCAATCTAAAGGGTGCTTGGCCGCCGAAGATCAAAAAAGGAGCTATACTTGAAAAGCTTTCAGAACCCCCAGAGCCAATTCTTCCACTGACTTCTCGGTCGTAGCTTCTTTCAGCTAAGCGGCTTCTCATAAAAGCTGAGAAAGCTTCCATGAGATCAAAGGTTGGATCACGTTCAACATCCCTGTGAGCTCTAAGCGTATCAAAAGGGATATTCGGTGATACATCGATTTCTTCAACAAATCCTCCTCCACAATAGGGACAGAGAGAATCTCTACCTCGAAGCCAAACACCACGTTGACATCTGTGACACCAGTGAGTGTTTCGACCACTCGACATCCTCCAGCGCGTCACAACAAATCTCCTTAGAAAACCAGAGAAAATAAAAGTCCCTGTGCTTAAAACTTAGGAAGCCTTTAGCTGCTTCAGTCAGGTACTAGTTATTAGCCTGCAAAATCCAGTAGGAGAGCTGGTCACCAACTCTTGCTAACTTGTTGCAAGTTGGTAAACCAAAGAGATTTTGACCATAATCCTACTTTCCAAGCTTATCTGAGCTTAGCGCATACTACAAGACCCAAATGTAATTTATAGGTCACATCACAATTCAGCAAATAAAAACCAAACACATGTTTCACCCAATTAGGAGGTCTTCCTGATTCCCTTAGCAATACACACTTCATTCCCAGGTTTAGAGCATTCACACTCATAAAACATCACTACAATCTTGTAATCTGTGATCTGTCTTATACAAACTGTAGCTCAATCATGAATCAGAAAAGATTCTCTAACAGGATCGTTAATTGCTTCATATACACTAATTAAGCGAACCCAATGAAAATATGACCAACGAATGAGTATGATCGATTTGGATGAACTCAGAAGCCGAGCTAGCTAGAATATCTCAATGAGCCATACATGCGATCCCGCAATGGAGAGAGAAATCGATTGACACCATGAAGAAAGTATAATGCAAACGATCTATAGCAAACAACACATCTTTCAGAGGGATGATCAAGCGAAGTAAGATCAATCGAAAACCAGATCACGGTAAAAGCTTCAGACAAAAAAAAAAGACATGAAATCCACAAATGCAATCCAAAAAACAGAGCAAAAACACAAAAGTATCCGAAGGAAAATCGTAAGGCACCTTATGCGCAATTTTGAGCGAATCAGATCCAATGATCCAAATATACAACCCGAAAATGAAATCCGCGACCAAAAAAAAAGAACAAAATTTAAGATTCGCGACACAGTTACTTGGTTAAGAAGATCAGCTTCAATCAGTTACCATACCTCATATAGATCCCAATGAAACCCTAGAGAAGCTGTGGTGAGATGGATTTTGGAGGAAGAAGACGAAAAAGAGAGCGAAGCTGGAAGAATCTCTCCGTCACACTCTATTGAGAGTATTGACTGTGAAAAAAAAAAAAGGCTTGTCTGTGTATATATTCTGTAAGACTGTAAATCCTTTAACTCCCACGAGCCACGTGTCTTGTTTTATCTACTTACCCCTAACTTTCTCGATATTCACAGTTCTGCCACTCTGACAGTCGCCGGCTTTTTGTCACGCTTTCTTTGCTTCCGGCGGAAGATTACTCAATATACTCACGACAGAAGTCGTTTCTTTATTTGTTTTTATCTCAAAAGATTTTTATAAATAGAACAAAAAAAAAAGAATCCAATCAACTATGCTCCGATTCGATGCTACTACATAGATGAAGTTTAATGTTACTGGAACAAATTAAAAACAAAATGGAAACCTGGGATGAAAAATTGAAAATTGAAAAGATGTGCTAGGACGTAGGATTCATCTTCTTCCGGCGTTTCCCGCCGGAAAACTCACCGACCCTTTTACGAATGGAGCTCCTAAGCTTCTCCAGAATCCTCCTCTCACACACACGCAACACAAGCGAATGATACAATCTCCTGTCTCTCGGAAGAAGACAAGTCTCGAGCCTAACAATGTCATCTTCCAAAGAAGTCAATGCTCCATATAAACTCTCTCGCTTATCTACTATAGCAAGAAGAGCTTCACAAACACCATCTGTGAGAAGAACGTCGCTGCTGTCGGTTTGTCCAAACATGAACTTGTGTTTCCCGATTGTTATCTCTCTTCCTTCTTTAGAGACACAATCACCTGTTGTGGATGTGGCTAGATCGAGTTTACTGTATGTATCGTCTGGTAAGAGCAGTATATAGAGTAGCATCAGGAGCTCGGTTTGTGGTTCACCGGTTGAAGAAACCTCAAAATATTCTGAGTTTTGGCTCTCGCATCCTGTGTAACCTAGTTTTCTCCATAAGGCGAGTCTAGCTCGAGTGTGCCGGCTTGTGAATGAGGATGTGCTCCATTCGGTTACTAGTTCTAGATCTATGTTTACTATGTCATACGGATTGTCGGGCTCTGTAAATCCGTACCTATGGAGTAACGCAGCATTACCCATCAAACCATATGTATTGAATACCTACAAAGAAATTACGGCATCAATGCAAATGAAAGATGACTTTAACAGATCAAGAGTTGAAAACAAAATTAAAGTCTTCATACCTCGGCTCCAGCTGGGACATTCTTCACCATAATCATTTCTAAACTGGATCGATCGTCTTGCAACATTGAAGAATTTTCTTCTTCTTCTTCTTCTTCTTCTTTGGCTTCGTCGTCAGTGTTTTCACCAGGAACATCCTCAAAAGATTGCTCAGGTGAGGAAGAGCTTTTATTGGAAGGCTCGTCCTCATCAGTGGCCTCATTAGCAGCATCACTGTTGTCAGTTTCATCAGTTTCAGTATCGGATTCAGTGTGAGATGATTCAGCGGTGAAATGAACATCTTCTGCCCCAGTTTTATGATTGAAGCTGTGATATGGAGTAGTAAACAGGCAAGATTCAGAAGAGTGGACAATGAGTAAAACATCAGGTTTTTGACAGAAAATCCACCGAGCGTGCTAGAATCACATGTAGTCCATCAAAAAACGACTTCCAAGGATCATTTTTCCCACAGATGGCAAAACTCAGAACGGAAAAGCACAGTTTTAAGTAAACCAAGATGCTGCAATCCTGAACCAGACTTTGAAAACTTCAGCACATTAATTGGCTAATATATAGATCATCTGCAATCATTCACAGGACTTCAAAAAGACTCGGTCTAATCGGAGTGACTGAACCTTAAGAGACCTTTAAAGTCTACTCAGAGGAAATGTCTTGAGGACAATATAAATAAAGCAAATGTTGCACCAAAGAAAAACAATAATCAAAGATTAATTCGGGTTCGATTAGCTAGGCAAATTGGCCAATATACAAGACGCAATGCACAAGTCTTGACAGTGGATAAAGAAAATTAAGAAAGCATCTATATGACTACATGGTCGGCCAACAACAAACAACATGTCTACATCCTAAACATACAATCTTCAACAAACAAAGTTTAGAGAGTAAGAACAGGAAAGCATTTCTTAATGAAATTTCCATCATATTATGCTTGACTCAATCTCCACGGCTTTCTTTGGTTGACACATAATAATCTTAAAAAGGCAGGAAGACAGATAGTGATCAAAACAAATATGAGGTGAACTTACAGATCTGCAAGAGGGACCATCCCGGATCCATGGTAGTCATCGACCAGGAAAGACCGTGACGCAATTAGACTCTTGGCCGCAAGATACTCTTTGATTCCGAACGAATCAGGGTCAACATTCCCAGGCAGTGAAGAGGTAAGTGGCACAATGCTTTCTTTCCAGTCCTCATCTATAAGAACATGATCTTCCTTCACGACCTGCCTACAAGAAAGTCAAACTGATGAGTAGTGAATTCAACTAAGTTCCAAGCTTTCATTAAAAAAAGTGAATCCCTTTCGTGTCTGAAAGCAAGAATCAAAATGCAAATGTAATTAAAATTGGGGTGAGAAACCTTATGAAGCTCTGTTCCAGACAAGAGAGAATCCAAGTCATGAAGGGGCCAGACAAGAGGTAGATCCTCCTGAATAGGAAGAATCTGAAGGTATCCAGCCCAAGGGGATTCTTCACCCAAGCTTCTCTCGTACATGATAGCCACGGAGAGACCTAAAGTTCCATCTAACTCAGCGGATTCGATAATCTCACGAGCCCCACTAGTTTTGATGGTGAGACAAGCAGTTTTCGAGATATTGGCAACGACATCTCCTTCCTTCAAATCGGACAATGCTCTCACAGAGATACCGTCGTTCTGGTCGTCGACGAGATCGAGAGCGTCGCTGCAATCAACTCCGTTTGCTTTCATCCATCTCTTGAATGCTCGTAACCTCCTGGTGACAATTGAGAGATTAAACAAGAGAGAGGCAGACATTTCGAAACTATTCCACATTGCAATGAAAGTTTTTTATTCATTGAACGAAGAAGATTGAGAGATAACCTCGTGACCATGATCTTCGAAGTCTATTTGAGTATTGTTGGACTTACTCTCTGATGGATTTGCCGGAGGGAAACAAAAACAACAACGACGGCGTAGATGATGATGAAGGAAGGGTTTATGCTCCGTATTATAGAAATGAAAGGGTATTCACGGAAATACCCTTCCATCAATTTGGACTGAAATTAAACTTTTTTTTGTTAGTTTTTCGGATCAGAAGAAATAATTTTTAAAAGAAAAATACTAAGAATCATCAACCCGACTAAAAAGAGTTTTAACTTTTTATTAGCCAAATTTTTTTGTTAATTAAGCTATTTTAATATTTAAAATCTTTGTTGAACAAGCCGTGTTAGTCTCAATGTTAACATTGACTAATGTTGTGACTAAAACAAATTAAAGAACAAAAGTTAGTGACTTTTTAGTAAATATTTGTTTTTTTTTCCAACTTTTGATTAAAATAATTAAAATTATTACAAATAAAATTGTCAAAATATCAAAAAATTATTGTGGATGAGAAAATATACAAAAAATCAATATATCATTGATTTCAGAAAAAAAAGTGGTTACTAAAATATGAAATCAGGGTTATATCTTTCACCTAAAATAAATTTTGAAAGATTTTGTAACTGAAATAAAAAATTCATAAATATTTTTGAATCTTATATATTAGCATAATAAGATTTTTTTATTAATACAATTTGTGAAAGTTGATTCACAATTAATTTTAAATACTTTTGAATTTTAAATATATGTTTAATTTTAGAAAAATAAAATATTTATAAATGTTTTTACTATTCAGTATTAATTTAGTATCAAAAATTATAAACAATAAAAATGAAATAATTACTCAACACTTATTATTAATTATAATTTTATTAATTCAAAATACCAAACCTATTTCAATAGTTAACAAATATTAAATTGATTCATAGATATGTATGAGTTACATATTCTCATTAATTATCAAAGCAAAACTTAATGTACTTTTATTTATATTGATATTAAAAATATAAGTGAATAAGATTAGTAAAACTATCAAAAATAGTCAAAACCTAATTATGTTTAAAAACTATAAACAAAAAATAATTTGAATAAAAAAATTCTAACTTTTTTGTTAACCAAACCATTTTAGTCCTAATAGTAGTCAACTACTGTTAGGATTTAATCGGTTAGTCAACATAAATTAGGAATTAAAACTAGTAGTCTATAAAACGTTGTTTTGCTCATGAACAAATTGAAAGTTATTTTTTTGACTGAAACTGTGTAGTTTATAATTTTTTTGATATTTTTTCTAAATTTTTACTAATTACTAAAATTTTAGGGGAAATGGTAAATTTTTAACAACTCATCACATACAAATTATCTATGTTTTTGTAATTATGACATGCGTACACATATGACATAAAAGCACTTTAGCTCAAAACATGGTAAAGGTAATAATAATTTTCTAATATCCAACTTGATGAAGTAGATATATTAAAGAGATTTTTGCATCCAGTTTGAAAAAGCAAAGTAATAATTATAGAGGATGTTATTACACGAAAAAAAAGTTAGTAATAATTATAGAGGAAAATACATGTTTTTTTGGGTAAGTAATTCCTAAAACAAGGACATTGACTAAACTTCCATCTTCTAATACATTGCAATTTCTGATATTTATAAATACATAGAGAACTAAATATTATCCTTAAACAAACCAGCAGTGTTTAATAAGTCTTTGTAATCATTATAACAAGAACAAGATAAGATGAATATTCAGCCGAAACAACAACATAGTCAGGTCCAAAAGCAACAACAAAAACAACAAAATCTTCCTCGACCTTCTCCATTCGATGAGTTGTCTTCAATTTTCTATCTTCCACAGCAAGAAACTTCAAGATTTGGTGATTCAACTGGAGATCACTGTCTCAATACCAAATTGTTCTTAGGAGTGTCGAACAACACCGGTTTATTAGAAGAGATCGTAAAGGAAGGAATGAAAAATAATATTTGATAACTATGGAGTTTGAGTAGTTTTGTTGTGTTTACTTTTCCATTAAAATAAATAAGATGACATTTATAATATTTTTGTAAGAAAAATCATGAAATTTCGATTATCCACCATAGAAAATTGCATCTTGAAACAATATTTAATTCAGTTTCGGTTGATTAACTAACCTAGTTGCTAATCTCCTGTATTTTGTCAACTGTCATCGAGATTCGAACTCCTTTAGGAGAGTTAAAAAGCTATGTCGAGATCCTTGATTATTAAAAATATTATTTATGCGTTTATTTATAATTTTTCTTTTATCTCAATTTTAAAATCTTACAAAAAATTCAGTTTACAAAATATTTTTCGCAAATTTTGGATATAGATATATGGTTAAAACAAACGAAAAATTCTTATTTCTCTTATCTGAATAGGAAAATGAAATTTAATGTACACTCAAAATTAGTATACAATCTCTACCCTTTCGAAACAACTTGTTTTTTTTTAAGTTTTGGTCCAACGTATTTTTTATTTCACTAGAAATATGAATTTCATAATAAATTTTACGTTTTTTTCTTTCTTGTAAAAACAAACTAATGTTTTCTCGAACACAACTTAACAAAAACATCTGTTTTCTCCAATGGAAAAAAAACAAAAAAAGTTCAAACTTATCCATTCGATAGCAGCAAGACCTTCTCCGGTACGAAAAACCGGAAATTGCACGGTTCGATCATTATTACAAATATTTTTTTCTTCCGTCAGGTTTTAGAGCATTTTCATTGGTGATATATTCATTTGGATATTTCATTCATATAAATATTAATATTTCTATTTAATTTATTATTAGTTTTAATATAAAAATAAATTAAACCATTTATAGCAAAACATGTGTCACATGAATGTTTAAAGGAATTCTCAAAATCTCTAAAATGAAAAACCCATTTCATTCTCTCTCTTTTTTTATTAATTTTTTTTATTTAATCATTAAATACCATGTAAATACTACCACATGGACATGCTTTTAGAGCATCTCCATCAAATAATTGTGACCAAATTTCTTAAACTAAAAAAGTTAATAAAATATCAAAAGTATGAGAGAATATGAGAAGGGGTTTTCATAAATTCTTATTTGAGAATTGCACTAGAAACTTTCAAAACATGTGTTCTTTTGTTAGTAGTTTATTTTCTTTTTTTAATATTAAAATTTAATTATAAAATTAAAAACTTGTTTTGAAAACTCTTTGGGATGGAGATGCTCTTAGGTTTGTAGCATTCATCTTTGCTACTTGAACACGTTCTTTCACGGCTACGCAATCCCCAATGTCGCCATCCATCACGTCAACATCTACAAGTACTGTACACTCCCAAATAGCTTGCAGGTTTACCGTACGGACGATCCTCTGCCTCCTCCGTCGTCTAATAACAAGTCTCAAGGGAACAAAAATATGTACGTATATATGCATGTTTTATGTTTACTTGATTCGCAAGTTACTTAAGATTTTTCATTTTTGTGAGTTGATTTTGATTTCGTTTGGCGAATGTAGCTGGATATAGTTTTGTGCAAGATTTCTAAGTCGCCAATGGGAAAGAAGATGAAAGCAGAGGAGGAACAAGAAGTAAGAGGAAGAAGAAGAAGATGCAGGACTAGCAGTCATGGCCGTGCCTTGGGACTGATGGACCCTTTTAGCCAAGTTTTAATTACACTTGCAGGCCATATTTGTTTAATTCTTTATATGATTGTATTATAAATCAATTATATTAAATTTAAACATGGCTTGCTTCTTTTGATTTTCTCTGATTTCTTGTTTTTTTTTTGTTTGATTATCTATAAACAAAAATAAACTCATCAAATTAGTTTGGTAAAACAACATAGATATTTGTTTTCTGTTCATAAAATTAATTTTGCTAAAAAATTTCAAATAATAGATAAGGGATTTGAATTCAAACACTAGTATATATATATGAAGAACAATAAATAGTATCCATTACTAAATGATCCAAGAGCAATATTATCAAAAAAATTTTTTTGCTGCGGAGGAAGACGATGTGCGAGAAAGCGAGAGTGATAGTGAGAATGCTAAAAGGCTGCAACAGCATGAACAAGCTCCGTAAGATCCATTCTCATGTAATCATCAATGGTCTCCAACACCATCCTTTAATCTTCGACAATCTCCTCCGCTTCTGCGTCGTCTCCGTCGCCGGTTCTTTGTCTTACAGTCTGCTCCTCTTCGAGCATTTCAATTCTGATCTATCAACGACGTCTTGGAACTTTCTCGTCCGTGGCTTCTCCGTATCATCCGCTCCTCTCTCTTCGCTTAGCTTCTATAATCGAATGCTTCTCTCCTCCTTTTCACGCCCCGATATCTATACTTTCAGTTTTGCTCTTAAGGCCTGCGAGAAGCTCCGCTCGATTCCGAAATGTCTGGAACTTCACGGTTCGATCATTAGGGCTGGTTTTCTTTCCGACGCGATTGTTTCTACCAGTCTCGTCAGGTGTTACTCCGCGACTGAAAACATCGAGATTGCCTCCAAAGTGTTCGACGAAATGCCTCTCAGAGACTTGGTCTCTTGGAACGCCATGATCTCTTGCCTTTCTCATGCTGGTTTATACCATCAAGCGTTGAGTATGCACAAGCGAATGGAAAACGAAGGCGTGTGCATCGACGCTTACACGCTCGTTGCTCTGTTATCATCTTGTGCTCACGTTAGCGCTTTGAATATGGGCGTTATGCTGCACAGGATAGCCTGTGATACTAACTATGAGAGCAGTGTCTACGTGAGCAATGCTCTTATCGATATGTATGCAAAATGTGGTAGCCTTGCAAACGCTGTTGGCGTCTTCGAAAGGATGCGCAAGAGAGATGTGTCAACGTGGAACTCTATGATTATTGGGTATGGGGTTCACGGGCATGGCGTAGAGGCTATCTCGTTCTTCAGAAAGATGGTGGCTTCTGGGGTTAGACCCAATGCCATCACATTCCTCGGATTGTTGTTAGGTTGCAGTCATCAAGGTTTACTTAGAGAAGGAGCTGAGCATTTCCAAATGATGAGTTCACAGTTCCATCTGATCCCCAACATTAAACACTATGGATGCATGGTGGATCTCTATGGACGAGCAGGTCAGCTCGATAAGGCGCTCGAGATGATACATGTGTCTTCCTGCCATAAAGATCCTGTATTGTGGAGAACTCTGCTTGGCTCTTGCAAAATCCACATGAATTTGGAATTAGGAGAAGTGGCTATGAAGCATTTGGTGCAGCTCAAGGCTTTCAATGCAGGGGATTACGTGCTTATGACTTCAATATATTCTGCAGCGAATGATGCTCAAGGATTTGCTAGCATGAGAAAGCTAATAAGAAGCCATGATTTACGGACAATTCCAGGGTGGAGTTGGATTGAGATTGGTGATCAAGTTCACAAATTTGTGGTTGACGACAAAATGCATCCGGAGTCTGCACTAATTTACACAGAACTAGAGGAAGTAATCCGCCGCGCCATTCTATTTGGTTACAAGCCAGAGGACTCAAACATAACTGGTCCAGCTCTCTATGATCGGTGTTTAGGATCTGCATTTCACAGTGAAAAATTGGCCATTGCTTATGGATTGCTGAGAACTCCTGCTGGAACAACTCTACGGATCACAAAGAATCTTAGAGTTTGCAGAGATTGTCATTCATTTACAAAATGTGTGTCAAAAGCATTCAATCGGGAAATTATTGTAAGGGATAGAGTTCGGTTTCATCACTTTGCAGGTGGTCTTTGTTCTTGCAACGACTACTGGTGACAACAATGATCCCGATCAGCCTAAAAAGGTTTGACATTCGCTTGTTTTACCCTCTCTTGGTGTTAGATGCCTTAGGTTAATTGATTGTTACCCACGTGGTATTTTGTTTAGTAAGTTATCTGATTAAATGAGGACTGTTTCTGCCTTAGTTTGTATTTGTTCTGTTTTCTGTTTCTGTGCTAATACGATTTTCCTCCTCTTTCACAGGATTATCGCCATAGAGTTCTTAAACGAAAAAGTGAGAGAGACAGGAGATGCGACCATCACCGACACAAGGTATCAACATTGCTAATACATGTGGCTTGTGTAGCTATATTGTAGTGATCTGGAAATGGATAAAACAGTCTGATAATAGTTTACGTTTAGATTTTACAGATTGTCGTTATGGTTAGAGGTTTCGCCCTTGAGTTCTGTGTTTCTTGATTCTATATGGTGCCGTGTAAAAGCACTAAGATATATGGAGACAAGACCACTGGCTTTGGAGAAGAAACAGAGCGATTGGACCCTATTGAAGATGAGGAATTCAACCAAGGGAGAGAGAGAGCTAACCATGTGGAACCTGAAGCGCTTTATCCCAAACAAGACCACTGAACTCACACCTGAGAAGGAGCACTAATAACTATATCTGATTAATTTGACGTCATGTGGTTTTAATCATTCTTTTTTTCTTTTTGGACAGTCGCTTTTTCAATGACTTTCAATCTATCAAGCTTAAGGTCCATATTTGGATCATAACCTGTTAATCCTTCCTTTGTTCTGCTTATTTTACCTCATAAAAGGACCAGAGGTGGACTATCATATCAAATCGTTACCAACCATGACATATATCTCACACACAGTTTTGCTGGTTTCTAAGATTGATTAAAATAGGTCCATAGAAAAGAACTTGGACACCTTCTTGAAGCTTGTGATAAAGAAGAACCACAAGTTGTATTGGAAAACTCTTAACTAATAGTCTATTTTAAACACATTGTGTTGCCGACATGAACCTTACTAGAGCAGGGAAGCCTTTTTAGTATCTCCGATCCACCGTTACAACGATAGAGACATTCTGTTGTTGTTGTTGTTTTTTTCCAAGAACTGAATAATATACTTACTTCAAATTTTGTCATAAGGTTCAGAATGTGATGAACTTGTTGGGGTTTTTCTTTTGTTGTGTTGCAAACCAATGAATCAAAACCAAAGTAGAGTGTTTCATTGCTTTCTGTGTCTTTTGTCCCATGTCTCATGTCTCATCCGCATTTTGTCCCGTTCGGTTGTCCAATATTTTTTATTTTTGTGACTTGAAGACGACATTTATCCCTAATTATATAGGGTCGCATTTTAATACGTTTTCCCTTTTATAAAAAATTTCCACCCGATAATACAAAGATATGGCAAAATTAGAAAAGGAACAATTCGTCGAGATGTACCTTGTACACATATAGTTGCTACTAGAAGTGTTGAACACTTTTTATATAAACATCCTAACTCTTACATAGTATGTATAGACTGCTAGGCTCCAGGTACATAGGTTTATAGTTGCGTCTATTCGTTATAACTAAATTTATAACCGTTATAGCGTTTGAGTCTTTTAAATTTTTTATTATTTATATTTTCGTTAATAACTATATATTTCGTAAAAATATGTCTTTGAATATTTGTGTCTTTTCAAATTTATTTATTCGGGTTCGAACCATATATTTTCTAATTTCAGAATGATCTCAAATTTGAATTTCGATAAACATAATAATAGTAAAACCCAATAAATGATTTTTATAGTTGCGGTTTTATTGTTATAACTTAATTTATAACTGTTATTAGTTTTTGTGTCTTTTAATTATTCATTTACATTTTTATTTATAACCGTCGATTTCGTAAAAGAAATTGTATCTTTGAACATTTGTGTCTTTGTAATTTTATTTATTTCGTTTCAAACAATTTTTTTTAATTTATAGTTCATAATTTTAAAATGATCTTAAGCTAGAATTTTGATAACAGAATTTATTTATTATTTTTAAATTATTTTAATTATTTTATAATATTATTAGATTATTTTATCATAATAAAACAATACATATTTTTTACAATGATGTATTTTAATCACAAATTTTCTCATAACTTTTATTAGAATTTATATCTTTTTGTTATTCTTGAGATATATTTCCGTTATAACATTTTATTTCTGAAAAATTATATTTTTAACATTTGTATTTTTTTCAAATCTATTTATTTCGTTTCAAACAACAACTTTTTTTCATTCAAATTTTACATCTATAGTTTAATATACCTTTCCCCCCCCCTCCTCCCTCCCCGATTTACCTAGTATCTACAGTAATATATAAATATAAAATTTTACAATGGATTATTAAAGTAAAATGGCATATTTGTTATGACGCACCCACTTCTTCTAATGGACAAGGGTTCGATGCATCCATTTCTTTTTGTTTTTCTTTGATTTTTAGTATTTTTATATATTAGCGATTTGCATCCAATAAAAAAATATCTAGATTCGCCCCTATACACACGTAAAGCTCCATGATTGTATATATGTATGTATGTACTTATCATAAGGATCATATATTTTTCATCTATACACTAATTAGAGGGGAACATCGGTAGAATGGTAGCGACTAAAGTCTCTCTAGTGATTCTCTATAGTTAGTACACTCGTGTATTTTTGAATAATACGATACTGTCGTTCAACGAAAATGATAGGGGAGTAGGAGATATTAAAGAGATGAAAATATAAGAGATAGATACTTAATCCAACAAGAGTATTATTACAATATATTCTACAATATGCACAGTACAGATACTAATTAAAGAAGAGTACACTATCTATATGTTCCATTCTACAAGCCTGATGATTCATTCTCTAGAGAATATGACAAAATATAGTTGTTCCATTCGATAGTAATGTAAAATCATGCTAGATTCAAACATGATTCTAAGTAAGAGAGCTGCTCATTGTCTCTTAACGTGGAAATCGCTGCCAACTCCAAAGATCTGTGGAATCCAAATCATTGATAGATGCACTAGTTTCACCACAGCCATAAAAAGTCTCATGATGATGATGATGATAATGATCTTCCTCTTCACACACCAATATTTCTTGCCACACCAATTGCAAGTCATTCTCCATGGACGAACCATGATGATTCTCTTCCTCTTTCTTCATCGAGGTAGTCAAACTAGTACTCTTGAGCTCTTCAGAATCCATGATGATGTCATCATGATGAACACAAGGCTTTATCTTGGGTGTTGCTTCGTTGGTGTTACACGTGTGGTTGCCGTTGTATGTGATGTTGAACATCGTAGGTTCGAGCTCTAGCTTCTGCACTTGCTTTGTTGCCTTGCACCCTTGACTGTATTTGTGTGTGCATCTAAAGTAACTTCTGAAAAAAATTAATGAAAAGAAAAATTTAGACCAAATGTATATTCCACAACCAATTAAATCCAGATAAGGTAGATGGTAGATATAAATGGGTCCATGAATAATAATTCTCAGCAACATGTCACATATGAATATTTATATATATATACATACACACACATGTCTCTTAATATGTGAATGAACATAAGGGTAATAATAATAACCTGGGGAATCTGGCATTAAGAATCTCTTTTTGTCCATATTTCCTCCAAGAAAATGCGTCTTCAAATACGGTCGACTCTACAGTCCACGTCTCCGATCTCTTCCTGCTCACAACGTTGTAAATATATAAATTAAAACATTTGGCGTTTTATGTAATTATTATTCTTGTTAAATATATAAAGCTAAATGTCTTATTTGTTCATGGACCAACCACAACACTAGATCCTAAATGATCGTCATCTTTTATTAGTATGAATCCAAAGCGGTTGATTTATATTGTATGATCAACATAAATAAAGTAGAACAACAAAAGATTCTCTATAACTATGGTAAGTAAGTAAAAAAAAGAGACATGAGCTTGTAACCTAGTGGTTTTTACTAATACCACAACCGTGTCATAAACAACTTGGAGTCAAGCTCTTTTGTGTGTGAATTGTAGTGGTAGAACAAAACAAAAGTAAGTGAGAGAAGGTGAAACTTACTTTCTCTTGTAGCATCCTCTTTTACCCTTAATGGGTCCCAATCTTTTCCGACTATCGCCGGAATCATCAAGCTTGCCGTCGTTGTTGTCGCAAGAAGCATTTTGAGAGCCTTCGACGGCGGTGACAAGAGAGGAAGAGGAGACGAGTTCGAAGGAACCAAGAGCCGAGATTGCGTCATTGAAAGACTCCAAGATTTTCTCCACGAGATCCTCCGCTGGACCCAGACCCAATTGAGAGTGGACTTGCTGAAGCTTAGTGGTAAACTTGTGGCCTTGAACGAGTTTGTCCATAACTTTTAGCTTTATTGCTTTGGTATTACTAGCAATATCCATTTGGTGAATTCAAGAGAGTTATTGGTGTTTTTCTTTTTTTCTCGGTGTGGGTTGTATGATTAAAGGGAAGAGAAGTGTGTGTAAATATAATGGAGAGAAGAAACTTGTAATTATGAGATCTTTTTTTTTGTTTTTGGGGAGAGTGAGAGAGAGGAAGCTGTGAGGAAATGAGAAGGAAGAGAGAGAGAGAGAGATGGACACAGACACGAGAGTGGGGGATGAACTTATCCAACCTTTACATTTGCTTAGGGGAGCCACCTGACGTTTGCTTCAGTGACGTGTAGATGACGTTACTCTTCTCTTATGAGAACGGAATAAAAAAAAGTTATGCTTACTACTTAGGCTCATTCAATTTGTTCTATAAGCTAGCCCTTGGATCCAAATTCGTATTCTCACGTATTGCATATCATTACCTGAAATAGAATCCAATTCTTATTTGATCTAGTAAGAATAGTGATCACATTACTTGAAAGTTGAAACTTTTCGATATATATATATATATATATATATATATATATATATATATATATATATATATATATATATATATATATATATATATATATATATATATATATATATATAAGTTATCTAAAAATCATATAATTAAAAGTAATTTGGATCTCTGGCTATCATTCGCTTTCCAGTTATACTAACCTATCAGCTCACTTTAATAATATAAAAATTCGTGTATCAAAGCTGAACTTTTCTACCCAATTTTTATATTAGACTTAATTTTATAATACCATGAACATAATGTATTATATTGAAAAGTATTTTCTTTTATACAGAATCACTATTCGATCCCTTTTCTCGGAAAAGGTGATAGTTAGGCATAATAATTTTTTTAAAAAATAGAACATTTTTTTAGTTTCGTGGATAGGCATAACTATTTAGCATAATTTTTCATATTTATATAATTTTTTTTGTGGTAATATCTTAAAAAGATTTAAGAGATGTAAGTGTCGATTAACTGGTCCATCGCTATAGCAACGCATCATCATACAAGTTCTCTTCCCTTAAAGATGCCTAGTTGGTCAAGTGGCTGGCCCCTCACTGGCCCTCTAACCAAGTTTTAATTAATGACTGGTGATATTCATATAATCTCTAGACGTTTATCAATTTTACAGTTACGCAGGTAAATGAGTTATGTTTGGTTAAGTTGTATATTCAGATGAATTAACACAATTAATTAGGCAAAAGAAAATTTTGAAGTGTGAGATAAACACCATTTATGTAGGTTCTTTTACTAGATTTGTTGACAAATAACTCTTTTGCCAAATTTATATCTAATCTCTTTGATCCAAAAATATGTAATTTCTAAAAATTGGACTGTTAGCATTATGTAACATGAAATTTTTTTAGTTTTTATTTACACCGTATTATAAACTAGATTTGATAAGTTTTTTCTGAAAATCCACTAAATTTTTTAGTCGGTTGACAACAATTTGTTATGTAGATTGAATACTAACCACAGTTTTATGGGGTTTTCAGATATTTTGTTTCTTTATGATTCTGCCATTATGTGAAAAATTGGTTGAGAAAGTTTGATGTTTCCATTCTTATATAGTTTTTAGTAATCAAAGTTTTCGTTGATAAAAAATTGTGTGCTATGATTTATTTATTTTTGGTTCAAAAATACTTTCATGTTTTTGATTAGCTTTTTCATATTGTCAATAATAAATATAAATATATATATGACTGGATTCACAATATATTAATATTATATAAATTCAAAATGATTAAATATGAGCATACGTTAAATAAATAAATTTATTTTCCTTTTAATAAGTTTTGACTTTTGAGTCTATATAACAATTTTTTATAAAGATAAAAATATAAATTAATATATTTTTACCGCTAGTTTTTGTTTTGAGCTTTAAAAAAGTTATATTCTTATTGCCCAATTTTAATAATTTGTAACTTTGAAAAAAAAAAATTGTGAGGTCTTTTACTACAATAATTGAACTACAAACATATGATCATTGATCAACCAATTGAGAATACAAATTAACTAAAATAGTACCTATTGACTAATGTCTACAATTATATAATAATGTAAAAAAAATAGCGATAAGAAACGAACAAATTATAGCTACCATATAGTACACCTCCAGAAGCCAATAACTCCTGTCCTGATTTGTGGGCAGATTCATAAATATTTGAGTTTCGCTATAAATGCTCGAAAGTGAAGTTGTTGTATCTCAACTTTTTTCATTAATTTAAAAAGTTTATATGTGTACTACTCCATAAATCAGTTGGCAAATTATTTCAACTTTACATATTCTTAATCGCTGTAATTTATTTTTTGTTGAATATTAAATTTATTACGGGTATTTTTTTCTAATTTGAAAGTCTATACTCACAATGCATTAATTGTCTCAATATATCTCTACTGAATGAGAATTAATTAATTGGTCTCTGACTTACGTCGACCAATAGAAAGGATCCAATAAACTATAGCTAGCTATTTATAACAATATTTTTAATTAGAATCACCGAAATAATTAAAAAAAAGAGTTAGAATACTGTTTTTCAAGGGGTGTGATGCGAGAAAAAAATTAATCGGAGAAGATGTGTTGACATGGGAATAAACAATAAAAGAATGATTAGAAACATAATATAAGTTTGAACTTTAATCTAATCTGAATATTAGCTGTCCTTTTCTAACTAGTTAATTGATAGTATCCTCCATTAACGAATTGCTAAGTAAATTATCTATTGAAAAATTCCGGAGTGGCGACTTATCTTTTGTTTTTGGAAGATGGCCTAATTAGAAAATAATATACATTTTCCTATAAATATTATAACATCTAAAAAGAGTAATTTGTCTGTTTATTGCATCAGAATGCATTGGACACATATATTTTTTCAAAAGAACGTGACATACGCAAAGATTTATTTTTATTTCAATATGTCTACACGAAACTACTTTTCGAAAAACATCGTTAAACTTCCTTTTGATATACAGCATATATATCTGCGTGTATAATCACTATTGTGCATAATGTTTCTATAATCACTTTTTAAAATTAATGAAAATTATTAGCCGAAAAAAAGAACTACTTGCGTTTCAGAATTGTCAATTGCAAAATTAGAGCATGCCGTTTGTAACAATATTTTGTTGTTGATTTATATTTTTTTTTGTGTTCGCCTCCGCATGATAACTTTACAAGAAACAAGTTGTAAACGTCATAGAAAAGAGATACTAGTCGATTTTGACCATTGTAAACAAATTTATTTCCGACTAGAGAGATATTTGTTTACTATAAAGAAACATTGAACCAGTCACTAGTTTCTTAAAAACATTGAACCAGCCACTAGTTTCTTTCTTTTCTTTTTTGGGCTGACAAAAGAAAAAGAAAAAAACTACAACTTGAAGTAGATCCAGCCCGTAGTTATATTATTGATATTAATCATTAAACTCTCGTTTCATATTGCATATTTCAACCAATCTTAACAAAGACTCATTCTTTTGTATTTATATACTCATAGAATTTTTTAAGTTTTGATCAATGAACACTGATTTTAGCCACGACAACTTCAAGTTAACGTCCAACACGTTATACTCTTTAACAGTTCTGAGTATGTTCCATCTTTTAATTTGTCAACATGATTACATTTTCTATTATTTTAGGATCGCATCTTAGATAACTTTGAAATGGAAACATATTTATATGTTTTAAATCTTCAAATGGATCATCAAGTTGTGTAGACAACTCTCAGTTATGTCTGTATATGTAATCCAAAAGACCATTTAATAAGAGGGGCTATATATATAGATAGCTATGACGATTGATATCAAGTAGTAGAAGACAACACTCCCCCTAGCTAATGAGACATTGTTTTATGACACATTGTTTCTGCATGTTGGAGGTTGTACTGCTTGCGAGAAATTTATGTCATAATTAATTTATATTACACGTTCGATAAGATTTAGGGTTTTAACATTATTATTCGAAACAATGAACTGTATATGCTCTAAAAAAACAGCTGATATATTTGATGAAGAGCTCAAATCGGGCAAGGGTCAAAATCCTAGCAGTTGCTTGTTATTAATCGTTCGAAAAAACTTGGTTTAGTCATTTTATTGCGGTTCAACATTCATATATTTTAGAATGGTGCGTGAGTGTAAATTTAAATATGTACAGTTGAGTGTGATGTGTAAATAGAAAGGGTATCGTTATTCTGCACGGGCCAATAATTGTGCAAACCCAATGATTTGTTTCTTTCAGCACCAAAAGGGAAATATAAGTAAGGAAAAAAGAGGGAAGCTTCATGTATCATATCTACAATGAGAAAGTTGTGATTGGAAAAAGAATATTTTTTTGTTCGCGGGGAACATGATAAAAAAGTGAGAAATAGACTGAAAATGGAAATTCAATGGAAAGTCCCCAACAAAAAGAAGAAAATATATTGATTACTTATTAAAGCTAATTAAGAATGCTTTAGAAATTCACAACTTTTAGGTAAATTAACGGAAGCTTCTTTCTTCAATGACTACTCTCTTTGTCCCTCAAAGGCAGAAGTCAAGATTTTTGTTATTTGTGGTCGTCTACTGTTTTTTGAAGTTGAATAATCTTTGAATAAAAATGTTTTTTTTTGTGTAGAAACATATATGACATGTCGAAATTTCTAACTACTTTGATATTTTTTTTTCAAATCCATATATATCAATCACTAAAGTTTTGTTCATTTTTTAAACATGCATGTAATCATACAAAAAAAATCAATAAAATTCGATTGTCATATAAAACCAAAAATAAATATTATTAAGTTCGTGATGAAACCCTAAAGAAACTACGGAATTGCCATTTCAGTTTATTCCAAAAGCTTATAAAAAATCAAAAATAATATATACGGTTCAGTTCATGGAGACCAAAAAAAAGTTTAGGACAATAAGCTTTCGAGCCACATAGAAACTCAACATTTTGACACACGACTATAAACCATGTCGTTCATATATGTATGTGAGTGTAGTTCTGATTTCTGAAACATCAATTAGTGCATGTAACGACGAATACCAGTTATGCAACTCCCTCTCACTAATGAGTTAGAACTAATCTTGCTAAGTATTTGTTAGTAATGGCAATTTAAGAGACGCATTATTGTAATGATTACGGAAAGTTGAAAATACTCTCATACTCCCAAACTAGACTTGTATTCAAGGTTAACTAGACATGTAATTAGACAATTATTGTACTGTTTTGAGGTAAATTCGATTTTGTACAGAAGCGGGAAACACAGTGGCTTTTTGGTTTTTGTTTGATTCAAACCCTAGACCCTACAAATGAGTACTAGTTGACCTCTTGCACCCCGTGATGTACTTGGTAAGTTATGTATGATTTTGCTTGGTTTTTTTTTTTTGCTTAATTTTTGCACATATAAACAAGAGACTGAATTTTTCAATTAAAATTTGGTAGAATACATGAGATTAGAGTTATATTGGATTCGTCAATTCGTTCTCCCTTCGAATTTGATTTTATTTTGAATTCTTTCATTTAGTTTTAACTAATCGAGATACTATTACAAATAACTCGATAATTACATTTCTTTTTAAAGATTAGTCGAACTTCGGTTCCGATTACCTAGCTTGTTAAAAAAATTACAATGTTTAAAACAAACGGCCCGTCGTTCGGTTTGATGTTGTAATTAAAAATTATAATGTTTAAAAAAACGGCACGTCGTTCGGTTGTCTAGATGTATGATGTCATGAAGTGTGAAAACACTGAAATTCGACAACTCAAATCGACGATTCTGGTGAGGTTTCAAACGAGGGATAGCGAAGATGGCAGGAGAAGCAGCAACATGCTCAAGTTCTTGAGACCAAGTTTCCGATTCCTAATCTACGGATTGTCCAAGCTGCCGCCGGCTAGGCCTTCGCCGCTGCCGCTAAGGCCGTCTAGATCGTCCAAGTACGACTTTCAATTTTCTAGACTGTCGTACGGAGAGTTAGCTTATTTCCTGAATTAAGATCTGTCCCGAGCTCATCTCTAGCTTGATTCTATAGGCATAACTTGTTTAGAAGGTAGTAAAAAATATTTGGCTTGTTGTAAAGGAAAGACGATAGATTTGATCTGTGATTGCCACTTTGAAGTGTATGGACTTGTGATCAAAACTCTGTTACTTTTCTTCACGTGTCACCTTTGTCTCGATTTCAACTCCAATTTTAGTTTTTTCTTAAGTTAATGCTTTCCTCCTACATTCTAAAAAAAGACAACCTTTAGCTTCTTGAAAATTGATACGGATAATGTCGTAATGACTCTTTGGATGGATTATGAACATGCCAATGGGACCATGTCTTTATGGGTCTTAAAAAGTTGCAAACTTTTTTTTTCTTGCAATATCATTCCTGTGAAATTTTGAAATCAAGGAAGAAAATAAGCATTACATTGAGTAACTGGGAATCACATTGGATTGCAGTGGTTTGTCCTTAAACTCAGGTTCCTTATTAAAATTTCTGACATGCTGTTCTTTATGGAGACAGCCATTTGATTAGATAAGGAAGACATTTCTCGAGAAACCCGAAGTAGAGGACAAGTAACAGGTCGCAGAGATTTTAGAAAAACAGAGGAGGAGAGATTTGTCCGTTCCTAAGTTTCTTGCATTTGTCAGCTGTGAACAATTACTGGTTTTTTTCTGGCTTACTGTAGATTTTGTAGAACCCAAAAACGCATCTCAAATGATATATGTTTTTTTTTTATAGAATTCATGGTTTGAATTTTGAATAGAGGGAATTTTGCTGTTTTTCGTCGCTTTGAAGATAATAAAAGGAGAGAAATCATTAGCTTTATTTCTAGCTATTTATTAGATGAGCATGTGCAATATTTACTTGATTCTTCTCTAAAACTTGCACAAACAGATCGAGAGTAACATTGGCCTTGTGATGTCTCAGTAGATACATCATTTATAAGCAGTTTTTTCTATGTTCATATGATCTGAAATATGTCTCTCTGTGGAGATATACGCAGTTGCTAATCTCTTTGTACAGAATATTCAGACCCATTTCATCGATTCTTGTTACTTTGATGGTTTCTATCACCTGAGGGAGCAAATTGTTTCTGGTAGTTTGTGCTGCATGTATGATTTCACTGGATGGAATTTGATGGAGTGTTTATGTTTTGAATCGCTACAACTCCTGGTAAATCTGTTGTTTCCACATCTCTACTTTCACTAGATACAACATGTAATCCTGTATCATGTGTAAGTAAATGAAGAGCACAGCTCTACAAAACACCTGTAGAAAACCTTACATGTAAGCCAGTCACTTGCAAACAAAAATGAAACAATGTACACATTGATTTGCATTGCAGGTTAAACTCTTGAAAGTATGGGGGAAAGACTGAGCAAGCTTGGAGGAGTGCTTCTCTGTTTTTTTGTCATCAAGCTTTCTTGCCGAAGAACAATACGTCAGAGAGTGATCCAGATGAGTTGATGGGAGAACGGAGTGGTGAAACTATGTGGGAATGGATTGGCGAAGCTATCGGAGAACGCATTTGTGAACCCATCAGGTAATGCAGTGGGGAACCAATGGGAGTACGAATTGGTGAACTGAGAGGTGACCGTAGAGGTGAAGTTTGCGTTTGATATAATGCATGACGCAAACCCACAATCTCAGAGGGCTCCGTTGTGTTATAGAAATGAGCATATGGTTCAGAGGTTAGTCTTGACTTCTCATTCTCTTTCTGCAAATGCTCTAAATGGTCTCCCAATATCTTCTCTTCAGCTTCACTATCTACTTCTGCCATTTTACTTGGAGATTCATGGCCTTCTGAATATACGAATAAACCAGATGCTGGTATACTTTCGTTTGTGTCACCATGTTTAAAGGTCTGCCTTAGATTCGCTTGCTTATCTTGAGACATCTCCAAATGAAACGTGATCCTCTCTTGCTCAAGTGTGTCATCAAGACTGAGCCTGAATATATCATCTCCTGGTTCAAATGTCTGGTCCAATACCCGTCTTTCATTTTGGCACTTGTCCAAGTGCAGCGGTGGTCCATCTGCTTTAAGCGCTTTGATTTCATAATCATCCACCAGCCAAGGTTCATCCTCGTATATGATAGCCCTTTCTTTTGAAGTTCCAAGATCATTAACGGAACCCCTTAAACTAGATTCTGATCGTCCATCGCCATCCTTGTCTGGTTCAGGCATTGTCCCTAGCTCATTCTCATGGCGACAAAATGTTAAAGCTCTCCCTGAAGTCCACTCAAATGTCTCATCCAGTTTTATTGATTCATTTTCGCACTCCTCCAAGTGGAATGACACTGTATCTTTTGCCATTTCGCCTACTTGTTGCGATTCATTTCTCCTATCAGTCACCAGCATGGGCTCCTCCTCATGATCCATTTCTCTTTCTTTTGAAATTCCATGGTTGTCGAAGGAACCCATTGAAATAGATACTGATCTTCCATCAGCATCCTTGTTTGGTTCAAGCATTGTCCCTAGCTCAGACTCATGCAGACGAAACGTTGGAGCTCTTTCTGAAGTCCATTCAAATGTCTCTTCCAATTTCATTGTTTCATTTTCACCCTTCTCCAAGTCCAATGATACCCTATCTATTGTCATTTCGCTTACTTGTAGCTTTTCGGTTCTGCTATCGCTTATAAGCTGGGGCTCCTTGTCATGGAACATAGCTTTAAACTTTAAACTTTCATGGTTATTGAAGGAACCCGTTGAACTGGATTCTGATCTTTCATCAGCATCTTCGTCTGGTTCAAGCATTGTCCCTAGCTCAGACTCATGCAGACGAAATGTTGGAGTTCTTTCTGTCCATTGAAATGTCTCTTCCAATTTTGTTGAATCATTTCCGCACTTCTCCAACTGGAATGATGGTTCATCTTCGACAATTAGACCAACTTTTAGCTCTTTGGTTTTGTTCTCATCCACCAGACAAGGCTCCTCCTCATGAGCCATAGCTCTCTCTTTTGAACTTCCATGGCCACTGACGAAATCCGGTGAAATGGATATGGATCTTACATTAGCATCCTCTTCAGGTTCAGACATTGTCCCTACTTCATACTCATGCAGACGAAATGTTAAAGCTCTGTCTGAAGTCCATTCATGTGGACTGTTTTGATATTCTTTTAACTGCAAATTGGCTCCATCTCCCATTGTCTCTGCCCATGTTCTTTCACTTGCATATCCGCTTCCTTCCAGATAACCTGGTTCTACTGTCCGGTAGGAAATTTCCATATTCTCGCTATGAGGCGCCATTTGATGAGATGGCGACCACTCTTCGTCTGTTTCGTTTATGATTGTTTCACTCGCCTTCTCAAGAGAAACAAGAGATCCTACTCCGACCATCTTTCCTGGCTCAAACGTTTCATTTGTCTCGTATCTACACTCCTGTAACTCAGACCTTACTATATCAAAATCAGTGTTACTCAACTCTTGCCTTCCGCTTGATATCTCATAATCATACTGGGACTGATCTGGTTTCGCATCTTGAGACTTCTGAAATACAACAATCTCTTCTGAACTTCCATGGTCATTGAAGGAACCCCTTAAACTGGATTCTGATCTTCCTTGAGCGTCCTCTTCTGGTTCAAGTATAGTCCCTAGCTCATACTCATGCATATGAAACGTTGGAGCTCCTTCTGAAGTCCTTTCAAATGGTTTTATGTAATTCTCATAGTTGCTTTCATATTCCTCCAAATGTAACCCCGCCCTATCTTTCATTGTCTCTGCCCATGTTCTTTCACCTGCATACCCGCTTCCTTCTAAACAAACTGGTTCGAGTCTTTCATAGAATTTTTTTACATTCTCGTTTGGAGAATCCATGTGATGAGATACCAATCTCTCTTCACGTATCTCGCCTTCTATCCTTTCTTTGAATGTTTCACTCGCTTTCTTGAGATAAACAACAGATCCATCTTCGCTCACCTTGCCTGCCTCATGATTTTTATTTGTCTCGTATCTAGACTCCTCTAACTCATACCTGACTCTGTCACTAATGGTCTTATCGAACTCGTGTCTTTCGCTTAAGTTCTCATACTCATACTTGGACTGCTCCTCATGGATCATGGATGTTGTGACTGTATCTTTACCTGATTGGTCAGAATTTCCTATAAAGCTCTGGTTCTGGTTCACCAAAGATTTTAGGTGATACTGTGGTGTAGCTGGCATCGCATCTAAAAATGCGTTTGATATGTGCTTTGTATCTTCCTTGACCTCTGTATCCTCAAACAATTCACTATTGCTTGAGCTGCTGCAACAGATAGAATCTTCAATGTACCGAGATTTCTCCAAAATCAACCCAGGTTTGTCTCCCGTGATTTCTTTCCATTTATGTCCAGCTTCATATTCTTCATCTTCGTGAGTCTCCTCCAAATCAAAATCTTGAGTTTCTCTGGTGATATCAGACAGTACGCCTGTTTCATAGACGTATTCCTTCTTGTTTAGAGGTTCCACACTATGAGATACTGGTCTATCTACAACTGTCTCAGCTTCTATACTCGAATCACTCATTCTTTCGTTCTTGTATACTGGAACCTCTAAGGACTTTCCTGAACAATCTCCAAACATCACTTCTGGCTTAATGATTATATTCTTGTCATATCCAGCCTCCTCTATATCGCAACCGACTCTTTGAAAATTGTTATCATCCATCTCTGTCGACTTCTCTGAATGAGCTTCCTCAGATTGCTCTAGATGAATCCTTGAAGTCTCTCCAATAGTCTCACTTGATGCAGGTTGTTGTTCCCTTAACCTGTGGTTCGGCGAAGGCTTCCACTGAGGCTGCAACGCCTCCAATTTGGAATCTAAAGATTTGCTTGATATGCTACTTATGTCTTCTTTAATCCCCTTATCCTCAAACGTTTCCATATTCCGCCTCATGATAACAGCGTAGTCGCTTTTGCAGATTCTATCTCCAGAGCCGTTGTCTGAACTGGACAGATGACTATCATCCGGATAGATCTCTTCAAGACCTTCTGAAGCTGAATCCTTGATAGTAACAGTCTCATCAGCAAAACTAGGTGAATCGAGGACAGTATCTGCTTTCTTTAGAACAGAGAATTTCAGTACACCGGAACAACTGCCACATCTCACTTGATAACTCATATGTTTTCCATGGAGAGACACCTGAGGAAGATGTAGAAGTTCCAAGCAGTAGGAACAAGTTGCAAAAGGCGCTCCGCCAGCTGAAGGAAGAACGTAGCGCTTCACCAACGGATTCCTCTTTCTGACATACTTTTTTTTGTTCCTAAGAGAGCTCTTCTCACTACTTGTCTCACTCCTAGAATGGTCAAAGTATGTGGAACGGAGTGGCGCTGTAGCTGCTTGATAACTACGCTCATTGTACACAGAGTGATGCGGCTGAGACTGAGAAGACCAGTGATAGTGTTTTCCATCAGATCCCTCACCCGGAAAACGAATCGGTGAAGCAGCAGAAGTTTCTTGAAAGCAGCCTTCTCTTCCGTATTGCTTGAATTGGTTTGGTTGATGATGATAATAAGACTGCTCGGATGCAGAAACTTGAGACCCGTGAAAAGGGCTACTGTAGCTATAGTCATATGCAGAAGAAGGGGAGGGACTAGCTGGGTAGAAAGGAGCTCGAGGCGGCTCTTCATATCTTCGCTCATGTTGTATCCACTCCGAGGCATTGCTGTGTGAGTTATATGGAGAGCGTCTTGCCGAAGCAAACACATCAGAATCACTGTTCACACTGAACTCATCAGCCCTTCTCATCCATTCTCTGTGAATATCGGATGTCTCATGCTTGTAAACAGTTTCTGAATGATAACCCCTTTCAACAGAAGGGGATGCCCTCGAACTGTACTCCCGGTGAGAACTCATCATTGGAGTTTTACTACCACCTTCTGCAGACTCCACCTCTGTACTTAAACTACGGTTGTGATTATAAATGAGAGCCTCTGGAATAGAGTTATTATTGCTTTCCAGTTCCCAACGGTTTGCTGCATCCAAAGAATAAACACAAGAAACAGAGAACACTAAGCACAAGGAAGGTTACATGAAAACAAGAGTAAGGTTAGGGGGACATAAGAAGGCTATTGTACGGTTTGTACCTTGGAGAATCGAGTCACATCCACTGCATTTGTAGGTAGTCGCATCTATAGGTTCCTGGAGAAGCTTGTGGCACTTGGGACATCTCACTATTCTAGACTGAGAAGACAATCCGGGCACGGTTTTGGTCCTGATGCCTCTGAACATATGCTTCAAGTCTTTACCACTTGCCAACTACCAAAAACAAGCACAACAGCTCAAATCCAGAACCCAAGAACCGGTAATAGGAAGAATCGAAGAGAGAGAGAGAGAGAGAAAGAGAGAGAGAGGGAGAGAGGAGGAAGATAAAGAGAAGAGAGAAGTCACCTTAGAACGGAAAATGGAGAGGAGCCTTGGTGAGGGTAAAGAATCTGAGGATGGCTCAAGAGTTTTCTTGAGATTTTTCTCGGTAGAAGATTGGGATCTGCTCTGTTTCTTCTTCTTCATCATGGTTTGATGATTGACTTCTCTTCTATGAATGATATCTTTTTCTTCAGGGTATAATTTTGTTGTTGTTGATCTTTCAAGCAAGTAGGAGAAGGAAGAGATGTAATATGAATCAGATCAGGCACATGAACTACAATAACAAATATATAAATATATTCATATAAAAATCAAATTGTATAATGGTCAAGGTGAAGATGGTTTAACAGACTTGTACAATATTATGGTTTTTTTATTTATTTTTCTTCTGGAAAATTAAGATCTGAGACAAAGTTGAGGTCCAGTTCCTAAGTCTTTATGATTTGGAAAGTCAACTTTGGAGATCGCCAAGAAACAGCACTTTAATTGTCTCTAGATTCATTTATTTTTTCTTTTCTATTTAAAATGGATTGTATCTTTTTCTTTATAATAAAAAAAGAACGAATCACTTGGCGTCATGGTTTGATCACAATTTTAAAATGAAAAAATAATTCAACGTGAATATTTATAATTTGCCAACATAAAGCAACTGTTATTGACCAATCCATTTTGAATGTGAATAATACATTAAAATCTGTGGAAAAAACTTTCTTTCTATACCGTGTTTGACAGTCTGTTTAGGTTTTTAAATAGAATAACACTGTAAAACAAAAATAAAATCATGTATAAAATTGATAAAGAATTTTAAACAAATATGCACAAGAATATTTCTTTTACTGTTGGAAATATTATAATCATTTGGGAGTATATTAAAAGAGAAGCAGTTGCATTTTTTGCACAAACGAGAAATAAAGAAGCCATGACTGCTATATAAACCTTCCTCACCAATCTGTTCTCCATCTCCATGTTTTGTCTGAGACAACATAAAAAAATGTATATATATCTTACCAAATCAAATCCTCGAGGATAAAAAATTTCGCATGACACTTACTTCATCTGCAAGTAACTTTCGGAAACCATTTCTCTGAACAAATTTCTGACTGACAATCGACAAAACCTAACTCTGTTTCTCTTGTATTGTTTAGAGTTTATGGTTTTCTGAGTAAGAGATCTGCAGCTGCAGCTGTTTTCTTCTGAAGCTCTGAGGTTTCAGCACCAACAAGTTTATCCATTTGTCTCCCATCTTTAAGGAACACTATAGTTGGTGTAGCTTCCACATTCCATTCATCACTAAACTCCTGTTTTTGTTTTCACCAAATTCAATCTCAAATCCTAAAACTTTCATCTCAAAACTTTATTCTATCTTCTCAAAAATCTCAAGTGTTTAGTTTACTTACAGCGAGCTCTTCGACATCAATGGTTACAAATATCATTGAAGGGTATCTAGAAGCAAGCTCTCTGAATACTGGTTCTATCTTTTTACAAGGTACACACCACGGCGCGCTGAAATACACCACAAGCTGTTTGATTGATGGAATGATTAAGTTAGTTACTCAGATAGAAAAAAACCAGAAGAATCAACGTTTTGTTTTTTGAGGAAGAAAGCTTACAATCTTGCCATTGTTGTTAGCTTCTGAGATCTTTTCTTCCCATTTTTCGATTCTGGTGACCGGATGGACCTTCCCTTTGGACCCGTGTTGGCTTCGGGCTTGAGCCTTGTTGTTGCTGCTGCTGCAGCAGCATATACATGACCATAACTGTAAACACATATATGGAGTTTCCTGTTACCGGTTTCTTAACATAGATTCTTCATCTTATCTCTGAAACTATGGTAATGAAACATTGAATCTACAAGATGTTGCGCATGTTCGAGGATTTGTTGGCAAAGATTTATCAGAAAAAAGAAGGCTTTATGCATTACCTTTCTACAACAAGGAGTTCTAACACAACGATTTCCCATCAACTCTTTAGACAATCAAATCCAGATTTGCTTCTCATTGGCTCAACATTCACTCCCTCGATCAAAACTTCATCAAACCAAACGAAAATCAAAACCTTTCTTTCTTAAAATGTCACGACAATTGCAAGAAAAGAACAGAAGAAATTCAGATGACCCATCTCATAAAAAAGAAGGTAAATTTGTGCCCTTGATCGAGTCTAGATATGACAAAAGAAGAGATTTTGGGAGAGGATTAACCTCTAAATCCTTCCAGCTTTTGATGATTTGTGTTCTTGCAATTCAAAACAGTTTCACCCTAAAGGCAAGAGATCGAAGGTCACAATTTTCTGTGGAAGATTGAAAGAAAAACAAGAAGAGTCCACATAAGGAGGGAGACAAATCACAAGAACATTCGATAAAAGCAATAAAGACGTTTTCTTTTTGGGTTCTTCGATGGAAAACTATATGTTCTTCACGATGCAGGTGGTTTTGATGAACCACAATAACTGATTGCTAATTTTGTAAGAAAAATAAAAATGGGTCAAAGACAACATAGATATGATAGTCTCATACAGCCTTGACTCTTTGGATTCTGTACTGGTTTCTTTTGTGCTTAAACCATTACTAACCGGAAAGACAAAAACTTTTATCCTCCCTCAAGCCAAAAACCGGTTTACGTAAGACACAAACCAAAAACAGTAACATACTCTGAAATTTATACTGCAAAGTTTGAAAATTAGGGGGTTTAAACAGATTCACGGTAATGTTCTATATCTACAGATGATGTTAAGTTTGTGTGCGAGTATGAGATAAACGACTAAGAGTCTTCTTTCTCGAGTTTCTCTATTTCTTCACGTTGCTTCCTTTCGGCTTCTTGAAGTTCTCTTTCCGCGTCTTGTTCCTCTTCAATTCTGTCAAGATTATCAAACTCCTTAGCTGCTGCCATTGCCTTTACCACAGGATCCCTTAACTCAGAGATCAAACCACCACCGACTCTGTACTCTTCTTCATCACCAATAAGGAATAAGCGTTGATCAGGACCAGAGGCCATTGGAATATCCACTGCCAGTAGCTTCATATCATACTGAACAAAAATAGACATGAACATCAGAAAGACACCAAAGCTCGCATACTCTTTGATAGATAAATGGGAGCACTGATGGGTTCAAATTACGATTTCCCTTTATGTCATACAGTAACAGAATCAAAGAGCATATCAACCGAAGCAAAAAATCAAAGATAGAAACCTAGGTATTGTTATAGAGAACCAGGAAATTCTCCTTGCCAACAATAGACCCCAAAAGTCACCAAAAGATTCGAAACCCTAAACATCATAAGCCTTTTCTATTTATACTCAATGATTAAACAAGCTGATGCAGCACTGGTAATGAATTCTTATCAAGCACATGAAATGTTTACAAGCCTAATTTACAGAGTTTTCTATGACAATTTTCTAGAGCAGAATACTAAAAAACATAATGATAGTAATATGAAAAATTAAGAAGAAGGCTATATCTAAAGGAAAGCGAGTGTCTGAAAAGGGAATGTAGACAAAGCGAAAAACCTGTCCTTTCTTCTTCTTGACTTCGACACTAACAAGGCCCTTTCTCTCAGCACCTTGAACTGGGAACAGCAGAAAGCAACGCTTGCTACTAATTGTTGGCTTGAATTTTTTTAATGTTATGCCACCACCTGACGTCACATAAGCACGTAAATCCGACCCTGCCAGAGGAGCACCCATAACTTCAAGAATATCAGCCGCTGTATTGAGCTTCCTCATGGCAATCCTATAAACTTTATCCGGATTTATCGTGAACCTTGCGCGAAGGTATAAACCCTAGCAACAGAAAAGTACATATAGTGGTATGAGCTGTAATGATTACTTTACAACATCAGAGAAGGAGAATGTTTATGACAACAAACCAAACTTATAGCTCTAGCCTGTTTCCCCTCAAAGCTATCTCAATTCCTCAATTTCACATCCATACACTATAAAATTGATAACCTATACAGTTTGAAACTATATAACAGTTCTACAATTTCTTGACAATCCATAAGTCTGAGTTCAGATAATCCACCAACATCCAAAGTTGTATCTCAAAGTTTGAGATAATGCCAAAGTTATGAGAGAAAAGCACAGAAATAAGCCAAAGACTTACAGCAAATGCGACAATGGCAGAGGAGAGAGCAAGGAAGCCGTACTTGGACATTCCCTCAGAGAGACCAACGAAAGTGCTGGCAATTCCAAACATGACCCTCCAGAGGATAATACAAACGAAAACACCTCCTGCTCCAAACACCACAAGGTTATTCTTCTTCCAAAACGCATCAACGTGCAACCCTAAAGCCACTCGGTATCTACCAAAAGTCGAGCTAACAGCTTTGATTGGCCTGTCAACAACCTTTCTAGCGAAACTCCCATCGACTTTACGAAACCCAGAGCTGGAAAACAATCTAAAAGCCGACGAAAAGTTCATTTTATTAACATGGGGCTTAACCAAGGCTAGTCCACAAATCTGGAAACTAGGAACGAGCTTAGGACGCGATAGAATCTGGGATAATCCCACGTTATTCGAAGTGGGTCTCAACGGAAAGCTGTGGAAACTGGACTTAGGCTGAAGCTGAGAAAACCCATTAGAAGGAAAAGCCGGAGAAGACGAAGCGAAGAGTTTTGACCGACTAACTGTGACCGGATTGACTCGAGTGTAATGCAACTGAATAAGTCTGTGAACTGCTTTGAGATCAGAGGGTTTCACCATCTTCTCTACGTTTTAGATCGATGATAGTAGAAAGGACCCCAGGAAAAAAAAACTGTGCAATCCTTCTTTTGCTCGACGACGCTTAAGAAGGAAAAACTCGGAAATCCATAGTCCTTTCCGTCGCCGGAGCTGCGAGATTGCTGATTATGCGATGATGACCGAATTGAAAAATGTATGGGCCAGGCCGACACGTAGTGGAATGAGCCCATTAAGATAATTGTTTAATTAAATGTGAATCTCACTATAACGATTCTTTGCTTGTATTAGAATCAAAGGTTAATTATATATGACGACAGTTGACTATATATCACAATCTATAAAAAAAAAGAACTTTTCTACGAAGATAAAAATTTTCGAAGTAGTATGTATACAGAGGAGGAACCTTCCTCGTAGCCAAGTCATTGAAGAGATAGAGATTGTTCATCATTGAAGCAGCATTTACTCATCATCATTTGATCGCGTTTTATTCTTCGGCGCTGTTTCGTTTCTTCTCGGTGAGGATTTTGTTCATCGCAGCATTGGTTTTATGTTCAAATCAACGACGACCGTATATGTTTTCCGGTGGATTTTCGTTTCGTTACTTGTTATTGTTTGATCGGAATCTTAAATTGTGGCTGTGTTGTTTAGATTTTATACGAAATCTGAATTTTGCTTATTAGGATTTTGGACTGTGGAAGGGGTTTGTTTGATGATCGTAATGTATGATGAACAGATAGGTTTTCAGGTAGGCGACGTTCGATCTTGGTGGAACGTGGTTTCTTACATGGTTTCCTTTTGGAGTATTTTTTTTTTTATTATAGAAGTGATTCCCGATACATTGACTCTTTGGCCTTGACCTGTTATCGCCAACAGATTGAAGAAAAATTGTTCATTTGTTGGCACTTCGCGATGGATTAGCTTAAGTTTCTATAAGGCATTGTATTTGTCTTTGCTCCATTAGGATTATGAAGTGGTCGGTGTTGTATTGTCTTTTACGATTTTGGGTTTGAGTGATATCTCATCTAATCAGCTCTATGACAAGGGTGTGGGATGACTCAAAACTCTTAAAAAAATTGTCTTTCAGCTCCATTCTTTGGATCTTATGGATAGAGTTTCTACTGAAGAGGGATTAATCTTTACTTTTGCTTTTTGGTTTTTGGTTTTTGATTTCAGCTTGAAACTATTGTAACGCCTCTGGTAGCAAGGAAAAATGAGTTCAACAGTTTCGAACTCCCAAGGAATTCGCCAACCGGAAGCCTATGAATCACGGAATACTGGCACTTCGGGCTCTTTTGGGTCTCCAGAGCTAGATTTCGGTGACAGTGAAGAAGCAGAGTTGGTTTCTGTTTCTTGGAATCAGGATTACAGCTGTTTTGCTACTGGGACTAGCCACGGTTTTCGGATATACAACTGCGAACCTTTCAAGGAAACTTTCAGGCGAGAGTTAAAGGATGGGGGTTTTAAAATTGTAGAGATGCTTTTCCGGAGTAATATCCTGGCACTTGTTGGTGCTGGACCTAACTCTCAGTACCCTTCAAATAAAGTATTGATTTGGGATGATCACCAGAGCCACTGCATCAGTGAATTTTCTTTCAGTTCGGAAATTCGTGCAGTGAAGTTAAGAAGGGATCGGATTGTTGTTGTTCTTGAACACAAGATATATGTCTACAATTTTATGGACCTAAGACTTCTTCATCAGATTGAAAATCTGGCAAATCCAAGGGGACTATGTTGCCTCTCTCATCATATGAATACATCTGTGCTGGCCTGTCCAGGTGTTCGTCGAGGAGAGGTCCGAGTTGAACATTTTGGGCTTAACATGGTACAAATCATTAAAGCTCATGATTCCAATATCGCATGCATGACCATGACACTGGATGGATTGCTTCTTGCAACTGCCAGTACAAAGGGAACTCTGATTCGAATTTTCAACACAATGGACGGAACTCTTCTGCAAGAGGTCTCCTAACTATCAACTACTTATTTCACTTTTCTTAACGATCATCATCGTACCATATGCTGTGTATGTTACATTTTTGTAGGGAATAGTTGAGCAAACATATCTCTCATGGTTCATATGGTAGTAACAGTAAAGAAATTGGTTAGATAGAATCTTATGCAGAGCATATGCCAGTTTCTTACGCTCATTACTGATTGATTATTTTGCTTTATGAAACTTAATGCTGCATTGTTACAGGTCCGAAGAGGAATGGACAGAGCAGATATCTATAGCATTGCTCTTTCACCAAATGTGCAGTGGCTGGCAGTATCAAGCGACAAGGGGACTGTTCACATTTTCTCTCTTAGAGTGAGGGTTTCAGGGGAGGACTCACACTCCACTGAACATGAGACGTCTTCAAATTCCCTGCAGGCTCTTGTATCTCCAGCCAGTGGTGTCAACCCGGGTTCTTCATTGTCATTTCTGAGAGGTAAAAAATATTACTGTTACTATGAAGTATGCTGCCCTGTTTTCGTTAAGAGTTGCTTATACAGAGAAAGGACTTCCAAGAAAAAGACTTCTTGGTTCATGAGATGGATCTTTTGTACCCTGAACCCATAATAATCAGTGAACGTAATGGAAGTGTGTCGCTGAGACGCCTTGGAAAATTCATGTGTTACTAGAAAATTTATTGTTCTTCCATTCATATCTCTCCTCAAAACCGGCATATTCAGGAGTCAATTTCATATTTGTAGTTGTGTGAGCCTCGATCAACACATACTTTTGTCTTGTGCCTAACATCTTCATACGATGTTGCAGGAATTCTGCCAAGATATTTCAGCTCGGAATGGTCATTTGCTCAGTTCCATGTACCAGAAGTCACCCAATTCTTTGCAGCATTTGGTGTTCAAAACACAATTGCGATTATTGGCATGGATGGAAGGTAATAAGCCTTCCCAAATCTCTAAATATATTTGCATCATCATCCACAATTAGTCATATGTGTTTCCATTTCACAAGTCAGAATTTCATTACCATAAAATATCCAACAACCACACGTCTGATTCGTCCATGTTACAGTTTCTACAGGTGCAATTTCGATCCAGTGAATGGAGGAGAGATGACTCAGCTTGAATATGTCCGCTTTCTGAAGCCGGAGATCCTAAGATAGTCAAAACGTGTGCTATGTACATAACCACCGCCTTTGTATGCATAATTTGGTGAAACTGCATAAGATTTGATTCTTCCAAGCTTTACTTGATTGAAGGAACTGCATTCTTGATTGGGACAATGTAACATACCAATATATCTACATCTCTTAACTAATTTCTAGAATATCCAAACCATTTTTCGATTATTAAAATTTAAAACAGAATGTAGTAAATTACATTAAGACAAAGGGATAGGCCAAATATTAAACGCTTTGTTGCAATAAACTTATTTTTCTAGAAACAGAATTGGTTTTCGTCTGTGGATACAGAGAGTCTCTATAGTTTTGAAGACAGACTAGTCTTGTGGTCGAGAGCAATCATCACTTTTCCAATTGCTTTCCTGTCTTTGATGGCCCCAAATGCCAGATTGGCCTGTAATTCCAATGGCAGTGTTTAGTTACATGGTTTTGAGTTTTGATTACATGAAGATGGTTTTGATTTTTACCTGGGAGAGGCGATAGGTATGAGAGATGTGAATGGTGATCAATCCTCTGGCAAGCCATGACAGTAACTCTCTGATGGAATCTTCAAGGACACTGGGTTGGTGAATTCCATAGCTGCCCCAGTAAAGACCGTGCACCGTCCAGTTCTGCACCAAATTGGTTACAACTTAGAAGATTTGAATCTCTGCATCTTACAAGTTTTGGTAGACAATCAATCATTTACCTTAACAAGTGCTATATTTGCAGGAATGACGGGAACCTCACCACTGGCGAAACCAATCACCAGAATCTGAGCTCCCCAATTGAGAACTTTCATGGACTCCTTGGTGAGTTTCCCTCCTACAGGATCATATAAAACATCAACTCCTTTAAGCTTTCTTGTCTTGATGAACTCTTTGACACTTGAAATAACATTTTCACTGCCCAAATCAACAACATGATCCACTCCCATTGACTTCAACAGCTGAATCTTCTCAGTTCCTCTAGCAAAAAGCAAATGATTCGATTCGTATATAAACCCAAACCAAGATTCAACGTCCATGGAAAATTCTGAACTAGCAAATACCTAGCAACTGCAATGACAATGGCTCCACAAATCTTGCCGATTTGAACAGCTGCAAGACCAACACCACCAGCAGCACCTAGAACCATCAAGACCTGCATTAAAATTAATGGAATCTCTCAAAATCTCAACAGTTCGCATCAAGCAAAAAAAATTGAAACCAGAGAGATGGGATTTTTACCTGACCAGATGTTAGACGAGCTCTATGAACAAGCGCTACATGAGAAGTCCCAAACGCAACAGGGAGTGCAGCTGCAGCGACCATGTCGCATCTTTCTGGTACAAGAAACCTGAAGTACAACACACCAAACACCAACCACCATCATTCACAATAAGATATCCAAAGGGATGAGAGACGGAGATTTGGTAACGAACAGGCGAGATTGGTCGGCGACGATGAATTGAGCGAAGGAACCGAGAGCGGCGAAGGAACAGACACGATCTCCGACGGCGAATTTGGTGACGGCGGGACCGACCGCGTCGACCGTTCCGGAGTAATCGGAGCCAGGGATGAAAGGTAACGCAGGTTTCTCCTGGTACTTTCCGAGAATCTGAAGGTAATTCGCGTAATTCAAGCTCGTAGCTGTGACCTTGACTCTCACCGCCGTATCTGAGCTCAAAGGCGGGATCGGGTAGTTTTTACTCACCTCCACCGGAGATTCCGGACTCCCTGTCTCCGTCGCCGTCGGATCTCCCAATTTCCGGCAAACCAAAGCCTCCATTTTTTGCTCTCTCTCTCTCTAGTTTTTAGTTTTTTTCTTCGCTCAGCTGAAAACTTGGTTTGGATATTGATCGTCTAATAGACATATGACGTGACTCTGAAACGATGCCGTTCCACTTGCCTACCTATGAGCCACGTCTTCGCCGTCACCGTCGCCACCGCAATGATACTGAGACCTTTCGAAAGCACATACATAATACTTTTTGGCTTACAAACTGTTTACAGAAACTAATTCGTGGACCAAAGTTGAGTCATTTCCACTCAATAACAAAGATTGATTTCCATAAACTTGCATTGATTCATATTGTTTCAGAAAATGGCATCAGTTTGTCAGCAAAACGGATGGTGAGCATAGAATTGATACGACGAACTCAGGAGAAGAGAAAGATTGAGACTTTTGATCATTGGTGGGTTTCGTTTTGATAGACTGACTGAAAGTTTTTGAAAGTAAAAGAAAAAGAAAGCCATTAAAGTGGGGATATTCTGTAAAGCCACTTGGTTTTCGGTTTTCCCTCTCCCTTTTTTATTGTGCTTACAGCCAAATTTTGCTTCATGTTAACAATACTCTATCTGCTTATTTGTTCGTAATTTTATTTGTTTAGATCTCTGTTTTTTGTTCAAAAAAAAGATCTCTGTTTTTTAAATAGTACTTGCGACCGGACTAAACCAAAACTTCTTTCTCCCAAAAAGTCAATGATGGCCAATTTTGGATGACTAATGCCCATTTGGTCGTTGCTCTCTGACTTGGAGACCTAGAGAACCATCAGAGATCACCCTTCGTTTCCAGTTAGGACTTCGCCGACCGGAACAAAAAAAAAGCCTCAAACTTATTTCACCATAGCTTCCAGAAGAAGGTGCAAGCTTGGATCGTGAGTTTTCATCTCTTCTTCTTCAGTCGTTTTAAATTGATCTTTTTTTGGAGAAATTATCCGATTGTTTTCTTCTGTAAGGATTTGTAGAACTTGAGACTTTCCTTACCCTTAGTGTTTCTACCTTTGAGATTTTGAGCCTTGGAATTTTATTTTTACAGGTCGAACAAGAAGACTATGATGGGAAATGAAAAAGAGCAAACTTTCGTAGACCTTCCTTTTGATCTCTTGCAACTTGTAGTTTCCCGACTTCCATTGAAAGACAACATCCGTGCTTCTGCTGTCTGTAAAACATGGCACGAAGCCTGTCTTTCTGTTCGAGTTGTTGATAGATCTCCTTGGCTTATCTACTTTCAGAAAACAGAGGAATCCTGTGAACTTTATGACCCATCAATGCAGAAAACGCACAGTCTTGAGTTTCCTGAGTTATCCGGTTCTCGGGTATGTCACTCCAAAGATGGTTGGTTACTCATGTACAATCCCAACTCATTTCAACTCTTCTTTTTCAATCCATTTACCCGTGATCGCATACCCGTGCCACCGCTTTTGATGGCATATGATCAGAGAATAGCTTTCTCTTGTGCTCCTACGTCAAGTAGCTGTCTGTTGTTCACAGTCACTAATGTAGATTTGGATTGCATCATCATGAAGATGTTGTCCTAATGCTGAAGAATGGAACACATTTCTGTTCAAGAATCGGTTACCAGGAAACTGCAACACTTTCGAGCAGATTGTTTTTGTTATGATACAGCTATTCCGGTCTATGCCAAAGTCAACACTATTATTGAAGAAAACGTCAAAATTTTGTAGGGATCCCATAAAAACTTCTTTCGAGGAATGGGCTAAACCCGGTTATTTCTCAAGAACAATAGCTAAGGATCCAATGGCGTCTTCTACTGCCTTACAAACACCGGATGCCTATCGAGCTTTGACCCATCTTCGAATTCTTGGAATGTTCTTCCCGGGCTAACTCTTAAACATCCTGGAAGCAACGGATGCTTCATGACAGAACACCAAGGAGAGATCTTTCTGATATACATGTACAACCACATGAACCCAACAGTGCTTAAGCTTGACCCTACTAGCTGTGAATGGACTGAGAGAAAAACACTGGGAGGCTTGACGATCTACGCAAGCACTTTGTCTTCGGAATCGAGAGCCGAGCAGAAGCAACCAAGTGGAATAAGGAACTGTTTGTGTCTCTCTGTGTTCCAGGGATTTAAGAGGACCTGCATATACTATAAGGTCGATGAAGATAGTATGATTTCATTGAAGTGGAAAAAATGTGATCCGTATGCGAATATCTGGATCATGCCACCACTCAACCTCCTTGATCCCTTTGTTTGATGAACTTCTCTAGTAATTGTTTGCAGAATCCATATTACTTTTTAAACATGTTTGTTTATTTACAATTTAGTTATCAATACATATTGATGATAGCACTGGGAAAATTCTCAGAAACTTGGTAATAGATACAAAACAACTCTGGATTCTGATCTCACACTTATAAGCTGATTAACAATGTTGTGTCCTAGCTCGGACAAAAATAAGAAAAATCAAACAAAACAAACCAACAAATCAAAAAAGACAACGATATCAAACTGATGATCAGTCAAAAGAAAAAAACTGCTGCCTATAATAAAACTATGCAGCAACATCGGATGATCAGTAGAGAAGCCAAACTCCAACCTTCCTTCTTTGAACCACAGTGTGAAAGAAAAAAAAATAACACACCACACAGAACAACAAAATCCGGCGTCAGGGAAAAAAAATAAAGTCGTTGGTTAATGTCTTAATGACAATGTCGTGTTCACCATTTGTTTAATCATCAGGTCCAAGCAGTGAAACCTGCAGATTTAAGCAAACATGTCATCTAAACCCCATAGTTTTACAACTATATTACGTGTAAAACCGCAGTGATTCCAAAGTCAAAGAATAGCATTTTGACAGAAAGGTTTTACATTTCGGATAGTTTTGCTTACATTGCAATCGAAAGCGTATTTTCGAGCAAGGGTTATGGCTGCGTTACGTTCTTGTTCCGACTCAAAGGTTAGTATGAAGTTTAGACTCTTTCTTGGTTGCCAGAACAATGCTTTAGCAGGAGCCTTAATATTGCCTCTAACTCCACAGAGCTGAACAAGTTTATATACCAAAAAGACCATATAAGCTCAGTAACAAATTTTCGATGAATGTTAAAAAGAGTTGTGTCTAGTGAAATAGAATGAAGAGATATGTTAGGTCACAATTTCTAGATACCTGCATAGATGTCGAATATATTTCTCTCGCCTTTGTGATCCATCCTCGAGACAGTTTTATCCTCGTCTTTCCAATGGTAAAGACATGAGATCGGGATGCATAGTCTTGTCCATTCATCTGTAATATAACCACCTGAAGAAGAGTTTGAATTGTTCAGCTTATTAGAATATAAACTCAATGCAACTCTATCCCAAGAAAACTAAAAGAAAGTTGTAACATACGCTGAATTCACTGTTAGATTTCCGCATCAGCGATTCTAAGCGGGAATGCAAGCCAGAATCTGCAATTCAATAAGACAAACATTCACTTATTGTCTGGCTTTTATATATGTAAACGTCTATAGTTTTCGTAATACCAACCAGGATCGATTGGACCATTGGTTGTAACTGTGACTTTCTGTCCATTTGAAAGAATATCTGCCTGTAAGATCCTCCCAACATCAAATGGTTCTGGAGCATATACTGATTGGTTTGCACCTAAGAGCAGGATATTGAATAGCTCAAGCTAAACTTCATTTATTGAAAACCAAATGATGAAGCAAACGGATAGGACAACTACCAGAGATAGCTTCCCTTCGACTGGTTTCACATGCTGCACGGTACCACTGGATCAAACAGTTGGAAAGATATGGAGCATCGTCTGAGTTGGCACGGATTCTTAAGCAAGAGCCGAGACTTTGTGTGCCTTCCAGAGCAAATGGACAGGACTTGGATTCCTCAGCTCTCTTGATGATTGCTATCTTCAGATGTTTGACGGTTGTTGTCAAAGGCAAGAACAAAGAAGTGAGCAAAGAACAAACTAACTGCAAATATGTCGAAAACTAAATGCTGCGTCAATGCCCAAAAATATACCTCTTGATGAATTTTAACAGAGTTCATATACTTCTCTTGGATTCGATTTCTTAAACCATGAAGCTCATGTTGCAAGCCCATCACCTGCATTACAACACAGATACAGTTTATAACTTATTAGTGTAACCCATCAATTATGAAGCTATGAAAATGATATAGCACCTTTGTTGGGTGATGCATCCGTTTGATTTGCCTAGCCTCTTGAACCTCCTCAACCAATTTCTCGACATCCTGTGTAATGATAACATAAGTTGATTAGAAAGTTTTAACCGTCAGTATATCTGAACATAATACAAAAGAAACAATCAAAATATGAAGCCAGAGTAGATGAAACTAACCGGTCCCTGAGCTCTAGAAGCTTCTGAACTTCGTTCCTGTTCTTCAAATGCCTCTCCAAGTCTAAGCACAACGGCTCTTGCACTTTCGATCTCAGCACAAGCGAATGACTTTTCCTGATTTACCAGTTTCTTTGCATCTTCTGAAGCCTGACAGCCGCATTAATCAGAATCCTTGATGATCCTTACGTTAGCAAAGTAAGCAAGAGACAACTTCAGACTAGCAGAGGTACAAAATATGGAGAAAAGAAAAAATGTATGCATTGAGCCGAGACCTGCTTGAGGAAGTTTCCCAGTTTCTTCACTTCAAACTTTTCTTGAATTAGTTCGCCTTCATTCTGAGTTAACTTAACAGCTAGAGCTTCAACCTATTCACGAGTCATAACCATCACGGTTGATCCAAGTCACATCAAACGTTAGTTTCAGATATGATCAAGGAACACGTCTTTCTAAAGAGAAAACCAGTTTCTACAAGCTACTTGATATGAAACTTGTTCGCTGCAAAAACTACTTGAGAGAATATGGGATGATTTCAAGAGACTAGTTTAGAAACAAGTAACAATTTGCTTGAAAATCTTAATTAAAGAAATCTTAACCATGGAGATAGCGTTCTCCACATCTTCCTTGTTTTGCCCGTCTGTGCGTCCTCTCATGTATTCTAAAGCATCCCTTAGCTTCTTCAACATAACATGCCCGTCCAAAGAAGCCACCTCTCTTAGTTTTGCCTACAGATTACACGATTTCAACAACAAAAAGATATGAAACTGTTATGCCAAATCATAAAATGAAAGAAAGACAAAGTTAAGAGATTTGTAGAAACCTCATCAGCCAAACTAACAGCTGCAGCTAAATTCTTGTCAAATTTACTAGCAAGGTCGCGTACTGAAAGCCGCTTGTGCTGATCAGACAACTTTTCGCTCTCTTTCTCGACGGTCTCTTTAACTGATGGACCTTTTTCATCTTCCTTTGGTTCCTCTATTATCTTACTATCAGGTCCTAACTTGTAAGTTGGAAAATGATTAGAAGCAAAGCTCACATCTGCTGATACCGTAAGCATTGATTCTGGTAATGTCCACTGTTCGATCTCAGGACACACTTTCGTCATTTTTTTCAGGATTTTCTATATCTCTGTTTTAACAACAACAACAAGAAAAAAGAAAACAAAGAGCAAAATCACTCTCCGGTAAAATAAGAATTATCAAATGATTCAATTCAAGAACGTTCTCTTTCCACGAGATTACTGTATGAAACAGACAATGCACTGAAGCTAACCTCAATAAGTGAAACTATCACGGATCAAATGTTTGACGATTTGACAAAAGTTTAATCTATTACTGATATAAATTGTAAGAAAAATTAGCTTTAGGTTCATAGGAAAAGAATCAACACATAACAAGAAAAATGCATTATACAATCGACCATGTTTAGACTAATTGATAATGAAACACAGCATTAAAAAGCAAGTGTAAGCTAGGAATAATAATTAAAAACAAAAAAAAGTGCAGAATTTTATAATCCTGCAACCAAACATACATCATGAAACACGATACGACAAAACTCAGGAGAAATGCAAGTAGAATCAACTCAAAAACAAGATACAGACTTACGGATAATATCCTGAAGACTCAGAAGCAGAGAATCTAAGGAAGAGAGAAGGAAAAAAGAGGAAGAAGAAGAATAAAGAGAATTGGGTCTCTCTCTCTCTCTAGTCTTCGTCGTTAGGCATCTTTTTTTCTTTTTTAGCTTTTACAAAAGCGTCAAAGACGACAGGATAAATGGAAAATGCAGAGAAGAAAAAAAGAGACACTTTTGTTCCTCTGAATCTTCCTTCTCTTTCTCTCTCCTCGCCAAAACTGCGTGTTCTCTCACTCTCTATCTTCCTTCTCTTTCTCTCTCCTCGCCAAAACTGCGTGTTCTCTCACTCTCTCTCTCTCTCTCTCACTCTCTCTCTCTCTCACACTCTCTCTCACTCTCTCACTCTCACGCCATCATCGTTAAAAACTCAAAGAGTGCAAGAAAAAGAAGAAAGTGAGAAACGATTATTTGTTGACAGTGTCCCGGTCTGGTCTTGGTTTTGTTGGACGACGCGCTGTTACTTGGCGACTGAATCACACGCTTTGGCGCGAGTGTGATTCGTTGAGGTGGGGCCCGATCCTTGGCTCCATGGATTTTCCCTTATTCACTTTTTTTTCTTTTCTTTTCTTTTTCACATTATTATTGATTTCTAGTTCGCTTTGGTTTAGTAACTATGATTACTTAACCACCATTATTATTAATCGCTCTGTTTTTTTGTATCTTAAGCAAAGAATCTAAAGTACCAAAGCTTCCAAATCCAAGTTGGTGTGAGTAGAGAGGTAATATTATTAGTTGATTAATTATATGTTTTCTTGAAATTTTTTCATCTGGATTTAATTTAGTATTACATCTTTTAAACGTAGAAATTATGTATTAATATGGTCTAAGAGTCATAACACAATTTGGAGAGTGGTGAGACACTGATTTAACATTTGGCGTGTAGTCATGAGTACTACATTTGGTGGAATCTATGTATTAGTTGAAAGGTCAATACTCAGTTAGTTTTCCCCAAGAGAGACGCCATTAACTTCACGACTTGCATAACTAATCTAATGGAAGTTAAAATTGTTTTCGAATTACAGTAATTTTCTTATGTCTCTATCTCAATATTTAAAGTTAAAACCAAATTTTAAATAAGCTTTATTTCATTGATTCATGTGGTATATCAACTGGTAGTGGCATAGTAACGGCGTATCCGCTAAAGATTTTGCTACAAAATGCTTATTTCATTTGGTAATTACGATTTAATGAATTTTAAACAATTAGCTATGTTGATAGAGATATCTATTTTGGTGGTCCATTGGTTTATTAATTCGATAACTCATTACTTCATATTATCATGTTTAGACAAAAACAAAGACAGAACAACCGGACAATATCATCATTAAGACCAGTAGAATGTGGGGCTATCTAGAATCAATCAAAGACTTTAATTTTAAGGAATTTTCTTAATTAAAAAAATAACAATATTCTATTTTCACTAAAGTGTCAAAAAGGCTAAGCAGAGCATGTGATATTTCAGGTCACGTTAACATGATAGACGGTTCAGACATCATAATCTCACTTTTACTTTCTGTTTGTGGTATTATAACGAAAAGATGCATTTGACTTTAATTAGATATATCTATCAATTTACTTAGAAAATTAATTTTTATAAGCTGTAAAGTAGATATTTCTTACTTAAACGTTAGATAATAATTCTATTTATGTGCCTTAATGATGTTTTGTCATCTATGACTATAATTAGCTCTAAGCATTAAGCATGATGAATAGTGAATGGGGTCCATGGAATCCCATGAGCTTCTCTTCACCAAAACCTACTCGCCACCACCTCTCTTTTTTTTCCTCACTTCTTTGTCTTTTGTTTTGTTGGCTTTTACTTATTGTCTAGAAAGACCATTTAGTTTTATTTTTTCTAATTTTCTATTTAAGAGTTAATACTCTTGACGATTTTTTATGTTGATAGTACAAGAATCGCATTTGAGTTTAAGATTGTAGGAGAAAATCTTTTTCATACGAATAGATTTGGTTAGTTTTTCGCGTACATAATATTAAAAAAATCTGAAAGATTGATACTATACAATTTAAATTGGATTGGTTAAAAAAATTAAATAAAATATTAACGAAATATCAGTGTAATTTCATAAATTTGAATTTTTTAGAAATTAAAATATAACTACTTAACTATACAAACATCATCTATTCTAAAAATACAAATTTTCAGTTAAAAAAAAACATAATCTACTATCTTCATGTGAGAGATACCTTTTTAAGTTTTACATATTTTGTAAATTCCACTATATAATATAAGATCGATAATATTGAATTTTGCAAGATATCAAAATGAAATAGTAATTTTAGTAAAATAAAAAAAAAGAGATGCTTAAGGCAAAATTAGAATAATGCTTATAGAGTTGATGTAGTTGAAGATATCCAATTATCCATATTTGGTGGGCTTTAACTTGATAAAGACGAGATACAGACAAAAGTGTGTAGGACGTGGCAGTTAACCATTGGTTGGAAAAAACAGATTGGCGGGATGAAGTGGTTGCAGCGTCAATGGACGATCCTAAAAAGAAATTTTAGGGTTCATGAGCCACCGTGTTGCGATTCTCTCTTCTCATTTCTCACCTATCTCCGCCGTCATGGCTTCCGAGAAAGAGGCTGCACTAGCCGCCACTCCTTTCGATTCTCCGACCATGTAAGCCTTTTATACTTCCCCTGTTTCGATCTTCCTTTTTCTCTTCTGCTTTTTCTTCTTCGTCTTCTGGGTGCATTTGTTTGATTCCACTTACAATGAGTCGTAGATCGTCGACTAAAACTGCGATTGTGGGATTGAATCTTTCAACGATAGAGAAAAGTTCGGATTTTTTTAAATTGTATAATTGGGTCTATCTCTGTAGCGTTGTCGTTCTTCGACTGTACCGTTGGAATTGCTTTGCTTCAATGGAAGAATTGCTATTTTTTTAGCTGAGAATTGTGAATGAACAAAAATAAAAATCTTCAGGCAAAGCTATGTAAGTTTTCGCTGAAGTCTGTGAAAGTTGGTTCTTTGGACGGAACACTTTCTGTTACCTAACGTAATGATGGATGAGTACAGTGGAAATGTAGTAGATGGAGTAGATTAGTCGTCGCTTGGTTCATAGAAGAGTGAAACTGTTGCAGAAGTCATAGAGATTCTCTTCGCTTTTTCGAAATTTCGTTTTCTTCTATTTGAGGGGCTACTATTATCTTTCTTGGAAGACTTGAATTTTGTGTTGTTGTGCTGTATTGATGTTAACATTTATTTAGCTTTGTGCTGGAACATGCAGATTTGACAAGATCATTAGCAAAGAAATTCCATCCACAGTGGTTTATGAGGATGACAAGGTACTTCAATCCTGTAACCTTCTTTTTCATATGCTTTCTCTTCTGTTGCACCTTGAATGTCTACATCCATTGATACATTAAACTAGCCATTAAAGCACTGTGTAAACGGGACATAGGTATTTCTATGCTATGCATTTCAAGTCTACCCAGCTCATTTAACACTCTATTCTGAGCAACTGGATCCTGTATAGTGTTTGGACTTATGTTGTTTAAGTTTCTTTTCCCTTGATTTCTGTTTTTGGATGAAGCTATCACCATAGTAAGACTTTTCAGTTGTTGTACATACTTCATTATCACTGTTCCTGGTATTTTTCTCAAATCATTTTACATGATCTTGCAGGTCTTAGCTTTTAGGGATATAACGCCCCAGGGTCCTATTCACATCCTCCTCATTCCAAAAGTGAGGGATGGCTTAACTGGCCTCTCTAAGGTACCTAATTCACTTACACCCCTCGAAGTTGAACCCTCGAAATATATCCAGACAAAAGCTAAAATTAAAGCTAGAAGCATGAGATTGTTCGACTTGATCTCATTAAGGAGCACAAGCTAATAACTTATTGTTTTGCTACGCAGGCTGAAGAGAGGCACATCGACATTTTGGGTCGCCTTCTTTACACAGCCAAGCTTGTAGCCAAACAAGAAGGCCTAGATGACGGTTTCAGAATTGTGATCAATGATGGTCCACAAGGATGTATGTATTAATATCTAGCTCTACTTCTTCAATTAGCATATTCACATAAACCAGAGGGACATCATTATTGATGCTTTTCACGTTCTTGTGGGTTTTACAGGTCAGTCGGTGTATCACATTCATGTTCATCTCATTGGAGGACGTCAAATGAACTGGCCTCCTGGCTAAAAAGATCATCTACAAATGATTGTTGTCGTGGTTATAAGAGAAGCCGTCAGAGTTTGCTATTGTCTTCTTCTGTCTTTATAAATAAAAAAGCTTGGGACATAACTTTTATGATTGTTATGCTAAAACCTTGTTAATGTTATGAAGAGAATAATTGACTGTTCTCTTTTCTGGAATCCTTTTTCTATTCTATGTTGACTTCGTAAAACATTCAACGGTAAAAAAGTTTGAACCGTTTGAGAAACCAGAGAGCCATCTTTGAGGAAGACCAGAGACTCATGAATTGACCTTGTAAACGTTGACAATGTGTTCATGAGCATCTGCGCATAATATTTATTATATAAAAGCTTGGTAGCAGTCACGTCTTTCATATTTTTATATGTCCATGTAGACCTTCTCGTTGCCTTCATTTAAAGATTTGGTGCACCTTTGTTTCTTTCCTTCTGAATCAGTTCTAAAATCAAACCTGAAGGTACGCAACATACTCTTGTTTAGTCATCTCACATCTTGGATTCCTTTTCCAAGTTTACAATCTGATTCATGGCGGAGGCAAAACCGAGGAAGAGCCGGATCGGCAGTAGCAGCAGAGAATCGTTGAAGACCAAGAATCCGTTTAGCCGTGAGCTGAAAGACGAAGAAGACAGCAAAAACAAGACAGGATTGTCCATGAGGAAGTCGTGGTCCACGGACTCGCTTGGTCTGCTCAGTAACAGCAGCCGGATGGGGAAGACATGTGTCTGTTCTCCAACAAAGCACGAAGGATCGTTCCGTTGCAGGCTTCACCGTTCGTCGGCCACCAGCCAAGGTGCAGCTACTACGCAACTTCATCTCCCAAAGTCCTTGCTTTCTTCTAGTCGTCTCAATGACCAGTAATATATTCTCACAGTGTCTTGCGTGGTTCACATAAATTAATATGGTGCGGTCGTGATATTTTTCTTTACATGTGATACATCCTACCTACCGTATCGTGTTCATGTGTTTTTTTTTGTTGGCTTTTTCTTTTTTTATCAGTGAGCTTGAAAAACTATTGTTTTCTTGTGCTGGTTTGGTTTGACCAATTAAATTGTTGGGCTACCTTATTTTTCTTTGAGATATCTCCGGAGCAGAGGCCTGCATTTCGCAGTACCATATATTTCTTGAGAATAGTATCCTTTTAAGGTAAGTGGAATAAGATTGTTAAGAGAAAGAAAACAAAAGTATCAAAATTTCTTTAACTATCTTATTAGTACATAATGCTAGAAGTGTATGTGAGGGTTTTCTCTGTTGACATGCAGAACTAATGGTAAATGCCATTCATACATGTATCATCAACCTTTTGATCAAGCCGCAGTATCTTCACAGGCCTCTTCTTAATCTTTAAGAACCGCCGAATACCTGGATTAGGAGAAAAGGATATACTAAAACCATAAGGACAAAATAAAGACATCATTGTTCTTTCAAGAAATAAGATAAAAGGTACTGACCGATGCTAGGACATCGGTGGAGAGGCCAGGTTTGCTCTGAGATGTCTCATTTTTAATTGATTGCTTCTGTCTAAACTGACGAATCGTTCTAGGCGGGAAGACTGGTGCTGCTTCAGCATTGCTGCCCGATTCTTCCTGAATCTTTCGTTTCTGCCAACCGCAAAAACAGAGAAGACTTCTTTTTCCCCCCCTGAGAAAAGAAAACAGCAAACATTAATAATAATTACTTAAGCCGCTTAGTTTTCATCAATATACTATGAATGCTACAATGAACCATAAGGAATACCGATTTGTTCTCCATTTAGCATATCTGCGACCCTTTTAGCTATGCTTTTCTTAGCAAACTCCACCCACCTACAGTTAATGAACAAAAGAAAGACCTTGTAAGTAATACAAAAATCCAGATGATCACATTGGAGAACTGTTTTGAAATTCAAGAGGGATATCAAAAGTAGAAATTTACAATCAGGTTGACAACTTTGAAAACAGAGAAAGCAATAAAAAAAATCCAATAACTAGAGGGAAACCGTAGCCTTAAACATACCCTTCAGAAAACAGTTGCCCACGAAATCCACCAGCTCGCTTGCGGTGCACTTGTGCTTCAGGATCTGAATAGAAACCGATGAATGCATCAGATACTTTTTTAAAGTTGAGAAGCGCTTGATATGACCATGATGTATATTTTTTCCATTAAACCTCACCTTCAGGTGCAAGATAAATCCGTCCAATTTCTCCAAACTGAGAGAGAATCTGGCGAAGTCTAACATGATCCATGTGTGGTGGGATGCGGCTCAAGTAGCAAACTCCTCGATTGTCAGCCTTGGTAGCTTCTTTTAGCAATCTCTCTTTCAATTTCTTTTTCTTTCTATCCGCCTTTTGACTCTTCATTCTTTCCTTCGTCTCCTCCTCGGATATTCCATTCGCAAGCTCGTGAGATTCCTCACTCTGCATCATCTCCAGCAGCTGCAGAAACCAGGGGAAAATCATTACTGAAAGAAGCAAACTTTAAACTCAATAGTGAAAAGATAAATTCTGAATTTTATCAAAACTTCTCGTTAATCACAAGACTTTGCATCTACATTGAAATGAAAGGTCTACAACCAACAATTGCATAAGTGTGTGGACTTTCCATTCGTAGTTTGCAGATGAAAGGGACCCTAAATCCTAGACAACGGAAACAGCAGATTTTTAATTGATGGACTCTCTAATCGTTTTCTGCAGATGAAAACGAATATCTTTGCGATTCAATTTATAACCCATCGAACATATCCAAGCAGACCCAATAGCAATCAGAAAGTGTAGAGCTCACTTTCTAATCAACTTCTTAAGAACCATCAAAACTCGCGGCAATTACTACTCAGCTAATTGTACACTAGGTGCAACTAAGAATTCTACATCAAACCAATTTTGCTTTCTAACCATAATGAAATAAGTAAACAGGCCCATTTGTATCTAAGACACTGATTACGTAATACTCATTGCCTAAGGCATCAAACTAAAGATAATCGGATTGAGAGATTACCTTGCGTCTGGCAAAACGGGGAGGTGGGGTACGAACCCTACGGTTGCTTGAACAATCACGGATTCAATACTCAATCTTGCTTTCAGATCTCCAGAAACATCTGCGAGCTTGAGGTACGATGCTCTTAAACGATTAATCAATCAAACGAGCTTGAAGACTTGTAGCAGCAAAGAGTTTCAAGCCTGTCGCGTCTCTTCTATAGCGTTGCGGCTTCAGGGTGAGAATGAATTAGCTCTAAAATCAATTATAATATATGCAGACACTCTTGCCGTTTTAGGGTAGTCATTAACTAAAAAACAATATTTTTAGGCTTTTAAAAAAAACAAAAAAATAAAAAAAAAAGTGATTTAAAATTTGACTGCAAATCCATAATGCATAACAAAAAAAAATCACAAGAAAATTAACAGCTGAAATCATAATTGTAAGGAACTAAACACTGTTTCTGCTTTTTTTATGACTTTTTTTCTTAAAAAAATTTCAAAAATCAGATATCTAATAAATCATGGCGAATTTTTGTCTTTGTTTCCGGATAAAAAATCTTTGTTCTAATGAAATATTTTTAGAAGATGACCGAATTCTTCTCTAAATTTTTTGGAATTTTCCATAAATTATCATGAATTTTTTCGGAAAAAAAAGATAGAAAAACATCACATGCAAAAAAACTGAAATTATTTGATAGGGTTTAACCCTGTTTAAGTCCAGAATTTTTAAAACAAAGCCCTAAATTAACCCTATATACTTTTAGTTAAGTGAATCAGGGTCATGGTTTATAATTATTTAGAAAGGATAGGGCCAGCCTTAATTTTTCAACCCTTTTTAACATCCCAACTTGTTTAGGGTTTTGTTAAAGAGAAATTATCCTTTCTTTTCAAAGAAATCCGGTTCTCGTAAATCGTAATTGATATAAATTCAGTTATTGTAATATTATTCAGCATTTTGTATCCGGTTATCGATATTCGGTAAAGAAGGTGTGAACCGGTCAATTACTGGCCATCAGTCTATCATTATCATTTAACTTTCACACACTTTTCTTCCTCTTCCTCTGCTCAATTGAATAGAGGTTGCAAGGTAGAGGAATACTTATCTCTAGTTTCTTAGTTTCTCTACGGTTGATTCCGGAAAAGATACGAGATGAGTTTTTCGTTGGTTGGTACAAAGTTTGTACCAACCGACATACAAAATTTGCACTTGTTAGGATCTTGTTTTGGTGAGGGTGGTTGTGTTTCCAGTTTCGGCGAAGATCTTTCTTTGCGCTTGTTTCTCCGGGGCGTCATCATCTTCACCGAGAGTGGCTCACAGTGTCAAGTTTTTTTCGCGGTTAGCAAACTGATTATCAGATAAAACATTATGATTTTTGAAGCTCCCTCAATGGTTAATGACTTTATTATTTATACGGATTTCAAATACCGTGTTAATGGATTTGGTTTATACCTTTGTTAAAATTAAAATTAAGTTGGTTCATATTATATTATCAACTGAATAAAAGTTCATTAAGATTTTATCGAATAATGTTGTTGAGATTTATCATAATATCGTGAGGTTCGTTTTCTGTTTTGATTGAGTTCAGATTTATCTATTGTTGATTTGTTCAATTTTAGACGTTTCTTGTGGTCTAAGACTCCTTACAATTTAACCATAAACAATTTATAATTCATAAAATTAATTAACTCAGAGAGATTCCTAAAGTTTTATTTTTTAATTTTTCTTCACAAATCTATAAAGAACAGGAAGTGTTTTCAGACAACCAATACGGTCTTTGTCTTTGTTTAGGAACACAATCTTTAAAATTTTCTCTTTGTATTTAAAACATCAAGAAGAGTTCTATGAGCTTTTGAGTCTAAGCAGATCTTTAGCTTCTGCAGTTTAAGAGATGACATTGAGTTTCTCTACTTCCGATAGTTTCAATGGCTTCTACATAAACATCTGAGCTCCGCTCGCTAAACATCTGCAAATATCAACAACCAAATCAATCAAAAAGAAAAAAAAACAAGAACAAGCAATATGTTTCATCATGCATGAGGAATAATAAGTTTACTTGTTGATGCGAGTAGGAATGTTCTCTGATGAAAATATCACAAACAGGTACTTCCTTTAGATTCGACGATTCCTGCTGTCAATAATCAAAAAACTATACAAACCAAAATTGAAAAAAAAATGTTAGTCTCTGAATCTTCTCAAGAAGAGTCTTGATTCATAATAAGGATTAATTTGTTAAATACCTTTACTATCTTGATAAACTCAAAACCTGTCATTCCTGGCATACAGTAATCAGTGATGATAAGATCCACCTTCATAACCTAGAAAAAACAACCAAAATGTCACAAATGGATTTTACACATTTGGATCCTCTTTAAACCAATCAAAATGCTGTTCTCTAAGGATTAAATTAACTTGAAGATTAAGCTTACATTGTTGGTAGCTAATGTATCAGTCTGTTGCGTATCTCCCAAGCCTAAGAACTCCAATGCTCTAAGCCCATTTTCTGCTGTTGTCACTGCAAACAAGAAAACGTAAGACCAGTTTTTACATTTCAGAGGTAATTTTGGTATTCTTGAACTTTAAAAGGAAAAAAAAAAATTAAGAGATTTGAGTGATATAATTTGCCTTTGCAAGAAGAGATCTTGAGGATTCTCTCTACGAGTTTACGGTCAATTAGATTGTCATCGACTGCTAAAACATGAAGCTCTTCCTCCATTGACAGATTTACTTTATGTGCAGTGAAGCAACTGAGAAAGGAAAATCTACACAAGAAGAAAAAAGAAAAGAGAAGAGTCAGACTTTGATAGAAACACCTTGTGGGCTTTATTGCCTCTAATCCTAAAAACCTAAACAAAACAGAGACAAACGTACAGAAGAAGAAAGTTGACAAATCGAATAGACTTGAGTATGAATGTAAGAAGAATATATAATATTGTAATTTTGTGATTTCATTTTATTTATGGATATATAGGATAATGAAATATCGAGAGATGATTTGATATGATTTTATCTTGCTTATAATTTAAGAAACAAGTTGTGTGTTTTGTTCTTGGTATTGATTCTCTCAGAAGCTGGTAAGAAACTTGGTGTTCATGTCAGTGACAGTACTTTAGGATCTTGTACGATGATAACGAAAATCTATATATTAATTTTTATTTTCCATTTGTTTAGGCTTTTCTAAAGGTGCAAATAATGAAGATACTAATTTCTAGTCATTTTTATTATTATTAACTTTCAAAATAAATTACAAATCTGAATTAAAATCTCGGATACTACGTCTCTAGGATTCTTATTTTTGAATTTTAAAATATGGGATTCTTAAATCTTGAATGCATATATTTATTTTCGATTTTAGTTGTAGTGAAAACCTTTTTTTTTAATATAGGATCTTTGACCCATATACTTTGATTTCGGGGTTGTGAATTGCATTTATTTACTGAAATCATGATAACTCAAAATCCCCCTATTACAGAGTTAATATCTTAAGAGTTAAAGATTGGTATGAATAGTATTCCACTTGTTTACGTATTAGTTAACAAGATAAATAGAAATTTGATACCGAAGTTATCATAACCAAAACACTTTTTTCGCATAAGATTGGTTTTTACTTCGTCCACCATAATCTAGCCATTATTAATTATTAATGAGACTTTTCTTTTCCTTCACATAGCTTTTGTGATTTGCTAAGCCTTGTTTCATTTTCTCATGGGCCTGAATAATAAGCCGAGCCCATCAGCCTTTACCTCGTAATAGGCCTGTAATGGGAGCGTTGGACCCATCTTCTATTTACGAATCACCATAGAATAAAAAAATAAGTTAAAAAAAATCGATAAATAAATAAATATATAAATATATATAAGGAAATGTAAAAACTGCAGAACAAATTCATTTTCTATCGTTTAAATCACCAAGGAATAAAAAAAAACTTCAAATAATCAATAAATATATGTAAGAAAATGTGGAAACTGCAGAACAACTTAATTTTCTATCCTACTTTTAATGGCTGGTCCTAAATGCAAGTCCTGTTATGACAGGTGAAGTTTCGAGTAAGAAAATAAATACTATACAAAACTAACAAAAGAGTAAATAATAGAGATGAGAAAGTGTAAGAACAGTAAATGTGAATTCTATCTAAGTCCGGCTCACACTGCCCAAAAAATTCCTTCAAAGCTCTTAAAATTGACCCTAAGCTTTAATTTTAAAATAGCCTCCTTGTTAAAAAAAAATGTAAACAGAAAACAAATAGTAAATTCCAAAATCCCCATGAAGGGTTGTTTTCTCTCCATAGGGAAAAGAGATTTTTTTTTCTTTTCATTTTTTTATTTTGATAAATTAGTTTTACTGTCAAAAGGAATATACAAATTAAAACATGGGCATGGAGAGAGACCGAAGTCTGATAAAATGTCTTGACGCGGACCAAATCTCACACGAGAAGAGAAGACAACAATACAATACTTCCAAGTGCATGCTTAAAGGATTATATTGTTTTTTTTTTAGACAACTGTTTTACTTTGTGGCAATAAGTGTTTGACATTTTGTTATTCAACCGCATTTCAATCTGTAAGTTCATATAATAGATGATTCCTTGCACAAACACAAGATCCCAAATTAACATATGTTGCTCCTCCTCCAAGTCAACCATAAAACCCTTAGGTTTATGATCCAAAATTAAAAAAAAAACATGCTTTAGTTTTAGCTACCGTTTCCATTTGTTCCGTGCAGCTTTTTGTATGATTCCATGACTAGGACGTTGCATATAAATTAAATGAATGATATAATATAGTTGCAATTATTAATGTAACAACTAATAAGAGATTTCTAAACACCACAAAATATTTTGTTTCCAGGTCACCTTCCTCACCAACTTACTTTAATGTTCTTCTTTCTTCAAAAACAAAATGGAAATTAAAAAAAAAAAATCTATTGTGACCACTTAACCACTGTCTCTTTCTGCATATTACCCAAAATGCCCATTCTCTGCATGAGAATAACAGAACCCAACCACATTCCAAAACTTTTTCCATTTTATGTGAAAGTTTATTTATAGCTAATTGAGTCAAAACCAAGAAGGCCATAACATGTTAAACCCATTAAAGAAAGTTCTATTACTATTTTGGAAGGATAATTTAGTAATTTCAAACAATTTAGTTCCTTTCTTTATGAGTTGGCCAATCATTTATTCATGTTCCCACTTCTAAACTTGACCGAAGAAAAAAATACATAGGAAACTAAATTCCACGTGTCTGCGAAGTCATATTTATCAAACCCAATAATATTTATCCACGTGTCATTTACGATTTAATGAGTCCACCCACCTTCCTCGGGCCCCACGTCCTTCGTGTTGGGACCCACTCTCTTCTTTCCAGCCCGTTGATAAAGGCAGCTTTTAATTACTCAGCCTTCCCTTTATCTTTCACTGTGCTCTTCTCTCTCTTTTTTGTTTCATTGCTGCTTTTCTCTTCTTCGCAAATTCACTGTTCTTTAAAGCTACCAAAAGCTACAAGAAGAAGCTCGTGTTTCACTCCCTTCTTCTTTGGTCGACTTTTCGCCGGAGCTACATTATTCTTCCTCGCGAAAGCTTCCCGGAGATATTTTATTTTCAGTAGGTAAATAAATCCTTATTGAGCTTTCTTTATTTCCAGATCCTAACTTTCCACAAGCTCATTTTCTTCTTCTACAAATCGTTTTACAAAGCTCGAAATTGTTGGTTTTCCTCAACATTATGCTCGAGTGTTCAGAATTTGTGTGAGTTTCAGGTCAATTAAGTTACTTCGTATTTCCTATAACTGTGGTTTTCTTCTTGTGTTTGTTCTTTCGCCTCCGTGGGTCGAAAATGTAGCCGTTGTGCCGGAGTTTGGTTCTCTTCTTGTGCTCAGTCTCACGCTAGAAAGCAAACAAAAAAGTTTTTTTTTATTTTCATCTGTACGTTTTTTTCCTTCTTTTGTTCATTAATTTTTTTCTTTCTAATTTCAGCTCTAAGATACCCCAAAAATGGAGTTCTTCCGCAACTAAAATCAGTACAACGGAGAAGTTGGTTGTGAAATGATGTATAAAGCGCTGATTTCTTCAATCCTGTTGGTGTCGGTGGTGGCTTCTCTTGCTCCGGTGAGATCTCTAGACCCACCGTTAAACGACGACGTTTTGGGTCTCATCGTATTCAAAGCAGACTTGCGAGATCCAGAGCAAAAGCTCGCTTCTTGGAACGAAGACGACTACAGTCCCTGTAGCTGGAACGGAGTCAAATGCCATCCGCGAACGAATCGAGTCACTGAGCTAACCCTAGACGGATTCTCTCTCTCTGGTCGAATTGGTCGTGGACTACTCCAGCTTCAGTTTCTTCACAAGCTATCTCTGTCCAACAACAATCTCACTGGAATCATCAACCCTAATTTACTGCTGAGCCTCGTTAACCTTAAAGTTGTCGACTTGAGCAGCAATGGGCTGTCTGGTTCTATTCCTGATGGTTTTTTCCGGCAATGTGGGTCCTTAAGAGCTTTTTCTCTGGCGAAGAACAAGCTCACGGGGAAGTTACCGGTTAGTATAAGCGCGTGTTCGTCTCTTGCTTCTTTGAATTTGTCTTCGAATCGTTTTTCTGGTTCTGTGCCTTTGGCGATTTGGTCTTTGAACACACTTAGATCGCTTGATTTGTCGAGGAATGTGTTGGAGGGAGAGTTTCCGAAAAAGATGGCCAGATTGAACAACTTGCGAGCGCTCGATTTGAGTAGAAACCGGTTATCTGGTCCTATTCCTAGCGAAATCGGAAGCTGTATGCTGCTGAAGACTATTGATCTTAGTGGAAATTTCCTGTCAGGGTACTTACCAGAAACATTTCAGCAGCTCAGTTTGTGTTATTATCTGAACTTGGGAAATAATTTGCTAGAAGGTGAGGTTCCAAAGTGGGTTGGAGAAATGAGGAGTCTTGAGACTTTGGATCTTTCCATGAATAAGTTGTCAGGGCAAGTTCCAGACTCCATAGGCAACCTTCTAGCACTTAAAGTTCTGAACTTTTCTGGGAACGGGCTTAACGGTAGCTTGCCTGACTCAACAGCCAACTGTATCAACCTCTTGGCCTTAGATTTAGGTGGGAATTCACTGACTGGTGAGCTTCCCGTTTGGATATTTCAAGATGGTTCTCATGAAGTTTCTGCATTGAAGAATGATAACTCCACTAGAGGTATCAAGAGGATTCAGGTCTTGGATTTCTCAAGCAATTCCTTCTCTGGTGAGATTGGAGCTGGTCTAGGAGATCTTAGAGACTTGCGTGGTCTGAATCTGTCAAGAAACTCTCTTACCGGGCCTATCCCCAGTACCATTGGGGACCTGAAGCATTTGGGCGTCCTAGACTTGAGTCACAATCAGCTTAATGGAACGGTTCCTCGAGAAACCTGTGGAGCGGTTTCTTTGGAGCAGTTGAGACTTGAAAACAACATGTTAGAGGGAAATATCCCATCTTCCATCAAGAACTGCAGTTCGCTTCAGTCTTTGTAAGTCTCCTTTGGTTTAAGTTGTATTCAGTTATAGGTTTTAGGTTTGTCCATTGAAGACTCTGTCTTAACCGTAGTCTGTTACATGTTTCTTTTCTACAGAATCCTGTCACATAACAAGTTGCTAGGTTCAGTTCCACCAGAAATCACAAGACTTACAAACCTCCAAGAAGTGGACTTATCGTTCAATGACCTGACCGGAACGCTTCCTAAACAGTTGGCTAATCTTGGTTATCTTCACGCCTTCAACATATCGCATAACCACCTTTCTGGAGAACTACCTGCAGGTGGAATCTTCAACGGTTTATCCCCTAATTCAGTATCTGGTAACCCAGGAATTTGCGGTGCTGTTGTCAACAAGTCATGTCCCGCTGTCTCTCCTAAACCGATTGTCTTGAATCCTAATGCAACTTTCGATCCTTATTCGGGTGAAGTAGTGCCTCCTGGTGCTGGTCACAAAAGAATACTCCTTAGTATATCTTCCTTAATAGCCATTAGTGCTGCTGCAGCCATTGTGGTTGGTGTAATAGCCATCACAGTCCTTAATCTGAGAGTGCGTGCATCAACGGTTTCAAGATCAGCTGTACCGCTCACTTTCTCAGGCGGAGATGACTTCAGCCGATCTCCTACAACTGATAGCAATTCAGGAAAGCTTGTCATGTTCTCTGGTGAACCTGATTTCAGCACGGGAACGCATGCTCTGCTTAACAAAGACTGTGAGCTTGGTCGAGGTGGTTTTGGAGCAGTGTACAGAACAGTTATTAGAGATGGATATCCTGTGGCTATCAAGAAGCTCACTGTCTCGAGCCTTGTCAAGTCTCAGGAAGAATTCGAGAGAGAGGTCAAGAAACTTGGGAAACTCAGGCACGCAAATCTAGTTAAACTCGAAGGTTATTACTGGACAACATCTCTTCAGCTTCTTATCTACGAGTTCCTCTCTGGTGGGAGTTTATACAAACACTTACACGAAGCACCAGGAGGTAGCAGCTCGCTTTCCTGGAATGACCGGTTCAACGTGATCCTCGGCACAGCTAAATGCTTAGCCTACTTGCACCAATCAAACATCATCCACTACAACATCAAATCGAGCAACGTGTTGCTAGACAGCTCTGGTGAGCCTAAAGTGGGAGATTACGGATTAGCAAGGCTGTTACCGATGCTAGACAGGTACGTGCTGAGCAGCAAGATACAGAGTGCTTTGGGATACATGGCTCCAGAGTTCGCCTGCAGAACGGTGAAGATAACGGAGAAATGCGATGTTTATGGATTTGGAGTCTTGGTTCTCGAAGTGGTTACAGGTAAAAAGCCTGTGGAGTATATGGAAGATGATGTTGTCGTTCTGTGTGATATGGTGAGAGAGGCTCTTGAAGATGGAAGAGCAGAGGAATGTATCGATCCGAGGCTGCAAGGGAAGTTCCCGGTAGAAGAAGCGGTTGCAGTGATAAAGCTGGGGCTTATTTGCACTTCTCAGGTTCCATCAAGTAGACCACATATGGGAGAAGCTGTTAACATATTGAGAATGATCAGATGCCCTTCAGGAAGCTCAGATGAGTTGGGTTCAAGTTGAAAAACATAAAAAAGCTAACATGTTTCTTTCACTAGTAAGTTCCGGCGAAGAGGAATCCGGTTTGTTCATTTTGGTTTTTGTATGAGAGATCCCTTGTTTGTTATTTTTGATAATCTGTTGTATGTTCTCTTATGTCTGTTAGTTTCATTTCAATGTTTGTAGCTTGTTATGTTTATTGTTCTTACAACATTTTAGGTGTTTTATCGGATTTGTCTTCACCGGGTTCCATATTTTGGGACTCATTTGATAGAATCTTAAAATTATTAAGGAGAAAAGCTCTGTAGTCTTTCATTTCCAAGTTCAGCCAAGCGGAGACTTCTTGTGAGATAAGCAAAAACTTAGGGTTTGTGAATTAGGGTTATAAAGAAAAAGCAAAGATGAAGAAAGTGTGGCTAGGGTTGGAGTATGATGCTGTGTGAACTAATTAAATTAGTAATAAGAAGCTTCATTTGTTGTAACCATGTGCATGGGACTCTGCGAAAGAGCATTAATTTTAATGAGTCTGATGTTTATAAGATTATGGAAATCGAGGAAACGTCTCAAGAAGAAGTAATAGTATTAAAATACACTATTTCAATTTGGCTTTTCAGAGTGATTATAGATTTAGTAGTCCTAGTTTTTAACAGAAGAACCCTTGTTTCAATGGCCAAGAAAAAGAGGATTTAAGGCGTGCCTTTGTCTGAAACAGACCACGTTTGTTTCTTTCTCGGTGTTGGGAAAGAAGAATTTCATGAAATCGAATTACAATAAGTTTATCATCTCAATAAAAGAATAGAAGACAGCGATGTTCTACATTTACGTTGTCCGAACCAAAAACCGAGCCTCGGTAGTTTGCAATTTTCCAAAAAATAAAAATTTGTCCGTAAGTAAAAAATTCAACTATAGCATTAAATTGAAATGGTATCTAACGTTTTGACTTTCTAAGCGAATATCCAACCTCTTTTCATTTAAAATGAAACATGAAACAAAGTTAGTTAGGATTAGGATACATTTTCCATTTATGTTTCTTGTACACAACAATTTTAGGTATCCGATCAATTGCTTTGTTTTACTCAACGTATACCCATTATTTTGGGGACATTTTAACTACCAAGACAGTATAACATTTGATAAAATTATTGCTGTGTAATTTTTTATTTGAAACACAAAATAACTTTATGTAATAAAATGTATTAATGAAAAGAAAAATATGTAACATATACATGTCACCTAAAATAATAAACATGAATAAGAATAATATTAGTCCGAACTAAAACCAAGAACAAAAAAAAAACTATTAGCCCAAATGAATGAAGGCTTCAATACAATCTGTATATATGGGCCTATAATATACATATATGTCCACAATCGAAACTTAGCTCATCACTTTCCATCAAGATCATCAATGTCCCACGCCGTCGTTTATTCACTTTCATCTCTTCTCCCTCCGCTACATCATTCATCTCCGGAGCTTTCAGACAGCAACGGGATAGAGGTTGTTTACCCCGACGCAGCTTCAGCGAGTAAATAAGAACTGATTACATGGACAACTATGTTTATCACTTTAACACGTTTATAATTCCCGTCACATTACGCAGTCAAGGGCAATAGCTCGCAAAGAGTCACTTAGCATCAGCTTTTGGGTACAGTATATATATATCTAGAATCCTATAGTGAGTTTTATCTGTTCTTGATCAAACCAATCACCATTAACCAAAGAGTTTTACCATTACATTTACAACTTTAATCACCATTCCAAATTTCTAAAATGTTGAAAGATAATACTTTAACAATAACAAAGGTATTTTTGATCATCCATAAGGGTTTCATAATTCAAACCCAAAGAGAATATAATTATTTACAAGATCACAATCCCTTTAATCACCATGAATCCTCTCTTCATTGACCAGTCTGCACCAACCAGGAGTTATTCAACTGTGACACAGCCGTCTCCCTAAAACTCTTCACCTTCACCAAGCAGAAGTGGGTGCAAACCGTTCCCACACCCGACCCGACCCGGGTCGTCTTCAATAGGTAGCAAACCGGTCCACAATCTGTTCCTCTTCCCTGCGCCACTATCCCCCACGCGCTTGTCCCTTCTCCACGCGCGCCACCGTGGAATCCACCATCGTGATCATCTCCTTCTTCCGAGTTCGGATCAACATCCGCTACCTCATCGTCCGCGAGCTTCTCAACGAATACCACTCCCTCTGGCGTCCTCTCTTCTCCTCTATCCCATCTTCCTTCCATCGCCGGCCAATCCTCTGCCTCCGGATTCGTGGCCGTCGTAGTCAAAGCTCCGTTCGCTTCCGCGTATAAGTGCACCAATAACGGCGATTCTCTCAGATTCTTCACGATCTCAACAACCGAATCCCTCAACCACTCGTCGAGCTTCTCTCGCGACACAACGGATCCGCCGCGTTTCCTTTCACCGATATTCGTCCGTTCAAGCTTCACCGCCTGAGACGGTGCTAAATCCAACATCGTCATCGAAATTTTCCCGATCTCGGATCGATTCCGTCGATTAGTTACCGGAACTACACACAGTGATGGAGCGGTGACCGTTCGCCGATCACAACGAACGGCACATGCGCTTCCTCCTCCTCCTCCACAACAAATCCTCAGAGACGACGCCATCCCCGTCTACGGGAAGAAACAATGCAGAGAGAATCGGAGAAGGAAAAGGTCGACGGTGAGATTGATTTAGAGATTGCTTCACGCTACGATTCTTGTAGATTCCTAAATCCAATTTGACGATTTCTTGTTTCTTTCTTATAGAACCAATCACCAATGGTTGCTTTTCCCTATACGTTATACTGACTCAGCCACACACAACCTAATGGCAATGATGGATGGGTTAAATTATATAACTAATTTTTTTTTTCCTCCAACGTGGATTGTATGTAAGTTGTTTGATCGGACGGTTGAGATTTAGACATGATAGAAATTGCGTTTAACTTATTCTTCACGCTTTATCGGAAGTCCAAGGTGGCCCAAGTAGGCGGATAATTCCCTGGAAACTGTTTAGGAAAGAGAGCCATTAAAGATTTAATATTAACCGTTGGATTAATTCAAACGGCTGTAATAAGGAGAAGGCAATAATGGGCAAGGATCGAACGGCTGTGATAAGGAGAAGACGATAATGAGCAAGGAGAACGTGGCGACGCGGTTTAGCTGTGTGCATGGCTTGGGATGGCACGCGCATGAAAGGCATTTAAATTGTGGTGAACACGTGTCATCCATGTCATTTATAATCTAGACCAGAGGATTCTCCACGTCAGCTTCCACGCTGTACTGTTTATTTAAATGGGTTTGGGCTTTTCGTTTTTGATTAAAGTGTTTTTGAGTTTTTTAATGATTTGTGGGCTTTGCTTGATTAACTGTAACACTTTTTTCCCCCATTCTTAGAAGAGACCTATCTGTTTTTCTTCTTCCAAGTATTGAGTGAATTTTTACAGATTAGGCTTCTCAAGCACAAGAGATTTTTCAGTATTAATATTTGTAGTGGTGGATATCCTGATTAAGGTGTAAATCATCTATTTTCGGGCATATCTCTATTAGTTTACATTCAAATTCGACATAATGGTATCATCCAAAACTTTGGTATAGATGAACAGAATGTAGACGACGCAAACACATTACAGAAATCACATTCTGATTGAATGCTTAGATGCCTTGATCTTTCGCATGTAAGGATTGGATCATTTGACTGAGTTTTTGGATTTATATGGAGTTTTCACGTTTCTCGTGCTATAACACACAACGACAAAACACACACACCAACATCATAAATTAGCATAAAGAAACGTTGTGTAACGTAAGGTTGCGACACAAATCGCGCAACTGTGCAAAACACCTAACTCCAGAATAGCCTTAGAGACTGACAAGTGGATCAGTCAAAGGAGACGTGTCTTAATATCTTTTATATAAATCCACCCCTCGATTCATTTCTAGTGTATATATATACATAAAACCATGACCATCGTTGTTTCTATCATCATCCTCTTTACTGTTTTCGCGATGAGCCTTGACGTCGGAGGAGGAAAAACCACCATGGACCCGTGTCTCGAGTCGATGAAGACCGCTTCACTGCCTGATCTCCCGTACGCTTACGATGCACTAGAGCCAGTGATCAGCGAGGAGATCATGCTGTTGCACCACCAGAAACATCACCAGACTTACGTTACTCAATACAACAAAGCCCTTAACAATCTCCGCTCCGCCTTGGCCGACGGTGATCACTCCTCCGTCGTCAAACTCCAAAGCCTCATCAAGTTCAACGGCGGAGGCAAAACCCAGCTCCGAACTCCAATTATTAATTAAAATTTCTCATCAGGTGCTTGTTGATCTTACGGAGTTTGATTGATAGCGCTTTACGCTTGTTACTTGCAGGCCACGTTAACCACGCAATATTCTGGAAAAACCTAGCCCCTGTTCATGTACGGATACCTTTCTTGGTCGTCACTCCATATTATCTTTGTGTTTTGTCTCTCTCTAAGGGGTTAAATTTTATATGTAGGAAGGAGGTGGTAAGCTACCGCACGATCCTTTGTCTTCGGCTATCGATGCTCATTTCGGATCCTTAGAGGGATTGATGCAAAAGATGAACGCTGAAGGCGCTGCTGTGCAGGGATCTGGATGGGTGGTAAGCTAGCGTTATGTTAAAATTCCTCCACAACACTTAATCAGAATCTATTCTGATATATATATATATATATATATATATATAGAGTTGAACAGGCTGCCATCAGAGATGTTCAGGAAGCCAGTGTCTACGATGGTATGTTGTTGAATGATTCTCATTTCTCCCTCATTGCGTATTGTTGGATATGTATTTGGAATTGTGTGTTTAAGGTTGTTCGTTGGTATGCATTGTATTTGTTTGGTAATACGTAGGATACACTCTCCCAAAGTTGTACGCCAAGATGCAATACTGTGTTTCGTGTGCCATCCACTCTCACGTTGTGAGAGTCCGATCCCGCACCAACCGTAGGGTTCGTACCCCACCTCCCCGTTTCGCTAGACGCAAGGTAATCTCTCAATCCGATTATCTCTTCTGTAGACCTATTTGTCTTTTTTTCCCTTTGAGTTGTCATTTGTGTATTATCTTTAGATTGATGCCTTAGGCAATGAGTATTACGTAATCAGTGTTTCAAGATACAAATGGATCTCTTATTATAGTTAGAAATCAAAATTGGTTTGATGTAGAATTCTTAGTTGCACTTAGTGTACAATTAGCTGATAGTAATTGCCGCTAGTTTTGATAGTTCTTGACACTTTCATTAGAAAGTGAGCTCTACACTCTCGTATTGCTGTAGTTTATTCAAGTTGTTCTTGACCTTGCCGCAAAAACTTTACATTGTATATACAACTTGTATTTTTGAAGCCTCTTCTATGTTTTTGTGCGTATGATTAAGTCTTTTTGTTAACTGAATGGTTTCCAAAATGGTAATTGATTTCAGGAGGATGCTCCCAAGCCTGGACAACCTGGTCAGGCTCCTCGCCCAGCTGGTGGTGCCCCTGCTGCTCCTCGTGCCTAAAGACTGCAATAAGCTGTCAACTCAAAACTCTTTATATTCTAGTGTCAGGCTCAGTGTTGTCTGGAATTTTTGAAGATGTTTTCTACATTTGGTTAAAGATAATTTTGTCATGTGGATCTTTGAATGCTTTAAGACTTTTATCAGTTTATTTTGACATTTGCATTTCCTCTATTTGACTCTTGCAAATCAATACTTTCTTTCAAGGTTGAGCTGAACAGCTTGTAGAGTTAAACTTATAAAGAGACGCACTTCATCAACTAAAGTGGTACATTGAACAAAAAAATCAACTCTGCAGTACAAAAAAGAAATCAACTCTGCATTTCGTCTTTGGCAATCCTAATAAATTGTGACATGGGACAATCTGATTTGAGAGCATTGGGTATAATATGAGATCTGCTAACAGCGTATCCCTCCTGCAAAAGTTCCAAAGCTTTTTAGCTTTATATTTACATTCATATCTTCAAAGATCAAAGCTATGGGAATGCATTTACTATTTTACCTTGACAAGTGCATTCATCATCTTCTTTAGTGAAGGTGAGTTCATCTTCGCACGGCTCGCCATCTGATCAAAACATAAACAAATTAGTATCATGTAACATTGGCGGAATGCGACTTTCTTATCAATGTAAGTGATTTGTGGTGAAGAACCTCATCCATTTTGGTGTATCCGGGAGGCAGTCTTGGATCGCTCTCTTCAATCATTATGCTGAGAAGCTTCTCCAGATCCATGCCAGTGCCTTCACCCACCCATCCCCATTCCTTAGCCAATTCCAGCATTTCAGTAACATACGATGCGTCATGAAGCGGTCCAAGCCACATTGGTCCTGAGACCACCAGTGACGAAGAAGCCTTTGTATCACTGCAGGGACATCCCATCAGACCAAGTTCATCCCATCTCACTGTATGCGAATGGCCGCATAGATGACAGAAAGTGACAAAACCATAGTTCCTGCAGTTAAAACAGCAGACACCTCGACAAATTAAAAACGCAACATAACCAACACTCGAGTCCTTTTAGTCAAATTCAAAACGTAGAAATAACCTGTCCTCGTGGAGCTTCCCACGGTGAACCCGAAGCAAGACTCTAAATACAGGTCCGTGATAAGAATAGTATGAGAAAATGGGCGTAACATGATAACCAAGCAGAGCAGCCTCTCTCACTGCTCCACCTATAAGCATCCGTAGCCCAATCTCATTCCCAAATGGCATTGGCCGAATAAATGCTCCATAGGCTGCTAAGGAACTACATTAAAGTAAACCAAGAAATGTTTCAACCTCCTTAGTTCCTAAAGCATAGCATGTTTCCCAATGTGTTCCAGAAAGCCAATTGATATCACATATTTTCAGACAAATCCAGAAATGTAAAGCATCAAACTTTAAAAGTATATATTGTAAACTCACTTGTAAGGTCTGTGACCACCAGAAGAGTAGCCATCTGTTGACGTCAGGTAAAGCAAACCACCCAATTTCAATGCATTAAACGCATCCCTCAGAAAAGCCGAGTCGCTCCCAAACGAATCGATGTCAATCAAATCGAAGAAATCCGCAATCATATATCGCTCTATCATCGCTTTGTTAGCCAACATATGAGTCACGACCCATCTCCTCTCGTCTCCTGTACCTCTCTCTACTTTACTCAGATTGCCTGTGATTATCCTCCGATTATCATCGTTGGCGTCGTTAGCCATCACAAAATCGGCGTCCGCTTCCACAAGATAACGAAGTGACCTGATTCCACAGCCGCACATGGCGTCGAGTACCCGTAAGCTTCCATTGGATCTCTTGTAGAGCGACGCCGAGAGCACGCCGAGGTCGCGACCTCTGGCGCTTTCATGGCGGAAAAATGTCTCTCCCGTCTCGAATTCGAGATCTCTCTCAATCTGAACCTCGGATTTCACGAAACTGGGACTAAATCTCCATCTAGAGCTCTGAAATCTACCTGAATTTGTGGATTTGCGTCTAGGGTTTTGCGATTTGTGCACAGTGAAGGAAGAAGAGGATAGGCTTTTAGGAGAGAGAGTTAACATAGCGGGAAATGAACTCTGACTGTTTGTTTGCTAAACCCTCCCCCAGAGGGAAATTTGTTTTTTTTTTTGTTTCCCTTCATCTTCTAAATAAATTAATCCCCTCCGATATAAATCCACGTGTACGGAAGAGATGAACCTCGTATTAGCACCCATGTGTTGAGCCACGTCATTAACCTTATGATTAGTAGGTCCCACTTTTTACGCGTATGATCGTCTACACTCGAGACCACCTAAGAATACAATACGCTTTTTTTCCCTTTCATGGAATCTGAGTTTCTGTTTCTGGGTTAATGGACTTTGGAGAAATTAGGGTTTTGTTTGAATCACAGACGTTTCTTTTGGGCATTGACTATGAAGATGAAAGAGACTTGGAGTCTACGAAAACGATGAAGAAGGAGAGGGAAGAAAGAATAAAAAAAAATCTCTTTTTTTGTTTTTGTTTTGGCAGAAGATTATTTGGGGAGCAGGTGAAGTTAATTTTTTCATGACACAAAAATGGCAGATTGTTTTAGGTCTTGTCTTTTTATGAACCTTCCATAATTTTCTTATATTTTTTATTTTCCAAACTTCTGTGGTTTATATAAATCCCTTGCATTACTTTGGTGATAATTTTCTCCTTTCATTTTTTTTTTACAATTATTGTTTCGGTTTCTCTTCTCTTCTCTTGATACCAAAAAAAAAGAACAATTGCTTTCCGTTTCATTTACTGATTCATATCTGTTTTATCTGAATTTTATTTTTTTGCCATATAAGTTTTTTTTTGGTTTGAAAAAAGTTGGTGTAACGTGTATGTCTCTGTGTCTATCCATAAGATCTAAAATACGAAACGCTGGAAAATTTGTCTTGAGGTGAATTAATCTTTGCTTAATCTTAAGCAATCCAATGAATATAAACATTCTTTGCCTCGTAATCGTCTTTCTCAATGAGCGTGAGATGACAAAAGTCTCGTTTTTTTATGTCAATTGAATTGGTTTGTTTCTGATGATCTGTGTTGATTCGAATTTTGAGAAAAGTAATTAAATTGGCGTGAATCGCGTTTTTATTTTATTTTGGGTACTAACTTTTGTCTTGAGCTATCTTCGTTGTCCTTTTGTTAATACCAAAACGAAAACTTGGGATTTTCCAAAATGTAAAATGTCATGTAGATTAGTTCCAAGTTTTGATTTTTTTGTTTGTTTTTTTATTTGTTTCAGGTTAAAAAGCCAATTGAATATTCACAGATTAACCCAACGAATCTCAGGACAAATGGACTATAACCGCAGGTACTCTCTTTCGATACTTAAACCTCCATTTTCTATTAAATTTTCTGCTTTTAACCATGTGAACGAACAAAAATTTGGATTTTGGAAGATAGGACTGAGAATTCTGAGCTCGTTTTGCCGTAGGATTAGTCATCACGCAACAGAAGTATCTCTGTTTTTTTTCTTAATAGAAAATTCCAGTTTTGATTTGGCTTGGAGAAGGTAAATTGGCATGCTCTGTTTCGATTTTTCTTCTCTTTTCTTAGAATGTTTATCACTCACTCTCTGGATCAGCCTTAATTGTTTTATATCATTCAGATGTGGAAATTGGAGAAATCAAATGTTGCTTCTTTTTGGTACAAATCACTAAATTGATCGTCCCCATTTTCTATCTAAGCTGTTGGTATCCAATTTGGAAGCTTAAGTAATTAGACAACCAGCTTCGACGTTGTCTTCATTGCTTTTGCTTTAATATCCTTTTATTTGTTAGTGTGATCAAAATAAAGCCAACTCTTTCTTTTTGAAACTTCTACTTGTTTCTGTGGTTTGTAGATGTCACACTCATACAAGTGGCTCACTGGTTTGAGGATCCTTGTATCATCCATCTAAAGTTTTAGTTTGAAGTTATGCTCACATGGGTGATATTCCAGAAAGATTGTCAGTTTCATCATCTTCATCTTCTTCGTCATGCTCGCTGTTGCTAACAACAGCACAACCTAGATCGGATTCATTGCCAATAGATGTGGAGTCTTGGATGATTGCAGAAGAGAGAGCTCATGAGATACTAAGCACTATACAACCTGCCGTTGTTTCAGATAGAAGTAGGAATGAGATCATTGATTACGTACAGACTCTAATCAAGAGTCACGATGGAATTGAGGTTAGAAACCCCCGGTAATCTTACTTGTTAAGCTTTCTGTTTGTTAATTTTCAAATGGAAAATTGTATCTACAGGTATTTTCATTTGGTTCAGTGCCACTAAAAACCTATCTCCCAGATGGAGATATTGATCTGACGGTCCTAACTAAGCAAAATATGGAGGATAAATTCTTTGACAAATTGTACGATACGCTTAAAAGTGAAGAAGGGGAATCTGAATTCCATGTAACAGACGTTCAATTTATCCCTGCTCAGGTTTGTTTGTTTGTTTCCTTTTGGTTTCGGCTTTATATATTCAAGAGTGCTCCAAATTTTCTCAAGAATTTTTGCTGCTTTGCCTTCTGGATTGTAGGTCAAGGTCATAAAATGCAACATCAGGAACATTGCTGTGGATATCTCTTTTAATCAAACGGCGGGTCTCTATGCTTTATGTTTTCTGGAACAGGTACTATCAGCTATTCAAGATAAGGCTTTAGAAGTCTGCTAAACATATCACTACTTAGCTTTGATGCTTAATTATTGGTTTAGTTTCTGATTTGATAAATTCTCAGGTTGACCAACTCTTTGGGAGAGATCATCTTTTCAAGCGTAGCATTATCTTAATTAAAGCTTGGTGCTATTACGAGAGTCGAATTCTTGGTGCTAACACTGGATTAATCTCAACATATGCATTGGCAGTACTCGTCTTGTATATCATCAACCTATTTCATTCATCATTATCCGGCCCTTTAGCGGTAATCACTCTAATTTCTCAGAAGCTTTCGCATCATCTCGAATAAGTGATTCATGCAAAAGATGAGATAAGGTCATATCTTTAAACAGGTTCTGCATAAGTTCCTGGATTACTACGGTTCATTTGATTGGAGCAACTACTGTATCAGTGTCAATGGTCCTGTGCCAATATCTTGCCTTCCAGAACTTATGGGTAAGGATGATATCAAAAATCACAGACACTTCCTTTCGTGGCATATTCTCGCTTTGATTTGATGTTTTACTTTAATGCTCTCTCGCTCTCTTTCTTTACAGCAGCTTCTCCAGAAAAAGGCCAAGAGTTATTGTTTGACGAGAAGTTTTTAAGAGACTGTGTAGAGTTATATTCTGCTCCAACTAAGGCTGTTGAACCAAATGGTTTTGAGTTTCCTATCAAGCATCTCAACATAGTTGATCCTCTGAAACACTGCAACAACCTCGGAAAAAGTGTTACGAAAGGTACTTTTATTGATAAAGTTCTCTAATCATTGTTCCAGTTTTAAAATGTTGGATTTTTTTTCTTTTTAACATTTTGCTAGGAAATTTCCAACGAATAAGACATGCTTTTACACTGGGAGCTCGAAAGCTCAGAAATGTTCTTTCACTACCTGGTGAAACAATGGGATGGAGACTGGAGAAATTTTTTGGCAATTCTTTAGAGAGGAATGGTAAGGGACAAAGACAAGATGTGAATGATCCGGTTACTGCGTTTGGTACTGGAAGGTCAGAACTATCTGATCTCAGTGGAGATTTTGAAGGTTACTTTGGAAGACTCGTGTACGGGCAAATGTATCACGGGTATAGCTTACCTGGATCATTTGAACATAGCTATATACCCGTCGCTTCTCAAGTTAGGGACGCAAGTGCATGGGATGTTGTCCGTCGCCTTGTGAGTTACCGAAAGAGCGAGTTTTATTTAAGAGGTCTGAATGGATCAGCCTCAATTCAGCCTTTGCCTCTGCACTCTCTAACTAATGGCTGTCAAAGCATGGGAAAGACGCGAGGGATAGGAACTTATATTCCTGAAATGGTAGGCGATTTCTCGCTTCTAAATTATTAGCTTAGAATTTGACTTGTTTCTGCAAGCATCTAAATTGCTTGCTCTCTGGTTGCTGCAGAATCAGCAGTTATGCTCTGACAGTTTCAGAGACTCGGGTGCTGGAAGCTCATCGACTCATCATTTAGAAGCTTCTACTGAGGCAATAGATGATGATGGAGCCAGTAGCTGCTGCAATCTTTCTGGTGAAGTGTCTACTTGTGCCAGTATCAAAGAAGAAGAATGTGTGAAATCAGAGACTTGTAGTAACTCAGATCAGCATGTTGTGAAATCTCTAACATCAGGGAATTTGGAGATTGATGACATTTGTCAGTCTTCACCACCAGAAAACCTAGTAGATTCTACATCTTCAAGCACTCTGGGAATGAAAAATGGTAAAGAAGAGGAAAGAAAAACCTCCCAAACGTTGAACGGTTCTTGACTTTAGTCATTGTGACAGAATCTTTGGCTGGTCTCTTACTTTCAGGATAACTAGGTTGTCTCCTAACCACATGGATAAACTCTGTTTAGGATTCAACAGATTTATCAGGAACCTGATTACTTTTTGTTGACCAATGTTTCATGAGAGATTTCTTCTTCGTTGCTGGTAGGATAAAACATACATTACTGGTATGTTACAGATTAGAAGTTACTGAAAAAAATTGATTAGCCATTTGTCTTTTGCAAAGAATCAACTTCCTTAAGATTCTTGATCAATTTTCATACGAGATCTCTTCAATTTGAACTTTTGCTGAGAGTGACAAGTGACCTCAAAAGCATTTCTTTACTATGTACTTAAACATGAACACATGTTCTAGGTTTTGTACAAAAGGCACTATGAAGGTTGTCCGAATAATAACAGCTCTCATGTGTTATAAAATATAGAACACGGTGTACACAAACAAGGGGGAAATCGTTGGATTTGAATGCGTCACAACAAGGGACTATACATCAGAGCGTGATACCGCCTGGGGAGTGAGAACGTATATGTGACAGTCGTGTGCGTCTACTTGAGCTTCAAAAGAGACAGACGCATTATCTGTTACATCTTTGTGCTGCCACAAATCTCGTACGGAGACGCTAATGGTAGACTCAAGACCGATCATATCCCATGATGCTGTAATGGTTGCAGGCTTTGAACAACGGTTCCAGAGAGCAACTACCATACGGTCACCAGATAAAGGCCCTGACCACACCTGAAATGAAACAGCCATCAGAAATTGTCCTCAAGTTTGTGTGTTTTCTACTTTTTTATACGAGTTAAATAAATCTGTGGCATACAATTTATACCTGTTGACAATCGTTTTCTCCATTGGCTTGAATTTTTCTTCCTTGAACACCAAGTGGGTCTGCAACCAAAAGTGTTCTAAGATTCTTGGCCGACAATTATGCAGAAAATCATGTATGCAGTGAAGCTAACAAGTCTAAAAGATTGAAGATCACCTTGGTTTACAGCAATAATCTCCTTATTGCTCAAAATCTCAAAAGTTTCAGCGGTCATATTTCTTACATCACAACCAATCAAAAGGGGTGCCTGCGGGAGAAACCACGAGGTATATATGAAATTAAGGATATAAAGGAAAATCAAGAAGCCATGAAATTAGTTGCGTACCTTCATCAAAGCCCAAATGCTAAAATGACCACGATACTCCTCGTAAGTCATTCCTCCATTTCCAACTTCCAACATATCCGGATCTAACGCAATGGAAACAATTGTGATCAATACTTAAGTGTACTAGTTCTAACTCCATAGGAGAACCTGTTTGAGATCTTAAATGATTGCTTACCATTCCAACCACCAGGTCCAGCATATGCAGCCCACTTGTTATTCAAATCAGCAATTGTAGTCATACTTCATAAACGGCAAAAAAAAGAGAGAGAGAGTAAAGCAATCAGATCATGATTTTAAAACAATACAATCCCTCTCTAAGCAACTCCATGATCATACTACTCAAATCTCATTAAAAGCAAATGAAACACTAGATTTATCTAAATGCCAAGTGATTCCCACCTTGCCCATGTATCATTGATGTCATCGGTTGTGCGCCAACTGTTTCCAACTTCTTTTGCCCACAAGGCAGGATCATCAACTCCCCTGCAGACACGAAAAAGAAAAGTATGGTAAAGATAAATGGTATTACATTTTTGCGTCCTGTGCGAAGACATTTTGAGGTATGTACCATTCGCAAAGCGAGTAGAAGATTGAGCGACCAGTCGCGTTTAGAGCATCACGCATTGGAGGGTACCTGGAAACCATAACCGTATCAAGTCATTTTTGGAAACTTATACCAAAAAGAGCCGTGATATATGTTACCATATCAAATTCTAAAGATCAAACCTTTCGATTGGTTTTATTCCCAGGTTGAAACAGTTGTCATACTTCAGATAATCCACACCCTAGAAACCAAGACCAAGATACCACCAAGTATGAAAGCTTTGCGATTGTTGTTTGTAATTAGGGATACAAGATGATTCACTTCAAAATCTCATTAAATACTCCAAGTTTGAAAGACATTGGCTGAAAACTAACCCAAGAAGCAAAAGTGTCTGCATCATCCACTTCATGGAAAAGGGATCCTGGACGGACTTGACACGTGAAAGCGCTGAACGAGAAAATTGGGAAACATTCAAAACTTAAACAAGAGACTTGTATCCTACCATTTCTTCGAGCTTATAATAATACAAGAGAGGGCACATGAATATTAACCTACCCCGCATCAGAATATATACCGAGTTTGAGACCCTTTGAATGAATATAATCAGCAAGAAACTTAATCCCTGATGGGAAGGTTTCAGAATGAGGAACCAATTGACCCTGGTAAACATTTGACAAAGAAAGTAAGCATCTTGCCTCTAGTTGATGTGATTAAACAGAAACTCTAAGACAAGCAATCTTACCTTTGAATCTCGTAACAAATTGGACCAACAATCATCTGCAAGAAACCAAAACTTGTGAAACCTGAAGCAGTAAGGATTCAAGACAGAGAAGAATATGATGAGGCAGGTTGAAGGGGAAGTACCGATATTGACATGTATGTATCCTAAATCAGCCAAGCCAGATGAGACCAAAGCATCAGCTGTTAATTGAAATTGAAGTAAAAAAATCAGCAACTATAATGAACATAGAATTATAAAAAGAGCCATATGATACATGTGAGTAGCTTTACCAGTTTCCTTGATGACTGTTTCATTGATATTGCAAGCAAAGAAATTCCAGCTATTCCACCTGTCGATTAACAAAGCACAAGTCCAATAAGAAAGACCTTCAAATTTATAAACTTTACAACGCTACAACAGAGACAAAATACATCAAAAAGTTTGTTCCTTTTTACATAAAACCCGAAGCTCAGAATCTAGAAACAACCCACGAAAGTCAAAATCCAAAAGATGAACAAAACAATCGCAAAAAGCTAATTCCTTGAACCTACCCCATTTGTGGAGTTCGGGCGAGGCCATTGTTGAGCTGCAAGCGCCCGTACAGAGAAGTATCATAGATCGAATTGAAGGATTTGCTGAAAACCAATTTACCAGTATTGCTCTGCAACAATGGCGCTTTGACTCTTCCTGCGATTGACTGAGAGACCAAAACAGATAAAGAGAAGAGCACAACGAGAAGCAAGACCGAATTTTTCATCTTCTAACAATCGCCGGTAACGTCCTAACACTCCTCCGGGGGCTTCTTTCTCTATTTGTCCTTGTTGAGTGTACCAAACGATCAAGAACACGAAAATGGTTATAGATAATGGAGTCGTATCGATATATCCAAAGAGTTCGATAAAATAATAATACTTGTTCCAGAATATGCTCCATCGTTTTCACTAATTACTATTTAAGTTCAATATATTTAAACACTAGGCTATTGTTTAAGTTCTAAATCTACCCCATTTAGTTTGACATACGAATCGCATTTCCTTTTTTTGTTGATAACACATTCGAATTGCATTTAAGCATGGATTATGATGCATTTGAGTTCAGGTGATGCACCAATATTTGAAATTTTAGATTTATCCAGTGACGGAAACATTTGATAATAGAAATTCAACAAATTAGCCATACTTTGCCATAACATCTGTAATTTGGGCCGTTTGGGCTCAGATTGGGCCTCTAACGATACATTTTATTCTTAATTATGTTAAATGTTTAAATAAATAAATACGGAATTGACCATTGTATGATTTACAGCTGTACTTTTCTTCGAGCTGGTAAAAAAATGGAAATACTTTACGAAAAAGGAAATATTGGAAACACTTACGAAAAGGAAAAAAAGGAAAATTTCTCTCTTTCTATGTCTATTTATCACACATAACCTAAATGTCTACGATTGTCGCATTCTATTTTCTGTAATCATCTTCTTCTCATTTAGCAAAAATCAATCTTCTTCTCTGTGATTCGAGTGTGTATTGTCTTTTACTTTGTTCTTCTCTAAATCGTAAGTGTGAGATAATGGGGATTAAAATTCGCGCCCACTTTTCGAGTCTCGGTCTCCGTAAAGGCATCTCAACAGTTTCTCCTTCGATGATGTTCCTATCACGACCCTCAAGCTCTTCGTCGACGATGCTGAGATCTCGGTCGGAAGAAAACCTAAGCAAACTCAACGACTGTATGGACAACATGGACGATGATGTCTCGAAGCTGTTCATGGAATGCCATCAAACAGATTTCCGCGGAGATCCCGAGTTGCTTCGTCTCCTCAACGATTATTTCACCACAAGTAAAGGAGTATCTGAGCTCTGCGAGTCTCTGAGAAAGTGTTTAGAGAGGGCACAACACGACGAGTGTTTCTTAATCGACAAGGCATTGCGTGATTTCGAGGAGGAGAAAAACGTTTACGGCGGATCTTTACTAGAAGCTAGTTTCAGAAAAACCTTCCGAGATCTGAGGAATTTCAACGACTTGTGTAATAACAGTTCCGGTGACGTCGACGGAGACTGTGACTGTGATATTCTCTCCGGCGATTTTCTCAGGAAGACTCAGATCTGTCATCAAGACCTAGCCAAGATGATCGTTAAACTGGAGTCGACGATGAAGGGAATAGACAAAAAGCTGAGACGCGTACGAGGACGAAGAGCGATCGTCGCGGCGGCGTTAATCGCTCCGGTGATTGCTGTAGTGTCCGTGAGCAAGATCGTCGCGGGACTCTTCGGATCTGTTCCGATTGAGGCATTGGGCACATTCGCTGCTTCGAGGTGGAAAAAATCGACGGAAACTCTGAAACGAGAAAAGACAGCCATGAGTTCGATGGAGAGAGCAACGATGGTGGCTCTCAAGGAAATCGAGAAGATTAGTAGACTCGTGAGTAGATTGGAGGCTGTGGAGAGATCTATCAGAGTGAAGGCGGACTTCGCCGTTAAGAAACGGTCGTCGGTGGCCGTAGCCATGGGAGGAATGGAGAAGGAAAGAAAGAGGTTGAAGTCAACGCTCGTTGACCTAGACAGAGAGACCGGACGGTGCAATGGTTTTGTTCAGTTTGGCCGTAACTTGGCTCGGGACAAGATTTATGAGTTTCTCTCTTGTGGCGAGAAAAGCCCCAAATAGTTAGTATCGATTATGTTTCTAAATCTTGTAGCTAATTGGTAACAACAACTTTTATTAATTGTAACTATTTTTTGCATTGAAATCTTAATTTCTGATTAAAGCTTTTGTATTGCTCAACCTTCTCTGCCTCCATCTCTGATTACGAAAAAAAATTGCGTCTAAAATTTGTTTATATCGTTGTTGTCTTCTCAAATTGTTTCTGAAAACAAGGAAAGAAACCAAATTTCTCAAAAATAAAGAATCAATAATCAATTGTTGTTAATAGTGATAAGGAAATAAATAATAGTGTTAAGATTTATTATTCTAGTTAATCTCTGAAGAAAATCTCATATATACTATTAATAAAATAAACACAAGAAAATAAAATTCGACGCCTCATAAATCACCAGATCACTAAACTCCCACGTAACCACATTAATCACAACCATAATATTCATTTGTGGCCCCTTATCCATCTCAACCCCACCACATACACACCACATGTATGTTTACTATATAAGGTATCAAAAGATGCAGTCTCCTTTACTTGGAATTAGAGCGAAAACCAAAAGATGGGTCTAAGAGCACTGCCTCTTCAACACAACGGTGGGTTTATCTCCACGACTAAAGTCCCGATCTCAAGAACCTCGCCGAGAATAAGCCGGAACCCTCCTAGATGGGTCGTCGTGTCGGCGAAGCAAGAGAAAGATGAGGAGAAGAAGAAGGAAGACGAGACTTCCTTGTTCACAAGACTAACGGATGCGTTGGATTTCTCACAGGTTCGGTCGGAGAAAGACGCCGAGCTTCTCTACGAGGCCCGAGAAGCCACCAAATCCGGTGGCAAGATGAACAAAGAACAGGTTTGTCTTCTTAATTAATCACACCACTTTCCAACTTTTTGGTAGTAATAATAATTATTACTTAATAATAAATCATTTTTGGAAGAAATATTCATGTAAAGCTTGCCCTTCTTTTTATTTTATTTTTATAAAACCATGTTTGGAACTCGAGTTCTAAGCATGGATGATAAAAATCTAACGATAATCATTGGATTAGCATCAAATTATGTTTAATATATTCGAAATGGTGCAGTATGGAGCATTGAGAAGAAAAATCGGAGGGACATACAAGGACTTTTTTAAGTCCTACGTTGAAGGTAAACTCTAGAGAACTATTTAATTTGGAAAAGTGACGATGGTTTTATTTACTATGAATGTATAGAAATAATTGTAAATTGTTGTTTATGTAAATGTTATAGTGGATGGAGAATATGTGGAGGAAGGATGGGTGGACAAAACATGTAAGATATGCAAAAAGGACACAAAGGGTGAGGCAAGACAAGTGGACAAGTTAGGGAGATATGTTCATGTCTCTTGTCTTCAAAATCCCTCCAAATCTTCTGGAAATTTCTTCACCAGACTCTTCTCTAGATGATCAATTTCCCGAATCATATATATGAATGTGTTTATTTCTGTTTTTTTTTTTTTTTCTCTTTTTGTAGCTAAATTATTCTTGCAATTTTGTGTATCTTATAGAAATCAAAATTCATCTACATACCAAAACAGAAAAACATGTTTACTGGAATCTTGAGAAACAACGAGGCAAAAGATACACTAGAAACTGGTTACGAACCTACCTAATTTTTTACAATTTTTCTCCACATAACTTATCAAAACGGCGATTACTTTTTCTTTTCTCAAGACCCTAAAAAAATTGCATAAGGCTTTGAAATTTTTGCTTTGATGCTGGAGGTTACAAGGGCTTTGACCAAGTCATTGGATATCAAACGCACATTCAAAATCAACTCGGATAGTAAGCAGTTTGCTCCTTAAATTGTGTAATACAAGTTCCTTTGAGGACTTATACTAGAAGAAGGCAAAGCCAGCTGCATCCAAGTGGAGCAAAATGGATTATACTGTGGCAGTAAAGAGACTGCTGCATGGTACCAGAGAGATATTGAAGATAGCAAGCACACAATCATAAGAAGTCATGGAACTCTGCCAAAGCATCAAGTAAATGTGCTTGGGAGAAGCCAAATGATGAGAGTGGCAAGTGTGATGAGACAGCATGGGGTTCTGCAAGTGAGGAGGGAAAAAAGAAACACAGTGCTACAGGCCCTTTGGGTTATGAGACATGATTCAAATCTAACACACAGTAAACCCAAGTAGATGATTGAAATATTTGGGTTGCATAGGCAGACATCAGAAGCAGAGATGAGAATGAAAAGGAGAAAAGCCAGAAGTAAGGAAATCAAAAGAAGAATTATCCATCTGAAACAGGTGATTGGAAAGCAAATAGGAACCCTCTTAGCATGGCCACCTAGAACTGGAAAGATATATATATACATCAGCATTACATGATATATATTATCTCAGATCATGAAGACTGCCGGAAAGATAATGCATCAGTCCGGGTAAACGCTCTTTCAGCTATGATGGGGTCATATAATATGGATGTTTGGTTACTTAGACAATAGATGAAGGCTCATCACACTTGACAAAGAGAAAAGAAGAAAAAAGAAACTTATCACGGTACCATTTACGTTTATATCACGGTACCATTTACGTTTTGATTGTTGATCTGAAGAAGATTAAATAAAACCTTGGATATGCTCAACAACGCAGGTGGATAAACATACGTTTATGCCTGCCATTCAAGAGATGGGATTTAGAAAAAACACCATCTTTCGGGACTGATTAGCTTCTTCTATGAATCATTTGCTGACTTTATCCAATGTCTGAAGCTTTTCTTTTACAAAACTCTCTGTCTTGTGTGTGTGCCAATAATATATTTGATGAACATTCTCAAGTTCTATTCAGAAACCCTTCAAAATTTACAACTTTGCCCAGTGTCAAAAGTGTGTAACATGGTGGGTCACTAGGCTTTCGGCTTTGGTGTGCTTGTAGCCTTGTACCAAACAGGCTTAGCACACTCCCGGATTATTCCGGCTCCGACCCAATCATCCCACCTATATATATATTAGAAGAGTGTGTAATACTTTCAAGCTAGCCTTGTATTGCTCTGCCTCTGTACTTAGCCTGAAAAGTAACATAAGCCCATATCTTCGGGAACTAGCATGCTATTTAGAGCTAGAGCGATTGATTAGTTGTTATGTTACATATTTTTTTATGTCTGGTTGTTTGACATAAAAGAGATGCGATGGAGATTGAGAAAGATATGCGATTGTGAAAGAGTTAGAAACTCTAAATTTTCTGGAAGCTCTTGAATCAACCAAAAGGATTGTCCAAGACTTGAAGCTGGAGCTGCAACAACAAAGAGATGAATATATTTAACTCTCTGTTATTGTAATCCACTTTCCTCTCCTGATCTACCCTATGTTGAATATCTCTTAGTTAGTTTCATTAATATAAAAAGAATGATACAATGCATTTAGTTCCCCAGGAACAAAAAAGATTAAGACCCTAACTCGGTCGAGTGTAATAACTTGAAAATCACCACAATAATAGTTTTGTAAATAGATTTGCCTTGTTTCACCAAAAATAAATAGACTTGTCTTAGGTTTTTGACACATGTTTTTTATTAAAAAAATGTGAATTAGAGATTCATAACTTCTTCGGATTCATATTCGATTAGCTAGAATAGTAGAAAAACAAAATTTAACAGGCAAGCTTTTCTTTGACACAGAACACACTTCATCATTGATTAAACTAATACATCATCTGTATCACTGAACATAAAACTGCTTAAACATACCAATTAAACGATAATAAGTTGGCACAACGAAAATTAAAATTATTCTTCTCCAGTTCATCTCAACCGTCAAACTCACGGCTCTCTTCCTCATATATCTTCTAAAAAAACCTTCCTTGAAACACTCCATTACTAAAGCAAGAAGGCACTGGAAGCAGCTCAAACGGTGGAACCCCAAGACTTTGTCTAGCAAAAGGATGGCGCATGAGCTGCTCCGCGGTTGCTCTAGCTGCTGGATTCCGCGTTGTGCATCTCCTCACAAAGTCCCGAGCCATGGGCGATTGAGTCTCCAACAAGTAATCTCTTCTTCCTCCTCTTGTTAGAAACCCCAACATCTCATTTACCATAACACCTACGGACCAAATATCAACCGCCGACGAGATCATTCGACGTGGCCCGTCCGCCTCGGGAGCCAAGTACTCCAGATTTCCCTCGACCAATGACCCATTCACTGGATTAGGCCCATTAGGCTCCTTAGCTAAACCGAAATCAGCAAGTTTGAGAGTACAAAGCTCTCCATGAGTATAGCTCGGGAAGATAAGTATGTTCTCTGGCTTGAGATCACAATGGACATAACCATCTCGGTGGAGATCCCTAAGCCCTTCAAGAACCGAGAGAATACAATAACCGACGACGTTCTCCGGTAACCTCCCGCCGGCTTTGGTTATCATGTCTTTGAGTGAACCATGTGGTGCGACTTCCATGTGAATGGAACAGATCTTGACATTGACTGGCATAGTTTCGTAGGAAACAATAGGGCTTGTGGGTTTTACGGTGTTGAAAGAAATTGAATAGAAGTGATGCAAGATCCTTAATTCTTTCTCGAGGTTTTCTGAATATTTGCGGAGAGATGTTTTCTTAGCCATAAGTAGACCATCGGAGGTTCGAACCAGGGAGACGTAGCCATAGTTGCCTTGGCCAAGAAAGCCAAGTCTCGGTAATGGAGTCTCGTCTAAAATCCACGAATCAGGCGACATGTCGAAGTTACAGAATTAAGGTTTTATTTTTACTTGAGAGATAAGAGAGGTTGTGAAGATTACGTCTTAGAGCGTTATCTTTATATATTAGAAAAATTGTTTGCCAAGAAATTAACTTAAGTTTGACTTCATGTCGAATTAATTAAGTGCTTATCTGCATATATGTAAATAGAAAATTAAGTTGTATGTTGAATAGAAATTAATAACTTATTTATTTAAGGTCAATATTTTTTTTGTTTACTAAATTTATATTTTTGGAACATTAATAATTTTTATTATTTAGTCACTTTGTTTTTGGCGCGTTAATAATTTGTATTGTTTAGTCAATTTATTTGTTGGCGCGTTAATAACTTTTATTGTTTAGTCAATTTATTTTTTAGCATGCTATTTATGTTTGAAGTCAATATATTCTGTTATTAGTCAATTTAAATTTTTGGCACGTTTTTATGTTTGTTAATAAATTATTTTGATATTTTGCTTATGAGGTAATTATTTTAATATTGATTTTGAAAACCTGAAAAGCAAATATACATTCCTTTCCAAAAAAAACTACAAGATGCATTAGCATTGCTGTACTTTATATTCCTATCATGTTGTGATTTCAACACATATTTATAATATCTTTGAAGTCTTATTAAATATCATTTTTAAAATTCAGAATTTTATTTTAAAAAAGTTATGAATTATTCCGTGTGACATAAAAAATATTACATTTTAAAATATCCACTTTTTATTAATAAGGTTCTTGATCAAAATAATTAAGATTGAACGAAAATACTAGAATCCTAAATCCAAATCCGAATCCGGCCTAAAAAATTCGATCCTGATCAAATTTAATTTTTGTAAAAACCCCAAATAATACTTAAGACTAAGTACCTCGAATATCAAACTCGTTCTAATAAAATACTCGAATGAGATTCTTACGTCCTTTCAACTCAATAGATAAGGTTAGTTACTTATATAAGTGTTTGTAGTAACTCGTCCACTTTTTTAAAAAAAGCTATTGAACAAACTACCACAATAATCAACATTCAAAGAGGAAAATAAAAAGAAGAGAGTTGCATGTTTTGCATCTCCAATGTTCGATGCTCTTTGTCGACATATATATGTCATTTTGTTCGACATATTTTATTTTCAAATCATTATTCTGCAACTATGAAGCATCTCAATTTACATCTTGGAACTGATATTTCTGATTATATATTAAACTTAAAATGTTGTTGTGTTTGTAATCCAATGGTTTTATTTTAGTGCAAATTCCAAAATCCAAGATTTTGTTTGTCAAGTTTATATGCAACTACGAAAAAAAAATGTAATAGCGAAGTTGCTTGCCTACTTTACAACATAAGAATACATCATTTTCATTTACATATATATCTAGGAACTAACAATTTCGATCAATTCTTTTCTCTGTTACAAACAAATGGCAAATTAGAACGAAAGTCATGAAAAAGTAATCAATACTTCATATGATTAGCCAGAAAAAAATGACTTGCCTTTTGACACACCTTTAGAGAAGCAATGCGGGATGAACGAAACATAGATAGACAATATTCTAACACATTTATGCTTATGCTTTATACTAATCCACAAAATATAATCTGATACAAAACTTTAATCCAAATCAATTATATTAGTAATCCAAATATGAACTTAATGTATGTATATTCCATCTTTATACCGCAAATCCCACCCATGCCTAGAGATCTCGTGATCTTCCTTCTCCATCTTGTTAACCCTGAAATTAATCTGCAAGTACAAATTAATATATTTCATAACTCCATGTTATAAGAATCATATATTAAGAACCATATATTAAGAGCTCCATGCTTAGAAGATATTAAAGAATGAATGATTGCATACGGTACCATGGCTTAGAGAGAGCCAAACCGTCAAGCCAGATGTGGCGGTCCAGCCGCCATACAATGGACGACGGATCTTTCTAACCATCAATCTGCTGATTTGTTGAATATTGAATAAGGAGATTTTCGATTTTTCCTTTCTTGTGAGCTTAATCTGCATCTCTATAGAGTATACATACTTCCCTTCTTATAAGCCAGATATAAAATTAATAAAAAAAAGATATAAAGAAGCTATTGCATTTAAAAAAATAAACTTGTAAATATGAGAAAGACGTTGTCTTTTGGATTATTGACACGAAACGAGCATAAAGCAATTTAAAGTACGAACGTACCGTCGGATAGTCGACACGCCGATAAGTTAGCCCACGTGTTTGGAGTTTGAACATTTTAGCATGAGACAATGATTTTGCTAACCCACGCTGCTCTTAATTTCGTGTCTAGCCAATAAGAAGGCAACACGACGATGTCTATGTTGTGAAGACGAAGATACGTGGCGTTTTGTTATTGGAGATGTTAAGATTGTCTTAAAAGTCTTGACCACGTCATCATTCTGAATCTTTGAATCGTCGTATCGACGTCAGGTCCAAACTCGTATAAAGTAAGAATGTTTTCAATCCGCAGTACAAAATCTGAATGTTATAGTTTCGTATTTTGAGAATCAAGAACTAGGAATCATTAGAGAGCGTTACAGGCTTAAGATATAAAAGTTACTTTACCAAAAGAAGATCAAGATTTAAAATAGTACTTCAAGTCTAAGAACAACAAGTATATAAAACGATAACATAGTTGAGTTGATCTATTCATTAGGGATCACCTAATCAGCTAATCTAACCTTTTAAATTATACTAATAATAAGTTCCTATTTGGGGCTCTTTAAACCATCCACATCATAAAAAAAATAGTTCTAAAAAAGGACATGTGGCAGTATTAGGTTGGTTGGTAATAAAATTAACATTAAATTTAATTTATTTTGAAATTATAGTAATTAAGACATTTAATATTGAATTGATTTTATTTGAGAGTACATATTATCCTTTCTCTATTTTATATTAAATATTAAGCATTCCCACTTTAATAGGCAAAACCTTTTCCCAAATTATTAAAAAAATTAATATGAGCAGTGCCCTTCACTAACTCCCATAATTAATTATCATCACAAAAAGCTTTAGTTTTTCATAATATATTTTTTTCTTTTTGGTCACATTTTGAGTAAATACGAGACAAATCACAATAATCATTCCGGTTTGTTTATGATTGAGCAAACAACCATATATGATCAAACCAATTAAAACCAAGATAAAAGGAAAATAAAAACGAAATGAAATGGGTAACTAACAGGTTTTCAAAGGCTGAGGTTTTGCTTACTCTGTTCTGGAGCCCTGCTCTGTATGAACCTAAACTTTCGCCTCTGAGTGACCAACTGTTTCTCATCGATGGTAGGGACTTGTTTCCGATCTACGATACTGCTGACTGAAACATTACGTTTTAGCACTGGCTTAGCGAGATCAATCAGCGGCTCGTGCCGGTTCACATGGGTCAAGAAGGAGCGTCGAGGAAAGTACTCTCCTTTTGTCGGGGGCTTTGCTCTAATAGCTTTCTGATCTTTCCATGACTCAATGTTCCACTGGCGAAATGCATCTTCTGCTTCAAGTTGCTTCACACTAGCGATTTCTACCCGGTTTAACGCAGTTTTTAAGGCTTGTCGACTTTGTTTCACTTCTTCATTAGCTTCCTCTAGCTTCCTCACGATCTCAGTGGATACGTCTTCTTTCATCTGTTCTTTAAGTGTTAAGGGAGACCGTGGTGGTTCTGGGAAGCAAAAATCATCTTCATTTTTCCCGCTGGACAACATAGTCATTTCAGCAAGCGCAAGTGTTTCGGCCGCTCTAGCAGCTTCTTCCATTTTTCTTGCAGCAATCAATCTCATTTCTGCAGTTTTCAGACAGGCGTTGCTCTGATTAGGGAAAGCTGTATCATTGGTTTCAACTACCATCTTAACTTGTTCACATTGCTGGTTCACGGATAATTTCTTGGTCTTGAATCTATCTTCTTCATCGGGAACTGCTGGTTTTAACCTCAAACTGTTAAGCTCCTCAGCTAGAGATGCCGCTCCAAGGAAATCTTTCTGTTCCTCTGTTTCCATATTCAGAGATTCAACATAGGTTCGGATCAGCGCCAGATCGTCCATGGTTCTACCAAGATCCATACTGGCTTGCTTCAATTCCATGAAGATCGTATCTGGAGACTTCAGGGGATTACTATGGCAACGTTCATCAATCATCTCTTTGATATGTGGACGAAGATGTTCAGGGCTCTCCATGCATCTCACGGGTTGTTGCTGCAGCTCCAGCTTCAAGTCTCTGGCAATCTTTTTCGTTGTTCCAAGAGCTTCCAGAAAATCTAGAGTTTCTAACTCTTTCATGATCAGATCCTTCTCAAGCTTTGCTGCATTTTCTTCTATTCTCTTTATGTCAATTTCTCCCACACGGTCCTGGAGAATGAACAAACCAACAAACATATCATAAATCTTATTCTCGTACTAAATGGTTCTGATACCAAAATGAATGTAACATAGCATCTTTCATATGTCTCATGCTTAGACCACCTAGTGATCAAGCCTTCAAAATAAATAAATAAAAACAAATCAGTATCTTCACCGGCTCGAGCTCTCAATAGCTTGCTAGTTCCAAAACAATTTGCAGCATATATAAAATGCATACACCGATACAACTTAATTGCCTAGTGTAGATAACATTTGAAGCTAATCTCAGAGGCAGAGCAAAGAATTCAAGACGACTTTGAAACTGTCACGCACTTGTATCATTCATAATGATTAGATCAATACACAAAGTTCTTAACTTTCCACTTCAATTTCAGTATAAAACCTCTAGAATATGGAAGGGTATCCACAAAGAATTTTGATAAACCTCACCAAACCGAATTAGCTATCCATTATTAGCAAACATGACAGATAATGAACATACATTACAAATTCTTAATAACATAGTACTCAGAGATGCATTTCATAACAAGAATTAGAGACAGAACTCACGTAATTGTCATCGAGTTTGAATGGAACACAAGAAGACCCACGACCACCGGATCCGGTTACCGCCTTCTGATCCGACTGGGACGGTGGAGAAATGTCGATCCCAGCTCTCAACTCTCCTCTCGTTGTACTCGCCGGGTTGAAATAATCCGACCCGGATTCGATTCTCACCTCCCGGATTCTGGGTGTACCCGGAATCCCCGACGCCGCAGGGTTCTTCTGAAGCCTCTCCGCCATTTTCCGCCTCGAGAACCACCAATTGGTTTGGCAAATCCAAAGGGAAGGAGAATTAAAGAGAAACCCATCACAGTAATCATAGTTACTGCCCAGAAGCAAACATTAAAAAAGGAAAAGAGCTCTTCGACAAGTGATTCGCTATCATTGTGTTTTCTCGTTAAACCGTCTCGGGAGAGTGAGTGGGCAGGATTAAGGAAAGCAATGAGGATAATCAAAGGATGAACGTGGCTTCTACTGATTGGCTCTTTGGCTCTCATAATCAACGCTACATGTCTCTCTCTTTGACTCTACTAGAAAGGATTCACGTGAAATAGGGTGTATTGGATAATTAATACACTCCAATCTTGGGCCGTTGATTAAGGAAACGAATTTAAGCCGTTGATTACGGACTTGTCTAAAGGTATCGTAACAAAAAAAATTGTGTTGTTTGTATTCATATACGATATCATATCCAGAAAAATTTTCATATGGTTTTGATTGGTGTTTTAACTTTTATGGCTTTAATTTAATTATAAATTTAATTTTCTTCTTATCAGATTTTAAAAAGTTTAAAATTTTAAAAATCTTCCATAAAAATCTCACAGCCAAAATAACTGATTTTGTTCTTTTTTTAGTTTGTTCTTCTTAAAACCACTAATTCATAACTTTTGTTATTTTTAAAGCTATATTAATTATTTAACCACCAAAATTTTAACAGCCAAATAAAAACCTACAACAAAAATCTCAAACAATCAAACTATAATACCGTCCCCGTGCGATATTAATATAGGCGTGAATTAAATAGGTGGAAGGCATACTCATAACTAACTTTGTGGCAATTTCATTTATAAGAAAAAAGAAAGAAAAAAAAAACTTTGATAGTCATATTTTGCTATCGTATTAAAGTAGAGTATGAGAGAAATGGACAATACGATCGAAACCCTCATTAATTATACGGTCTCAACCGTCTCACTCTCTTTACATCGATCGAACGGTCCAGATTCATCAACATTTAAATCACCCCGCTTCTTTCTATCCGTCACGTTTCTATTTCTTTTTCCGCATACGTACTCTTATACGTATTCTAACGTCATTAGAACCGACGAAAAACATTTTTATTTTTTTCTATTTTCAGATAACTAATTTACGACAACTAATTTATAATCAGATATCATCTTTTTGGATGTGACCATACGTTACATACCCAAACTTTCGGTTTTAGTAGGTGTGAAGTCTTCTTCTATAGCTTAAACGTGTAGATTAGCTAGTCAAATCAGTGTTACCTAAATAACAACAACATCAAAAATAACGTTAATAGAGGGGATTTCTTTATAAGGTAATATATTTAATATAAGTATTAAAACTCTAAGCAATGCATATTAGCTTTGAAACTTACTAACTATTTACCAATAATGTGATCCCCACGACACTCTCGTAATTTAATGAAAAGCATTAAGTAATGCATACACATCCAACAGTAAGATAGCCACCTTTCATTTATTATCTAACCATTTCTTGGCCTGTCTTATTTCGAAATATCTTTTGCATGTAATATGCTCATCCATATGATTTTTGTTTTCTTGTAGAAAAATCCAAAATAATTTAATAGAAATATTAAACAGGATAAATATCCACACTTACGACCATGCAAAGAAGACTTCTAAAAGTAGATCCTCCCTTTGTCTCTCTTTAGTTTGTGTTCGTGTGAGATCTAATCACCTCTTGATAACCTTCGAATCTGGCACTTCTTTGTTTCCATTCTCGTACTTAAACCCCGACTCAAACACATAAGACATTACAACACAAATAGAGAGTTTGTATGAAAATGTCAAGAGGATTAAGAGATGAGGTGGAGTTCTCTGCAATCGATGAAGCGCAACAAGAAGATGAAGAAGAGAGATCCTCTTACTATGGCGGAGCCTCCGTGCCATTCGTATGGGAGTCAAGGCCAGGGACACCTAGACACAATCACTTTCCCGATTACTCTCTTCCTCCGCCGCTCACGCCGCCTCCGTCGTATTACTCCTCCTCTGGGATTTTGTCGACGCCAAAGAGACAGAACAAGGTGAGAACAAAACTAACTAGAATCTTTTCGATGTCTCTGTTCCATGATCTCAGTAAAAGTAGGAACAGTAACAAGAAGCCGACCAACTATGTCTCTGGGTCATCGTTTTCTTGGTCGTCTACGTCTTCTTCATCTTCCTTTTCCTCCTCGCCACCACATTCTTTGAGAAAACCAGTGAGTCTTGGTCAAAAGTCACCGGTTGTGTACGCTAGTTACAAAGACCATGAGCTTAGGTCGTCGCCGATCTCGACTCTGTGTTACTCCAATGGTGGAAGAAAAGGGTTTAGTTCTTCAATGGGGAGTATGAAGAGAGCTCTGTTCTCTACTCCTAGACATGGATCCAATGCTAAAGCTTGATTACGTGAATCCTATTGTTTCGTTCTATGACCTGTTTTGCCTCATCGAACAGAAAGAGTGTTATAATGCGTTGATGTGTGAATGTAATTGTATGATGTGTGTATATATATGTAAATCGTTTGTCTCTCTCAGTCCTGGTATAAAGCTTGTGCTGTAAACTGGATTTTTGTCATTTCATATCTATCTAGAACCAAGAAAGTTCTCCCAGTAAAACGAAGTCATATATTATAAAAGATCTTTTATATACACAAAGGTTGGCATGTCATCTGTATAAGAGATCAGTGGAATATTCTATGCGAGCAGAATCCTTAGCTATACAGTGATACGAACGGGTTATGGTGTGTCATTGATATTCCTCAGATAGTTATCACTTCTTAGTTCTTACTTAGTCTAAGTCGCTGCTAGATACCTCTTCTTCTGCCAGCTCAAATGCATCGACCTCAGCAAAGTAAGCTCTCTGCTGCTTGATATAATCCTGAGAAACTCCATGAGCCAAATTATCTTTCTCATGCTTTATCGTCCGCTGCCTCTGTAATGTAACCATGTATAAAGAATTAATTTTGGAGCAAACTTATATGGAACCAGTAGGTAAAAGGCTCTACGAATGGAAAATGGAAAACATGTTGCAAATCACATTAAACAGCTATACCAGAGTATCTCATGACAATATTCTAAATCCAGCTTTTGAAAAAGAGAAAAATATACATGAAGTGGAAAGACTGGACACCCATCTTTGAGCTATCAACTATTTAATAGCACTGGCTTTCAGATATAGTGGCAGAAAAAGTTGTGACCGATCAATGTTGAAACATACGATGCATTGGTATTCAATTTGCTAGAGCCCAATAACACATAGACCCAAATAAATAAGCTATATATAATTACAGCTCCGCTAAGTATACAAAGTTAGAGCTTTCCTGAATTCACCTTTTTGGGAGCCACTTTTGAGGGCTTCGACTTATTTTCATCTGCTTGATGTCTTTTCTTCCTGTGATACAAATTTCAAAAGGACTTACTAAAACAACAACATGCTTGAGTTTTACACAAGCCACAAAATGCTAAACAAATTTGATGGGCATGATAGATTCAACACTGATACCAGTTATATCATCTAGATTCTTAACAGAACTAGCCAGAAGACAGCATCAACAAATTAAGTAGCCTGTACTATGTTCTAGCCTGATTCAACATGTCCATAGCTACCAGGTATTATTTTCCCAAAACTCAATAATCATTTATCCTCGAATGAGTTTCATACCCAGGGCTTGATATCAAGTCAAGACGAAGGCGAGACACTGCACTAGAGGAAGATGCGTCATTATCCCTTTTTCTCCCAGAAGCCTTCCTTCTAACTGTGTAAACCGAGTTAGGCTCAGCAACCTCCTTATCACCAACGCCTAAGCATAAAACAGTTCTTAAAAACATCAAGCCTAAGATAGACACAAAACCAATCAAGCAAAATAACCAATTCAATCGAAAACCAGCTTGATATCAGTCTGCAATCCAGTTATAATTGGTGCATTTTGAGAATTGGACGAACATGATGATGACCCAACTAGATTTCTTCTAAACGTGATAACGCAAGCATGAATCTAACGATTTTTCCTTCTAATTCCTAAAAAAACACATATATCACGGATCACGAATCCAATAAACCAAACCCTAGAGTTGCACACAAAATCAATTCAACTGAAATTCCTTCAGGAGAAGAAAGAAATCAATATACTGGAGCCAAATTCGACAAAACCCATTGCAGCTGAATATCTTACCCTGATCAAAGCGCGAGTTTTGGGGACGAGAAGGCGCAGAGGCCGGAAAACCCAGATCGGTAGACATACGGCGGGTTACGGGTCTAACGCGCGTAGCAACAGACCGGGAAGCGCTTCCGGCACCAGCGCCTGATTTCATAACATCTTCGGGTTTCGAGGGACGAGAAGGCTGAGGGGCCGGAAAATCCAGATCGGCGGACATACGGCGAGTTACGGGGCTAACGCTCGTGGAAAGAGACTTTGAAGCGCTTCCGGCACCAGAATTTGAGTTATTGACATCTTCGGTTTTCTCCTTGAGCGAGGTTTGATTTACTAACCTCTTAAGAGAAGAAGTGAGACTCGGATTCGCGAATTTGACGAGGGTAGCGGACGAAGAAGATGACTGTTGGGAAGTTCTGGAGATGGTGTTGGTGCAGTCTCCGAGGGGTTTCCTCTGTAATCTTCCTGCGACGGAGCGATGAGCTTCCATGTTTCTCCGGCGAGTTCTTCAAATTCACCTGAGGTTTTGGGGGAGAAGATGCCACTCCCTATTGGCGGGAACTTAAGAGGGTGGAAAAACTGGGAAGGAGAAGAAGTTCTGAAGAAGTCTCGAGTCTCGAGAGCTGGAGGAAAAATATTATTTGGGGAAAGTTAAGAGCCCAGATTGGTGATATTATTATTAGTGGGCCTATATGAGCCTGTGGGCCTAGCCATAGATTAATATTCACATTTTTGAATAGAAAATGAACAAAAAGCAAATTAAAGGTTTAGCTAATAGTAATATGTCAGGTGGATTGTAAATTAACGAAATAGTATAATAATGATCTAATAGGAGAAACATTTGAGTTGAATAAAATCTTTTTGAAAAATGATCCTAAAACACAGATAATTGGTTTTACTAAATTAGTTATGTTTCATTTTTTTTAGTTATATATTTTGACACACATCAAAAAAGTATGTAACGATGTCATTTGAAAATTGATTAATTTAAGTAAAAGATAACGAAGTCACGTTTTTTTCTCATCATTCACAAATTTTAGTATAAAACATATAATCAAAACAGATTTTGCGAAAAAAATAATAATATGTCATGCTCATTTTATCTAATAGAACAGTTAATTTTATCTAATAGAACAGTTAACAAGAGCTGTAACTTTTGATTTGGGTGTCAAATACACAACGTAAAGTATATTTAATTAACATGTTTTACTAGATTAATAGTATATATTATAGTTATATTCTATATGATATTCTTTAGAAACCTTAACAAGGAAAAAAGTAGTATAAAAATGACTTTTAGAAATATATAACTAATAAAATAGACAAGTAAACTTAGACTGACCCCAAATAAAAAAATGTAAATACTAATATAAGGTATTAAGTAAAGAAAGTAGAATAACAAAAAGTAACACAAGGTACTACAAATAGGCAAGTGTAGTACACGAAGACCACACAATGAATGCTTCATTCCTTTGTACTTGTATACTTTCGGTTAGTGGAATTAAAAGTTGTTAAGCCTTTTTTTTCCACGTCAGGTGTAACTAACCTTCCTAAACCTTTAATGGAATTAATATCGTTAATGCACTAACTTTTTGTTGCGTTCTCGTTTCCTTTACGCTAACTCCTCCTTCTCTTTGCTTCTTGCGTTTGCTATAAATCATCAAGAACACACCATACTACTTCTCATTCTACAACACAAACATCTCATTTCTCTAATTCGGATCAACGATCTCAAAGAAGCTTTTCGTTTCATCTACTTGTAGCCATGTCTCAGGTAACTTTTGGCTTTTGTCTTTCCTTTCTTTTGGCTTTACGTCTGGTTTATTTGGCCATGAAACGATCATCTTCAAGCAATAGACGTCTTTTCGTGTGTGTTTCCTAAAGATGCTAACAATTCTTTAGAACCAACGTTCATGGCTCATCTTTTTTTCTTTCAATTTGGGATTGGCCGTCTTAAGTCAGCAGATTAATTCGTTATAAACTGCCGATTTAACCTATATATATGGACGATTAATATTTTGAAGTTAATTGATATTAAATCATGAAATAAAAATATATATTAATTGGTCTAGACATCCATCTGTATTTCAAACGTTCGAATGTTCGATTAGTGTCTTTTAAGATTTTGGATTTTTTTACTAAAATTTGTAATCTACAGGTTTATTCTTATGTCATTTAGTATTACTGTCTATATTCAAATCCAGTTTAATGTGTATTATTGAATTGTTGAAAAATAAATTGTTAGAATTTTTTTAAAGAAAAGAGAGGTACAATTAAGCTTGAAAGGTAAAGTTAATTGTTAATTAGTGATTCTATTAGCAGTTGATATAGTGACTAATAAATGCAGACCGTTGTCCTCAAAGTTGGTATGTCATGCCAAGGCTGCGTTGGTGCCGTCAATAGAGTCTTGGGCAAAATGGAAGGTATTTTTCTCTAAAATTTATATTTCATGCATACTTTATATTAGTGCTTCTTATATATATATTTTGTAATTTTTTATTCTAATTTATAAAAAAATTCAGGCGTTGAGTCCTTTGACATTGATATAAAGGAACAAAAGGTGACAGTGAAAGGTAAAGTTGAGCCGGAAGCAGTTTTCCAAACAGTTTCAAAGACTGGAAAGAAGACTTCTTACTGGCCCGTGGAGGCTGAGGCTGAGCCTAAAGCCGAGGTTGAGCCTAAGGCCGAGACGACTAAACCCGAAGCTGAGACTAAGACTGATGCTAAGGTACTTGATGCTAAGGTACTTGATGCTAAGGCTGATGCTAAGGTTGATGCTAAGGTACTTGATGCTAAGCTTGATGCTAAGGTTGATGCTAAGGCTGATGCTGAACCGAAACTGGCTGAAGCTGAGACTAAGCCATCACAAGTTTAAGTACTAAAGATGACAATGAGGCTCTTCCAATCCATATTTGCAATGTTTCTTATTATCTTTCGTTTCTGTATTGGTTGTGAGAACTAAGAAATGTATCCAATATCAAACTTTAAGAAATGCGTTCTCGACACAAGAAGAAAGACTTGTTAATTGGAGATAATTAACTTGGGGACCAATAAGACTCATGTTGTTCCGGCTTTCTTTAAGTTTCAAATGCTTAACGAATTAAACACTGCGAGAATCTTAATCTTGGACTTCATTCATTCAGTCTGAATTTTTTTTTTTTTAAATGGACCATAAGAGAAATTGTAAGAAGAGCGGGTCTTAAGAATTTGGGACCCTTCTGACCAAAAAAAAATCGAATTTGGGACCTCCAAAGCAAAAGTTATTTTGTCGCATAGAAACACCAAAGTTGGACGTCGTTAAGGAGGGATTAATGGATTTTAAGTTAAAGTTCCTTCCCCTTTGTATTGTACAAGCCCAAAAGCAACTACACTAATGTTTAAAACTAAAAGTCTAAAACTACATAATATTATGTGGCCATGAGATAAATACTAAACATAAGATGCTCAGGCTTGGGGCCATAAATGTTATGTATTATATTATATATTAATTGTATTTTAACAAAATAAATAGTAGATATTTGTGTTAATGTTATTGATTAATTATTGAATTCAGATCTGTATACGGTATATTATTAATAAAAATAAAGTGTGCTAAGACTCGGATTACTATTTTGGCAATAATAAATTCAATTAATGTTGAAGCTACAGAGAGATACACGCGTATTTGCTGTTGAGTAGATAGATGGAGCGACGTGCTTACATTACACATATTAGCTGTTGAATGGTTGGAAAGTCTTTTTCCTTTTTCCCAACTTTTATGTCTTTTAGCTTCTCAAGCATCATATCCCAAATCTCTAATAAATTCCTAATTAATCAATTTTACTAATTATGTACCTTTAACGCATCATCGATCATCTACATACAACCATATTAAGCTAAAATAATCTCATTATCCATAATAATTAATTAATACATATCCAATGAAGGTTCCAGGTTTTCAACTATACAACTCCAAAAAAGATTCCTTTCATTACTTAATCAATTTATTTTCGTTGTTTTATTCGTCAAATTATGCTCAACAACTCTTTACAGAAATAATCATTTATGGAGTTGATTATTAACGAATTGTATATAAAATTGTTTTCAAGAACGTAACCATCTCTAACCAACTCTTGAAAAGTAATTTTATTAACAACTTGAGTTCGAAGCAAGAAACTGCTCCTCCATCATCTTCCTCTATTGATCATCTTCATATTCTCAAGTTTACTCCCAAAACATTTGCGAGAGAGAGATATAGAGAAGAGGAAACTACAAACTAAGCAAATTAGCTACATGGATTGCTCAATCTGCACCACAATGCCATCCATTTTAAGGCCACCGAGGAACACGATATGTGGATCATGCTACGAAGGGGCTAGAACCACTATGGCGTTACTCAAGAAGCTTGAGGACTCGAATGAAGATAATGTCAAATCAACTGATAAGTCCACCGTCAACAATGGCTCCTCTCTTTCTTCGTCTCCTTTGTTTTCTTGTGAGGTAAGCTATGTATATTCATTCGACTTTAGGTTTTTGAAAAGATGTCAAAAATTTTATATATCAAAATACATTAATTGATCGGTTTTATATGAATTTTAATTAATTATATTCAAGCCGCAACCATTAGAAAAGGTGATCAAATGGATGAAAAACATGAAAGAAACCGAAGAGGAGCAGAAGAAGAGAATAGTCTTCTTGAGCAGTTTTGTTTCGGGATTTAAAGAACAGCTTCATGCTGATATTCTTCTAAGACCTGGCGATGACGGACCTCCGATTCCTACACACAGAGCTTTGTTGGTAAATGCAATGATCTCTACTCTATTTCTGATATATATCACATGCATATGTTTTGATTTTTGGGTTTTATGTTTCTTTTCTACGTTTATATGTTATAATGTTGTGTTATCCATTCACAGCAAACCATAATTTACAGGGCTCTAATACAAACTTTTTAGCGTTTTTTGCGGTTATAAGTATATATGAAAAAAAATTATCAAAAAAAGAAAAATAATATTTTTAACATGTAAACACAAATAAAGCAAACGTTTCGGTTTTTTTTTTCAATCGAGACTTACATATAAAATGAAAATTTGGTGTCCCATATATATATAGGCCTCAAAATCCGAGATCTTCAAGAATATTCTACATTCAGACGAATGCAAAACCGCACCAGAAAACGCCATAACGCTCCAAGAGCTAAACTCAGAGGAACTTCAAGCTCTCTTGGAATTTCTATACACCGGAACGTTGGCTTCAGAGCGGTTGGAGAAACATGTATATGCCTTGTTTGTTGCAGCCGATAAGTACATGATTCATTATTTGCAAGAGTTCTGCGAGCAATATATGATTCGTTCCTTGGAAATCTCTAGCGTTCTTGACGTTCTTGATGTCTCGGATCTTGGTTCGAGCAAGACGCTGAAGGAAGCTGCTCTAGGGTTCGTGGTGCGGAACATGGACGACATCGTTTTCTCGGATAAGTACGAAGCTTTTTCTGAGAAAAATCAGCATTTATGCGTTCAAATTACTAGGGCGTTCTTGATGGAAACAAGAAGCAAGAGACGTGATTAAATTAGTGAGAGATCAAAATGATTTAGTGTAATTAATCTTTTGTATGTTTTGTTGTTTATAGTTTTTCTTAATCCTCCAAGTTGCAGAGTAAATTAAGAAGTTTATTGGTTCTGACGCTAATACTTGTAAACGTAGTGTTTGGCTATAATAGCGGTTGTTAACATTTGAAAACAATCACATAAATATTTTCTACTGTTTTAAATCGTTCTTAATCGTTTAAAATCAAAACGTCATTCATTTTAGCGTATTCATCCTAGTCTTTGCGGTTGTAAATAGATTATTAAAATGAATTAAGAAAAAATTATTTTAAATCAGCAGATATATATAAAATAATAACTTAAAAAATTAGGATTTGGCTATTATAATTACAAAATATATGAAAATATTTGATATTTTCTAATTAATGTTCATTAGCCACTTATCATAATCTTGTAATTATAAGAACTCAAAATTAAAATTATTTTGATCAATTAATTTTGATCACTAATATATATGTATATATCTAACAACTAACAGTTTCTAAATCTAGCATTAATTCCCACAAAATAAAAAATCATCTATTAAAATCATTTTTATACAAACTAAAGAAAAAATAAAATTGTTATGCATATTATATTATTTAACAGTTTTTCATTATTAATTTTATAGAAGTAATTATTTTTCTATTTGATCATAGTAATATGATTTTATTTTTATAATAATAAAATGTATTTATATTATTAATTTATTATTTAACATGTACTATACATGGTAGTCAACTAATAAAAAATATCCTTCAAAATGTTCTTAATTTAACCATTATGTCAGTTGTATGAATCTCTTAGTATACTTGTAACTGCAATCGCCGGCTTTCGCAAACTTCAATATTCATATTTGCAGTCCTGCATTTAAACCAATCAGATTCTAAATAACTTTATTACTCATAAACGAGCCGTGTCCAATAAAAAAGCATTTGTTTGGCTGACATTTATATCGTCTATAAATGCTTCAAACGCTGAAATTTTAGTCAAAAATTTTGCTAACAATTATATAGCGCTTTACTCGTGTATGACCAGTCCGTTAGATAGGATTTTTAAGGAAAAAATGAAACCAAATCTCATTTTAGAGATAAATAAGCAATATTTACTTCCATGTACACGGATTGTTCAATTTACTCATAAGTAATTTGTTCATTCCATTCATCATACATGTACAGTTATTTGATTCGGCCAATAGTATATGGTTAATTCCCATTTAATGAATCATTCATGGCTGTATTAAACTTTAATAAGTCATATTTTGTAAGGAAAATTATTAATATTGAACATTATAGCTAGCAATATCAATATCTTCTTCTTATGTTCATAACCAACTTATCAATGATCATGCATTAGAATTTTTTGTTTTGTCAACAATGTGTTGGGACTTAGGAGTATATGACCATCATCAAGCTAATGTGGGAACTATTCTTGATGAAGAGGAGGAGATTTTAGATATCGAGACCAAAAAAAATTTGTTAATTATTTACAATTCTTGTTACATACAGAAAAATGTCATTCTGAGTGTTTATTTCTCTGAGTGTTTATTTCGATAAAGTTATTCAAGTTTTCAAATTAGTGATGATATTAAGTTGATGCCAAAGAAATTTACTTTAGAAAATTGATTAATTAGAGAGACATACAATTGAACTTTTCCTTGATTATATGCCTAACTAAGATCCATTTTTAGGTCAAACAATTAATGTATAAATCTATATAGAGCTAGAGAGGATCATGAATACTTGATTTGTCTTTACCCTTTTGGATTATGGCTATCACTCCAGGTCTTGATTGCTACTACAACTGACTGTTTCACTGCTTCAGCATCCATGCTTTCACCATCATCATTCTAGAATTAATTGAAGTTAGACGGAAATTAATATCTACAATTTGTTAGAAATAATTGTAATGAATGGATTAATACATAATGATGACGCGGGAGATCAGTGTGTTTACATTTGATGAACCAATGGCATGCAAGCTAAATGGGTCCGTACATGAAACCCTAGCTTCAACAACTTCAAGTCCAAGATCTTCAAAGGCTTCAAGAACACAAACTAACATGCCTGCCTCATTCTTCCCTGACGTTACCTTTATCATGAATCCCTTCTCTAGGGTTTCCACTGTAACCTATCGTAAGTACAAAACCCCAAAATCAATTGAAGCTTCTTAATGCAAATGCGTAAAAGACTCAAAGTGTACATATATGCTTATATACCATGGGATCGGTAGGATCACAGAAATATTGCTCAGTCGACGTGGGGTCATTGTTGATTTTTTTCGACTTTCTTCTTAAGCTTTTTGATATATTTTGATGCATCCACTATGATCGATGTTTCGTTCTCCTGCAAAATATTTGATATCAATGGTATGATTGAGTTTAGATTCTCAAAGTATAGGTTTGGTCCAAGAAAATTTTCCATTTCAATTATCATATTATGGCTCTTTTATGTATCCTGTTATAAATATTTATGTTTATGGTTAGGAACGAATCAGGTAACTATAAATTGAAGATAGACAAAGAAAAAGTGGAAATAACAAATCACTAATCGATTAGTCGAATTTAGAATTAACCAATGTACAAGAAAGCATATTATATCCAAAGAAAAAGAGTTAATTTTGATCGTTAGTGAATGAAAGAGAGATATATACCACGGCTAAATTAGTCTGAATATGATTAATGGAGTAATTATTATTGATCGATGGTACATATATATAAATAGTACGACTGAATTGGTTTATGAACATAGAAGAGATCGAATCATATCAAAGTAAGAAACAAAGTTAAAAAAAGAGAGTTGGTGGAAACTAATTACAGCATGTGAGTTAGTGATTGAACGAAGCAATTGAAATTTCTCACGCAGAGAAGAGTCTCTCTTGCATTCCCTCGAAACCATTCTTCAATGCTTTAGCTTCTTCTTCTCCTCCTCTTCGGTTACTCTTCTATATATATATAGAGTAAGAAAGAGAAATTAGAGATTTGAGTTTCTTCAATGTTCATAGGATCTCTTCGTCTCTCACATGTCTGCCTTATAGTCTAATAATCTCTTCATCTCAACAAAATGTGATATATACGGACAAAGCCATTTGGTAGCTCGTGAATTACTTGGTTGCCTCTATGTCTAGTTACACGTTATTCCATATTATATCATATTATATATAACAATATTACGTGAGAATATCTACGAACGTGAATATGTAATGAAGTTAATACACTCTTTTTTTTCTTATGCACGTGTGAGGGTAATTTTCGATGTAATGATCTTGTACATGTACATCTAGAAACAATCATTGATAAACTTTGTAGAAATAAATGGAAGCGATCATAAAGTAAAGATATCAATACAGTCACCTTCAAGATCTAGAACAGTGTTTTTTTTTCTTTACAAGAAAAAAAAATATATAATAAATAATTCTATTTTATTTTCTTCATTCTTTCTAACATAATCTAAAAAAAATAAATTCTCAATATCTTTTTCTAACTGGTGATAAACTAGTGGAAACCATTAACTATTTCATTCTGATGTAGCATATATATGTATGTACACATGAATTTCATTACTAAGTAATGATACAGCCATCACGTTTAAGACACAAGTTCCAATTGTGAACCGTAAAAATTCAAGTGCATCTTCAGGATATTCGATCTCTCATTTAACGGTCCAGTTTTAGTGTGAGCACTGATTCGTGTGCGTATAATCTACATTTATTGTCCTTGTCTCGTCTTAATTGGTCTTGACCAACTCTCTTCAAAGTGTTATATACATTTGCGCTTGTGAGTGGTTCTTGAGTATATAAGGTTTCCAGAAATGAGGAAAGGGCAAAAGTAAAAAACGAAGAAGGGAACCATGAGCTCGTAATGGAGGACGAAAGAAAACTTTAAAATATTTACACATATATATATGAAATATTGAAATAAGAGCATCGAAATAAGTGAAAGAAGAGGATAAAAGCAAACAGAAGAATGTAAGTTGTGATTTTGGAATGCCTCCAAAGACTCCTCACGGGGATCTTTATGAGCTCCCTCATCTAATTGGTACACACATATATTTACTTATATAATAAATATGAATATGTATTACGTATATGAACCTTATATATATGTGCATGCATACATCATACATTCACGCTATTCTTAACGAGCACCAATGGAAGATCACGAAAGTACTACCTTTTTCACTTTTTATTGTAAAATGTTATCAAGACCATATAACTACATTGTAATAACTTTTTGTCACACTGATTAAATGCAAGCACAAATCAATTAGTAAAAACGTCAAATTCTACAATGTATGTAGCAAAAAGCTTCTTAAAATTGGATTTACTTAGGAAAGCAGCAAAGATATATCATATACGTACACAAAGTATCCTTGATTACTACACATGCCATTTCAAAAAACATTCAAAAATGTACTTACGTGAGGTATATGCGAATGTAAGCGCATATATGTCATAAGAAATGTAACGAGTAAGACATATATACTTGTCTAAATATTATTCCATAAGGACATATAAAAGTACCCATCAATTCACATGTGTCCCGATTAATCATCACCACAAAATAACACCCTACACAATAGACAAGCCATTTGTTCTCACGTATAGACTCATAGATATCCTATACTATTTCTCATATTCTTCTACTTTTACAGTCTGTTTTCTCCTCTCTGATTAATGTTTAATTAAAAGCGATTGATATTTAGGATTTAAATTGCTCGGATTTGCCAAAGAAATGACACTCACGTGACTATCACTTCGGGAAGTACATTCATATTCACATGCGCAATTTGACGGTATAAAAAAGTTAAAAAAAACTATATATCAATCTCTAAAGCTGAGAAATAAATAGTTTTCGTTGGCGATAGAGAGTATAGTAGAGAGAAAAGACGTGAGCGAGAGAGTTTGGACATCAAAAACTCATACGCAAATGATATTTTGTCTCTTCCAATATATTCGACAAGAAATATATTTGTACTGCTATGTATTAATCGTGTCTTACTTTGGCTTAGATAGAAGTGGGTTTGTGTCTACATTCACTTTTCTAAATATAAGAACGAAATTACACTCATCGCGTGAAAAATAGTCTAGTGTAACACATCAATTACAAAGAAAGAATGTCCAAGACGATATATAAATGTGATAAATTTGGACAGTAATTAATTACTTACTGCAAGTGTTAAAATCATCAGGTTTTGTAAACAGTTAAGCATAAAAAAAGGTAATGACGTTACCTTCCTTAAAAATGGCTCCATTATCAGTCAAATAGTTTACAAGTAATTTCTGTACATATCCGTAGTAAAAAAAACACAAATCTCACACGTGAGGTTGATACAAAGGTCGAGTTAATTGTATAGAGAGGTAAAAAGAGAAATGGTCGAGAAGACAAACACTGATCAACAATGTGTTTTTTTGGGTTAAAGAATGTGGAATGATAATTAAAATGTCATGTTGAATAGCATTCCGTTTATAAAATTGCTAGAAGCCACACAATTTTTATATAAATCTTAATAAATACTGAAAAAAATCAGAATTGTAGCCAAAGCATATGATTCAAATAGTGTTTCGAAGGAATATGGTGGTTTGCTAATTTCATATTTACATTTCAAATAGCGTCAAGTTGTCATCATCATTTTACACAAACAAAAAAGTTGCTTAGAAACGAATGTAATAATTGATCAAAATAAATTAATTTTCCTTTCTTCTTATTTGATTGATATATAATATATATGTCCTTTCTTCTTCTTTTTTTCCCTGTATATACATATGTATATCTGTGATAAATAAAATAAAAACAAAATATAGAAATGTAACAAGGTCTCGTGTCTGGGACAGCTGTATTACCTTTGTCTTCTCTCCATATCTATTGTATTCCCTTGTCCGAATCAAACATCATTTCATGACACCTAAATGCACATATTTATAATTTTATGATTTTAACAAAAACTGAAAAATCCAACACTTTGCATAGGCTACTAGACTAACACCATATCCACGTGAGAAGAGATCGATCATTAGACGACTTCCATTCTTTTAGGGAAAGGGTTCTTGTTATACTTTAATTAATTTCCATTATTTTTACCTTATATTCTACGATATATTGAATCATTTCATTGAAAACATAGGTTATGTTCAATTCATTTCATTTGAATTTTTGGCTAAAAGATAATATGGTTTGAGATTATAATACGAAATTCTTCTATCATATAGTTCCTAGCATGCTGCATTGTCCATGTCTCTCTCTCTCTCACTCTCACTCTCACTCTCTGTCTCGTGACATATGGGTGTTAAAAGACAACTCATTAGTTATAAACTCCAAGATGTGAATTTTGCATGGACTGTAATTGAAACTTTATAAAGAACCCAAAGGACAAAATAAACATTGAAAACATATCTTAACAAGAATGTACAAAAACGATACCCATTCCATCTGCCCCACTTTCTTCTTCTAAGTGACAAAAATTATCGTAGAGAATTAGGTCACGGGGGCGGCTTTGGGCTATATGAAATATCACTCCTTGTTTTTTCAATTAATATTTTTTTTCTGATTTTTCTATATAACATATGTATATATATATATATATATACGTATTATATAATTGAAGAAAGAATCTGATTAGTTTTTGTAGTATTTGGGTGTATATATACGTGTTCTAATTAACTTTAAACTGTAAATTTTTATCATTATGATAGAAGTAAGGGAAATAAAAAAACCATGACTCCTTCAAAAAATAACTCGTATCCAGGAGAAAACAAGGAGAGATCATTATGACAGAACATGAAAAATTCATGTGTGTCATTCAACAAATATCTCAAATGTTCGAAAGAAACCACTTGTTTCTACAAAAGAAGTAAATTATAGATAGAGAAGAAACAGGCCACGGGCCCATTAAAGTTCAACTTGAGAGCACAGAAAGGCCCATTAAAAACTTATATTTCTGACTCTCAGTTTACACATTTCAGGACCAAAGAGGTTCACCGAGAGAGAAGGTGTTCGAAGAAGACGAGGAAGATTTCGATTTTCAAGCTTTGACAAGTCATGCGGATTCTTGCTGCTCGCATAGCTAACGTAACTCCCGAAATTATTCATCTGGAAATTTCCTCCTTTCAAGCTTCTCTGTGCCTTTTTTGTTTGCCATCAATGGTTTAACGGGTCGTCACCACCGATTTCGTCTAAAATCTGAAGTGAAATTTGCAGCATTTTTGCAGAGGAAGAAATACGTATCCTCAATCTCGAAAATTCTCCTCGGTGACCAAAAAAGGTGCCTCCTTTTTCTGCACCTCTGTTTTCTTTTTCAATCACATCTAATCTGCTTCCGCTACGCATAATCATATCGGATGATATCGTTTCGTGGGCTTTAATTGATCCCAGATTAAGATAAGAGTGAAGTCTGTTGATCCGAAAATCTGATGAGTGTTGGGTTTAGTAGTAATTGTAGTGAAGTCCATTCTCACTTCACACTAGTAAGAGTCTCAATTTCAATCCGGATAATCACATTTGCTTGTAATCTTACTCCAAAGTGGTTACTTTGTTTGATCAATTAGTAGTTTACTCTTAGATACAGTGATGAAAAGAGAAAACCTTTTCCTTTAACACCAAAAGCTTAAGAGTAGAGAGGAGATTTCTGCAGTGTGTGAATAGGGCCTTAGATTTGTGTTTGCTGATGTTCTTGACTTTGCTTCCGTTTTCTAGACGACCTTACATTGGAGGAAGAAGCTGAGAGGAAGATAGGCTGGTTGCTGAAACTTTTCTTTGCTGGGACTGCGACGTATGTAGGATACCAGTTTTTCCCGTATATGGGTATGTGAATCTCTAGTTCAAAAATCAGCTTTTACACTTTTGTGATTGCATATTTTTGTTGTATGCTTTACTGATGAGGTTTTATTTGTCACTTGCTGGTTTTAGGTGATACTTTAATTCAGCAATCGGTCTCCCTTTTACATGTGAAGGATCCCTTGTTTAAGAGAATAGGAGCTTCTAGGCTTTCCCGTTTCGCCATTGATGGTAAAGCCTCGGAATAACTCAAATTACTCTCTGATGGATTGCTGAAGAGAAAATAATGAATGGTTTAATACTTACTAGTGACCTTGTTTCTAGCTGATGTGTTGTAATCATTTTGGTTTGGTCTATTAAAGATGAAAGAAGAATGAAGGTTGTAGAGTTAGGTGGGGCTCAAGAGCTTTTACATATGTTGGGGAGTGCTAAAGATGACAAGACAAGGAAAGAAGCTCTGAAGGCTCTCGCTGCTCTCTCTAAATCAGGCATCTCTTAATTTTAACACATTCTTTTGTGATGCGTCTGCTCATCTCATTGAACATAAGGATCTCAGGATTGTTAACTCTTTTAGTTTTCTTGAGTATGCTTCAACCCAAATGTATCTGGTTTTTAACTCACCTTTTGCTGCAGATGAAGCTGCTAACTTCCTGGGATCTAATGGAGCACTCTCTATCCTCAACTCGACTCCGGATTCATTGGAAGATTCAGACATTTCAACTTACAAGTCAAACATACTCAAGAAGCTAGATGATAAAGACCTCGCTGTTTCTTCCAAGTGAGGTACACTTTTCAGAAAACGATAGGTCAAGAATCGTAAGTGTAGGTATCTCTATAATCCTAAGCTTATGTTACCTCCTTTCCAAGTTAGAACTCTTGAATTTTGTTCCAAAAGAAAGGAATAGTCTGATTCAGATCATTCTAGCTTCTATTCTCATTTCTCAATACTGAATACTGTCTGATTCCGATGTTGTTTGTTCTTTTGAATATTGGTCTAGGAAAACAAGTAATATAAGGAATAAATTTTAAAGAATTGTAACGTTTTTTATCTCTCTGATTCAAGTTGCAACAAATTATTGCACTTCCTACAGCTTTTACGTTGCAATTTCTGACGAAACCTATTTCACAAAGATATAATAAATTTAAATGGTAGGGAAAGCTAATAACTTTACAGATTTCTTTGAAGTGATCATAGAGGGGACTGCTTGCAAAACTTTTTTCAAAGGATCAGTTTGCTGTGAGACTGTATAAATTTGTCGAGATGGCAATGATGCTAGTGGCAACAGCAAGAACAAGCATTATCGCAGCTACGATCTTCTCCCTTGAGGTCGATACACCATGAACATTCCTACATTTCGAAATCAGAAAAAACCTGAATTAAGGATTTTGCGGGGAAGTTGAAGCAACTGATAAAAAGTATGGTAAAGGAAACAAAGCTTCTGTACCTTAAAACAATGGCGGCTGGAAATATGAACGCTATGGAAACTGTGGTGGTTGATCCCAAGAACTGAAAGAAGTACCAAATGTCTGGCACAGCAATTGCAGACGAGAAACAGCAAATCAGTAGAGCCAGAGTGAGCCAGATGAATCTTTTTGTGTCTTTTGCTAGTGAGGGTTTTATTGGGAACATGAGCTCGTCGAGGTTTGCTCTCAGTGAGAAGTTCATGAGAGGGAAGACAAGCATGAGGTGAAGCGCGTAGCTGAGCCTGACAGTGTCATTGAGAAGAGAACCAATGGAAGAACCAGAGCTCTGGTCAAAGTTAACTAGGATATCAGACATTGTTGCATCACCAAACAGGAGATACCCAAAGAGTCCAGTGGCGAAGTAGATTGCAGCGCACAAGACGACAGAGATCTTTGTTGCTGGGATCACATGTAACGGATCTTTGAGCTCAAATCCGATTGGATGAACTGCACAATTTTCATCACAAACACCAAACTCAGCAACATGCAAAAACAGAGAAACAACACGAATTTGGTGTAAGGGATGGATTCTTGCCATTGAAATGAAACGTGAAGGCGGTTACTATAACAGGGGAAGCTGTGAAGAGCTTCCAGAACGATCCTTCATTGTTTAAATCTGGAAATAGTCTCGGTTTCTTCGTTTGCCCTTTCATAAGCGCGGAAATCGCCAGCACCGAGCTTACGACCACAAATAGCACCGCAAGAAGAAACGATATCGCAGAACTAAATGCCAGTCTTTCTACATAACCCATTTACAGAAAGTCATCAACAATCTCATATATATATGCATAGTTTCTCGGTTTCTAAGGACGCAAGAGTTATATACAAGAAGAAACTTACCCACACGTCTGCACAAAACCAACGGAAGCAAGACGAAGCAGTAGATGAACGACAATGCGAAGATCCTCGTGTTCCACCAGTGAGAACCAAACCATTGTTTCAAAACTCCAAGATGAACAGATCCTCCATTTTCATTACCGGAGAGCACATCTCCTGAGAAAAAAAAAATCCAAACTCAGCAATCTGTTCTTAGTCCTTCAAAATGGGAGCAGAAAGTTCTCCACTGTATCAAATTACGTTACCTATTATAATCGAGAATATAACCATACAACCAAAAGTCGCAACCATCGTAGCAATCTGTACAGCGACGGATCCCGTTTTACCGAACGACTCTTTCATTACTCCGGCGTAAGTAGTCGAGTTTCCGGCAAGGGTTGATTTCATAAGAAATCCAACAGAAATAGTGGAAAGCCAAGCTATGATCGTGATAATCAAAAGCGCTGGGATAACTCCGAGAACCTTAAACGCCGCCGGCATCGACATTATCCCGGCGCCGATTATACTCGTCGACACGTTGAAAACGACGCCGGAGGTAGATCCATGCTTCTGAGAAGAAGGTTCTTGCTTCGGCAAGAGAGGAGCTTTGATCTGATGAGACATTTTTTTACCGCCGGAGAAACTTGAAATTTGCCGGCGGGAAGATAAAGTTTTTAGCATGTATTTTTGGTTGTTCGTGTCATTTGTAACAGAAGGAAACGGCTTCATATAGCCACACGGTTAAGCGAGGAAAGTACAACAATGCCCTTGGAAATTGAACATATTTGTGTTCGCTGTTTGGGGGTAAAATAGGGATAATGGTATTTGATCATTGGAGACCTGACAGGCTGGTCAAATCACATCACTATTGTCACCAAATGACCTTTCGTCACGTACCTAAAATACGTATAAATATACAAGAAAATCAGAAAAACATATTTTTGTTCCACGCAGGATACACGAGTTAAAAGGAAAATACACCTATTTTTTATTGTTCTTTTACAGGAAAAATAATAATATAAATAGTAAAATAGCAATAATAGTGGTTCCAGTGTCCACTTGGATCTTTTCCAAAATAATGAATCATTCAATTTCATTACAAAAGAGTGTATTTAGACGGAAAAGTGGCCAAATAGTGTGTATTACCGCTTCTCATCTCTTTTTTTGTTTTTTTGGGGAACAAAGTCTCATCTCATATTCTCATATATTTACATTTTATAATTAAGTATAAGCTCCCAAAAACCATTTTCAAAAGAATAACATATTCTTCAACGGAATATAAGGCGGCCGGCACCAATTATATGCTCACGTGTATAAATTAACTTAAGAGCATACTTTTCATCAAGAAAACGATATGTCATCAATTGAAGAATTAAATACGTGATCAGTTAAAGAAACTAAGAATAACCAAAAAAACTAAAAGTAATTAAAAGGATAATATATTTGTCTTCATTTGTCCAAATGTTTATAATAACTATAAAAATCGCTATCTGAACCATGCTGAATCGCATAATGTAAAATCTAATGACAAATTTATCTTCAACTTCGCTCTTAAAATTTTATTTTGGTGTATATCTTATGTTTCTTTTGAACAACCTCTCTTGCTTGGGCTCCATTTTTGGGTTAATTAGTATTCATATTATTGGTAGATTAAGTTGTAATTTTTGACTCTTTTGTATAAATCTTAGAAAAAAAAATCATAACTATAATTAAGGATGATGTATACAAGTAAAGATGAAACATGTTATTGGGTATTTCGTAAATGGGCTCATTTGATAAGCAAAATACAAACGCCTACATATTTCTTCTGGTCTAAGTGAGTATGTGGCAAATCTGGTCACCAAGCACTCAAATGTTGATATCCATTTGATAGATCGTACAACAAAAGTGACTTAAACTGATGATGCTGGAGTACTGGTGGAGAATTGTTATCCAGACAGTGGATCTTCAGCTACTGTTACTGATTCTGGCTAAAAATGTTTCAAACATGTCATCCTTATTTTGGTTGTGAGTTATGTGAACTTGGAAAAAAAAAATTAAGATTTTATTTTTCTTTGAATTGGAAGAGTTTAAGACTTCCCTTTGGAGAAATAAATATCACAAAATACCTTTAAATATAGACTACTGATTTACAATAATGGCTTGGGAAATATAGACTATTGTTTTCCTTTCCTTTTCTTAAGCCAATATAAAGATTGTCAAGAATTTTCATACTTACGAAAATAGGTGTCTAATTTGGGCTTTATTTAAAATAAAGCCCATACTCGGCCCACCTAAATCGGTTGAAAAATCTTTTCTTCTCTACCGAAGTGTCTGATTTTTCGCTCGATCGGTTCTCGTCTCTCATTGCAGCGAAACTCCGTCGAAACAAATTCTCTCGAGGAAGAAAGGGAGAACATTCGAAGGAAAATCGGACGCTGGGGAGGTAAAGAAAGGTAACCATCCGAGGTGGTTCGGAGTTAATTTCAAGTCAGAGTTAGGTATTAAAAATATGGGGGATCATCTGGTGAGAGCGGAGGAATTTGAGAAGAAAGCTGAGAAGAAGCTCAATGGATGGGGAATCTTCGGATCTAAGTACGAGGATGCTGCCGATCTGCTCGAAAAAGCTGCTAATTCCTATAAACTTGCCAAATCATGTAATTTTTCTTTTTTCGGCCGACCTTTTTTGTTTGCGTTGTGTGTTTGATCTTCGTTTCATCTGATTGGTTTTTCTGGGTTCTGATAAATAGATACGATTGAGACGTTTTATCTTAGGCTATGAGTTTCGGTGATCCATCCATGGTCATGTCACAAGTAGAATTAGTCATTGGGTTTTGGTCTGTTCGATCTGTAAGAAAGTAGTATATAATTTGCAGGAGACACTGAGGGAAAAAGTACCCGGTTTTGTTTTATTTGATTGATTTAAATAAGTTTTTTTTTGTTTCAATTCTCCAACAGTGTATCCTGCTAATGTGTTCAATATATGGTTGCTCAGGGGATCAAGCTGGAAAAGCTTATCTAAAACTTGCCGATTGTCACTTGAAGGTAAGTTCTACGAACATGAGTCTGGACGAATGTATTGAGCTATTATGTAGCTGATAACGTATTGCTGTCATCCATCTGCAGTCGGACAGCAAACATGATGCTGCTAACGCCTATGCCGAAGCTGCTAAATGCTACAAGAAAGTTAACACAAATGGTATGTAGAGGTCATTGGAAAATTTGTTTTGTATAGTATATAGCCAAAAGTTACTCTTCTGTAATTGACATCCCAGTAATATTATAGGAGTGATTATCAACTCTTTATGTGTGCATGTGTATCGTGTCGTAATATAACCTTGATCTTGTATGCAGAGGCTGCATCTTGTCTAGAGCGAGCAGTGAATATATTCTGCGAGATAGGAAGGCTCAACATGGCTGCCAGATACTACAAGGTATCTCCTTTGAGCATGGATAGAATATTACACTCTTGAAGTACAGACATTAAGTCAGTAGTTTTATTGGGTCACTTCTTAAGTACTCCCTTCACTGCTCCTGTTTCCTTTATCCATGCTTGATCCAGTGGACATGTGTTTTTTTACACTATGTAGTAATATTAGTGTGGATTTTTTTCTGTAATTTGTTTGTACTAATAGGTACATATATGGTTTTGTTCTTTTGTCAGGAAATTGCTGAGTATTATGAATCTGACCAGAAGATTGACCAGGCTATTGCTTACTTTGAAAAGGCAGCTGAATTTTTCCAAAATGAAGAAGTGACTACTTCTGCAAACCAGTGCAATCTAAAGGTGGCACAATATGCTGCCCAGTTGGAGCAGTAAGATTTTTTTGAAACTTACTTTTTTTTTTGCTTTCTCGTCCTTTGGTATTGACATGCTTACTGTACTCAACTGGAACCCCCTGACTAAAAATTTGATGACCAATTCATGAACTCGACATTGTTTGTATTCATGATGTTCACTATGCACGGGCAGCAATCATAGCTTTTTTATTTACTTTGGTTGTGATGGATTGATTGATAAGGGCGTGCTGTATCTTTGTCAGATACGAGAAGGCAATCAAGATTTATGAAGACATAGCAGTCCATTCACTTAACAATAACTTGCTTAAGTATGGAGTTAAGGGACATCTTCTCACTGCTGGCATGTGCCACCTATGCAAAGCCGATGTTGTTTCCATCACCAATGCTCTGGAGAAATACCAGGTTCTTCTTCTTCCACAGAAAACACTCGTAACTTCAGCATTCTGGTATGGTCCTTGGAAGAACTATGACATGATTTCTAACTTATACTTTTCTGCAGGATCTGGATCCAACTTTTACAGGAACACGTGAATGCAAATTCTTATCGGTAAGGCTTAAAAATGAGTGTTGTAGTGATTATTGGAGTATAGCTTACACAAAGTATGCTAAATTAAGCGTTTTAATTCCCATGGATAGGACCTTGCTGCTGCTATTGATGAAGAAGACATCGCAAAGTTCACAGACGTTGTCAAGGAATTTGATAGCATGACTCCACTGGTATACCATAAATCGCATACCAAAAAACTTTGAATAATATATTATTTTTACCTTTGTCTGATCTTTATCATGGAATTGGTATTGTTGCAGGATTCATGGAAGACAACTATGTTGTTGAGGGTGAAGGAGAAGCTGAAGGCAAAGGAGCTTGAGGAGGATGATCTTACCTAAACATATCTCTATCCATCCGAAGCTTTGCTTATTAATTATTGCTGGTGTGTATCATCATTTGTCTTCGTATTACTTCATGTTCGACTCTTCGTTGATTTTATTGCGTCTGGTTATGAGTTTTTAAGGTTTCTTAAGGGGTTTGGTTAAATTGGGTTTCTTTGATATCAACGACTTCATTTGTTCCGTCTCTCATTACTTCTATGGGAACTTCTCAACTATTTGGAAGATTTATTTCGATTTGTTTACGTCTAATAAAAGTATTTTCATGAAATTCAAACGTGAACATAAATAAATTTCATCTTTCTGCGACTACACTTTCACAGTAGTTTCTTTTGTGTGAAACAATGGAGATCTTGTTATCGCCACTGAAATTCTATGAAATTACATAATCAAGTGATTGTTTATTGTTCTCTCTCTCTGGCTTCTTCATTTTGTGAAAGATATAGAATGTAGACAAGCAATAACGCATGGAGGTTACATTGAAAAAGTTCTTACATACATCTTGAAAAATGAACACACACCGATAAATTGTGAAGGAAACCAAACGTAACATATCTAATAAAAAAAGATAAGTCTTAACACCAATTCTCATTGTCATCAACCATAACAAGTAAAGCAATGATAAAAGCATAATCCACCTCTGGATTTACACTCACCCTAAAATTATATTTCCCTTTGCAGAAACTTCCCCATGTAAACTTATGCGTTACCTGCAAACATCCCAAAAAAGAAAAAAAAACTCAATTGTTCACCATTGTGTTAATAAAACACCAAAAGTATATAAATAAAGAATGTGTTTCAAACTTTTTTACCCCTACCCCGGCGATGAGAGCATCCGATTTGAAAACCTTGAATGAGATATTTGAGTATCCACCTGAAGCATGAAAATCACAAGTATTGCTCTTCTTGACGTTATTGTTCTCTGCCAAGAAAACATCCACAGATGTTTTCAACGACACCGCTAGAGATTGCTGTACCGTGAATAGCAAGTCTTCTCTCTCTTTGCTCTCTCCTCCATACACCTCCCATTTGTTCTTCAACGTAATTCCCTGTACACACACACATACACAATCTCAAGAAAGAGTCTTTTTTGTATTTGTTTTTGTTGTTTCAATGGAGGTTTTAAACTTTAAATCTCTTTGTAACCTTTTGGCGCATTGTGAGGATTGTGAAACCAGCTGGATCACGCATAACCCTTTTACGGTTAAATCCCCAAGCTTGTCCATCGATTTGAAGGAGGAGGTTCCCGCTTGGATCAAACACTTGGTAATGATCTTTGGAGAAATTTTGTACTTTCCTCTTTACCATTAAGTCCATTGGGTATGGATTACAGAATTGATCGCTCACTACGCTTATCGCAGGATCTCCTACTTGCCATTCTGTTTTCTTATTCTTTGGCATTGATTCTTTTTTGAATACACTCAAGAAGAAGAAGAAGATGAAGATTGCAAAAGATTATAAAAGGCTCTTGCTTTAGAGCCCTTGATAATCCTCCTTATGATGAAGAATTGTCAAAAACTGTTCTCACATTTTTTTTAGCAATATATCAACTAGAAAACAAATTTGCAACTTTGCAAGATTGTTTTTTTTTACTTCTCTGGTTACGAAATCAGAGATTTCTTCTCAACCTTAGATTGTTAAACCCAAAAATAAACCTTTTCTTTAAATTTAGAAACAAAACAACTAAGCAAGCTGCTATTTCCAGGTTCAAAGAGAGATTCTCTTAATAACTTATCAATACATAAAACATTTACAGAGTGCTCTTACAGTTACAGCAACATTACCACAAAATAATCATTACCGAACAATATTGTTATTTTGTTATCGAACTGGACATATAATAGACGGTATCTGCCACATCCCAAACTCAAGAATTGGAAAAGATCCTAACTTGCAAAAGAAGCAACATCGCTGTATCCGCTAAGTAAGCGGGACAGGGATTCACAGGATCAGTTTCCTCCACGTTTGTTCTTTCTCCACTCCCATGGCTTCTCTGGATTAGGAGATGCCCACAAGCCAATACGCTTCTGCTTAGCCTCATTTTCCCACTGATCTCGAACACCAATAAACCGTTAAACATCGGAAAGACTAATACAAAGAGACTTAAAGTTTACAAAATCTTGCCTTTGCAAGCTCTGCGCGCTTGTCGTAGGCTACATAATGCCAAGCAAGACCTTTCTTTAACATTACTTCCTGTACAAATTTTCCATTGCAGTATATATCTCCTACACATCTTCCATAACGATCCTCTGCATAGACTAACACCTTCAAGCTTTTTCCTTCAACCATCTTAAGTAGCTCATCATGAGCCTCCTTTCCAAACGGCATTTTACTTTCCGGTGAATCAATTCCCCTGTTTTCTTTTTCATTCCCAAGTTGTTCTTAAGAACTCCAAGATAACTTTGATTCAAGAGATTTAAGACGAGAGTGCTTTACCTTAGTCTAATTCTGTACTTTCGAGCAAGCACTTCCTTATTCTGAAAATTTATCATCCTAAGCACATTGTAAAAGAAGGAAGGGTCAAAAGAATTATGAATTCCATAGCTCATTTGATTTGACTCTATGATGAAAAACACAAACCTGTAACCAGAAGCTATGATCTTCTTGTGAAGTGCATCTGCTTCTGTATAATTCCTCTTCTCACGGGCTTTCTCCCTTTTAACCGCTGCGAGACTCACTTCCTTAGGAATGGAAGATGACACAATCGGGTCTGTGCTACTAACATACACATTAACGGTATCTCCGTCTGCCACAGATTTTTGATCCACCTTATTTCAATTAGGACATTTCTTGATTAGCAACATTGTCATCATAAACTATAACATTTTTTAAGGATTAATAAGTTCTCTAACCGGAAGCGTTTGAAGCTCAAATCGAAGTCCTTCAGATACAGACACAGGAGATTCATTAGAGACCGCATCGAGCTCATGAGGTGAAGGAAGTCTATAGAAAGACAGAAGTCCCTGACAATGTCATCAACAAATCAATCAAACCAGATCAGTAATCTTTTTCAAAACGTTTTGTATTTTTGCAACTTGATGAAACATTATTAGTACCTCAACATCAGCCTTTTTGTGCCCCTTTAGAGTCGCGATAACAAGCCTTGCGGCTTCCTCAGCGGTCTGAGGCCGAGGCTTAGCTTGCTTCCATGCCTCAAGTATTTTTCCATACCTTAAACATGTTTTGGAATATAAATGTAAATTGAAATCTGAAAAAATTCCAAATCTTAAGGCAATAAGAAAGAAAAGATTTAGGATGATGATCTTGTGTATTGTTTCTTTACCAGTTTGCTTGAGCCTTTTTAGAAGATACAACATAACTTCCAAGCCCTTCAGGAACCTAAGATAAATTCATTTTTAAATTACGATCTATTTCTTAAGAATTTGGAATTTCTTTTTTTGTGAATTATCTCTGTTAATTGGTATTGATTCTACTTAAGAGACAAAGATAATTACAACAATTCACTAAGAAGTAAGATTCAAAACGTGTACTAGAGACCAAATCGAAGACTAGTAAGCTGATCAAAATAAAACTTAGGAGAAAGCGGTGAAGAGAGACCTGAGAAGTGGTCTCGAAGCTAAAGAGATCACGGGAAAGAGCTGAAACGCCGGAGTTAGAGGCGGAGACGTCCGTCGTCGAGCTGCAGCATTTCCGGTAGAGTAACCTAATGGCGTTACCCATTTGTTCGATTCGATTTCTGAAAACAGAAAAAAAAACAAAGGAAGAGTTTTGATCTTTCTTCCTTTTCTGGTACGAAAAGTCTTTGATCGTTATATGGAGCAGAGAGATTGTTTAGTTAACAAGCGACATAAGACGTGGCAGTTTTCTATTGCATAAGAATCTAAATGTATTTATTTTTATTGCTTTAACTAGCTAAAATGTAAGTATTGGGTGCCTTGTCGTAATCAGATTCGCTTATATTTTAGACTTTTATGTAAAACTCACAAATTTGGTGTTTAAGCAATCTTAATGACGCATTAAGTGTTACTTCTGCTCATTTTCTCCAACCATACTTGGGTTAAAAAAACTTATAATTTACAAAACTAACGGTAACATAAAAAAATCAACGGATTTGGAGATATCATCAAGCTAATAAACGATCCATAATATCCAATAATTTACAATGTTTTGTCTCGGAGATACACAATAAGGTCAACCCTTTGGACATGGCTACATTTATTGAAGTCGGTGAATGATTGCTCTATTTGCATATAAATATCATGTGAAAGGCTTTTGTACAATAGGAACATGAATGTTTTTGTGATACAATCAAAATGCTGCTTAATCAAAATGTGACTTGTTGCTTAAACCACATAATACAAAACACATTCTCAAAGACCTCTTGATCCTAATACTAACTAGTAACTACCATTAATTAGAATAAAAACAATCATATTAATTCCTTATGAGAGACAAAACGTATTTTAGTGTTATGGCCTTGTGGGAGCTTTAGATAGCTAAATAATCTATTAATTAGTTTAGTTGATTAACTTCAATCTTCCTTAATTATGGTTGAAACTGTATAAACAATCGAAAACGTATTACCGTATAATAGATTACATGAAAACTTCGTCTCTTTTCTTTTTAATGAACTTTACTATACGTATTATGATTATTCATCCCTTGCCTAATCACTTTATGTTAATCGTTCTAAAGAATTATATTTATAGGAAAGTTCAAAAAAATAAAAAAGGAATTGTATTTAGTATTTACTCGTACTAGTGTGGTGGGATGATTCTTAAATGCAAGATTTAGGCAGCCACACTTTGAGAAAAAAGATCATCTTTTTCTGCTCTGTTTTGATTATACTGTAATTCTGACTCTTCCCATGGCGACGATAGCTTCAACCCAAAACCCATTTTTCTGCCTCCGCCAACCACCGTCTCCGGGAAGCCGCTCCTTCGTATTCTGCCGCTACCTAGAGCCCTGCGGGAGACGAATTCGATCGATTCCCAGATTCATTCGAGCATGCCAACCTCCCAACAAGGTCTCTCTCGCTGCCCCTTCGAGTTAATCAATTCTCAGCTTCATCATGTATAAGATCTAAACTTTATCTAAAATATGTGGAGAAGAACTTGTTTTTGACTCGTTTGGAGGCTTTTTGTTTTGTTCACAGGTTGGTGGTGATGGAGGCACTTCAGCTTCAGCTAAAATATATCATTTTGGGAAGGAATTGCTAAATTTTGCTTCAGATAATTTCTTGCCTCTAGGTACTGCACTCTGCCCTTGACAACTTTTTTTCCAATTTGCCACAACTTACAAAAATAAAATCTGGTTACTTTTGACATTTCAATTAGATGTTTGATGCTATGTTTGGTTATTGTTTGCAGCTCTTGTTAGTGGTGTGGGACTGGGCTTTGCAAACCCAACTCTTGGCTGTCTTGCTGACAAATACTCTCTTTCAAGGTTCAGCACATGTGGGATATTTATTATATCAGGTGATTCTATCATTCTTTATGGACAATTTCTTTGTTTTCTGTTGAATAGCTAATAATCCACTGTGGACTATTTCTATGTATTGTGGAACAGGCTTGACTTTACGTACTGAAGCTATTGGTGCTGCTGTGAAAGGATGGCCCCTTGGAGTTTTCGGGCTAGTATGATCTTGATTCCTGTTTGGCTTTCATACGTTCTATGAATGGTTCATCTTTTCTCTAGTTTAGATCTCTTCTGCTATCTTCTGAAAAATCATTGCAAACTAATTCCTGCTTACATGGAACTGATAAGATAATGTAATGAATAGAAACCCCTTCTTGCCTCAATGTACTTTCGTTCAGTCTTTTTTTGTGACTTGTATAATATTTGATCTTCTTGGCAGTGATTTTCCTTTTTAGGTTATGTTAGTTATACTGCTTACTTAAGCCCAAACTATATCTCTCTTTTTTTTTCCAGGTCTCTATTTTGTTGCTCACTCCATCCTTTTCAAGGCTACTTATGCTTGTCCAAATTCAACCTCAGGAACTTGTTACAGGTTTACTCTGTGTCTTGCTTCAACGTAGAATGAAGTAAAACTTGGAAAGATCATGTTCTTTCCTGATTTTGTAGTGCTTTATATAGACTTGCATTGGTTTACAGTAAGTAAACCTACAGTTTTAGTTAAATTGTATCTGGTTTGATAACTAGTCACCAGTTTTACATGTATATCTTTAATTTTTGAGAAATATGTGTGATACTGGTTGACCAAAGAGCTAAATCTCAATTCCTTTGTGATTTTGTATTTAGCAGTTGTCTTGTTTAAATCTTTATGAGTGACGGCCGACGAACAGGAAAAACATACTAATTGCATTATATAAAAGCAATTTGATTAGTTAGTGCTCTATAGTCTTTTCTCTTGATACTCTATTCTTCAGTTAATCACTTAATTAAAGCTCAATAGAAATTTGAGGACTTATATATGTTCTCATACTATTTACAGGGCTGGGTATATTCTGCTGTATGCCAACCACCTTATCAAGTGGTGTAGCCCTTACTCACGTACTCAGTTTGATATATTTCCAAATCAATATTTTGTGCACAATTGTTGTTTTTCTTGCTTCTTCCACTGACTTATCAAGTTGCCAATTTAGCTTGCTGGGGGAAATTTTGCTCTTGCTCTTGCGGTGACTGTGGCATCTAACTTATTAGGAATTTTAACTGTAAGTCAACCCCTCTTGCACATTATTTGTTGAATCAAGGATATTTCTAGTCAGATTGTTTCCTGATCTATTTAAGAATTGCTTAGCAGTTTCTTCTTAAAATAGCAGATCTTGTATGACCAGTGGGATTCAAAATCTCTCCTGCGCAAACTCTGTTTCTATGAACTTTTTCTGCTCAGCCACTGAGGCTAACATTGTTGACTTGTTCCCTTATCAGATTCCGTTTTGGGTATCAAGATACATAGCCGGGGGAGTAGGGGTTTCTTTTCCTACTGACCAACTGTTCAAAAGTCTTATAGTTACTCTGTTGATTCCTTTAATCATTGGCAAGGTGAGACGATTTTTGCCACTTTAGCAAATGTCAATTAAAGTGGGGCTTTGACATATTTTGTGTTTTATCTGTTATAGGTTATTCGGGAATCATTCAAAGGTGAGCCTCATTTGTTATCTCTTCCCTTTTATGGTGAAAGTAATTGAATATATAAACAGTATGTTTACTCATCTCGAATATTTTAAATGTGAAACACAAGCGACCATAATAACATAAACCATTTGAAACCAGTTTTGGAGCAGACACATTAATGTGACAGTGGATCAGAATGGTTCTTTCTATAATATATGCTTATCACTGAGAATTTTCTGGCTACGTAGAATCTCTTGTTGAAATGTGTGATACAGGTTTTGCAAACTTTGTTGACAATAACCGTAAACTCTTTTCGACAATGAACGCAATCTGCCTCAGTTTGGTAAGTTTTGTAAACCCTTTGTAGCAGGAATCTTAATGTTGACACCTTAGTCGCCTAAAGTTAAAACTTTCTCCTTTCCTATATGATATTTATCATAGCTTGAGAGTAAAATATTCCATGGAAGTGCCTAATGCCATTCCAAAGCTTAGATCAAATAGTAGAAACCATGTTGGCAGTCATGGTTATGATTAAAAAGGATAAAGGGAGCTCTTTCTCTCTTGCTACTTCAAATGGTTTGACTTTGTTATTGCATTTACCTGATTTTTTGGGGGAACTTAATAGTATGTTTATCTCATAATACTATTCTAGGTGCCATGGATCCAAGTTAGCAGGTCGAGATCACTGCTACTATCAGTTAAGCCTAAGGCTTTTCTTGCCGCCGTTGGCATTGGAATGTATGCATTCTTCTTTAACATGAATCGTTTTATTAATAACATGTAAAAGATGGGTGTTCTCTAGTTGTCTTTTTCGGTGGGTGTAAAGAACATATAAAAAAGGTGGTACGAGAAGAATCACATGGAAACATCTGGCTGGTTTGCTAGAAATTGGGAAGCACGTATTGACAGAAGAATCTTATGTCTTCTACAGATTGCTGCATCTTTCCCTACTAGCATTCAATGCTTTTTCAATCCGCATCCTCTCAGGTGTTTCAGGTAATGGTAGTAAGAACTCCAAGGAAAATGCCACTGCAGTGTTGCTCGTTGCAAGCCAGGTAATAATAGAGTTTTCCTTTAGCACTGATTTGATCTTTTAGTTTGAAAGTCACGTCTCAGTCTTTTTTTTGTTCCGTGCCGTAGAAAACGTTACCGGTAATGGTGGCGGTGGTAGAGCAATTACGAGGTGCATTTGGTGAATCAGGGCTTTTGGTTCTTCCCTGCGTAGCTGCACACTTGAACCAGGTTAAAATTTGTATTGTCCCTTCCATTAGGATACTTTTGTGTGCGTGCTCTTATTGTTAACATACATTTCTCCAATGTGTAGATCATGATTGACTCAATTCTTGTCAACTTATGGCTCCGGAAGAATAATGCGTCTTCCACTGATGTAAAGACATCTTAAGAGAGAGAGAGAGACAGAAGCAGTGAAACCAATGTCGTGGAGAAGGTTTTGTTTTAGTTGATCATTGACAATCTCCTCTGAATCATCGAATGAGTTTTGTTTCAGATTGAGTCCTATTGGTGCAGTTTGTATAATTTCTGCAACGATGTAAAAGTATTGTATCGACTAATTAGACCGTTGTGATTAAAATGTTAATTGAAAAGGTCATATTCATGCCTCAACTTAATATAGTGATATATATCATTTCTATCTCCTTTAAAGTAATATTTAGGATTCTATTTTTAAATACATATTTTATAAAATCGAATGAAAGAGTCATATGAATGTGAAGTTGTAAAAAAATAGTCAATTCATAAGATAGAAATTTAAGATTTAAATAGAAATATGTAGGTCATTAAAATTTTAGAACAATACATTTTACAACAAAGAATTTATGTTCTACAACAAATATTTTTTTTAAAGTTAACTTCGATAATCTTTACAAAATTTTTTTGAGGTTTTGTTTTTATAAAATTGAAAAACAGTAAAATCAAACCAAAACCGGGATATTCACTCCTAGTTAATTTCTACAACAAATAAAAATTTACCATGACTGTAAACCGGTCAAATTTTGATTTTTGATTAACCGGTTCATATTTTGTGCAGAAAAGTTTTGTGACTTTGAAATTATCCTCTTACTCTGTCTAGATTAACATACATGACGAGGATGTAATTGATGTTGATCTTCCACATTTGAGGACACTATGACTTGGTAATGTTTTGATTGGAGATGATGCAATGTTTGTGAGACTCATCGTCAGCTGCTCAGTCCTTGAAAAATTGGTTATGATTGATATAAAATGGCGCAAATGAGAGAATTTTTTTGTGGCAAGTGCCAGTTTGAAAAGATTGAAAATAATTTGGAGTTGGCATGTGGAGTTTATCAATTTAACAGATGTCCTCGGAGTGTGTCATTTGACACTCCGAATCTCTTATACCTTAAGTATAGAGATCATATTGCTGGGCAATATCCAGTAGTGAATTTTAATTCACTTATTGAAGCCAAGATCAATCTTAAAATAATTAGTGAAATTGAGGAAGAAGATAAGGAAGAGGATGAGGAAGAAGAAGTGATTGTTGATAACAATGCCGACGACTTTATCAATGGAATAAACTGTGTTCGGAAACTTTATTTGTGTCAGACCACTATTCAGGTTTGCTACTTTCTTGCTGCTTGAAAATTGGTTGTCTGACAACACTATTGGGGTTTGGAATCTTCATTTGTCTAACAACACAACACTAATTGATTTGCTTGTGTTGTATTCAGGTCCTTCACGACAATTGCCATGTAATTCATGAATTCGAAAAATTGATTCACATGACTATTCAGAGTTTCAAAGGATTAGGTTGGAACGCGATTCCACAACTGTTTAAAAACTGTACGTTTGGAAACCTCGTATTCGATGTAAAAAGCTAATCAAACTACTTAGTGAATTCAGTTTTATTATTAGAAATTAAACATGAAACACATATTTTATAAAATCGAATGAAAGATTCATGTGAATGTGAAATTGTAAAAAAATAGTAATTCAAAAGATAGAAATTTAAGATTTAAATAGAAATATGTAGGTCATTAAAATTTTAGAACAAAGAATTTTACAACAAAGAATTTTACAACAAAGAATTTATGTTCTGCAACAAATATTTTTTTTTAAAGTTAACTTTGATAATCTTTAAAAAAATTTTCGAAGTTTTGTTTTTATAAAATTGAAAAACAGTAAAACCAAACTAAAACCGAGATATTTACTCCTAGTTAATTTCTACAACAAATAAAAATTTGCCATGACGGTAAAAAAGCAGTCAAATTTTGATTTTTGATGGTTTTAGCTCAGATTTTGGCATCAGGTTCAAACATTTGAACAAAATCATGATACCCATAAAAAAAATGGAGGGAGCCTTTTGACGTCATTCTGAGAAAAAGCAAAGCTCTCTCTTTGCATTTCCTTCTCTCTTCACCATTTTCTCAGCTCTATCTTTGCATTTCCTAGAACTGTCGCTAGGTTTTCAGCCGTCGCTAGGTTTTCCAAAAAGGAGTTTTCTTCATTTTTTCTTTCTAGTCTGTTCCGAGAAAAAAGTCTTCAAGATTTCTAGGTTGGGTTTAATGACCAAAAAAAGGAGTTTTTTTGTTGCTATTTTTTCTTTTAGCTCTTTGAGCTCTTGTTGTCTACGTTTATTTTTATTTTTGGCATTGACTTAAGAACAAAAACGTGATTTCTCTATCAAAAATTTCTGGGTTTTCTCTTGTACAGATTTCTATGTTGGTTTCATCTTATAAATTTCATGTTTCTGATTTACTGTGTCTGTTTCAGGTGTAGCTATGGACTCGAATAAGAAGAAGAGGAATACTGAGATTAGTGATGTACCCAAAGATCTGGTTCCTCACATCTTGTCCTGGTTACCAACCAAAACAGCTGTTACTGTGGCTTATGTATTTCTGAGAAGAGAATGGAAAAATTACATGAGGAATTTACGGAGGCTCGAGTTTGATTTTGCTGATGAACAAGAGGAGGATCGGTTTATCGCATTTGTCAATGAAGTTTTGAGGTTGAGAGGAGGCAATCGTAAGCTAGAGAGTTTCTCTGAAGATTTACGAGGAGATCGATGGAGAAGCTGTAAGTCCTTGGATAGACTACGCATTGAATAATGGAGTAGAAGAGCTGACGCTTAGCCTCATTGAATTACACGGTAATTTTGAGATGACGCCAAGAGTGTTTGTGCAGAAAAGTCTTGTGACTTTGAAATTATCTTCTCACTCTGTTTGGATTAAGATACATGAGGATGATGTAATTGATGTTGATCTTCCGCATTTGAAGACACTATGGCTTGATGATGTTCTGATTGAAGATGATGCAATGTTTGTGAGACTCATCGCCAGCTGCCCAGTCCTCGAAGAATTGGTTATGATTGATATGAAATGGCACAAATGGGAGAATTTTTTTGTGGCAAGTGCCAGTTTGAATAGATTGAAAATAATCTGGAGTTGGCATGTGGAGGTTGATCAATTTAATAGATGTCCTCGGAGTGTGTCATTTGACACTCCCAATCTCTTATACCTTAAGTATAGAGATCATATTGCTGGGCAATATTCAGTAGTGAATTTTAATTCACTTATTGAAGCCAAGATCAATCTTAACATGATTGGTGAAATTGAGGAAGAAGATGAGGAAGAAGATGTGATTGTTGGTGACAATGCCGGCGACTTTATCAAGGGAATAAGCTGTGTTCAGAAACTTTATTTGTCTCAGACCACTATTCAGGTTTGCTACTTTCTTGCTGTTTGAGAATTGGTTGTCTGACAACAATATTGAGGTTTGGAAACTTTATTTGTTTAACAACACAACACTAATTGATTTGCTTGTGTTGTATTCAGGTCCTTCACAACAACTGCCATGTAATTCCTGAATTCAAAAACTTGATTCACCTGACTATACAGAGTTTCAAAGGATTAGGCTGGAACGTGATTCCACAGCTGCTGAAAAACTGTCCACGTTTTGAAAAATCTCGTTTTCGAAGTAAAAAACTAACCAAACTACTTAGTGAATTCAGTTTTATTATTAGAAATTAAATATGTAACACAGATGCATGAAGTGACTATTGTTGTTTTTCAGGGACTCTTCCACTTAGCCACAGCTGCATGTGGTGATGTGTGTCCCTGCATAATTAAGGAGAAGTTGGATCTGTATTGCCTTGTAAAAACTCCTGTGACTCTTCTAGAGATATACGAAGCTAGAGGAGAAGTTATGGAGGATGCAACACGATTCGTTAACCAGGTGAGACACTTCTTGATGAACATGCCACATCTTCAACAAGTGATTCTATATGGCCAGACAGAAGAGAGTACTAAGAGTCTTCGCGAGATTGCCACTGAACTTGCTTCTCCCAAGGTTCGAATATTGGTACTCGCAGCTTAAGGCGTGAAAAATCGTTATAATTTGTAATATCTCTTTTGACGCATGTCTCTCTCTATCTCCGTTACGTTACACTTCAAGAAAAGGATTCTAGGGGTAATTGACATCTGTAAAGATAGCTTGAGAGATATATAACTCATTTACAAATCTCTATGAATATATTCTCGAGAAGCGCATATATCTTACAAGAAAAGATAAATGATCATACATTACAGGGTTCTCAAGCTACTAGCTTTCGATCTTCACACAGAGACGTTTCATATGTTCTTAACCATCATCTATATATCTTCAGGAGACGTTAATGAGAGAACAGTTATGGTTTTTTTTTTCAGCTCAAAGTGCGGTTTATATTATTAATGGGATGCCAGAGTAACAGTCATACAGAACACAAAAAACAGAGTATCATAAATTCGAGATAGACATATAATCGGTTTTCTTTAATTAGAGATAGACATATAATCGGTTTTCAAACAAAGTTAGTATATTTTCAAAAAAATTACGAAATTTCTTCGGGGTTTTTCCTATGATGACAAGCAGCAAAGAAGTACAAACAAAACAAATAATAGGAATCGATTTCTTATCTTTCATATAGCATCACTGTGTCAATTAGTCTTGGGCATAAAATACCAAACCGAACGGTTCAGCACCATCAAATAACTAAGCCGGGTTTGTTCGTAAAAACCGACCGGTTTTTGAGTAAATAAAATAATTAAACCCTAATTCCAATTGATATACCATTCTGGAATCGAAAACTTTCGACGGCTACACCATCTTCTTTTTTGATTCTCGTCAAGCATCTCCCTTCGTTCATCTCTATCGTCTCAATTGAGGTAATTTCTTTCTTCTTCATCTTGCATAACAAAATTCTGGTTCCAGTTTGGTGTGGGGCGAGTCGATTCGAGTCTTTAGTTCTTACGAATTGTCGAGTCGGACACGACGTGTATGAGTCGTTAAAATCTGAATTTAGACAGGTTTTTACTGTAATAGATGTATTTGTCTTCGTACCTCTGCACCTATATGTAATCTGGCTGTATCTTTCCTCTGGTTAGGGTGCCTTCAGTCACTGCTCATCTTGCTTACTTTTTGGTGTCTCAGGTTTTTGTTGCTACACATTAAGCTCTCCCGCTTAAAAAGATGACTTCTCGTTTTTTCGCTCAGGTTCTCCTTCTTTTGACCTTTGTTTACTTATCAAGAATACATATTTCACCATTGTCTTTTTAACTCTCCTGTTTGCTTCAGTTTCGTAATAGATTTCTTGATATGTTCCTTAACAGGGTGGTAGTGATAGCGAAGATGAGAGTGATTTCGAAGAAGAGATCCAGGAGGTTCAGAACAACGACATCAATAACCGTTACCTGCAAGGCGGCAGTGAAGATGATGATGATACGGATACTAAACGTGTCATTAAGCCAGCCAAAGACAAGCGCTTTGAGGAGATGACCCACACCGTGGAGCAGATGAAGAATGCTATGAAGATCAATGATTGGCTCAGCCTGCAAGAGAACTTCGATAAAGTCAACAAACAGCTTGAGAAAGTTATGAGGATTACAGAGGCTGTCAAGCCTCCGACCTTGTATATCAAAACCCTTGTTATGTTGGAGGATTTCTTGAATGTAGCTCTGGCTAATAAGGAAGCAAAGAAGAAGATGAGCACTAGCAACTCCAAGGCGTTGAACTCAATGAGACAGAAATTGAAGAAGAACAATAAGCTGTACGAAGAAGATATCAATAAATACAGGGAGGCTCCAGAGGTTGAGGATGCGGATGAACCTGAAGACGAGGATGAAGACGATGAGGAAGAGGAGGATGAGTTTGAGGACGATGATAACATAGAGGCTGAGTCTGGAGAGGAGGTGGAGGAACCTGCTGATAATCGCTGGGAGACGATGCTAAACAAAAAAGATAAGCAAATGGAGAAGCTGCTTAGTAAAGATCCTAAAGAGATCACTTGGGACTGGGTCAACAAGAAGTTCAAAGAAATTGTGGCTGCTCGTGGGAAGAAGGGAACTGCTAGGTTTGAGCTAGTTGATCAGCTTACACACTTGACAAAGATTGCCAAGACTCCTGCGCAGAAGCTCGAAATCTTGTTTACTGTTATCTCAGCACAATTTGATGTGAATCCAGGTCTCAGCGGACACATGCCTATCAATGTCTGGAAGAAATGCGTGGTCAATATGCTCACCATACTGGACATTCTAGTCAAGTACAATAACATTGTTGTGGACGACACAATTGAACCTGAAGAGAATGAAACTTCAAAGCCAGCAGATTATGATGGAACAATTCGGGTCTGGGGAAATTTGGTTGCATTCATAGAGAGGATTGACACTGAATTTTTCAAGAGTTTGCAGTGCATTGATCCTCACACCCGTGAGTATGTTGAGAGATTGAGGGATGAGCCCATGTTCTTGGCCCTTGCTCAGAACATCCAAGACTACTTGGAGCGGATGGGTGATTACAAATCTGCTGCAAAGGTAGCCTTGAGACGAGTTGAGTCAATATATTACAAGCCCCAGGAAGTTTATGATGCTATGAGGAAATTGGCTGAGTTGGTTGAAGAAGATGAAGAAGATGAGGAGGTTGAAGAGGAAAATGGACCTCCTTCTTCATTCATTGTTGTTCCAGAGATTGTTCCTCGTAAGCCTACTTTCCCAGAGAGCGGCCGAACAATGATGGATCTTCTTGTGTCCCTTATCTACAAAAATGGAGATGAGCGGACCAAAGCCCGAGCAATGCTATGTGATATCTATCACCATGCTTTAATGGACAACTTCGGGACTGCTAGAGACTTGTTGCTGATGAGTCATCTCCAAGACAACATTCAGCATATGGACATCTCAACACAAATTCTCTTCAACAGGTCCATGGCGCAGCTTGGTCTTTGTGCCTTCCGAGTTGGAATGATCACTGAGTCCCATAGCTGCCTCTCCGAGCTGTACTCTGGTCAAAGAGTGAGGGAGTTGCTTGCCCAAGGTGTCTCGCAAAGTCGATATCATGAAAAGACACCAGAACAGGTAATTACTCATTTTCTGTTTTTAGATCTTCTCAAATAGAATGTGAAATAAATTGTTTGATCATATAGTTTTGAGTAAAGCATGATTACGGACACTATAAGTTTGACTAATCAGATTGAGTATGAATCAATTATTCAAGTACTGAGCTTATAGTATCTATTATATTCTGTTGAATTTGAGGGTTCTACATTTTGTTTCCTTTTCATATAGTCTGTTTTCTCCATTTTAACATGAATGCTTATGGTCATTTTGTTTATGTGATGTAAAAAACTCTTAATTTTATCAGGAAAGGATGGAGAGGAGAAGACAAATGCCGTACCACATGCACATAAACCTCGAGCTCTTGGAGGCTGTTCATCTCATCGGTGCCATGCTACTTGAAGTCCCAAACATGGCAGCAAACTCGCTTGAAGCCAGACGCAGAGTGATTAGCAAGAATTTCCGTCGCCTGCTTGAGATCAGTGAGAGGCAAGCTTTCACTGCACCGCCTGAAAATGTACGTGACCACGTCATGGCAGCCACCAGAGCCCTGGCCAAAGGGGATTTCCAGAAGGCGTTTGAAGTTTTGAACTCTCTTGATGTCTGGAGACTGCTCAAGAACCGGGACAGCATCCTCGATATGGTGAAAGCTAGGATCAAAGAAGAGGCTCTAAGGACTTACCTATTCACATACTCGAGCTCCTATGAGTCCTTAAGTCTTGATCAGCTAGCTAAGATGTTTGATGTCACTGAAGCACAGGTTCACAGCATTGTGAGTAAGATGATGATCAATGAGGAACTTCATGCAAGCTGGGACCAGCCTACGCAATGCATTGTCTTCCATGAAGTGCAACACAGCAGATTACAGTCTCTGGCTTTTCAGTTAACCGAGAAACTCTCGGTTTTGGCAGAAAGTAATGAAAGGGCAATGGAATCTAGAACCGGGGGAGGTGGTCTTGATCTGAGTTCAAGGAGAAGGGACAACAATCAAGACTATGCAGGAGCAGCTGGGAAATGGCAGGACAACATGAATTATGGACAAGGAAGACAAGGTAACAGATCTGGGTATGGTGGAGGAAGATCATCTGGACAGAAGGGTCAGCCTAGAGACTGGTCGAGCCAGAATCGAGGAGGGGGATATGTGGGAAGAGTTGGCTCAGGAAACAGAGGTGGTATGCAAATGGATGGCTCAAGCCGTATGGTTAGTCTTAACCGAGGTGTTCGTGCTTAAAGAGCATGAGGAGAGATATGCAGACACTGTTGACTTTTAGGTCTTCTAAGACCTTTTGTTATGATTTTTTGTTTGGCTTCGGTTGAAGTTTGGATCACATTTTTTTTATATAATAACTTGCTTAAGAACTTTGAAATGCTTGATTCTCTACAAATGATTAAAGCTATACATCGGCTTCGGCTAAAAGATTACATTTTCGGAAGGAGTTGCTGAATTCTGCTTTCGATAATTTCTTACCGTTAGGTGGTAACTAAGGTACATTCTGTTCTTTGCCATCTCAAGCGAAAAGAATCGTTTTAAAGGTATGTATATCTCTCTGTCCATTGTACGCAACTGTAGCAATCTGAGTTGATCTTCTTCTCTGTGATTAGCAAAATTAAAAGCTCCAACCAAACACTCTTGAATGGCTCTTTAGCATGACAAGTCCCAAGTTGTGCATCATCTGAGTAGGCTGTTACTGTTGTTTAATATTCTTTTCTGGTAAAATCAAAAGCTCACTGTATTTCTTCTATTCAATCTCAGTTTAAGAGTAGCAACAATACATTAATACAAGAACAACATCATCATAACATATGGCTCCAGCAAAGAACTAAGAAATCACACACCTATCCATAAAAGAAAGAGGAACGTTTCAGTACATTACTATATATAAGGGAAGCTATGTGCATTTCAACATTGTCTGTAGAACCTATTTCAACCTATTAAGTACTTCGGATAAGAACCTGAGTGCATCTTCCATGCAGGGACGGTCAGACTGGTTACTTATGCAGAGAAGTGCGACCTCAACAACTCTCTTAACTTCCCCTTGTTCAAAACCACTCGAACTCACTTCGGTTTCTGCGTATACTTCTCGTAGAAGAACATCCTTTGGCTTGTTATGTATCAATATGCCGGCATTCCTCAGCTTACCATTTGTTAAGATCTCCAAAACAAGCTCTCCAAAGTTGTAAATGTCTTTTTGCTGCTCCTCTCTTATTACATCGTTTATCTGATCTGCTTTTTAGAGAGTTTAATGTTAGGAGTAATAGTAATACGGTTGTGCTAAGAAAATTATCTGTTTCTAGTTATATATCGTCATGGCTAGTACCTGTGTTTGCCGTTGAAGAAACCAAGCCTTTGTTCAAATGTAGCATGTATTTGAACCCAAATTCACCCAAGCAGGGTTCCATATCGTCATTGAATAAAACATTAGTCGACCTCACATCTCCATGTGGAATTGCAGGGTAACATTCATGGTGAAGGAAGCAAAGTCCCTTTGCAACTCCAGTGATGATCCTCTTCTTAGTTGCCCAGTCTCTCTTTTTTGTCCTCATCTTCTCAGCCATAGTCCCGGTATGCAGGTTATTATCATACAATAGATATACAAGATGATTGTTGTAACAAAAACCAAGCAATCTGACCAGATTCACGTGTCTTGCATTCCCCATCTGCGTTAAAGCTTTCAACATAACACCTTTGTTCTTGCCTTGCAGTTCGATTTTCCTCACTATGACTGTGATTCCTGTTGGCAGAACTGTTTTGCACACCGAGGCTGATACTTGTGGAACTTCTTCGGTAGGTTCGGGTGAACCAAAGCTCCTCAAAACATCATCTGCTGTGAAATGAGGGAGTCCTGCGAAAGACACCATCTTCCATTTGCCTTGACTTCTTTGACGAACATAGTACAATCCCAGAGTTCCGGCTACCATTAGTACAATCGAGACTAGACAAGCTACCAGAACAGAGACGAGCTTTCTCGAGCTGTAAGCTGCACATGATTTCAAAGGAAGTCCACACAGGTTTGCATTGCCCTCATATGCATGTTTCCCCATTGATCGAAACAGTTTGTCAGATGGGATGGAACCACTCAAGTTATTGTCAGACAGATCCAAGACTGTCAGACGTGGAAGCTTTGCCAATATCTCAGGAATCCCACCTGTCATGATGTTTCCAGCTAAATCCATCTTGTGAAGAGAGCGGCAAGCGGAAACAGCTGGTGTTAAAGTCCCTGATATGTTGTTATTACTCAGTTCAAGAACAGTTATAGATTTGCAGGATTCAAATTCAGGGAGACCTCCAGAGATACCGCAGGAGAACGCAGAGAAGTTGTGCAGACGCGGCACAGACCAAATCTCCGGTGGAAGTTTGCCTCCTAACTCAGGATTATGGGAGATATTGAAGTAGTCAAGTTTTGTAGCTTTTGATATATCTTGAGGAATGCCTCCTGTGAGTTTGTTTCGAGAGAGGTCTATGTATGAGATATCAGGAAGCTGGCTAAAGCTAAAAGGGATCACACCTGAGAATGAATTATCTTCAAGCCGGATACGAACAAGCGTGGAACAATTGGAGAGAGATGGAGATAGAGTTCCACTGAAGTTATTGGAGAAGAGCATGAGCTTGAAAAGAACACCTCTTGAGCAAATACCTTGTGGAATCTCCCCTTGGAAACTGTTGGTTGAGACGTCGACCCATCTGAGCTTTGAGTTCATCCCCAAGCTTTTTGGAAGTGGCCCGGAGAAGTTATTGTTCCATATGAAGAGAGTATCCAAAGAAGGAAGCTGAGCAATTACTTCAGGGAGAGTCCCACTCAATTCATTGTACATAAGACTCAACAGCCTGAGATTCTTCAAACCTGCAAAACTCTCTGGTATGGTTCCGGAGAGATGGTTGTCCGAGAGGTCTAAGTTAACAAGAGAAGTGATTTGTCCAAGCTCCCATGGGATTTCCCCAGAGAGATGATTCCTAAAGAGGAACAAAGATTCAAGCTTTGTCAAATTGCTAAAATGCTTTGGTAAGAAACCAGAGAGATTGGCTCCGGCAATGTCGAGATACTTGAGCTCACTCATGTAACCGATTTGCCAAGGGATCACTCCTTGGTACGAGTTGTATCCAATCTCCATGTGAGTCATAGTTTTCAGACTCCCAAGCTCTCGTGGTATGTGCCCACTAAGTAAATTCCCTCCGAGATGAAGAAACTCGAGATTCTTGAAAGAACCGTATTGACTCGGAATCGACCCGGTGAAGTAACTCCCGGCGAGATTCAGTACCTTGAGATTCTCTAACCGAGGGAGATCGTTCGGCAACGAACCGGAGAAGCTATTGCTCAAGGCATCGAGGACGATCAGATCCTTGAGGGCAGAGACACCGTCTGGGAAACGACCGGAGAAGTTGTTTTGGCTTACGTCAAGGCTTCTGAGGCTTGTGATATTGAAGATCTCTGCCGGAAACTCGCCGGAAAACGAGTTGTGGCTGATGTTGAGTTCGAGGAGGTCGGTAAAGACGGAGAATTGCTCGCCCGGGAAATTTCCGGCGAGGTTCTTGGAAGAGAGGTCGAGGGAGATAACGGAGGTGGAGTTTTGGTTGCATCGGACACCCGACCAAGAACAACATGCGACTACTTTGCTGTCGGAAACTCCGGGAGTGATGATAAACCAGTCTTGAAAGCTGTTGGAATTGTCGGTAACTTGAGACTTTAAGCTAAGAAGGGACTCTGTTTGAGGGTCAGCTGCTTCTGCTTCTGCCATTGAAGTGAAGAAGAGGAATAGATGGAAGTAAGCACATAGTTTACGCTTAGACTCCATTGGAGTTGAAAGAAGAAGAGGAAGAGAGAGATTTGTGAAGAAACAAAAGCGAAAAAAAAAACAACAAGATCACAAAAATGAAGAATCTGACAGTGGAAGAGAGACGAAAAGAAAGAAAATATGATGGGGAAGTGTGCTGCTCTTTAGTGAAAAGCTGGGCTCATTGATTGGTCAAAAGTGAAATGTTTATTTATTAGTTTCTTTCTTGCTTGATTGAAAAAAAGAGAGGCTAAGATGGTTTTTATTTCTAATTTTTAAATTAAGAAGCCGGTTTGATTACTTATTGACAGAGGAGGAGCATCCTATGAGAAAGGCGCTTCTACTGCTGCAACTAGCAGAAAAACAAAATTTGTGGTACTTTTATGATTAGACGTTTTGAAACTAATTGATTGCATCAATATTCATTTTTCCATGAAGCATGTAATATTTACTTTACGTTTACTGAGCACTTTAAACAATTTTTCTTTGTCAGTCTTGATATGCTAGCTTTTGCTTAGGCAGACAGATCATTTTTATTTCAAAAGTGTGGCTACAGAAATCTTGCATTCTCGAATTATCCCGCTACGACAAGATACTGTTAGTGTTATAATAAAATAATATTTTTCTACTGAGGAAATACTAAAAATAATTCTTTAGAAAAGTGAGCATAAAATGATTACGCGATATAGATTTTAATTTTTGCATAGGTTACAGTGCAAATTTTTCAAATTGATATTTTCTTGTAGAGAGTAAGGTTGAAAAACTGCTTCCGGCTCGCTAGCTCTCCACGCTCTCTTTCTCAAGTTTCTAACGATTTTGATTTCAACTTCTTTGTCATCTTTGGTAGGCACCTGCTCCGCCTCGCCGAGGTACACAACCCTTGCATCCATCAGCTTCTTCTCCCCACACCTTCTTCTTATCTTGGTTCTGAGACTGGTGATGTTGAAGATCTCTGCCAAAAAGCACTGCAATCCATCGAAAGCATTTCTCTTCTTGGTTCTGATTTCCTGGAGATTCATTTATCAAAGCCGGAAAATGATTCAGTCTTTGATCTGCACTTTCAATGTCCTTTGACAGAGGAGGAGCATCCTGTGAGAAAGGCTCTTCTTCTGCTGCAAGTAGAAGGATCAAAGGATTTGTGTCATTCAATCAAAATGATGCTTCTTTATGTTCATGTGTTATCAGAGGTACCTAGGACAATGAACGTTCAGAGACCTATATAAAAGCTGAGTCCACCATCCATTGCTGCATAAGTACAGTGTATTTTACAAGAATATGACTAGCAGGAGGTGCCAATATTTGATTTCGAGCTCACAACATTATGTAGGTACGACTAAATTAGATAGCATATTCAAGTATATAACCGTTAGGCGACCTAGCTAATGAACTACCCTCGAATCTGGCAGTTACTTAATCAGAAATTAATGTTGAATCACATAGAGGCCTTCAAAGTATTTCTTCAATCGCTAGTTACACTCAACATGTCTTCTGCACTGCACGGACAAGATTCCTGAAATTTTAACTCTTGTCTATATCAGTAACCACCTTAAGCCTCGTTGACAAAGCCTTTTAACTCCAGAAAGAAACAGTCTACAACATTCTAATAAAAGCAGCCGACTCATATACCAAACGAATTTTTGAACCACTACTTATGGTCAGCTGAGATATCATCTCCTACTCTGCTCAAACATATTTTTCAACTAAAGAATTTTACAGCTTCCCATCATCCTATCTAAATGATTGCTTTTGTACAAAGACAGAATAAAAGAGACGCAATCGACCCAGAGGAACCCATGGTGGATCAGTAGGACTAACGTGAGTTTAAGAAGAAAGAAACCTATATTGGAACCATCACTATCTCCAAGAAGCACAAATACAAGCTCAAAACTTAAAAATTGTAAAATTATGCTCATTTCAACAATCTAAAGCTTTTGGAAAAACAACTATAAATTCATAACTAGTGGGGTAGCCTCACCAGTATCATTGATTATCGAGCTTGTCAATATTCTCGTCTTCAGTAGCATTACACTCCACCGCAGATTCTTCCAAAGCCTCCGGAATTTCCTTAGAGGCCGGGGTGCTTTTCTGAGTTTGCAGACCCGTAGAGCGCGCAAGATCAATCCATTGCTGCAAACAATTTTAAGAAAAGTCCGGATCAAGATAATAGAACTTCTAAAAATAATCAGACAAAGAGGTTGGCACACTACGGTTTCAGGAGAAAAGGAAATAAAGAAAAGCAAGAGGAAACCAAAATACAGACATGTAACTCTGACCTGCGTTCCAAAATATGAGTTAAGTGTCCTGACAACAAATGAAATAATATTCACAAGTAGAGGTTGGGAAGAAAGCTCATCAGAAATGCGATGCTCTATTAATCCAGCAATTATCTGCATTTAAAGCCACTTTGATGTTAGAGGCATAAATCAAATCATAAACTCCTTCATCAACGCTCTTCCTTAGTTAAAACGAAGAACCATCACTGTCATGCAGCATGGATCATCATACCTGGTAACGAAGATTTGCAGATGTTCCCAGAAAACCTCCATAAACCATTGCCGTCTTCAGAAGAGGAGATCTCTTAGGTTTCTTAGCAACAATCAACTCTGGTTTAACGAATTTTCGAACAACATTCAATGCATTTGAAGCTCCCACAGCTGCGAAACTGGAAACAACTCCGACACCAGCAAGCTTTAAGCCACCAACAATAACTGAAGCAACTCTAAGATTCAGATTCCATTCTCTTCCAGCAAGACTTTTCTGAAATGCATTATCAGGTATGGATCCTAGGAGGCCTCTCAGGGCGTCTATGCTATCTGGTCCAGTAGTCTCATCAGCATATGAAAGAAAAGACAAAGTTGGTGCAGGAAGCCAAACTGTGAAAAAATCAACAACTGATCCTCTCACTGTATCAGTTATAACATAGTTGAGTTCTTCAAAAAAATTCTCTTTTCGCTTCTCGTATTGTGCTAGAAGTGTGGTTGTTATTGATATAGCCTCTTCGATGGCTAACCTATTCAGGAACTTTGGATCTGCCAACAACCTTTCTCGGAAACCCTGTATCACAAATTCACAGTGAATCATCATAACTGAAATTCGGCATATCTGTTCAAAGATACCATTAAATTAAGAACTAGAAATAGGACATGTAATGTCGATGGACTGATATGCACACTATTTAGAGCACAAAGCTATAAATTCTCCAAGCAAAAATATCACAAAATAAATATCATTTAGAATGGATAATACCTGGAACCGCTGAGCAAGCTCAGAAATAAGAGGATACTGCTCCAAATCAAATAAGTTCTGCAGAACTTCGGGTGACACCAAACCAAGGTCCAATCCATTTTGAATATCCTGGAAGCATGAAAAACATTCCATTATTATGAAAGTATGACATACAAGCTTGAGTAAGAGTTTAGTTCAAAAGATAAAAGAATCGAACTGCTCAATAAATAAATGATAAAAGACTGTCAGATACAAGGACGCAGGTTGTCAATGTCATGAAAACAACCACATGAAAATCTACCTGAGGAAGAGCATCTCGCCTCCTGCCAGCTGCATTCATAACTCTCGCAATCTCTGCTCGGTCAAAGCAGTTTCTACTGCAGGGTCTGGCTGCAGAATACCACAAGAAATCAGCAACTGGACTTTCGCCCTCTCTTCGCAAGTACTGTCTTTCAGGGTCAAGTAATACAACCACTTGGTTTTTCTTTGGAAACTTCCTTGAGATCCTTGCTGGCAACCCTGTTCCTCTTGAACCATACTCAACATGACTTGCCCCTGTCACCACTAATAGTAGACCAGTCCCACCTCCCTCTGCTACTGCTTGTAAAATAACTTGTGACATTGTATGGTCTTCCACAACTCTTGCTTGTGCCGACAAATAAGAGCTTGGTCCAAACGGAATAATTTGTGTTGGGAGGCTCATATCGAATGTAGATCTACGTGAAAATGAAGAAAATCCTGAGATGAAACCAGAACCAGCAGGGGGAGTGTATAATTTACGCTCAGACTTTGAAAGACCGCGGATACCCTCTGCTTGGACAGTTCTTATAACCTACATCATATTAAGTAGAATGCTGTCAGCTCTCATCAGAGTTCATATGCAATATTTCTGATAAGAATATCGTCTTTACAGCTTGAGCATTTGCATACATAGTTAGAATGGTCAAAAGCAGGCTCATGCCACTGACACTATCAAGACGTGATCAGTCCCACAAACTTGAGTTATAGAGAAATCAACAGTAATAAAAAGGAGCATTGCTTAGCATCTAGATATCAGTAAAGAACCAAGCGACTATAAAAATTAAATCAAGCAGCATACTCAAGCTGGACTAATATGATTAGCCAAACCAAACAGTTAACTACAGCCAAATCAAACTGTAAACTGTGTAAATTATAAGACTTTAAGACTATACCTTGAGCGGAGTCCCGCAAGCAATTAGTCTAACAGCGTTATCCCGACAATAAGTTAATAGGGGCTCATATTCTTGCCACCGTTGAGCGGGCCAATCTATCACATACGACTTCAATGTCTCTCCGTCCATCCTGCCACCAAAAGTATCAAAGGTGATTCTTTTCAGCAGCGAAAACACTAAACAATATTCACCAGAGCAAAAAATAGAGAATAGAAGATACGATGAGAACTACACCAAAAGCAAAAAAAAATATATAGAATACTAGCAAGAAGAAAGTGGGAACAAACCTCTTATCCATGTACTGATTTAGCTGTTCCTGCAAATTAAGAGGGAATGCTTCCAATGCCACAGAGATTTGACGCTCGCTCTCGAGGCATCTCTTCCTCAAGTTTCTAATGATTTCGAGTTCGAGTTCCTTGTCGTCTTTGGTAGGCACCTGCTCCGCCTCGCCGAGGTACACAACCCTCGCATTCATCAGCTTCTCCCACACCTTCTTCTTATCTTTGCCCGTAGCCATCGGCTCACCGATCGCCGTTGCGTCATAGATTCTAGAGGTTATAGTCTCTTCCTTATTCACGGATGTAGGCGGCGGTGGGGCAGTGGTTGTCGGAGGAGGAGTTGCTTTTTTCGCAGGCGAAGTCACTGTAACGGAAGAGCTCTCCTCGGAGGCTAAAGAGACAGAGGGCTTTAGAAACAAGGAAGCAGCGGCGGAGAGGAGTGGCGGCGCCAGGAGAATAGCGCGGCGTGAGAAGATGGTTCGTGATCGAGAATCGGAATCAGAAAGAGCAACGACGGATAGAGAATTGTTCTTCCTAGTGAGATTGATCGGAAAATGAAGGCCATGGAAACGGCGACGGCGAGGACGGGAGGAGGAGGAGAGGCACGGGCAGTGAAGCGATGATTGAGAAGCAAAGAGATCATTCGTGGCGAGTTTCATTCTCAGAGAGGAGAAAGCCGTTTGTACACGTCACCTAAGGCCATACATCGCTCGACCGATATAATTAATTTTTTTTTCTTTCACCGCCAAAAGCCTAAAACAAGCGTCATTTTTCTTCTGAATTCTCGAGTCACGCTTGTGTTGATATAATTGGGGAAGATAAGATAGATAGCCACGTCATTTTTCTCATTTATCTTAAGAGATCGATAATTATTTATTTTTCTGGTGTAGAAAATTTGAAAATCCAGATTAAGACGAACCAAAAACCGATAACAAAGAGGAAATGTTGTCGAGTCTTGACTCTTGAGTGACAAAACAATGTAGCTACGTCCCATGTTCAGTAATTAACCGATTACATTCTCCATACAAAACATGGGATCAAACAGATTCTCAAGCTCTTGGCAATCAACAGATACATTCCTCATAATAGGAGAAGATGAAGAGACAGTCTCCGGAAGAAGGAAGATATTATTCATTGGGTTGAAGAAACCAATCATCATCACTGGATGTTAATATCATGGAACGATGGCAAGACCGCAACCAGAGGCTCCCCATAACCTACGGAGTCTGTTTGCACATGAACCATGAGGAGTTTATATCATGAGTGAATGTTTAATGATCAATAGGATGATTTCTGAAAAGTGAAATAATGTTCATATTAACTGAAACGATTTTGACTACACAGTGTTTTACCTCCATCATCTGAAAGAAGCTTGAGGACTTCCCCAGCTACATCCGACTGTTCCACAAATAGCAATGAGTCCCATTTGATAGTTTCAATGAAGAGATGGATACGTTAAGCTCTTACCGTCACTGGGAGTTCTGTTCCCAGCTGATGTAGGTATCCAATAACTTGGCCTTCCTTTATTTCATCACCCTGAAAGAAAACATTTGGTAAGGATAGGGAAATCTTTGTTTTATTTGAATTGGGAGTTGAAAAAGAATTTAGACTCGTTTACCTCTTTACAGCTAGGAGGTTGTTTCTTTCCTTTTACAGTTCTGCTTCTCTCAAACTTGCCCACCTTTTGGTAAGAGAAGAAACAAGGTCAGATCAAACAAGACAAAATGCAGATAAAAAGAAAAATGAAAGCAAGCACTTAATTAGGAGGTGTATCTCTCATACTGAGGGAGATGTGACTAGAACATAGTTGTTAGATCCAGATGCCTCCAAAGCAGCCAACTTTGATGATTTCCGATATGATGCATTCATGAATGGAGACACTTTCTCGGAGGCAGGCTTTGCTTTAGATGGGCTAGGAGCAGCAGAAACTGAGTTATTCATGGGTTCAGAAGGAATTGGAGGCGCTACAGATGGAGAAATATCAGCCACGGGGATGGTGTTTGCGGCCTGTCCAATCTTCCGCTTTAGGTTCATCTCGAAATCTCCAACCTGTCGCGACAGAAAGCATCACAAGATTGTAATCGTTATAACCTAAGAATACAGTATCAGCCACAAGTCAAATAAGCGATCAAAGCTTCATAGTTGTAGGTTTTAATAATATGCCGTCAAAGGTTTTTCAATAACAGTGAAGTTAAACACTAATGCCTTCAGAGAAACTTGCCTTAAGTTTCAGCACTGCAACTTCAGTCTCATCACACATCTCGTGAACCAGTGCCTGTAACATTTTTAAAAATACACATACAATTCATCAAACAACGTATAAGGAACGGTCCATACATCATGTAGAAAAATAAAGAGTAGGATTGCCTGAAGTTATGCATCCAAAATCCTGACGATCTAGAAAGTGCATATAAGAGCACACTGTCAAATCAACTCCTAGCAACGTATATGGCTAAATGATCTAACATCTAAATCCAAAGAAAGCAAAGAATAAACCTCCACTTCTTTCGGGAAAGTTGTCCGTCGAACAGTATTCTTCCCATTTAACACACTAGCATCAGATGAATCTACAAAAGTCAAAGAAATAAAACAAACATGTTCCAGTATTCACATCACTCTATCTTCTGGCTCCAAGATGAAGAAGAAGCATGGGAAAAGATAAACTCACCATCACTTTTGGTTGTCGTCAAAGATTTAGAGGCCTCTGCACGTAACACAAGCGTATACTTACTGTTCCTGTTGAACAATCCCCACCGTGGCACACAAGAATTACGAGAGGCAGACGAGTTTCCCGAGAGCGAGTGAACCTTACTCTCTGGATTGATGGCGGATCCTAAAGTCTCTGTAAAATGGAGCGAGAAAAAAATTCACGCTAAAGATTAAACAAAGCACCTAAAGATATACAAACGGAAACATCTGCGCGCTAAGACGAGATACGAATCTGATACTAATTAGACAGACAAGACCCGAAATCGAAACCTAATTACGTCACTGGTTAGTGATTACCAATGCGCACAAAGAGATCGGATCTACCAAATACGAAAACCGTATCACTGAATAGAGTCGTATCGAAATTTCACTAATGTTCCTCCATTTCTAGTTTTTCCCCATCCTCGAAGAAAAACAAAACGCGAGAGAGTGAGAGTGAGAGTGAGAGTGACTCACGATGGAGAGATCGGAGAGCTGCAGAAGACTCCATTGGAAGAACAAGGCGCGAGCTAGAGAGGAGAAAGGGTTTATTTGTTGAATTAACGCAAAAAAATGGGGTTAGTAAAGCGAAGATCGGTTGAAGAAGATGATGACGGTTGGTCAATTTAATTTTTGAGCGGCTTTCTTTGGTAACTCCGTCCGCTGCACCTACCGCACGGTCCTGTTACTAGTCATGCTAACATGCGCCCGGACAATACGCGTACTCTACTTTAGTAATATATATTCCTAGACAGTAGAAACAAAACTTAAGTGATGCACTAAAAAGTTACAAAAGCATGTCTTGACTCATGTACATCCAAATTTTTTCATAGTAAATGTTTTGATTCTGTTACTATTCTTAAACATCTTCAAAACTTTTTGTGAACTTATATAGTGCCATAGAATTAACAAACAATACTGATTGGTGAGAAGGTAAAAAAAGAAAAAGAAGAACCTCTTAAGTATAAAACTGAACCTGAATCTTAGACATTGGATCTTTGAAGAGAATGGATTCAAACTGCTAAGGTCAATGTAAGATATTAAGGCTCTTCCATACAAGACTTATCTTATTCATTAGAGCTTCCTGATATTTTATGACATCGAAAACCAATGAAAAACAAAAGAAAAATCGATGGGATGTTTTCGATTCTCCTATCTTCCCAAAGATGTTTTTTTAGTACTCTTCCTTCAAGCATGCTTCAGGTAGTCTAAAGCTTAGACAAAACATCGCCTGCAATGTAAAGCAAAAAGTTGCAGTCAGGAAACTACGGATATATTTGAAACTCCACCAAAATTCATTCATAAAGAAAGAAAAAAAACAGGACAATGGGGATCTTACCTTGTTTGGAGCAACATCTCGGACCTTGTGGAAGACCGGGTCTTCTATATGGAACTTCAAAGCAGTTTCAGCTTCCTTGATTATATCACAAAAGCTGTACTTTAGATTCTGAGGCATGCAGAGAAAAGCTACCAGATCTTTGGTAGGAAGATGCAACAATGAAAATACACAATTAGAGTCGATGGTTTGTTCTTACTGCAATAATACACTCTGTGGTTTCGCTTGCACGAATGAAACAGTAACAATGAATTAAAGGAAGAGGTCCTTTCCAGTACTTCCTTTGAATGACATTACTGAAAGAATCTGCAAACAACAAAATTACAGAGCCAATATGGATTAGCAATATGATAAGAACAAAACGTGATTTCCTTTATTATTTAACTAGAATCTAAAAACAAATCACAAAAATAACAATTAATAGTCAAAAAGGCCTTAATAAATAACGCATCTAGTGCTTATAGTGATCCTAGTCCTAATTAACTTGCTGATATCGCATGTAGTTGATGGATTCTCTTATCACATTACTAAACAGCATCGGCATGTAACAATCAACATGTAATAATTTGTGTATTGAATCAAGATCGCTGTTTTATGGACTGCAGTTTCTTACGTAAATTTATTGAAAGTACACACAAGACTGTAGTCGCAAATTTTGCACAAAAAACTGGAAATATTGGTAGCATACCGAGAAACTGCAAGGCAGAAGCTGGAAGGTTCATAATAACATGGTCGATATGTTCCCACGGCTTTGAGATTGGAAGCAACGTTTGTTTTAACCTCTTATTACCGTTTCCTTCTATAGTCTTGCAGTCTTTTCCTACCCCATTTTCTGCATTTAATTAACAGCTCAATGATGAATCTCAAGGCACTATTAACAGTAAGAATGTCTTGGAGAAACCTTCTGAGACATTTCTTACCTGTTTTTGAAATACCAGATGGCTTCTTATCTGCACCAAGAGGCTCATTTATGCTCGCATTGGATACACGTATTTCCTCTCTGCTAATTCCAGCGTTTGTATCTTCTACATTTAGTTTAACCAACCGTTAAAATTATCCTATTCTCCAGCTAAAACCAAATGTATCAACTATAATGCCAAAAACTGAGTTTAATCAGAAGAACTACCTCCTTGATTCGCGACTGCTTCGTTTTTTTTTCATCAGCAACTGACTGCAAAGTACCCTCACAATTTGAGACAGTCATCAACTGAGAAATGAACTTTCGAGCATCCATATTGTGCACACAAATCAACTCATCAACCTTATTGAACTGTGCATTGATCTTCAAGTACCGAACACTGTCTGGGTTTAAATCATTTGCATAAACAAAGCATCCTTTTTGTGCAGCTGGAATAGCAAAAGGTCCAATACCAGCAAACATATCACACACAGTTTCTCCAGGTTTAAACAGAGATGAAAGGCGCATGTGCTCATGCTCCAGTCTTGAATTCCAATAAACCAGGCTGTAGTCCAGCTTAAATCTTGCCCCATATTGCTTTACTTCTGTTTCCATCCCATTTTCTCCAGCTAACACTTCAAACTTTGGCACTCGAAACTCATTAGAGATGGTCCCGACTTTATTAACAATTGTCTTGATCCTTGGATAGTTTTTCTACGAATATAAAAGATCAACTAGAACATCAGATTTCTTTGCTGTCATGACACAGAGATATCAAAAGACTGCTGTCATGAGAGGAACGTCAAAAACTTACATCATAGATAACCTTTGCTATAACGTCTTTGAATGGAAGGAGCTCGTCATGTAGATTTAAGTGTGCAATATGACCTGCACATAATAAGCAAAGAGACGTTGGTTCTCATGAGAAAGGCATTCTTCATGATTCTTGAAAAAACTTGGCAACAACATGTACCCATAATCTCTAGTTTTGCAGACTAGACAGAAACAACAAACACAAAAACAAAAACAAAAAACTGCTAGCTCATGCAAACAGAGTTCTTATAAGCAAAAAGAAATTTAATACTTAACTATTGTTTCAAATGATGAAGGTATATCCACTCCATCTGGCAGAAGCTGCTTCAATATGTGATCTGCGAGGAAAGACCAATATCAGAAGGTTCTATATCACCTAACAGGATAAAGGACCTAACGAAACAAGTATCAGGGTTAACAGAACCAAGAAACAGTTAGACCATCTATCAATAGTTTATCAGTTGGATTCCCTCACATCCTGAGTAATAACCATAACAATAGGGGTATCAAAGTTCATGGTACCACAAATCAATTGGAGATGGAAACGAACCAACAATAGTTACAAAAAAATGGCGACTGACTTTTCTCGAACATATGCTTTTATTTTTCCAACTCTCCCAGATATGTCTAAAAACTCTAAATAAGCCTTAGATTGAAGAGCTAATAGAAGATTTTTTTCAAACAAAACATAAAGGGTAGCTTGCAGGAAAAAAGCTCTTCTAAACGCCCTGGAGTTATCATGGAAGAAAATTCCAAATGAATTTGTTGTCTTACCTGCACTCCAATATGAATACCCAAGAGTAACCGAATGAGGAACTACTTCAACTTCGCTTAGTTTCTTAAGCTGGCTTAGTTTTTCATCGGGTATATCAGACAAATCTGTCCTATAACAAAAAGGGCTTGGTTAATACGAATAATCCCGCCACTTACACCATTTCCTAAACACATTCCCAATCAAGAATAAACAAAGCTTACCAGCATTTTTAACACTTTCGGACAATATTACCAAACGAGTCTTTTCACAAGCAGGATCTTCGGTGATGGGCTTAATTCGTGGCATGTTGAGCATGTATCTACAAGTTATCAAACCAAAAAAACTTCATTTTCATCAATAAGAACAGAAACCACACTAAAAGGCCATTCACCTCTCATAAGCTCATTCAACCAAAGGATTCCTACACACTTGATTTAACGAGTTACAACGATGTATCTACGAATACGATAACCGCGTTCTGCAGTTTCTCACTAAGCTCATTACTCTTGAATCCGACATTTGGAGTTAAAAGACTAAAATTGAGATCATCCTTAGCGCAAAGGTCAAGATGTTAGGAGCCTCTAAAGCTGAAAAAAAAAAACGTACCCATTGAGTATCCTAGTTGCGCTTTTACAGAGTTCACGGGGAATCCTAAGAGCCCACAGCTTGAGACTGACATCGAACTTGCTTTCATCAAACATGCTGCTAACAGTGTCGGTTCACTACTTCGGGTATCAAGAAGAAGAAGGAGAAAGAGAAATCGGCGGAAGAAAAGAACGAACTACCACACCGGACGAGGTTAGTGAAACCGTGAAGGTGAGTCGTGGCCCTCTAGGTTTTTTTAGGGTTTGATAAGTAAAAAATAAAATAAAAAAAATTGATCCAGAAAATGAAAAAATTCTCAAAACAAAAGGCAGAAGGAGGGGTCGAACCCGTGACATGAGGGTATTGGGCCGGGTCCCTAAAATATCTACACGGAGCTCTGATCTGATCCAGCAATCGCAAATTCGCAAGTCTTTGTTTTTCCTTCAATCTTAAGATCGAAAACCTCTCGGCGAAATCAGCCCCGATCTAACCTCACGCGCCACCGTCATGGCAAGTCCGCCGACGCTCCCCGTCACCAGTCAGCAAACTGCTCAGTCACAGCCGCCAATTAACACTCCTGCCTTCCGTACCTTCTTCTCACGCCTCTCCACCTCGATCCGTGATGGCTTGTCACAGCGCCGCCCATGGACGGAGCTCGTAGATCGGAGTTCCATGGCGCGACCCGAATCCCTCACCGATGCTTTGTCCCGGATCCGGAAGAATCTCGCGTACTTCAAGGTTAACTATGTCGCCATCGTCTCCCTCGTGCTCGCCTTTTCCCTTTTCTCACATCCTCTCTCCCTCCTTGTACTCGTCGGTCTCCTAGGCGGATGGATGTTCCTCTACCTCTTCCGTCCGTCAGATCAGCCACTGGTCGTTTTCGGCCGCACTTTCTCTGACCGAGAGACCCTGCTTGCACTTGCCTTGTCTACGATCGTCGTCGTGTTTATGACGAGCGTTGGATCCCTCTTAACCTCCGCGCTGATGATTGGCGTGGCGATTGTTTGCTTACACGGTGCGTTTGTGGTTCCGGATGATCTCTTCATGGATGATCAAGAGCCTGCCAACGCCGGATTACTCTCCTTCCTTGGAGGTTCTGCTACCTCGGCTGCTTCAGCTGTCGCAGGAAGAGTTTAACTGTATCAAAGAGCTCGATTCGATTCAGATCTCGAAGACGAACATGATCCATTTGCTTTTAAATGAAATTTCTGTTGACAATTTTTGTTTCGTCTTCTAATTTGGGGTTTGTGTTACGATGTCAAAAGCACATGGAACCATCTTTACCGTTGATTATATATTTTGCTCAATTGGTCTTTTATGAATTTGGAGTGAAATATTTCGTGTTTTGTGGTTGGAACAGATATGATTTTCTTGCTAGTTTTGCTTTTCTGAAGTTGCTCAAATAGCTATGTGATTCATGATCAAGTCGGATTTCACAATATAGACAGTCTTGCTTTTATCTCAATACTCGTCCACATGATTGAAACAGAGAGATTAGGTGAATATTAGCTAAGAGCAAGAAAGCAAATGGAAGAAGAAAAAGTTTTGGTAAATGATTTATGTTATATTGACCCTCTTATAGTAGGAGTAAGGGATCCGGTTTTTCACAGTTAACCAGACTTATTCTTAATCACGTGGTTTACATTTCATTTACACTCTAATTTGTGTTGTTAGTTCATATAGTAAAAAAAACAATATTCCTGAATGTGTGCGTAGACAATGGTATCCAAGTGAGTCTTTATGGGTTATCAGTTTTCACTTTGTTATGCAAATTTTATTGTCACATTTCTTTGTGCTACATAGAATAACCAAATATATGGCATTTCTTTGTGATGACATTTACAAAATTTATGGCATACCATATGATATGAGGTTAAGGCAAGATTTAACAACCATATTGTTGTATCCATAGGAATGATAAGTGACAGTCTCTGAAAATAAAATGATCAGTTTTTGTTTAGATTCAGAAAACAAGTGTGTTTGAATCCGAATACAATTAAACTTTTAAATTGAAGTTCAAAAGCTACATATCTAAAGGTTTACACGTGTACCAATCAGCAGCAAATATCCTAAAGGAGAGAGAGGTAAAGATAGATCAACGTCAACAATCAACATATTCATTAACCTCGTACTGCACAAGACAACACTTCTTCTCTTCATTTTCTATTGGAAAAAAAGTTTCAAAGTCGTGCGTCTCCTTCTTCTTAACTATATAAACTTTACATTCTTACTTTCCACTTTGGAGGGTAATTTCGTCATTTACCACGAATAAATGGCTTTGTTAATCACGTGGGACCCACAAATATAGCCGTTACGAGGAGAAGTGAAGGAGAGCGGTTTGTTGTCCATAGGCAAAGCTCCGGCGCATTAACCGAAGCTGGTCTGCGAAAAACAGTTAAAATTTAAATACTGCTGTCTTTTTTTTTATCCAGACGACAATACTTTTGATCTCTTACGCAGATTTGGAATTAATTTTGCCTAATATAAAAAAGTATAAACCCACACACGAATAATTAAGAGCAATGAGGTTCTTTTTCAGAAAAATTAAAACAAATCTAAATTTGAAGCTAAGAATTATATTATTACGTTAATACTCATGACAACATGAAAGCTAAGAATTATATTATTTTTTGGAATGAGTATATTTTACTCACACGGTTAAATAAAATGACATGAGCTAGATCGACCCAACGGAAAAAACAAAGTGTTTAAAAATACACAATTAACTAAGAAAACAAATATAATAAATGAAACTAGCCGTTGGAACTCATTTAGTATTAGGCAAATCAGTGAGAGCCTCTGCTCCACCTTCAACCTCTTATTACCATCACCTGATCTTTGTCTCCTCTCTCTCACTAGAAGATAAAAGAACACAAAGATTCTCTCTCTCTCTCTCTAAGATGGTCACGTGCTGTGTTCTTTTCCAAGGAAACTCATCTCTCACTTTACAAAACTCATTCAAATCCAAAATCATTCCCTGTTCCATCCTCATCAAAACTACCCATTAATTAGGAATCTCATTCAATCTTTCTTCTCTTCTCTCTTCTTCATCTTCTCATGGACATTATTACCAAAAATCAATCCTTTTTCTGTTTCTTTCCTCTGGATTTGATCAACACCACCATTGATCAGCCTCGGGCTTCATTTCGAAGCTGCTTTCTCCTTCACATTATCGTATTCCTCCTCTTCTTTGTCTCTCCCGGCTCGAGCCAAGCCTGGGACGGTGTAGTGATCACACAAGCTGATTACCAAGGCCTTCAAGCTATTAAGCAAGAGTTTATTGACCCAAGAGGCTTCTTGAGAAGCTGGAATGGTTCTGGGTCCAGTGCTTGCTCTGGAGGTTGGGCTGGAATCAAATGTGCTCAAGGTCAAGTCATAGTGATTCAACTTCCATGGAAGACTCTTGGAGGTAGAATCTCTGAGAAAATCGGACAGCTTCAAGCTCTTCGTAAGCTTAGTCTCCATGACAACAACCTCGGAGGCTCGATTCCGATGTCTTTAGGACTCATTCCCAATCTCAGAGGAGTTCAGCTTTTCAACAATCGTCTCTCTGGCTCGATCCCGGCTTCTCTCGGAGTTTCTCGTTTTCTTCAAACACTTGATCTCAGCAATAACTTGCTCTCTGAAGTTATTCCTCCGAATCTTGCTGATTCTACTAAGCTTCTCAGGCTTAATCTCAGCTTCAATTCACTATCTGGTCAGATCCCAGTGAGTCTCACTCGTTCTTCTTCTCTTCAGTTTCTTGCCCTTGACCATAACAACATCTCTGGTCCAATCTTAGACACTTGGGGTAGTAACACTTCTCCTAATCTCCGTGTCTTATCTCTTGATCACAACTCTCTCTCTGGTCCATTCCCATTTTCACTCTGTAACTTAATTCAGCTACAAGACTTTTCCTTTAGTCATAACAAGATTAGTGGAGCCCTACCTTCCGAGTTAAGCAAACTCACTAAGCTTAGAACAATGGATATTAGCAGTAACAGTGTTAGTGGCCAGATTCCTGAAACTCTTGGGAACATTTCTTCTCTTACACATCTTGATTTGTCTCAAAACAAGCTCACTGGAGAGATTCCTATTTCGATTTCTGATCTGAAAAGCCTTACCTTTTTCAATGTCTCTTTCAACAACTTATCTGGGCCTGTTCCTATCCTCTTGTCCCAAAAGTTCAATTCCACCTCTTTTGTCGGAAACTTACAGCTGTGTGGATATAGCGTTTCGACGTTGTGTCCTACTCTAAATCCTCCTTCACCATCTCCCCGGAAATCATCCCACAGGAAACTGAGTACCAAAGACATCATCCTCATTGCTTCTGGAGCACTCCTTATAGTTCTGCTTATCCTTGTATTTGTTCTCCTCTGTTGCTTGCTGAGAAAGAAACCAGAAAAATCCAAGCCTAAAGGCGGAGAAGCTGGACCTGGAGCTGCAGCCATGAAGACAGAGAAAGGAGGGGAAGCTGAAGCTGGAGGTGAAACCGGAGGGAAGCTTGTTCACTTTGATGGGCCAATGGCGTTTACTGCGGATGATCTTCTGTGTGCAACAGCAGAGATTATGGGGAAAAGTACTTATGGAACAGTTTACAAAGCTACACTTGAGGACGGAAGTCAAGTTGCAGTGAAGAGATTGAGAGAAAAAATCACCAAAAGCCAGAAAGAGTTCGAAAACGAGATTAACGTTTTGGGAAGAATCCGGCATCCGAATCTCCTTGCACTCAGGGCATACTACTTAGGTCCCAAGGGAGAGAAGCTTGTCGTCTTCGATTATATGTCTAGAGGAAGTCTTGCCACATTTCTCCATGGTAAGAACCTCAAAGTCTAATACTTCACTGAAAAGATAACATCATTTTGTGGGAATGAAATATTTTTTGACTTCTTCATGTTTTGAAATTGCAGCAAGGGGAGCAGATGTTCATATCAATTGGCCTACAAGAATGACCTTAATAAAAGGGATGGCACGTGGCTTGTTCTACCTTCATACGCACGCAAATGTCATCCATGGAAACCTGACATCAAGCAATGTACTTTTGGATGAGAACATCAACGCAAAGATCTCAGATTATGGACTTTCAAGGCTAATGACAACAGCAGCAGGATCAAGCGTTATCGCAACAGCTGGTGCATTAGGTTACAGAGCAGACCGGTAAATCTCCGAGTGAGGCTTTAAACGGTGTGGATTTGCCTCAATGGGTTGCCACTGCAGTGAAAGAAGAGTGGACTAATGAAGTTTTCGATTTGGAGCTGTTGAATGATGTGAACACGATGGGTGATGAGATATTGAATACACTGAAACTGGCTTTGCATTGCGTTGATCCTACACCATCAACAAGACCTGAGGCTCAACAGGTTATGACACAACTTGGAGAGATTAGACCCCAAGAAACGACAGCAACAACATCTGAACCGTTGATTGATGATCTTCCTGAAGCTTCTGCTTCCACAAGTCAATAGAAAAGAGTGGAGATTTTTGGTAGTCGAGGAATGATGCAGAGTAGTAGTAGATTTTTTTGTTGTTGTGTGCAATTCTTTAATTTTTCAAGTTTTCTTTCAATTTTGTGTTTCAAACCAGTTCGTCATCAGTTTGTGTCTGTAAATTCTGTAAACTGGCTATGCTTCTCTTTTTCATCAAACAAGAGTTCTCTGTTTTCTCAAGCTTGACTGAAAAGCTGAGGGCAGAAAGTAAAATTTGGGTTTGTACATACAATAAGATATGAGGTTCACTATCTATAGTCAAACTTTTACAGAAGTTTCGACAATATGTGATCCAAGTCATTAACATATCCAAAGTTAGAAGAGAAGCTAAGGAAGCACATAGTGCTAATCTAAATTCACTTGGTGATACCAGTAAGTAACATCGACTTTCGTGCTTCAGACATGCCTCATAGCATCTTAAACGAAGTTTGATCATCTTTAAGAAACTTGTTACTATTGGCATAGTGATAAACGCCCTTCGTGAAATATGCATATATGCAAAATCATCACTAGCTCTATCATTGGAGAAACTGGTCAACGGAAAGCTCCCAAACGTGCACAGTGTAAGACCATTACTCCTTCACTCCAATTCCTGTTTATGGCATTCAAGTCATTTTTAGTCTAAAGTTTCAAGAAATACTCTCTTAATACAACTTGCATTTGAATAATGTGGACAACAGGTGGCTTCGAAGACCGATGATGTCTAGTTGGCAGATTTTATTGAGAGAGAGTTTTTGAAGAACAGGTAAACAAAAGAATACGTTCTATGTTTGTCGCAAAGATACATAGGGCTCTTGATGATCTTACCATCACTTTCGCAGCCAGGTTGAAGCAATTAAGAAAATCTCGGAACATGTTTCTCAACTCAGAAGTTTAGGCAAAGGACATGGTAACCATTTTTTTTCTTCTCAAATTTTAAATGATAAAAAGTCGTTCCTCATTTCGTCCACGTCATGCCTCACACTTTGTTTATGTGTTCAGGAACATGGCATTCTGATCGGGAGCTTTTGCAATCTCATCAAAGCTACCCGTTAATTAGGACTCATTCATTCTTCTTCATCTTCCATGGAGTCTATTACCAAAAATCAATCCTTTTTCTGTTTCATTCCTCTGGAAAACAACACCATTGATCAGCCTCGGGCTTCATTTCGAAGCCGCTTTCTCCTTTACCTAATCGTATTCCTCCTCTTCCATGTCTATCCCGGCTCGAGCCAAGCCTGGGACGGTGGAGTGATCACACAAGCTGATTACCAAGGCCTCCAAGCTATTAAGCAAGAGTTTATTGACCCACGAGGCTTCTTGAGAAGCTGGAATGGTTCTGGGTTCAGTGCTTGCTCTGGAGGTTGGGCTGGAATCAAATGTGCTCAAGGTCAAGTCATAGTGATTCAGCTTCCATGGAAGACTCTTGGAGGTAGAATCTCTGAGAAAATCGGACAGCTTCAAGCTCTTCGTAAGCTTAGTCTCCATGACAACAACCTCGGAGGCTCGATTCCAATGTCTTTAGGACTCATTCCTAATCTCAGAGGAGTTCAGCTTTTCAACAATCGTCTCTCTGGCTCGATCCCTGCTTCTGTCGGTGTTTCTCATTTCCTTCAAGCGCTTGATCTCAGCAATAACTTGCTCTCTGAAGTTATTCCACCAAATCTTGCTGATTCTACTAAGTTTCTTAGGCTTAATCTCAGCTTCAACTCACTATCTGGTCAAATCCCAGTGAGTCTCACTCGTTCTTCTTCTCTTCAGTTTCTTGCCCTTGACCATAACAACATCTCTGGTCCAATCTTAGACACTTGGGGTAGTAACACTTCTCCTAATCTCCGTGTCTTATCTCTTGATCACAACTCTCTCTATGGTCCACTCCCATTTTCACTCTGTAACTTAATTCAGCTAAGAGACTTTTCCTTTAGTCATAACAAGATTAGTGGAGCCCTACCTTCCGAGTTAAGAAAACTCACTAAGCTTAGAAAAATGGATATTAGCAGTAACAATGTTAGTGGCCAGATTCCTGAAACTCTAGGGAACATGTCTTCTCTTACACATTTGGATTTGTCTCAAAACAAGCTCACCGGAGAGATTCCTATTTCAATTTCTGATCTGAAAAGCCTTACCTTCTTCAATGTCTCTTATAACAACTTATCTGGGCCGGTTCCTATCCTCTTGTCCCAAAAGTTCAACTCCACCTCTTTTGTCGGGAACTCACAGCTTTGTGGATTCAGCGTTTCGACGCCGTGTCCTACTCTTAACCCTCCTTCACCGATTCACAGGAATTTGAGTACCAAAGACATCATCCTCATTGTTTCTGGAGCACTCGTAATAGTTTTTCTTATCCTTGTATTTGTTCTCTTCTGGTTCTTGCTGAGGAATAAATCCGACAAATCCAATTCTAAGGGCGGAGAGGCTGGATCAGGAGCTGCAACGGCAAAGACCGAGAATGGAGGGGAAGCAGTAGCTGGAGGAGAAACCGGAGGGAAGCTTGTTCACTTTGATGGATCAATGTCGTTTACTGAAGATGATCTTTTGTGTGCAACAGCAGAGATTATGGGGGAAAATACTTATGGAACAGTTTACAAAGCTACACTTGAAGATGGAAGTCAAGTTGCAGTGAAGAAACTGAGAGTAAAAATCACCAAAAGTCAAAAAGAGTTCGAGAACGAGATTAATGTATTGGGACGAATCCGGCATCCGAATCTCCTTGCGCTAAGGGCTTATTACTTAGGCCCCAAGGGAGAGAAGCTTATCGTCTCCGATTACATGTCTAGAGGCAGTCTTGCCACATTCCTCCATGGTAAGTTTGACACTTTGCTGGAAAATGTAACGCTTTTGTGGAAAGTGTAACATTTTTTTAACTAATGCTTTGAATGTTTTGAAATTGCAGCAAGGGGAACAGATGTTCATATCAGTTGGCCTACGAGGCTGAGCTTAATAAAAGGAATGGCTCGTGGATTGTTCTACCTTCATACGCACGCAAATGTCATCCATGGAAACCTGACATCAAGTAATGTACTTTTGGATGAGAACATCAACGCAAAGATCTCAGATTATGGACTTTCAAGGCTAATGACAACATCAGCAGGATCAAGCGTTATCGCAACAGCTGGTGCATTAGGTTACAGAGCAGACCGTTAAATCTCCGAGCGAGGCTTTAAACGGCATGGATCTGCCTCAATGGGTTGCGACTGCGGTGAAAGAAGAGTGGACTAATGAATTTTTCGATTTGGAGCTGTTGAATGATGTGAACACGATGGGTGATGAGATATTGAATACACTGAAACTTGCTTTGCATTGCGTTGATCCTACACCATCAACAAGACCTGAAGCTCAAGAAGTTATGACACAACTCGGAGAGATTAGACCCGAAGAGACGACAGCAACAACATCTGAACTGTTGATTGATCTTCCTGAAGCTTCTGCTTCCACAAGTCAATAGAAAAGAGTGGAGATTTTTGGTAATTGGGGAATGTTGCACAGTAGTAGCATTTTTTATTTGCTATTCTTTGATTCTTCAAGTAGCTTTCGTTTTTATTTCTTTCAATTTTGTGTTTAAGCCATCTCATAATCAGTTTGAGCCTGTAAAATTCTGTAAACTGGCTATGCTTCTCTTTCAGCAAACAGAGTTATTCCAACTCTTGTTTTAGAGAAACAAAACTCTATATGAGCTTCTGAGTTTCAAACTTCCCGATTACCCTCATTTACAAAGTTTTTGATTGTCCTCGTTATGTGGTTATGTTCTAACAAGTGTTTTCAGATCGAACCGGTAAATCAACGTCTCATATTGGTAAGTCCAATTCAATTGTATCTTCAGACTCGGACACGCATAACCCATTTAAACCGGTAAAAACCGATTGATTATGTGTCAAATCCTACACACTTCGTTTGATTACGTGTGATGAGACACTAATACTCAACCACAAATATATATATATATATATATATACATTTTTTTTTCCGAAATACAAACAAATCTTGGTTAGTCCATATATGATAAGTCAAATAACATAAAAGAAATAAACCATAAATATGACAACTATGTATCTATATTATATTCCAAAATTACAAAATCTAATTTTGAAGATTCAAAATTTGTAGAAAAGAATAATAATTAAGTTGAAAATATATAGTATGACAAATAATAATAATATTTTAGGTTAAATATTTTGTACCTAAATCCAATACCCTTTTACAATTAATTTTATCAATAATAAAATTCTTCATTTGTTTGAGTTTATCCCTTTGTAAATCACCAAGAATATTCGCCTTTTGCTTCCTTTTTTTTTACGGAAAAATCACCGAAAAGGTGAATGAGAAATTTCACAAAAAAAAGGCCGACAAAAAAAAAAGAGAAATATCACAAAAAACAAAAGTGGGCCAAATATTAACACAAATATCTACGCAAAAAAATATCTGCCAGCAAAGCAACAGTACCACAAGCCTACCACGCGCCTGTATCCAACTCTCAATCGTGTCCATCCACGTGTCTATAATCTACAGCCTCATCATCCACATAACCTCACTTTATATTCCTTCTTCCGCCACCATTCGCCTCACAAAAACCCTCTTCTCCTCCCATTTCGCTGCCGAGAGATAAAATCTGAGACCAGAAAAATTTTCCAGGAAAAGAACAAAAAATGCTTCTCAAATCCGCTTCTGCTTTCTCGCTCTTGAACATCCATGGAGTGAAGAAGGACATCTCTCCTCTCTTCTCCTCCATTTCTTCCCCGAGCGATTGCTCTTTGAGTCTTCCTGTTTCTTCGGGAAAATCCGGAAATCTCTCCTTCTCTGTTCATGCCTCTAAGGCTTCCACCACCCAAACGTTAAGCGGCGTCATTTTCGAGCCTTTTGAGGAGGTGAAGAAGGAACTCGATCTCGTTCCTTCGGGTCAACAGCTTTCGCTTGCTCGACATTTGTACTCCCCCGAGTGCGAAGCCGCCGTCAACGAGCAGATCAAGTAAGTTTTCTGTCTTCTATTGAAACAACTGGTGTTGTAGATCTGTTGATTGACTAAATATTGGAGATTGGATTTTTGGTTACTTCGATGAATCTGAATTTTCGTTAATGGCAGCGTGGAATACAACGTGTCTTATGTGTATCACGCGTTGTATGCTTATTTCGATCGTGATAACGTTGCTCTGAAAGGTCTTGCCAAGTGAGTTTTTTTTCTGGAATTGCTTCATTTCCTTGCTTATTCGTTCTGGGTGTCGATTCATCAGTTGTGTGATCACTTGCTAATCAGGTTTTTCAAGGACTCGAGTGTGGAAGAAAGAGAGCACGCTGAGATGTTGATGGAGTATCAGGTCCTTGGCCAATGGGATTCGTATTGTTTCATTCGTAAGTCCTATTCATTTGAGCTTAGTTTCTAACACCGTTTCTCTTTTGTTTCCGTGGTCTACAGAACAAACGTGGTGGGAGGGTCAAGTTACAGCCCATGGTGATGCCTCAGTCTGAGTTTGATCACGCTGAGAAAGGAGATGCTCTGTATGGTAAGCTTCATTTCCCGTTCCCGTGATTGTGGATGAGGAATTCAAGTGTAAAGTATCCATTTTTTCATCATCTGTGCCTTTGAGAATGTGGAGAAACTTGTTAGAGTTGAAATCAATATTAGCTTTGGAGAGGTTTTGGGTTTTCATCAACAAGGGACATAGTAGTGATAAACCGCCCTTTGTGGAATATGCATATTTGCAAAATCATAATGATGATGTTCTTTGTTTGTTGCAGCCATGGAGCTGGCTCTTTCATTGGAGAAACTGGTCAATGAAAAGCTTCTAAACGTGCACAGTGTAAGACCATTACTCCTTTTGTAATCAACTCCTGTTTATGGCATTCAAGTCATGTTTAGTCTAAAGTTTCAAGAAATACTCTTTTAATAAAACTTTCATTTGAATAATGTGATCAACAGGTGGCTTCGAAGAACGATGATGTCCAGTTGGCAGATTTCATTGAGAGCGTGTTTCTGAACGAACAGGTAAACAAACAAAAGAACACGTTCTATGTTAGTGGCAAAGATATGATGATCGAAAGCCTGTCAAGAGGGAATCTAATGAAGTTAAAATAATATCACTTTCGCAGGTTGAAGCAATTAAGAAAATCTCGGAATATGTCTCTCAACTCAGAAGACTCGGCAAAGGACATGGTAAGCATTTTTTATTTTCTCAATTTAAAAATAATAAAAACACATACCTCATTTTGTCCACTTCATTATGTCTCACACTTTGTTTATGTGTTCAGGAACATGGCATTTTGATCAGGAGCTTCTGGAAACTGCTGCTGCTTAATAAGTTTTGGTTGTAATCCCTTATAAACTGTTGTTGCTTAATCTATTTTGGCTGTAATCTCTAATAACTGTTGTTGCTTAATCTATTTTGGCTGAGGAATATTAAGCGTTTAGTTTTGTTTACACCGGCTGATTGACATACCTTTGAGTCGAGTCATTCGTTCATTTAGAAAACTTTTCATTACCGACGGTTGATTGATTGATATAAGTGAAAAGTGGGGGAAAGAAAAAGAGGAGAGCAATTATACCTACATAGTACGGTTTTCATTTCGTTTTTCTAATCACCTGAACCTAAAAGCGTTTTCAATATAGTAAAGTGGGATTAGGTTGATGTCTTTAGTATGATCAGATAATGAAAGATTTTAATCTGCTCCACTACATATTTAATATGTTTTTTTAAAAAAAATTTATATTGTTAATATATATCTAAGTTAAATATTAATGTTTAGTTGATGATAGATTTTGAACAATATTTGAAGAATTTTATAGTATATAATTTTTTCGGACGAAATAAAGAATTTTCATTTCTATCTTGTCATATTATCTTCTCAAAAAAATTTATCACACAGTAACATTATCTATTATGAAAAGAGATTGCATATTTTTTTGTTTTGATTTCATCTTATTTCATTTTCTAAATATGAGTTGATACAAAAAAATATTATTAAAGCAAAATAAAATTTAAACCAGAAATATAATATAATTGAATGAGATGGAAATTTTGTCTATTCTTATATATAACAGATTAATAAAACCTAAAAGTAAAAATAAAATTACTATAAAAAAAAACAATTACTACTAAAATTCTATAAAAAAAACATTACTCTAGGCATATCCTTACTTAATTACCAGTTTTGATAACAAAGTGGAGGGTCTAAAATTATTTATTCACGTGTACCAAATATTTAGAACATAATAATACCATATCCCACAAATGACATAAAAATTTTTGATAAATAACTTTAATAAAAAGATTTTTTTAAATATAATTCCTTACAAGATAGTTGTGATAAAATATAACACATTTAACTTGTAGAATGTATAATATAGTTACAATAAATGAAATGTTGGTTCATGAAATTTATTTAAGACCAATTAGAATGTTTTTCTCGTGTTTTTTTTTTGTCTTTCAAAATCTAGATATAAACAAAAATAAACTAATTATATAGGAGATTTAAGACAAAGCAAAATATAAATGAGGTAACTAAATATCATTACGCATATATGGGCTAGCTGAATATAAGGTCCGTCTAGCTCAGTTGGTAGAGCTCAAGGCTCTTAACCTTGTGGTCGTGGGTTCGAGCCCCACGGGGGGCGTTCTAGAATTTTTCCTTCTTTTTCCTGTGCGGCCCATGAAACGCTTAGGTTTTACTTACAGCCCATTTTCTGTGTGATAGTGTACCTGTAAAAATGAGGTTTGCTGTTCTTTATGTTAGTTTTTTTTTTTGCTAGGAACTTTACGTTAGTTTTAAGTATCCTCTTTTGCATGCTTTCCAAGCAAGAAACTTGTGTATAAATTTCCTTTGTATTTATTCGTGGCACTATTTTGTTTCTTTAAACTTCTAGTTACTAACCATGCATAGTGATTACTAAGTAAGCAATGGTTATGTGATTAATTCCCTCAACCGCAAGAGTATGCAAAAATAATTGTTGGGGACTGATGAAGACTTCACTTTGATATATGTTTCCTTTTGAGTTCGTTGGGTGCTAATTTTCACAATTTTTATGGTTTTAGGTGACTGAATTAAAGTTATCTGCTTTGTTATATGCACTTTTGACATGTCCATATAAAAATTAAATATTTTTAAGTTTGATGGAGGTGTTTACAACTTCACATAAAGGTTGTATACTGTTTCAAATATTTTACACATATGCATGTTATTTAGTTGAAAGGCTGAAGTTTTTAGAAATGAGGACTAGACAGTAAAGATTAGATTGGTTGCTCCTATCTAGATGTAGTTACTACTCAATTAACACTTGATAAGATTTGTGTATTGATTTTTACATTCGAATGCTCTTAATCTCCACATTCACAACCAGATGAATGTAATTAAGCAATTCTCACACGAAACAATTGCTTAAAAACATTACTCAGAAGTTATATTGCTCCATTAGAGTATAAGTTAGACAGTTTTGATTGCTTTAGTTTAGCTTCTTTTAATCAGACCATTAATTCTTGAATTTCGACCACTTAATATTGACCAATTTCTTAAACTGTCCTCTATCTTTTTATATAGCATGTATAAAAAGAACAATGAATTGCAAACTTTAGAAAACCCATAGAGACAATTGAAGAACACATAAGGGCAAAGCCAGTAACCGGATAAATAGAGTCAAGGATTTCCGGTTTACGGCTTAACCAGTCTTCAACATGTTTTTTTTTTGTCTCCTTATATATGCTCATAGTCATCCACTAACTTGCACATCAAATAATACAAATCATGGCTTCATAAAGAAGGAGATATATATAGATTATTTCCCTATCTAACATTACGTCGTAGCAAGTAATAAAATGACACGTGTCATATTTATATTTATTTATTGCCGGTCTTGTTTTCTATTTTTAGCTCTTTACACATAAACAGAATCAATATCTTTCTCTTCTCTCAAGATCGATCAGTCTCTTTGTAGTGTGGAAGCGGAAGAAAGAATAACGATGAACATCTTCCAAAGTCGGAAGTTCTCAGGCCTCTGTGTTCTCTCAGTCTTGCTCGTATCAGTCACGATCCTCCTCTTAACCAATGACACAATCGATCTCTTCCCTTACTTGTCTCTCTCTTATCTCCGTCGATCTTCTCTCTCAGACATCCCCACTTTCACGCCAACCTCGAGTCCCACCGTTAATAACTCTTCATCGCCTCCGGAATCACCGGTTTCTCAGAAACGAATCGACGATGAACCGAATGGTCAAGATTTAACATTGGATTGGCTTAAAGACAACAAATGGAACGTGAGTTTGAAGGTGGATTGGAAGAGATGTGAGAGTCCAGATTACATGCCGTGTTTGGATAATATGAAGGCCATCAAGAAACTCAAGTCGAAGAGAAACATGGAACACAGAGAGAGACATTGTCCCGAGCCTGCACCTAAATGTCTAGTTCCTTTACCAAAACGCTACAAGGTTCCTCTTCCTTGGCCTCAGAGCAGGGACATGGTGAGAGACTCCTTTCCATCTTTTCGGTAAGATCTTTTCTTGAAGATATGTGATTGGTTTCTTTTGGTTCTAGCAAAAATGAAAAAAAAAACAGGTTTTCTTGGTTCTTGTTTTGTTGATTAGATTAGCTTAGTACCTCTGTAACTGTTCAGCTTTCTAAATTCTTGTTTTTGCAGATTTGGTATGATAATATTCCTCACCCGAAGCTTGTAGAATACAAGAAAGATCAGAATTGGGTTCGTAAATCCGGACCTTTCTTTGTCTTCCCTGGAGGTGGAACTCAATTCAAAGACGGTGTTATTCACTACATCAACTTCATACAAAAGGTATACAATTTATACATAAACCAACACTGATTTGTGTCCTCTTCTCTTTCATTTGACGGTTCTTGTTTTTACAGACATTACCTGTTCTTGAGTGGGGAAAGAAAGTAAGAGTGGTTCTTGACGTTGGTTGTGGTGTGGCTAGCTTTGGTGGGACTTTACTAGACAAAAATGTGATCACAATGTCATTTGCTCCTAAAGATGAGCACGAAGCTCAGATTCAATTCGCGTTAGAACGAGGAATTCCCGCTACTCTGGCTGTTATTGGAACTCAAAAGCTTCCTTTTCCTGATAATGCATACGATGTTATCCATTGCGCAAGATGCAGAGTCCATTGGCATGGATACGGTTTGATATACAATTGATTAGCTTTATGATTGTATTCAGAAAGTTCCATGCTTTATTAAGACTGTCATGGAAATGTGTTGTTGCAGGTGGTAGACCGCTTTTGGAACTTAACCGGATTCTAAGGCCTGGAGGGTTTTTTGTTTGGTCAGCAACACCGGTTTACCAACACGACGAAGGGCACAGTAATGTGTGGAAAAGTTAGTATAAATTGTTGTTAACTTCTCTTGATTATTTTAATTAGCATACAGAAAAAACTTACGAATGTTTCTGCTTTTGTGATTTTTTTTTCTTGTAGCTATGGAGGCTTTGACTAAATCAATGTGTTGGAAAGTTGTGGCCAGAACTCGATTCACAAAAGTTGGATTCGTGATTTACCAAAAACCAAACTCAGATTCTTGCTATGAATCTCGCAAGAACAATGATCCACCTCTCTGCAACGAAGAAGAAACAAAGAAAAACAGTTCATGGTAAATGACATGTTATCGATCTTTTTCATCATCAATAACAGATTTTTAATGTCTCTTGACCAATACTGGATTTTTCGAATCATAGGTACACTCCTCTTCTCAGCTGTCTACCGAAAATACCTGTCGGTCCTGCCCGAAAATGGCCTTCCCGTTGGCCTGAAAGGTTAACCGATAGGCCGGTTAGTCTCTTAACAGAACAGAGCAATGAAGAGAGTGTCAGAGAAGACACAAGACTCTGGTCTGGAATCATATCAGATATCTACTTAAATGGTTTAGCTATAAACTGGACCAAGATTCACAATGTGATGGATATGAATGCTGGTTATGGAGGGTGAGAAAACTCTTCACTATAGTTACTTGAGAAAATATTCTTTCTATTTCTTACGTTTTCTTCTTAATTTGCTTTCAGATTTGCAGCTGCTCTTATAAACAGACCTCTATGGGTGATGAATGTTATTCCTGTGGAAGGTGAAGACACGTTAAGGATGATTTTCGACAGAGGTTTGATAGGGATTTACCATGATTGGTGTGAGTCTTTCAACACATACCCAAGATCATATGATCTCTTGCACTCTAGTTTCCTTCTCACCAATCTTTTTCAAAGGTAACATTTATGATCCTTGCTTGGACTAGACTGCAAGCTTGTGTTTTCTTTTTCTTTTAACTTTTGTTTTTTTTATTTTTTCAGGTGTGATTTGTTGGAGGTGGGAGTGGAAATAGACAGAATAGTAAGACCAGGAGGATACCTTGTGGTGCAAGACACCGTTGAAATGCTAAAGAAGCTTAACCCTATTCTTTTATCTCTCCGATGGTCGACCAAAGTGTACAAAGGCAAATTCCTTGTTGGCTTGAAGTCGTCATGGCGTCCGTAAACACAACATTCATCCTCTCTATAACAAGGATTAAATGGATTTTGGTGTGGATTTTCTGATTTTTGATTAATTTTTTCTTTTTGGTTTAGAAAGTATAGGGAATCAAATTGAACAGAAATTTATAATGTCTTTAAATGTAAGATTTCAAAGAGTTACAAGTTGAATCTAAAGGTTCCTTTCTCTTCCATTTCATTCATCAGATTGAGTTTTGTTTTTAAGATATAGAAGAGAGAAAGTAAAAAGACATTGCAAAAGTTGAGTTTTCTCAGACGGTAGTTTTAATAGTGGGCCTGAATCATACTATGGGCCTTTTCGATGAGCCTGTTACGGATATGAAAATAAATAAAAGGACAAAACCGAGAAAACACATAAATCTCTGTCTCAATCTGTCAAAAGCCCTAGTAAAACCCTAGCTCCCAAATCCATTAATCCGTTGAGCCGTTATATAAGTGGTTCACTCGCATCATCGAGTCTAAAATCTGCAGACTCGTTCGAGAACACGACTTTTATCTGCAAAGGTACCTCTTTTCGGCAAACCCATTTCACACTTCTTACTTCAGTTTGATCCGAATGTTTTTTTTAATTCTTAATTTGCTTTGTAATTGCGTAAGAGCACATATCGAAGGCTTGCAGATAACGTATATTTAAAACGCCTGCGAGCTCAATATTTGTGCAAAATCCTAAACCATCCATTGAGATTCAATAAATCTCTGTGTTATAAGAATGTTTTCTTATCGACAATTTTGATGGCTGGGACATTTCTTTCTCGGTTTATGATGTTATTAGTTACAGCTACTGTAGTTTAAAGTGTTCATCAAGTGATAATTCCAATTTTTGCTGTTTGAACAGTTTGGGAAATTGGGTTGATAGATCGGTTCTGGGTGTAAAGCATTATGGACAGAACTTAGGATTAAGATGGTTCTTAGGTTATCGAATTCAGATCCATGGTTTAGTTTCATACCTGGAGTTACTTAATCGTAACTTTGTTATTGGCAGGATTTGGAGATTTAGTGAAACCTGAGGAAAAATGTCAAACCCGAAAGTCTTCTTTGATATCTTGATTGGAAAGATGAAGGCAGGGCGTGTTGTGATGGAGCTCTTTGCAGATGTGACACCGAGAACAGCGGATAATTTTCGTGCTCTGTGCACGGGAGAGAAGGGAATTGGGAAAGCAGGGAAGGCATTACACTACAAAGGCTCAGCCTTTCACCGTATAATCCCAGGATTCATGTGCCAAGGTGGAGATTTCACCCGCGGGAATGGAACTGGAGGAGAATCCATATACGGGACTAAGTTTCAGGACGAGAACTTCAAGTTGAAGCACACAGGTCCAGGGATTTTGTCTATGGCTAATTCAGGCCCTAACACGAATGGTTCTCAGTTCTTCATCTGCACAGAGAAGACATCGTGGCTCGATGGGAAACACGTGGTGTTTGGAAAAGTTGTGGATGGGTACAATGTGGTGAAAGCAATGGAGAATGTTGGATCTGACATGGGAACAACCTCTGAACCAGTTGTGATTGAAGATTGTGGTGAGGTCAAGAACGAGACTTCAGAACCCTCAAACAAGTCAGATTGATCTTGATAGGTGCTGTCATTATGTTGGGAAGCTGAGACAACATCAGAGATCTTTGGATCAATCTACACTGATGCAAAACACTACTTGGGTTTTGACAATATCATATGAACCTTAAGAAGTGATTGATCCTTCGAAGCTAATTTTTCTTTCTTTGAACTCCATGTAGAAGGGTAAGAAATAATAATGGTAAATCTCTATTAGTTTAGCTCGTAGCTTCTTCGATTGTGTTTTAAATCTTCTCGATGAGATATATGAAATTAATATCACTAAACGTTACATGAATATAACCACACAACTAGGTAAGCTCTATTTGAATAATGTTTCTATGCAGACAACACTCCACCAAAATCGATCTCAAACATTTTCAACTCTTTGGATATTCGATTGAACCTGACAAACAAAAGCGGGTGGAATCGTCCAGAGGTCGCAAGAGGGTCACTTGGAGCTGCGGAACATGAACCCATATGATAACCCTTCAGTGAGATTTAACTACTTCCAAGAGCCAGAAGATTTGGACAAGTGCGTTGAAGGACTTGGTACCATAGTCAAAGTAATAGAGCCGAAGGCATACTCAAAGTACTAGTACCCGGAAGCAACTCACGTGGACTACTGAACCCCACTCTTGCACTTCCCACGAATCTGAGGCCAAGGCACATAACCTCAACTTTGAAGCAGTTTTTTTAAAGATTCTGTGATGACTATTTACCATGACGTTGTCAAGTTGGAAAAGTGGTAGACAATAGTTGCAAAGTATTAGGGATTGATACTTTCAGGGTCATCGATAGATCAAAGTTTCTCAAATCATTTGAGGAACATTTTTTGAATTTTAAAAAAAATTAAACAGAGGAACTAGGATATGTTCAGAAACAAGAGCGATTATCGATGATGTTAATTATCAATTATCTTTGAAACAGAGGCTAATATCGTTTAAATATGACTAAACAAAACCTGAGTCGCTGATATTTTTTTTTAACTATTAATAAAGTATATACTATATGTCGCATATTTTGGCTACGTATCATCATAGTGATTTTTAGTTCTTTTTTACAATATATATTACAACAAGCAAGGTTTTGACAGAACCGCATATTAAAACTTATATAATTATTCAATATAACACACAACTAAGATTGACGTCAAAATTAAAGTTAATTACTATATATACGATCATGGTTTTAAATCCCAGATCATTCACAGGTACCATATGCCTTTAGAAGTTCTAGTTTAAATTTTTAATCCCCAACACCCTCAAAACTTATTAATTAGTTTTACTAATAAGCTTTAAGTATTATGCCGCAGCACTGTCAGATTCTATAAGCAAAATTTCCATGAAAGTGCACTCTTGTAAAATCGAACAACTAAAGATCAACACAAAGACAGTATAATTACATAAGGACGAAGTGATCATTAGGCACATGCAGGCTAGGTTTAAAGCATAAATTAGTGAAGCTATCGATTAAGACAGCTATTATAAAATGGGCATTTTTTTAGAGATACTTTATATTTATAATATATATATATATATATATATATATATATATATATATATTATTTGTTATGGTTGAAACATTTGACTATATGAGTTTAATGATTGATTTTGCAGGAAAAAATGCAAAAAACTATAGTTCAAAAATAAATATTTTGTTTTTATTATTTTTTAATAATATTTACGAAATTTGGTTATTTATTAAATTTAATGTATTTTCTGTATAAATATTATTTTGTGATTTTAAATAAAATATATAAAAGGTCATAGTTTTAAAATTTGTGTAGATCAATATAAAATGTTACACTGAACATGGCTGTGAATTTGTGCATGTGGGGAACATTGGCTGACAGGTGTTATAGGTTTATTGAAACCGAGGAAGGTATCTAAAGCATGTCCAAACACATATTAGTCCCCGTTCTGTAAAAACGAGAATGTGAGCACAAACTGTATGAGGAACGTCAATGAGTCTATATTCTTACAACAAGACCTTGTGTAATAGACTTACTCAACACTAAAACATCCTTTAGTTTGACATAACTAATTTCTATCACTTAAGAAGACACACCTCTTTAATACAGATCCAATACTATTATCTCTAAGTTTTTTCTCTTGATGTCGTTTTTTATCTAAATGCATAGCGTTTTGATCTTGGCTTTGTGTCTTTTATAATTTTATGATGGATTGTTTCATGTTTTGTTTTTAATTTTGCATAAACCAAACTCTCTTTCGATAATTGGCTTCACTTGCGAACTTTTCGGACCGTATGGGCAGATTTCTTCTATATGCTGCTGATCTAGACTTTATGATAATGTGTGGATTTTATATCGTATAGGTTTTTTTTAAAAAAAATTCTCTGTGTAGTTCATTATCAATACCCAAACGACAGTTAGACATATTTCTTATAGAAACTTCAACTACCAGTTTACATTTGTAGTTAATGCTATTCTTGTATCCAAAAGTCTAACAAACTTTATATAAAAATAAAGTCTAACAAACTTTTGGTATAGCTTCAATATTTAATACATTCATTTTTCTTTTTTTTATCAACATTTTTTGTGCCTTGACCATTAGAAATAAATTAAAAAAGACTAATGGTATAGTATATAACATTTCTTGACCATGATAATTGGAATTGATCATACTAGATCGTTGTCCTCCACCATCTCAGCACGATTCCTTTTACTGGAATTGGATTTGGATCCGATCATCGTAAAAAAGATTTGAGTCTCGCTTCTAAGATAAAAAAAAAATAGATTCTCGTATTATTTTTTCGGTGTCAAATAATTAAAATGTTTTATTTTGATTCCACATATTAAGGAAGAAATTACACGTTTCTTCTTTCTAATTAACAAAAAGCTACTAAAATTATCTCGTTAAAGTATAAAAATGGTAGGGGTAAATTAAGAAATAAGATAATAATTGTACGTTAGAAATAGAAGTATTTAACTTTGTGAAACAAAACAAATATTACAAAACACATAACAATTTGAAACATGAGTACATTTCTATTGACAACTATATTAACAACGTTTTCGTAAATGGACCAAGGACGACGGAGTAACATCAAAACATAAACGTGCGTTAGTTCATTAAAAAAAAAATTAGATCAATACCAAATAAATTATACTTACATCACATAATTTTGGAACAACTATTTCATTCAATTAAACATGATTACGCGTTATAATGCAGATTACTAATTATGAAAACAAAATCTCACATTAAAAAAATAGTGAAAACTTTTTAGTTTTGTCATCCGATGTTTATTAAATAGAGTATAACCCATAGGAACGAGGACACTAAAAGGGTTTAAAAGAAGAAGCCAGAGCTACAATGGAACAAGACTTGATCGTTACATGTTTCCCTTTTTTAATTCATATACATACTTCAACTTTATATAAAGCGCATGAACCCTAGTTTTGTTTTCTACCCCAAGAGAGAAACTACAAACCAAAGGCAATTTTTTTAGGGGTAAACTATAGAGTTTATATTCTTACACTGTAATGGAGTTTTATATTTTCCCATTATGTCGTTTGATTCTTGTCGCAGTTTTCATCTTCCACGGCTTGTCTTATTCCGGTGAAGGTAAATTATTAATTAATTTATGCATCTTAGATTATTCTATTAGTGTACTAATACTAATTAAGTTTCATGGAAAAATTGTTATCGTGAAGCTGGAAAGTATAGATTTATGAAAGATGCAACATTAGCACCAAAGCTATCTCACTTCGACTACATAATCATCGGAGGAGGAACCGCGGGATGTGCACTAGCCGCAACGCTCTCTGAAAACGCTACCGTTTTAATTCTTGAACGTGGTGGGTCTCCTTATGACAATCCAACTGCCACAAACATCAGAAACTTCGCAAAGACACTCTTGAACACAACTCCAAACTCATGGTCGCAGCTGTTCATCTCCGAAGACGGCGTTTTCAACTCACGCGCACGCGTGCTAGGAGGAGGAACGGTGCTAAACGCTGGATTCTACTCACGTGCGGAAGATGATTTCGTGGCGGAAGCTGGTTGGGAGAGAGATAAGGTCGAAGCGGCTTACGAGTGGGTCGAGAAGAAACTGGTGTTCGAACCGCCGGTTCAGGGGTGGCAAACGGCGTTTAGAAACGGGCTTTTGGAAGCTGGAGTGATTCCGTACAACGGTTTCACGTACGAACATATCTACGGGACGAAAATAGGCGGTACGATATTTGATCGGGATGGTCATAGACACACGGCCGCGAATTTGTTGGAGTATGCTAATCCGAGTACGATTGTTGTCTACTTGCACGCTTCGGTCCAGAAAATCCTCTTCACCAATAAAGGTAACGATCGATATAAAATCTCCAATTAAAATTAAAATATTACTAATAATTAATCCGCATTTATACTGAGTAAAATTTTATGAAATTGTTTTTTTTTAATTTACACCTAACATTTTATGGATGGTTAAACTATATTTTTAGTTTTTGATTTTTTTAGTTCGGTCAATCTTTTATTTTAATTAGACAGTAATTTTGTATGTATAATTAAAAATTCACTAAATTATAATAAGTGAATTGACTTAATTAATTCGGTTAACTAAGGTTGTTTCCAAATACTTTTTTTTATTATTAAATCAGTGATACAAATTGTAATTAATCTTTTTTTCAAATATTTTCTGTTTTTTAAATAATATTAACAAAATACAAGGCCCAAGACACATTTAATCTTAAGATTACCAATTAAATGATCACTATACATTTTTTATCTATCATTTGGATATGAAAATTTTGTTTTTTTTAAAGGAAATTCAAGGCCCAAAGCATATGGTGTGATATTTCGGGATGCAAATGGAGTGTACCACACAGCTGAAATAGCGGTGCAAGACGCAATGAATGAGGTGATCTTATCAGCCGGTGCCATCGCAAGCCCACAATTATTGATGTTGAGTGGTATAGGCCCCAAGGCCCATCTTGCGGCCCATGAGGTGAATCCGGTTATCCTAGACCACCCCATGGTGGGGCAAGGGATGGGTGATAACCCAATGAACCCGGTTTTCATCCCTTCTCCTGAACCCGTGGAAGTGTCCCTTGTCCAAGTCGTTGGGATCCCCAAGTTTGCTAGTTACATTGAAGGTGGAAGTGGCTTAAGTCTCTCCTTTAGTTTGACCCGTGCCTTCTTTGATACCGTTTTAAATCTTCTCAATAAGGTATCAATTAGGTGACATAAATTGCATATTATCAATTAATATAGTAACATGTAATAAAATTTGGTTTAACACAATGCTCTACGCTATTTTTTTATTATGCAGGAAAAACTCCCTAGCCAATCCATCTCAAACTTTTTGAAATCTTTGGATCTTGGATTCAACCTGACAACACAAGGGGGTGTGATTTTTCAGAAAATAGCTAGACCTCTCTCGAGAGGTTACTTGGAGCTGCGGAACACGAATCCAGATGATAACCCTTCGGTGACATTCAATTACTACCAAAATCCAGAGGATTTGAATAACTGTGTTGAAGGACTTAGTGCTATAATCAATGTGATTGATTCGAAAGGATACTCCAAATACAAGTACCCTGGAGTGAAGGGTCGTGGACTTTTGAATCTCATTCTTGCCCTTCCTATCAATCTGAGGCCAAGGCACATAACTTCGACGTTCGATTTGAAGCAGTATTGTATAGATACGGCGATGACTATTTATCATTACCATGGAGGTTGTCAAGTTGGAAAAGTGGTCGACAATGATTACAAAGTGTCAGGGACTGATGCTTTAAGGGTCATCGATGCATCCACGTTTCTCAACTCTCCGGGGACTAATCCTCAAGCCACGATCATGATGCTTGGAAGGTAAGCACATACACATAAACCAAATGAAACAAATTTATCCAAACATGTAATTAATATGAGATATAATTGTTTGATACTATAACATATAATAATCCTTGGAGATTTATAATGTGTAGGTATATGGGGCAGAAGATTCTTCGAGAGAGGACGGATTCCCGAGGAAAACAAGAAAGAACATGAGATTTTAAAGATTCTCAAAAGTCTAACAGGAGAACAATACTCTTCACATAGGCAGTATCAATTTAATTTATGTCTCATACTTATTACATCTTCTTCTTCGACACAAGAATATGTAATGTTGTTTTTAAACAGGAAAGATGTGAAATGAACAAAAAACGATTATTAGTTGTTTTTAGAATTTTTTTAAAAAATATATAAATGTAAAATTAATTCAACCAAGAAAAACGTTTTTACAATAAATGCTTTTACTTTGATATTTAGCCAAAAAAAGATGAAACAAAAAATGAAGTTGAGATCGGGATTAAAGTTTTTAGCGTGTTCTTCTGCCTTCCATCTTTCAGATAGAGAGAAATCTATTTTTTACTTGCATAACATTTTCTAATTCAAATTTGTTAATATAAACGAAACTCACAATTAATATATAGTAGATATAAGGGTATATTAGGTGTTACAAACTACTTTTTAATGCATAATTAAATTTCTACTGATTGCGGGCGAGGAGAGATTCCAACCATCCATAAATCGATTTTCTTCCTGATTGTAAAACGTGGCCGAAGGAGTATAGTGTTATGAAACAAAAGGAGTATTGAATATATTTTAATATTAATTTACTATCATAGACTGATAAATTATTTGCAATTACAAGTTTGTATATTTATTATCTACTATTATAATTTTTGCGTTTTAAGTATAAAAATTGTATGGGTAAATTAAGAAATATATTTGAAAATACCGGGGGCGTAACATCGACCATATAATTACTATATTAATAAAAACAAAATCTAACATGGAAATTTATCACAAAATATAATTAACATGTAAAATCGTGAAATCTATCGACCAAACTAATGGTGCCAGATCTACAAAGGTCTGAAAATTAGAAGAAGCCAAAACTTCCATTGAATAAGACTTTGCCGTAACCGTGATGATAATATGGTTCCTTTTTTTTCACATACGGCTCTGAACAAGAGGATTATCCACTTCACCATTCTATAAATCGTATAAAGAGTCTTTTGCATGCCCCAAAAGATAAATTACGTACAAAATAGTATAACGTTTTCGGAGAGCTAATACTTTTTTTGGAGGATATATATAATCTCACACCATAATGGATTTTCATATATTCCGATTATTTCGTTTTATTATCATCGTAGTTTTCGTCTTCCACGGCTGGTGTTATTCAGATAAAGGTACGACTATTACTTTCTTCACTAACCATTTCAATTTATGATTTTTTTAGATTACTTTTAGTATATACTTATTCCAATTTTTTTTAATGAAATTTTGTTGTCTTGAAGCTGGTTATTATAGTTTTTTGAAAGATGCAACATCAGCACCAAAGTTATCTCACTTCGACTACATAGTCATCGGAGGAGGAACCGCCGGATGTGCACTACCGGCAAGGCTCTCCGAAAACGCCACCGTTTTAGTTCTCGAACGCGGTGGGTCCCCTTACGACAACCCGACGGCCACAGACATCGGAAACTTCTTAAACACATTCTTGAACATAACACCAAACTCATGGTCGCAGCTTTTCATCTCCGAAGACGGCGTTTTCAACTCACGCGCACGTGTGCTAGGAGGAGGAACGGTGCTAAACGCTGGATTCTACTCACGTGCGGAAGATGATTTCGTGGCGGAAGCTGGTTGGGAGAGAGAAGAGGTCGAAGCGGCTTACGAGTGGGTCGAGAAGAAACTGGTGTTCGAACCACAGGTTAAGGGATGGCAAACGGCGTTTATAGATGGTCTTTTGGAGGCTGGAGTGATTCCGTACAATGGTTTCACGTACGAACATATCTATGGGACTAAAACTGGCGGTACGATATTCGATCCGGATGGTAAGAGACACACAGCAGCGAATCTATTGGAGTATGCTAATCCGAATATGATTACTGTCTACTTGCACGCTTCTGTTCATAAGATCGTCTTCACCACCACAGGTATAATTTAGTTTTTCCATTATAAGAAGTTTGAGACTGAACCAACTGGATCTTGGACTAGTTGTAAGTTTTCAGGCGCTCCAAAGGTTGTGCATCCTTGAGTTGAGCCTTTAGTTTGATTCCCATTAGGAAGAGAAACAATCGATTTTCCGTGCATCTTTGAGACTTTTAGTTCGATTCTTATTTGGGAGATAGATTGAGTGTTTTTCATTTGACGAGATTAGGGTGTAGAACTTCTCAATTAATCTTATAACAAAAGTTATGATCGAAGATGGAGATGGCGTAACTCGCAGGGTCAGAAAATAGAGAGACTTATCACACACGTAATCAAATTTCTGGCTCTAGAATTATTTCTTTTTGTCAGAATTTGTGTTTTTTAGTTGATAATTTTCTATGTTCTTTTCAAGACCAAAATCAAAAAGACACTTATCAAACACGTAATCAAATTTGCTGGCTCTAGAATTATATCTTTTGTCAGAATTTGTGTTTTTTAGTTGATAATTTTCTTTGTTCTTTTCAAGACCAAAATGAAAAAGAAAAGACAAAACCTCGACACTTTGTTTGCTATTTATGATTTTTAAATATTTTTGATAGATGTCTTCCAGAGTAAATGCTAACACCATGTTTTGTGACATCATAAACAAGTTAAGGTTCAAATTAGATTTTTTTCTCTCTAAATCTTCAGTCTAAATCTTGACTTTCAATTGTTTGCTTTGGTGTTTGTAAGCAATAGCGTATCATATCATTATTGTGATGATTTTGGTCGTTGTCATCCGTCGCAGCCATTCATCATTCACCATACAAATTATTTTCCTACGCTTCGGATAAGATTTCTTATATTTTTTGTTTGTTCAGGAAATATGAAACCCAAGGCAAATGGAGTGATATTCCGAGATGCGAATGGAGTGTTCCACACGGCAAAACTAGCGGCACATAACGGGTTGAATGAGGTGATCTTATCAGCAGGTGCCATCGCGAGCCCACAGCTACTAATGTTGAGTGGTGTTGGCCCTGCGGCCCATCTTGAAGACCATGGGGTGAGTCCGGTCATCCTAGACCACCCCATGGTGGGTCAAGGAATGGGTGATAACCCGATGAACGCTGTCTTCATCCCTTCTCCTCAATCCGTAGAAGTGTCCCTTGTCCAAGTCGCTGGGATCCCTCATTTTGGTAGTTACATTGAAGGTTTGAGTGGGTTAAGTCTCTCTATTAGTTTGACACATAGCTTCTTCGATGGTGTTATAAATCTTCTCAATGAGGTATAATCAATTAACATTTTAGATTTTTATCTGTAATCTCAACATTGTACAGTTTTGTTATTTACACGACTATATGTTATTTGTGTATGATGTTTTATGCAGATAGAACTTCCCACCAAAACCCTCTCAAGCTTTTTCAAATTTTTGGACCTTCGATTTAATGTGACAACACAAGCAGGTGGGATGATTCAGAAAGTTGGTGGACCGATCTCGAGAGGTCATTTGGAGCTGCGGAACACGAATCCAGATGATAACCCTTCAGTGACATTCAACTACTACCAAGAACCTGAAGATTTGAATAACTGTGTTGAAGGACTTAGTGCTATAATCAATGTGATAGATTCGAAGGGATACTCCAAGTACAAGTACCCTGGAGTGAACGGGCGTGGATTGCTGGATCTCATGCTTGCCCTTCCCATCAATCTGAGGCCAAGGCACATAAACTCATTGTTCGATCTGAAGCAATACTGTAAAGACACCGTGATGACTATTTATCATTATCATGGAGGTTGTCAAGTTGGAAAAGTGGTCGACAATGATTACAAAGTATTAGGGATTGATGCTTTGAGGGTTATCGATGCATCCACGTTTCTCAAGACCCCAGGGACTAATCCTCAAGCCACGATCATGATGCTCGGAAGGTAAAACACTTGCGCATAAACCAAATGATCCACACATGTTATTTAATATAACATGTAATAATCCTTGGAGAGTTAAATGTGTAGGTATATGGGGCAGAAGATTCTTCGAGAGAGGGCGAATTTTCTGGAAACCAAAGAAGAAGCATGAGAGCTTAAGTATGTTCAAAAGTCTTTGTTGCTTGCAAGGCCACATATTGCAAGTGAATATTCCTCTGTATATGATGTAATGTTATATCTAAACAGATTTAAAATTTAAAGATGTGATGTTATATTTTGTCCAGGAACACGAGTGAATATTGATTTTATTAATCATGAAACTTAAAGCATTTAGTTCATTTAAAAATTTTATACAGAATATTTTAGGTTTCGAAAGAACCGCATATCAAAATTGAACATAAATAACGAACATATACTATTTGACGTAAGAAAAACAATATAACATGTATGTGTACGCTAACATGTGATTGCAACTTGAATAGTTTATATTTTCTAAAGAATTATTCAATGTTTCCAGATCTTTGTAACATTTTCTATATATGGTCCGAAAAAAATGTACTATATACATATATCAAATACGATGGTTTTGGATCCTAGATCATTCAGAGCACCCATATGCATGGTTTATAGCATTTAATAAGCCAGTGACAAAATTAATACATGCATGGCCTTTACAATTTCAATTTTTTTTATCCCTAACGCACTCACTATGAAAGTTTATATATTATGCCGCAACACTGTCAATTTTTGGAAGAAAAAAAATCAGATGAAAAAAGTGAGAGCATGCACTCTTGGTTTAAAGAAATAAACTAAGTAAGAATTAAAAATTAAGTGTAGAGGTCAAAGGGAATCACGAATTAGGTCAACGTGTGAACGCAAAAACAGCATAATTACGTAAGGATGAAGTTAGATTACGCTACGCCAGGACATGGCGGTACACTTGCAAAACATAATAATAGTATTATGATTTGGTCTCTCTCTCTCTCTCTCCATCCAATCAAAGCCGATGGCTTTCAGATTACGGCGAGACCGTTACGTCAACTGTATATACTATTATCTTATAATTCATTCCAAAGTATGGTCGACAAGTGTTGCTTTATTTTACTTGGATAAACATTCGAAATTGTGGGCGTGAATGAAGAACTAAACCGGATAATAATTATTTTTTAAGAAGTTAAATAAATTAAAAGTTAGTAAATATTCTATTCGGTTATAAACTTAACCAGGTTATAATTAATATTTATTTGATTATGATTTTTCTTTGTTGGTCTAAAATATCTTAACTCAAGCCAAGGTAAATTAAATGTGCAGATTAATTGTTTCATCGACAATTATAAATATGTAACAGTATTTATTTAAAAAATAATGGCAAAATAGATTATAAAAATATAATATATATGATATCAATATTAAATTATTTTATATGATTCTACTAAGATGCACTATATATTAACATAAGGTATTTACAACGAATTATGTTATTGAAGTTAAATATCTTATAATTGTTTTAAAAATCATAACTACGGGTACGATGCATATACAAACCTAGTTTTCTTTAAATCCAAATACTAATTAAGAGATTCATTAAAACATATGAACCAGTGAATATTATAAACATCAAAATTCAAGTGATTATTTTTGAATGATGAAATCTTGAGAGAATATCTTGAATTAACTAGAATTTAAAAATAATCACTAAAATAATCATAAAATCAAAAAATTTCCCACATAAAAGATATATATCATATTGATTCAGCATCTTGATTTTATGATATATTTCTTTTATGTGGGAAATTTTTAAAAAAATTCTTTTACTCGGATAAACTTCACAAAACGTGGGAGGTATTGATAACAATTATGGACACTACTTTGTGTAATCAAATATTGGAGAAATAAAAAAGGATAAATTTTTAAAAAATAAAGGAAAATGGGGTATTCCCATTACATCCATGACTATACCCACATGGCAAAGAAGCTGGATTGAAAACGAAGAAACTAACAGCAAAGCAAAAAAAAAAATCCACGTTGAATTAGTCAGAAACTTCTCCACTTACTATTATTACATTTTGTTTTTCTTTCACAAATAATGTTATTAATCCACAAGACCATAACACAATCATTCAACTTCAATCATCCAAATTCCCCCACACACACCAAAACAAAAATTCACGTGGCACGTAGACCCACCATCGTTCTCGTTCTATTATATGTTTTTTCTTTTTTTCTCTGTTAAAACAACATAAACACACACACAACTTTGATCAAAAAGAAACATTCCCACAGGCTACGGCAAAGTCTTTTTCGACGGTGGCGTCTTTGGCCTCTTCTTTTGAAACCTTTTAGCTCTGCCATCTTTCACGTCCATAGATTCCTCTATTTTCTCCATGTTATATCACTTTTTATTATTTTATATAATAAAGTACTATAATATAGGGCATTATTCTACACGTTTTTTTTACCAAAATCCAAAATAATAAAAGAGAAGGCGAGCGAAACATTGCTTTTACAGAGTTAAGTGTGTTGTTAATTTGGTCTCTCGTATTGTTGAATATACTTTGAACCAAAAAGGTAAGTACATTGTTTCATGAGGGGAAAAAAAAGAAGTTACATTTTTTTTTTGAAGTTTGTTTTGTCAACAAGAATGAGTTATTGCTTACTACTCTGCATCCTTTTAATTTATTATCTGCCAAACCACGGGGACACGCGCTTTTAAAATAGTTTAGTTTTTTTAAGAAAACTAGAAAGAAAAAAACAAAGTTGAAAAGTCATTTTGCTCTCTCACAAATCGTTTCCTCAGCCATGCGAACTCAGACTCAAAGCTTTCTCTCTTCGTCTTTTAGCTAGCTTTTGGTTTTTACTTCTTTTTTTGTTTTTCAGGTCTTTCTCTTCTTCTTCCTCTAATCTGTGAGACAGATTCAGATCGAGTTTCGATTTTCTCAGCTTCCGTGTTTTATCCGGCTTACTTCTTGTTGCTTAAAATCCTATTTCCAGTTGTCGTCTTCTCGTTTTTTTTTGGTCTCACGATGAGTAAGAACTGGAAATCTGTTCGATTAAGGCTCCAAATGCTTACTCTCATGGTTTTTCTGGTGATTTTGAGCTTCGATTCGTGCTTTTCGTTCGAATATGAAGGTACTATATAGCGGTTTTCGTTTCTATTTTTTGCTTGTTTGGCTGCCAATAAATTACAAGCAAGTTCATGATAATTTATTGTTTTTTCTCCACTTTCAGGTGTGAATTTTCTGGAATTTGAAGAGACAGTGACGAAAGATCTATGGTATGATAGAGATTTCGCTGATTTGTAAGTAGCAGCTTTCTATTTTTTCTTCTGTGATTGCTTTGAATTTGTACGCAACTTGCTTGCTTTACTATGTAGATTTATAATTATCAGTTGATGCCTGAGCTTTATACATGAGGCGTTTTGGTGCTTTTTAACTTCTTTTAATTTGGTTTCTGAATTGTAGTTTGGTAAGATCTAATGTGCAATGAAATTTGACACTGCAACTTTATTTTTCAATGTGGAATTAAAACATGAGTTTGAAAATGAATTTTGGTTACCCATCAACATCAATGTAGTTGGTATGGTAGATCTACGACTTTTAACACCAAACATTTAGATTCTTTGAGTGAACTGATAACCTTTGAGTGGTAAACCTTCACTTATGTAGAGAGAAGTTGTTGTTAGTGGTTACACAACATGAAGACAGACGCTGTCTTATGTTATATTCTTAGACTTGCTACGTATTCGTCGACAGGATCATTTTGCTATTTCCTCTGTCTTATACTCAATTTCATTTTTACCTTGTTCTTTTCTTCTTGTAGGGGAGCTGTTAGTTTCCACAGGAAATTACTTGGCCGTTTCCGGAACCCCTACACCCATTTGGATGCGTACAAGGACCGCCCTGTGGCATCTGTTACACCACCGGTTCGTTTTCCGAGACCTAATACCAGTAAAACCTTAACATCACATCCACCACGTCAAAGTCAACCTGCCCTACATGTTTCTGCTCCACCCCCTTCTGTGCACCTTTCAAATTTTCCTAGTCTAAGCGGAAGTTCCAAAGCTTCATCAAACAGCATGGTTCCTATTGTGGCTGGCTGCATAGGTGGTGCTGTGTTTCTTCTTCTTTTAGCTACTGGTGTCTTCTTTTTCAAAAGTAAGGCTGGGAAATCTGTGAATCCGTGGAGTACAGGTCTTAGCGGACAACTTCAGAAAGTGTTCATAACTGGTAAATATATTTCTACTCGCTTCATACATTATGTAAAGTCGCATTTTTGTTCTGGAACATTGAAATTAACCTTGTTGTCCAGAATGTGGGGGAAATCGACGTGCTTGCCTTTTTACGACTCACTTTTTTCTGATTGTCTACTCAGGTGTCCCAAAACTCAAAAGATCTGAGATCGAAGCTGCCTGTGAAGATTTCAGTAATGTCATTGGGTCTTGTCCCATTGGTACATTGTTCAAAGGGACACTATCTAGTGGGGTGGAGATAGCTGTGGCTTCTGTTGCTACTGCTTCTGCTAAGGAATGGACTAATAACATAGAAATGCAGTTCAGAAAGAAGGTATTTACGGTGAACCAGTTCCCTTATATTTTTCTTAATGTTTTGATTGCCATCGTCTTATCGTTTTCTGTTTTTTTTGATAATTTCAGATCGAAATGTTATCTAAGATAAACCACAAGAATTTTGTCAACCTTCTTGGTTACTGTGAAGAAGATGAACCTTTCACTAGGATCTTGGTCTTCGAGTATGCATCAAACGGATCTGTCTTTGAACATTTACACTGTGAGCAAAAAAAAAAGCTTTTATACTCGCATGAGTCATTACACTTTAAGTTGTCTCGTTTCCTTAATGGTTTTGATAAATGGGAAACAATATTACTTTTTTTTTCCAGATAAAGAATCAGAACATTTGGACTGGATAATGCGGCTAAGAATAGCAATGGGTGTAGCATATTGCCTTGACCATATGCACGGGCTCAAGCAACCTATAGTCCACAGCAATCTTCTCTCATCAACAATTCACCTCACAGAGGATTACGCAGTCAAAATTGCGGATTTCAATTTCGGCTACCTAAAAGGCCCATCCGAGACAGAAACCAGCACCAACGCACTCATAGATACACGCATCTCAGTCACAAGTCAAGAAAACAATGTTCACAGCTTCGGTTTGCTGTTGTTCGAATTGATGACTGGAAAACTCCCAGAGTCTGTTAAAAAAGGCGACTCGGTAGATACCGGATTGGCTGATTTCTTGAGAGGAAAGACTCTGAGGGAGTTGGTGGATCCGACACTGGAACGTTTTGATGAGAAGATTGAAAATATAGGCGAAGTGATCAAAAGCTGTGTAAGGGCAGACCCGAAACAGAGACCGACAATGAAGGAAGCCACAGGAAGGTTACGAGAAATCACAGGATTGTCACCAGACGATGCTATTCCGAAACTTTCACCTCTCTGGTGGGCAGAGCTGGAAGTGCTGTCCACTGCGTGAAGAGTACTACGTTGCTTCATAACGAAACTGTAAGTATTATGAATATGAAGTTACTGTGAGGTTTTTGAGTCTCCTTTGGAGCTCGTTACCTCTCTTTAGGCCACTTTCATCTATATATATAAATCTATGTTAGTCTCTGTAACGACTCAAAAATTCTGGTAAAAGAATCTGAGATCACGGTAATACTCCTTTTTGGTATGCATAATGTTTATGGTGGTCATTGTGTTTGTAATTAGTTAATGTTATTAAATTCTTCTAAATGTTTAATCAATCAAGTAGATAAAACCGATCAAAGAATATAGTTGAAAAATTTTGAGTTAAATTTTTCTAAATGAAGTTTCATTTTCATAAACCCCCTCATAAATCACATGCGACATTTCGTAGCTAATCAAACATATTATGTGAATGTAATATGTTACCCCCCAAAAAAAAAATGTTGGAGTCGACATGAACATGGCCCATACCCATCGGTGTAATCCAAAACGATGCCATGTGGACCGTCAGATTAAAGATTGCATCACACGACAATCACACATCGTCTACACAATCAAATCCTTTGCTGCTGGTTGGATTTTTTTTTTTGTTAACCATACTAATTAAAAAAATAAAATAAAAAGCAACAGAAAAAAAAAGAAGCAAAATCGTACATTGAGAGCTTTGGGAGGAGGGTATATGCTTCGAGTATCTCTCCTTATCCCTCCTCCGGGTCCTCTTCAAAAGCCCACTCCTCCTCCTTCTTCTTCTTCCTCCTGTAACCTCTTCTCGCCATGGCTAATCCTCAAGCTTCTCCGATTCTTCACAACCAGAATCATCTCTCCTTCTTCCGCTTCCGAACTACAGATTCTCGTCCTTCCTTCAGCTCTCTGCATTTCAGGAAGCCTCTGCTCTTTGTCCCTTCTTCTTCTTCGTTTCCTTCTTCATTTTCCTCGCAATTACCGCAGAGCGAGCAGCAATGTAATCACCAGGTAAGACGCGTGTCCACCGTGCCTGTGGAGTACTCGACACCAACTCCTCCGGAATCCGACGATTTCTTATCGGAAATCGATCGGCTTAAGGCTCTCCTATCGAAACTAGACGTTTCCAAGGACCTACGGAGGAAGGAAGCGGTCATCGACGCTGATTCCAGAGTTCGTCGATTCTTCAGCGAGAATCGAGGCGGTTTATCTAAGGTTTTAGGCTCAGTTGGTTTGAATTCGAAAGAGATGTTTCTCATCAAGTGTGTGATCGCGGCCGGGCAAGAACACGCGCTCTGTGTGGGTTACGAGGAAACATTTGAAGAAGAGGAGGAGGAGTATACAGTGAGAAGCTCGGTGAAGAACGCGCTTTACGCGTTGGTTGAGATGATAGAGCGATTTGATGTGAAAAGTAGTGACTATAAGGGTAGAAGAGAGTCGGGTACAATTTTAGACGCAGAGGATGTTGCTCAATTTAGAAAGTTCTTGACGTTTCTGGGAGAAATTGAACAGTTCTACGATTGCATTGGAGGAATCATCGGGTACCATTCCGTAACCTCCTTTATTAGATAAATTTGATCAATCCTTGAGAGGAGAAAAATGCGATTTCTCTCTTTGATATATTCACTGCTGAGACATGCATGGTTGTTTGTCAGATATCAGGTTATGGTTCTGGAGCTTCTTCACCAATCGACGAAGAGGCATAATACTAACCGGTCACATCTTGTGGAAGAATCTTTGGGTTGCCAGTACTTAGAAATGCACACTCCTAGCGTTCTTGATCTCACTCAAGAGAAAGAGTATGCCTCCCAGGCTGCACTATGGGGAATTGAGGTTAGAAATGTGCTATTGCTTTCAGTGTAAACCGAGTTTATTGTTTTTGCTTTCTCGATTATAAGTTGTTATACATATTAGGGATTGCCAGACCTAGGTGAAATATATCCCCTAGGAGGTGCAGCAGACAGATTAGGTTTGGTTGATCCAGAAACAGGAGAATGCCTTCCGGCAGCAATGCTTACTCATTGTGGACGAACTTTGTTGGAGGGACTTATTAGAGACCTTCAGGTACATGTTCACTAATTACTTGAGTGACTATTGGTAGGTTTGTTTGAATTTGAGTGAATGAAGGGGAAAAGATCAGCGTATGAGGTATGAACAACTGTATCTGTTCATGTGAGTTACTAATGTTTTTTGGTTATCCTTCCTTTTTGTTTTTGTAATTAATAGGCTAGAGAGTTCCTTTACTTCAAACTTTATGGAAAGCAATGTGTCACACCTGTTGCCATTATGACAAGTGCTGCAAAGAAGAACCATGAGCATGTAAGCTCGCTTTGTCAAAGGCTCAAATGGTTTGGAAGAGGTGAATCAAATTTCCAACTCTTTGAACAGGTATAGGAAACATATGTTTTCTTTTGCTTCACATTACCCTATGTGGCAACAACTGTATATTGAGTATACTCACGGATAAAAAATGGCTTTTGATCTTTAGCCTCTCGTCCCTGCTGTCAGCGCTGAAGATGGTCAATGGATAGTATCAAAACCTTTTGTGCCGGTAAGTAAACCGGGTGGTCATGGTGTGATTTGGAAATTGGCTTATGACAAAGGTGTCTTTAAATGGTTTAATGACCATGGAAAAAAAGGAGCAACCGTTCGACAAGTTAGGTTAGTCACTGGTACCTTGTCTAGTTGTTCATTAGAATGAAATTAGAACTACCTGGAATTCTGGATTTAGTGCTGATTTTTGTGATATTGCAGTAATGTTGTCGCTGCCACGGATGTGACTCTCTTGGCCCTGGCTGGGATTGGTTTACGGTATAAAAAGGTAGGCTTGCATTGTATGTTTAGAATCTATACGTTAGAAGTAGATTCAAAAGATTCATTATATCCCTTTTGGAGATGAAACTGATGAGTATCTGGTGTTGATTGCAAATGGCCCCATGTTCGCTGGGCTTGAAGAAGATTGAATATCACATAGTAAAGTTTCTTGAGCTTATATGATGGATAAGTTCTTGTAGAAGTAGGAGCTCTGTCATTCGCCTCGAACTTTGTTTAGTTAGTTTTTTGGCAGTTAACTATCTACTAAGATATGGCTATGCTTCCCAAACTTGCTTACTAGTTGTAAATACATTTTTAACTACGTATCACCATCACCGCTCTACCACTTCAAGAAAAAAAGAGAAAAAGTGAAATAATACCTTTTTGGGCTTGGAAACAATTGATTACCGCAAACCTTGATATATTGTGAATCTTAATGTAACAGAAACTTGGGTTTGCATCCTGTAAAAGGAATGCTGGAGCAACGGAAGGAGTTAATGTATTGATGGAGAAGAAGAATTTTGAAGGCAAGTGGGAGTATGGTATATCATGCATTGAGTACACAGAATTTGATAAATTCGGAATCTCCAACAGATCACCAACTTCAAATGGGTATGGGATTTCTGTCATTGAGTTTGTTCATGCTTAAGTTAAAAGTGCATATATCTTAGAAATTATTCATAGTATCTCTGTTCTAGCTAAAAAATTAGAGTGTAATTTGTCTACTCTTTTGTTGTCTGCCTTTAGTGTTAGGTATTCTTTCTTGTTCTCTGGTTTAAATCTTGTTCTATTTATTAATTTGAATGTTCAGTTCTCATATATTTCTTCAGCTCAGAGTGCAAAGAAATTCAAATCATTATTTCTTTTTTACTTTTGAAGCTTGCAGGCTGATTTCCCTGCCAATACAAACATTCTATATGTAGATTTACATTCTGCTGAATCAATTGGGTCGAGCAATAATGTAAAAAGTTTGCCAAATATGGTTCTCAATACGAAGAAGCGAATTGAGTACACTGATCAGTACGGAGACCATCACAGGTTTGTATTTCTGAACACTTGTGCTGACTGCTCTTCTATGTTCCCTTGTTATAGTCACCATTCTTCTCGTCATAGTTTGCCTAGTACCCTCAGTCAAATCTAGACTGCTGCGTAGCTAAAATGGAATTATTCCAATTCCTCTTGACTCCTAACACTTTTTTCTAGATCCCAATTACTTTGAAATGCATACTTCAAATAAACTTTAGGAGTTTTTCTAACATCGTTAGCAACTGTCTTACTATTTTCCTTTTTGGGCAGCGTTATGGGTGGTAGATTGGAGTGCACTATGCAAAATATAGCAGACAATTTCTCAAATAAATTTCCATCTAGATGCCAGGGCAGCCTAGAAGGTAGGTTTGTTTAAATAAGTTGCAAAGTTGTATCTATGTCTGTAATTAGGTGTTGCTTACTCTCTTAATATGATCTTACCAGACAAACTGGATACATATATTGTGTACAACGAACGAAGAAGGGTCACTTCATCAGCGAAGAAGAAGAAACCACACGCAAGTGCTGCACTACACCAGGTGGTCTTTCTTTAACCACTTGCTTAGCCGTCCTTTGTCTTCTTCTCTTGCCTCATTGCATTGATTTGGATTCAATCGATTTAATTTTTTTATTCAGCGTAATCTAACTAATTTTCAACCTTATTTCTTTCCTTACAGACTCCAGATGGTGCACTTTTGGATATACTCCGGAATGCATATGACCTCCTTACAGAATGTGATATCAAAATTCCCATGGTTAGTTCATAGATAAATCTCTTACATAAGACGTCTATTTTGCAGCCATGAAGCTGTTTTACATTTCTTTGTAAATCTTATCAATAACAATTTCAGATTGAGAATTGATAATAGTTTCATTCTACTTCTCCAGGTTGAACCTAATGATAAATATGTGGATTCCCCACCGCCGTATCTCATCCTTCTGCATCCTGCTCTTGGTCCTCTTTGGGAAGTTTCAAAACAGAAAGTAAGTCAATAGTCTGTACATGACACTAGAAATTCCCGTCTGCTTATGTTTTATGCTTAAGAAATTCTAGCAAAAGCTTTATTATAATTGATCTTATTTGATCATTGTTACAGTTCAATGGAGGGTCAATTTCCAGTTGCTCGGAACTGCAACTAGAGATTGCAGAGTTCTCATGGAACAATGTTGAGGTTCATAATGTTTAATTCTCTGCCAACTAGATTTCGCATAGCTTTCACCTTGTTGATTTTCTCATATACTAAATCAACTTATGCCGTATAGGTCGATGGTAGCCTGATCATCAATGCTGAAAATGCCATGGGTTCAACAACAATTAACGAAAATGGTGAACCAATATTACAATACGGACTAAGGTTAGAGCAATTAGTAATAATATTCTTGTACTTCAATATCTCTTTAAGATATACATGTCTATCATTGGTTTGCATATTTGTATTCACAAGGAACCTATTGTTTTTTTTATAGATGTGGCAAGTGCAAACTGCATAACGTCAAGGTAGTGAACCAAGGAATCGACTGGAACAGTATATCAAATGTTTACTGGAGAAACGATGTGAACAGGCATGAGACGTGTAAAGTCATATTGCACGGAAATGCAGAATTCGAAGCCAGCAATGTAACTATAGAGGTAAAGTAACGTGAAAGTTAGAAAAACCCTTGTGCAAAACGGTGGTTAGAGTGCCTACTTTCGATGAAGTGATCTATACTCTCTCCCTGGATTATACAGGGAAACCATGTCTTTGAAGTACCTGATGGCCACAGACTGAAGATCACGCGAGGAAGAAATCCAGGTCAGTGAATTCTATTAAAAAGGAAAAAAAGGAATGATAGATTAGAAATCAGGCCAAACTAACACTAATATTGATTGATTTACATTATTTGGTGTTTAGATTTAGGTTTAAGCATCCACTTGGAAGCGATAAAAGAAGAGGAAATGGAAACAGGAAGCTGGTATTGGAACTACCAACTCAATGGATCTCACATTCATCTTGAACAAGTACAGGTTTCACAAAACTAACGCCATCCATTCCAATAATTGGGAGCTAAGCTAAGCCTCCCAAGTAGAAAGTTTCATGTAATACAGCACATATATGCTGCAAATAAGTAGATAGTGTCCTTTGCTGTAAATGTTGCTTCCCCTTTGTAAATTAAACAAAATCGTTTCACCATTCTATATCTAATGTGTTCGATTCTGTCTCTAACTGTTAAGTGAAAAGCTTGAGCATTGATACTTGCACATGAATGCTTGATTTGAAGCCACCAATAAAATACAGAGATTATGCGTATCATGAAAAGTTCTATAAATTCTGATCTTCATGCGCCAAAAATGCAGAGAAGCTTATATTACAAGACCGTTCACATTTACATTCTCTGTTCCAAGATCCAAAGGAAGAACCCCCTAACCAGACATCTCCCTCAGTCTCTCTGTCAGTTTAGTGTTTTGCTCTTTGTAATAATGGTGATCGTCTTTCTTAGAATCAATCAACATTGGTCTCATAAAAATCACGCAGAGCATTACCCATTCTCAATCCTCTCACAGACATCTCTTTCAAAACCAGCTTGGCTTCCTTAATCCTCTTCCTCTTTATAAGCTTACTAGCCAAACTCCCCAAACTCTCTTCATCCAATCTCTTATCTTTTCCGGCGTACGCCATCACGAACTCGATACCCTGCGCATAGTAGCCATTCTCCACCATCTCTCCTATAACGTGCGCATGAGTGGCGTACAGTACCGGTAACCCTTCTTCCTCCATCCTCCTCAGGATCGCCATCGCTGCTTCCACTTTCCCCGACTTGCACGCGCCCAACACAAGCGCGTCGTATGTGCGCGTGTCCGCCGACATCCCTTCCTCCTCCATCTTCCTCAGCACCTCGCTCGCCTCCGCCACGTCACCGTCGTAGCAGTGCGAAGTCAAAAAATAGTTGTATGACGTCACGTCCATGGGGACCGCGTGAGATCTCATCAATTCCACCACGCCCCAAGCTTCTTCGACCTTGCTCTTCTTCGTGAGCGTGTTCAGGATCGGATGGAATGTGCAAGACGAGAGACTGAATCTCCCGATCGCCATATCGCTGATCAGGATCAGTGCGTCGTCGATGCGGCCGAGTTTGCAGAGACGAGCGATGAGGGTCTCGTAGGCATGTTTACGCGTGTAACCGGCGTCGGTCTGAGGTAAAATGCGGCGGAGATCTTCGAGTGAGGAGGAGTAAGAAGCAGTGTTAGTTAGGAATTTGAAAGTTGCGGTGGTGTTGAAACAAGCGTTTACGACGCGGCTGTTCAGGAGACGGCGTACGGCTTCGAAATCGCCGGAGCTTCCTGCTTCGCAGATGAGGTTATCGAACTCAGTGGTAGTACGGCGACGAGAAGGAGCAATTGGATTGGTATTTACGGTGGAGATAGAACGTCCGGAGATCGATTGCAGGATAAATCTCGAACTGGTTGCTTCTTTAACGTATCGCCGGAGAAGAGACATCGTCGAATTAAAGGCGCCAGAGATTAGTAAAACTGAGAGATTTCTCTTGTGTAGGGTTTAGCCGGAACATTAAGGAAGAAGACAGTCGAAGACACTGTGCGTGATGAGAATAGATGGGCTTATTTGGCCCATTATAAAATAACAGGCTGATGTTAAAATCCCATATATCGTTCCTTTACGGTTTCTGGAATATATACTTAAATCTTATCTTGTCTTGTCACGCAAACAATGAAATCATAAGAACTAAAGTAATATGATTTTCTTTTACTTTTCTGATTTGATTTCAGAAAGATTAGCGTGGCTCGGTTTTTCAGAATATTTCTTCCATTTTTTCCAAATGAACAATAACTTAATTAGTTTAAATCTATTTTTTCTGAAAAGTGAAAAATAATTAGTTTTATCAAGAAATCTTTTTTCTTGTGTTAGGTGATGTGATGATATGAATACATTGGCTTTTTGCTTTTGGTATAATTAATCTATTTGCATAGCTGTTTTAGAAAAAGCAATCACAATTTAATAGCAAAATTATGTGTACTACTTACTACACAGTATACACTCAAACGGTCTTTTGCCAATTGATGAACTTCCCCAAGTACGCATTTCAACTACAACTCTCACTCTCTGCTTGATGGTTTCCGAAAATCCATTAAAACTTGTCCAAGATCTTATCTTTTAGTTTTCGTTGAAGTGAATGCCACCGAGTTTCCAGACAACGTAAGTAGTAGCAAACATCACTGTGCTTATGAACACAAAGGAAAAAGCAATGACGAGTATATCTGCGCTTCCCGGGAGATCAAAGGTAAGTCCTTTCTTTGGCATACCTCTCTTGCTATCATCAAGCATGTTTGTTGGTGCTTCGGGTAGACCCGGTTTCCTATTTGATTTCTTATCACTTTCCTTAAGCACCTCAAGGATTTGGCTCCCCATTTTGGGTTTTGATGGTTTCGGTGTTGCTTCTGTGTATCGGCTAAGCACACGAGCTGCTCTTAGTCTTTCTCTTGCTGTCAATGGTGCTCTTTTCGCAGAACTGCTGTTGCCTGGTTCGACGGGCTCACTTGCTGCTTTATTTGAATCCGAAGAGGGAGTATCGACCGATGTTGTTGTGATGGAATTGTCATTCGTCTCCAAACAAGATAAAACCAATCTTCTTTTGCTTGAAAGTGTCAAACTTGTTGAACCATTTAGAGAAATGTGGAACGCGAAAGGCCAAGGCTTTAACGGTGTAGCTTGAGTTGAGAATCTTACAACAGGATGGGATCTGTTATGAAGCTTCAAAGAGAGAAGATTTCAGCAAAACAAGCAAAAACTCTTATCAAAGCATCAAGCTTTCTGCATCCAAGAAATACAGAAAGCATTGGTTTTCTCAAACTGTATAGACCAATCAAGGAGATATTCAATTGTGGAATTGCATCGAATTAAACTCAGCTCCATCAATCTCCAGGGAAAACGAGAAAGCTTTCGACTTTTAATTCAGAACCAAATGAATTTCATCCCAATTAAAGTGGCTCTTGAGCAATTACATACACAGTCGTATGAGAAGAAGAAATCTTATGCTCATCAAAGTAGACGAAGACAGTAAATACTTACCGGAGAAGTGAAGCCGGCGTTGAGAGCGACGGCCATCGTGAATAGATGAAACGTATTTTTAAGAGCGATGCATATGGAAGAAGACGAAGAGGGAAAAAACCTTTGTGTTTGTGGCAGTGAAGCTAAGCAGAGAATCCCAAGATTAGGTTCTCTTTCTTCCACTCGCTTTTTATAGCGCGTGCAAACCACGTGGTCTCACTCTAATAAAACCAAATTGCAAAACACAACCGCAACTATGATGTATATAGCTGGTTCATATAAAAGTCCATTTGAACAAATTTGAGGCCTTTTTTGTTTGTTTTTGGTGTCAATTCTCAAGCCTTATCAAGGTACAAATTACAACTCATGTACAAGTTTTGATTAAGAGCATGAACACTTTTACATTCTTTTTTTCTTCTTGCAACAATCATTGACTTTGTAAGTAGTTAGTCGTTTGCATTGATGAGAGGACCCATCTAAACAGCTTTTCTTTAGTGACAATTTCACACATGTAAATAATTGATGAAAGTTTCATGTGATTAAGAAAATATGGAAGATAATACAATTTATAGTTTTTTAGCTTTTGTTCTTCTCTTGTTAGAAATGCTTTTGTACCAAATAGGATAAATTTTGGATTATTCTATCCATCAAATGTAAAGTTGATAAGGCATGTCTATTAGTTATCTTTTAATGTTGTTTATTGTGTGTATTTAAAAATATTTTAAAAAGTACCTCTCATTGATCAGTCCAACTATGCAGCGATTACTAATCTCGTTGGACATTTAAATTAAACAAAAGTCAGAGGTTCTGATGATTATGTTATAATATATTGAAATCTCAACATATACTAAGACATGGTGAGGTATGGAAACAACCAATTCCAGCTCAACCAAAAACGTATTAACTTTGATCTGTATGGTCACGACTCTACATGTCTCACAGATTATTTTAATGGAATAAGCAAAAGACTTTTACTAGATCAAATGACAAATTGTAGTAAAGACAAAAGAATGTCGGATCTCCCTGAAGCTCATTTTTCTTTCTCGAGGAAAATTTCTGAGCTTTCTCTTGGCTCCTGCTAATTTTCTCTCGTACCAGATTGATTGACTCTTGTGTGTTTGTGTTGTGAGGTCAACAAGTGTTCTGCAATGGCGACATCTTCTGATGGGTTATTCGACGGCATGGATGCGTTGGGAGTGATCGGATACGTTTTGGAGCAAACGAGATTCATCTTCCTCGTACCGATTCTGAATGTTTTGGTGAATCTATGTCAGGTAATCTCTTTGTTGTTGTTCATAGAAGCAGCTTACATGGCTATAGTTGTAGCCATTGCCAAATTACGTGGACGAACACCAGAGAAAGTTCTCAGATGGGAACCCTTCAACAGAGATGACGTAGAGCTAGCTCCTTCCAGTAATCATCCAATGGTTCTCATCCAAATCCCAATCTTCAACGAAAAAGAGGTGACTTGGTTTCAGACAAAAACAGACCACTCTGTTTCAGAAAGCAGAGATTTATGTTTCAAGTCAGAGCACTCTGTTGCACTAGTGATCTTTTTATCCACAGGTATGCCAACTTTCGATAGGAGCGGTTTGCAAGCTATCATGGCCATTGGATCGGATGATTGTTCAAGTGCTCGATGACTCAACTGATCCACACAGTAAGGTCCTTTCGTTAAACCCGTTTGAATCTCCACTGATCTTTGTTTCAGCCTCGGCTATTACAAAGTATATAACAAAGTATCTTTTTGACATGAAATAGGAACTGGTTAGATTAGAGTGTAAGAAATGGGCAAGCGAAGGTATAAACATAAAGGCGGAGGTTAGAGACAGTCGAAACGGGTACAAAGCGGGAGCACTCACTGCTGGAATGAAGCATAGTTATGTGGAGGGATGCGAGTATGTTGTTATATTCGACGCAGATTTTCAGCCTGAACCTGATTTTCTTGAACGTACTGTTCCTTTTCTTGCCCACAACTCTGAGATAGCTCTTGTACAGGCTGGTTGGAAATACGGTTAGAACTTTCTTCTTCACTTTCGAGTTAGCTAAAGACCCCTTTTCGTCGATTTGTTCAAATGATTATGCTTGTTTGTGCGTGACAGTGAATGCCAATGAATGTTGTATGACAAGAATACAAGAGATGTCTCTTAACTATCATTTTGCCGTGGAACAGAAGTCTGGATCCTCCATACATGGGTTCTTTGGATTCAATGGTGGAGCATCCATATACATGCTCGTGTGTGTTTTATATTATACGATCCTAATTTGAGTCGTTATAAAGGAACATCATTGACTTCAGGTACTGCTGGTGTGTGGAGGATTTCAGCTTTGAATGAGGCTGGTGGATGGCAGGACCGCACGATCGTCGAGGACATGGATTTAGCGGTTAGGGCTTATTTAAACGGCTGGAAGTTTGTGTTTGTCGACAACATTAAGGTTTAAAATCAAGAAACTCTCAAATTGTAAGACCAGTGACTCACCTTGTACTGTAAATGACCTGAAAAATTCTGATTTTCAGGTGAACAACGAGCTGCCGAGCTCATTTAGAGCATATCGGTTTCAGCAACATCGTTGGTCTTGTGGTCCAGCGAACCTCTTCAAGAAAATGGCCATGGAGATCATCCGAAAGGAGGTTGGTAGATCACATAAACCCCTAAATCTGATTCCTTGGTGCACAAGCATAGTTCAATGAACTGTTATTGTTTGTTTTCTTCCATCGTTTGATACAGAAAGTGTCTTTATGGAAGAAGGCGTATTTGATATACAACTTCTTCTTTTTGAGGAAGATTGTAGTACACCTCTTCACATTCGTCTTCTACTGTCTGATTTTGCCTGCTACCGTTATATTCCCTGAAATCGAAGTCCCAAAATGGACAACTATCTACATTCCAGCAACCATCACTATCCTAAATGCTATTGCAACACCAAAATCATTCTACCTCATACTATATTGGATCTTATTCGAGAACGTAATGGCGATGCATAGGAGTAAAGGAACTCTCATTGGATTGCTAGAGACTAGTAGAGTTAAAGAATGGGTTGTGACAAAGAAACTCGGAGAGAGTAGCACTCTCAGGCAAAGCCTCATTCCTCACTATAGCTTCCCCGAAAGGTTTGACCATTTTCTTTTCCCCAACGATTCATTGCACAACATGTTGTTAGAACGATGATATGATTATATTTGTGCAGACTCCGATGGCGAGAGATAATGGTTGGAATGTATCTATTCATATGTGGATACTACGACTTTGTGTTCGGGAAGACATACCTTTATGTATACCTTTTCTTGCAGTCTACTGCTTTCTTTGTTGTTGGAGTCGGCTACATTGGTATGTCGGTTCCGAGTTAATCACCACTGATACGTTTAACTTCTTCTTCTTCTCCTACACATCATTCTTTCAAAAGGGTCGATTGTATAGAGATTTAAAGATGTGGATTTGTCATCAGATTACAGTTTCAATGGAAGATTTTTTGTGACTCATAAATAACGATCTAAAACTAAACACCAAACGTAAATGACATTTGCTACTGACATTTATTGATTTAAAAAACATATTAAAATCCGTAAATGGTTAACGAAAAATGGTTTTAGTTACGACTTGCCAACATTCTGTCACCATTCAAAACCTTACTATTATTTTTTTCTTCAAAACCTTATTATATATCAAACAATATTTTTATTTTCCCCAGAACAACATATATTATACGCCGCTTAAAGATACAGTCGATGAGGGCAAGTTTTATCCAATTAAATGACGAAAAAAAAACATTTGGCATCCTTTGCTTTCCACCTCATTCCAACGTTCAAGAGTACAAAAACAGTTAAAAGCTCTTTTTACCATTTTCATCCTAATAGATCACTCTAATAACCATAAGTAAAAAAAACAAAAAAACACATTTCACAATTACAATTTCAAGAAAAAATTATGAACATTATGACATCAAAATAATAAAATTTCGAGGAACCCGATCGATGGAGCAAAGAGGGAAAAAAATAAAAGAGAAAGATCAAATTTTCAACTTTTTTTTGTTGTTCTCTTTGGTCACGAACGGGAGATAATACGTGTGTAAAGGAACTCGTTCCACGTGTCAGGTAAACCGGGAAGACACCAGTGGATACAATCGGCGTAAGTGTTGGGATCAGCTTGTTGGTCCGGCGTCAGCATTTTGCCTTGTCGGATTGTGTGAACCGAAGTATGAGCATCTTTCCGGTATTCGGAGAGTCTCGTAATGTTGAGGAAGTAAACCGGAACTTTAAGAGAATGCGTGACGTTTTCCGCTACTGAAAACAGCCTGTAGTCTGTTCCTACGCTGAAGGGCATTGACATGTTTAGGATCGGTGTCGTCTCCAAAGCACACTTTATCCCATCTGGATTCTCCCAGTCCAAGCTCCTATATAAAGATAATATAAACAACAGTAAACAAAAAATTACGGAAACTTTCCTAAAAATTTATTCGTAAATATAAAACACAACACAGTTAAAAACGTATTAAATGTGCATGGTGGTTACACCAACTCTTTAAAATACAAAAATATTATAGAGAATTTATGTTTTCTTGTATATTTTGTTGGCTTTTCAAAGGACGAAGACTTGTTATCTCCTTTTCTGGTAGTTACTTGGTTTTCAAGTTACGGTACGTCCGCAGGTTAATAACATTTTTTTAAAGAAAAATTGGTACTTAAAATTAGTCATACATGTGGTTGTTATGTGTTTTGGAAGGCAAACAAAGAAAAATGTCATATTATAACATAAAATATAGAATAAGCTATGTTGCCATTGTAATTCTCAATCTATCAATAACCTAATCAAAAGAAAAACAAAATGATCAATCTCTTCCTATTTTTAGTCAATCATTTTGTTAAGAAAAAAAATGAATACAGATTAAAATAGTTTGTACAGATTAATAGTTGGTATTACTAACTCTGGTTTATATATTTATTTGGCAGGTCAATATACAGACTGATCATGCCACTAGCTAAACATGGAGAGTGGAGAGTGTGACCTCTCAAGTTGTGAGTAATTTCATATTGCAAGCAAAGCATCACTAGTTAAGACGAGTTGATTAAGCAACTAAGTAAGCAAGGCACAACTAATCTTAATGTAAAATTCAAAAGAGAGTTAAGGGATTAAGTTACTTGATGTGGAGAGGAGACATGCTGGCGAAGAAAACAGTGGTTCGTAGAGGATCAATATTCTGTTCCACCCAATCTCCCCAAGTCCTTAACACTCTCTGGTACGCTACTGGCCGTTTGATCTCTTCGTACTCAGTGTCCCCTTTATCGAACGATCCTCGTCTGCTTACACAATCTCAATTAGTAAACTTTGTAAATGTATAATAAATACACGTATAGGTAGTAATGAATACAGTAGCAGCACTTACAGGACTTTCATGTCGAATGTGTTCATCCACCAGATGTAAGTGTTGAATACAAGAAAGTCAACGCCTTTCCAGTTGACTCCATGCTTTTCTATGGACTCAGGCATTATTATTCGGTTTAGTATACTATGCATATTTGGATCATCTGAATTCGATTCCACCAAAAATGGCGCCCAATAAAACTCCACCGTCGCATTATAATCCTATATATAATCAAAATATAAAAAATTATTAATTACTTGTAAAATTCCAAACTTAACTACTCTCGAAACCAGCAACTCCACCAAATACATTATCTTATATAACAAATTAATTAAATGAAGATTGTTAATTTAATTACCTCGACTCGGAAGACGGAGAGAGAACCGGTTTTGTTCAAGCTTTTTCGACCGGGAGGAACCACTGATTGAACCAAACAAACCATTGATTCCCATTGATTCCGGTTTAGGGAATCCCCAACGAACATCATTCTCTTGTTTCTTAGCTTCTCCAGTAGCAATTTCGCTTTGAACCTTCACCGAATCAAACAAAACCAGAGAAGTTAGATTAACCAAAACTAAACCAACCAAATAATCGATTAAAAAAAAACAGAGCTTTTTGGTTTACTTTGGTAAAGAACAATCTCTTGGTTGCCATCTCCAATTCTGATACAGAGAATCTTTCCTTCCATTTCTCATGCAAGTCACTTGCGCCGTCAAGAACTCACACTGATCCTCTTTGTACAACGGATGCGTCTCGTTGTCGAAAACCCATTCTCCGGTGAACAAATCACACTCCTCCGGCGGCAATTCCACGTCGTCTTCTTCCTCCGTCGCAGCAAACAGCTCAATCTTCTTCTCTTCCTCTGTTTTCGATACCTCCTCCTGAACTGGCTCTGCTTCTCTCGCTGAATCTTGATCCGGGTCTAGGTTTTTGACCGATTCCTGGATTGGGTCTGCGTTTCCCGTGGAATCATGAGCTGGCTCTGAGTTCTTGATCGATTCTTGTATCGGTAGTGCCGTAATCTCTGTGATCGGTTTAGCCTCCTCGTGGCTCTCTTGGACGTCGCTTGGTTTTGAGCTGGAGAAAGGGAACTCGGCGATGGATTTGACGTCTTCATTGTACATGAAGATCCCGAAGAGGAAAACAGAGAAGACGACGACGAAGATCGAGAGATTACTGTTCTTCCTCTGTTTCATTGTTACTCCTGTTTCGAACAATGGAAATTTTCTTCTCCAGGGTTGCATCTGATTTAAAAAGAAAGAGTAGAAGAAAAAGAAATAGAAAAAAAAAAAACTACTTCAAGACTCTCTAAAATGTCAGTATGTTTGTGAGAAAGAGAGAAAGATCGATGGAAATATAAGAGCAACGAGTAAAGGATAATAACTAAATAATAAATACGAAATTTGTTAATGTTAACGTTAAATTAGTTTTGTGATTAATAGTTTGGTGAGGTGGGTTTATCTTGAACTGGTTTTCAAAGCCTTTCAGGTGAAGAATATATATATTTTTTAAATAAACTAAGTTGCTCTATGACATTAAGATGTAATCTATTCGCTTAACTAATCTATTTTGAAGTTGTTGTTATAGCAAAGTAAAGTTTGGAGAGAAGAGTGGATTCAAAGATTCTAAAGATTGTCGCAATCCTCACCTAGAGAAAGGGACTATAGAAACAACATCATAGTAAGTACATTTGCTTCAACACTTTTATAAGCATTCTTCTTTTCATTTTCACTGTCCACCAGCGTTTATAATCGATCCATTTATATCTTCGGATCACGAATTAGGATGAAATTCATAAACAGTTTGTTTATTTCCTAAACATAACATTCTACTGAAAGTCTGGATCATGTCTAATGTTCCTGATTAACCATGTTTCAGCATTATTCACGTATTTTATGTAGATTAGTACTAAAACAAAAATGTATGTTTCTTTGATAGTGATATTGCATGACATTATGTTTTTGCCTACAATATTAGTATTAAAGATTAAAGTCAGAATTTATTTGGTAAACTTAGGATGTTTCAGCCAGTTGACCTAATACCACTAGACGTGAATGCATTATCACATATTATTCTGTTTTTAAATACTGAGTTTTTTTTTTCGGATCAAACTTCAATATATAATTAATGATGTTTAAAAATTTACGTTTCAGTACTTGGTAATACAAGATTAATTTAGGAATGATACATTCTACACATCCCAATTTATTATCCAGAAAAATATGTACCACAGCATGCAAGACCGTGTATAGTATAGAAACTACAGTGTAATATCTAACCAAACATGTAACATAGTATATACATATTTATGTTTAGTACTGTATATCTTCATACAGCAGAACAAATTATATATATATTAAACTGAATTTTTACGTGCTCTATTCTTTATCAATTTTACAAACAAACAAACATATTCATATGAAAAACGAACAGAATTAAGAAACATATGAATAACGAATAAATGTTTAAAGCAATCGGTATCTTGCGTCTAAATCCAAACTAGTTCTATCATCTGTTGTTGTCTTAAAATTTGTTGTGATAAAGACACATATTATTTAAGTAAAAATACAATTTTATTCTCCCCTAATCACCAATAAGGCTAGCTTAGCACCAAACTAATTTTTTGTTTTGAAAAAAGTTAATCTCTTGTTTCTGTAACAATCATGCGTCCATCGCATGTTGAAGGCGAAGCATCCGTGTTCGTTAAGAGAAAAATAAATATATATTTTCCACCTGCAAAAGTAAGGAAAAAAAAAGACAGGTAAGAAACTCAAAATGATATATGAAACTTTCTGTTTGAGAAAAGTAAAAGCTAAGGAATCTCATAACACACACATTATATATAGAGCACCAACCATTACCAATCCATTTTATTTACATCATCATCTTCTACGTATATATAACATATATTTATTTCGTTGGCAGCTTTTGTATAAATGCTTTATTACGACTCCATTTGGCTTTAGTTGTTAGTTCAATATTTGAATCCTTTTGCTTTGAACCAAAGCCAAAGGAACCGAACCCTAACCTTTTGTATTTTTGTTTGTGCAGAGTCAGACACACACATATACATGTCCCTTTTATTTCGATGATGATTTTGCTTGAAGTTCACCACGTGCGTAAGGATGTGTCTGAGGCACACGTTCGTCCTTACACATCTGTGGCATTTTCTTATTAAATCTAAGAAAATTCTACTATATATTTTGGATGAATTTTATAAAATCAAACTTTATTAAACTTCACCATTTTAGGCATCCGAACAAATCAAATATAAATAAACAAAACAATCTATTTTTTATGATTTCAGAACCGACTCTGAATCCACTTCTTAAAAATATATATATGCTTTGTTTGAACACACTTTCTAATATTTTGTTTTGTTTATTTCATCTACAACCCACATACTCACACTACCAGGAAATTTGCTTTAATAGTTTGTTTTATTCGGATGAGTGACTAACTAATTACATGCTTTATAATATATCAATTTGAATAATGAGAAAAAGAAGGTGACTAACCAATCTGATGATAGACCACATATATATTATATATGTGGACAGAAGTAAAAAAAAATACAATTGATTGAAATAGTGTACTTTACGCACATGTCATATCAAAAGTTATGAACATAATTTTTTTCATTTTTGCAGCAAAGCTTCTTCTAGTGGCTTGCGTACCACAGTCTCGTTGAAGTAATTTGATTCTAGGCACATGTACACTATATAGATGGCATATATTGTTAACTTGTATTCCTCGAAATCCCAATCCATCTTTTCCTAAAACATAACAGTATAACACACACAAAAAGAGAGCATAATCTCAATACATATAATTTAGTGTGATGAAGATTGATTGAACCTGCACTGCTTAAGTGGCATATATTGGTGCATGAACATCCATGTGATGATGTTGTGCATGCTACTTGTAGAACCTGCACTGCTTAAGTGGTTTGAACAGGAGCTACTTCCATCATAAATATTTGACTCATAAAAAAAGCCCAAAATCGAGATAAAGATTATTACAGGAAACATCTGCAGATATGGATCGAAAATGGGCTAGACATCTAGTCAAGGCCCAAGAGTTTGAAATACAAACGAATTTAAACCATCTTTAAACAAAATTTTAACGAGTAATAATCACTAATTAGTATTGCATTCGAGCATCTGGATTCGAAATGATAGACTAAAATTGTTAGTCAAAATTTGGATTGAGAGCATTCAGAACTTAAAACCGTTAAATGAGAGGATATTGTTTAAAACGAAATAAATAAAGTTGAAAAATTGTAAGTGATAAAAAATGTAAATAAACATTTATAATGAATTACAAAAAAGAAAACACAAATCCTAATAATCGTTACAAAAAAAGTTATAATAAAGAAACATGGCTATAAAAATATTTATTAAATGGGCTACCCTTTTTTTATCTCACATTACTATATTTGATCAATGAAATTCAGACAAAAAAAAATTCAAGAAAAATGAGAAACAAAGTACCAACAATGAATATATTGACTAAAAAGTTATTAGTCCAATTAATATTCTATCTTTCCTTCTCGTAGTGACTACAAATCATATACTAACGGAAACAAAATAAAGAAAATAACAAAAATTAAAGAATTAAATTGCAGAGATGGCCCAAGACAGAAAATATAAAACCATCTAAGTTTTGCGTGTGTTTACGCCACAGTCTGCTCCTTCTCTCTGTACATTTGCTCAGCCCACGACATTATCCGAACTCTCTCATTCATCCCAAAGCCTCTCTCCGACACCACATTTTCTTTTACCAAAGAGTTAACCCACGAAACATCTGGCTCGTTCCTGTAATCTCTCGCTGCGTTACTGTTATTGTTACTGTTGTTGTTTCCATGGATTCCAAAGGAAACGCTTCTTCTCATCTTATTCAGTTCATCTCCTTGCATTCCCCACTCCAGCTTCCCGCTCGGCGATCCCCAATCAGAGAGATTCGATGGGGGTGCTGCTTGAGCAGCGGGTTTGAAACTCAAGCTGCGTTTCGCAAACGCAGATGATCTAGCATTCATCACTGCAGCTGCCACAGCCGCTGAAGAGTCGAATCCGTGGTGAGGAGGTGGTTGCCTTACCGGGGATGATGGATAATGTTGGTTCATGTTTTGGCCCATCTGAGAGTTCCTACTTGGGGAAGAAACATAAGACCCGAAAGTCTCTTCGGCATTGTTAAAACCGCGGAGTCTCATCTCCATCTCCATATCGATATCCATATCTCTAGCACTCAATGTCGACTTCAATCTGCTTCCACCATTAAGCTGCAGAGCAGGTGGAGTAAGAGTATTGACTCTGTTCTGCCATGAGCCGCCATTTCTTGGAGAGGAACCAACACTGTTAGCCATCGGAGAGACAGGAGGAGTCGAAACTCCTGAAGAATAGGCAAGTGGAGACAAACCCGGCATCATCTCCAAGCTGTTAAACGGAGACTGAGCCACGGCAGAGCCAGTTGAAGCATTAACAGGTCTCATCTCTTCGCGTTTATGCGCAAAGAAACAAACTTTCCTTGCACAACCCGTCTCATCTTTACAAAGCCGGGTTTTATACTGCGCCGGGTGAAGCCACGACTCGAAAACCCCGTGAGCGTACTCGCAAGAATCTCCTTTCGGGCATGACCCTTTACGAAACTCGGGACAGGGGACACAAGTGTAAGGATACTTCCTCGGATCTCTCCTCCTAGCGTTCTCTCCAGGATGAACAAAGGCACACTCGGTCCAATCGTGCGAATAAGCTCTTGAACACGGCTTAACCTTAAAGCTATACATCCTAAACTCATCACTCCCATAAACTCCTTCGTTAATATCAGGTAAAGACGCATCAGCTGGATACTTGGACACTATCTTGATCTCTTCTTCGACCGCCTCATTGATCAATCCACCACCAACAAAAGCACCTCCTCTCAGCAACAACTCAACCGCTTTCTTCCTAGGAGTAGCCACGAATCTCGAAACCCGAACAAACAGATCCAAAGGTTGATTCCCATTAGCATCAACAGAGTTAGCCAAAGCAGAAGCATCAAGCAAAGTGTTGATGACCTCAATCATATTTACAGAACATCCAGCAACAGCACAGTGAAGCGCAGTGACTCTCTCTTCACCGCAAACTCTGTTCACATCGGATTTTCCAGTGGAAATGATGAAATTCAACACCTTTTTGCTTCCATACATAGCTGCAACCATTAGTGGTGTCCTCTCTTCAAGACCCATCTGATTCGACCCGACCCGTCTGCAATACCATAGCCCTGTCTCGTCCAAATCTACCTCTTTCTCTTCGATCTCTCTCTGGAACGATTGAAGATCATCACAGGCGGCGAATTCGAGGAGAACCATCGTTTCTTCTTTCTTTAATTCGATTTCAGCTAGTGTTTTGGAAGAGCAGAGATTGCTCTTTGGCCCACTACACATTATATATCCTGTGGATTCAGAAAGAAAAAAATGATTGATTTATGAGAAACTGGTAAGAGAGATGAATCGCCACAATAGAAACTGATTTTAAAAAGCTCTCTTTCATATAACTTTATCCATTTTCTAAGAGTCTTATGCAGAATTCAGCGGAGACAATAAAGTAGAGTACTTTCTACTGCGACAAGCCAGCGAACATTGAAAATTGCAAGCAAAAATTGATTTTTCAGAAAAGGGGTTAAAGATAAAGAAAGAAACTTCAGCTCTAGAAATTAAAAGAGTGATAAAGCAGTAAGGTTTCTAGAAATAGCCCATAAACGAAACGTGAATTGAAAATTCCACACAGAAGAAGGATGAAGAAAAAGGCACAAACCTTGAATGAAGTGGGAAAGGAAGGAATAGAAGAAAGTTGGAAGAAGCTTTGTGAGATATTGAGAATTAGGTGATGAATGAGGAAACAAGTGAAGAATGGGTTGGGGTTTTTAACAAGAATGAAGGTTGAGACTTGAGAGAGAGAAAGAGAGAGATAAAAGGCTTTTCTTTTAAAGGAGAGACGAAGCTGCCTTCTCTCTTTCCTCTCTTCTTTACTTTCTATATTTATTTTTCATTATTCTTTAGTATATACTTTAAAAAAGCTCTTTGTTTTTTTCTTCCTCGTCATATAAATAATTTTAGGTCAAAAAGTCAAAAAAAGTCGAAACCAAACTTTCAAAGGTGAGCATGTCGCTCTTTCTGCTGACTGTTCTACTCAAATTTTTGTAAATCAACTAATTACTCGTTTTTTTCTTTTCTTAATAAACTTATACTATACTTAAAGCGGGACCTAAAAATATAACCGACTAAACCGGTAACGCTTCAACACGCGTGTGCGAGTCCCACCACACACACAAAACACGCGCTTTGAAGGAGACTCTTACCAGAGTCAAACTCCTTACTACTACTTGCTTTTGAGTTGAGCTGTCCAATTTTACATCAAAATCAGAGCCAAATCCAAAAAGCTGCGAGATTTGATTTTATTTAGGCCTTTTAATTAGCTGTATTGAATCTAATTTATCGTATCATATATAATTTGATTTCATTAACATGCATAGTTAAAATATCAATTTTATATATTAATAGTACGTGAGTGATACGCGTTGGGAGAGCGAGTGTAAAGAGAAAGGAAAGAGAGTCAAGCACGCGTTCTTCTTCTTGTAATCTTCGTTGGGTGGGCGACAAAAATTTTGCCCACTACTAAATTAATTCTGCTCAAATCTTTTATCCTTTTTTCGATAATATGATAACACAAAAATTATTGTTTTTATTATTCTTTTATCTGCGAAAAGCGATCATGACTTTGTGGGAGTGTGTATTATTCGGCAACTTGGGGTCATATCATCATTTGCAGGATATGTACAAGTTGGTTCAAGAGTCAATAACTTTGAAAAATAGATAATGCACGTATTGATCATGGTCAGAATCATTATTATAATATTTCAAAATGTTCATCTTCCAATTATTTGGGTTCGTCTTTCACATATTTTCCACAACATTTACGCTAGGTCAGATTTGGACTCCAAAGAAATAGACAAATAGTATGAAGGAGGTGTCATCAGAATAAGCCCAAAAACATGCAAGTATATTTTGACGTATAATACTTGTCTATACTTATCTTGAATACGTACAAACACGAAGTGAATTATGTATGAAAGTATTTTGTGAAGAATGGGTTATGGCCTTTTGGGAACTTATTAAGGATGGGTAAAGAGTAACTATGGGACACGAAATATATATATATATATATATATATATATATATTTATATGATTACAAAGGCCACTTTTGGTGGACCTTTCAAAAGTTCGTGTAACTCCCACAGTCCCACTAATAGGAAAACTATATTCTGTTTCTTAGGTTATCTCATTCCACTTGGGTTATTTATGTTATAAAAGGGCCCTATTTTTAAATGTTAAATGGATAAACTACATCGTTAATACGATATCAGTAAAAACATTGGATAGGTTAGATGGTTTTTGTTTTAACCTAATTAACCGTTAGAGACATATAAGAAAGTTGAGATCAAATGTGGAAGAAAGCTCAGACTCATGGCCAATCTTGAGTTTATCCCAAATCCGAAACAAACCATAAAAATAAGGCGTGGTGTATAGAAAGATAGAGGTTTGTGACTTTCATAGTTTCACCAAAAATGAAATTTTACGAATTATTGGAATTCGGCTGAGATACAAACAAAATCGAGATTTCTGGAAAAAAAAAAATTTTGGAACATGGAAACTAGTTTCTAACTGCTACATTGGCCCAATGTACCCAAAGGCCAATATATAGCTTAGGCCATTTCGTTTCTAATGACCCAAATGTTATATAGCCGCAGCTCATTCATCATCCTGGACTTTTAGTGTCGATTAAAGCGACAATCACATAACATTGCTTGACCCAGTGACAATATAGAACGTATATTGAAAGATAAAGTCCAAATTGTTTTCTACAAACCTTGTCCACACACGCTAGTTATTGGCTATTGGAGCCTTTCAATAATATTGGCTTGTATATATAATCGTTGGCAGAAATACCCAAAATATCCTATACTGCATAAATATATTTTATTTATGTATTATGTTATAATTGTTTTTGTCGTCCATAGTTATAAATACAAATAATAATTTTATTATTAACAACGAAAAAACCTAACCTTACAACTTAAAAAATATGATGAATGATTCGATAGACTTCACAAAAGACATATATATTTAAATACACCATACAAATCCAAAATAAACTATTTCACATATACCAAATTCATGGTAGACAGATTTACCCAATAACATTATATTTAACTATATTTTTTTAAAACTCACAATGAAATCATTTCAAAATCCATGATATTTTGTTGTGTCGGTTTCAAACCTTTGGAGAAAATTTTGAATTGAATGAACATCGCTCCGACTTTTGTGAGGTTAGGATTCCATTTTTTAGTTAACGTTATTGTATTATATGTAAGTAATATATAGAGATGAAAACAATAAAAAGAAGTTGGCAGACATAATGCAATGACTTAGAAACTTAGAACCATTCGTCTTATATATTTATATAGTTAGATAATTGAATCTTGACCTAGTTACAGAAAATGACTAAGAAACTACTACTATACATGAAGATGACGATATGCTTCACATCTTTCCGCTTTGATAATTGGTGTTTATATTGTTAACCAAATAGTTGAATAATAATTGTCTCTTAGCTTTTACAGCACGTGTCAAATTAGTTCCGCATTGAAGTTATCACTAACTAAATCTCAGAGTTGCGTATACAACTTGTACTATTCCAAAGCTATCTTAATTTGTCTTTTCTACTTTATGATTCGTTTCGTCAATATGGAAAATCATTATTATTTTTAATATTATGATTTTTATCCAGAAGAAAGAACTGAAGAACCGGTCAATGAATGTCGGATTAAAATAATATACTCTAGAAGATTTTCTAACAACTACTGATCTACTCTCGAACCGGCCGTATAGGATCGGTTTTGATTATTTTTATACAGCAAATTTCAAATGTCGATGCTTATATTTAGGACTTACGTTGATTAGTAACAATATTTTTTGTTTTGTCAACACGAGTATGATTAGTAACAAATAAAACCTGGTTAATATGTTTAAAGGTTTGATCCAATGTTCTTTATACATAGTTTCAAAACCAAACATTCATGAACTAAGTTCCATATAAACTGAGATAGTTAAATTTCAACCACAAGTTTCCCATAATTTCAGCATAGCACCAACAACCTCAACGAACAAACACCGTAATTCCACAAAATTAGATATTCTTATAGTAAATTTTATGACAAACACCCACATGCATATATAGATTCGCTTCTCACATGATATAATAACATAAAATAAACATATGTTAAAAATAAAGATAATTCTAACCAAACCTGAAGAAATTTTAAAATATCCATGCCTAGCTCTTATACTTTCCCTGTTTAAAAAGCAAAAAAAAGAGTAAAATAATTCTAAAACGATAACTTTTTATATTTCCTTCTTTTTTCAAAATATATATCGCTTAAAGCCTAGAAATACAATAATTTGTGGTTTATAAAATTCAATATCGTTTCTTACACCGTTTAAAATTATTTATCTAAAAAGTACCGATTAATAATATTTTATAAATTTCCACAATATTATTGTTTTCTAGAATGCCACAATAAATCCACATATTACAAGTCGATATCACATGGCTGCGAAGACATGATTAGATACCGCAAGTGGCCAATGAAAAGGTGACTTCTGCTTGATCAGTGAGACGTGGCTTATATCTATTGGGGGTCGACGAATTGAAGATAGGCAACTAACAAAAAGTTAAGATCTTCGTTTTCTTTTGGGTGCTTCGATTTGTTTAGTTGTCTATCTTCTCAACGACCAATTCTCCGACAAGACACTGTTCGTTTTAACAAGGAAAATAGAAAAAGAAAAAGAAAAAGAAAAAACAGCTTCGTGTCTAAATTTTTTTAAGTACTTCCATTGAGATTTCCTAACTAAATAACATAACTAATAAATGCAACGCACCAACACTACAGTTTCAGTTATATGATCAGTATTATGAGAAGTAAAAGTTTCAGATTTTTGAACTTAATTTAATATTTATATTTGCGAAACTAGTTAGTTGTAGGAATCGAATTTGGTTGTCATGTTTTCTGGTTAAGATTTTTAATTTTCAACTTGGCACATGCCGACATTGCGATGACTAGAGCATATAAAGACGTTGGGCGAGATTAAATGTTTTCAGACATACAAACTTACAAATTATAAACATGTAGTTTCGGTTACGGCGCCGGAATGCATATGCATACGCATGCAGTTTCTAGATGATCTTAACCATTCTTTTTTTTGGATTATAACCAATTTTTCAATACAATCGCATACCGAAAATGTGTCTATATCTGTTTTGTTTTCTTATGTATGAATGCTCTCCAGATGGTGTTGCCTTAAGAGATAAACAACTATATTTTATGATCCAATTTTGCCAAATTCAATAAACAACTATTCCAATCCTGGTTTACTAATATTTACGAATACCTAAATCCATTCTGTAACCTGAAAAAAGAATCTAAAGTACTACAAAAATATAAATTACAAAAGATCATTAAATCATAAAATTAAATAAAATAAAAATATAAAGAAATAAAGTATAATAGTACTCTTATGATAGCACATCATCAGTTCATCACTAAACTTTCTAATCTATAGTAACAAGATCCATTATCTGATTACTTTAAAGAGTATGTGATGTTCCATCCATTTAAAACTGAATATGAATATTTACATAATATTATTCAGTTGTACATAAAACAAATATGTGATGGTCTTATTTCTGATTTTATTTAGACATAAAAGACAATTAATTGATTTGTGGTGATTTCTTATTCTTAATCTCATTGCACAAGACTATAATTATAGAGTTTAATTTTTGTAAAATTTGAATTAAATTGTTTTGTATAACAACATCAAACAAATGGTGTGAAATATTACTACATAAAATAAGGATTAACACCAATAAAACAAACCAATTTCGCGTCAACAGTTGACTTAACACTATATAGAAACAACGCTTAAGGCGATCACCAAAACCATCGCTTTTTTTGCCGTAGTTCCTTTGGCCAATATTGACCGTAATGCGTTTCAATTTTCTTATAGTTATTAAGCTGTATCTCCATTAGGGCAGATGGTGATTGAGAGAGAATCAATGATCTTGTCTTCTAGTAAGACGATTTTCATATTTCTTTTGGTGGATATGCATGCCTTTCATGGCGATGGTCATGTTTCTATTTGGTGGTTTATTACAAGGATGTCGATGAACCTGTTGCGATCTAGCAAGTTGATTTCATCCAATCCTTTGAAGACGACACCCTTCCAAATCATTCAGTTCTAATTGCAATTATTATGGCTACTATTATTGTGATTGTCTTTCGGTTTCTAATCCGTGATTTCACTCGATCTAGAGTGTGTTTTGTCGAAAGGACAATCTTAAACACTTGTGTTAAGTTTGGAAGAAATCGTAGATGTAATGCAAAGTTATGAATTTTTCTTCAATTCCATGATGTTGGTTACAACCAAAGAAAATACCATTTCGTAGTGCATGAGATATTTTTTGTTGGATGCGATATATACAACATATCGCAAATACTGTTTTCTTAGAAGTTTACTGGAGTTTCATCACGAAAATGATAGCTAAATAAAGAGAACATATTAGTTTAAAGATGAAGGCGAATAAGGAAAATAGCAGATTTGATATTTTGTTAGCATATAAGCCTTATTTGTGTAAGTTCTTTTATTTTAATCTAGGATTTTAATTTCACATATAATGTAAACCAAAATTCTGTATATGATATAAGTTCATTTATGGCATTGCTTATTTTAAATATTCTAATACAACACGTGAAAAAATCAATAAATGTCCGTCGACAATTGGTATCGACATTTATATAATGTCAGCCTCATCTAGACACTGTTATTTATCTGTGGTTCTAAATTGATAAGCTATATTTCCATTATATCTCCTCCGTTTGTCGTTTGTACATTGTTATGCATGCAGTATACGTCTAAGCATTGACTCTGTCTAACCATTGACTCTTTCGAACCATTGACTCGTTGATATACATGTTAAAATCGGCACTTCATTAAATAACTAATCTCTCGATTACCAACCCAACGCTTTGCTTAGGTCCTACTAAAATAATAAAATAGGTTCGCAATAATTTTTCGAATATATTTGAAAGAGCTTTGCGTCAATCACTTGTGTTTTGATTTGAATTTAGAATTTATCATACAAATGTTTTTCAATGTCTGAGCTGAAACTTTTGTTAATGTCCAGACATGTAAAAATATATAAGTTTTTTCACTGTAGATAGGGTTGTTCTCTAGCTTCGTCAAGTGGAGGGAGTTTTCCACCGTTGTACGTACCACTTGGGTTAATTCCGCATATTATTTTGTAAGTTAATAAACAAAAAAATAAAAATCAGAAATTATGCATGCCTTATAGCTCTCTCCTTTTATCTATATATAAATTTCTTAATACCCCTTGTTTCATACTTAGCCTCCTCCTTTATCTCCTTGAGCCCTTAATCTTTTAGTAACCAAAGCCATGAGCATATTCCAAGACTGGCCTGAGCCTATAGTCCGCGTCCAATCCCTATCCGAAAGCAACCTTCAAGCCATACCAAACCGCTACGTCAAGCCTCTGTCTCAACGTCCAAACTTACCCTCTCAAAACCACTACAGCAAAGCCAACCCTCGTACCGACGCTATCCCCATCATTGACTTAGGTACCTTGTACACAAACGACATAACTCTACAGACCAAAACGCTAGACGAGATCTCGAAAGCGTGTAGAGAATGGGGATTCTTTCAAGTGGTGAACCATGGGATGAGTCCTCAGCTCATGGACCGAGCTAAAGAAACATGGAGAGAGTTCTTTCATCTTCCCATGGAGCTTAAGAACATGCATGCTAATTCGCCAAAAACTTATGAGGGATATGGAAGCCGACTTGGCGTAGAGAAGGGTGCTATTCTTGATTGGAGCGATTACTATTTTCTTCATTATCATCCTTCATCTTTGAAGGATTACACAAAGTGGCCTTTATTGCCTCTTCATTGCCGGTATATTTTATTCCAAAACTTCGTAGTTATAATATTTAAAAGCCTTTTATTAACGTTTGCTAAGTTTCTCCTCTTGTTATATTAAAACTTTCTAATCATCATACTTATATCTCTTTCTCCAAACTACAAAGGATTTTTTTTATTAATACTTAGGTTATATAAAATAATCATCTAAACACCACCGACGTACTAGTACAACATAATTAGTGGATATATAATTCATAACGCAAGTACGTGTTGAAGATGAATATACTAGTACTCCGATCGAGCTATATATTTGAAATTTTATTCAAATTAATCAGAAGATAACAAAATTTAAACCGAAGATTATTTTTTTCTTTCTTTCTTGTTATTGAATTATATAGAGAAATATTGGAGGAATATTGCAAAGAAATGATGAAGTTATGTGAGAACTTGATGGAGATATTGTCGAAAAACTTGGGATTACAAGAGGACATACTTCAAAATGCGTTTGGTGGTAAAGAAGAATCAGGAGGATGTTTAAGGGTTAATTATTACCCAAAGTGTCCTCAGCCAGAGTTAACTATGGGCCTCTCTCCGCACTCCGATCCTGGCGGATTGACCATTCTCTTGCCGGACGAACATGTCGCCGGTCTTCAGGTCCGTGGATCCGACGACGCTTGGATCACAGTCGAACCAGCTCCTCATGCTCTCATCGTTAACATTGGTGACCAAGTTCAGGTGAGTATTTTTATTATCTTTATTTCCATTTTAATTACTTTTTTTCTTTCTAATAAACGGATAATTTGAACCTAAATTTGGACTAAAAAAATCGGATAATCATACTGGCAAACTTTAAACTATGATCGTTTTCGGAAGATTCGAGCATTATATGTCAATTACTATATTTGGTTTTTCACTATTAGATTAAAATTTTCAATATTGAAAAAAAGAACAAGTAAATATCACGTGGAGGAGACTTTTTTTTTCGTCTTTTTTTTTCCTTGAAGTTGTTAGTTAGTTTTGATAAACAACGTGCATGCATTTACTTCCTCTTTTTTTTCAATTTTTTTTAATTAAAGTTTATGGGTAACATAAAGTTGATGGAAATGGGATTGGTGGTGAAGCCACGTAGCACTGTTCTTTAATTATACATGTGCCTCTATTAAAGGAAAAAGAAAAAGTCCAAAAACAGAAAAAAACAATTTCAACGACGCGTTCACAAATCTTCACATGTTTCAAACGTGCTTAGACCAAAACCAAATTATATCTCCTTTTCTTTTTGGTATTTTATTACATATAATTACTTCCTTTGCTTTGTAATTAAAAAACCATGGACGACAGAATTAAAACTTTAATTTATAAGGATAAATTAACCATATCTCATAATCGTTTGTTTCAATGTCACTGTTGATGTATTTTATGCCAAAAGTTCGTAGTTATAATATTTAAAAGGCTTTTATTTACGTTAGCTAAGCTTCTCCTCTTGTTAAACTAAACTTTATAATCCTCTTACTAATGATTTAATAGAGTTATTAACAAATGTTTAACGTTTTGTTACTGGTTAGATGCTAAGCAATTCAATATACAAAAGCATAGAGCATAGAGTGATCGTGAGCCCTGCAAAAGAAAGGTTATCATTGGCGTTCTTCTACAACCCAAAGGGTAATGTTCCGATCGAGCCATTGAAGGAGCTAGTGACCGTAGATTCACCAGCTCTCTACACCTCCACGACCTATGATCAATACCGTCAATTCATTCGTACGCAGGGTCCATGTAGCAAATCTCATATCGACGAACTTAGATCCCCTCGATAGTAGAACATGCTTGCACAAAATTTATATATGATGAACCATGCTTCTTCGCTTTTCTTCCTGTTAAATAATGAATTATATGTATTGTGCTATTATGTGAGGATGTTTACATTATATAAAATAAGGAATTAGATTATATGTTTTTTATTTTCTTTAATTAACAAAACTCTGACGCGAGATTCATAATCTAGTCGGGTCGGAAACCAAAATAGGCTATCTAGCCCTTCTCCGTTGTATTTGTTCGAACTCGACATTTTTATAAGAACATCTCCACTCTTTCTCAATAATAGAACATTATTGTTATCATAAATTCATTAAATAATGAAATTTTAATTGTTAATAAACAAATAAATCATTGATAAGCTGGTAAGTGGCTGGAGAGTTTCTCATATAGAATTTATAATACAAATAACCGATTCTCACTCTTTCTTACTTCTTTATTTTGTTTATAAGAATATCTCAAAGAATTTTTGAAATTTTAAAGATTTTCTTTCCATCGATAAAACTTCAAATGCAGTTTCAAAAGAATTTATATACTGCATTATAGTCTTTACTATTGATCATAATTATTAAAATTATAATTTTTTAAATAACTATACAACATACGTTAAAAATATTTAAAAATATTAGGTATGAAAAATATATATTTATGTTATGATATAAACTTACATGTATATAGTAATAATAAATTAAAAACAAAATACCAAATTGCTTAATCAAACTATTTTCATATGTGAAATCACAGTAACTAAATCATAATTTTTATTATAATTCTATGATTTTGTTCAGTTTTATCTGTGAAATTTAAGTTATTAAATATATAAATGTGAAATGTTAATAATATATAACTACATTGATTAAAATGATAAACAACAATACAATTATTATTTATAAGATATATAATTGTAGGGATTAAAATGCAAGTAAAACGATGAATTTGAAATTTTGAATAGTGAATTTTAAAATTTGAAATTTTAAAGTTGTTGGGATGCATACAACTTCAGATTGTAAGTTATGAATATATATTAATGATGAAAAACCTTTGAGATATTTTTATTGAAATTACTTTAACTTTTTTTTAGTGGTTATACAATATGTCCGTTAAAATACCGAATCCCGAAATTGATGTATATTTGGTTTAATAAATATGGTTTGAAAAAAAGTTTTTCTAACAGTTCCAATCAAAAGAAAAAAGAAAAATTGTCATAGAACTTTTAAATTTTAAATACGCAAAATCGTACATCGTAATCAAAATAATTTTTGGACCTCATGCAAGTGCAGCCCACCTATTATAAGCTTTTTCAATGCTACGTACCAAATACGTTGACATATAGTATTATTATTTAAATTGAATTTATACTGTTATCATCCCATAATGCTTCAAATTCGCTGAGTTCTGCTGCAAAGGCTGGCCACTTTTGTGGGTTTGAGATCATTTCAACTATCTCTTTCGACATGGAGAGCTGAAATATCTTTATGGCTTTTTTTGGAGTTTTAGGAAGTCTACTAATCGCAGATCCAACCCTCTACACTTGGAGATCCATCCATCCTGTGGTTCAATTACGATCCATTTTATGAATTTCGACATTATTGGGCTTGATTTTATAATATGTAACTGGGCAAGGCCCAACTAAACATTAACAAGCTAGGTTTGTATTATTCTATTTCTCATGAATTAAATACGAAGGCCAGTTTTTTTGCTTCTCGTTTATATTATTTTCTGGCGTATGTATATAGAATTCACAACACATGCCTTATTGGGCTCGCATAAATGTATTTCGATCGTATTTCTTTTGCCCAAAAACAATAAAGGTGAATTTAATCCAAATAGTGAAATCTAAATTATAGCTAATCGATTCCAACGAAAAAAAATCAAAAATTAACCCAAAATTTTGGTTTTTTGTTGTTGTTGTTTGATATGTAAATATAAATTTTTTAAGATATTCTGAAATGGATCAAATAATGAAACTTATTAATTAGATTTCCTCTGTAAAATATATCATCTAACACTTGAAAATAAATCTAAATTCGAGTTGTTGTGTGAATTCTGTTAATTTTATCAAAAATCGTTGGTCTATCCGCGACTGCTCTATAATACCAAACCAAATCAAGCTTCAGGGATAAGACAAACATGTCTTCTTCTATCTCACATGTGTTCGTGTGTGTGTGCGCTCGTGTCTCTACTTCATGCTAGCAATGAATGGATCAAACTAAATTCAGCAAAATACGATAAAGAAATATGCCACGTGGATGATTTGAATTGGTCAAATTTGACGGATAGAAACCATTTAGAAGATTAATGCCAAATGATTTGTTGACAAATCAAACATCTCAAGTTGGTTCAATCTTGTTCCCCTGATTTAAGCCAAAATGGGAGTTGAACCGAATTGAAATCAAACCAAACCGGAATAAAGTCAGGTTAACGAATAATGTGTACATGAAGAAAAGGCGAAAAGAAAAAATCAAAATTAAACGAATGATCGAAGAAGCGTCTTCGTGCAGTTTATAAATCTGTATTTTCCTATTGGCTGTATTCGTCTTTTCACTCCCACTCTCATCTTTCTGGCGCGTGGTTTCAGGTCTCTTCTTTCAAACTGGTATTTTAAAGAGATTAAAAATACCAGTTTGAAGTATTATTAATAATAAGTGGATTTGAGTGACCTTTGAAACTTTGAGCAGCTGATAAATTTAGCCAAAACTCGAAATTTTGAAATGATTTCTAATCAACATAGGATTTGAACCGAATTTAAATAAACTCAACACAGAATAAAGCATGCTCCACTTATATTTTATTATTCTTATTTTGAAACAGTTCTATTCTAAAATAATATATATATATATATATATATGAATAGTTTGTTATGTTTAAATATCATAGTATTCATCGTTTTTTGCAAATATTTTCTTATTTTTATTAAATTCAGATTGCAATTATATTGATTTATAAGCCGTTTGATAAAAAACGTGATTGTAAATTTTTATTATAAATTTTTGATTGTTGTAAATAATATAATTATTATTTTAAATATTAATAAAATTCAGCTAGTAATAGAAACAAAAGATGTGACTGTTTCTTAGTAATTAGAGATAAATTTTTGTCAAAAAATATAATAATTAATTCAAAACTAATTATAATAACTTATAATTTATTTTTCAAGTAAAATCCGTTTAATCAAAAGACAATCAACAAAAATAATATCTTTCACATGTTAAATTTTTTTCTATTAATTTTTTTTTCATTCATGATTTTAAAATGAAATTTAAATGATTTTTTTTTGATAATTAATCAATTTTTAAAAATATAAATATTAAAATAATAACTAGTCAATCAAAATTTTAGTAATGATAAAATATACATAGATTTAAATAGAGATTTGATTCATTTTTGGAGTAACTTTTTTTTATCAATACAATAAAACTTTTCTAAAAAGGGTGTAAAACAAGACAAGAAATAATAAAAGAAAGGCTGTAGCAATAAATCATACTTGGCAAACTTTTTATTTTTAAGAACTGTTATATCTCATACAACTGTAAAAGACACATTACTTCAAATTCTTAATCAAAATTATATTTAGGATATAAGTGTTTGATTAAAAAAAAGTGTTTGATTATGGTTGATATAATGGTGTTTTTTTAATTTTCAACGAAATCATATTTTGTATTTTTTTATTATAAGTCCTATTTATATGATAATTACGTTATTGAACAAACAGTATAATTACAAAAGTATTAAACATGAAAAAGAAATTTGAAATATTAAAAAGATTATCAAAATTAATTGGAATATTGTTATCGAAATTTTCGGTTCCAAATACGCTCAAGTGGGCGCGTGGATCGTATCATTAAATGTCTTTTTCAAAGGACTTCATCGAACCATCGCCATAGACACACCTCTCTCTCTCTAATTAAATTAAAAGAAATTAAATTTAAAGAGAAAACAAAAGCAAAGGAAGAAGAAGAAGAAGAAGAAGAAGAAGAGAAAGGAGAAACCCAAAAACTTTTTGATTGCTTCCTTTCTTCTTCAGGTTTTGTCTCACCTTTTACAGATTCCATTCCAACGTCCGTCAAGTTCCCACCGTCCGCGTCAATTGGCTCCACCGATTTCATGGCCGAGTTGACTCAGGCCGATGTTGTGTACTCGCCTCGGTCGCTTCAAGTCTGGAAGACTTTGGTGAACTGGCTCGCGTTTTTCTATCAGATCTTCCTTCAGATCCTTCGTGCCGTCGGCTATCATCCCCTTCTCTCTTCCTCTGCTAAAGCCGCCGCCGATGGTTTTAAACCCTTACCGGCCATCGAATTGCTCGATAGGGCCGCAGAATCTCCCACCACCGTGGAAATCGCCTCCTCCATGACCTCTTCCACCGAAAGCGAACGCAGCCGCTTCCAGAGACTCAAGGTATCCTTGGAATTGGTCAAAGTCATCTACAATTAGTTTGATTTTGACAATTTATGCTTGAAGAAATTTGCTCTGTGGAATTCAGAAAATCTGTGAACTCTTATTAAGTAAACTAGTATATTATGTTGATGGAACTGGTTTTGTTCATGTGACCAAATGTGTTTTCCCATTCTCGTCCTCCCTGTATATTCTGTGACATGAATAATATAATCAATCATCAATCACGGTGAACGCTTATTTTGAAGTTAAGATCCTTTTAAGTACTTAATTTGGTGTATTCTCTGCCAAAGTAATTTGTTACTCACTAAGATGACCGAGCCTGAGTCTCAGCTATATCTTCTTCTACGTTTGTGTTCTCTTTTTCGGAAGCCAATTATGAAAGCCTGATAAGCTTGCTTAGTAGCTATTGATGATAATGTTAGTCTGAGAGCTGAAGATGTGTTTGCAGGTAGTTCTCGACTTGGATGAGACGTTAGTGTGTGCATACGAGACATCTAGTCTACCTGCTGCTTTACGCAATCAAGCCATTGACGCCGGATTAAAGTGGTTCGAGCTGGAGTGTTTGTCATCAGACAAGGTTTTTTTCCACAACATGTTCTCAAGTTTTCAATTAAATTTCTGTTGAATTGCCGTTTTTATGATACATGTTCCTCTTGTGTCTCGAAGGAATGTGACGGGAAACCTAAGATCAATTACGTAACAGTGTTTGAACGTCCAGGATTGCACGAGTTCTTAGAGCAACTCAGCCAATTTGCAGATCTTGTTCTGTTTACAGCTGGTCTCGAAGGTCTCTTGATTCTAGCTTCTCAGTTTTATTCTATATCCTCGAATTCATACTCAAATATGTAATCCTAACAGTTGAACATTCATGTTTCTCCCCTGCAGGATATGCGAGACCGCTTGTGGACAGAATAGATACCAGGAAAGTACTTAGCAACCGACTTTATCGACCTTCAACAGTCAGCACGTAAGTTGTACTGAATTGGGATGCTCTGTTTTTAAAGTTTCAAGAACCGGTTTGTGGTAGGTTATTGAGATTTTTGTACATTGTGCGCGATTCCTAATCAGGCAATACCGAGATCACGTGAAGGATCTGTTAAGCACATCAAAGAACATGTCGAGGACAGTAATAGTTGACAACAATCCTTTCAGCTTCTTATTGCAACCATCAAATGGAATTCCATGTGTTGCGTTTTCTGCTGGGCAGCCAAATGACACTCAGGTCTCTATTTATTATTGCTCTTCTCTTCCTTTTTCACCCTGCAGATCATTACTACTGTTGAAACTAATCGAAATTATCAACATTTGAAGCTTTTGGACGTTATTCTTCCACTTCTGAAGCAACTTTCAGAGGAAGAAGATGTAAGGCCGAGACTCTATGATCGGTTCCGCATGCCTGAATGGTTTGAGAAGCAAGGCATACCACCTTCGTGCTGGAATTCTTAACCAGTGAAACGGAAACTAACAGCGAAAAGCGAAATATATATCAGAAGAAATCTCTGGTCCACACAAAAAAGCAAAGGACTTGTTTGGTACAGTAGTTTCAACAATGAAAAAACTGAGGACGAGGAAGGCACAGAAACCACCATTCGTATTGTTTATAATCTATGGTAGATTCCTTTTTAAAGATAAAATTGCTACACATTCTTGGTTTGATGTAATTCTTTAGCTTTCTCTGTAATTTTGTTAATGATCAAAGCATTATTTCTTCTTTTTTCGGGTTGGTTCGGTTTGGATATACCGAGTCATGGACTAACCGAAATCTAAACAGGGTTTGGTATTAGAAAATAAACAAAAGTTGGCTTCCTTTGAAGAGCACATACCTTCAACGATCAATATACTAAAAGAGATCTAAACCGGTTGTTATAATCTCCAATCTAAGAAAAATGGCATACTATATTATATAGAACGTGACTCTTATATATATATGATGAAAACACTACTTTTTTGAACATGATCCACCAAAAAGTATTTGCCTTAAATTGAAATCCTGAATTGAGTTGAAAGTCATCTCGTGATCCAACAAAAATAATAAGCATCTAAGAAAGATTGTCAATGTTTCAAATCTTAGCTAGCATACATTATGACACTCTTCATTACTAAACAAAACAATGTCCTTCTAATATTTATTGAAACACATTTTACAGGTGGAAAGAGTTTATGAGTTTACATTACAAGACCTGTCATGTTTCTTTTTCTTATAATTTAAATGTATGTTGCAACTAATCTATGGTTGGCCTTCTCATGTTTGTTGTTCAATAAGTGGATCTTTCTGAGCTGTGCTTAGACTTCTAAGGCATCTTCACATCTAAAATTTATCCTAACTACTCCCATGAAGTTTACTCCTTTAATTTTCTTTTTTTTCTTTGGTAGATACTTTATTTATTTTATACTATATTATTTGAATTTCTGCTGGAAACCAATATCAATTCAAAAAAATGCGTAATGTGAATTCGTTAATTAAATATATTAATTTGATGAAATGCCAAGTTAATAAGGTATATGGCTCTGGAAATGATTATAAGTTTAATTTTGTTTTATATGTTTAAGAAATCATTTAAAACAAAAAAATTATTAGTCTTGCATGCATTTCCTTAGAAAAGTAATAATAATACAGAACTCATTATTATAAGCTCTCTTTTATATATGGTAAAAGGGACGATTTACGTGATTATTGTCATGAAGAAAAACAATATAAATGGTTTGACAATTTTGAACAAGAAATCGATTAATTAATTGATTTTAGTATCCTAACTGCTATATAGTAAGGTTTGACATTATTTGTCGCATATGTTCCTTTTTTGGAATTGGACTATTGCAACGAATACCACCACTCGTAATTATATTTAAACAATAGAGTTTATGAAATCTGCAGCCTATACATATATGGAATCACTCAGTGCGATTGAACACATTTTTAAATATTTTATTTTTAAAGAAAATATACTCGAGGACGTGAAGATCATGCAAGTCTGTGTGTGTGTTCATAGATTATTTATGATAAGTACATGTACTTAAAACTCAAATAATGAATATGAAATTATAGATATATAAAAATACATAACCATTAAAATAAAAGAGACATATATTATAAAGGTGAGGGGATACAAGTCAAAACTTATCACTGATGAGTCTGAGGAGAAAATCATTTAAAGGAAATGTGGAAAATGTTTGCATAAAATTCAAATTTTGGTTTTATCTAATTTTTGTTTCAGTCTGACTAAAAAATAAAAATAGTCTTCTTTTTTTATGTAAGGTGCGTAAAAAAACTGACCAATTTGAGATAAATTTTCCTCATTTCATAATTTCTTTTTAGCTATATTTCAATGGTTTTTTCAAGTATCATTGTATTTACATTCAGTATAACTACTCTAATTAAATTCAATAATTACTCTTAACCGGTTAAATGCAAATATTTAAATGGTCCGTATATATTAGCTTGGTACAAATCAACGAAACCACGCTAATAATATTCAGTAGAAGGTTTTTGGTCAAATATGATCAGCTTATCCCATTTTTGTCTGCCTTTTTCAAATATATCATTTTCCTCTTGAACTTTTCTCATCAATTATTTTTTCTTTATTTAAAAGCATTATAGAATATTAGGAAAAAACCTCAATTTCGTTTCACCAAAATGATATCTCTCTTTACAATGTATAAACTATACAAGTCCTTTTTACTAGGAGATATAATGATTTCTTAATCTCTAACCACATAAGTTTTTACTAGAATGGTATAAACATTAAACAACTTTTTTTTTCGTCAACAGTTCTCTCCTTACTTTTTTTTTCCAAAAATGAATAGCGATACTATCTATTATATACTGTTCTTTTATTTTTAAAATCTACCCTATATCCATTTTGGACATCCTAATCTTTAATTTATAACAAAAATGGCTACAACTTGTATAAAAATGATAGTGTTGTTTCTAATAATAAATAAATTAAAACTATGATATATTTTGATTATCATACAGTATATGACATGTATCGAATTTCCATAATGTTTCTCATATATGAAATCAGGAAATGAAAAAATCAAATGGTAACGAATTATTTTGTTTTGATGAGTATTATTCATCTCATTGGTCCAAGTCAAGATCAACATTTTTAAAAGTGATTTGGCCAATGGAAAATAAAAACTCGGACTTTAGCATAGAAAAAACAAACAGAAAAATATGTAAATACCAAAAAGAGTAAGAAAAAAAATATGAATGGTAATAAGGTTTCCATTGATATGGTTACAATTAATTTCTATATTATTCTATAAAGATAAAGATATGCTTTTATGGTAATAAATTTTTTTCCATTGATATGTTCATACTTAATTTCGTAATATTTCCCTGAATCTAAATTGACCCATCGATAGGGCGGATATTGATTGTACTAATTTGTATTTTTAAAAAATAAAATTACGCATAGTTTTTAAATCAGGTAATTATGCATATTTGATTCAAACCAAAAATTGGAAAGTTCAACAAACATAAATTAAGAGTTTAATTAATTTTTTAAAGAACGAGTTCCACCATTTTTGAAACATGGACCTTTTAAAGTCTGAATTATATTCACTTTTTTACAGAGGAATTTAATTTTCTTTATATTATTCACATTACCTTTTTTATCTCATATGAGCGGTTGTTGACATGACTAATATAAATCTATAGGACATTATTATAATATACGCACATATACAACGTAGTTGTTGTCGTATTTAAATATTGAAACGGTCGAAATAATCAGTTTAAAATTTTCTTTTTAGAATCGTTAAATAAAATCGGTCATTAATAGGAGTAAATAGAAATCTAATCAAAATATATCTTAATTAATTAGCAAAAAAACACTCGTGTTTTATTCATAAAAAGTCTTGAATTTCCTTTTAGAATCTTATAATAATAATAATGTCTCCCATTTATTATGTTATGGAGTACAATTTAATTTATTGAATCAATAAATAAAAAATAAAAGAAAAATAAAAGAAACGTGACTCAGACATATGTAAAACGCATTTCTTAAGCAATTCCTACTAATATGTGATTACTGTTTTGTCTCTCAAATCTTAAAAACGCAATTATTCGTAGTCTTCTTCTTTCTTCTTCTTCTTTCTTCTTCTTCTTCCTCTCTTTCTCTCGCTGTTGCAGAGTCTTTGCCTCCTGAAAATGAACAAGTCCGACTTAGAATCGACGAAGACGGCAGTCAAATTCAACCTCTATATATGAAGAGGTTTAGCTTCTCAACCGTGACGTTTTCCGTCACCGTCGCCGTTATCTTCATCGTCGTCGTCGTCTTCCTCCCGATTCCTGCCACCGCCCTAGGTTCAGGCTCAACTTACGCCGTCGTCTACGGCTCCGAAACCGTATGCGCCTTGATTTCCGGCCAGCCCACACAGCGTATCCTCTGTTACAACACGCGGCTTCGTACCACCTTCACTCTAAATCCCGGCGTCTCATTTTCCTCAATCTCCGCCGGTGAGAATTTCCTCTGCGGCATACGCTCCGGCGGTTACAGCCTTCTCTGCTGGGACGACATCGGAAGCTACACTTTCAACCCGAAGCGAATCTACCAGAATGACACCGTTCTGCTCGAGAATCTCTCCGTCGGCGACAGCCAAATCTGCGCCACCGTTAACGGCACAAATACCTTAAAATGCTGGAGAAGTGATCAATCAACGCCTGTAAACGAAGGATTCCGGTCGATTTCATCCGGCGTTGGTTTCTCCTGCGGCGTCTCGATCCGGAACAACCGAATCCTTTGCTGGGGTAAAGATCCGGTGAAATCGGATCGGATCCAATCCGGATTCGGAAACACGACGATGGTAAGCATATCAGCAGGAGAATCACACGCTTGCGGACTAAACTCCGCCGGGAATTTGATTTGCATCGGAAACAACGAATCTGGGCAGCTCAATGTTCCGTCGAATCAACCTTCCCTTTACTCGGAGCTCTCTCTCGGATCGAATTTCACTTGCGCGACGCAAAACTCGAACAATTCTGTAATTTGCTGGGGAGGAGGAGCAGAGAGGTTCAACAATGTCACGCAAGGGATCTCCTTCGAGTCAATTTCTTCCGGGCCGGGTCTAATTTGCGGGTTAATCTCCGGTAACCTCTCCGTCATGTGTTGGAGCCCTTCTAATTTCTCAAGAATCTTCCTCCCTTTCACAGATATTCTACCAGGCCCTTGCGTCGAATCTTCTCTTTGCTCTTGCGGTGTGTTTCCACAATCCGACAAGCTCTGTTCCGGCTCTGGTTCGATCTGCAGCAAATGCACAATCCCGATTCCGGCGAGCCCTCCGAGCCAATTTCCTCCGCCTCCTCCTACACCACCTTCACAGTCAACTTCATCTCCTCCGTCGAAAGCCTTAACAAGAGGATTATTAGCGTTTGCGATCGTTGGATCAGTAGGAGCATTGGCAGGGATTTGCAGTGTGGTTTACTGTTTATGGACTGGAGCTTGCTTGGGGAAGAAGAAAGTTCATAACTCAGTCCAACCAACGATTACTCGCGGCGGCTCAAATAGCCGGTCAAACAGCTCGCCGCCTTCTCGGTCCATGACCATAAGACGTCAAGGCTCGAGAATGCTCTCGATGAGGAGACAGAGAAGTGGGACGTCGTCGATGAAACACCCGGATAAAGCCGAAGAATTCTCCTTCTCCGAGCTCGCTTCTGCCACCGAAAACTTCTCCTTAGAGAACAAGATAGGTTCCGGAAGCTTTGGTGTTGTATACAGAGGCAAACTCAGTGACGGGAGAGAAGTGGCGATCAAACGCGGCGAAGTAAGCGCGAAAATGAAGAAGTTTCAGGAGAAGGAAACCGCGTTTGATTCGGAAATCGCGTTTTTATCGAGGCTTCACCATAAACATCTGGTGAGGCTCGTTGGGTACTGCGAAGAAAGAGAAGAGAGACTTCTGGTCTACGATTACATGAAGAACGGTGCGCTTTACGATCATCTTCACGACAAGAACAACGTCGGAAAACACAGCAGTTTGATAAATTCGTGGAAAATGCGGATCAAAGTCGCGTTAGACGCGGCTAGAGGAATCGAGTATCTACACAATTACGCGGTTCCGCCGATTATTCACAGAGATATCAAGTCATCTAACATCTTGCTAGACTCGAACTGGGTCGCTAGGGTTTCGGATTTCGGGTTATCGTTAATGGGTCCAGAGTTGGGGAAAGATCATCAACACCGTCCGATGAAAGCTGCTGGAACTGTCGGATACATCGATCCAGAATATTACAGTCTCAATGTTTTAACGGACAAGAGTGATGTGTACGGACTAGGAGTTGTGTTGTTGGAATTGCTGACCGGAAAAAGAGCGATTTTTAGAGACGGTGGTGATGTCGAAGAAGGGTGTGTTCCGATGCATTTGGTGGATTACTCTGTGCCAGCGATTACGGCGGATGAGCTGGGACGGATATTGGATAGTAGAGTTGGATCGCCGGAGCTAGGGGAAGGAGATGCGGTGGAGCTGGTGGCTTATACGGCGATGCACTGTGTGAATGCGGAAGGGAAAAATAGGCCGACGATGACTGATATTGTCGGGAATTTGGAAAGAGCTTTGGATTTGTGTGGAGATAGTCATGGGAGCATCTCTAGTGGCATTTGCTCTATTGTCTCCGATTGAGAAAGATTAAAACCAAAATTTGACTTTTTTTACATAGAGATTTTTTTTTTAAGGATTTGATTTGTTTCTTCTCATAAAAATTTTGGCTATTTTTGGATGATTGTTTTTTTTTTATGTAAATAATGTTTAGGGGTAGGTGCTTAGGAAAATTCAAATATTCAATATATGTGGTCTAACCATTTGGTTTGAAAATGTAGAATATTGGACAGCGGAAAACGAATATTAAAATTGGATTGAAAGAAAAAAAAAGAAAATTGTGTGATTGTAATGATGTCGTTCTTTTGGACCATTTGGTCAAACCGTGTGTGTTGTTGATGCTTATGGTAGGGAGATGGATAATGGCTTTGGCGTGGATTTATAATTCGATATAAAAATTCGTTTCGGAAGCAACCAGTGACATTTCATGAAAGGGAAAAAGACAATGTAATAGTTTTAACTTAAAGAAAGTACAAAAGTGGGTCCACGTATTATACGTGTATATCCTTTTTGGTTGACATGTCATCATGCCAAAAATCCGAATCTATTGACTTTGAAGATTCCAATTTATTAGCGGTCAACAGTTTAGTCTGTTCTTTTTTTTTTTTTTTTCCAAATCATTAAATTTTCCCTTCTGTTTGGACGGAAATTAAATAAATTTAACTTTGAAATGACAATTATAAATTTAACTTCCATTCATTTAAGTCGAGCGGCGCTTCTAGCTTCAAAATTAAATTATGAACTACAATGGACCATTGAAGTGTAACTATTAAATAATAAATATACATATAATACATAAATTAAGATATACTTGAATAGTTGTATTTTAGCAGCACGGTGGTGGGGTAAATCATGGCGGTGAGGACGGCCAACAAATAAATGACTTCTTGTATAATTTTTTATTTTGTGTTCTACTCCATTTTTTTTCTTTTTTTTGGTGTTTCAGGATCATACATCATATATGTACGTACAAAAACAGTGAATCTAATTGTATAATTATTTATATGTTAGAACTTTGATATGTATGTTGCTAAATCTCATAATTGTGGAATAATAAGAATATACAGAATTGCATTTTACATTTAGCGATTCGTGTTTGTGTCAATTAGTAATTCAGTTATGATCCAAAGTTAATAAAAAACAAAGTATTAAAATGACTTTCCTAGTATTTAATTATTCAACTAAAAATATTTAATAAATTGATAACTTAATAATTTAATAAGTTTCTCCAATCTCGAATTATATTTTAATAAATTAATATATAATTAAAATTTTAAAATATTATAAATTTTTAAAAACTTAACTGTATCATGTTTTTACATTGTTTACTTCTGCATCCAACTGTTCCATTTTAATATATTTATTTCATTTTAGTACCAATAAAAATCTAAAAGTAACATTTTTTATCAAAATATGCAAGTTATGGGATGGTACACAAACTTTCTAAAATCAGTATACATTTTTGTTCACTCACACTCACAATCTCACTATAACCAAACCCATCAACCGAAATCACAAACTCGGTTTACTTATCTGCACCGGAACCGGTTTGAAGTGCTTAAAACCGGAAAACATTTCTATACAACTCACACAAACTCAAACCGTACAAGAAGCTTCACGGATCTACACTTCACCCCATCCTGGTTACGCAAAGGAACAGCACGTATTCCTTGTCTCAATTCCCAAACCGGTAAGCATGTTTGGCCTCCAAAGTCATCTTTCTCCGACAGGTCATACTCATGTACCTCTATACGCAAAAGAGCAAGCTCTGGAACCGTTAATGGGAACTCAAAAACCTCAAGCCAAGCTGGTATCCAACTGTCCTCTAACGTTTTCGTCTTCCTCATTACTGTATCCGCTGGAACTCCCGCGATCCCCACCTGAAAATATAGTGAATATTTCATCAGTTTCAGCCTCAAAACTAAATCTTTAAGGTTGGAGATTATAATACCCTTGTGTAGAAGTCAGGTGGAGAATATCGATCGAAATGTGTATGAGGAAAATCGTAGTACCAGCCTTGTCCCATGTATATAGTTACCTAAAAAGATACAAACACTATAAGTTGATGAGGTTTTGCACAAAACAGAGAACAGAGGATCGATATCTGACCCTTAGTGTTGTCTTAACAGGTAATGTAGCTTCCGGGTCAAACACAGCGTCGGGTTTCAGCAGAATATCGGGTTTCTTGATGTATCCACATCCTCCATTGGCTCTAAACATTCCTTGCATTACCCACAATGATCTTCCTAGTCCCTTCACAAGAATAAGTCATTTCAAGAATTCATATGTTGCTGTGGAATGTGACTTGATGTTCTGTTAAAGGTAATGCAACAGAGAACTTAGAGATGTAAGAAAATTAAGAGGAGACCTGCATATTGAAAGCCACCATTTGAGCACCATGGCTCCAGCCAACAAGAGGATTATAATTTGATGAAGTGATTCTAGTTCCTTTTGGATAGATCCGAAGCATATTCCGCTGAGTAAACCTACAATGCTCCATGATCAACAGAGTTTCTTAAAGCACTTTGGAAACATGATAAGTTCTTTTGGAGACATAGTTGAATCATCTATGTTGAACTGATTTTATGAGTAGGGATTCAAAGGGAATACCTCACAATCTGTTTAGCATATTTCTCTGAGGCCTTCTCTAGTTGTTCTTCACTCAAGCTAAGTCGTCTTACTTTATCAGCATCCACATTCAAACATTCAGTCATTCCGCCTTTCGGTTTCCCAGCCTGGATTGCAATCAGATTCTTATATTGTGGTGGCGCATTCTTCTTAAACATATCTCCTTCATCATCATCATCATCATCATCATCATCATCATCATCATCATCGTCATCTCCATTTGAATCATTCTACAACAAGAAATAAATATAAACCAACGAAACTGAATGAACATGATGTATGTTTCTACACAAACCTTGTCATCCCTTGTGTCCCTCCAAGAAAAGATTGGAACTTCTCTCCCCCAAACTTCTTCATCACCCTGCAAAGTCTTGTCTTTCTTCACCACATCTTCATGTTTTGATTTTGTGTACTCTTTGGGAGGTTTGGTTGAGATGATAATACGCTTTTTCAAAGATGCGGGAGATGGAAACTCCTTTAAGCATTCTCCGGAAGGAGGAGCAAACAACATTTCTCCAAATATTTCAGTAACCATCTAGACACACACAACATCTCTAAATCATTATAATGAGCAACCTAAGCAAAGAAAGTTCTCAGAGAAATGCATAATATGCTCATACCTCAGCAACTTTAGCCTGGAGTTTTGGAGTGAGATGATCTTCAAGAGTTACAACAACTGGATAATCAGATACATCAAATGCGTACGTTCTAATAGCATTTAGACATCTGATCAGCTCCACAGGTGATGTAAGAGTCCTATTATAAAACGATCGGATCCAATACAGAACAACAAACCATGATTCTTTTGGATTTGGACAAATCACAATCTTAGCAAACATATTCAGTCAAATTTCATTGCATTATATATTACCTTCCATGAAGAACATCGATACCATCTTCATCTGAGTTTGGCCAAAGATCTAATTCAATAACCCTGACACCTTTCTTCAATGCTTGTATGATAGGTTCTTCACTGCAGTCACTGCTCAGCTGATTACCAGTTAAATACGAATTATGCCCTGTAAATATGAAATAATGTGATAATGGAGCATCCATGTCTTGATGCACCTGCAAAACTCATATAGCCAAGAATCAATCTCTACGACGAAAAATCAAGTGACCACAAAACGAACAAAGATGAGACATTTTGAGTATCAATCTCAATCATATTGATTTTTTCGAAACAAGAAGAAACAAAAACAATCACCTCATGATAAGCAAGAGGAGAGTTATCGACACGGAAGAGGTATTTGAAGAAAGCATCAAGGTGGAGACCATTCCGGTGAAGAAGAGAAGATGAGGCATTGACGATCGCTTGAGCTTCCTCTCTCGTTGCTTGATCTTGTTTCTGAACGTCGATGAGAAACCTAAGGAGATGATCAACAGTCATGAGGCCTTTGTCGGAGTAGTTATCGAAAACGGTCTTGATCTCAGGCGGAGCAACCGACACCGTGTGCCGATACCTCCGATGGAAACAGAAACAGACTTTGTATGTTTGCTTCGACATTGGAACAACGAACGATTCTTCAGAGTGATGTTTGAAGAAGAAGAAAATGATTTCTCTCCACTGTTTTTTTTCTTTTCCTTAGGGATCTGTCCGACAATCGGAATTGTTTAGTTAATTTTCTCGTTGGCGGTTTTGATCGCAAAAGTCACTTTCCATAAAACTTGGGATGTAAGTAAATGATTTGCATTACAAATTAATAATTAGATAAGTCTTTTTGACCTTTGTTTTAATACTTAAATTTTTTTCTATTAATGATTAGATAAGGAAATCTACAAGTACAATGTAAATCGAGAAGATATAAAAAAACTAGTCAATCTCAAATAAGAATAATATTTTTTTTACAAATATTTAAATTTATAAAAAAAATTACATATGTCAAAAATAGCAGAAAATTTGACTTTGTTTAGTTGGAGATGCAAGACTCTATTTACTTCTTTCAATCGCAAATTAAAAATTAAAAATCATAATACCTTATCGTTTTCACATTGATAGCACAACTATATTATTCATTTAACCAATAATGCAACTTAAAATCATGATTCGATAGCAAAAAAAATATATCAAACAGGTTCGATCGTAAAATCATGATTCGTGAGCATTAATATGTCCTAGCTTGCAATCTATTTATATAAGGGGTCATGTTGAAAACAATTTATAATTTGAGGGCACATTGTTAGTTTCTGCAAAATATCTCATTGACTCATGATCCAGGAGCTCTTTTGTTTGAACCTAGTTGTTGAGAGAACACGTAGTAATGGCGATTACGGCGACTAGACTGGTTTCGCTCACTCTCTTGTGGATTGTCGTCCTCTTCGTAACACTTGCTCTCATACAGGTTAAAATTTTGATCCTTATTCCTCATTTTCTGCTAGTTTCTCGATCTGGGTCTGCCACATTACTTAAGTTTGTGGCTTCAATTTTGCAAATTTTTTCTTCTCAGATTAAATTGACTGATGTTTCGGATCCTACGGTCAATGAGAATATTGCTGATCAGGTGAGCACTGAGCTCATTGCATTTTTGGTTTGATCAGGCTTTGTAATTAGAGTTTCTGACCTTTGTAAATTCCTGAGATTTTCAGGTAGGAGAGGAATTAGAAGGAGTCACGCACAAAGTTTACTTTGACATTCAGATCAATGGTTCGCCAGCAGGTTTAAAAGTTTCCTCCTTTTTCTATTTTATTTGGAACTTGAACCAAAATGTCTGAAATTTGGACTTGCAGACTTTAAAAAAATGGTTAATTGTTTAGTGAATCGGATAGTTGATTAAGGATGCTTCCGATTCAGGATTTGCTTCAGTTGCTTAAACACATTAGTGGATGGTTTGTTTGATATAAGAAAGAATGCTCTTTTCCTTTTTCCAAATACACTGGTTGTCTCTGAGTGGTAATGTTAACTGTTTTGCTTGAAGCTCAGAACTCTCTGTACAGCTCATGCAAATAGAGTAAACTTTTGCATATATTTGTCTTCATGTATAGGGCGGATTCTTATCGGGCTTTTTGGGAAGATAGTTCCTAAAACTGCAGGTACAGTTTCAAGTTAAGAGTGACCAAAAATCTTCACATTCTTTCTCTTTCTTTCTTGCTGTTAAGCGTTTTTCTTAACGAATCCATGATTTTGATTCTATGCAGAGAACTTTCGAGCACTTTGCACGGGTAGCCATGTAACCTTTGTCTCCCTATTTAACACTCATGGTCTTTGAATTTTTTGAGCCATGCCTAATCTGAGACAAGAGAGTCGTTGGGGGTTGACGTTTATACTCCTTTGGTGCAGGAGAAAAAGGAGTTGGGAACATGGGGAAACCTCTTTCTTTCAAAGGAAGCAGCTTTCATAGGATCATTCCTAGCTTCATGATTCAGGGTGGAGATTTTACACGAGGTGATGGGCGAGGTGGAGAGTCTATCTATGGCGATAAATTTGCAGATGAGAACTTCAAACTCAAACACACCGGGCCAGGTACGCCTTCAAGCTACCTCTATGGACAGTAAACATCATACATAATATTAAACAAAAAGACTTATGGGGTTGAGTTTGCAAATGGATTTCAGGATTTTTATCAATGGCAAACTCAGGACCAGATTCCAACGGTTCACAGTTCTTCATCACAACCGTCACCACAAGTTGGTAAGTAGGCGTGAGAAATTTATTTGCCTGGTCTCTAGAATCTGCAATCTTGGTTGCGATTCTGTTTTTTCGATAATGTGATTATGAGATCTTTAACCTTTTGTGTATGTTCGGCAAAAAAAGGTTGGACGGACATCACGTCGTGTTCGGGAAGGTATTGTCTGGCATGGAAGTAGTGCGGAAGATCGAATCGCAGGGACAAGACAGTGGAGAGCCCAAGGGAAAAGTTATCATTTTGGACAGTGGAGAAGTATCTTTGTAATAATTTCTTCTTCCAGTTTAAGAAACTTATATACGTTATTCATGACACACAAAAGTTAATCTCATCAACAACAAAAATAAATCTCATTTTCGTCCTGTTTTCATTTTGTTTCTATAATTGAATTTTTTTTTTTGGTTTCTAATTATAGTTGGGAACTGGAAATAAAGATTTTAAACAATGTAAATGGTTTCGTGTTTCTCCTTCCAAACTAAAATTAGACTAAAACCTGTCAAATCTGGCCATAACTTCACTACCAAATATACTTATTTGACGCAGAACCAAAAGGAAATAAATAAACACTAAGCTAAGGTCGAAGAATGTACATTTCAAAAGAAATCTAAGAAATAGAAGGAAACAGCTTAAGCATGAAGCATCATCTGAATCATGTAATTATTAAACCAAGTCGTTGCTGTCGTGAGGACCCACAATCTTATACCTGTTGCAAACGAAAAAACAAAACTAAGATCAACATTTGGGATCAAACCTCAAATGTTATAACTTGGAAATATGATTTGCTTGATTAAAAAAAAAATCAAGAAAGGGCTCTCACAGTTCAAGAACAGATTTTCCTTCTTTGTACTTCTGGCTTATATCATGGGCCGTCACCTGGAAACATCAAACACATAACAATCTCCAGAATTAGAATCGAACATAGATCATTGTTAAGTATTATCTCTATCAACTAAACTAGACAGAGTTTTGTCTTACGTATTTCCAGCCAACGTTTGATCCACAACCAACGCAGAAGATGTCAGTCACTGTATGAAGTCCCGTTATCATCATTCTTTCTTCTTTAACTCCAATTGAAATGTTTACACTAAAAGATCATCATCATCAACAACAAGAACAAAAAAACGCAATTAGGAGTATAGAGAAGAAACTAATATCTCAAAGTTGATTATAAGAAATCAGGAAACTTACACTTCATTGAAGAGATAAGCTTGTCCATAACTACACTTAAACGACTGCACAAACCCAAAGTCAGTACTATAGTATATTATATGCTATTGATGATTGACATCAAAACAATTTAATAGTTAGAATAATGCAATAGTCTGTAAATTCAGAAACTAATATTGACATTAAACAATGTAGTGAAAATGAATCACATGGTCAATCCTAACCTTGAAAAAACAACAAAAGCATCATGGAGATTGAAAAGATCAAACCTTAGAGAGGATGTCATGATCTTTAGTAAGATGGGTCTTACAGTGTATGCAACTATAGACTTGCCCTTCAAGTTCCACGATAAAAACTCTTCCCATCTTGAAAAAAAAGAAAAATCTCTATTCCGTGAATTGAATAATCCACAAAATGGAGTCTTATGATTTTACAAAAGGGATTATTGTTAGACTTTTGGAGTAGTTTACGGTAGCGTATAAAAAACTGTTAACGTGATGACTCCTTCTAATTAGATTTGGAAGTTGTGTATATAGCAAAAAACGTGGATAGGAAAATGGATTTTTTTTTGGTTTGTTCAAACACTCAATTAAAACTCTAGGAAAAATGGATTTTAAAAAGGGAATATCTAGTTTAAAATCTAACTAGATATCCGATATCAGACGACCAAAGAATATCTATTAATAACCTTTTTTTTCAACAAAAATTAATTCCTGAAATTACCTTCCACCATATACGTTTATTTGTTGATTCGTTAAATCATCTGTTTCTGTTTTGATGTCTCAAAGTTCAATTTATAATTATTTTTCTAATTTACTTCTTATGTTTTTCGAAATTTTTTTTTATTGTTTGCTTTTTTTTCAAGTTATTTTCTATTTTCTTATTTCTGATTTTCAATTTTCAGTAACTATAACATATTCGAAAATTTTCGTTAAAAAATAATTTTATTAACCGCATTAAAAAGTAATTTTGATATTTTGGAAAAAAAAAGAGTTAAAACAAAGACCAATAAACTAAATTTTGAAAAATCAGTATATTATCTTTAGACTTATTAACATAGTTTTCAAATATTATTAAGATATATTTGATATTCTGATATTAATATTAACTCTTACTTATATGTATTATAAACAAAATTTTACATTATTTTTTTTATTTTAATGTCAAGTCTTAAATCTTAGATGAAGTCCACCTTGTGGGTGATGGAATCCCGTCATTGGAGATGTCATTGGAGATGACATTGAAGATGGCATTGAAGATGGCATTGAAGATGGCATTGAAGATGGCATTGAACCTGGTGCTCTAATATGTGAAAACAGTGCCTCAAAATAGCAAAATGTAATCAGTCACACAACACAGCTATAACAAATCTTTTTTTCTTAGTATGTGAATAAAAAGAGTTTAAAATAGAAACTTGTAAGTGTGCTTGTCTATCTTCTTTGCGCTGCACAAAAGCTATGTAAAGTGGTTTTCTTCCTATCATCTTTCCATTCATTTCTACGCTATCATCAAAGTTCTTCAAATACAGATTCGCTCTTCAATGGATATTGTACGTCCTTAAATGTATGACACAAAATGCTCATTACTTTAACTGTTTCGAACAATTTATGGAAACAACATAAATAGTTTAAACTGTAAAAAAAATTTATAAGACGACAAAATTGTCAGGTGAAAAAAGATTCATAAAATACTAAACTGATCGAGGTCTTGATATTTCGAGGTCTTGATGTTTGGTTTGTTCAAACAGAAAGATTTTTTAACTACAATCCAAAACCGATCGATGCCGAATATATTGAAAGCATGAGTGCATCATCAGCTTCCATAGAGTCATCCGATGATCAATGTCGTGCTTTTTTAGTACGCGTTAAATAAAAAGTCGCCAACAGTGATGCGGTTCTTAAAAGTGATAATCATGTTTGATCGTTGGATTCCTTGAAGAATTCTAAGTTGTTTACCGTCTTTTAAAACACAAAATTTGAATATCATTCAAAGTTTTTTTTATGATTAGATCGTTGAAAGTTTTGATGTCTCAATATCTTTTTTTTGAGGTTTAAGAGTTATACAAAAGTCCATACGCACATATCTAAACTAGGTCCATACGCATATACTATAAACTTGGTTTTTTATTTCCCCTGTTAGATTAAAAGAAGAACGAGACAATTGGAAGAAAGATGTCTTCGGCTTCCTATCTCATTGATGAAAACTTGGTTTATACAAACAAAACAAAAATGACAAAAGTGTAAGGGTGGATGATTCATTAAAGTAAAGAGTAAACAAGAACTTCTGTAATGATTCTTTTTTGGTCTACCTAATTTAAAATCTATAATATAGTAACAACTGCCAATTCATTGGAGTTGTCTTTTGTAGTCTCACATGGAAAAGCATAGGTTATAATTTAGCCCCATTCGTTATCTGTTCCTCCCGCCTTTACAGATTATCATTTGGACATTTCTGTAACCAAAAACAACACATTAAAAAACATTATCAACACAAATATTCTCAATTTGATTACGTCCACTATATATATGACTCACACACTCCGAAAATGATAGTAATTAAAGCAACTTTAGTATTTAACAATCAAGTTAGTACTAATATATATGCAAGTTGGTGATACCTATAATATGGACATAATAATACAATATAAAAAACTAACGATGAGGTGGATTTTGTTACCTGAAACTTTAAAGTAGAGACCAAAACCAAGGAGATGTTACATCTAATATCCATCATGTAGCTGTATTGTAATGTTCAGTATATATATATGTACAAGTGTCGATTGTCTTCTAATATATATAGCTATTTGAGTCTCTCTTGTAGGTGGATCTTCTGGTATCTGGGAAACACATTTTTACAAGCTGAAACCTGTAAACACAAAGTTAAAACCTTAATTTTATATTTTTATTAGACACAAGTTCATTAAAAATCATGAGGCATGTCTTAGGTGTTAGTGACGTTGTCACGTCCTAATAATACTTTAATAGTATTTATAAATTTGTTGTAGATTAGTAAAGCAGCCCATGATTATTCATCCCACACGGTTCCCACTCGGAAACATCTGTTTCACTCTTCCTTTATTCTTTTAAGGGTCCTAATAAGTAATCCTACTTATTCGTCACTATCTAATTAGGTTTGAATTTAATTCTTTTTTCAACAAAAATAAAAGGTGTTAAATCTAAATAATACTTATATTTGAAAAATCAAACCCTCTATATTGACTAGTCATTATCCAACCTATAAACTACATACAAACTTCAAGAAACCCTTTAGTGCCCAAAAATGTGAAAAGTAATTCAAATCGTTGACTATGTATAATATCTAAGAGTCACATGCTATTGCTGACCGAGTCTGATGTGTATTAGTGGTAGAAGAATCTTAGATTTTTAAAAACAAAAAACAAAAACAAAAACAAAAACAAAAAAACACAAGATTTGAAAATTAAGTAATTTGATACGGCTTCTTTTAAAAATTTTAATACTACTAATGTTTCATATAATGGTTCTGTAACGGCTAAAAGTTAATTAATTTAAAACTTTAAAAAAAGTTAAGAAACTTACGGATTCGATGTCGATTTTGAAGACGAGGAGCTTTCTTCTCTCTCTACAACTTGTTCGATACGCCACAACGATGTGACCGATGGCTAAGATCCACGAACATACAAACAGAGCCACTTCCTCTGTTCGGAAATTTCCTCCTCCGCCGTCTCCGATCACGGTGACGGGCTCGCTAAACACAATCGCTGCCTTAAAAGATATGTAGATCAACGACGAAATCGAGCAAATCATCGTTATTGTCAAATATGGACCCCTTGATAACTTTGGTCCGTCACAGAGCCCGTAAACGCCTGTTATCCAAAGAAAAAGATCAAACTTTTATGATTTGCCAATTGAAATTCGGAAAATTTTGATTTTGTTCTGGCGTCAGCTAATTTCTGAAACTGAGTTTTCTAAAAAGATCGGAACTTTCACAAAAATAAAAATACAAACTTTAAGAACAGAGCTACTACGGATTTACACAGTTCTAGTCACTTACAAGTTAGCGTATTTAAGATTAAAAGAGCAAAGAAAAAGTCTTTTCGTAAAGAAGCTTGTGGGCTACTTACAGAGTATAATGGCAGATCTAACGATGGAGATGAGAGGAATATCGATGAGGGAGTATCGGAAATCGTAGTCGCTGAGATAAGAAGAAACCGTCGCCGGAATATTAGGAGGAGAAAGGCGAAGCAGAGTGGAGGAGGAGGAGAGGATAGCGGAGGGGAGGACGGCGTCTGCGACGGCGAGGAAGATCGGAGCAGAGAAGAGGACGAAAGAGAAGAACATAGTGAAGAGGACGAAGATGGTCTTGATTCCTCTCCAAAGAGATGATGAATATCTTCTGGTTTTGCTAATTTCTTCTTTGCTAATCAAACCCATCTTTTGATTTTCTTCTCTAGGGTTTTTGTGTGTTTTTGGTTATTTACAGAGGATTTTATATTTGATGCAAGTGTTGATTGTTTTCAAGAGAGAAGTTTTTCTGCAGAGACTTATTTGAAGAGTTTTTAAAAGGGTCGAAAAAAAACAAAAATTTACGATGCTGACAATAATGCTGATGTGTAATTTGTGTATAAATAAATTGTTTTTGACAATGATAATGATAATGGCGATTTTTTTTCTGTTGAATTAAAATATTTTAGATGATGATTTTTTTTGGACGTCTTTTCCAATGAAAATATATTCTAGAACGTAATAATATATGATTTGGTGCGTAATAGGAATTAATCGACGAAAATTTATTCTGCATCATTTCTTTTCATGATTTTGCGATCCTCGAATATTTATTAGAAATCTCAGCTGTAACTTAAAAAAAATAATTCTGTAGACTTTAGAAAAAAAAATTATTGATGGATTAATGGTTGTTTGTTGATGCATTATGATATAAATTAGTAGATTTATATCCTTCATTTAGTCTTCTTAACACTAGCACGTAAAACATGAAAAATGTTTGATGAAATATTTTTACAAAAATTTTTAAACAGATTTGATTAGTGCTAGTGACCACGATATATAGTTTAATGGTATATGCTATTGTCGTTATGACTCAATACCGTTAGTTCATTACCATATTCAAACTTCCATATTGTATGTAGTAAAACAAAAATAAAATACTAGATAGTGTGAGTTTTTCCAATTAAAATTGATTTTATAAAAACTTAACTTGTGAAACTTGTTTTTAATGTTCCTTGTCATTTAGAAAACCAGTTTCCATGCATGTTTGTGTTCGTGATATATGATTTAGTCTCCCTAGAATAACGGTCTTACCTCAGATGCGTGGAGCACAGTACTCTCAGAAATCCATTCACACTTTGCATATATATATATATATATTAATCAAACTGAGAACTATGCTCAAAAATGGTATTTATTTATAAGAAAATATAAAAGGATGGCTATAGCATTAATTGGGAAAAAAATCGTACTTGTAAATATTGTAATTTCCAGAGATTTTTCTATATAAATGAAAGAGACTCGTTAGCAAAACAAAAGATGATCTGGAGGAACCTACAGGTTTTAGCCATGTGAGCACTGGTTGAATACATGCCGCTAATTTTCTCATATAACTTGTTCAGAAAAATATAAACATGATTAAGTTTAATAGCAGTCAATTCTAAACATATTAGTCTATATTTTTGTTTTTTTTCACATGTGACTAATAGTTGTGTAACTTTTTGAGATTATCCATGTAAATATGTCATTGATGTTAGAATCTCCATATTGAAAAACGAAAAATTGATGATTACTTGAGAAGACTGCACTAACCACAAAACATGGTAAATATTCCCTCCTTAAAAATGATAATATTTTTTAGTTTTTTTTAAAGATAATTTTTTTAAATTTTCAATGTATTCTTTTATTAATCAATAATAATAAATTTCAGATTTCAAAAATATGTATTCTTTTATTAATCAATAATAATAAATTTCAGATTTCAAAAATATTTATCGATGATAAATACATTTATTAAATTATTATTGGTTTAAAGTTATATAATTTTTTTAATTAAAAAATATGTTTCTGATTGGACATTAATTATTTTTTAATAAGTGTATTGATTTTGTTGAAATTACTTATTTTTGTCAACATTTTGTTGGGAATTATCTTATAAGACCAAACTAGATTTGAGAATTTAGCATCCTATTTAAAACGACAAGTATCGAAACGTGACTTTAGGCTGGGGGAGTTGACTAGTAATTCCAAAAAAAGCTTCTTACCTCCGAGCTCACAAGAGGCATGTCTATTGACTTTTATGGGATACGACACATGTATTAAGAAAACGATAAATTAATCAATTATACTTTTCTTGAAAATATATTGTAAATTAGTTAGCGACTGTGGCGAGAGATTTTGAATTAAAATATTTATTAATATTTTATTATTTTCGATTATTCTAGATTGTGGCTGTACAATATATCTTTCTATATATTTTACGATTATATATTTATGAGATTAATCTAATAATTCTGTGATAATATTTACATATATTCTGTTGTTTTGTGTAAATCCCCCTAAATAAAAACTACATATTTCGACATACCTATCTGGTGATTCAAACTAAACGACCGATACGTTGTGAAAGATCTATCTATTTATACAAATTCATGTGATTTTTTCTGTCAACATCAAATTCTCGTTTGATAAAGAAAAACGAAACATCTCCCAAAAAAACAAAGAATAACTGAAAAAACTGTAATCTGATGATCAGAGTAAACGAAAAGTCGAAGAGAGACGAAAAGGTCGAGCCATATGTGTAAGCCACAGGAGGGGCAAGGGCGGTTTAACATCAGCTTCGTGTCTCCTTGAGCTTCGTTTACGTTGTAGGAAAGGAACCTTTGTCCCTTCCATAGGCTTACGTCACCAAATCTTTTTCTTTTTTCTTGGTCAAATTCATTTCTATATAAATAAATTAATGAGTTATATCTATATATATATATTTTTTGTTCGTATTTGATTCGTCCACTTGGACAATTATATGTAATAAACTATCGTTTAGCGTTTGATTCAGCCATTTGGCGAAATCTTAGGACGATAATCTTTTTGGTGATTAACAGAGCTTTCAATATTTGGAAATATATAGGAGTTGCTTAAGGCTTACCACGTATTTCATTTGATTTTATATATAATTGTCCTATACTATGAAAACAATTTTAATGTTAACAATAGAATTAGCTAAAATAGCATCAACCGGCGTTACAATCAAACATTCAAACTTTAATGCTTTACCTCATCTTTTTTTTTTACTGTACCACTTTATCATCCGTCGATAAAAACATCTTCGTAACATTACAAATCATTTGTTGACCAATAAAAACCCTAATCAAACATACTATCCGGTTACTATATCAAATCATATGTAAGAATATGAATAAGTTAAAGAATGCATGTGGATAAAAGTATTAGTTCGCTGTAAAAAAAAAACTAGACTTAAAAATAAACATATGTACAATTAGTTAAACCAACATCTCCCGCTACAAGTAGAAACATTCACCATGTGAAATGCCTTAGAGAAGAACAACAAAACAGCATGGGCCATGTACTCTTCTTCTTCTTCTCTAGAGACTCATTTGCTCCCAGTACTCTTCTTCAATGCTCCTCGTCTACAATGTTTTAGCATCAACCAAAGTCAATAAATCAATCAAAATCATGCTTTCTCTTGCACATTTGGAGTGTAGTTGAACTCTCTGAAATATCAGGTTTTTCTTTATTTGATTTTTCTCCATTGAAACTCTTTCATTAAAACAGTTTGACCAAATTTCTAAACATCAACTTGAGATAGTTAAACTTGCATTTGATTGCTTCTTAATGAAATCAGAAGAAAAAATCTTCATCCTCCTCCTTACAGGCCTACCCCTCCATGTCCAACTCCTACTTGACAAACCAAATGCACATGGGGTCAAATCTGATATTTCTATTTGAAAAGAAAACATAACTACAAGTGTGAAAGGGAAACTTGTGCGCTCAAATGAAAACTATAGTTAGACAATGACAAATGTATTGATACAATATCAAGAGGAAGGCAAGGATGCTTAGTACTATCAGTGCATGTGTTTCTAGTCTTGAGAATAAGTGACCATGTAGGAAGCTTGTCGAGGATATGCCAGAAGAATCTTAACAGCCAGTAAATAAAGATGGTTCGGTTTTGTATTAGTTTCCGGTTAGGATCAGTTTCGTATCGGTTTCCGGTTAGGATCGGTTTTGGTTTAAGGGGACGAAACTTGATCCTTTCATTCCTCCCCGGTTATATCCATTTTAGAACTTATTTTCTCCGGCGACTATGAACCGCTTCGTCATCGTTTCAGCTGCCGTCTTCCTCCTCATCTCCGTCGCGTATCTTCCTCTGCTCAACGAATTATGTAAATATTCCGTCGTTAAATCAGTTTTTTTTTATGGGATATTTTTGACTTTGATTGTGAAAGTCGTCGACTTTGACTGTTGTTCGCAGATTGGTCAACTCTGACATCTCTTATACCACCGGTGAGGATCGTGGCGGATTTGTTAGTGAGAAATGGAACAATCTTCACCAGCGATACTTCTTTGCCGTTTGCTGATTCCATGGCGATTCGTAGTGGAAGGATTCTTAAAGTCGGAAGCTTTTCCACTCTCAAGGTTCTTCATTTTTTTTTCACTCTTTTTTTTGTTTTACTTTTTTGTTGGACTCTTGTACTTAGGGGATGCTCAAATATCGATGTTCTGTATTAAGAAAATGCATAGAAACCAATACAGTTTGTAGAATGATACTTCAATGTTCAAATGTGATTGATGCTGTATTAGTATTGTTCAAGTGGTTGATGAATTTGTCTTTTACGAGCATGAATCTGGAAGTTTTGTTAGATGTCATTCTCATGTAGTTCATAATTTGATGAAACACAGGATCTTATTGGAGATGGAACTAAAGAGGTGAATCTGGAGGGGAAGGTTGTAGTGCCTGGACTTATTGACTCACATGTTCATTTGATTTCTGGGGGACTGCAGGTGATGACGCAAACTTCATTTGCACTTTAGAGTGTAGAAACCATATGGAGTCAGATTTAGACAAACATTTTACTCTCGTTGAACTTTTCTTTTCTTATGTTTTTTTTTGCTTAAGCACAGATGGCTCAAGTTGGACTTCGAGGGGTGAGTCAAAAAGATGAGTTTTGTAAAATGGTCAAGGACGCAGTGCAGAGTAATCTCATTTATCTCACTGTTATGTTGAATCATTTAAGTTTAACTGTAGGAGTGTTTAATTCATTATGCTGATTTTATGTGATACACCAAAAATATTTAGATGCTAAAGAAGGCTCATGGATTCTTGGTGGTGGATGGAACAATGACTTCTGGGGAGGAGAATTACCCTCTGCAGCATGGGTTGACGAAATCTCCCCTCATAATCCCGTAAGTGATGAAATCGGCTGAGGTATTGTGTTTGTCAATATAGATAACATCGTCCTAAACCGAGTTATTTTTTCCTCATCATGTAGGTTTGGTTAATTAGGATGGATGGTCATATGGCTTTGGCGAATTCCGTCACGCTTAGGATTGCTGGTGTTACAAGTTTAACGGAAGATCCAATTGGTGGAACGATAATGAGATTGCCTAGTGGCGGTAATGCTTATGTCAAAGCAATGTATATTGATATAGCACTTAGCCATCTTCCAATACTTTGATTTAAGAGAAACTTTCTATGTTATGATTTGTATACCAAAATCAGTTGGCATTTGCTTTTATGAATGACTTGATGCAGAGCCTACAGGTCTTTTGATCGATGCTGCTATGGAGCTTGTCTCTCCCTTGGTTCAAGAAGTCTCAGTGGATGAACGTAGGGACGCGCTTCTTAGAGCAAGCAAGTATGCTTTGAGTCGAGGCGTGACAACTGTTATTGATCTTGGAAGATACTATCCTGGCACTACAGATGAGCTCTCCTGGAAAGACTTTCAAGGTGCAGTACATCCTTTTTGTAAACCCTGAGTGGAATGACTTGTCACATTGGTACTTGCATGCTGCTAGAATATAATTTTTTTTTGTCCCAATTCATTCCTTTTCTATAGTACAGATGTCTATCTATGGGCTGATTCATCGAAGAAGATGATGATACGGACTTGCTTGTTTTTCCCGATCACAACATGGTCACGTTTATTGGTAAAATTTCTTCAGAAGCAACTCTTGTTTTCTAATAAATAGAATGAGTATTTATATAAGCAGTCTTCTGCTTCTTTAGCACAAGAAACTGAAACGTATACTATTGTATTCTTCAACTTCATCTTTTCTCGTCTTTCTTTATGCTATGCATCGCCCCTTGGCAATCCCTGAATTTTCAAATTCTCTCTTGATGTTTTACATCATCCATGTGCTATGATGGCTATTAAAATTCCTAAATTCTCTTTCGATCGTTGCTTGCTGAATTGTTATTCTGCTTTGCATTTCTTTGAAAGTCTACTTGTGCTTATCTTCGTTGACTTCATATATCTAGGATCTTAAGCTTCAGAAGGGACCTGTATTGAGTGAATGGCTGTACCTCGGTGGTGTCAAAGCATTTATTGATGGCTCTCTAGGTTCTAACAGTGCTCTTTTTTATGAGGTGAAAATTACTATATATAATCTTTCTAGTTTATCTGCTATTCATCTGCTATACACATTCGTTAAAAGTATTTTCATATTGCTCATATTAATGAAATATACATTATAGCATTTCATTATAGGTTCCTTTATCCCAGAGTTTATATCTTTCTGCAGGAATATCTTGACACACCTAATAATTATGGGTTAGAAGTGATGGATCCTGAGAAACTTTCCAACCTCACAATGGCAGCAGACAAATCTGGGCTTCAGGTGATTCCCTGTTTACTTATATTACCATTGCTTGCTCATCGTATTAGTCAATATTTTAGGTTTATGTATGAATCTATAGCATAAGTGCATTCAACAACTCATATAAGTTGCTAATTTCTTGTCTTGTTGATCAAGGTTGCGATCCATGCTATAGGAGACAAAGCAAATGACATGATCCTTGACATGTACGAATCCGTAGCTGCAGCCAATGGAGACCGGGATAGAAGACTTAGGGTGAAGTTTGATATTGAATTTTTGTTTTCTCTATTTCTTTAAGCTATTTCCTTTCCCGTTTGCTTCTTCTGCCAGTACCTAATATCTCTGAGATACTGCTTACAGATTGAGCATACGCAACATTTGGCACCAGGATCTGCTGACCGGTTTGGTCAACATCACATTGTAGCGTCAGTGCAGGTTAGTCACTTCCCAGCATTGGGTCATTTGGAGGACTTCAAACTCATTTGCTTGATCTAACATATCTAAGGCCGGTGAACAGCCGGATCATTTGCTTGATGATGCTGATACTGCTCCTAAGAAGCTCGGTTTTGATAGAGCTGAAAAGGAGTCTTATCTATTTCAATCTCTCTTAAATGGCAATGCACTTGTGGCATTTGGTTCAGACTGGCCTGTACGTTTCAAATACGCTCCATCTATAATATCAACATACAAAGTTTTACATGTTTTCAAACTAAGAATTGAAGCTTACTTTGTTTATCGGCTTCAGGTTGCAGACATCAACCCGTTGCACAGTATCAGAACCGCGGTTAAACGAATACCTCCCAAGTGGAATCACGCTTGGATTTCATCTGAATGCATCTCTTTTACCGATGCGTTGACTGCGTAACAAGCCTCTTCTCTAGCCTTATTAAGTCTTTTTTTTTCCCACTTAATTAAATGCGTCTTCTCAAGCGTTCATCTTCATGTTATGCAAATGGCAGGCACACGATATCAGCGGCACGAGCAGCCTTTCTTGATCATCACTTGGGGTCTTTATCTCCAGGGAAGCTCGCAGATTTTGTCATATTGTCAACAAAGTCGTGGGACGAGTTCTCAAAAGACGGTCCTGCTTCGGTTTTGGCAACCTATGTAGGAGGAAAGCAAGTGCATCCATGAAATGATGAAATATCTGTTCCATAAACAAGGTTTGTGAACTAAATTCTCTGTTTTTCTATGCATTGTAAATATAAATTCGGCTTATCAATGACATAATCGAGGTTTAGACACTAATTGCAAATGGATGGTTATTGCTTATTGTCTTCTAAATCCACACTGGATCATTGAACATTAGACTGTGACGATGCCACAAGAACGAATGTTATCCAAATTATGTGAAACGTAAACTCGTTGATTTGATAATAACAACTATATGATCTCATCAAGACTATGAACAAACAATTAATTTGAAGGTTAAGACAATAGTTTCTGTCATGTCGTATCCAAATATCAAAAGAAAAGATTTTGTAATGCAAAAAACGTAATGATTACACAACAATTAGAAACGGTTGAACAAAATTTAAGTTTGGTGATTATGTTTTCTTAAGAATGTTGTTGGGGTCGGCCAAAAAGGCAAAAAAAGGTTGTTTGGTGAGAGCAACTTAAGAGAGACAACAACATTTGCAAGAAAAGGTTGTTTGGTGAAAAGGGGCCATGCACGAGTCAGAGTCAGACGCGGAAGAAGAAAGCCAATGAGATGTGTAGTATTAGCTAGCTGTACAATCAGACGTGGCTATCTGGTTCCAGCCGTCAACTCGGTTTGGTTCTACCACATGGCACTTAATTACTGAGCTGAGTCCCCACGGTGTTGGCTTTCTCACGCGCGATATCACCTGATTGGTCGGCTTTATTACGTATGGATTCTCTGGTCCTACTTGAAAGTCATCTTTTTTTCGCCACGTAAAGTTCTGATGATTCTACTTGTTCCTCACGCGAGGGAGTTTATCTCCAAATCCAAATTCAGATCTAAGACGTTTTTGTATCAAGATTATACAGCTTTTTATGTATTTTCTACTCGAATCATAGGCCAAAAGTCTAAAACTAATAAGAAAAAAGCATACCAGTATGGATACGATTATTTGATAAGAATTTGAATAATTACCGTTATACCTTTGTACGTAGTGTTTGGAGAGACATGAGTATGCGAGTTAAAAGAGACATAGATTAAAAGTGGGAAAGAGTTATCTTAAACGTGAAAGTAAGATAAGATATGTCCTAATGAGTAGCTTCAGACATATCTCTCATTCGCCTTGAGGCTTTTTATTCATATAATTTTTTTTCTTTCAATACGTGACGTTATAGAACATGGAGTTGCAACCTTATCTCTCTTGAGATATGTATTATACTTTGCTGTGTATAGTTTCAATACGTGACGTTTTACAACATGGAGTTGCAACCTTATCTCGAGACTCTCACGAGTCATGTATTATACTTTCGCATTTCGTTTTGTGACACTTTTAGGTAACCAAAATCCAAACACAAAACATGATAATACGACGTCATGAGGGGAATGTGTGACATCATGTTATGTGTGTGTGTGGATATGCACGTGTATAGAATTGAATTGTTGAAGTCCATGTCGAGTATACAAATTAATCTTTAGTAATTTAGCATATTGTGTCGGCGACATGTGACTGATTGTTGAATATGATCCAATTTCGATATAGGATATTCAATGGAATACGTTCCCATTCGTTTCCTATCACCATAAATCATGTCGATCCATGACTTATCTTCAGTGTTCACAACAGCTAATGATTTCCTTTTTTCAATATTTAATTTGTTCTCTCCTCACATTTATCAGTCTAATCACTGGTTTCAATTAAAAGTTCAAGATGAAAGGAAAAATATACATTCTACTTTTTTTTTTAGATTTAATATTGAAAGCCAACTATTATGGATTAGAAGTTTTTAATTTTGAATTATAACCTCGCTAATAGAATGTTACGAAGAAAAGTTGTAAATTTAAAGAAAATTATATATTTGATAACCGGCCTGAATCCAAAAATTACAAAAATATCAAATTGTCGCAAGTATACGTATATCTGATTGAGAATGGAAACTCAGAGATCTAAACGTATAGAGGAATCTCACTATTAACTCTCTTTCTTTTTGAAAGATTCTTTTATATTTATATTTAGAGAGATCTTCCTCTTTCTTTTTCCTATTAAAAAATTTTTAAATTTTTTCTGAAAATAAATTCTTATCATTCTTGAAAATAATTATAAAATTTCTCATTTCTGATTGTTTATTGCTTTTATTCACATAAATGATTAGTTATAGTCGATCTACCTTCAGGTGTCCACTTCTGTGCCATAAAACCATTTCAAAGTCTGAACTACGAATGAAAGTATATTATGCATTTACCAATTGCTGGATCGTTGTTATAATAGGATATCTATTTTGAAAAAAAAATGTTATAAAAACTTGAATATTCTATATTTTACATTAGTTGGTATAGACCAGTTTTTGTTAGGGACAACTAAAGTTATAAAAATGTAATAAAGTTGAGTTGGATAGATTTTTGAAAAGTAGGTATAAAAATCTGGTTAGCTGCATATAGTTTTCAAAGATCCGTCTCTTTAAAGTAGATATAGGATAAGAACAAATAACTTTCAAAGATTGCAAGGGTTAAATTCAATAACCAAATCAATGTACTATTTTCCTTGTAAATTAATGAAATAAAAAAGAATGACACCGACATACAAAAATAAAGATTTTATTATTGGAACGTTACATTAGGAATGTTGAACTTTTTACACAAACGGAAAAAAGGGAGACCAAAGTCAAAGGCTTGCTACGGCTTTACAAACAAAATACAAAGACTCCTTCCACTTTCTTCCCAAAAGTCCTTAAACGCCATCCAAAGGGATTCCGACCAAACGTCATGTACCCTCTTTTTACTTGTTTCTGTTATATCTTTAGACAAATTGTTAAAGTAATAATATCTAATTAGATCGTTTCCATTGTTATACCTCTACTAAACAGAACAAATACTAAAAAAGTTGATAACTAATAAAAAAACAGAACTAATTAAAAATTTGGATAGAGATCAAGATTTATATCATAGCGGTTTATGTTAATGATATCAAATATTATTATTTGAATTTGAACTATGTTGTATTATTAAATTATTGATAAACAAAAAATTAAAAAAAAAATTTAATATTGGGAGGGTAGTTTATTAACAAACCCTTTATCTACAGATTATGTAGTATCCTATAGAAGAAAATAATAATTCGAATAAGAAGAAAAAAACATTTCTATATCAAGAAATATTTGGAATAATTCTCTAAAAGTTAGGGAAAACGTACTGTATTCGTCAATACATAATCGAAAGTTTCCATTAATCCAAAAGGATAATAAGAGAAACAGCCGTTGTTGTACGTTGACTTTCAAACGATATGATCTTTGTCTTTCACATAATGACGTCTTTTTTTCCTTTTTCCTATCCGTTTCCTTTTCATGTCTCATTATATTTTTCTACAATTATTATATATATTCATCAACACCAACTCGTTATTTCGAAAAAAAAAGAAATGGCTAATTTGGATTTGCAGAGGAAGATGGTATCTCCCAAGAAGCCTTTTAAGCTCTCTGTCTCCTCTCCAATCTCCTCTTCTTCCTCCGCCGCTTGCTCCGCCTACGAGCTTTTCCTCCGTTTGCCGGAACTCAGAAATCTCTGGTCCTCTCTCGATTTCCCTCAATGGACCTCCGAACCTGTCCTCAAACCAGCTCTTCAAGCTCTAGAGATCACTTTCCGTTTAATCCTCACCGTCGCTTCCGGCACACGTCCGTACATCAACCGTCGCGAGTGGCTCCGACGTTTAGACTCTCTCGCGACGAGCCAGATCAAAATCGTGGCGTCAATCTGCGAGGATGAAGACGACGACGACGAGAGCGTACGTCCGGTCAGCAATGGCTGGAGCTCGTTGAGCTTGCTTTCGGAGATAGCCACGTGTCGGACATCGGAAAGCATTGGACAGAAGATCTTGTGTACGATCGAGAACGAAATGCGTTGGTGTAAGTATACGCTCGGTTTAGGTGAACCGAACCTCGCCGGAAAACCGTATCTTCAATACGACGCCGTCTGTCGCCCGGAAAAACTACACAGCCTCAAGAACAATCCTTACGCCGATCATATCGAGAATCAAGAGAATCAAACGCTCTACACTATTCATCAAATTCTCGAATCGTGGATTTACGCTTCCCTGAATCTACTAAACCGGATCGAATCGAGAATCGAGGAGGGAAAATTCGAAAAAGCTTCTTCCGACGTGTACTTGCTAGAGACGACATGGAAGCTTCTAACGGAGATAGAAGATCTACACATTCTCATGGATCCAGAAGATTTCCTCAAGGTGAAAAAACAGTTACAGATCAAGTCGACGTCACAAAACGACGCGTTTTGTTTCAGATCCAAGGGGCTAGTGGAGATGGCGAAGATGTCGAAAGAGCTAAGACGGAAAGTGCCAGCTGTCCTCGAGGTGGAGGTGGACCCCACCGGAGGTCCGAGGTTGCAGGAGGCGGCGATGAAGCTCTACTCGAGGAAGACGGAGTACGAGAAGATACATTTGCTGCAGGGGATGCAGGCGGTGGAATCGGCGGCCAAGAGATTTTTCTTCGGGTACCAGAAGCTGGTGGCGGCGATGATGGGGAGTGCGGAGGCGAACGCGAATAGAACGGCGGCGGGTCATCACGAGTCGTGTGACTCGTTGACTCAGGTGTTTATGGAGCCAACGTATTACCCGAGCCTAGACGCTGCAAAAACTTTTCTGGGAGACTTCTGGAGCCATTTGGGATGCAATGGAAGACACTGACACGACTAAAGTAAACACTATCCAAATATGTATGTAACCCTACTTAAAAAAATTTTCGGAAACATTTAACGATCAGTGTATGAAACAAAACTCATTTTTTTAGCATAAAACCAGACTTTCACAAAATCAGATTTTACATTAATGTTACAAAAGGTACATATGAGGGGACACCACACACTAGGCTACTATACCTCTTTGTAAGCTTCTACTAGACAAACTCTATAAGCCACTAACTACGATCTCTCTCTCTCTCTTACCGCGTGAGCAAGATCAGGTTTTTTACTCTTCGCGTTGTATAAAACCCCGTCAATAGCTAGTATGTGAAGAGTAGTAGTAACCAGTGGAAGAGAAAGGGGGAATGTATCACCGTGGGAAAGCAGTGATCACCAGAACCATAAACTGCGGCTATCTACGGCTTTCATGGAAGTGTATACAAGTGGCATTCTCCCAAATTCTGCTACAAACCGGTTTACGCAGTCTGTTCTTTTCTCCGTGTGCCCTCCTATGCTACTGATTCCAGTTGAACCGATTTCATATATCTTACCTACAAAAAAAGGAGGATGTACTCTTCATAATCAGAGGTTATAAGAATCATGTGACAGAAGATGGGTTCTAAGAGTTGGCTGCGGTTGAAAATTACCTTTAACCCAGATAGGAGGAGTGTTTGTAGCATTTGCGATGAGGAATGACATTGCAATATCTTCGCAGTTCCTTTTATAAGATGAATTCCATGCTTAGGTGGTGTATTTTGATCACATAACCAGAGAGAAAAAACAAAGAACACAAAGAGATAATGAGAGTGATCAGGAACCTGTTATTAGTTGTGAATTCTCTGATAGATGCCGGCATGTCGTTTGTGTACAGCCTGAGGTACTTTTTGTGGAAAAAAGCTGCCTTTGAGAGTACCATGCTATATGTACCACTCCACCAAACAGACCACCATCCGTTGTAGGTGTAATAATCGGCTTTATCAATCTGCAGAAATTGAAATCGACTTTCTGATTCCACGTATAACACTAAGCTTCTTAAATAATGAAAGAAAGAGAATTCCAGACATCATGCACAGAGTTCTTTCAATATTAGTATTAGCTGTTAGATCATATGGATGGAGAGAGTGAAATTATTAACTCCTTGAATAAAGGGAGAGACTTTATCCAGATCAGTGAAAGACAAGTCCTAACAGGAAACATAAAAGAGAATGCATTTTTACTATTTTGGTACTGCTGTTTGAGAACTAAGTGAACATACCGACTTTTCAGGCCAATGCACACGAGGCACAAACCCGACCATTGTCTCTGGGGCACTCTCCCAAACGTTGAATGCAAAATCTACGGTATGACAAGGAAATATGACATCATCATCTATTGAGAAGACAGCGTCTGTTTTCAAGTCTTTAATCTCTTTAAATCTGTTGTTCAAACTGTCTTCTTTGTTTATATCAAATCTAAGCTCAACTTCATGGCCATCTCGTGATTTTTTCTTTAGAACCCTCTGAAGATACTTCTTGAGAGAATCTGATGGAGGGTTAGGTTCACTCCATACAATGTGGATAGAGTCAAGCCTAGAACATGATGCATAGTGGGAAACAGACTTCTTTAAGAGATCATCTCTCTTCCATGTGTTCATCAAAAGTGTATAACCTTTCCTGCAGATTTGATAAGAAATCCATCAAAATCCTATACTATCACTACAATTCAAATCCAACCAGACAGTGACACAACCAAATCGCTAAAGTGCAAATAAAATTTCTACAAAAAATCCTCTAGCAGCCAAAGAATTACCACTTTAATTATGATTTTTAAGCTGTGAATGGAGACAAAAACGATCATTAGATGCTTTCCTTCTCCTAAATCAACCAAATAATAGTTAAACGAATCTGAGAAAAATTACTTTCCATATATTTCCTTTCCTAAATAAGAACCTAAGTCTTCACCAACAGTTACCATTTAGAGATCCAAATCAAAGTTAGAGACCCATATGAAGGTAAGATGCAGAAATTTTTGAAGGATGTAACATACCTTGATCCGGAGATCCGATCTGAGACGGCGGTTGAACTTTTGAACCAAGGACGAGAAGATCGGCAAGTGAGTGTAATCAAAGCGAAAGCGACGCAGCAAAATAGAAGAAACTTAGTACTCTTCGCCGTCACGAACTTGCGTAGTTTCTGATCTCCGCGGCGATACGCTAATGAACAATTTGCCATCTGTTTAGAAACAAGTCCTCCTCCCATACGAGTTCAAGTCTCCTGAAATAGATACGACGCGGAAGATTTTGAAGCAGAGAAAGATGACTCAGGTCAAACCGTGTCAAGAGTGCGACGACTCAGTCTTTGTTCTCATGCGGATTTTTGTTCTTCTCTTTCCTTTTCCATTTTTTTTAGTGACGGCCTTTCTCTACACTATGCGAATTAACGCAGATCAGAGACGACGGATTATTCTGGTGCGGCGCGGCGCACGGTAAAGAGAAAAACACAGCTACGTGTAACAATATTAAAGCGTTCATGTTATCTTCATTAAACTTGATCTCGACATTTTCCCGATTCTATATTAACGTGGGTCCCTTTTGAGTTTTTTTCTTTCATACTATATTTTACAATATAGTTGATTTTACGTTTCATATTGTACTATATTTTACAATATAGTTGGGTTTAGGTTTCATTATACGGTTCATATAATGTATCTACAATTTTGGCTCTCTTTTTTCATATTCATTTGTTAATTTTTGGCATTTCATAGTTGCTTTTTTTTGGGGTTTTAAACTATACATAGTACGTTAGTTTTGGCATTTCGGGAAAATTAAGTGGGCAGACAACATTTTGTCCATATGGAATACTAGATGCGCCAAATGTAACTGTAACATATTCTTAAAATTTTCATAGATTGGCATCGAGTATGATTTAGATAATTACAAAACAGTAGATATGTTGGGGCAAAAAAAAACTAGTAGATATATAGTGTCGGTGTACAAGATCAAGAAGCTATCGCATCCCAAAACAAGATTCAGAGTGGAGATGAATGCAAGGCAGAACATACTGACAGGGTGCAATGTGATGATGACTGATGGCATGAGTGTTGTTGTGGTTGAGGGAAGCTAATGCTGAAGCGAATAAACTGGAAAGAGGCAGAGAAGTAGGAAGAAGATGAAGAAGAAGAGGAGAATGGTGGAGACAAGTGTTGTGTGTAAAAAAGATTACGTTTTGTGTCTTGTGTGTAATGTGACCCTTTCATGGATTACTAATTAGGTCAATAATTATCATTTTCGTGGGTTTCCAATGCCACTCTCAATGCATCTAAAAATAGATTAAGATGCCAATTATTCGAAATTAGTGACACTATGCTCTTAATTACTGTATTTTGTTGGTTCTTCGAGCTTGTTACAAGATTAATGATGTTGTCAATTTTTTCTTTGTTCTCGGATATACAAGTTGCTGTTTTTAGAATTTTGTGTGTCCTTTCATATTTTTACAACAAAATTACGAAAAGTTACATATATGTCTTCTTCTTCTTCTTCTTCTTCTCTATGGCTCATCTTCGTCTTCTGAAGTAGAAGAAGAAGCAACGGACTGTGCGAAATCAGAATCCATTATGACACCATCCATGGTGTGAATGATTATCTTCCCTCTCTTCAACCCCATCTTCTCCGTCTCGACGCCATTAACCACAAGCCCACCACCATTCCTAGTCCATACCTTCAATGTGAAACCACTCAACGACTCATACGACGCCATTTCGTCCTTCCCTATGTCTCCTTCCTCCACTCTATACGGAACCACTGCGAAACCCATGATCCTCGACACGACGGCGTATGTGTTGTCTCCGTCGTCATCTTCAAGCGATTTAATTTTCCGGGTGTTGTTCGATTTCATCCCCAGATCTCGATTGAATGCTTTGTCTGACGGCACAAAGGCAGTGAAAACCAGATCTTCAGGGAGCATTTCGACCATCATATTCCCGAAGAATCCAAGTTCATCCGAAAGAGCGTCTCGAAGTTTCCGGAGAAAGAGATTTTCACCGGTGATCGGAGGTGTTTCCGGTAATCGAAGAAAGGAGAAGATGAGTATAGTTAAGGAAGAAGTAGTGATGATAAGAAATAGGAACAACACTGGATTCTTCTTGAAAATAAGCTTCCTCATCGTTTTCTCCTACTTTGATTCCATCGATAAAGCTCTTGTGTTGAAGGTCGAAGAAGAAGAAGAAGAAAGAAGATCGATTTGCGACAAAGAGTTTTGTAAATTACAAGAAATTTGTATTTAAGTGGGCTTTTTCACAGTTTTGGCCCAAATCATATTTTGCTCTGACTTGAAAACGTATTTTAAAATATTTTGTTTTAAAATCTTTTGTTTAACGAATAGCCTACGAGATCTATGGAACTTCTTGTTTAGCAAAGAAATAGAGATATATCCATAGTTTTGTAGCTTCTCATATAACCCCATAGAAAAAGTAGATGATCCGGTTTATGGAAAAATAAACATGCTTTCAGATTTTTTTTAATGGGTTTCTTCTAAGCAGTAACTCCAATGGGAACATTCTTGAGTCTTGATGTTCCGTAAAGGGTTTCTTCGAAGCGGATGATCTCGTTCTTTGAGCCATAAGCAACTTGAGTTCTATCATCAAGGTTGATGATGGTTTTTTCGAGCACGGACTTGTGTCCATCACTGCTGAATCCACCCGCATTCTCAATGAGCAGGCCAAGAGGAGCCACTTCGAACAACAGCCTCAACTTTGCCTTAGCCGTAGGAGAAGTCACGTTCGTGAAGATTCCTTTCTCCTTCACAATAATCTGCATTGCCAAAAAAACAAAGAAGTGTTTAACTCAAGTTTCATTGATAAGTAGAAATCCGGTTTAGAGTGCTAGAGCTGAACGAACCTGGTTAACATCAGGAACCATTCCTCCTGTGTATCGAAGTGTGTACTTCTCTTTCACGTAGTAATCAATCAGCTGATTTTTCACAGTGAAAGTAATTCAGAAGAAGAAGAAGAAAAGCAAGCAGAACTAAAGTCAAGATTGATCAAAAGCAAGAACCTTGCTGTATTCGGAATTGTCGAATGTAGCTCTCAAGTTTCCTGGTGAGAACATTTTCCCTTCTGCGATCTCTGTTGTCTCCTTAACATGTTGCCATTTCCCTGAGAAACATTTTGAGCTTAGTCGAAAGCTACCAAAGAGTGAATCTTTTAAGACCATGATTGAGCTTAATACCTTCATCAAGAAGCAAGAACTCATGAGTTCCTGGAAATCCCTTAACAGCCAAAACATAAGTGGTTCGTGGACCGTAGATTCCCATGGCTGCAGCCACTTGATCTCCTCCCGTGACTCCGGTTAACTTGTCTCCAGGCCAAACTCCAAATATGGTTCCCACAGTGAAATTTGTATCCACAATGCTCGATCCATCCAATGGATCAAATGCCACACTAAACCCACCTGTCCAAAACAGTTTCATATATTACTTCCATAGATACTTTAACACAGTTTAGGAAGCAGAAATGTCAGCTAGTTTATTGTGAACCGACCTTCCACTGGACCTCCCATGTCTTGAAGCTCAGGTACTTCTTCAGAGCACGCGTACTTACACACATGCGAGTATTGCAAAGCCTATAAAAACCAAATATATACAAATCAAAGCATACGATTATTTTCGGAAACCAAACTTGTGAAATAAGTTATTCAAAAATGTAATGAAACAAACCTCAAAGAGAAGCTTATCGGCGAGCATATCGACAGCGAGTTGTTCATCGCCAAAGGAATTAACACAAGCTGTTCCACCACAAGAAGCTGTCCTAACTTTGAATGCTATTGTCCTCAATGCTTCTCCCATACACATCAACAAACTTCTCAATCCCTTGTCAGGCGTTGCTTGTGCCAAAAACTCTTCCTATGCACACTCAAAAGTAAGAAACTTTCACCCAAAGATCGAATCTTTACGACAGGATTTGATTAAAGATTGAGTCTTTTGTTACCAAGCTTTGACCAATTTCACATTTGGTCACAGTTGAAGCACCATTGTTCTTAGACTTCGTGGCTTTCAATTGCGATCTTGGTGCTAGTCTCAGTGAATCTCCGAAGATTGAGCTCGATTTCAGACGCTGCTGATATCAATTAGATATACATTCGTTATACTGAATTACTCAAAATAAATTTTCTCACTCACTAGTCTAGCAGTGAAAAAAAATTCTCCTCTGTACTCACACGTATGCGTGAGCGTGACATCAGTGTTATATGGTTAAGTGTAGATTTACACGAACCTTGAAGCTGGATGATGCGGAGAAGGAAGAAGGAGGAGAAACCAATGTAGATGATCGTTGAGAAGAGACGCTTGGGAGGAGGATCCCACGTGAGTAGCACGTGATGCTGGTCTCCATTGCTAATATTTCTGAAGTTCGAGGTTGATCGAAGATGAAGAAGAAGAGCTCTCGACAGACGATAATGGTGGAGACAAAAATGAAACCCAAGTGGTCTTGGAGAAGATAAAGGATGTTTAATGCTGGGAGAGCCACGTGGCAGTGTCTGAGAAGATATGCTTAAGGCTCTGGTGATGTGCAATTGGGTAAAAGAGAGATTGAGGCAAAGAGATGGCTTTTGATTTGCCATCATTCATATATTGTGTGGTTATTATGGTCCTTTTATCATTATTAAGATTATATCATATCATATCCTCCAACGGAATTAGAAACGGAAAAAAGATAGAAGACAAGTATACTTTATTATTATTTATATAAATCATCTTATTAGACGGGAAAAAATAAAGAAAATTATTTATATATATATATGCCATCTGTACTGATGTTATCTTACAAACGCGCCTTCATCGACTAAAACCAGCTAGGCCCAATTCGGCGTTGGGTTTTGGTTAGGCCCAATTTTATGATATTTTATTGGGAAATAAGTAAAATAAAAAATGTAAAATCAAATCTATCAGAGCCAGGTTTCGATCCTGGGACCTGTGGGTTATGGGCCCACCACGCTTCCGCTGCGCCACTCTGATTTATTGATTATTGTTACAATTACAATATTATTAAACTCATTGAAATGAATGTTTGTTTCTTTTGCTACTTAACCGGGAAAATTATAGGTCAACTCGTCCCGAACCGGATTAGTCTATGAGCTTTTTAGCCCTACAAATTCATTGACTTTTTTACCCTAACTCAAATCAATCACAACTATCATGTTCGCCTGTTTGCAATTTACAAGCATTTGACTTATTCATAGATAAGCAAAACCAAGACTCCGAAAAAATAATTATAACCAATATAACAACGACAAAAATCCACAAATGTTTGCGTATGGACGCGTCCTATATACAATAGTATATTAGGATATTACATAGTAATACGTAAAAACACGATACAAACGAATATTACAACAAACCAAAGCATTGATACAACCAGACACACATAATCAAAGTCTATATACAAAATACTTTATTATAAATTAAGTTCAATGACTGTTATAAACTTTCTAACACACAACAACCAAAAAGCCTAAAAAACTGATGAATAATAGGCTATTGGACAAACCAGAGTTCTTGAGGCATTCACCGCTGCTTCTACTGCCGGTACCACTCCCTCCGCTACCTATGCTGCCACGACTTCCTCCTCCACCGCCACGGCCTCCTCCTCCGCCTCCAATCCCACCTCCACTGCTTCTAAGCTCCCGCCGCCAGACCGGAAAATCCACCTCAGAAGGCGGTTTATTTACGTTGATGGAACTATATTCGAGATTGGCGAGTGAGGTAGAGGTCTCGGTGATTGAACCAACGGTTTGGATATGCATATGAATCGCTAGTAGTAATAGTAACACCTGAGCCATGAGTCTAATTGATTTGAGTATTGCCATGTTGTTGTTGTTTTTGTTTATCATTAGCTTAAAACAACAGATGCGTTCGTGTTACTTATCTATAGACCTCTATTTATAAGAATTTCATCTGGTCAATGTCTCAAACTTTTTGACTTTCATTATTATTTTCGTATTATTATTAGTCGATGTCGTAATCCTTAATATTTTAGTATGATAACTTACAAAGAACTATTCTCGTCTGAATATATAATGTTCCGGACCGGACCAAGAGGTTGAAGTCAACAAATCAATTATGATTTAACATCTCAACCAGATGTGGACTTTTAAACTTGTATTATACCACATGATTCCTAATTACCAATGTCCTTAAACATTCCTAATTTTATGATATCTTCTTTTCCAATTGTAGTGCAAGTGTTGTCGGGGAATTTGTTTTGTAAAACGCAAGGCAGACGTTTCGTGTATGAAAGTTTTGATTAGCACTCGTAAAATTTATTAGCTTTGTAACATTTGACATATTATGGCCTTGTTCGTCAGCTCACTCAGATGGATCAGCTGGGTGATCTATCTGGTTGATCTATCCAGATGAACCATCTGGATGCTGTTTGTTTTTATTTTTCGATGTGCATTTGGAGGGTTCACCTGAATGCAGATGCGTTCGTTTAAAACAATTTTGTGAACTTAATTCACCCAGCTAGACTCACCCAGATGGCTCACCCAGATGCACCGTTTAGACTCACCCAGTCTAGACTCACCCAGATGCACCATTTTAAAAAAATCATCCAGATGATCCATCTGGATAATGCGTTAAACGCATTAAACGAATATCAATTCTCACTTTCACCCAGGTGGATCACCTGAGTGAGCAAACGAACAGGCTCTATACATAATTTTTTGTATTAAAAAATAATAGGTACTGTCTATAGCTGGGTACCAGCTCACAAAGATATTATTTAAATTGCGAGTGATTTTGACAATTATTTATTTTCAGGGTCAGACTAATAATATTGATTTTGTAAGGTTTATAGAAACTAACATATTCAAAACTCCGATTTGTGAAAAAAAAGAACTAAACAAATTCGAATATATTTAAATAGCATAATAAAATTTTGGAAAAAACTAACCAAACATTATATAAACAAAAAACAGGAGTGGTGGAACACAAAAACATAAAGTTGTAAGTTTTCAAGCTCTCTCGTTTCCAACACTTTGTTTTGGTTGCTTCACCTAAAGTGGTGTGGATACCACCAAATAAGTATAGCAATGAATATCCACAATGTGTTTATATTTGAGGCAAAAGAGCTATGTGTCCAAGGGATTCAATTCCACATTGGTGCATATGACTAAACATGTAGTTTTTTTTCTTCTCTTTACAGTTTAGAGCAAGCCAATGTTCTTTTTGGGGGAGTATATTGAAATACAAACTTACAATTTCAAGCTAAGATCACAAGACATGATTGCTCTGTCAAATGATTCTTTGTGTGCTGCAACTTCACTGGAATTGATGACCATATATATCTGCCATTGATCAATCTCAGGATTAGAAAAAGTACACACACGATTGCCTCAATATCTTTCTTCTATAGTTTCTACGTGTGAGATGAAACTGAATTTCCCTGAACTAATCCAAGCACTCAATATCTTTGTTCATATTGACGTTCAACTTCAAACATTTTTATCATACAACAAACAATTAGCCTCTAGTGATCCACTTACAAAGGACCAAAGAAATAGTCTCAGAGAACCAAAGATAGTAAGTACCTCTCGTCTACATCAACAGACAAAGCATCACCACCTCCACAAAGAATCCAATCAAAAGCTCTTTGAATCTTCTTCTGGCTTTGCCTCCTCCATCCGAGAACTCAAAGCTATATTTGCTGGTCATGTTGTGATGAAGAAGTCCCCAATTCCTGATCCCTTGCTTAGCATCTTTCTCAACAAGCTCAAAGATGTAAACCTCTGAAACACCTTCTTTCCTCAACGGTGTCCCAGATCCGCTTCTCAAGTGAGCTAATAAAGCTTTCAAGAACATTTCACTGTACAGCGGTGTCGCATCAACTTCACTAGCATCGATTCCCGAGCTAGGCCAGCCAGTCTCCGCCACAATGACCGGAAGATTCTCGTGGCCCATGACGGCCATGGAGCTAACCACAGCGTCAACCATCATATCGAAGAGATTGCGGTATCTTACCCCGGTGGTAAGATCGTCTCTGAAATTGAAAGGGAATTCTTCAAAAAAGAGCAAATCCGATTGGAATCGAGAAGCCGGACCGATACATGTTGTAGGGGAAGAGATTTATCAGGAAAGATGAGTTTGTTCTTTCAAGGAATTGCAAAATCGGCCTGATTATCACTTCTCCGGTAGGTTGTTGAAACTGCGCCGACGAAGGAGGGAAAGCCGTGGGAACGATGTTGAAGAAAGAGAACGTCGTGGATATCGAAATCTTGTAGATTCTCAGATCTGTAAGTGATAGATGAACGTTCTGCATCGCCCGGAGGAGGAACGGCGAAACGTCCGGCGAGAATGAAATCACGTCATTACCGACAGAGATGATTGAGATCTTGGTGCGAGGGTAGAAAGGAAGCACATGGCGATAGACCCAGCGCATCGCGAGAGAACGGTTGGAAGCAAGGAGTGGAACGAGAGGATTGGGAACGGAGAGGAAGAGAGAGACGTTGGTGTAGGCGAAGGCGCGAATCATCGCCGGATTGGAGTCAAGAAGCCTCACAGCCGGAATCTTCATGGAAACAACCTTGGCGGCGATTCTGTCCGGCGAGAGCATGATCGAGCCGGAGATGGACGGTGGAGTTGAGTAGGTGACTCCAATTGTCGTGGCGGAGGTAGTCGGCGGGATAGCTATGGCGGTTAACGAGATAAGGAGGAGGCGATAAAACGCGATAGAGTACATTTTCTTCACTCGCTTACTTTCTTGGAAGAGAGAGAGAGAGAGAAATCGAAAACTGAGAAATGCTCAAGAGACGAACGGTTGAAGACGAAGTGCGAGAATTGGCGGGAGGATTCTGTTAGAGGAGTTAGAGATTCTGTGTACTACAGTCTATATTTGATACTGTACACTTTTACTCGTAAACCCAGACGTTGACTGTAGTACACGTGTCCTCTACTCTAGGGTAGGTGTTTGACCAAAAAGTCTTACGGGGTTTACATCACAGTTGAAACCCTCTAATTTACTGAGTGGCTTTCTACTTAAGCACAAGCAACCACACAGTTGCGTTCTTTAATGACAATATAGAAACGACACATACTGAAATCGAAGTTTTCCAAAAGGAAGGTCTCAGATTTTTTATAGATACCAATTCACGACAACAAACAAAGACTTGAGGAGACATCAATGGAAACAAAACACATCACAGGATAGATTACACACTCTCACACACAAAGACACAAAGAAAAAAAAACAAACTGAATCAGTTTGGCATTAACTTCAATTTAGACTAGAGAGGAGAAGTTGTTGAGTTTTAAGATTCAGGGATCGTGGCTACTGGTGTACCAGCAGCGACTGCAGCGGCTGCGGAGCGTTTGATGGAAGCCGATTTGATTAAGTGGTTGTAGCTTCCCTTTTCCTTGAAAAGCTGAGCGAAATGGTGCTTGCAATACAGGATTCCTTCAAGAGCTGCGTAGTTTGAAGGCGAAAGCGCGCAGCCTCCATGCGAGCATTTGAAGCAGGACTTGTGATATGTCTGGCTCTCCACTGTTACCTGCAGTTTTCAGAATTGTAAACGGATGTTTGTAATCAAAGAGCTTTCAAAACATCCCGGTGAGGGTTTTCATATTAAGTCATGATGTCAATATTTCACCAATAAAGAGAATTATGGTATGAGAACCAAGCACACGCCATAGCTGTGCGAATTTGTTTTGAATCATCTTTTATAACGCAAATTAAAGCAACAATAATCAATATTGTCAGGGTCTATGCATCTGTTCATAACATTATGTTACTTGGAAGTTGTAGTAATTAAGGGGATTTGGTACTTAATCTCAACATGAACGAGAAAGCATAGGAAGATCCTTGCAAAAGATCAAACTATGTTTTACTGTAATGTATCCCAACATAGATGCATAGAGGACAGAAAGGTGACTCTAAGGCTAAGTTAGTGGATAATGCAAGAGTGAAGAGCTATCATTCAAGATTAAATGAAATATTGACCTTTTCGATAGGATACACAGTTTTACTGCAAGTGGCGCATTTCTCTTGTGTGCCCGAGAACATACTGGCGACTCGGCTAGGGGTCCTTGTCTGAGAACAAACGAAGAGCGCGATATAAGAAAAAAGTTCATCTGAGTAATGTATCTAAAGAGCCTCTCTCAAAACCAAATAAGAAACATTTACCAGCTCAGGACTTGATTTCTCAGCTGGTTTTGCAGCTGTGATTGGAAAGAAAAGTGCCATTACAGATTAATAGGTTAGCCACAAGAAGGGCAAGCTAAAAAATTAGATCGAAAGCAGCAACAAGACTACATACGTGACTGAAAGTTCTTGTTGTAGCTACCAGACTCCTTGAAGAGCTGCTCAAAATGAGGCTTACAGTACAACACACCTTCCATTGATGAATATCTGCTCAGCTGAAAAAATCCAGTAAAAAGACATTTACTTTATCAGGATCTCCGTATTGGTAAAACGAGCTTTTTTTCAATTTGCAGCCGTGAACTTGCAATCAAACAGAGACACAATGATACATCATTTAAGAAACAACATGGACCACTTTGTAAACTCATTCCTGCTGATTTTGCAGGGAGAAAGGTGAAAGTCACATAACCTGAAGCCTGCTTTTGCAGTGAGTGCATTTGAAGCAAGACTTGTGATAGCTAACTCCATCAGCTGAGAGAAGCTCCACAGGGTACACCGTCTTCTCGCAAGCCTTGCATTTCTGTTGAGTTCCTGTAAAAGACATCCTTCAAGCCTTTGCCCTTGACTTCCCTCACCTTCTTCTTCTCCTTAAATATCAAAATCCAGAAACAATGAGGTATGATAAGAAGAAACCCCTACTGAGCAAATCCGTGATTTCCCAGATACTTTAAATGCTCCAAAATCAATCGAATCCATTGCTCATTGTAACAAGATTGTATCAAACGAAGGTTAAGTGATCAAATCAGAAGGACCCAGATTTTAAGAAAAAAAAACGTAATCGGCGAAATATAATCGATCTCCATGGAATGAGATCGTAAACCCGGAGAGAAATTATTCCAAAGGATGGATCTATTACCTCTCCTTAAGATGAGACCTTTCAAGATCTGATCCTCCACGAATGAAACTGCAAAATATACCAAAAAGAAGAACGCCAAATTAACAAGAGGAAGATTTGAGCGATGCAAAAGGCATAAATCAACTTAGTAGTAGAGAAGAGAGCTGTTACGTAATCTTACGAAAATGGAGGATCTGTGTGACGATGATGATGATGAAGAAGAAGAAGATGATCCAGCAAAGGAATAGAATAAAAATCGGTGATTGCGTTAAATAAATCCCTTTTTATGTTTTCTTTTTGCTGGAGGAGACAGTGGGGTTCCACTTTGGCTTGTCCTATCTCATGATTTTTTTTTAATTATAATTTAGATTGTAACAGCAAAACAATTGAAGATTATAGTTTTTAAATATAAAAAAGAATGAAATATAATAACAAATTTGTGTTCTTATCTTTCTGTATCTTTACCAAATAAAGGGATTAATTATCTGTTTATAGCTTTATTCTCCTGGAATACGTTTCAGTTTCTAACAACTCCAGATTAGATAAATGAAAACTAAATTTTTTTTTACATCGTTTATTCAAATAAAATTATCTAACACATCCATTAGTATCCACAAAGATAATGATTTTACACTCTTGTTATAGTATGTTGTAGTTTTGTTTACCAAAAACAAAAAATTAATGCGCTCTAAGATAAAATAGAATTGTTTAGTGAGAAACTTTCGAAGACGAATAGATTATGCGACAACAAGTGAGCGTCCGTAACTCTGACCAAATTCGAAAGAACGTTGCACTTTTGATGAGTCGGCATACAAAATTTGACCGAAAAAGTTGTTTACATTTCAATTAACCAAATTTTCACAACTTAATTTCTTTAAACAATTTTGACATTTCAAATTGAAGAAATACTATATAGAATATAAAAAAATTAATTGTGAACAATATTTTCTTTTCTGGAATTCCATCAAAATATATTATCCAACGAAAAATAATGTTACTTCGTCTAGAGATGAACAAAACCGACAGAGAGTCTAGGACAAAAAGTGAATAAAGGATAAACTATAGCTTCTGAGAAATGGTAATGGAGCTTCCTCAAATGAGACCCACGTCTTGTGAATCTACTTTTCTGCATCAAGAAATCGAATCAGGATCAATGTTGACTAAGAGAAAACATAAAACAAGATCCTCAAATAATACATTACAGGAATAAGCCAAATGGCTCTGAGCTACAATATCCAACCTTTCAATTATCATATGAAGTCTTAGTTAACATGATTAGGACAAGATTAAGTTACAAAGATGGATGTATAATATCTACCTCATATGTTGCTTGGGTACATGAACACTCTGACTCTAGCTCCCTAAGAGCAACACAACAGACAAAAATGATGAGTCGCAGAACAAAGCATTTAGATAACATAATTTAACGAAGATATGTTCCACGAAATGAAGTTACCATTGACTTTGGTGGTAGGTTTGAAGTGAACTTGGCACGGACAACACCGCTGTTACCATGAGGCCTAGTGACTTTGCCCCAGATGCAACGGTAGTGAGAACCGTTCTTCTTTGTCTTCGCCTTGTAGATGTAAGCCATACGCTTTCCCTTGTACCAAGCAACCTCCTCTGTTGTGTTCACACCTTCAATCTGGACGAGGGAATTGTTGGGGTATTGGTTCGACTTCGACCTGAAAATTTACTTAATACTTAGTAACCAAGCTTAAAATCCTCTATGAATAGGCAAACACGACGGTCAAACAACTGCTTAACGTTTAATTATCTGCAAGCAACTGCATACAATAGCTCAAAATGTATCCTATGCATCATTTGAAGAAGCCTAAATCAGAAACAAAGGTGCAATCTTTTCACACGAACTTGAAAATAGAATACTAGTAGCTAGACTATAACACACAAATACATTACATGACCATAGGTAATAAATATCACAAACAGCCGAAGTAATGATTATGAAAATTCTTCTAATTGCCTAGAACTTAAATTCTACAATCTCCCACTGGACACGTAGATTCAATTCCAAATACCAAAGAAAGTAAAGGGGCAAGATGGAAATTAAAGGTACCTCTTGTAACCGAGGACAGTTCCTCGAACATACAATCTGCAAACAGCAAATCACAAAGATTTCGTCAGACGAATAAAACCATTTGCACATTAGAATCGGAGATTCAGCTGAAAAAGCAGAGAGATAGTATGTTCATATTCGAAACGCTAATTACCTAACTCTCTCTCCTTGACGTCCCTTCATTTTGAATACTGATACTGTGTCTTCTTCCTCTTTGCCTCTTTTATGCCGGCGAGCGAATCACAGAGAAGAACCCTAGCTTTCGATATTAGGTCAAACAATATATGGATTCATAAATAAGCACAGTAAGAATTTCTATTGGGCCTCTGTTTGGATACTTTTTGGCCCAAAAATGACTTTTATTCTTTTATTACAGTTACAAAGTATAATCTAAAAAAACACGGCTTTGCTAAAAAAATTACTGTTTTCAACTTTTTTAAATCAGAGTAAGAATGTAATTTAACCAGAGTAAGAACCATACGAACAAATTTTATTCTTTTTAATTTCATCATTTCGATCCGAGCTACCAGAATTCAAGCAGAACAGAACAAAATTTGTTTTGCTAATTTAACCGAATTGTCAAACCAAACCGAAAAAACGGTTCATAAATCTTTTTTCATTTGTATGGAACTTACAAGTAGCAATAAAAGGATTACAATTTTTCCTTTTGTTATATGAGATTACAATGTCGAAGACGACCAAAAAAAAAAATGGAACACTTTTAAACATCAGCAAAAACATGGAAGTTCTTGGAGTCAACAGTGATGAGTCTAACAGCAGCAATTGCAGAAGCAAGAGACATTAACCCAAAGAAGCAAACATTAAGCCAATGCCATAGCTTTTGAACAGGACTAAGCTTATTGTTCATAGCGACAAAATACATGTGATTTGCTAAAATGAATGTGAGAGGGAAAGTGCTTATCGCTCCCGTGAGGCTCATGAAATCTCCAAGAAACGGCAAAAGGGCAGAGAGAAGAGTGCTCACAGCGATGTAGCTTCCTCGTGCTACTGTTCTAAACAACAGATTCTTCAATGCCAATGGACTTCCTTTGATTCCATACTTTGTATCCATATACTCATAAGTCGGACTTGCAAAAATCTAGAAAACAAAAAAGGTTAAAAATATCGTTTAGGCTTCCTGTTTAAGACATTTAAACTTGGTTTTTACGTTTATATGTTACAATCTTGTGTTTCTCTCTAAATGAAACAACAATATTTAACATTGTAGTACAAAACTCTTTTGATGTAATAATGTGTTTGTTTCTACGTTTTTACGAATGTGGTTTCATTTTCCCAAAGCAAACACTATTACAACGTAAAGAACCATTTTACAAATGCAGAGTGGTTGAGGAAGATAAACTTACGTGCAAGGATATAACGGATTGGAGAAAAGCGGAAATGTTAGCGAGAGCTTTTACCCATATAGGTCCACTGACGCTGTTTAACAGATAAGTCGATGTCGAGGACCCGTAAGCCCAATAACCGATGAATGTAACGGCATACATTGGCAAAACACCAGCAGTGAATTGAAAATACAGAGCCTTCATCATGTTTTTAACCACCGGTTGCTTCACTGTGGCCTAATCATTGCACCAAAGTTAGTGTCAAGAACAGAGAATGATTAGACCATGAATAGATGGACTTCGTCGATGAGAGTGAGACTGACCTGTATTTCCGGGAGCATTCCTGTGTTGAATGCGAAAACTAGATTTGCTGCTGCTCCTGTTATGGTAAATATTTTGCTTATTGATGATCCTTGTATGTTGTAATCTCTTGAAGGTTTGTTTACTCCTACAAAAAAACAAAAACGAAAGTGAAATCAATTTATGAGCAGGTCTTTTGTTTTATATTGAATCAGTTTAAGGCTTGTAGCATCTAAAAAGTTACCATCTTTAGCTGATAGAACTACTGCAACAACGATATAGATCAAGCTGAAGACTGTTGATACTCCGAGCCAGATTCCAAGAGCTGATAAATGAGGTATACCGATTGCGAATATCGCACAGACAACACCCGCGATGGCGATAAAGTGAGGAAGTTTCATGACACTGTCATCTCTAAAAAGTATATAAACAGCCTGCACACAATGCAAAACAGAACAATGACACTTTTGGATTCATGAGGGAGACTAACTTAACATTTTGGAACCAAGCGGGTTGTTATTGTCGTACCTTTAAGGCAGAGCCAGCAAGTATGATGAAGCCACAATTAATCATGAAAAGATTGACATATTGCAATCCCCAAGTAACACGGTACATCTTTTTACCTGATCAATTCAAGCAAGTACATCTCTTGTAAACCGAACCATACTAACAGAGTAAATGCAAGAACGAGAGATGAGGTTTATACCGTAGATGAAGCCTGCGAGATCTCTATAACGAATGTGTCTTTTTCCACCAAACTCGTGAAGCTTGGCGATAAGAGAGTTTGCGTAAAGGGAGATTGCAGTAGCAAGAATGAGACCAACCACACCACCAATCCAACCCAAAGGAACCATGACTGTCCCGGAATATCCCAACACATAGGCGCTGTTTATACCGGTTGTAAGAACAAATGCTACCTGAAACCATGAATCTGTACAATTTTCAACAGTTAAAGCTTAAACACAAATAGCTTAGATACTCATTTTCAGTGACAATTCTAACCATCAAGGGAGTAGAAGCAAAAGAAAACAGAGTCTACGTAGCAAACTTCCCAATTCTATATAGCAAACAATCTTGGGGGAAGAGAGGAACTTATCTAGAAACTTTGACTTCCATCTCAAATCATCAACGACACCATTTTCACAAGAGGGTATCAACAAAAATCACAAAGAGACAACATTTTTTGCCACAACAGGGCAAACATCAAAAAGACCAAAGACAGCATTTTCATATTAGGGTCTCGCCTAGATCGTCAAAGGCACAATTTTTCACAAGTGAACATCACCAAAGTAACTAGAAACAATATTTTTCACAAGAGGACACCGCCAAAATCATCAAAATTTAAGCAGACATCATTTCAGTTCCTGGATGTTTCAGTTTTCAGCAGCTGAGATATAAATATTACACTTGCTATAGGCATGAATCAGTGACATATGTTTGTAAATTTGAAGTATAAAAGTTTCAGTTAATCTGACAAAGAAGACAAAATCTTTCTCTTTTGAGTTTTATTGTTTTTGTTTCTCAAGAAAAAGTATAATTTTAAAGGAGCGTGAATCCCCAATTGAGTAATACACTTCAGTTTTCCAAAGACAAAACAAAACTTTTTTATTTTCAAAAAAGCTCGAGATCACGCAATAAACGACAAGTTGATTCAGCATACCAACCCAAAAAGAGAAACAAAACAGGAACAAACTTTTTAAAATAAAACAAAAATTCCAAAGAGAAAGATAAGAAGTACGAACCGCTGCTAATTTGATGAGCAGTCTCAGGGATTTCAAGATCGAACTTTTCGACTGCAACAACTTTACGGTTCCTAGACTCATCCGTATCCATGATGATTCCGACAAAAAACCAGTTAAAACTCCAAAAACCCTTCACTTTCTTCTCCACTTCGAGTTTAGATTTTATGTCTTCCTCCTCAATTTCGAGAAATGTCTTGCTCACTCTCCAAAAAGACAGCTTCTTTTATCAGCTAGAAAGAAGATTCGTAACAGACAAATATATTCCACAAGAAAAGTGTGAAATGGAATCGATGAAAATGAAAAGATGGATTATTTTTTCTTAGTGTTTGTTATTTCCAGTCAAATTTAATTGATCGGTCAGAAAGACGGATACGTCTCTGTTTGTCTGAATTATTTGGCACGAGATCCTATAAAATGGGCAACTTAATGTTTTCACTGTATATTTTGTATGAAGAAATACGTTTTTTTTTGTTTGAAAAAGATCTTTGACTTTTAAATAAAGATATCAAGGATCTCATTAAATGGTTTATTTTTGGAAAGTCACTAATTTTATTCCAGTTCACGATATCTTAATATGAATGGTTTAAATTTGTAATGATGTTAGTGCGTAGGCTCTTTTTTTCTTCGAGAAACTAATTAATTAGATTTTCAAAAGACAAGTGTAGTCTGTAAATGGTCAAAGGCTAGCTTACATCTTGTGGTGGCATTATTTTTCACTAAAGAATAATGGCATTATATTCCTTTCGACATTATATTTTAAATATGGAAATGTGCTCTCTGTTTTTTTAGCATTGGTAGCCATATCGTCTTAAATATCAAAATAGTTTTTATTAAATCATAATGTAATTCAAAGTTCTTTCCGAATCTTACAAAAAAAAGCATACATTTCAGCTTTTAAAAGATGCGAAGTTGAGAATAAAATTGAAAAGAGTAAAAACGAATTTTAAAATCAAAATCAGCCTTTACGCCACCGACGTGGCTTGACTTCATGGAAAAAAGAAAAGAAAAATCAACACTCATGCACCACTTTATTACATTTTTTCAACATTATGATTTATGATGGAATATATTCAGTCAAGACTCTGAAATTTGGTTCTCGTCGACTTGGTAAGTCTTCCACAAATAAATATAGATATCCCAACGCGTTCACATGCATTCGACTTTCTTAAATATAACGTTTTCTACTGTCATTCATTACATATACTCAAACTAATATACTTTTTCTTTTTGTCGTCATACTCAAACTAATATACTATATTGAGTAATGTTTGACAATAGAAAACGTTCTAATTATGAAAAAAAAATTATCTGTTTATTTATATATTTTGTTCGAGTGTTTACACGTGATTAAAAAAGGGTCAACATTACATGACAGATGATTTTTACCGTAATATGCTATTTTCCTGCATGGACATCTTTTTCTGGTCAGTGCATGGACATTTAATTTATTAAAATAAAAATTTTAAATGGTTATACGGATTACTCATATCATATAAGTGTGTGATTTTGTTTCCCGTATGATGCTATTTTTCTATGTTGACATCATATGTTTATGCGCAAAATAGATACTTTATTTCTCTTTCTCTTTCGATTTCACTTTACAAGCGCATCATTTGGAGCTATTACAAAGAGAAATTTAGAGGAAGATACAAATAGAGCCGATTTTACAGCTACATGTAACGCATAACCAAGCATAAAGACCGAGTGAGTTGTATTGAAGACTATATGGTTTTGATTGTCAATCTATGTACTTGTATCAGATCTTCTGGTATGATCAGCGTAAGACACATCCCAAACTATTTGGGGTAGAAGTTCCTAAAAATAACGAACTCCAAGCTTATGGTAAATTTGGTCTACAATGCAGGTTTCATCTTTTCTTTGGCTGCACCTTCTGAACACAAGTATGGTCTTCCTTCTTCACTTACCCGTCTTTCACTCCTCCTTTGAATTTTGAAAATACTTTATCTTGGGTAAGGTCTTCATCAACAACTTCCAAACTTAAGGTAATTTGCAAATTGATTTTTCAAGAAGTGGTTTATGCTCTGTAGAAGGCAAAAATGTTAGGCTTCATAGTTCAGTCTCAATATCTGTCTCTCAAGTAATATGGGAGATTCGGCAAATTATTCAAAGCAAACTTGCTAGTCGCGATAGACCACCATCGCAAAGTCCACCACTATCAACACAAGCTGCAGAAACCTACCTCCATACATGGTTCAAATTCATCTAATTGTCCCCTTCTCTCTCTTGAACTGATTGGTTTTACTACTCTCTCCATCTGCTTCTACCTTGTCTATCTTAATATGCTCTATACTTTTAACTCACATTTTTCTTTTTAGTTGTTGAAATTCCCTTTTGCCTCACATGTAAGCATGTAATTTCTAAATGATATATGTGTAAGGAGGAACAAAGAAAGGAATAATGGAATAAAAAGATGGTCAAATGTAAATTGACATCCTTTCAGTTTTTTTTGATAAAAGGTTTGCTATCAATTGTGAATGGAAGTGTTATAAGATGGTGAAACTACAAACGTAAGAACAACAACAAGATTAGAAAGCCTTTGAATTTTTCTTAAAAACTTAATACAAATGGATTTGAAAATTACTAAGTCCTAATGGATTTGTAAACATAAGTGCAATTTTTGGTCAAAACTTCAAATATTAATTTTTTGGTTATTTTGTTGTTGTAGGACACATTTTCCTTATATTTTTTAATTACAAAATATTTTTTATTTTAATTTAGTTTATAACTTAAGAAGAAATATTTTTTAAAAAATTAAAATTATATCAAAGCCAGGTATCAATCCTGGGACCTGTGGGTTATAGGCCCACCACGCTTCCGCTGCGCCACTCTGATTTTTTGTTGAAATTGTCAATTAAAACTACTATAAATAGTTTTAAACATATATGACTATTATAAGGTTCATATTTATGTTTTATAAAATCATTTCACATACTTTTGTATTTTTAATTATTTTTTATAATTATATAATTTTTTATATAAGTTTTAATAAATTTCTATATCAATAATTAATATATTTATACATGTAATATGTAAATAAATATGATACTGCCACAATAAATTGTTGAATTAAGTGATTTGGGTGTCTGATTGAGATGAAAAAAAAAGATATTTCACTCTTTCAATTCATGGGAGGTGTGGGATAGAAGGTATCTTAAAGTATTTGTTGAAACATTGTTGATTCAAAAGCCTAACGAAAACATGATTGTTGATGATAAATTTGACAAAGCGATTTTATTAATCACTATTATCAAACTTTTCTTTCCAAGGCAGATAATAGTCTAATGAATGTGATGAAGGAGAGTGAAATTATTTAGCTCACTTCAGCTTCAGAGATGGCAAAACTAAGGGAAGGGAGCAATTTCTCAAAAAAAATAAAGAAAGAACTTTAGGTAATTAAAATATCCAAATTTTGTGAAAATTATATATATATATATATATATATTATGCTTTTTCTACGTTATTCTGATTTTTTGTTGAAAATATCAACTTAACATACTACAAATATTTTTAAATGTATATAATTTTGATAAAATTTATATTTATATTTTGGAAAATCATACACATATTTTTTGTCTTTTTAATTATTCTCGATAATTATATAACTCTTTACATTTAAACAAATTATGATATAAGTAATTGATATATCTAGCCAATATGATATTACACAGTATATTGTTAATTTTATTGATTGGTGTGAGTGATTAAAATAGAAAAATATATTTCACTCTAAATCCAATTCATGAGAGTTGGTGGGATAGAAAGTACCTTAAGGGATATGTGGAAAAAATGTTGATTTAAATGCCTAAAGAACACTTGGTTGTTGATGATAACTTTGACAAACTAATGTTACTGAGCACTAACTTCTATTATCTAAATTTTTGTCCCAAAGAAGAGGATAGTCTAATGATATGTGAACAAGGAAAATGAGAGAACTTGGCTTACTTCAGCTTCAGAGATGTCAAACAATAAGGGAGCAAATCCTCCAAAAAGGGTAGAACCTTAGCTAATTAAAGTCTCAAATTTTGTGAAGATTGCATTTAAGTTACGGAGTATTATCAATCATACCATAATTTTTTTTCTTCCATGTTTGCGTTTTAATCACTTCCAGAGATAAGCATTTGGTATTTTTCAATAGTTTCTTGCACGTTCTGTGGAAAGAAAAAAACAAATTTATAAACGTAAGAACAATAAAGCAATAAACTTTTTTTTTCTTAGAAGAAAAGGTCCATACATGCATATGACATTTATCGAGATATTACATCTAATAGAAGGTTGACCCACGGTGAAAGAAAATAAGTGGCTGAACTGCAATTAGATGGATCAAAGAAAGCTTGACCAGTGAATATCATTATCCATTAATTACTTTACAGTAAAAAAGTTAGCATTTTTTCCAATAAAAGGAGGACAACTCATTGTATTGGAAGTCTCTTTACACTTTCACAAAGCATAGAATAATTAGAAGAAATTTATACCAAATGGTCACACATTTTCATTTAAAATTCATCGAGTTTACTGTAGCCTTATAAATTACGCTAAGAGAATCATTATTATTTTTCTTTTTTCTGTCCCAAATTCAAACTAGTTATTTTCTGTTCCAAGTTGTATTAAACTACACTTGCAAACAAAAAAAAGCTGTATCACACAGACACAGCGAAAGTTGAAAAAAAATTAAGCAGAGAAATATATAATGCATAGCTATTACACAGTAACAAATTGGTTTCAAAGTTGTTAATTCGTAAAGAAAAAAATTGTACACAAAGTAGATTTATCTGATAGTCATATCTTACAAGCTAAAAACAATTCTATGACACATTATTTTTTGTTTCCTTTAAAAAATTCTGTAGTCACACATTTATTTGTCTGAAAAGAACAACCAAGAAAAAAGAAGTACAAAATTAAAATACCCCGTCGCAATGGATTCACCCATTTTCATGGTTATAGTTTATGTTAATATGCTTAATTAACTATATTTCTAAACTTAATTTCGACACAAATGATGTAATATCAAAATGGATCGGATTCCCACTAGTGTGAAAAGTGAAAACTAATTTACGGGATCCAAGAACTTCTTGATCTAGGATTTTGAATTAATACTAGACACTTTTCAATAATTTGTTCATAGGTAAATCAAGAACACCCTAAGAAAAAATATTCACGGTATGTATTATATATGCTTATAGGAAAACAAAAACAAAAAAACTTTTATCTTTTTTAAAGTCTCTATAAGCAAATCAATGCGACAAAGTACAGATAGTAAGAGGCTTCGAAGAAGTAAAAAAGGAAAAGAAAAACTCAGATTCTTGTCTTTATGGCATGTATTCTAAATCTTTGGAACTTACTTGTATGAACAAAGTTTTATTAGTTGTCGTAAATGACTCGATCGACCCACGAAGGATCTCCGGCCGGTGAAGTCTCGGTAATGAAACACTTTGACCAAAGTGGAAGCTACCAAAGGATGAATCCAAAGAGATCGCATGATCCGGAAAACGAAGCAAATTTTTGTGACTTTTGTTTGTCTTTTGATTGAGAAAAAAAAACAATTATTGGAAAATAATTCAGCTTAATTAGGATCAATGCGATCCCTTTGGATCCTTTCTCTAGTTGCTGTGAAGAACTCTCTCTCTCTCTCTCTCTACTACTCTCTCTCTCTCTCTCTCTAAGTGGGAGCAATGTTTGTTTTCTGGAAGGCCATTGATCTAAAAGATGGCCATGTTCCTCTTGTTAAATAAATAGATAAAATATGTTTTTATTTTTATCTTTTTTAATTTCCACGATCTCGTCTTTAAACATTTTCTTTTTAATTATTACTATTTCCACTTTGAGAGTTCCTTTATATTTGACTTGAAGCAGTAAAAAAAAGAATTCTTGTGGCCTTAATTAAAGCCATTAAACCATGATTTATACTATTTTGTAACGTTATTTTTCACCGTTTTATGAACCTACACGTAGCAATTTACAGCATCATTTTATAGGCTTAAGTATGTGATTTCTTAAAACTTTTTGGAAAGTCTAACTACTACAGCACCAATCATGAAGCTTATACAATTTAACGCAAATCCAGATAGCAAACGAAGTATATTTAAGAAACACAACATTCAATTTATCGTTTTTGACGGTTACATTCCATCTTCGTATAAATTTGAGTTATGTATATAAAAATATTGATAAGAACATAAAAAAACAAAATGTATTATCTAATTTATCACATGAGGATCCAACGAAACTATACCTCAAACCTGAAATCATAACTCATAATTTCTGTTCAACACATTAGATGCTCATAATAAATAAATAAATAAAAACATAATAAAATCAAAAAGCATTCAGTTTACATTAAAGGTAAAATTGTCACACAAAAAATATTTATGCCCCAACATTGCCATATACTTAATCTGTCTCCAAAATTTTGCTATCTCACCTAAGTATTCTCAAATTAATGTTTTTTAAACCATAAAACCACAAAATTTAAGATTTTTGTACAAAAGAAAAAATTATAGCCTATATGCAATGTTTTTAAACAAGACGATAACCGAACCTAACAAAATTATAGCCTATATGCAATGCTTTGAGTTAATACTTTTTTTTTGTTTTTGTTTTTTCATTTTGAAAATCCTCCTACGTTTATTTTTTGAATTTACAACAGTTTTCTAGTCTTTTGTTAGTCAAAGATTTTCATAGCTTGAAATGATCTTATTATTTATTTTACATAAAAAAGGAAAATTTTGTATATTTTTTTAAAAATCAAACAACCACACAAATCATTTAATAGCAACACACATTAATATGTTTGTCATTGACTTTGGTGTTTAAATATGTACATTAAATTTTGTTATTGTTACTATTTTGAATTCTTCAAACTTCTAAAGTTGTTCCTATAAACCAATATTTTTGCTTTGAATTTGGTTTGTGGTGTTGAGTTGTAAAAAACAATTGACTACTAGGAACTGGCGGGATTGTATCGGCAACACATGAATAATTATTTGGAGGAACTCGAACGATGTAAAGCGTCTTTGATCGTTAACAAGAAGTGCTTAAAAGCAATCAATGTTTGCATTATTCGAATTGTTTTAGATTTTGTATATGTTTATAAAAAAACAATTATTTTTTTACCTTTTCGATGGTATCAATAAATTATCTCGTGTTTTTAAGATAAATGTAATTATAATTAAAAAATAAATTTTCATTTTTCAGTATGGTGTTAATATTGTCATCTTATATTTTTTTGTTCTTTTTTAAAATCTTCTAGAAAAAATTGAATGACATGAATTCAAAATTTTTAAAGACTTTTCTCAAACAACCCAGACAAACTATCCCATCTTAGATATTCCCCACAAGTTGGGTGGCACTATTAATTATATTTTTGTCGTTTATATCATCTTTTTTATTTGTTCTTAGCTTATTTTATTCGAAAGTTTTAATTTTTTTGGTGGTCCATCCCATGTTCCCCTTCGCTTTTGGCACCAAACATTTCCTATAGACTCTTCAAATATTTGTTTTAAGTTTTATAAAATTAATAATAAAACAAATATTTCAGTAAATTTTTGTTTATTCCTTTGAAAATTGTGAGGAATAGTTCCAAGGATAAATCATTTTCTTCTAATTTGCCTTATACATAGGCACATATGCAATCATAAGATCAGATTCAAGTCAAAGATATGGTCATATGATTGACACCTAATAAAGAAATATTAAATTAATGGATCCAATGCTTCTCCATGGCCTTACATATCCCATGTATATAAAATTTTGTATCATTATTCGCAATACTATCAAAGATGCTCATTATGCATCTCCATAATTAAGTTAGCTCATAGACATCACATGTCTCCATATTGTTCTTTCAAAAATATCACATGCAAAAGCAACACATACAGATTCTTTAGTTTCTAAAAATAACAATTTGGCGTATCAGTAACCAAAAGGCTAAGGATCTGTATTATTGGCGGATGTAATAAATCAATGATGTTATGTATTTCCAAATGAATCAATCCACAGAGTGGTTTACTGTAACTATCATGGATAATAATTTCATAAATGTTATAATATATTTCAAAATTTCCAAAATGTGAACAATCTTTAAACATGTCATCACTGCTTGGCTTGGCCAGGAGAAGAAAAAGGAGAGAAATAGAGCATGAGCATGTGGCCTACTGTGTTTCCCTCTAATGGATTCATTTTTTTAAATAAATATTTTATTAAAAGGATTTTTTATTAACAAAAAATATATATATATGTATATATAGAGGTTGGAAAACAAAGAATCTACAATAAATCAGTGCACATGGAGAGTCTATTCTACATAAGGGAGGTATTCAATTTCATACCAGACAAGAAAAATCTTTGGCTTTTCCTTCTGTTCGAACATGACTCGAGTTTCGCATATATGTGCGTATAACTTTGTATATATAGTAAGAAAACAAAAAGATTAATGTATTGGAAAATATTATCTTTAAATTAATCAGACAGTATTTATTACAGAAACGTGAAAGTTGGAATAGAATGAGAATTTTTAAATTGTAACTAAGATTGTGGCAGTCTTCTCAATCACATGATTTGTGTTTGTGCTTTTGTGACTACGAAGTACCTTTTACACTTTGGCTGGTAAAAGATATTCATATATTTTAATGAGTAATTATATTTTGAGCATATCATCCACTATGCATAAATTATTAATGGACCTTTGAGGAATAGACTAAACTAAAGGGCCTAAAACATTGTTTACAGATAATCAAGTTAGTACTTCCTTCTGTCATCATCATTAGGCCTAATCATCATCACGCCAACCCATATGGGTTTAGGATTGAAAACTTGTAAAGCATTTGGTCGTAGCGTGTACCTGAAATCAATCATGAGAATTCCATAAATTGTTAGATTTTATAAACTGCATAACATGCATATCAATATATCGATCTATATATTGAGAGATCTGTAATATATACTTGCATAAATACGAAAATTATATCTAATATAAGTGGTCTTAATATATCTTAAAGTGTCGCAAGGAAAATGCATAACTGGAAAGAACTCTTGAACATTTGTTTTACATTAATGTTTTTGTTAACAACTCAAAATTTGTGATCATTGCACCAATATGTCTATGTATCCTTTTTTGGTCTTCGATTTTTCAAATATATACATATATATATACGTTGTGAGGTTTTAACTTAAAAAAAAAATACAAAAACTTAAAATACATCTTACATCCTAACAACTGATGAAAGGACAACAAATTTAGGCATCAAGCTACTATATTAGTTTTAATTTGTTCTTTCTCTGAATCTAGAGTTTAATTACATAGATTTACTTTGAAAATTTTGATTCGGTTTTTAATGAGCTACGTCATTGAATTCGCAAAAGTTTGGCCAATCAAATATATCATTGAACCAATATCTCTTGTTGTGCTGTTATATTTTCTACCAATAATCAACTTATTACCATACCGCTGAACACTTTATCGCCAACATGAACCGGTTTACTTTGCCCCAAATGGAAAGAATTTGTATATGTAAACATTATGACATAGATAACATATTTACAAGAATAAATGATATTATCATTGACTACAAATAAATATAGAAGACGAAACATTGCGACAGACGGAGTTGTGAAGTTTTTCGTTTAAAATTGATCATTCAACACTAGGTTTTCTCAGGGCCGGTCAAACGTTTGCGCATGCCCTGCCCTAATCGAGATTACACATTGCATCTTTTTTATTTGTTATTTAAACCCATTTACATTTTTAGTTGTTTAAATTATTATTAATATTTAACAGTTCAACCACATATTTTTCAAAATGTATATCACGAAAATGAAATGCTTCTTTTGAGATACGGTTTTCTAGATAAAGTAAAAAAAATGTCTACTAGTTTAAGCAAAAAAAAAAGTTTCTAAATGGTTTATCAAATCTGCAAGAAAAAATACCATGTCCAACAATTTTGCTGTATTAAACAGAAACATAATAGGCCATAACTTAAATTTATCGAATTGACATAATTAAACTATTAAAACTATTAAAACCATAAATATTTTGGCCCTAAACCATTGCTGATCTTGCTTATGCTATAGACTAGCACTAGATTTTCTATTGTAAAATTAATTTGTCACGGAGTTATGCAATTCTGGGAGAACATTAGTTATTTATAACTCTTTTTCTCGTATTAATATCACAACATGTATGTTTCAATTTAAAAATTATTTTTTCAAGAGTTTTAAGATAAAGATGTGATAAACTGTAAGATGCATGATCTATTGGAATTGATTATCAATATAGTACGACGGTACGAGTGGAAATAAAACTAATGGGGATACACATAGCCAATATGTTCAAAGTTTTCAAAAAAATAATGATTGGTTGTCGGAAATGAGTGAGATCACAAACAGAAATTGAACAAGCAATTACGATAGAAGTGTGTGATCCTTAAACCAATTCTCTTCTTTCATTTGAAAATATAATAATATATCCATTTAATATGTATATGATGTATATATGAATATCATATTATATAAAGTGTAAGTATTTGGAGACGCACGTATGGATGTCGAGTATATGGTAGGGTAAAATGGGGATGCATGGTTTGTAGTTGTAGATGGATGAAATCATGAAAGTGAGATATACAAATAAGACAGCAAAACAAAAGTGGGTCACTTAGAAAAGATCCCAACGTAGAGAACATAATATTAGATGTCTCTTCTTTGTTGGACACCAACCCCAGTTCCGCACACCTCTCTGTCGTTCTTTCCACATTTCCTTATTTCGTACTCACCATGTGTCACAACTCATTATTTTTTTATGTATTTCAATATATACAATGGTATATTGATGTTCATAAGCTTGAATTTTTGTTTGGAATGTATTTACAAAGTTTGTAATGGCTGAAAAACGTAAGTTCGATTTTCGATTGATTCGACCAACATGCTGATTACCATGTTACATAATCAGTTCAATTAGTTTTCAGGTATGAATAACTAGAAATCAAATATTATTCATATTCTGAATGAAGTTTAATTGAATGATATATACTTAAAATAAATGGAGAAACAATTTTTTTTCCTTGATAGACTACCTCTAGCACCATACATAATTTTACTATTTAGAATGCAATTTAAATAAAAATAAAATAAAAAGTGAGCAGTGAGCACATCCATGTTGAAGAGTTTTGAGTGGAGAAAGGAAATAAGGACAATTTGAATAAGAAGGCACCAACTCTTATGGACCTACTTGCTTTGCATCAATGCTTCCACCTTTCAATTATCAACTCTTGTTAATTTACAAGGTATATGCGTCATTCTACTCCACACTTCAATAAAATAGGTTTGTATCCAATTATCATTCAATAAATTGAAAAATAGTGATTAACTAGACTTATAATTAGGTAAATTCAACGAAACTTATGGAACTAACAAATATTAATGTACTTAAATGTGTTCGTTTTTTTATAACTTTGCTCTTTATTCATTTCCATCCTCAAATGAGGCACCTTTTACAATTACATCTTAAGCTCAGGAAAGGGAAAGAGACAAACATATACTTAAAAATACAAAGATATAGGACATGAGAAACTCGAGTGAAGCAAAGTAACTAGATCCAAATTTGTTGGATGAAACGAGACCAATTGTATAAGAAGCTTTCTTGTGATAATTGGAAGTTCATAGGTGGTGCTATTTGATTACTTCTCCAATCTCGGTCCAAACCAAGCAGCTTTGCTCGTATGAGAAGCTGGATTTCTAAATATGTGTTTATTGGAAAAGAAATGAGAGAAAAACTTTGGTCAGAAACGGAATGACGATATTAAATGTATCATTCAAAAGCTGGCTAAGAATATGCCAGGGACCAATTCTTGATTTACATTTTAACAAAGATATCAACTTTATTTAACTACGATAAATCTGCTTACACGTATCGATATGTCAAGGTTCAAATTCTTATTGTCGAGATTGAATTGAATGGTTATATTTATTTTATTGCACACAGAGGCACAGTTTTAATTATATGATCAGTCTCTTTTGGATTGTGAAGTTTCGCGTGATATATCGAGTAAAAGTTTACTCTTCTTTTTCAAAATGATTTAAATTTAAACCCCAAGTGTCAAGAACTGATATGAAGGTATTAATAGCACATGGCAACATTAACTTAATGTCCAGTAAAAAGAAGACAATGTCGTTGTCTTCCCCAATTCTGTTGTCCTAATTTTAGGGCAAGAGTATGTATGTATGACTCGACGTTCGTGTCGTTTTCTCGTCAATCTAATTTCAAACCACGGACTTGTATGTTACGTAACTTTCTCAATAAACCCATAATTTAACTTAGGGTATTTAACTAAAATTAAAAAGAAATTTATGCTTTATATCTAGATTATTCAGCGTATATACATATTTTTAAATCGTTTTAATTTTTAAGATAGTTTAAAACATAAAGCATAAATTTCAACACCATCGTTGTCGCTTTTGTCGTCACTGTGACTGTGAGTGCATCGATTAGACGTCTTCATCACACGTCGCGCTCGTTTTCCTCGTGCTAAACCACGAGGTGCGACTGACTTACATGTCGCAAATTAAAGTGTACGTGGTTTGGGACTTTGGTTATATTTAAGAATTTTAAATTTGATGGTGAAGCTTAGTGTAGAGGTAGATGAAAATATTTAGGTTTATATAAATTACACAATTTTGTTCCGACAACGAACGCACTTTTTTAACGTTGATTTGTTATTGTATTATATAAATTATAAAAACTATTAAATCAACTACTGTTGTAACGACAATTATAGATTCCATTAATCGAAAATGTTTTTTAAATCCGTGATTAACTAATGAGGCAAGAAGTGCTAACAAAAGATAACAAAATAATTTATTTTCCAAGCATTTTCAGCTAGATAGAGCTCATGATATTAAGATCTAATCTTCACAAGTTCATATAACTCTGAAGAGAATTTAACCAAAATCGAGAAACACACACAAATATATATATATATATAATAAAAATTATAAAAATATAGATTTATAAATAAGACTAATGGAAACAAAAAGATGGGTTAATTTTCACTCTTCTCTCAATCTTCCCCTTGCGTCGATTAAAAAGAGAGAATAAATGTATGAGCGAAATCCAAATAGTCATCTTTGCTCAGTAGGTTTAACCATTATTTCCTATCATTTCAATTGCTACCAAACCAGATAAGTTTACAACAATATGTCAATATCGCATCAGCAAAGCCCAAAAAGGCATACTTGGGCCTTCTTCGATCTACTTATCTAAGATGGGCCTTAAAGAGGTTATATGTCCCTAGACATTTGGTATACGTATAAGGTCGAAAACCAATCCGACTATTGTAAGAGGTTACTGATTTGAAATTTCAATCAGTATTCTCGGTCCTTAATACACTTGTCTTTGAAGTAGCCTTAAGCCTATGCATCTTCACATAATATTCTTTTAACAAATTATAATTTTTTTCTAACAAATCATTTACCTTTTAAAAAAACATAATGTAAAATAAATCATTGATTTGTTTTCTCATTTTAAAGTTTATCAAAAAAAGAAACAAAAAGTTTCCGATATAAAAACTGTGAATGGAAGATTATCATTTTTAAAAAAAATTAGTAAACTACTTTTTTTGGTCATATAATTATTTTATTAAATTTAAAACTAATAACTATACAATAGCTTAGAATTTTTTAAATAAAAAAAGTAGAATCGACGGAATAAACATCAACTAAAAGTGAATTCTCAAAAAAAAAATCCTATGAAAAAAAACAAAAAAAACAAAAACCACGGAGAAGCATATTTTCGATTTTTGGAAAAAAATAATAAAAAGCATCAAATGACTTCTGACTAATGATGACTCATATAACAGACTTGGGCGTTATAGAAAATCAGGGAAAATACAAGGAAAAAAGAAAAGGGTAAAATGATAATTTAACAACAAAGGCCGCCTCGTAGCGAGAAGAAAAAAAAAACGAGAGCCTCCTTCTTAATAGTAAAACTTCCCACTAAGCTTTTTGCAGTTAGGAAAAGCAGGTACAAACCCAAAATCAAATTTCTTTTTTTCTTTCAAAATTTAATTCATTTTTGGCAAAAAAAAAATGGAAGGAGAAACTCATCGATCGGAGCCGTTACCTTTTCAATCCACCGATTCCGATGAAGTAATCAGCGCCGCGATTGAAACAGAGCTCGCCGAGTTAGCTGCCAGCAACTCAAACGGCGGTGGTTGCGGTGTTGGCGTCGGCGGTGGAGGAGGAGGAGGAGGGATTAAGAGCAAAGTGAAAGGACCTTGGTCCACGGAGGAAGACGCGGTGCTTACGAAGCTTGTGAGCAAGTTAGGTCCGAGGAATTGGAGTCTGATCGCTCGTGGAATCCCTGGCCGGTCTGGGAAATCTTGTCGATTGCGTTGGTGTAATCAGCTTGACCCTTGTCTCAAGCGAAAACCTTTCTCCGGTTAGTGAAAACCCTCGATTTCGTAACATCTATAATCAGATTCCTGCTTTTTGGGTTTTTTTCTTTTGCCCCTTTTGATTCCTTGGGTTTCCAGATTAAGTTTTGTGTTCTTCTGGAAATGTTCGTAGCAAATTCATGAATCTTCATCCAAATCCTTGATGATGTCTTGTTTCATGTGGATTTTTTTGTTTTTTTTTGGTAATCTCTGTGATCTTATGTGTAACACTGATTCCACTGGAGTTCGAGATTGAGAAGTGAATGAGATTTGAGTATTGTTGTTCTGATGCAATTCAGTGAAAATGTTAGCTATAAATTTTGAAAGTTCCCTTCTTTTGCTCTGTTGATTACAGTGGCGATATAGAGTAAGAGGAGGAAACGATGTTAAAAAGTATAATAAAACCGACAATCAGGATTCGCAGTGTCTTCTTATTTACTCGCGTGCTATGTCACAGATATAGCTAGTCTAGATATAGCTAGTCTCTTAGCTATTCTCAGAATTAATTGTTACATGTCATGAAGCATAGAAAAGTTGAACACGAACATGTTATGCACTTTTTGTATTCTCTTGGGTTTGGCTTTTAAAATTGATGCTTTATTTTCTTTTTCTTCCTGTTTGGTCTGCTGCAGATGAGGAAGATCGTATGATAATTTCTGCCCATGCGGTTCACGGAAACAAATGGGCTGTCATTGCGAAAATGCTACCAGGAAGAACAGATAACGCCATCAAGAACCACTGGAACTCAACGCTTAGACGTAAATACGCAGATCTATGGAATAATGGTCAGTGGATGGCCAGTCAAGTTACTACCGCTTACATCAAGAACGAAAATGTCGACGGCACATCTAACACATCTATCCAACAACAATTGCCTCCGACAGAGATCATTTCACCACCAGAGCCTCTACAAGTTAATGATGTTACAATGGATGATGCAGCCAATGAGCCTCAAGAACAAGCTCCAATAGAGAGTAGCACTCCTGTAGACAGTAACGTGTTTCGCCCAGTCGCTCGTGTTGGGGCGTTCAGCGTGTATAACCCAACCAGCCAGAGAAATGGATACAGGGATCATAATGTAGTTCCATGTGAGGGACCTTTGATTCAAGCGGCTAAACCCGATTCATTGGCTGGTAAATTTCTACAATCTCTTTGCGGCGAACCTAACATCCCTTCGAAATGTGGTCACGGTTGCTCTACTTATCCAGCTGAAACCAAGTTATCTGGTAAGTCGCTATTGGGGCCGGAGTTTGTGGATTACGAAGAGCCTTGTGCAGTTTTCAGCCAAGAACTGATATCTATAGCAACCGATTTGAACAACATCGCGTGGATAAAGAGTGGCCTTGACAATACCATTGTCAGAGAAGCAGAACAGAGTTCAAATATCGATAATTTCAAATTCGATGATCCTCGAATGAAGTTTTCAGGAATGATGCCTAGACAAGATTTCTTCTGTGCAAGAAGCTGAAACTCAGAAGAAGGGCTTAAGATTCCATCTTCCCCTTTTATGATTCTTTGCGCGTTGACGCGCATAGATGATGATCTTCATGTCGATAAGTACCAGACTTGTCGAGGTTCTTTTTTCTTCTGACATTTTGATTCGGATTTTATGGAAGAGAGATTAAAACAGAGTCTGTCATGATCATTCTAACACTTTTGATCAAATGCGTCTCTTATACACACATATATAAAAATGTAAGAGATATTTTCGCTGACACATACTCAAATTCACATTTCGTGACTTGGGGATCTCGTTAAAAACTCCTGTGTCAATCTTTACAATTTCTTATTGTAATCGATTCGAGAGATCTAGTGATAGATCTTATGACAAAAAAATAAAAAATTTACTGTGAAAATGAACTAGTGATAGTTGAAAAATTGTAAAATTATATAAACGAGAGAGAAGAAGGAAAAAGGCTTGCTTCCTATTCTTCATAATGTTTATCTACAAGCACTTTTCTCCTTAATCCTTCACATATTTACAATTAAAAAATATATATATCTTGAAACGTCTTCATCTTTTATCCCTCAAATTCCCCAAAATCTTCAATAGCTGTGACTTTAGAGGACTTGAGTTTCCAAGAAGCTGTGCTAACTTTCAATGGAAGCAGCATAGGACTAGTATAATCTCCGAAGCTAAACCCACTTTCTTCATCTTCCTTGGTACACAAGTCACCTGGAGGCAAGAAGAAATCTGAAGACAAACCCTTCACACTGAAACCCAATTCTTCAATCTCCCAACTCTCTTCCATTGTAGTCTTTGAATGACTCTCTAAGCTCTCATCAAGCCTCAATAACGATACACGTGTTCTTCCTCTGTGAGCGATCTGAATCCCATCAACGCTCTTATAATCTTGGATCATTGTCTCAGAGGTGGTTTCCCATAAGACCAGATCTTCTTCTTCAGGACCAGTCTTGATTCGTACGAGATAAGTGTCCTCTAGTTGGACCAAAAGTCCTGTTCTTTGACTAAAACAACCCAACACGGTATGCTTCACCGTCTCCATACCGCTCTTGCTTCTTGATTTAAGCCCTGAAGGCTGCGTTTCGAGCTTAAGCACGAAGCATTCTTCGTCATTAACCGCTTTTTCGCCCACGCAAACCGATCCAGCAAACAAATCTGCTGTGGTTTTTGGATCAAGCCCTTGAAGGAACCTTCTAAGTGGCCCAGAAGGTTCATTAGAAGCATGAGAATGTTCGAGCCAAGGACTTTGCTTCCAAGCCATGTTCCCATCACAACCAGCACTGACTTTACAACCGGAAACCACAAGCTCTAAACTCCATTGACTCGAACCTTTCTTCCATAACACGAAACCACCCATTTCTCCTCCGTTTCCGTTGTTGACATTTCTGATCCTCACCATCTTCTTCTTCCTCTTTCCAATTGGTGTTTTCGCTGCACAAAACTCTGTCACTCCCATTTTAACCTTTCCCATCGCGTACATGCTCTCTACTCCAGCCAATGCCGTCTCTCCTCCAGCTGCTGCAGTGTATTGTTTCACTATGTACTTCGCCATGGCTGCTTCCTATTATAACCCAAAAACAGAGCAAACGTAACATGAGAAAACTTATGCATTTATCAATTAGTTTACAATACCATTATATTGTGATTTGACTTAGAAAAAAAGTCTTATTATATTCAGAAACACAAAAGCAAACACACAATCAAAAAGGTCTAAATAATTTTTTTCACAAAAATCGGTGTTTAAATGAGTAAATATTTCTTGTACTTACGATAGATTGGTTTTTTATGAGTTTGGAGATGGGATGATCAAGAACGTCGTGATCGGAAGAGATAGGAAGAGGGATCAACGGAGCTCCGACGATTCCAAGAAGCATCTGAATCTGAGCGTCACGGCCGCCGAAAAGAGTGGCTAGGCTACTATTGTTATCCGGCGGTGACCGGAGCAAACTAGACTTAACACTTCGCCAAGCACCTGACTTGTTGTTCTCAGAACAAAACAACTCATCCGGCATCGGAACTTCCAACACCGTCTCTAAACCGTCTTCTCTGTCGAAATTAGGACAGAGCGTTCTCATTTTTCACTCTTCTGTTGAAATAATCCAATCCAAGAGAAAAAAAGGAGTAAAGATAATCGAATATTTTTCGCTCTTTGGTTACAATAATATTTGGAGATGAAAGGGTTGAAAATATATTATGAGAGATTGAATGGCATAAGCTAATGGGTGTTGGCGATTTATATATATGACAATATATTAGAGAAATAGAGATGACCAACCGACCAAAGCCGATCTGATACTATTTGTGTATTGTCGTGTTCGCACGCTTCATGTCTCCCTTTGCTCTCTATCTAATAAACATTTGACAATTAATTATAAATCTCTTTACCAAAAAAGAAGTAATAGAAATTTCCACTAAAAAAAGAAAGAGAAATGCATTACTAAATTTGTTGATTTAGTAATATAGTCGTGCTCAATATACGGCGCCGATGTAAATGCAGATTGAAAGGTTAAAAAAATAGTCATATTATAAAAACATTAATTCAACGGTTGTTTTAACTTTTTAATTAATAAATAATTAATTCGACGTTTTATACTAACACTTGAAGATAACCTTGTTTTCTTTTCCCCTCATGTAGTTTTGGATTTTGTAACAATTATTCACTGCTTTTCTTTGCTACAATATTATTGACATTGTTGTTACATTGCTGAGTCTCAATTGCCAATTGGTGAAGTTATATGCGTCTATCACATGAAATCTGACTTTAACGATCAACATTAAGGTAGTCTAATGATTGATTGGTCCTAATTTTCTCTTCTTCATTATTTATTTTTAAAGTTCTCATACTTTAATTTTCTTTTTGATGTTTGGTATCTCGCGGAAAAAACCAACCTTATATGATTTTATTAATAAAAAAGTCAATGTGAAATCTTTTTTTCTTTCTGAATTGCTTAGCTTAGCTTAAACCGGCTCATAATATATATCTTTGTTGAAAAGGAACTAACTATAACATTACTTTCATATTAATCTTTTTCTTTTCGAAAATTGAAACCAATTAAAAAAGGTTGATTTGGCAAAGATCGTGCGTCTCCTTTTATCCGTTTCTTCTTTTGACTTCTAAGTGCAATGTTTTCTCATTCTGTGTTGCATAAGGTTCAGTGAATATCGGTTTTGTATGTATATTAATTAGTCTTATAAATGAATTAAGCATTACGTTGTAAAAATAATGTGCTTTACATTTAAATGATAGTAAAGACGTTTAGGAAATTTTCTTTATGTTGTAAAAAGCTTGCTTTTAAGTAACCCATAATGAAAAAATGATAGCGTGATCGAGTAAAAAAAACGAACGCTAACGTGATGCGAAGTACCTTAATATTTTATCGCTTGGCAAATTGTATTCCCAAAGAGATGTGATCATCTTAAAGAGATTCACGAGGGACGTGACTTCTAAGTCGTAAGAGACGAGATTAATTATTAAATATATATATATATACATAATTTCGTATTATTAAGTATTTGTAGAATCAACCTAAAAAAACGTATTTGCAGAAAAACGTCAAAAAATGGATAATGAAGAGACGACAATTTGATTGGAAAGTGAATTGTCGGCCGAACGTGGCTGACGGCGAATCATCAGACCGACTATTAATATTTGCCTTTAATTTGATTTGCTTGCCGTTACGGTTACATTAACAAATGAAATCTCCTTTTTTATAATTTATAACGAATATATAAATGCGAATGTCTATTGGTCACATTCATCATGCATCATTCGAGTTCAATCTTATATAATATTGTGTTAACAATATTTTTGATTTTTTTCCACAAGAGCAATGTATCATACACTATATATTGCATTATTAGTGAATTAGTGAATAATAATGACATGCACGCTGTTGGAAATCTTTTTGCAGATATGCAATTTGTCTGCATAACTCATTATTAGAATAAAGATCACTTCTTGATACCAGAACAATTCAAACAAATATGGAAAATTCGGAACAAAATATACACCTGATATCTTAAAGATTCTACAGGTAAGGTTGTTACGATGGCTCAATGTCTAAAACTAAACACATAGGTGACTTCATTTTCATTATAATATATGTTTGAATAGTTCTTGTTTGGGAAAAAAAAGTTTCGGTCAAAGACTCTAGGAAAGTGGTATATATATGTTGCAAGAGAATGTACATTTTAGTATCGATAGCAGATTAATTAGGGGAAATAAGAGAGAGAGAGTAGAGAAACGATAAAAAAGAAATGAAAAGGCTCGATATTTCTTAAAAATGAGGTGTTTGGTCAAGAAGAAAACAAACAAAGCTTATGAACAACATAAGTAAGATATGTGATAGGAAAGTATACCAGCTTACGAACTAGTCTAATTTTTATTTCTGTAGACAGTAAGTCACTTTATATTATCTTTAGATATCTCCAATTCAAGCCAGGTTCAATAAGAACTATATAAGATTTCAACCAAACAAGCCTAAATCTTAGACCAGAATATAAAAAAACAAGTGTCTTGTCTTGGATTTATACCATTCGAAATGTATGAGTACTATTTTTTGGTTAAAGAAATGCATGATTAGCATGTTTAACCACCAAATAAAGGCTACTTTGCTTAATGAAAGTAGTTGGTGCGTATTTGAGATCATTATGAATAGCTGATTTCTCTTTTGTTCCTAATGTTTTATGGGGTTTAATTTCGATTATGCTTTGAAAGTAATTTATTTTTAATCAAATTTTTTTTAATGATAGAATTGTGATAATATGGAAATGCTTCCTTATGAATTGTAACTTTATTATATCCTAATTATTTTTCACGAATGAAAATGTATATCTTGTATGATTAACAAGTTGAATATGATAATTTTGAAGTTCATATAAGATAAAAAAAATCAAAATAAAAAACAAAGGCTCCGACCATTGTGTCGCTGATTGCGGATGGTTAATGGATCTGACACGAGCGGAGTTCCCATAGACCATTATCGCCCATAAGTCCATAACAAAGGTATGCCTTCTTCCGCACGTGGCTTTTGTCTTTCTCTCACGTGTTTTGTCCGGCGCCGAATTGGCTTTCGTATATATCAGAGATCTCCAATATTTTTAGTTAATTATCCAATATAAAATAAAAGTAAATGACTGAAAATCAGAAAATATCAAATTAGTACTGAAAATGGATATCTACATATATCATCTTAAGCTTCCAATATGGAGTAGAAAATCTCCAAATCTTCTACTCACTAATCATCTCACAACATTTTCTTTTGTCAAATTATCTCCGTTTGTACCATTAGGTTTAAAAATCTTGTAGAAATTATTCAATTATTATTTTTTCCGTCTACATTTTTATTATTATGTTTTAGAGAAGCTTACACAAAGAAACTAAAAACCTAAAAAGGAGAAACAAAGTTACAAATCCTCAAAAAATCTGATAGGAAAGATACTTTCCTAAAAAAATCGAAAGGCAATAAGAAACTTATTCGAACAACTAATGAAGTAGGGGTACTAAAACAGAATTACCGAACATAATCACAACTACGGTCTTTTCCAAAGAACCTAACAACTCAATTTATTTTTTTTTTGTTAATAGACTAATAGTTCATATATAAACTGATCAGTTAATAGACAAATAGTTCGAAGAAACTTCAGAATTTCAATTTCAGCTAACTTTGATTTATTAGGTTCTGTTCAGAAAGATATATCAAGCTGGATAAACTTTGTTTAACATTCAAATAAATGTTAGTTTCGGTTTAGTTTGATTATTTTCCCATCCCCATATTCTTTCACATAGCTCATAAGGAGGAGTACTGATTTAAAAGTAAAACCAAACAACCAACATTACTATTTTAAGAAACAACAGAACATCCAAAGTTTGTTTGATAACTTCTTTGAAAACATTGCTCCTTTGTAAATTTTTCTAACTTGGAAAATCGTATGAATCAAAAGACAGGACATGACTAACAAGTTTTTCTAAATACTTGGAAGAAGACCCCTCTTTACTTAAGCAAACATTGACTCTCTCTTTCCACTTCAAGCAGCTCTCTCTCATTCGTTCTCCTTCCTCTATCATTTCCCTTCTTATTACCATTTCAATCTCCTTCCTATCAATCTTACTTCTCTCTAACATGATCCCAACTTGCCATACATCAACAATGTACCTCGCGTTCACACGCTGGTCCGTGAAACACGGCGTACATATCATTGGAACACCTTCACATATGCTCTCTAGTGTAGAGTTCCATCCACAATGCGTCCAAAACGCTCCAACCGCAGGATGCGCTAATACCTCTAACTGATTCACCCATTTCACAATTTTTCCCTTATGACCAATGTTTTCTAAGAACTCACAAGGCAATGACTCGAGCCACTCGGTCCCTCGGACCAACCCTGGCCTAACCACCCACAAGAACGGTCGTTCGCTGTTTCTTAAACCCCAAGCAATCTCGAGAAACTCCTTCTCCTCTATATCTGCAAGGCTTCCAAAACTCACATAGACAACAGCCTGCGGGTCTTGCTTGTCGAGCCAATCAGTTGTTACATGGTCTTCTTTGTTCTTTGTCGTCGGTAGAATATTTTCGCTATGTTTGTAAAACGGTCCGACCGGAAAGATGGGAACGTGAAACTCGCTGCTAAAATCCATGAGTGAGATTCTTTCAAGATCTTCGAATGTGTTCCATATGATTCCTGAAGAAGACTTGGCTCCTTCCACCATGTTGTTAACTACCCGGTATAGTTCCTCCGGCTCATTCGTTTCCATGACCGGAAGATCCTTCACTCTCAAAGGTGGAAGCTCTGTCACCGAGTCATCCAACCTAGAATCTTATAGCGAAACAAATGTATAATTTAGCTTTGGATTGATTGTTTTCATCAGTTTTTACGTGTTACGTGTTTTATAGTAGGCGCTCTATCAAAACGAATAGTAATTTAATTTTATTCTGTGAAAGCTCTATCAAAATGAATATACTATCTCTATTACATTATATTATGAAAAGTTATATTTCCATTTATGAAAAAGAAAAAAATCCAATTAATTGCAACTATAATCTCAATTTTCCATGGATTATGGAATTTATACGATATTATAATTCCAATTTAGTATACAATCAAATTCGACACATATATTAACCCATCAATATATTATTTAACTTAAGAAGTTAAAGAGATAAAGCATTCACTAAAAATAACTTTTGTTTGTGATGATTCCATTACCCAAATTATAAATAAAATAATGGATACTTTAAGATGATAAACAATGACATCTAATCGAGCAGTATGGCCCCAAATATACATATTATTTCGTTATCAAGCTACGTATATCCACTTAGTATCAATGTCTACCCAATATCAAACAAACAGAAAGTTGTGAAAAGAAAAATGAACCTATATGGAATTAAATATTTTCGTAAGATAAATAAATCGAATAGAAGGGTAACTTTTTATTTACCTTGTATAGGAAGGTAAGCCTTATCTCTAAGCAGAGGGTAAGCGGCAAAAGCACAAAACGACGCCGCACCACTTGTGGTCAACACCACCCTACGAATCCCAACCTCTTCCGCTGCAACCTCCGTGTTCCTCCCCCAAACAACGTCTGAGACCAAACAACACGCCGTCTCTCCTCCGCCTACTTCCGCCATTAGAGTCTCACGGAACGGATCCGTATAACTTTGTCTCAGCTGACGAATGAAAGCGACGAGGTCCATACCTGAAGCATCTGGTAGAGATAGAGGGTCTTCTTCTTCTCCTTCGTTGGAGTGATGGATGGTTCGAAAAGTGAAGTTTGGATAGTGAGAAGGATCAGGGAAGTTTAAAGAAGTGTGGAGGATCGTGACGGAGAAGCCACGGTGGTGGAATATTCTGGCGAGTTGGATCATCGGGTTGAAATGTCCTGGAAACGGTAAAGGGAACATGATTATTCTTCTTTCTCTTCTCTCTTCCATTTTTTACTCCTTTGTTTTTTTTTTGGTTATTGGAGGCTTTTGAGGGTATTTTTGATTTGTTATTGGTGTACTCGAACACGACTTTAAACGTTCGATAGTGGGATTAGAATGGGCCAGTGTACCCCGAAAAAAAATATATAATAGATTATAGTATAGCTATAGATATTGGATAAAATGGTTTTAACATTCAAATTGTATTTTGGTTTGATTATTTTCGCCATCCCTATCAATGTTATACTCATTTTCACAAGGATGAACGATCATATAAAACTCAAACAACTAACATTATAATTTCAAGAGAAAGTATCAAAAACTTAACATCCAAAAGTTTGATGAGTGCTTCAAAACATTGCTCCTCTGTTATTGTTCTAACTTGTAAAAGCATGTGAATCAAAAGACAAGATATGCGTCACAAGTTTGTCTAAATATTTGAACGAAGATCCATTTTTACCTAAGCAGTTATCAGCCTTCTCCTTAAAGGCCAAGCACCTATCTCTCATCCCATCTCCTTTATCTATCATTGCACTTCTTATTATCTTCTCAATCTTCGTCCTATTCAACTTTGTTCTCTCTAACATCATCCCAACTTTCCATACGTCAACAATATACCTCGCGTTCACACGTTGGTCCGTGAAACACGGTGTACATATCATTGGAACACCTTCACATATGCTCTCTAGCGTCGAGTTCCATCCACAATGCGTCCAAAACGCTCCAACCGCAGGATGCGCCAACACCTCTAATTGATTCGTCCATTTCACAATTTTCCCCTTATGTCCAATGCTTTCCATAAACTCACAAGGCAATGACTCGAGCCAATCGGTCCCTCGAACTAACCCCGACCTAACCACCCACAAGAACGGCTGTTCACTGTTTCTTAGACCCCAAGCAATCTCGAGAAACTCCTTCTCTTCTATAGCTGCAAGGCTTCCAAAACTCACATAGATCACTGACTTCGGGTCTTGCTTGTCGAGCCAATTGGTTGTTTCATAATCTTCTTTTTTCTTTGTTTTCGGCGGAATATGGTCGCTATGTTTGTGAAATGGTCCGATAGGAAAGAAGGGAACTTGGAAGTTATTGCTCAAATCAATGAGTTGGACTCTTTCAAGATCTTCGAATGTGTTCCATATGACTCCTGATGAAGACTTGGTTCCTTCCACCATGTCGTTAATTATCCGGTATAGTTCCTCCGGCTCGTTCGTTTCTGTTACCGGAAGATCCTTCACTTTCAGTGGTGGAAGCTCTATCACTGGATCATCTAGTCTAGAATCTGGATAAATAAAATAGATAATAAATCTTTAATACTGCTAAAAAAATGCCTAAGAAAGAATATTTTAGTCTGTGACCCAATAACATGTTTATGCGTAAGATTATTACAGCTATATGATACATCGTTTAGCAAAATTGTTTTATAAAGCTAGGAAAAAAAATTAAAAATCAAGCATACAGTTAATTAAAAATAAAATTTTATAAATATTTTAAAAAAAATTATTTTTTACTTTAATTTCATATATGTGAATAATTACAGATTTAACGGATTTTACATCAAGTACTTGTTATTTCTTTACAAGCAGCCTCTAACCAACTTGATTGATACAATGAGAAGGAAAAAAAGTGAAAAATTAGATTGGAGTTATGGAATTAATATTTTCTTATAATAAAACTGAAACTGAAAAAAAATTGTATTTTTTTTGTCGACTGGTGGTTATCAATCAAAAACTTCTTAGATTGGAACTATGGGAGTAAATATTTTCCGTAATATAAATAAATTGAAATGATAAGATAAAGAGTATTTGACCTTGTATAGGGAAGTAGCCCTTATCTCTAAGGAGAGGTAAGGCGGCAAAAGCACAAAACGACGCTGCACCACCTGTCCTCAACACCACTCTTCGAACTCCAACCTCTTCGGCCGCATCCTCCGTGTTCCTCCCCCATATAGCGTCGGAGACCAAACAACACACCGTCTCTCCTCCGTTTACTTCCGCCGCAAGAGACTCACGAAACGGTTCTGCGTACTTTTGCTTCAGTAGACAAATGAGGGAGACGAGGTCCACACCTGAAGTTTCTGACCGAGAAAGAGGGTCTTCTTCTTGTCCTTCATTGTTGTGAGAAATTGTTCGAAAAGTGAAGTGTGGGTGTGGAGAAGGATCAGGGAAGTTATAGGAGGTGTGGAGGATCGTAACGGAGAAGCCACGGTGGTGGAATATTCCGGCGAGCTGGATCATTGGATTGAAGTGTCCCGGAAACGGTAAAGGGAACATGATTATTCTCCTCCCTTTTTTCTCTTCCATTTTTTTTCTTCTTAAACTTTATTTTTTTGGTAGATTTTGAGGATGTATTTGATTTTTTGTTGCGTAAACTCTCGCAACTATTGGAGACTAATATACAAAACACAAGTATAATAAATGATAACTATGAATATTACTTTGTAATTTTTGTGAAAAATTGGAATAAAAATGTTTGTATGGCTATTAGTGATATAATATGACAAAAGCCGGTAAAATTCGACGGTAACGAATGATAGTGAAACTTTCCTTTTTGGATGTTTATAAATTTGTGTGATGGTCCTATTTGACTGTTGCGTAGATTAATGCATGTGACTGTCCTATTTTATTTTCAAATGTGTATGATGTTCAAAAAACATCACATGGGATGACATGGTAACTAAACTTCCTCAAAACCAGAAATAAATGAAAGAAGAAGAAGAAGGAGAAGAAGAAGAAGAAGATAACAATGCGAGACTATACAGAAAACGATGCTATTGACTGGCCAAAGAGTGACTCTATGTCTTTCATGCCTTGCCTGGTGTAAATTCTTCTTGTGACATGTATATTGTTCACTTTGTGGACAAGTGAAACATTACTCTTACACGCGTCTTCAAGTGTATCATGAGTTCATGACATCATCTATAGCTTGACAAATTTGTAATGTGTTGTTTTGCTTCTTTTTAACAACTGTTCGAAAGAATAGAAAAATTTGTGCGGTAATTATGCTTTGGACAAGATTTCCAGCACATATAAGACAACTCTTGGACTGAAATATGTAAATGAAAAATCTTTATAATCTTCGTCAAGTTGTGCCCATTTAGGCAGAAGAAGTTAATATATTGGTCGGCCCACTTCGACGGGCCAAGATAAATGAATGCATATGGATACTTCAAGATTGTTTGTGAAAATTTCAAGATTGTTTGTTTATTTAAATCTGGTCTGCAACACCATGCAGATTCACCCGTTTCAGTGCATTTTTCCAAAATAGATCACCAAACAGATTTTTAAAATCTCAACCAGGAATTATGGAAAAATTTAGGTGAATCTTGATGAATCAAATGCAGGTGATTCAATCAAAAATTATAAATAATGAAAATCATCCTATTTACATAATAATTTGAATGCACTAAAATATGTCACAAATTACTAAAGTCTAAAATACACTAATTTATAAATGTAATTTCAAATTAATTATATTTTATAAAATCACATTTTCACACCAAATAAACAACAGTTTTGCTGATTATTTCAAGAATGTGAAAGAGAGAGAGAAAGAGGACAAACACCTTTCAGTAAACTTTCCCATAGCCAATCTTTAGGAATGACTAGGGAGGCCGCGGTTAAGGTTTGTTGAGGATATGCCTGAAGAGTGGTGTATCCCAAACCTTGTAAGGACGTAAAGACGACGAGACAAAACATTCACACCAGTCGATATGAGCATTAAATTAGCCGCAGGTGGATTAGCCTATGTCCAATGGAACAAATCACACGTAGCGCATGAGGGACCTGTCACAGTAAAGGAAAGCAACTCAATAGCACAAGACAAATACAGCCAGTTAAAAGTAAAGAAAAAAACAAATTTGATATTTTTCTTCTTCTGCTGAGTAGTGTCTCTACTGCTACAAAAAAAAACAAATTTGATATTTGATCTTTCATCTCTTGCGTGACACTGAATCATGTATGTGAGTCAATTTTCATAAGTGTTTTTTTTTGTTAGGCACCTCAAGCGGATGTGTTGTTGATGCATTAGTGGAAGTAGATATTCCTTCAGAGTAACGTATTCTAAGGTGCCATGTTTAATATTCATGAAATGGCATCATATATACTCTTAGTTGTTAATAGGGACCCAAACAAAAAAAGATTAGATACGCAAAATCAACAAAACAATGATCATTTAATTGCATAAAAATTTAAAATCACAGTAATTATCAGATAACGATTAACGAGATTGATTGTGGCTTTTGCTTTACGCACACCGTCATTGTCTTAGATACGTTATGGTTATTGTGGGCGAGAACCTGAAGTGCAATTATAACCTCGCTAAAGAAGAAGCTCCCAACCATGTTATATCCTTAATTATAGATCCCAACTATATGCATCTTATAATCATGAATAAAATAAACCATCATTAGCATTTATTCTAATGCAAAAATGGCAATTTACACTAATTGAAAAGTTTTGTTAATAATGTCACTTAGAACTAAAACTGATTATATACTATACATAAACTTTTGAATGAAACAAGCAACTTTTTTTCAAAAAACAATTTTTCTTTAGAACATCCATGTTTCAAGAGTATGAAAATTTCCATCTCCCGACCGGCCAACCCAAACATCTCGCCCTTTTGTCTTTTCTTGTCTTAAACTAAGCAAGCTTGAAGCCAAAGTTCTGTTACTTAAACGGGACCTACAAAAGCTTAGATAACATACCTAATCATACCAAATTTCAAGACACTCATGTAGCTAATGAATTTGTGCTACTCATACCAAATTTCATGGGCGAAAAGATCTTAAATGGTTGACCTAAATGGAACCAACAACAAAAATGCAACATACCAAATTTTCATGGTATGTCGTAGATGTGATATCATATTCAATGTAAATTTCCCAACCCCTGTAAGTTGATTTACATGTAAAAATATGATTCAATGTCTTTCCTTTGCCCACTCTTTCAGTGCCTTTTAAACTGCAATGTTTCTTTCAAACACTACTCTTTTGAGATGGATCATCTTTTACTCTCACTTTTCTTGATTACTTACCAATCTTGAGAAATGAAGGAGAGATCCCTATCCATCAGACTTAAAGATACTAAAATGTACCACAAACTTTTATCTTCGTTAAGGAAATTTAGGGAAATGCTTCCAGATATAATCTTTCTCCATTACATATTGAATCACTACAACTTCAATTATTCAAACAAACAAACAAAACAAAAATTACAAATAGTTTATTGCAACCCCATAGATTTCAAAAAGAGCAGAAAACACCCTAAGGTACTCTCAACACATTACTACTACAACTACAAAGACATAACTTTTACCCAACGAAGAGCAGTTGAAAATTCCTCCCAAGGCCACATACAAAAAAAAGTTCTTATTTAAAACCTATTCTCCTAATAAGAATATAAATTAATAAATCCCAATCCAACTCACCTCACACAATTATTCTTCACTATAAACCATTAACCATCCCAATCTCAACAATAAATGTAACCCACTAACTACGACCATCACTGTTTTCTTCGAAGTCCTGAATCCTACAGAACATCCCATTCTTGTGGAAGATGTCTTTCTTCCTTGAGACAGCTACCAGTTACTGGAGAATTGGGAATTGAGTTTGGGAATTGAGATTGGGAATGTTCGAATTAGTACCGTAACCGAGTTTACTGCGTCCTGCAGAAAGACGACCTTGCGAACGTGATTGACACCGACCAGAGAACTTTTCAATTTTAGGATGTTGTTGTGGGTGAACAACCTTTGTCGGGAGCTTAACACAACCACCTCCTGAAAATCAGATTTTTTTTGTTACAATTAAGCTTCTAGAGTCGAAAAATTGAGCAAAATTTTACAAATTTTAAGGAACCCAAGACTTAAATGCATGGAAAATTGGTTAAAGTTACCTGATTTCTTCCGATTATCAGAAGGGTTTGGGTATTCGCGGGGAAGGAAAACGCCGGTACCAGCAGAGGGTTGTTTAACGGCGTTTGGAGCGGCGAAAACGCCTCTAACAGGATAAGGATACGCGATCAAAGCGGGTTGTAGCTGACATTGCCAGTAGTAGTAGTAGCTGTCACAAAACGCCGCGTTTGGAGGAAAGGGTATGAAGGAATTAGTAGGATTAGGGTATGGGCGGCTACTGGGTTTTGCATCAAAATTAGCCATTTTGATCTTGGCGACTTCTCCAGCTGCAGCAGATATAACTTTCAAAGCGTCTTCTTCACGGAAAGGAGATTCCGGTCGTGAAGGCACTTGCGAAAATGGACCATTGGGACTTTTGTTTCCAGAGGTTATCAAGCTCTCGAGTCCACTCAGAGTTGACTCAAGCGAATTCGAAGGTTTCACCTGAAGAAAGATTGATAAAGTGAGCGAAACTGTGATTGTTTAGGTTCCATTAGGAGATAACATATGAAAAGAGAGAAGCTTTTAACAAAACCTCAGCCTTGTCGGTGACCAAGGAAGGAGGAGAAGGGAGGCGCTGAGTCAAGAGGGCGAGTCTACGAGTTAAACCGGCTAGGAATTCATCTTCGTCGTCGCTTGTTTCGTCTCCCGTCTCCGTTGAGTCCCCTGCAGAGGTGAAAGCGGAGGAAAAGGTCGACGAGTCGAACTCGTAAGGGAACTCGTTCGGGAAGCAGAGTTGACTCAGGGTTGATTCCGAGACGAGGGCTTTCTCCATCGGTTGTCCGACGAACGCGGAACACGGCGGATGGAGGTCAGAGGACGCAGCGGCGACTGGCGGCGCGAACATAACGACAGTGAGTAAAGAGAGGGAGAGGTATTGTCTCTATTGTGTATTAAAATGTTGTAGACGGTTCTCTCTTTATTTATTAAGGTTTTCAGGGTTTCAATAAGACAGCCTAAAGAAAACATTATTTGCTTATGTCTCCATTCTTTTTTATCAGCATTTGCTTTATGTCTCCTTAATTCAATATTTTATTAGTCCATAAGCTTCGATATTAGTAAAAGCCCAAATGGTTGACCAACAAAATATAAACTCTAATGAGAAAACGAGAAATTAGTGGTGTATTAGTTGTCACACTATGTTAGATATCCACTAAAATCCAGGGTTTTACATTGCCGCTGCTTCTTGTTGTCTGTAATGTACAAAAACATTAGCAGGAATTAGAGGAGGAAAATCTGGTTTACAATTTTAAAATTGATTTAATAGAAAATATCGGTTTAATTTTTGGTTTCTTACATCGGTTTAAGATTGGTTTTAACATTTCGATATGGTTTGTTTTGATATCCCCCCATTAAATGTAGTTTACTATTATTCATGGATATAGAAAAAAAAATAAAAGAAGACTTATAAGCGTTCGAACAGTATGAATGGTATTACTTTACAATCTATAACGATGGTAGCATTTATTTGATTAGATATATATAAGTAACATTAATCTTTTATTTTTCTTATTAATTATCGTCCCACTTGAAACAATAAGGATCTGTTCCATCTCGATTTTTTACGACACATAGGTAGGAGTTCGTCTCTTCCCACCTCCCAAAGACATTCTTTACAAACTGGAGTATGTCCAAATGGATTATCATCTCTCGATACTTTAAATATATCAAAATAGTGAGATCCGCCTTCGGACCACGTAAAATGGCAACGAAATTTCGTAGATTTCGAAATGTTAACATGAAATCTAAAACCCCAAGTATGATCCCAAGGGATGTGGACTAACCCAAAATCAGTCTCACTAGACATGCAATGTGCATTCAGAGTCTCTCCGTTCGCTACAAGGTTGCGGATTACAACATGTTTTTTTGCTAGAGGTAAGAGGCCGTCGGATTCCGATGTTGGCCCTTCCGCTATAGCTTTTGAAACATCTAACGCTGATGCGAAAAGAAGCACAAGACTGTATGAGATCACTAACATCAATATGTAATGATGTTTATTGGACAAAGCCATTATGTGGGAGGAAGGGGTGGTTAGATGTAACTTAAAAATGCACTTTGGTTCCCTATTTATAGATGTTGTCACAAAATGTAAACTATGTTTGTTATGTTGACTAAATTATTCAGGTAACGTTGAATGCATATATTTAGTTTATGGTAGTGTCTTATACTTGGATTTATATACTTGCATTTAGTTTTTTTATTGTGGGTCAATTATTTCATTTATTTTTACTAGTAAGTAAGTTTCTAGATGCAACAATTGACCCGCACAAAAAAAATGCAATTTTTTTAAGAAGAGATTATTATACTCATTATTCCAAAAAATTTTAATATTTTGAAACACTCCCATCATATATTCCCTTTTTGTACTTGAACAATATAACTTGTATTTCATTTTTGCACTTATCTTCTTTTTGAGAAATTTGGGTGATTCACTCATTGGCTCATCAATAAGGGAGCTCTTAATCAGCTCCATTAAATTGGAATAGCAGTAAAACAATGCAAATGGAGTAATTAGAACCTTTTTTTGTTTAAGTGGAAAAAGCAAAACTTCTAAGAAAAAAGCATTTAAACATTCAAAAGATTATCAAGAATGGTGTTATTTTCTTAAAGACTATTCATCGTCTCATTCGAAACAGTAAGGAGGATATCCATCGCGATTTATATGACACAGCTTTTAAGACATCTAACGTTGATGCAAAAAGAATAAGAGTTAAATAATGAGATCATAAACATCAATATGCAGTGAGGCTTTTTAGAGAAAGCCATTGTTATTAATATTATGTGGGAGTATGGTTGTTAGATAAATGCATATTGGTTCCTTATTTATAGAAGTTGTCAAAAATGTAAATATATATGAAGGGGTGACTAAATATTCAGGTAACGTTGAATGCATATATTTAGCCTCATTTAGGAGGAAAAAGAAATGAAATAAAACAGAGTAAAAAAAAAACCAATTTTTGTGGGGCGAAAACAAATGAAACACATCCGTTCTGCAGCTAGACCCGGGTTCTTGAGCAGACCCGGAGCTTGGTGATGGACAGAAGCTTTTGTTGATGTTTACACAACCTCAGGAGAAATTTGTATAGTGAAACATTATCAAAGGCTTGCGTCATGACACCAACTTAAAAAGCTTAAGATTGTTTCTACTATATGTTGGGATTTTTGCTCTTATGTGTACAAGATAGTGTTTTCTTTTGTTCTTCATTTTTTTTTACTTTAACAAGTGATAGCATTCACTTGGATCCATGAACGAAGTAGTGTTTATGTGTAATTTTAATATAGTTTTGCTCTTAAGCATTCGAACATTACGACTGGTATTAAAAAATTACAATTTATTACGATGGTAACATTTATTAGATTAGATATAGAGATAACAACAATCTTTTTTTCTTCTCAAAAATTATCGTCCCAAGTGAAACAATAAGGATCTGATCCGTCTCGAGTTATACGACACATAGCTTGGTTTTTATTGTCTCTTCCCACCTCCCAAAGACATTCTTTACAAACTGGAATCTGTCCAAATGCACTATCGTCTCTCGATACTTTAAATATTGTAAAATAGTGAGATCCGCCTCCACTCCACGTAAAATGGCAACGAAATTTTGTTGATTTCGAAATGTTAACATGAAATCTAAAACCCCAAGTATGATTCCAAGGGATACGGACTATCCCAAAATTATTCTCAGAAGACTTGCAATGTGCATTTAGAGTCTCTTTGTTGGCTACAACGTTGCGGATTACGACATGTTTGCCTGCTAGAGGTAAGAAGCCGTCATCACCGCCTGATGTTGGGCCTTCCGCTGGAGCTTCTGAAACATCTGACGCTGATGCGAAAAGAAGAACAAGAGTATATGAGATCATTAACATCATCAAGATGTAATGATGTTTATTGGAGAAACCCATGGTTATGTAAATTATGTGTTGGTGGTTAGAGAAAACTTATATTGCACCTTGGTTCTCTATTTGAGGTAACTTTTTTTTTAATTTTTAATCCGGTAACGTTGAATGCATCTATTTAGTTTATGGTAGTATTTTACGCTTTTAACTTTCGATCCGGTAACGTTGAATGCATATATTTAGTTTATGGTAGTATTTTACACTTGGATCAATCGAGAAGTACAAATTTAAACCTATGTAGAAAATTACTTGCCAGTCAAACTAAATGCAACATTTGACCAAACTAAATACAACTTTTTTTAATATATATCTCCTTATTTTAAAAGGAAAAAAAATGAATACCAAAATTATATATATGGTACCATTTTAGAAAATTTCCCTTATATATATTTTATAGTTGAAAACAAATCTTATATTTCCCTTTTTATATTTGAACTTGTATATATTTTGTTTTCCCATTTGATTAAATATTCTCCAGATCTATGAGAGGTTATTAACATTGTATCTTTATTGTTACATGATTGCAACACACATGAAAGTAAGACCGTATGTCCCTTACGTGTGGAAAAAGCAAGAAAGAGAGGGCTGAATCTGAGACCATCCCATTAGGGGTTCTCACTAAATTTCTCAAACTAAAAAAACTAATAAAATATCATAAAATATGACAGGGTATGAGAAATGATTTTAAGTTCTCATTAGAAAATCTTATAAAAAATTCTCAAAATATGTGTCCCATGATTCAATTTCTTTTCTAATATTAAAATTTGATTTATATAATTAAACTATATCATAATATTTAATTTTATTATTTAGAAACTTGTTTTAAGAATTCTTTGGATTAATAGAGATGCTCTGAGATCATCGTTCTCTCAATTCTTTCGTTTTGAGATGCCTAACTTATCAAAAGGGTGTTGCAAGGAATAATCAAGAATCTACTTGGGTGACATATTCACGATAGTCATATCACATATTCACGATAGTCACATATCCATTTATATGGTAACATTTGTTAAATGAGATATAGTAATAACAATAATCTTTGTTTTTTCATTATCTTAAAGACTTATTCATCGTCCCATTCGAAACAGTAAGGAGGATATCCATCGCGATTTATACGACACATAGGAGTTTTCTCGTCTTTAGAATATTTCCCCACCTCCCAAATGCATTCTTTACATACTGGAGTCGCTCCTGATGGAGTATCGTCTCTTGATACTTTAAATATATCAAAGTAGTGAGATCCTCCTCCATACCACGAAAAATGGCAACGAAACTTTGTACTTTTCCAAATGTTAACATGAAATCTAAAGTCCCAGTACTGATCCCAAGGGATACGGATCATCCCAAAATCATCCTCACTAGATTTGCAATGTACATTCAGGATTTGACCGTTCTCTACAGTGTTGTGGATTACTACATGCTTTCCTGCTAGAGGTAACAAGCCGTCATCGCCCGATCCAGATCCTGGTGTTGGAGGTGCTGTCACAACGTTTGCGATATCTAATGCTGATGCAAAAAGAATAAGAGTAGATAATGAGATCATAAACATCAAAATGCAATGAGGCTTTTTAGAGAAAGCCATTGTTAGTAAATTTTGTGGGAGTAGTGTAGTTGTTAGATGAATGCGTATTGGTTCGTTATTTAAATAACTTTATAGATGTTATCAAAAACGTAAAAAGATTTGCAGGCGTGACTAAATATTCATGTAACGTTGAATGCATGTATTTAGTCTGTGGTAGTATTCATATATTCGTACGTTGACGTGCAAATTTTTATTGTTTTCCTTTGGAGTCACAAATTTATTTATATCTAAAATATGAAGTATATAAATTTTTTTGGTAAGAAAATATAATTCGGAGTAGTTCTTATATATCATAAATTATAATTTTGGAAACAAATTAATTTATTTTGGTCGTGACTCGAGACTTTTGACTTGTTTATAAAATATTAAAGATTTGAAAGCCTTATTTTAAACACTTTTGACTCACTTGGCACTATTGTGGAAAATGTCAAAATCAAGACTTTGTTCTAGTATAGCTTGTAGTGCCAATGGATGGACAAAATTGAATTATTTGGAAGGATCCTGTTTTTTTTATGAAATACAAAAAAAAAGTATCTTTTTCTAACTGAAAGTTCAACAGAAATTATCTCTAGCAAACAAAAGAATTCAACTCAAAATCCAGAAATTTATAGGATACATTATGTATACCTAAAAATGAAGTTTGACTGTGTATATGTTATCAATGTTACTCAATAATACAATGACTTATAAAGTTATGCAGATATTATAAGATATTGAGATCACAATCGTGATGATAAATTTGATTTTGTCGAAAATTTTGGCTACTAATGAGTGAATCCAAATCAAAGTTATGCAACCAAGAATTATTAACGGAAACATTCCTAAAGAATAATTAAAAACCCCAAACCAATGAAATTGTAGAGATTCGAAAAGAGTCTTGGTTAAGTTTTTGGACTTAAGACTGCGGGAAAATCACGGAACCCTTTTTGTCCGAAATATGACGTGGCAGGTATAACGGCTACTTTGAAGACGCAAGAATAAAAAATATTATAAAATTTATAAATTTCGGAGAGAGACGTTAAGATTTGCATGTGACCTTTTGCAAAATTCAAAAAATTTAAGATAGAACAAAAAACAACACAAACTATTGGAATAATCAGAGAGAAAAAAAAAGACAAATTTTTTATTCTCGAATCCATGGACCACAACAACAACTACTACCATTCTTCTTCTTCTTCTTCTTCTTTGTAATCTCTCCTTCCTTATTTTCCGGGTATCTAAAAAGTTTCCATCTTTTTTAGCGAAATGGAGAATAGCTGTATTGGGTTTGAAGGATCTAGACGATATGGTGAGAGTAAACGAATCGTTGGTTTAATTGACTCGGTCACCGATTCCACGACCGATTCGAGCCTTAGCAGCTCTAGCTGCGGTGCTGGATCCAGCTCCGGGAGGTCTTCTGTGGCTGACAGATCTGTCTCTTCGCCGTCATCTCCTCCCACGAAATCGCAACTCCTTGGATGGCCGTTAGGACAAGGCTCGTGGAGGAAGAGTGCAGGGAAAATGAAGAAGAAAACTCCGACAAAAATAGACAATTTCGGGTTTAAGAGAATCGGAACAGAGACTTCAGGTTCGGTGAAATCAATTTCTCTGTTTTATAAAACGCTCAAACAAACAAAATTTGACATCTTTGTGTGTTTGTGTGTGTAGAAGTTGAGTTGTTGAAAGAGAGAATGGCGAAACTGCTGCTTGGTGAAGACATGTCAGGTTCTGGTGAAGGAGTTTGTCCTGCTCTGGCTATCTCAAACGCCATTACTAATCTCTATGGTACTTTTTATGGAGAAAACAAAAAAATCATACTTTGGCTTGATGTTTATGTGATGTTTACTTAAATTAATGATTCTGACTATTACTTTGAATACGATGAAAGCTGCAATTCTGGGGCAACAATGGAGGCTAGAGCCATTGCCTAGCGAGAAAAAAACCATGTGGAGAAGAGAAATCGAAGTTCTTCTTTCTGTTAGTGATCACATTGTCGAATTGGTACCTTCCTTTCAAAACTTCACCGATGGAAGCAAGATTGAGGTATTTTTATTTAATTTCAAGTCAGTAACTTTAGTGCAAATAAGAACATGTAGATTGTGGATGATGTCACCAAGTTTCATTATGTTCTGTTTCATCCATAATTTGCTGGGTTAAGGTGATGAATTGTAGACCAAGATCAGATCTGTTTACTTGTCTTCCGGCTCTTCGGAAGCTCGACAATATGATTATTGTAAGAACCCTCATCTTTCTCCTTGTTGTCCTCATGAGGTTCTAAATAGCTAAATGTGAGTTCTTAAATGAATACTCTTTTTTCTTTCTTATGACGTTTTTAGGAAATATTAGATAGTTTTGGAGAAACAGAGTTTTGGTACGTTGATCAAGGGATTGTAGCTGCGGAATCTGCAAGGTCTAACTCTTTCCGTGAAGATGGAGATAAATGGTGGCTTCCATTGCCACGAGTGCCATCCGATGGACTTTCCGAACAATCTAGGAAGAAACTGGATCACACTCGTGATTTCACTAACCAAATCTTGAAAGCTTGTATGTCAATCAACAGTATTGCTATAGCTGAAATGGAAGTTCCACAATCATACCTTGAAGCTCTTCCAAAGGTATAAATTAGAAACCTTAATCTCAGAGCCAAATTTTTAAGTAACTGAATTCGCAATTTCTTGTAGCTAAAACTGTTTTATTTGCAGAATGGGAGATCATGCCTTGGCGATTTTCTTTATAGAAACATCACATCGGATAACTTCTCAGCGGATTACTTGCTCGAATCAATAGATCTTTCATCTGAGCACGCGGTTGTAGAAATGGCGAACAGAGTAGAAGCATCAATGTACATTTGGAGGCGAAGAGCTCACTCGAGGCATCTGGTTTCTCTGTATCGATCCACAGGTGCAAGACCCTCATGGGGGATGATAGTGAAGGAGATGATGATGAATCAAAACGATGGTGACAAAAGGGAAATATTTGCGGGAAGAGCAGAAAGTCTATTGATCCGCCTCAAGCAACGTTTCCCGGGACTTAGACAAACAGCTTTGGACACAAGCAAGATCCAATTCAACAAGGTTTCATTCATTAGCTTTTCATCTCATACTTGAACATTAAAAAATAAAATTTTAAGCCATACAAAGTAATGAACTTTTTCCAGGATGTAGGAAAGTCTATACTTGAGAGCTACTCAAGGGTATTGGAGAGTTTAGCGTATAGCATTGGTGTACGCATAGAGGAAGTGTTGTACATGGATGACATCAGTAAAGAAGATCACGATGATTCTTGTTCAGACAAGTTGAGATTGTTGTCTAAAGAAGAAGCATCAAGTCGCTCAGGCTCACTAAGGAAGAGACTTTCTGCTCCATCATTGTTCTCTGTGTCATTCTCAGGCACGTCAACTCCGTACAGAACGCCATCTTTCTCTGCATCAACTCCAAGTTATTCACCAATGCCATTGATAAGTCCCATCAATGGAGAAGGAGGAGACAGAGCTCCGTTTCTGTCTAGGAGGAATATCAGAGAACGTTGCGGGTTTGGTCCAAAGAAAGCATTGGCTAATTATCTCCGCGGTTAAATTCGAAGAACTAGAACTTTTACTATGTATTATGTTATTTTGAGTTAAAGCTTATTTAATTCTTTTGTTTCTGGTGTATTTATATATATAAATGCAAATTCCCTTCTTGTATAACAATTCATTTGATATACATGCACTTTATGTTCTTGACCTGGTTTGATTTCTAATAATTCGTTTCTGACTCTAACAAGAATAGAAACGATATCGGTTTGCTCGACAGTACGGCCACTTGTGGACACTGGTAACGGGAGACCCATACTTCTGGTTGACCGCCCGGTTCAATGAGATACGGTTTGTTGGGCTTAACCGGTCTCCCTTTGTAATCCATCACTGCTTCTCTTTTGATTTATTTATTCATCACACGGAACAGAAGAATATTAATGAGCTTATGCTTTTTTATACGAGTAATAGTATGCTTATTCATTATGATATATATAGTACTATTACAATTATTCATAAAGCATCACATCACATAGACGATATTAGACAAACATTAATACCATCAGAAAGAGGCTTGTCTTAGTGTTGCGTTTTTCGTAAACAAAACAAATCAACATGTCAAGAACAAGCCACTCTTCTTTTATATAATATAGTACGACACTCTTTACTTTGTAAGGACCTTTATATAGTCTATATATATACTCTTCACTTATTTTTATCACAGAACGATCTTTCAAATTTCATATTAAGATTAGACCATGATGTCTATTCATTCCCTGCAAAATAGTAACAAATACTTGATCAGAGATTTATTAGTACCTACGTAATGCTTATGAAGCATCTATTTCATTTAATATATATGGAGTACCTTAGCAGTTGCTCAAAATCAGGATTGCTTGACATGCAGTGCATGTTAGTAATAAAGCGACCCTGCATGCACCAAATATAATTATTTTTTTATTATAAATTAAACTAATAAATTGTGCAAAACTTGTCAATAAATATGTTAAATAAATCTTCCAGTTTGGATGAGAAACCAATAATACCTTCCCACCAGTTTCCTCTTGATGCGCTTTTGGAATCGCCTTCCTCTCCATCTTTCTTGTACTGCATAAGTTAAAAATAAAGGATAAAAGCAAAATCTTGAAATTAATACATATAAAGAATATAAGTTTTGTCCCGTAGGTGTTATGTATATGATAGATGCAACTACGACTTACAGTATCTTTGGTGGTAGTCGTTGTAGAGGAATATTTCTCTTGGCCTCCATAGTAAATGGATGAACTCAAGTTGCATGGTGGTTCTGTTTCCTCATTATGGTAACTCTTGTTCTCCTTTTTGTTGCTTCGTTCTCCTCGCTCATCTACATATTATAATACCGCAAACGTATGTAAGTTTTCGATATGAGAGAAACAAAAATTAAGTTTAAACTATAAGTTAGAGTTAGTAATATATTTAATAAACAGACTAAACATAGCCTACGTCTACTATATCTTTTACGAAAAACAACTCATGAAAGATTAATTACTTGCAGATTGATACTTCACATGTCCACCTTGACTTGGAAAGTCCATTTGCCTCCCGGAAATCACCTTTTAGTTCACAACAAGAGAAAATTAGAGAGTAGATCAGCATAATTTAATTTGTATATTGATCTAGTGCCCGTAAACAACTGTAACATGCATATGTTTAGAATGATACGTATGCCTCAGAAGTAAAAAATATCGAGATTAAGTACCGAAGAGGGTGGTGGGAAGATGGATGTGAACAATCCAGTGGTTGATGAAGAAGACGAAGAAGAGACTCTCGGACCAAATATATGATCGAAAGAGGAAGAAGATGAAGCAATCTTCTTCTTCTTGTCCATGTCAAAGTTGAGTAGGTAGATATGTATGTATATAAGTTTTAAAGGGTTTTGTGTTTGGAAGATGAATTACAAAAAGGACTAGGAATGCCAAAAAGAGAAAGGATTAGATTTGCAGAGAGAGAGAGGCGAAGAAGGAGAGAACATGTGATGAAACAAAAGAGAAGCCACGTGAAGATTTGCAGTTGTTTTGTGAGACTCTTATTAACTGTCGTCTCTGCATATTTATAGTTGAAAACTTTGACTACATGTGATCTGTCTTTTAGATTATTCGTCGCCTTTTTTGTCCTCTATTTTAAATCTTACCTTATTATTTTCTCGTTATTTCTTGTTGTTACATCGATCATGTGATAATGAATAGATAGGTTTCAGAAAATATGAAATAAGGACAAAATATAATTTTGGTTATTACATATAGTTAGAGAGATTCGACCCAAATTTATATTTAGAAAGCTTTTTCAAAAGTATTCTTTGTAAGAACGGCTCTATAGTTTTGTTTTTAGTTCGGAATGTATGCAAATTTGGTTAATCCTAAATTTCTGATGGACTAAAATTTCATCAATATTTTCGATGATGATAGTAAAACAGATTTTAGGAAAGAGATTAAATCTTGATTATGTGTTTCATCTTTCAAAATTATTTTCAAGAACTCGTTTTAACACGCTTTCCTTTCACTATCATCTCTATTATTATTCTTTATGATATCAATTTTAATATACTTTTATTCGTGATTTTTTTAATCTAAATTTTTACAGTCATATATTGATTTTCAATATCATTTATAGTCTCTCGAATCTGTTGTGATCCGGTAGAATAATTTTTAACTAAAGATGTTTTAAAAGTCCAAAGTATTTCGGATGTTTTAGGTTTATGCTCGTTTGCTCTCTTTAATTTTTGTAAAAAAATAACGAGAAAAACTTACAAAAGCTTTGGATTTAATCCAAAATGGTGATAAGTGGACGTAAATCTCATGCTGAGAGTTAACCCATATAACTTATGTGTCTTTTATCTTTTACTTTAATCGAATTATGAGGGTTGGGTTTGAGACACCAATCCATCATTTGATTGCAAATTGGCTCAAACTTCCAACATATTTATTTACCTTATAAATGTTATTTGTTTCATGGGTTTACATGTGTTTCATTTAATCATCATTGAGTATTTACTATTTTTTTCATGGCTTAGGCTTACCATTTTGGTTGTTATCCTTATCATTTTAGATTTATTATGTATATATATTGGTGTGGATCATCGTAAGAAATAATGGATTAGTTAAGTTTATTACATGTATCATATGTATATGGGTTCCAATTGTAAGTATACCTATGTCATACGGTTCCAGTCTTATAGGGTCTTTATGTAAAGCTGGACTCGTAATTTGTATTTGTTTTTCTTATATGTGAAAAATGAGAATACTCTTCAAAAGTTTACGCGGTACGTACGCTACCAAAAGTGGTAATCGTATCAATTGAAGTAGAATCTTCGAAATCATTCCCGTGAGTGTCATAATGTCGTGCCCACACTAAAGTCAATGAATATTTCGACGTAGACAATATGCAAAATGCTTTCCAAAGTATTTGCAAATTAACTTTTCGTTCTAGAACATTATAGTTCTCTTCCAAATGAATTAAAAAAATTCCTTAACACTAAAACCAACAAAAAAAATACAAAAAATCGTTCAAAACAAAACTGATCTGACCATACGAAATTCTCAAAAAAAAATATTATATAAATGTGAGAGTAGACTTTTTAAAATGTATCATAATTTATCTGTTATATATGTATTGTTTATTTTGTGTTGTAGTCACTACTAAAGCATACGCTCATTTAGGCAGTATTTTATATCACGTTCGCAGACTCATGCATGTCTCGTATTTTCAATATAATTATTAAATGGTATCAGCTGACATCATTGTTAAGAGATTGATATATAAAAAATTAGTGTCTTTCATGAAAAATAAAGTAAAATTTTAACGTTTTCTAGTTTATGAAAAGAAAACACACAGAAAAAGCAACAATAAAAATGACAGAAGAAAAATATATAAAGATTAAATTCAATAGAAAAAAAGAAAACAAATAAGATACAGATAAATAAATAAAAACATTTAGATGGAAATTTGAAAAGAAGTAGCGGATCCACATTTTATACCAATCTATGCAAAAGAAGACAATAAAATTTTATTGTGTTGGGGAATATAAGTATATAAAGGACCAGAAGATCGATAAGGTCAAGTTAGATTCGCTATAGTGATGTAAGATTCATCAATAACAAAGGGTTGACTCTATTATTGTCTTCGCAACTTGCAAGTTGTGATTCATATCAAAAACACAAAACCAAAAAAAAAATATTGCAAGTTGTGGAATCAACACAAACACGAAAAGAAAAGGAGACCATATATAGTCATCTCTATATAGTTAAAACATATATACGAGCAATTCTAAAAATGCCACATTTGATGTTTCATTTTCTAAAATTACAATGAAGATTCAAATATTTAAAAGTACCAGTGGCTTAAGGTTTTCGTAACAGAAAAAAAGATAAGCAATTGATATGGAAGCACTTATCATAGAACAAAAATTAAAAATACTATTTTCTCGGTTTCAAAATAAGTATCATTTTGACATTTTTTTGTCATTTTAGAACTCCAATACAAATTTGGATAAAATTTTCCTTTTTTAACTTTAAATTAAAAAATCTCAAGAATTACTTTGTACACATACAATAATTATATTTTTTTATTGTCAATATTTTGACTAAATTAAAAAGAAAGTATATAAAAACTTTTATTTTTCTTTAATTTGTATGAAAATTGTTAAAGTAACACTTATTCTGAAACTGAAACATCATTATCTTATATAACAAGATGACTTGTTCATGAAAAGGACACCATATCTATACATTGGACATGGAGAATGTTGGAGAGAGAAGCACAGCCACAACATAAGGTATAATAATATAACAAATTAAGAAGATATATAGCTAAACATATATTCTCTCTGCTCCTATAGTTGGAAACTTGGACCAAAATACCAAAAAGAATCACTTATTACATTCCTGGTCGACATTACATGTGAGTATCTTTAGTTTTGTATTGTAAGGTGCAAAGTGTAAGTCCTTCGGCTATTTACTCCCACATCGGATGCTATTCTTTTTTATCTGTTCTGGATTATTTTTCATTACACTTAATATTAACTAGAGTATTTTCAGCCAGCATTGCTAATGGGCTTTAATTTGTTGAGGGGCCCAATCAGTTAATGATACAAAGCCCATAAGGCAGAAACCCTCCAAAAGGCAGAAATTTGAGACTAGGGGTAATATTGGGATCCACCAAAAGGCAGAAACCCTCCAAAAATAAGCGTATGTCACTTAGCGTGGAGAACACACGGTATTCTTTAGTAAAAGGCGAAAGAATAGTTCGCTTTGTGTTCACCACATGGCTGCGTGATTTTATATTGAGAGAGCGAACCTCTATTTATATTACTTTTTTCCACTACCAAACTGACTCTGCTCTCCGATGTGGGATATTCTCAAAAGCCCCCAAACCAATTTCCTTCTTTGATAACGGCCCATTACTACTTTCCTTTAGTTTTGCATGTCCTGTGTTTTTTTTGACACCACCATCTTGAAAAAACCATAATCAACAAGATCATATCATATCATATACTTTCTCTAATCAATAACAATGTATCTTTTTGCAAAAATATCACCAACAAAGTCATGTTTCGTTGATGATATGGGCTATTAACTCGGACTGTACAATGTTAATTTCGTATCATCTAAATCACTGGATATAATCAAAAATACATATATAATTCTACATTTTTGTGTATTATCCATCCCCGCTTTATGGTTTACAGTTTTGCCTTTCACCAAAAATAGACCTACAAATCTACAGCACAAAACTGTTATAGCTGTGAGGAAAGATCCATGAAGTAAAGCTTGAGTGTCTCGTATGTCATGAAGCAAATCCCAACACCAGGTACCACTTTGTAGTACTCCGGAAGAATTCCTCTGTACAGACCTCTCACTCCTTCTGTCTTGACAATACGCTTTAGTGTCCCCAACAAACCCGTCTTGTACACAACCGCTCGCCCTCCCACTCCTTCTAGCTGCTTCCTTCTTCTCACCAGATCCAATGGAAACGTAGCTGCGTTTTTTTTACATCAGAAGATAAAACATAACGCGTTATATCACATTTTAACACAACCGCATCATTTCTACTAAGGTTTTACTGCTTATGGATGCAAACATCATTAGGATAAACACCAAAACCAGCTGTGAACAATAAGACCCGAAGTGAGGTTAGTTGGGGAACATAACTCATATAACGTCAAAAGACTAGCTTTTTAGCAAATGGAATGATATTGGTAACCATAGTTTGAGTTTGATTAAGCAAATGCAAGACTAAATGAGAAGGATGCCTAAAGAAATAAACTCCTCACATTAAAATCACTAAAATGCTTGAAGAATTGTAGAGAAGGTCATGGTTGATCATATCAATTTGCTAGAGACAGAAGCATGCCTATGAGAAGGAGACAACAGATTATCACTATGTGGCCACGACGGAAGTTAAAAACACCTTAGCCAGTTTTCAAAAATGCATTACCTTGTCCACCTATTATGCATCTAATCATAGAAACCAGAGAATTCTGAATGGAGACTACTGATGAGATCAAATTGATCCTAATTCTAATATAATCAGCACTTAAGAGAAAGGCATAGTTAGACAAAGTACAATCAAAGAGTAAGCTTCATGGCAAACAAGAAAAAAAAGGTCAAAGAATAGCAGAAGTAATTCACCTGTTGAAGATGCTATGCCTGAAAGACTTCCACAAGCGAGGCTGACCACGACAGGAGAATCATGGGGCCTTGAGAAAAAAAGAAAAGAAAACAAACAAAAGATATTAGGAGGCATAGTTAAAATGCAGAACTGTAATATCCAGATGGACTTATTACCTATTTGACATCCAATAAGATCTCAAAGATTCATACGCAGAAAAGCTAATGGCGATACTAGGCCCAACACCCTGTATAAGAAATGAAACCTTAGTCAAGAAAAAATGAAAATGAAAGGATACAACGTTTATCATGTATGCATCATTTTTTGTGGAAAATACCACAAGCGTTGTTCCGAGTCCCTTGTAGAGGCCCAAGATACCTTCGTCGGTGCTGATAGTACGCAGAGTATGCCAGATACCCGTGTAGTAGATTACTTTTGTCTGCCATTGATGCAAAGGTAAATGTCAATAACCAGCTAATGCAACAATGCTTCAGTCATGAAATCAACATGTAAACTTAGAATACAAGGTTAAACAATGATCATATCAAAAACTATGTCTGGAAAAATGCTCCAACCTGGGCAGCAAGACGAGTTCTAACAAGATCAAGTGGATAAGTAGCAGAAGCAGCAGTGATTCCAGCCATCCCACCGGCTACAAAATGTACAAAAAGGTTTGAGCTTATACTCTCCCTGTGATTTTCCATCCCAGTAACCATATACAAGAACTGAAAACAACGAAAGAATGAATCAGAAATAGGATAAATGTGGAGGGAAACGGCACAGAATGACCAAAATTCTAGATAAACTCTGAGACCTTCTTGTAATGTTCATATGTGTAGAAATTGACAGAAGAATACGGAAGCCGGTGAGCAATTGTAACAAGATTCCCTTTCCAAAAAGCCTTGAATCCTTCTTCATTCAATATCCGTGAAGCCTCGTGCAATATGCTCGGCTTTTTTAAAGCTGCAGCATTTGTGTGCATGCCTTGCACCTAAATACAACAGAGTGTATAATCAAGAAGTTTTTCAAAAAAAGCTCCCTTTTTTATATTTCAAGCGAGAAAAAGTGCAGCTAATGACGATTTGAGATCATGAGATCTCAAACTTCACAACCACAACCCTCAAGTACTGCATAATAATCAAACAATAGTAACTTCAATAGTACAAAGAGCTAGTCATTACTATATCCGTGAAGAACAAAATTTTGTGAAGAAGAGATTAAAAAGAGCTACACACTTAAAATCTTGAAGAAGAAGAAGAAGAAGAGATTACAAAGAGCTATGCATTACTAGGGATCCCCAAGTTACTCGTTTGGAACAAAATTAGAAATTACAGGATGACCAAAATGCAATTGAAATTCCTAATTGGTGTTTTTACTTCAATACCACAACAATTGGGTTCTATGAAAAAAAATGAAATCTCGAATTTTTTCGTTATCTCTCCGATGAAAAACGAACCTGGAAGAGAATGGTAAGGCGAGAGAGAGGAGCAGTGCAAGTCTTGCTAAACGCGCCGGCAATTCCTCCTGCCAAAAGCTGCGACGCCGATTCAATATGTGATCTCTGATCCTGCGTTAGACGATGAGACGACGCTTTGTTCCCGACGACGCCATGCCCTGAGCTCACCCCAACCCTAGCTTCCGTCTGCATCACCATTTATCTGATTTACGCCGAGAAGACTATCCGAACAATACCCAACTTCCACAAAGAAGCTCAAATTTTTCTGGGGGAAATAAGAATCTCTCAACGATCTTCAATTTTTCGTTTCTGTTTGAATTGGCTTTGCTTGAAAGTTTGGCTATAACTTTTTGTGTGCCTTCCAATTTCTAATTCGGTTCCTTTCTCTACTTCAAGACTTTGTACACGCTTGTTTCCAACGCCACACCAAACACAACGAAACGCTGAATAAAACGTCTGCGTTTCGTTCCAACGAGCGGTTTACCGCCACGTGATCGTTAACCTTTTTTTTTAATGGTTTTTTTTTCTTTACCAGAATTTTTTTTTTTTGATCAGTAATGATTTACAAGTTGTTGACATCCACTCTCTTTAAAAGCTTGGCCTTTAATGTAAATCTTTGTCGGCGTTTGAAAACGTTGTAATTTGTAAGAAGATATCATTGGGACCCTCTACTAGCACGTGTTTTTGTTTATAGAAAACATGTCGAAATATCCTTCTTTCTTCTTTGGGAGATAAATTATGTCGAGTTATGTTAGACAAAGGGACATGATTAGTGTTTTTTTTTTGGTTTCTCCTGTTTTGTTTTTGGCTCAAGTTGTAGTTAAAAGTTTTTCTTCTAAACAAAAAATAGATGATAACTTCAAACTACTTGAAACCATGTCATCCTTAATACACAAATCAAGTTGAAAACAAACAAAAAGTTTGCACACTTATTTCCTGATTAATCTCAAGAGATCACCCACCAAATGTAATGAACCAGTCACCAACACCTAACACAACGAAAATCCAAATTAGATCACTTTCTCACATTATATTCAAGTACAAAACGTAACAAACTACGTTTTTTTTGTTTACCTGAAAACGAACTTGTTTACTCCGGCGAGCACTATCCCGGAGCCAGTCAACGGCCAAAGGAAGTGACGAGAAAACGAAGCTCTTCTCTTCATCTTTGTCTTTGGAACCACTTCCTGAATTAGATTTTGCTTCAACTCGAGCCAAACTCTCCCAAAGCTTCTGAAGACCAAACTGCCACGTTATGGAGTCAGGACGTGTGTCAACGTTTGACCAAGATCCCACTTGGTTGTACACTGATACGTTTGGCACAAAAACTGCTCTCTTGAATTCAACTCCTACAGATCATTTGAAAAACATCTTTACTGAGATTGCTTGAACAAAGCCTAATTAGATTCTAAGGTAATTCTCATAACATAAACAAACCTTGATCAATGCATTTACTCCTTAATCTCGGAAGAAGCAAACTAGGGTCACGAACAGACATACAATTGAACAAGAGTATCTGCATATACGTACACCAACATTATTAGATCAAACTTTCACAAGCTTTTCAGATTTAAAACAACAAACTTAACCTGCTCTGATCTTGTCTGGTTTCTTTCTTGGTTTTGTTTGATCTGTTGTGAAAACCAAGTAGCGCAAGCTTCCATGCTTTCAGGACTATGAGCTCCATCAAGGTAAAACACAATCTCCTCAGGTTGTTCTGAATCAGGCACGATCATAGCTCGTCCAATCAGATAAGCATTTGATAATCCAGAGATGAATTTTTCAGGTAAGCCGCTCTGTTTTCAAGTAAAACAACAAAATGAACAGATATTCACTACTTATAATGTTTTCATTGTTTCAACTTACTGCCTGATTCAGATCATTCTTGTCCTCAATGACAATACCGATCTTCTGAAGAAATGTAGAACACAAGGCAACAGCAAGACCAGCATTTAGATATTGATGTTCGCCTTGTAGCCCGAGTCTTTGACTCGAGTCCAATGGTTCCACCACCTGAAGATTCACCTATAACAAGTACTAATTCATCATCTTTAATATATCATCTCAACATCTATCGAATGATGTGGTTGTTTTGTATAGCCTTTACCTCCAATTTTGAAGCTCTCTCGTTAAGTACAAGCATTGCTTCACTAGGTTGAGGCACTGTAAAAGCAGGGACTCCACTCTGCAATAGTGACAAAATGATAAAAAGGGAAACTGAAAACTCGAATAATGCAGAAGCTTTATGTGTGCACCTTGAAGATACCAGCTTTCTCTGCAGCGATTTCAGTAAGCGTGTATCCTGGATAAAACCGAGTGATTAAAACGCATAGGAACCACTTTTTTCCACGCAATGGCGCGAAAGAGACTTACCAAGTATCTCCATATGATCATAACCAAGAGAAGAAATACCACAAACGACAGGCTTCTGAATCTACATTAACAAATGCTTCTTAGAGATGAATCCTTATAAACAAAATCTCAACGTGACACAGAAAATAGTCGATTTTTGCTACCACATTAGTCGCATCGAATCTCCCACCTAAGCCAACCTCAAGTATAACAACATCTACCTGCGTGTAACATCAATAACATTATATGGCTTAATTACATGATCTCAATGAAGAAAAGAGATTCTCAGAACCTGTTCTGTTGTGAAAATCTTGAAAGCTAACAATGCAAGGAAGCAAAAGTAAGTAGGCATTGGAAGCTCATTGCTGGTTTTCTCCTGCGCTTTAATTTGGAATGGTATAACGAAATGGGAGAAAACACAAAAACTGAAAAGCCTCTATATGAATGGAATTTTCTAAAATCCCAACCTTGAGCTTATGGAAGCAACACCAGAAATAGTCCACAAATTTCTCCTGGCTTATCTCAATGCTGAAGTAAGCAATTGTTTTTCTTCTTTACATGTTCTTCGATAAAATCGCGATGATGTGTATGTTTTAAGAAGCTCACCCGTTCAGACGAAATCTCTCTCGGACATCGATTAAGTGAGGGGATGTGAATAGGCCAGTTCGAAGACCATAATTACGGAGAATAGATTCTGAAAATGTGCATGTTGATCCCTTCAAAAAGATACACAGAATATAAAACTTCACTATATAATCTCAAGAACTGTAGACATAATGAGCCTTTCAAAGTCTGTACCTTTCCTTTAGTTCCGGCCACGTGAATGATTTTCAATTGTGAGACTGCGTCATCAAGCTCAAGAACCTAAGAGATTCATAATACCATAAAAAGCTCGAAACTTTTGATATGACACATCAGAAAGCAAAGTGATTTTGGAACCTTGAGATAGTGGAAGAGCAGACGGAACCGGTGAGATTGGTTGTTATTAACAAAAAGGCTGCGTTTTGTGATTAAAGACGACAATGCATCCAATGCATTCTGATAACTAGCTGATAATTCACCTTTATCTTCTTCTTTTTCCATAAAATAAAACAGAAAACACATGAACATATAAGGGAAGAAAAACTCACACTCAAGCAAATTCTATAAGAAACTAAAAATCAGAACAAAGAGAAACAGAAAATTTACCACTTGCCATAGAACAAACCCGGAAAAAAACCTTAACCATAAAATTTGGAATATGTGCTTTTGGGATTGGAAATGAAAGGTCTCAACTTTCAATTGAATCTTCAAACTATTTAAGCGGAAAGAGGTGTTATTAACTTTTTATATGTACATACATAAAAATGCAGATATTGGATATATACCGAACAAAACTGTTATCCATTCATTAATGGTTTATTTCTTTTCCACTAGATGAACCAAATGTGGACCCCAATTAAAAGATAGATTGCGTATTTCATTTTATAAGAGAATTGTTAATGGATCACTCGAGAAAGATTCAAAACGAGACAATAAATAACCCAAAGGAGAAAAAAAACTAATTTTTAAAGAGATATTCAGAGCTACAGAGACCACAAATGATAAGAAAATTTCTAACATTGACTCAAACAAAGCAAAATTTAAACATATGTATCGATCAACGACTTCCTCATCTCGTCCACGATAGAGCTGGGTTGGGCTTCCCTTAGCTTGAAGATGCTGTCGATAACAGAGAGCTCTGTTGCGGTTGTGTCTGAACCGCAGAAAGAGGTCCAGTCATTAACGGTCATACCCGCAGCTATAACTTCACTACCACGGTTCACGGTTCCTGCAACAAGAGGAACTTGAAGAAGCGTTGAGAGTTCGTCCAAGTCTTCCACTGAGGTGTGAGGATGGACCTAATTGAAAAATAAAAGACAATTGTCAATACAGATTTTAGTGAGGGGGAAAAATGCTAATTTCATCGGTTTTCAAAGGGATGCAATGTTCTGTGTTCTCTTACCATTCCACCTCTGTTGGATAAGGCACAGTAACTGCCCACAAGAATGTTGCCCGCGATTGTCTGACGGAAAACTTCAACACCAAGGACATCCGCTATTATTTCCTCAGTTTCCTGTCAATGCAGAAAATCAGCACAAGTACAACAACTCCATTAACATACCAAGATATAAAAACATCCAAAAAACATGCAGTAAAAATAAGAGAGCATATGATATTTTTGTAAAACAGCATATGTTCACAAAACAAATTCATGGTGAATTCAAATAGATTAGGTAAAAAGTATCCCTGCCAACTTTTGTAGCTCAATTAGTATTTCACCATTTTCTTGACAGTCATGGGAAAAGCAGATATGTATTGCCAATGAGTTTCATAAGAGGAATTAAACAGGACATAGATCTTTACCTTGTCAAGATCAGTGTGAGCAAGAGCAACATGGTCATTGCAGGCAATGCAATTTCCAAGTGCAGACAAACGTTCTTCAATTCGTTGGACCACAACTTGATCAGGTAGACTGTTCCTCAAGTGTTGAAGCTCTATCAGAACAGAAAACATAAGTAAAATTCAGTAGATGCAACCATACTACAGACCACATAACCGACATAAGATATTTCAAAGTCAAAAGAACAAAAGACTCCCATATGATACAACAATACAGATTCCTTGATACAATAAATCGAGGAGGAAAATCATCTTCACCAAAAACATATTCAGTTATAAGAAACGACTCATTAACTAATCAATTTAAACAGGGATAGGCAGTGCAAATGCTTCAGTCAAGTTGCATATAAGATATCCAGCAAAAACTCTACTATCTCTATATAATATGTCTGTCAAAGGGTCAGGCTTTATCAAGAACTGAGAAACGGTCTGGTGTAAAAACTGTGAAGGTTTACCTTGGTCAGTAGTTGTATGAGGCACAAGAAGCCCATTCTTGTTTCCTATATATCGAGAAAGAACAAAAAAATCCAATTAGATTAAGCTGGTGAAAATTATCAGGTAAGACTAGAAAAGTAAAAAATTCTAAAGGTGTTGAGAAAGCTAACCAGCACATAGACGCCCAATAATTCGTGTTCCTCCAATAGAAGTCTTAACGATAGGGATAACATCTGCTAACTCTGACTCAAAAGCACTACAAAGCATCAAACATAAACACCAACAAATTTTAAAACTGATGTAAGGAGCAAAGAGCAAAACTTAGCGAGTGGCCAAGAAAAACTTAGAGAGTGTGTAAGCAAAAGAAGGTACCTGTAAAAGTTTTCAGAGCCTCCTATAGCGACTAAGCAATAGGCATTAGTGAGTTTGGAAAAGACACCAACTTCACAGTTGTTCTCAAACTGAAGACCTGCATATTACCTCCAAACCGCATTAAAGCCATCTCGAAAGAAATCCCCAAAGAGTAACACAATAGGTATAAAGAGGGCTCCGCAAAAAACTTACGAGTCGCCATTAGGAAGAGGAAGCTAGGAACTTTGCTAACGTACACCTGCGTAAATAAGCCAAGATGAAATCTTTATCATGAACAAGACGATGGAACTGGGATGTTGCAGAGACGAAATTAAGGTTTACGACAGAGAGATTCCATGACTAGGTTTCCAAAATCATTAACATCGGTTTCTAACGCAGTAAAAATTCGATTTGCAATCTCCTGACTAGAACAAGAACAAATTAGGTTTACAAAGCACTTTATTTCAAGAAGGAAATCGAAGAAGCTTACTTGGGAGGAATCGAGAGAAACAGCGGCTTGGGAGAGGAGTCGCTAGAGAAAGGGGCTGGGGAGGAACAAGGAAATCAAGGTTTTTATGAATAAGGGAATAAAGGGTTGCTTTTTAAAGCCGGCCCTGGACAATACCGCTTGGGCCCTAATTTGAAGGAGGCTCCAACTATTAAAAAAATTGAAATTTGGAGCAACAACCAGAACAAAAAAATCATCATATAACCAAAATATATATATATAATATATTATATTATCTTTAATCAAATATTTTTTCCTCTTTTATTTTGTTATTTTTTATTTTTCCGATTATAATATTATTTTTAAAAATCTCTTCAAAATTAATTAATAAAAAACATAAAATCAGATTTTTTTGCCCATTTCATATAATCTAATTTTTTTAAATCAGATAAAAATAATTTTAAAAATAATAAAAAATTATCGTACTATATAAAATACAATACTATTTTATTCTATTTTTTATATAAAAATTATATAATATCAAAAAAATATAAACCATATAATATGCTTAATTTATAAAAAATTAAGACAAATACGAAAATTGGGTTCTGAATTTATATATAGGTTTTTAAATTTTTAAAATCGGATAAAAATTTCTAAAAAATTAGATAAATACAATTTTATATATAATATAAATATTATTCTATTCTATTTATATATACAAATCATATGATATACTTATTTATTACTTCTGTCTATGTTATTATACATATTTCTATAATATATTTTGTTTTATATATAAATTATATAATATTTATATCATTTGAGAAATAAATTTATTTAGTTTATTTGAAAGAAAGTTATTTTTAGGGATGTGGAGAGAAATCCTCTTGTGTTTAATTCGTGTACAGCTTTTTAGGGGTATCAGAGTTAGTATAGTGGATAAATATTAGATACTTAATTATCAGTTTTTTTTTTATTAGAAAGATAAAATTAGTTATACAGCAAATTGTCCTTTACAGTATCCACAAAGTTATATATTATAAAAAAATCAACTATTTTTGTTTCAAGCCTTGGAGGAAACGTAAAGTTGAAAAGTGATCAGACCACTTGAAGAAAAACTTTTAACAAATTACTTTTGACTTACAAAAAAACATGTTTTGTTGAAACTAATAACTAAAGTCAGTTTTGGTGAACTTTGTATATGATTTAGGATGATAATAAGTAGTGTAGTGAAAAGATGGAGCGTATGTGTCAATGAGTTTTTCTCCTTTTAGAGTTGCAGGCTTACGTATATGTTAAAGATATGGATATCAAGTGAATCATAAATTTTTGGATCTATACTCTAAATTGTCAAATGTTGGTGGTAGATGGATAGAAATTTGATTTAACGAATTCTACCGTTAATGTGTATATGATTATTATTATAACGTGTTTTAATCCATATCATATAATTTCAAACTAAAAATTATTGACCAAAAAAATAGGAAAAAACATAAAAACTTGATGAATTTTATAGGGATGAAGTCAAGACTTGATGTCTCTAATTAGTCTAACAAACATTGATCAGTAAATTAAGATCTGCTATACCATAAAAAGAAAAACCAACGTGTGAATTAGTATCGTATGAGCTCGAATATGGTTTGTTGAAGTTGTTCGTTGTCTTTCAAATTGTGAAAAGTGTTAAAAAAATACCTAAATGTAATCCATAAAAGAGTTTTCGAAGAAAAGTTAATTTTACTGGCACAATTATAATTACAATAAAAAAATCAGAATCGGGTTTGTTTGAGATTATGATATTGACATATTAATGATTCTATCAATCTAAAGTTAAAAAAAAAAGATTTTATCAATCATGCTTAAGTAAGTAAACTTTAATGTTTATAATTCCACTTTTATTTTGAGGGCATTTTGCTAAACTCCCCTATATTTTTGTGGTTATTATTTGGTATGTCTTAGCTTATTGCCATGAAAAACTTTCATCTTCGCTTGGAAAAATCTACAAGTAAAAAAAAAATGTAAAAGGTCGACAAGTTAGTCTAAGCCCAGGGACAAAAAGGTTTAAGCCCATTATTGCTGAGGAGCCCACGTCTATTCGATTTTTGTATCATTTCACAAAACCTTTAAAGAACATATACATGAGTAAATGTACAATCCATAATGTTTCCATTCAGTATTGTTACAAATAGCTAAATCTCTTTTTATTTCCCCAATATATAATTTTTTTGTTTTTGATAAATGTTTTTATACGCTGTCATTCAATAAACATCTCGTATTGTATTTGGATTACTGGTTTTTCCTGTTAATTGTAGATATAAAATGGTTTATATTATTTTTTTCTTGAAGACCAAAAATAAATAAAACTGATGGTCATGAATATATATTAACACATAGTACATAGAAATAGTCGCAACAAACATTTTCTTTCCAATAAAAGAAGAGAGAATTATTTCAGAATAATCTCGTAAAGTGTAGGAGGACATTGGTAGGTCAGTAACTCAATTTGTTATATAAAAAAAATTTTCACTTGTCGACATGTCTCTCTATTTACTTTTAATGGATGAAATTTGTTTTAGAAGCACAGTGATAATGATCTTTAACAACATAAACTAAAAACCATAGTGATAATGATTCTCTAGATTTTTCTTCTTTTATATGCGTCTTGTCACTACATATACTGAGAAAGAGAACAACAACAAACAAAGAAAACTATTTTCTTATTTATTTTATTTATTGGTTTCTTTTACTCTTACATAACAAAAAACAGAAGAAGAGAAGATCCAACTGAGTCCTCTAATCTGTCTACCACGCTTAACTATCGATGGAGCTTGACATTGCCAACGAACTCCAGCTAGTTTTGTCGTCGTCTTTTTAGCCAACCTCAAACTAAAAGAAGTAATCTTGTGGTTCCATTTTGCCAGTCTTCTGCTCTCTCCACCTCATTGCTTTTCCGGAGAACCACTGTCATAAATATAAATCGGTCTTAATATTTGAAAAACCGTAAACTATGAAGAAAAAAATAAACTGTTTTATATGTTTTTTAAAAAATTTACTAATTTACATTTGAAAAACTGCAAACTATAAATAAAAATCGCAAATTCATGCTTATTTTTTTTGGCTTAAGGCCGACTATCATATGTCGACCAGCCATTTAACCTCCCAATCCATGAACCTACACAAAATATAGTTTTGAGTATTATACACACTAGCTAGTAGACTGTTAAGAGTGTAAATGGTAATTTTTTTGTTTACCGTATTTACCAAGTTTTACAAAAATATCGGGAAAAAAAGATCAAATACCGAAATTGGAAAATATCTAAACGTCGGGATTTTTCTCGGTTGGTGTGAAGGAAAGAGAAAACAAAAGATAAAAGAGATAGGATGAATGTAACTTCTTGTTTGCTTCTATAGTTTGTATTATAGTATCCGAACGTGATGGCATCGCACTCGACGTTTCCACATTTGGAATTTAAGCTAAATCTTGAGACTTTTCTTCTTTTTATTATATACAATTGATGAAATCAAACTGCATAAATCAATATTTTCGGCTAATTACACTACCAAAAACCAACTGTGAAGCCTTACATGATGAAGTTGTCAGACAATACGATGATGTCGGCCAATAAACATAAATATCATAAATTGAACGGTATTCATCAAAAGGCGACATAAGTTGACCCCACGAACGAATCATCTGCTATAATGTTAAACTTCACAAATTAATCTTTACAGAAACAATCGTTTTTCTTTTTTCTTTTTTTTCTTTTGTGCGTCGGCCGAATTATTCTGTGCATATGATCCAAAGAAAGAAAAAAAGGACTATGACACTACAATCTTCGAACTCTACACAACACATATGACACATGCAAAATCTTTTTTATTTTTTTTCAATTCAGTGAATGTCACACACACATGCAGATCTTTTATTACGTTTTCCAATTACAAAATATTTAAAAGAACAAAAAGGCCACCACCACGTCATGCACTTGACATGTATGCATATTATTTCCTGCAGATTTGGTAATAAATCTTGTGCCACATTTTTAATTTTATTTCGTCATTGCCAAAAGAAAAAAAAAGATTACACATACCGACGTCATTTAATCAAAAAAATTTTAAGTCGTGGAGGAGGTAAAGGTTCTTTTAACTTCTAATAATAGAGTTATATAGCGTCATTAAAGTGGGATTAGGCGTGGCAAAATATTACTGTTTAGTAACTCCGACTTATAATACTTTAACGTGACTTAAACACTGCAGACCGCAGTTGTAGAAAATTAAAAATAATTTGTAAAACTAAAAATTAATAGAATCTCAAAACTATAACACGGGAACAAGATGAAAAAAACCAGATTGATTAATTGTCTTTTTATACAGTTACTTACTATCTAAAACTTATAAACAGCATGGACTCGTTGTCGTGACAAAAATGAGTTTTATCAACTTTTTCATCGCATATTCTTGCCCCGTGGTGGCAAAAAGAGAAGTTGAATGGTAGCAGAAGAAGAATATCAATTGTTTAACAAAAAAAAGAAGAATATTTTTTAAATGGAAAAATAAAGAAAATTCTATTTTATAAATCATGATAAATTAACTAAATCATATAATTTTGCTTACCATCGATTTATTCCTGAAAATGCGTAAATAAAAAGACGTTTTCACTTAGTGAAACTGGCTCATTTTGAACTCTTCACATGAGCTACATAAGTGGAAGCAAATTATATACATATATAGAGACATTTGTAATAGAAGAAAAATTATGTATTCCATTTTTATCACAATATTAACGTGTTAGTTATAAAAACAGAAACTGGAAAAAAAGTTTGAAGCAAGGTATGCATGCATGTCTAAGATAATTTAAATGTGTAGTACACTACTTATGCATGTAAAATCAATACTACTGGTCACTGGTATATATTAGACACGATCACTTCGCATTACTACCGAAGTTACTAAGACATTTCACTATATTAAGCAAAAGTTCAAGTATCGATACGTACCGGACCCAACATTCCACACGTGTGCCTGTGGTGGCGTTGTATTAATGGATTTAGGACAACGACGTAATTTGTGATCGTTTCGGGTTCGACTCAACGTGTGTAAACACTCCGTGAACAGCTTCAGATTGATTGTTTTACATGTGATAAGTTTGCAAATAATTTCTTACTAATATATCACTTTTCTTTTAAATTAGGACGTTTTGGTGAATTACTCAGATATTCGGTGTTAAATTCCCAAGAAATTCGGGATACTAGATTTTGTACAAAAATCCATCAATGATACTTAACTAATATCACATGTTAGTTGATTACTGAGGAAAGAAAAGAAGCAAGAGTTACGTAGTAAATGTTAAAAAAAACAAGAGCTACGTAGTATTGTAAATGAAAAGAATAATAATTTTAATCTTTTTATAAAAAGAACAGATAACTTTGAATTAAAAAGAATAAAAACTTAAACGCGTGTGTAAACATATATTACACAGAAAATAAATGATTGCCCAAAAAAAGATTAGTGGGATGAAAAGATTCGAGGCATTTTAGTTGGCCCTTAAGAAACTATATATTAAAGGTTTATAATAAAAAAATTAGGAGGCAACTGACCTTTATAAATCATTACCGTAGGATCTATGAATGACTAGAAATATAAAATTATATAAATAAACAAATGCAAGCAAAAACATTATTTTAAGTAATACTCAATAATGATTTTTGATTTTACCAATAATTTATATTAAATAACCCTGATAAAATAATTTCCTCCATATATATTATAAGATAAAAATTTCTTTAACAATATAAAACATTAGGTATTATTATTTTCTAGAAAAGAAAAGATGATTTGGACCGAAATCCAAATTTTATCTAGAAAAAATATCATTGTTGAATAATATGGCATATGCTGATCAATTTTTGAATAAGTCTTACATACAATACCATTTTAACAACTTAATCAACTGTAATAATCATATTTGCGGAAAAAGCTAATTAACACTATGTCCTCACATGTTTTACTATTCATTCACTACCGCTTGGTTAATATGATTCTTTTAATTATTATCTTTTTATTATTAATGTCAAAACGAATGATTGTTATGATTTCTTGGTGCTTATAAGTTTATAACTTTTATTTCTCTTGAAGAATAATAGGCATATAAAATGTCACAAATGATTGTCAAAATCACTTGAATTTTTGGATTTAACGATAACAAATCAAAATATAATGATAAAGAAATGTTGTGGCGCCGCGTATGGACTATGAAATTTTTTAATTGTTTCATTATGAAATATTGCCGAGTAAAACTGCTTTGCTGTCCCTCCCTTTGTGTCATTCACGTTCACGGTGCTCTCTCAGCCGCCTATTTTTAAATACCCAAAATACCCTCACCACTTGAGAACTAATCCGCTGCGCCACACCCTAACTTTCTTACCCTGCGCGACTGCCACGTAATCATCAGTCAGGATCTAGATGTGAGAACCCTCACTCATCACGTGGCGCCATGTGGTTGGGAATTTAGTTTAAAAACATGAATACGTAAGTTTTTTTCTAGAAAAGACAAAAGAAATATTAAATATCAAAATTATTATAATTTTTACAACATGGCAATGGATGTGTTAGAAATTAACAATATTAAAATTAACTTGACGACAAATTGCGATGATATTTGCGATGAACATCTTTGGCAAAAAAAGAAAATATTTGCCGTGAACACAAACTTTTTAGTTTATTTTACAGAAAATAACATAGACCTAACTAACAAAATTTACAAGATTTTAAAAAATAAATAATCACACAACAAATTTGTGACAAATAGCATCACTCTGTAAGTTAAAATCTTTGTTTTGAAAATGAGTAAGTGATTGATTACAAAAGAAAAAGAGAAACTTTGAACAAATGATTACAAAGTGGTTAGTGATTATTTGCTATCGGCGCCAATCCACAACAAACTAATCATGCATACAATTTTTTATTCTATTGGAAGACCAACATATTTGTACAACTAAAAATTTCGATTCAGATCTAACGTTTAAAACAATTAACCAAAATTATAAAAATAATAAAGGTTTAACTAAAGAAAAAAAATTAGAAAATTTATTGAATATGTGTAAATATCTTGTTCTCTTTCGAGTAAATATTTTAATTTGGGAAGTTAACCTTACTTCATGAATGAATAAAAACTAGCAAGTCTACCCTTAATTCGTTAATGTATAGAATTGGGTTTTAAAACCATTATAAAAAATTTGGGTGTTATTACTTAATTTGTGATAAAGCTAGGGGTTTGTTTTACTATTTTTCACATCTTCGTTAACGCTATTAAAAACCCATTCGCTTCTTCCCACTTGATCTCCCTCACCGGATTATCCCATTCATATTCTCACGTTCTCGTTGTGGTGGTGACTGAGTCCGACCGAGTTGACTCACTCCCTCCAGTTTTGATAGGCAACTATGGAGGAGATCGATCGTTCCCGCGCTTTCACCAAGGACGTTAGGCGTATCGTTGTCAAGGTTTCATTTCTCTCTCTCTCTCTCTCTCTCTCTCTCTCTCTCTCTCTCTCTCTCTCTCTCTCTCTCAGATTTTTTGGTTTGATCATTTGTCTTCAAAATTTGCCGGTTTGACTATTATCGACGTTTTTTCCAAGTCTGCTTTGTTTGGTTGATGTTGTGTTATTCTCAAAAACTGCTTCTTTAGTTTTTAGCTTTTTGGCGGCGGAGAAACCTGGGGAAATGTGGAAAACAGTAACAATTTGTTTCTTTAAAAATTGAAACTTTATCTAAATCTGCGAAATTTTCTCCCTTAATTAGACTTTCCTTTGATGACACATATGCATCTTTGAGCGGTTTCTGGTTAAATAATTCTCTCCGAGTTTGATTATTTACAGGTTGGGACTGCAGTTGTTACTGGGAAAGGTGGAAGATTGGCTCTTGGACGCTTAGGAGCAATCTGCGAGCAGGTATTTGATTTTAATCTCTGTTCTGAAAACAGGAAAAATATTTTTCTGAAGGACTTTTTGTGTATACTTGTCCCTTTAATTCCTACGAAAATGTAATGCCAGCTTGCTGAATTAAACTCGGATGGATTTGAGGTCATATTGGTGTCATCTGGTGCGGTTGGTCTTGGTCGCCAAAGGCTTAGATATAGACAATTAGCCAACAGCAGGTTATGTGATGGAAACAAGCGTTAAGTTTGCTTCAACTGTTCTCCTCAAAGGCTCAAATTGTGCCTCAGGGGAAATCGGTATAACTTTTACATATATGTACTTTTGTTCCGTGCTGATTCTTTCCTCTTCTTTTTCTCTACGGATTTCAGTTTCGCAGACCTTCAGAAGCCACAAATGGAACTTGATGGGAAAGCTTGTGCTGGTGTTGGACAGAGCAGCCTCATGGCTTATTATGAGACTATGTTTGACCAGGTGATGTGACTTTCGTTTTTTTTTTGCTCTTTCTTGATTATTGACAGTCTCATTTTCAAATACTGATGTGTTGTTTCCTTGTCGTTTTTTTTCTTGGGTATAGTTGGATGTGACAGTGGCTCAAATGCTGGTGACTGATAGCAGTTTTAGAGATAAGGATTTTAGGAAGCAACTTGGTGAGACAGTCAAATCGATGTTCAAAATGAGGGTTATTCCAGTTTTCAACGAGAATGATGCTATCAGCACTCGAAGAGCCCCGTATAAGGTTTGTTGATTGTCTTTTTTTTTTTTGCTTTTGACTTAAAGTTCTTCAGAATGTTTTAGTGTAACCTACAGCTTCACAGGACTTTTAATCTATGCAGGATGCCACTGGTATATTTTGGGATAATGACAGCTTAGCTGCTCTACTGTCGCTGGAGCTGAAAGCTGATCTTTTGATTCTTCTAAGTGATGTTGAGGGTCTTTATACTGGGCCTCCTAGCGATCCTAGTTCAAAGTTAATCCACACATACATTAAAGAAAAACACCAGGACGAGATTACGTTTGGCGAGAAGTCCAGGTTAGGACGAGGGGGAATGACTGCAAAAGTTAAAGCTGCAGTTAATGCAGCTTATGGTGGCATTCCTGTTATCATAACCAGGTAAAAGGGCAATTTGGTACTCATAATCTGTAATTATATTGCATAGCCTAACGTCAGTACAATGCCTGCCACTTTGAAACAGAGAGAGAAAAAGACTGCCTTTACTTTTCTGTAAACTAAAAATTGCAGCCCTGTTAAAGTTCTTTCCTTGATCACATTTTTTATTTCTCTGCGTGCTCGTATTTAGCATCAGCTTCTTTCCCTGAAAATTAGTATGTTGCTTCTCTGAATACCAGAATCCAGAAGGGACTGATCAATAAGGTAGCATATAATGTTGGGTGGAAGAGTGATATTTTCTTGCTGTCTTTTACTTTATTTTGTAGTGGGTTTGCAGCTGAGAATATAACTAAAGTCCTTAGAGGACTGCGTGTTGGTACCCTGTTCCACCAAGATGCTCATTTGTGGGCTCCGGTCATAGATACTACTTCTCGTGACATGGCAGTTGCTGCAAGGGAAAGTTCTAGAAAGCTTCAGGTAATGTTAGGAGCCTTAAGGTTTTGATGCAAGTGTACTCAAATTGTTATATCAGAGATTGTCTCATTTTGCAAGTGTACTTAACTTGTTTGCAATTTGCTTACAGGCCTTATCTTCAGAAGATAGGAAAAACATTCTACTCGATATTGCCAATGCCCTTGAAGCAAATGAGAAAATAATTAGAGCTGAGAATGATTTAGATGTTGCTGCAGCACAAGAAGCTGGGTATGAAGAGTCTTTGGTAGCTCGCTTAGTTATGAAGCCTGCAAAGGTAAGACAGTATTTTCACTGTGAGATAAGATCTCTTGCACCAATTAATTTTGTCTTCCAGTGGCCTATTTTTTTTCTACTTTAACATTTTTTTGTGCTTGATAGATCTCAGGCCTTGCAGTTTCGATTCGCCAGCTAGCTGAAATGGAAGATCCAATCGGCCGCGTATTAAAGAAAACTGAGGTAATCTGAGGACAATACTTGTCATGTATCATCAATTTTCAAACTCCTATTAACATGCAAAATTTGTCTAATTCATATTGTTTCTGACAATTTCTTATGTAACAGGTTGCAGATGGTCTTATTTTAGAGAAGACCTCATCACCATTAGGTGTTCTTCTGATTGTTTTTGAATCCCGTCCTGATGCACTTGTTCAGGTATGTCACGAGTCATTTTCCTTTATGCTCGTAAATGTAAATTCTGATCCTGAGCGCCATGCTCTATCAATGAATCAAACAGATAGCTTCACTTGCAATCCGGAGTGGAAATGGTCTTCTGCTGAAGGGTGGAAAAGAGGCTCGTCGATCAAATGCTATCTTACACAAGGTATCGACTTCATATTCCATAGATTGGGGTAAACTTCACTGTAGTCATTATCTTACTTCCTAAAATATGTCTGGCTAATATGTGAAATTCATGGAAAAACTATAGGTGATCACTGATGCACTTCCGAAGAGCGTTGGAGGTAAACTCATAGGCCTTGTGACTTCGAGAGAGGAGATTCCTGATTTGCTCAAGGTATGTAGATATATGAATGGCAAGTCACCAGCCGTGATTAGCTCTTTTTACTTCAACTGAAACCCACAATTTGCATTTATGCTTCAGCTCGATGATGTTATTGATCTTGTAATCCCAAGAGGCAGCAACAAGCTTGTTTCTCAGATAAAAAACTCAACGAAAATCCCAGTGCTAGGGCATGCTGGTATGTTTAGAAGTTCAGCTCCATTAAGTTCATAAGTTGGATCGGCCTAGATAGAACATGGCTTATTTTTGTGTGCTTCCAGATGGAATCTGTCATGTATATGTTGACAAGTCTTGTAAACTGGACATGGCAAAGCGCATAGTTTCAGATGCAAAGTTAGACTATCCAGCAGCCTGTAACGCGATGGTTAGAGACTCTTACCTTTTTCACCATTGTTCACTTATGCATATAGTGATTTTGTTTTCGATTCTTTTTTAGTACTTCATATCTCACTTCATCTTCTCTTTTTATCTTATCCTAACAGGAAACCCTTCTTGTACATAAGGATCTGGAGCAGAATGGTGTGCTCAAAGAGCTTATACATGCTCTGCAAGCCAACGGTAAGAATATTAGTTCGAGAGTACGTCATAAAATGGATGTTTTGATTAAATATATCAAAATCATTTGTTTCTTCTGAATGTTTCATATATATTCAACTGCTTTTTTGTTGTCTTTAGTCATGAACTATGAGTGTTTCAAACCATACATAGTAAAAATAAAGATAAGATTTGGTTTTTTTACTAATTTCATAAGAGACATTTGTTTTAACTTTGAAGTGTACGCATCAAATTGCAGGTGTCACTTTGTATGGTGGGCCAAGAGCAAGTGCTAAACTGCACATTCCGGAAACACAATCATTTCATCACGAGTACAGTTCCAGGGCCTGCACCGTTGAAATTGTAGAAGACGTACATGGGGCTATAGATCATATTCACGAACATGGGAGGTAAAATTATTTCTAATTCTAACTTAGAAAAAACAAAATTTTCAAAGGGCCTGCCACTCTGTATTCTTTGCATGTGCTGATAATTAGTGTGGTCACTTTTTTTTTGTCTTGTCTTGTGAGAGCAGTGCACACACTGATTGCATAGTGACAGAAGATAGTGAAGTCGCAGAGATATTCCTCCGCCAAGTGGACAGGTACTCATGCAGTAAAGCGTTTTATGGTTGTGATCGTCCATAGATTGAGGTTGAATATACCAGAAACTAAACTCTTTAAAATATGACAGTGCTGCTGTTATCCACAATGCAAGCACAAGATTCTGTGACGGTTTTCGGTTCGGACTGGGTGCTGAGGTACAAGAGAGATACATATGTAACAAATGAATTCCGAAGAATGAGCGAATGAATGAATGAATGGCCAATATGCTATGTTCTTATGTATAGGTGGGAATAAGTACAAGCAGGATCCATGCCCGTGGGCCAGTTGGAGTCGAAGGATTATTGACAACGAGATGGTACTATTGAGTTTCTTTTTTCCTTGCACTGTTCGTTGATTTGTTAGAAATCTGGGAGGCTTGAATGATTGTGGTGGTGAATGACAGGATACTGAGGGGAAAAGGACAAGTTGTGGATGGAGACAATGGAGTCGCTTACACCCACGAGGACCTTCCTGTCTTAAAGAGGACAGAGGCAATGGAGAATGGGGTTTAGTTCTCTGTTAATGTCATATTATATTTTACTATTATGATTGAAGTATATTTTTTTGCTTGATTAGAATTTAGTGTTCCCTGTGGATTGCACCAACATAAGAAGATCACTGTACCTTGGTGGTCTTTGATAATAGTAAAGTGTTTATCAGCTTCTCTTCATGTCAAAAATTCATTATAAGCCACAGAATCTTTAATTTAGCATCTTCTATTTCGATCATTCTCCACGCAAAAGAAGATAACAATAATTCGAATTCAAAATTCACATTCAACACCCAATGTGAACTAGGAAGTCATTACAACACAAACAGCTACCATGAAAATTACTTTTCTTAGTGTATCTTCTTCATTCTTGGATGAAGTTTTTGAGATTCTTCAACCATAGTAAGTACTCCCTGCTATCTTTCTTCATCATGTACTCATACATGAAATCAGTAGCGCTTGGTTTTATTCCTCTGGTCTCGAGAAACTTGTGGAACGACTTGCGCATATTCTCATCCAATTCTCTGCAAAGTCAAAACACGAAAGAACATTTGAGGTTTTTTGGTCATCAAGGTTATTAAAGCAATTCGATAAAAACAGTTGCTTACTGAAAATCAGGCCCCTCGTATGCCAACTGTTCTTCGGAAGAAGTCTCTGGATGGTTCACAGACAAACCATCAATGACGATCTCATCGGGGAAAGCAGTGCAGCTAAACTCTAAGCTGAGTCCACTCTTCTTTGTCACAGTGACAACTAGCGGAATGCTTGTCTCGTTCGATTTCTCATTACGAACATCACCATCTTCATTGTTATCCATATCATCCTCATTTTCATCCATAGCAAGACCAGGCATGCTTACTTCTACTCTAATCTGCTCTCCATTGTACTCTCTAGTCAGTATTACATTCCGGTGTCCAGGATTATCTTCGATTTTGAAAGGAAAGTCACCAGAACCTATTGTCTCTTCATCCTGCATAGAGAACATTTTTCAATAAACACAAGATCATGTAGGCTTTCACAAGCTTTAAATCAGAAAATCAATTCTTGCGATTTATAAAACCAATGCTTTGATCATAAAGGTCGAAACTTTATGGAATCAGGCATTATTGCTATATTTGCAGAATCAGCCGAATTTTCAACATAAATCAAACAAAAATCTAAACAATTCTCTTCTCATCTAATCTCTCAAGTGTTTCTAGTAAGCTATAAAGGGAAATGGAAAACGAGGTATTTACCGCATCGTGATCATCGGATTCGAAAGCATCTTTAATTTCGGAGTCAATCACTTGGAGAAGCGTCTGATCGGACTTTAACCGCTCATCAGTGGCCGTCGAATAAAGAAAGCCACGAGATACGAATGGACGAAGCAGAGAAGACGGCTTGGGAACAAGAGACGAGCGATTGACGACGACGGAGACCGCCTGGGCTCGAGCCACACGACCACACACGGAAGCAAAACTAGAAGCTGACCTGCGAATGCACCAAGCGAAAACCATGGCGCTTACAGAAAATGGACTCTCTTCAGGTTTTTTGGCTTTGGCCTTTCCTTAGGGTTTAAAGTAAATAGTTTTTTTTCCTCACAAATTATAAAAAAAAAAAATCACGAATTGCAGAGATCCGTACCGGAACTTCCTTCCAAACCGGAAGTGAAATTTCATTTGAGAAACAAGATGTTCCATATCTATCAGACAGCTAACTTGACAGATTATTTATCTTTTGAATCGAGATAATATATAGAGTAAAAGCTTAGTTAATCAGTCTCTCTTGCAATTTTTTAAGTGCCGAGTCTCTCTACATACCAAAAACAGGACAAAGACAATAGTAATGTAAAGTCCTGTAAGGTAGATAATAGTTAGAAAACAACCCCAGCTCCTTTGATTCCTATTTGCTTTCATGGACGAGCCTCTCCATCTCCGTCTCCTGTAACCTTCTTCATCACTTGGTTTCTTTTACCAAGAAAGACTCTCCCTAACTTACCAAACATATGCTCTATGTAACCCGGATCAATAGGACAACCATTATGAACACACATGTCATGGCCAAGATCAAGAGCCACTGGAAGCAACTCGTCTTTGAACTCTCTGAATATATCTTTGACGCTCTAACATTTGCGTGTCCCGTGCTCGCTAAGCTCTGCTCAATGGCCTCCTCGGTAGAGTCTAGAATCTTTTAGTTGATGAATACCACAATAACAACAACAAAACTGTTTAGACCAGTGAAGCCATAAAAACAAATCTATGATGAACATTCTTCTCTTATCCCCATTGTTGATAATAATAGTAATAAAAATGGAAGGGATTTGTGAGGAAAAAGTTAGTATCTAACCTTCTCTGTATTTTGCACAGATTGACTTATCATTAGACTACTCTCCTTGAGTTGTCTCGCAAGTACCACCATTTCATCAGTGAGATCATCCTGAAGCTTTCTGTAATCAATGAATCACCAGTGTGGCATGAAATCGAAATATTCAACAAGAATACCAGCTTCACTCATCTATATAAAAGTTTTGTTTTTATCATAGAGCGCACATAATCAGATGTGTTCCTAGTTTTTCCCAGTGACCTATGAAACTACCTGTGCTTATCAATGTGTTCTTGAGCTGCCGTGTCTAGTTTTCTTGCCTTTGATGGACCAGCATCCACAGCATCATAACTTTGCTCCTTGGAGCTTGTAGACCTATACCTCAATCAAAGAAGCTGGTAAGAAAATAAAAAGAAATGTACATGTTGAGAAGCATGTTAATCAAGTATTTCACTTACACGATTCTTCTTCTCAGCTGTGGGGAAGTGGGGCTACGTGTAGCATCTTCTGTTTTTGGAGAGCTTCCGCTGGTAGAATCGTTTGCAAAAGATGCATCAGATACCTCTGTGTCAGGCTGTAAATTCGGGGGAAAAACAACAATTTGTTATAAGTTACACAAATAAAGCTCGGAAGCTTCAAATTCTTGTAACTATAGATAGTTCTACAGACAAATGACAGAAAAAATCAAAATGTGTATTCCTGAAACTAAATCCATGGGGAAGGGAAAGAAACTTCAAACAATTCCTCAGACCAGATCCATCTAGTAAAGAAATGAGGGGAATAAATAGGAAAGAAAGCATCATATTAGCTAGACTCTTATAATATGTTACTTCGAATTTCTTAGCTCTAGAATCGAAAAAGAACCGTATCTTTCTAGTTACCACTTGAGCAGCTATTTCAGAAGCATCAGCTTCAATATTTCTAGTTTTGGTGAACAAATACGTCTCTCAATTCCTTAGCTCTAGAAACAGCTTCTCTCTCGTTCAGGTGACTTACCACTTGTGCAGCTATTCTTGAAGCAACAGCTTCAATCTTCTCGTAGTACTCATTCACCTTAGCCTTCGTAACTCTAGAAAAGATATCAAAAGAGAAGAGGATAAGCGCATTCTCTTGATGAGAAACCAAATTCACGAAACCAAGCCATATCTATTGAGCATATTTCATAAGACTTTAGTCTGTCGTTAAAGCATCTAATCCTTGATCCTAGAAAGAGATAGATCTTCTTCTTCACAACATTCAAATTCCAATACATATTTTAAACAAAAACTTGGTTATCAACTCAGTAATCTGTGAAATATTTTGTAATGGCAATGCTGAATCATTTCCAGAGAGTAAGTAAGTATAATAACCTGGGAAGACCTTCAGGGGTCTTCTCTTCCGAGAGTTGTTCTAATTGTTCCCTCAGAGTAGCAACATACTACAGACGTTTCATACATCAACAATCATTAGCTTCGATTGATTTATACAGACACAAAAAGTAACGAATAGCTTTATATATGGAAGATCCAGAAGACGTACATGCATTAGCTTCGATTGATTTTGCTGATTAGGTGCAGCGGAAAGCAATCTCCGCAAATTGATCTCTGTTTTGCTGATTCCCATCATCAGATATCTGACATATAAATTTTCACATTCAGATCGAAGCAAATTAATCACAGCTTCGAATCGAATTGTCTGATTTCACGAAATTTCAAAATTGCGCGATGCTAATTTCGGGAAAAAAAATCAATAAAAGGATGAGACCAGACCTTGTTCAGATCGGGGAAGAAAGGGTTTAAAAGTGTGTTTTTCAGACAATTCGTCAAACACCTTTCAGGCGCCAAACCTCAATCGTGATTCGCTCCGAGGAGAGGAAGCTAATGGTCAACATATATTCGGTTATTGACTTTGGTTTCGTTTGATAACAAACCAATTGCCTAAACCGGTCGCTATATAGTTAATAACCGGAAAAGGATTGGATCCTCTCTTGTTTTAATCATGTTTAAATCAATACCATTATGCCCAAACAGGAGATTGTTTTGATAAACTACAAATAAAATACGGACAAACCCACCAAATGATCTCTCACACTTTATCACATCAGTATATCTGGTTTCATTATGTTCGATTTGATCTCTTTGTTGGGCAACACAACTCCTCCATTACAATAAATCTCATCGCAAATGCAAACATCCTTCCCAAGTATCGACATGTTCTCGACCCGAGACCATTCCCCGATCGTCGATTGCCACCCAACGATACTACTGCAGACATACGCTTGATTCTTTACGTGGGCACCACGCATCACCGTGCATCGCGAGAGCCTAACCCCGGACTCAACCACGCAGCCAGGGCCAATAGCCACGTCAGGCCCAATCAAACATCTTTCTCCAATCTCTGCCGTTTCATCCACAAGAACGTTCCCTACAATGTGTGGACCACTGGCTAACTTGGAAGGAGATTTCTTTCTCAGAGAGTCTAAGTAGAGTCTTAGACCCGTGATGTAGTCTCGTGGTTGACCAATGTCCATCCAGAAACCAGGAAGCACCATTGCGTAGAGCTTCCCTGCTTCTGCGATCTGAGGGAAGATCTCTTTCTCGATTGAAGTCGGTTTTAGCTCAATCCGATCAAGAACTGAAGGATTCAGAAGATAAATCCCAGCATTGATCTTGTTCCCCACGAATAGTTTCGGCTTTTCGACAAATCTTTCCACTTTCCCTGTGCTTTCTTCCATAACAACAACTCCATATTTCGACGGCTCATCCACCTTTAAAATTAAAACGGTCCAGCATCAATAATGTCCTAATGAGTAAAAGAGAGGAACAAAAAAACTAGTAGAATCTTTAACCTTTGTAACCATAATGGAGGCTTCTCCTCCATGAGCTTTGTGAAAAGATATCATTTCTTCAAGAGGGTATTCACTAATAACGTCGCTGTTAAGGACGAAGAATGGCTGGCCAGAACCGTCAACGAGTTTGTCCCTGGCTAAAGCCAAAGGACCAGCTGTACCTAAAGGCTCAGTCTCTTGTGAGCAAGTGATTTTGATCCCGAGCTTTGTCTCAACGTCCTTTGAGAAGTTCGACATCACTTGCAGATGCTGAGTGAATTTTCAATATGAAACTATCAAGGTCCTTTACATGTCTTTATCAAAGTATCAGATATCAGCTTGCAACAGGAAACTTGAAAGACTTGAGTGTTTTACCTCTGGCTGATAGTTAATAGCCAAAACGACTTCATCGACTCCAATTGCCTGAAGTGCCTCAATCTGCAAGTTCATCAAAAAAAAACAATCAGACTAAAGACACCATGATACGTGCAAGCAGACGTTCCAATTACAAGATGAAAGACCAAATGTGTATAGTACCTGATGTAGGATCATTGGTTTATTAGCGAAATCAACAAGCGGCTTTGGATAGCTAAGAGTCAATGGTCTCAAACGAGTCCCAAAACCTCCAACAAGTATAAGAGCCTTCATACTGATACACTTCTTTTTGTTCTTGTAGATAATGATAAAGCAGCGGATGAAGCAACGAAATGTAACGTAAAGAAGAAACGTGAGAACAAATGGATCACGAGACTCGGAAAAAAAATATATATATTCCAATATTTGAATCTAGGTCAGATAAAGAGATCACCTTTCTCAATTTGAGACTTAAAAATTTATGCTTTATTCCGATACCTATTCGAGATCGTCGACAAACTGAGCCGAAGAGACGAGTCGCCGAGTAGGAATCGCTCTAATTTCGTTTTTCCTTTTATGTTTTTTGTTTTTGTTTTTGATGTATTTGCAAGAGAGTAATTCACGGGAACAACTAATGCGATGGTATTGGAGAATTAAGGGAAAATATTTTGGAAAAGTTATTACTATGGGATCTACGTGTATCCCCAATTTTTAAGAAATTAATTAATTTTTGTAAAAGAATTAACTAATTAATTTTTTTTTATCTCAAGTGTTGTCTATATAGAAAGAAAAAAAAAGAATTTTGTAAAACTCGCGCGGGAGCATATTTTAAATTCCGATAGAATCATGTTGAACTAAATACCAATATTTCTTTATGTCAGTATGGAGATGAATTAACAAATTAAACTTTATTAATTAACAGAATTATAACAAAAAAAAAACAAAGGAACTTCACTTGGAAGCTAAACTAATGTTTTCCAGTTCTGCTCCTTTTTAAAAGTTAAGCTAATCAGAAGAAACAAAAGCTGACTAACTCAGTATATAAAATGGAGCTCGTGTATGTACAATACTCTATGTCTATGTATACATTAATAATATATGAAAAGAGGGTAATAATGAAATCTAAACTTTGCTCTAATAAACGCTAACAAAATTGGGGTGTGTGGCACATTCAGAGAGAGGATTGGCCTAGAAGCAGTGTATGCCACCAACCACACGCAATGTTTTTGGGGAAGCAATCTTTGATTCTAACCTCTGAAGGTGCATTCCGATCAATCACATCTCCTAAACCCAACTGTTTCAGAAACACAACAAAACTTTGTTTCATTAGTAACAAACGGAACCAAAGCAACAGTTTGTGGTTTCAGATACTTGAAATGGTGTCTGATCGTTTACCTGACCGTATTTGTTCCATCCCCAGCAGAATACCTTCCCTTCATCTGACACAAATAAAAATGACAAAATGCAGTTTTTTTAGTCTTAAGATTGAATCTCTTTCCAAGCTACAAAAGGTAATTAAAAGTGGTCTTGGTTATAAATGGATACCTGCGATGACAGCGGTGTGACGAGCGCCGCAGGAGATGGTTTTTACGTTCACGTTTTCCAAATTTGGAGCCTCCAATAGCTTTGGAAGAGTCTGAAAGATGCAAATGGCTTTCAAGTTTAATTGGAAAGCCTTCTTCACAAACAATCAAAATTAGCGTTATTAGAGCTGAGGAAAACGATATCGTTGAAGATTCTACCTCAGCTTGATCACAACCAGTTCCTAACTGGCCAAATTGGTTTCCACCAAACGAATACACATCACCATCAGATGAAACACAGACTGTGTGCCATAGACCTGCAGCCACTCCTTCTATCCGTATTCCCAGCAAAGAGGATACACATGTAGGACTTAGTTCATCATCCGTGCTCCCTTGGCCACACTTCACAAAGCAAAAAAAAAATTCAATTAATTCCAGAGACAGATAACAAAACAAAGTGCAGAAAATAGTTACAGAAGTCAAGCAAGAGAGATTGCTGATTATACTTTACAGCCTTATCTTCAATGCAGACTGGCATCTTTTTCCTATTTAAATGATTTATCAAACCCGAATCTTATATTGAATCTACGTTTTCATAGATATAAATATCTTTTTTAACAAGCACTAGTTCAACAGAATGATGATTAGCTTTCCTCAACGTTTTCCCAAATCCACAAACACGGCTGAAAGCAAGAATCTTGAGTCATTCAGATTTCAAGCATATGATTTAATATAGAAAGCGAAGGATCTGTTGTGCTCACCTGTCCGTAAAGCCCCCAACCAAAGGTAAGAAGCGCTCCAGTATCTGTCCACAAAAGATTAGTTACAACTCATTCGTGTTATGGGCAAGACAATTATTGTTCTTCTGAAAAACTCCTCAAATAATATGTCAATCTTTTCCAGGTTATAAAGGACTCCAAGAAGTCTCGAGAAAAGTGAGCACTAAACAAAGCATAGTGCAGAAAGGAGATCAAATTTCAAAATCCTGGTTACAGATTGATGTTGAAACACATTGTTTTCAGTAATGGATTTAAACACATCTTCACTTATCAAATACATGACTAGCTAAAACAGCAATCTAGTGAGAACTGAGAACAATACCTGTGATCGCAGCACTGTGTCGCCCTCCACATGCAATTCTTTTTACATAACTTCCAAGAGCTCGACCGCATTGTACTTCTGAACTCATAGATGAGCTGCCTTTTCCATAAGAAGAAGGCTCAATGCATGGAATAGGATGAGGAGAGGAGACTAGGCGTACACGGGAGCCCAATCCAAGCTGTCCTTCTCCTCCATAACCCCAACCCCACACCTGTCCAATATCTGGACTTCAGAATAAAATTAGGATGCATCAAGTGTTTATTTCATAGCACAGCAGAAGCTCTTACAGCTCACTGGATATACTGTCAATAATTGGTATGAGAAGCTAGAAATCTCACCTGATAATGCTAGAGTATGACGTCCACCAGCAGCAACACTGACAATCCTAACTCCTGGAGCCAACGATACAAGGCAAGGCAGTGCCGAGAGGTCATTGCTCTCGGACTGTGATGAAGTTTCAGCAGCTTGCTTTGCCTGTGAAATCCGCCTTTTCTTTGTGGATTCCGGTCCACCTCGAACCTCAGTTTGAGAAGACGTTCCACCGCTAGATTTTTTTCCTTGAGAACTGGGGCTCACTGCAAACGAAGCATCATCCTTCGCATTCACCCTCCATGTAAAGTAAAACAAAAACCTAGAGCTTCCACAATGAAAAAAAAGGCAAAGGAGATTCACCTTGCTCTGCCGAGAACGAAATGTTTCTTTCACATGAACCTCCCTCTATCTGTCCGAAAACTCTCCCTGTGGGTATACATTCCCTCCATCCCCATGTATAAACTTCATGGTTCCCTATATCCAAAGGAAGCAGAATAGTTCCAAAACAATTTGATTAATGAACTTGGAAACAGATGTGGTAAAACTAATTCGAATCATGAAATGTACCTGTTACTGCCACACAATGAGCCCATCCGGCCTCTGCTTTCTGTACACAAACCTCTGGAGGAAGAGGAAAAGGCTCCGGAGTTTCCTATATAGTGGAAATGCGACTAAAACTCAGAAAGTGTGATTTCAACTTTAGCAGACTGTAACAGAGAACTTTCACAGAAATCAAATTCACACAATGCAGAAGAAAGCTTACCCCGTGCTTCCCGGATGTGACATAGCTTTGACCTAGATCATCTGTCGAACCCCATGTAATTAGCTTCCCCGATTCTGATTAACATAACCAAAGAAGTCAAGTAATCACATACAAAACCATCTCACTATCACTTCGATTGAAGTATTCTACATTCAGATACATTGTGAACTTTGAAAGGAATTCGAGAATGTGAACTTCAATTGCAAGCTGATTGAAATCGTTTCTGAAGTATGACTTCTCCAGGAAACCTAATAGACTGAGGGCGAAACCTGAAGTAGCCATTGCAAAACCGCAGCCTCCGCCAGAGACATCTTTCCAGGAGCTTTCGACTGCCGGCGGAATCTCCACCACGACCGGTGACAACAGAGGCGACCGTTGCGGCGAGGCTCCGGGCAAGTAACCCCACATATACACCATTTTCTGGCCTACTCCCTCCTCCTCTTCCTCTGGTGCGGCGGCGATAACTCCAGTCTCCGATTTTCCCTCGCCATTCATTTCAGTTTTTAAACTTGACGAAGAAAGCAGAAAGAAAACAACAAAGGAAATTGAAAATTTAGAGTTTTCAGAGAGGTTGACGTGTAAGGGATATGTATGTATAGACGGAGAAGTTGATGGGGCTTTTCGTTGTGAAACAGAAAAAGGCTGTATTTTCAATTAAACCTCTATAATTTGAGAATCTTCGATTTAATCCCAACAATTCTTGTTTTCCAAAACATGACCCCTCCATAGTAGAATCGATACATTTAATACAAAATTTAAACCAAGTCCCAACCTCTGATCATACTTTCCGCAGTTTAAGAGTTGAATAACTAGGAGAAGAATGTTTCATAACTAATATACACGTAGAGAAATCACAAAAAATACATGAAGCGAATATGGGTTTACTAATTATCATATTATTTTTTTTCTCTAAAAACTATTTTTTACATGAATGGTAACTGATTATTTGTAAAGTTTTTCATTGGCATTAACGTACATTATATTAGGTTGATGGTCTTCATATTGAATTATTGATAATTTAATATAGCCAGTTGACCCAAAAAAAACTTATGAGTCATAACTTAAAAGTTTCATAAACATAGCTGTATATACTAGTTAATGATATTAATTTTAAAAAACGAATTATTAGGTTCCATTCGTTAGGTTGAACATAGTTGGTGTGACAATATATTATATATAGGGTAATGATTTAGGATGAATGGCTCAAGCTGTTAACTCTACCATATGTATTATAAAATTTTAGTTTAAGCTCTAAATAGATGTATATCAAAAAGGAAATTGGGATTTTTATGCATTTTGTTTATGGATAACGATACTAATTCGAAAAATTCTATCTTGAGTTTTTCTTGGAAATTATCACAAAGTTGTTGTTGGATTTTGATAGAGAAACATTTGAAATATCTTGAGAAATATGTGAGCCAAGTAAATATCACTCTTTGGAATATTTTTTGGGACATATGTAAGCCAAGTAAATATCTGTCTTATGGAGTATGTGGACCAAAAACTTTTACTTGAATGCAATTCTGTAATATCGTGTCTTTTTACGTTTCTCAAAATAGGTTTCCTTTTTCGAAAGTGTTTTTAGACACGACCCTGGTTATACTGACGAATGATGAGCAAGGAAGGACAATGGAGAGTTTATACGTGGATCAAAGAATAGTGGGGCGAGTTACGAAAGTAGCAATAAGTTTGGGGTTGTTTAGAAATCTTCCAAAAAAACGCGGAAACGTATCATTATTTGGAAAACGAGTGCAGCCACGTAGGATAAATCACGTGTGGTGGCTATATACGTGGCGTAATATGAACCGCTAGTAATCTGACGAAATCTAAGCCATGAGTTTGTGACGAAGTGTCTGGAAACAGAAGTGTGGGTTTTGGTCCATGTAATAGGTACGTCGGCGATATTAGCCAGTAGGGTTGGTTCAATGATTTATAATGACACGTTGCAGGCTCTGAGACGAAGTGAGTCACTTTGTGGGATCCACAAGAACCTGAGCTAGCAATCACTTGCTTTGTCTTCATTTTCTCCATTATGTTTTATTTTTGTGTGTATGTTCAAATTTTCATTACAATGTTATTTACACACAAAAATTATAAAAATATAACACTTATTTGTTGCCATCAATTATAATTTGCCATTCAATAGAGAAAACCTAAATAATCTAGAGATATCGCGAGAAGAGAAATAATGATAAACCCACTAAAAAGTAACACAATCCATAAAAAGTTTTTTTTTATAAAAAATTAAAGACTATTCTTAGGAAAATAATACAAGAAGTTATTAATTCCTATAAACAAGAGAAGGTGAAAAAAGTCGTATATATTATACTATAAATATACTTTGCTTAAATTATATTTATAGTATAGATTTTGACTACAAAAAAGTAGAATTTATAACTAGAAAGAACGTATATATCGACAATCCAAGTTTTGTTTGAATTTATAACTCATTTCGTACGTGCGAGTGATCCAACTCGTCTAAGTAATCCAATAGCGTGTCCATCAACATGTTCATGCGTTTAGCAAAGGCAATGCAGAAGGTAAAGGAACCAATCCGTGTGACAAAAAATCACACGTTAGTTGTGTAAACCATTACTTCCAACATCTTTATATAATTATAATCCTCAGAAGAACATAAACGTAACACATGTATACTAATTGCTAAAACTAAAAAGAATGGATGTCCGAAATCGCAAGAACGACGAAGCAAGTGTGTTTCGGATGCCTCTTCACTACCCGAGATACTCTAAAGAAGATTATCAAGACATGCCAGAGTGGAAAGTCGACAGGGTTTTAGCAGATTACGGTTTGTCTACTTATGGAGACTTGGCTCATAAGCGAGACTTTGCTATGGGAGCTTTCCTTTGGATTTCAACTCACAATCCAAAGCTTTATCAAGACAAGTCATCGACTCCAAACTGAAGAAAGATACAAAATCAGGTATTACATGAGGTGAAACAACTTAGTCTACGGCTCTATCCTATGCTACGATAAATGATGCTGAGTAATAAAGAAACATGTAAATTAGGAGTTTCAAATATAGCAATGTTATGGAAGCAGTTAGAACAAGGGTCAGATAAGTGAAATGGTATTATATTGCCTTATGGCAAAGTAAAAAAAATCAAATTCTTCTCTCACTCTCATTTATGGATTGGATCAAGTGCTTCTATTACAAGCAAAACTGTGGTTAAACTTTAGTATAACTGTCTTCAAAGTACTAAGTTCAAGCTTTTTCTCCCTCATCTTTTCAAAAAAAAGTTTTTGTTTGAAATTTTCATTAAAAAAAAAGACAACTTATTTTGTGTTTGAGGCAACACAAAACTCAAGGCCCAAGAAGCAGATCATAACTCAACATAGTCCACCACACCCCACTAAGACAATGAATTCAGAAACCATTATTTACGAAATAGGGCTGATACTGCCACTCTTAATTTGGGGTCTTGGTCATCTATATTATTTTTCCTGAACAACACAGTTACAGCAAAGATTTAGTAGCTCTTCCTTTAATTGCTAATTGTTTTTATGTATGAATTACGATTGTTTAAAGAAATCAAGATCTTTATTAAGAGTGATTTATATACAACACGGCACAAATCACATTATAAGATTAAAAGCAAATTAATTTTCAATTATTTGGTTGGATCGCATGAGTATCAATGTAATATAACTGCCGTGGTGGACTCCCTCAATAACTTGGCATATCATTTTTAGGATCACCTTAATCGAGTCGAGCAGACAACAAGCCATCAATCATACAGTCACATGTTTCACATTTATTTTTTATTTTTTATTTCTAATTTTTTTAAAACTGTGTTTCAAAAAATTAAAATAAAATTTGTAATTTTATAACCAATATGCAGAATGTAAATACATATATTTGTTATGTCTTTACTTTGGATGGACTCCCTGAATGATGTGGCGTATAATCTATAGGACCATCATAATCGAGTCGAGCGGACAACAAATCATTAATCATACAATCACCTGTTTCACACTCATCTTTCATTTCCAATCCCTTAAAAAAACAAAAAATTAAAATCAAATTAGTAATTTTATAACCAATCTGCGGAATGCAAATGCATATATATGTTATGTCTTTATTTTCGATAGACTCCCTAAATGATTTGACGTATCATCCTTAGGACCACCGTAATCAAGTCGAGCTCTCATGGCTGCTCTCTTAGTGTATATTAAACTATACATGTATGATTCTATGTTCAAAACTAATTAAACAATATGACAAAAAAATGCATTATTGGGTACCATAACTTCTCTATAAAATTAAATAGTTATCTTATGCATAATTAAAAGATAGATGTGTAAACTGATCTAACTGGAAAGTTAAATCATTTTCCCCAATCTATTAAAAATAATTCCAACATAAATTTAAAACCTGTGAGTAAAGTGTCGGGTTTGGCCGCGCAAAAGATGTAATAACCATGAAGCTCATAAGTATGGTTGCAGCTAGAAGCAAGTTTGTCTTCGCCATTTTGTTTTTTTTTTGGGTTAATTGTCTTCAATGAAGGGAAGAAGAAGCAAATTTATAGATAATACATGTTTTAGTTATGGGTTGGAGGATGTATGAGTTTTGGGTTCAGAACCTGCAAATCATACCCCAAAAAAAGAAGAAGCAAATTTTATCAAAATTAATGAGTAATGGGATTGTGTGAATCTGGTAAATGGCAAGAAATTAAGATTTATTAGGTAAATCGAAATTCATATAGTTATTAAAAATATTAGAAAAATATCAATAAAAATTTGAATCAAAGTTTTTTAATAAACACAAAAACATGAAAAAATAACACAACTTTTTTAAGATAAACGTTTAAGTAAACATATATATATATATATATATATATTGTTCAACATTTAACACGTTAAATAATAATATAGATTTCAAAAATAATATATAATGTATTTATATGACAGAAAAATGCACTTGATAAATTTAATGCTATACAGAAAAATAGTATGAAAAAATATCAATGATATACAATATTTAAATTATATTAGTAAATTCATATAAAAATACATTTGAGCATGTAAATACTCATATAAAAAAATAAATTATTACAAAATAATAATATATCCCATAATAATAATAAAAATCAAATTATTGAAAATACTCTAAAATCATTCTTATCAGTTAACATTTAAAATTGTCTAATTATCTTCTTAAAATACCACAATGTCTATGGTTATAGAGTGCAAAGATTCATTTGTCTTTACCAAAAACCACAGGAAATGAAAATATATCTTCTAAATGTTTACATATAGTTATTACAATAATTTTGCTGGAAATAAAAATCGAAACATATCTTCTAGATATTTACATATCATATGAATATATATATATATATTTACATAAATATATTCAGTTGAAGTTATTCTCTAAATATTTTCCAAATATTTACATATATTAAAATAAATAAAATTCATTATGAAAACAATTTATAAATATATTAGAAGATAATGAACCATCGAACCTGCTACCATGCATTTTACTGGAAATAAATATTTTAGTTCATATTATTTTCATGAAAAATGTAGAAATTTTAAAAAATGAAGCAGTCTTTCATAGTTTAACTATTAAATCTAATTTCTAATAAAATATATTATTTTCAGTAAAATTATTGTTTCGAGTACTATATTACAAATACAAATAAAAATAATATATTAAAAACGTTAACTAACAAAGAATGAAATTTAACGTTTATCATTTATCATATTAATATTTTGAGAAAACTAAATGTTTATATAGAATTCAGGTTCTTAACAAGCTAAATTAATATTGTTCAAGTGGAAGTATTTATTGCAAAATCATATATAAAAATATAACAAGTAATTGCTAGGTTATTATAATCTGCATAATAAGACAATAACAATATGTATATTTATTTTTACTATTGAATATTATGAAAACGAGCACAAAATTTCCAAAATAGTTTAGACAAAATATCTTTCACATAAGCTAAATAAGAAAATAAAAGAAAATTTTATCATGGTTCTTATAGCTTATCTTCCTAAATTCATGTATGCTGGTCCCATAAAACATGGATGTGCAATTGATGGCTTAGCCAACATCATGTTGAAGTCACGACCAGCTAAATGGTATGTTGACCAATGGAAATCAAAATCACCACTTATCAAAATAATGTTTGGAAGTGATTAGCCAGTCACTGCACGACTCATCTTCTTCCGCCTTCATCGTATTGATTATCTTGATCTTGAGAGCATCCTCAAAAGTGAAGCCATCATGCTCTAATTCAATGGTTTTTTCGTTGTTACGATCTCTAACAACAAACAAATTTCCAGGAAAGAGTTGATAATAATCGTCCTAGTAGTATGTTGTGTTATATTGAAAATGGGATAATCTTATTGAGTGACACATTTTCCAAAATATCAAATAATTTAATGCATTTAAAGGTAAATTATTTTTGATTAAAACTATATTAGTGTATGATAATTATTAAAAATGTTAAATAAGAATTAAAATTTTGAGAAATAATAAAAAATTAATTAAAATAAAAAAACAAATGAAACAACAAAAATATAGAGATTATATGTTCAAACTTGAAACACTAAAAAGAAAAAGTAACTATGAAGGTAAAGTAAATACATAATTTAGTCGTTGGTCAAGAATGTAAGGTTGGATTTATTGAACTTTAATTTGTTTTTGACCTTTCTTTCTATGAAAACCTTGTTACGATGGTAGAGTTTATTTATAAAACAACTGTAAGCAAAAGTGAGCTTTCACAAAAGGTTTCACAATGATCTGGTTATGATTTTTTAATGTTAAGCAAATATGCAATTATATTTACGATACTTTTGCATAGAATTTTGCATACAAGTATGTAATGCAAACAATGTAATACATACTAGTGGTAATTTCGTAAATTATAAGTAATTTTAAAGCAATCTTTTTAATATTTTTATATAAGTCAATATACATAGGGCTACCATTCCTTCGACAGTGATACCATGGAGTCAAATCTTATTCTCATTCTTTGAATTTCTCCAGTATGATTGAAAAAATGTTATACGAATATATCCAAATTCTTGTTGACAAAAATAAAAAGATATATATGAAACAAAATCAAAATAGTGTATCAATTTTTCTATCAAAATAAATCTAAACTCTTGTTGACCAACTAATTATGACTTTATCAACACTAACAAAAAAACTCAAAATTTTAATTTTATTTCACGTTTGCAGATATTAACGATTATTAGCGTTTAAAAATAATCATATAAATATATGATTATTTTATATGATTCATGTTGCTCTAAATCGTTCAAGTCAAAAATAATTTTCATGTATCAGTTATGGTTGTGAAAGATTGCCGTGGATTGTCAAACATAATCAAAAAATAGAAAATAAAATATTTAAAATTAAAACACATATAATAATTTAAAATTTAAGATTTTAATAGTATAATAATATAAAATTTTTTGTTAGTTTAGAATAAATATTCATTAACCACTTATCATAATTTTATAATAAGATCTCTAAACTAAAATTCTTCTGTAATTTTTATTTGATTACTAATATATACATCTAACAACTTAAATTCTATAAATCCAGTACTGATTTCCACACAAAAAAAGAATTTTTTTTATTGAAATCAATTTTCATCCAAATTTTTTTTTGAATATATGTATCATACACATATTTTTTTCATTGTTTTTTATTATTACATGTTGAACTAATGAATTTATATTTTATCATAATAATGTGTTGTTTTTATAATGATATAGTGTATTTATATTATGACCAGAACTTGTAGTCTAACGGTTTGTTTATTACTTCGTGAGTCAACCAATTATAAATGTATTTCAAATACATTTATTTTAACTATTATTCAATTTTATAAACTATTTTTTTTTCGGCCAATTTTATAAACTATTTAATAACACTTATAATCACAATCGTTTAATTCTACAAACTTCCACTTTATTTAAACAAGTCATACCTTAGAAATTAATTATTTGGGCAGATATTTGGTTTGAGTACATTTTGATATCATAGAAGTTGTAAATTGTAATCTAAAACTTCTTACCATGCATAGAATGTCCTGATTATCTGCACTACTTTAGAACAGTGACAAAGAAAATACATAACTGATAGACATATAGAGGTAGGTATATTAATTTAATGTATGATATAATGTAACGTTTCTTTCTAGTGGCCATTGGGGCCGGTGGTGGCCTCCTTTTTATTCATTTCATCAAAGAAGTGAGACCAAATTCATTATTTTTAGTATTATTAATTTCTATTTGACATATAGTTTATCATTATTATTATTGGATATGGTCGTATGTGTGGTCAAACAATATATTCAAAGAAATTTTCATACTAGGGTATATGATTTAAAATAAATCGTCGCCATCCTTCTTCAAATTCAATGTCTCTTGCATTTACATTTTTCTGGTAACTGGTTTATCCTTTTGCATTTAATACAGATAGTCAAATGATACACACCCTCTCTTGCATTCTATCCAAACTGTACTTAAACCATATAATTTTCAAAATATATAAATATCAGACCATTTATATTCAAATAAGTCATGTATGTTGCATCTTACGATATATTTATATTCTCATTACACACATTTGGACTTTCTAATAGTTAAAACATCACCATCTACCAACTAAACTCCTAATCTATACTTCTACAGAAAGCTTTAAAATATTTCTAAGGTCAAACGTACTACAGATTCTGCTAGTCTATTTTTTATTACAAAATTTATAACATGAGATTACATAATAACATCATAGGTACGGATTGTACTATATATTCAAACGTTACAACGCCTATTACATATATATATGTCAATTCTGAATGTATAAAATAGACATGACCGAAACAGTTCTAAACTTCCAAGTTCTAGGCTCTAGCTGATGAAACTCTAAAGAAGGGATCAATTTAGCAAGTGGATATATTTTCCGGTTTTTAATTATAGCTTAACTTTTATCAAAGTGTTTGTATTTTAGACTGGTAAAAATTTTCGAAAAAAGAAACTAAATTGCAAAATTATCAAAATTATATAATATATATATAATTCAAGCTGAAGTCAACTTTTTCTTTATGTTTTTCTATTGCTGATTTTTCAACATTAAACCAGAAAAGTTATTACCAAATATGGATATAAAAATTGACAATTGAGGTCAGGGGTAACTTAGTAATATCGAGAATGGGTCCACAATAGTGAGCAATCAAAGGATAGAGTGTTAGAGAAGAGACAAGGCGTGTCTAGAGAAGCTCGCTCAAACTTTTGCACGAACACCTAAAAGTTCAATGGTCCAAAAGGACGGCTCTGGTCGAGAGATAGATTAGAGAGAGAGAGAGGACCGCTTCAGAGAGCGTAATCACGAAAGATCAAATCACAATTCATCCTCCACCACCACGATTCCTTATCGTACGCCTCTCTACCCATAAGTCCTTTAACGTACGCACACGCCAAGGTTTTCCAAAGTACGAAATAGAAAGAGACGGTAAGAGAGTTCTACGGCTTTCAAGTACAAAGCTTTTGCCCCCTGAAACAAATCTTTGGTCTCTCTCTCTCTTTCTCTTTGGGTACGGAAATTTCACCTATTTTTTTTTGTTTTCTCTTCTCCTTCTTTGATTTAACCTTTTCTTTTTCGTTAGCTACCATAGAAGATAACAGAAAAGGACTTCCTTTTAATCAATCACATAAAGTTTAGTTTTTTTATTCGATTGGAATATAAAGTTAAGATTTTTATATTTTGGGGTTTTTGGGTTTTCCTTATTTGATATTTGCTGATAGCTTCTTTAGGGATTTATTTTTTTTCTTTCTATCTTTTGCGTTTTCTTGCTGTTCTAGATCTGATTATTTTCTTTGTCCTTTTTCTTCAGGTATAATAGAAAACTAATGATGTCCCATGTCTTCTGTGTCTGCTTCATGCAACATGTTGGTTTGGATTTGGTTACAAAAGATGCAATCTAGAGTTTAGGATAAGGTTTTCGGATTTTCTCTTCCCCCTTGTAATAGTTTCTTGTCGGAGAGCTGCAACAAAGAAAAAAAAGGTGTCTTATTTTTTTTTTAATTTTCATTGGAGAGACAAAACAAAAAAAAAGTAAATCAATGGCGAATCCTTGGTGGGTAGGTAATGTTGCGATCGGAGGAGTTGAGAGTCCAGTGACGTCATCAGCTCCGTCTTTGCACCACAGAAGCAATAACCCGACTATGACCCGGTCGGATCCGAGATTGGACCATGACTTCACCAACAACAGTGGAAGCCCTAACACTCAGACTCAGAACAGCCAAGAGGAACAGAACAGCCGAGATGAGCTACCCGCCGTTGAACCCGGATCCGGATCCGGGTCTACGGGTCGACGTCCGAGAGGCAGACCTCCTGGTTCCAAGAACAAGCCGAAGAATCCAGTGGTTGTCACCAAAGAAAGCCCCAACTCGCTGCAGAGTCATGTCCTCGAGATCGCCACGGGCGCTGACGTGGCGGAAAGCCTAAACGCCTTTGCTCGTAGACGCGGCAGAGGCGTTTCTGTTCTGAGCGGTAGCGGTCTGGTCACTAATGTCACTCTGCGTCAGCCTGCTGCATCTGGAGGAGTTGTGTCTCTTCGTGGTCAGTTTGAGATCTTGTCTATGTGTGGTGCTTTTCTTCCGACTTCTGGTTCTCCGGCTGCAGCCGCTGGTTTAACCATTTACTTAGCTGGAGCTCAGGGTCAAGTCGTGGGAGGTGGGGTCGCTGGACCGCTTATAGCCTCTGGACCGGTTGTTGTAATCGCTGCTACGTTTTGCAATGCTACTTACGAGAGGTTACCGATTGAAGATGAGCAACAACAAGAGCAGCAGCAACCGCAACAAGAAGTAGCGAAGAAGGAAAAGGAGAATGATGATAACGAGAGTGCGAATGATGGTAATGAAGGGTCAATGCAGGCGCCGCCAACGTATAATCTGCCTCCTAATTTTATGCCAAATGGTCATCAAATGGCTCAACACGACGTGTTTTGGGGTGCTCCTCCGCCTCGTGCTCCTCCTTCATACTGATACTGATAGTTAGATAGGTGATGGTTGCACGTGTTCTTTTAGCTGGGACGATTACATTTCCATCTATTGAAAATCTTAGGGGTTGGTTAGGGTTTGGTTTATTAAGCTCTCAAAAAGTTTTCTTCTTGTGCGGGTTATCAGATGACACTTAGCTAGTGTTTGTTTGTTTGTTATGTGGCGGTGATTACTGGTTTTTCTGACTGATTATTTTGGTCGCGGATAGCTTTTTATGAAGGTTAACTGATTGTAGAATTGCCTTTGAGCTTTGATGTATCTCTTTTTGTTCTTTAAGATGTGAAAAAACCGCAGCATTGTCTTAAAGAGAAATGGTGTGTGGCTTCTACATTGAAAGCAAGTGTGACTATGATTCCTTTTCTTAATGTTGGTAAGTGTGATTCTTGTTGATCTTTAGCTGTTTCTTAAGGCCTTATAATAGTTTGAAACATTGTTTGTTACATTTCTTAGATCTTTGCTCTTCGAACACTTACTTGTTGAGGCTGATTAGTTTACTTAGGTTATTTTCGCTCTGTTCTTCTTGAACTTGTAGAGATACTTTCTTTTCGTGAGAGTTGTTTGGTGGCTGAGGAATTTAAGCAAAGGTGGTGATTTCTTTGGTGTTACTGTTTGGCTTTGGTCCCCAAGGTTTTATTGCCAAAAAAAGAGTGATTTTTATTAAAATGGTATTTTTTTTTGGGATCTTTTGCAAAGTCTTTTATCTTGCAAATTCCTTTTATGTAACACTTGCAATGCAAGTAAATCAAAAGTACTACGGAAGATTTGGTCCCATCATTACAAAATCTAGTTGCAATTTTGTATTTCCACGGTTGAGTACAAAATTATTAACTTTTAGCCACTTGGATGATATATATTTATTATTCATAGCTACTTAGGTAATATTTGTGAGCAAATTGTTGCCACGGATTAGAATTTATTGTTTATTTGTGTTTGTGATCGCTTGTGCATATTAAAATATCTTGTTCTTCCATTATCACGCAAATATGAAATACAAGAAAAAAATTTACCATTTACGTTTTTTTTGTATTTCTTAATTTCTAACAGAAGTTCTTGAAAAAAAACTAAAAAAGAAGTAACTATTCGTTTCAAAATAAATACAATATTTTTAATATCGCAAGACATTAAATTTAAAACAATCTCGCTCATATAAAGATCGTTTTCTATTTTCTTTCGTATAACTTTAACCGCTCTCTTATTATTTTTTTTTTTTTGACAACCATTTCTTTTGTCTTGAACGACTTCATGTTTACGCCGTTAATCTCTCCAGAACATATAGACTTATCCCATTTTTTGCTTTATTGATTTTTTTGTTGCCTAATCAAAGAATAATGTCGTATTTCAACGTTTCTGAATTTTTCTTTTCCACTCTGCATTCATTTCAATAATTTTTCAATGTGAAATGGATCGTTTACACGATTCTCATTCTATATGAAAACTCGTGTCATGATACTTTAGCATAATTAATTTTTGATGAATCCTATCGAATGGTGACAGCATATAAAGTTGTTTTCTTGGTATCAGTTTAGTGCCTTTGCCCAAGACAATGTAACTGGTGCCGAAGCCACGTTACTGAATATGTGTCCAGGCTGTATACGTTGGAGTTACTCCAATGTGTGCGTATAATTAGTTCTACTTCGTTTGCATTTGTTACTCTTAAGAATATATTTCTCACATGCATATTTACTGTTATTATAAACGAAAGGACTAATTAACCGAGGAATTTTTATATAAGTAAATTTAATAACATCAGTGGTGAATGGTGATTTGTGGATTTTTTTTTTATTCACTCTTTAATGTTTACTTTTGGGTTTTCCCTCTTTTAAAGCCTAATTTGACTAGTTAGAGATAAATTTGGAGACACTGAATGAAAAAGACTTGTAGATCGACGGAACAGAATTGAATTCATTAATTTAAAGAATTTAAATTTGTTCAGTCATGTTAAAATTTATACAGTGTTGACATAGAAAATTATTAATATTAAAATTTATTGACAAATTGTAAGTGCAAATGGACGTTTAAATTTAAAAGTCAAAAGTCAAAAACAATATAAGAACTTCTATTTTGAACATTCAGAACTATATAATACGTAACCGCTAAAAAAACATAATTCCCTTACATATATAGTTTCTGGACCTGTATATAAATTGTCAAACAGTAACCTAAAATTAAAAGAAGGAAATAATAGTGACACATACATCATATAAACAGTCAATTACCAGTTTAAAAATCATGCACAATCGACTTTCAACAGAGCCACATTTAAACAACATACATTCCAAACATTTTAATAGAGTTCCTATTTTATACGGTCACCGTTTTTAGAAAAAAATTAGTTAACTTATATATGTATTAATATATTTAAAATTCTTATTATAAAAAATATATAAAATTAAAAAATATATATATTTGTGAATCATATACTATTGTAATTCATTTCTGAAATATAATTATATGATTCATTAATATTTCATATATAATTTTTTATTTTATAAGAATAATAATTTTTGTAAAGATATTTTAAATAGAGCTTCCGATCCGGCTCTGGTCCTCGATATTCTCTAATCATAGCCGATCACTCAATACCGTTAATAATATTGTCGTTCATAACAAAAAAAAGGTTAACTATTTAGACTTATAATAAAAACACAGTTAGTTTACATATCCCCACATATTCGGAAATTAACAGTTGATGGTACATGTACATAAGAAATTCATTAAGTTAAAAGCCGTAAATCGTTTGATTACAAAATACACGTACTTGATCATCGATTAAACTAATCACTACCGACGATCTCACTGATATTAACAACATCGATCTATTAAATAGCACTAACCTCGTATACTCGTACTTAAAGTAATCTCGATTCGGTGTTTAAATACTGAATAGTTAATACTGTAATCTGTCTCGAACGAATCAGATGTTCCTGAATCACCAACATCATTCTCAGTATCACATGCTTTCATAATCTTTACCATCAATTCGTCTTCTTCCTAGTCGATCATATGTTAGAACTATATCCTAATAGCTCATCAACCATATATAACTCTCATTACTTCTCTCTCAAGGAAACAATTGACAGAGAATCTAAAATTTCAGAATAACATTGTTGATGGAGACCTTTGTCTTCGTCTGGCTACTCTTTATCTTCTTCACACACTTAGCTTCATCTCTAAGTCAAGACTTCTCTTTCGTTGGCTTCAAAAAAGCATCTCCACATCTAAGCTTGTCCGGAGTTGCGGACATCACAGACACTGGAGCCATCAGGCTCACACCAGACACGAGTCGCGTGTTTGGACACGCCTTCCACTCCTTACCAATCCGGTTCAAGTCAACCGGTCAAAACCAAGCTCTGTCTTTCTCCACCTCTTTTGTAATGGTCATGGTTCCAGAGTACGTCATGCTTGGAGGCCACGGGCTTGCCTTCGCCATCACTCCAACTCTAGATCTCCAAGGTTCTCTTCCTAGCCAGTACTTAGGCCTTTTAAATTCGAGTCGAGCAAACTTCTCGAGCCACTTCTTCGCTGTGGAATTTGATACCGTCAGGGATTTCGAGTTTCAGGATATCAATGATAACCATGTCGGAATCGATATAAACAGTATGGAATCAAGTACTTCGACTCCAGCTGGCTATTTTCTCGCTAATTCAACCAAACAAAAGCTTGTCCTCGACGGTGGTAGAGTAATCCAAGCTTGGGTTGATTACGATTCAAGCAAGAAAAGGTTAGATGTTAAGCTTTCTCCATTCTCTGAGAAACCAAAGTTATCTCTTCTCTCTTACGATGTAGATCTGTCCTCTGTTTTGGGAGATGAAATGTATGTTGGATTCTCTTCTTCCACCGGTTTGCTAGCTAGTTCTCATTACATCTTAGGTTGGAACTTCAACATGAGTGGAGAAGCTTTGTCTCTGTCTTTGCCATCTCTCCCTCGGATTCCCCCACCAATCAAGAAGAAGAGCCTCGGCTTGATCCTCGGACTATCTCTCTCGTGTTCCCTTTTGATCATCGCTGTTCTTGTTGCTGCAGCGATGTTTGTTATAAAGAAGGCGAAAGATGAAGACAGAGTTGAAGAATGGGAGCTCGATTTTGGTCCACATAGGTTCCCTTATAGAGAGCTGAAAAATGCAACGAACGGTTTTGGGGACAAGGAGCTTCTCGGGTCTGGCGGATTTGGAAAAGTATATAAAGGAAAGTTTCCAGATTCAGACGAATTTGTAGCTGTAAAGAGAATCTCTCACGAGTCAAGACAAGGTGTACGAGAATTCATGTCTGAGGTCTCGAGCATTGGTCACCTCCGGCATAGGAATCTTGTTCAGTTGCTTGGTTGGTGCCGGAGGCGAGAGGATTTGCTTCTGGTCTACGATTACATGCCTAATGGAAGCTTAGACATGTACTTGTTCGACGAAAACCCCAAATTTATCTTGACTTGGAATCAAAGATTCAAAATTATCAAAGGGGTTGCTTCCGGCTTACTCTACCTACATGAAGGATGGGAACAAACGGTTATTCACCGCGATATCAAAGCCGCAAACGTTTTGTTAGACGGTGAAATGAACGGGCGGGTGGGAGATTTTGGTCTTGCTAAGTTATATGAGCACGGATCGAACCCGGGAACTACAAGAGTGGTTGGTACATTCGGGTACTTAGCACCAGAACTCACAAAATCCGGAAAGTTAACAACAAGCACAGATGTTTATGCGTTTGGGGCGGTTTTACTGGAAGTAGCTTGCGGGAGAAGACCAATCAAAACAAATGCGTTACCGGAGGAGCTTGTAATGGTTGATTGGGTTTGGTCAAGGTGGCAAAGCGGAGACATTAGAGATGTTGTGGACAGGAGATTGAACGGTGAGTTTGATGAAGATGAAGTGGTTATGGTAATCAAATTAGGGCTTCTCTGTTCGAACAATTCTCCCGAGGTTCGACCAACAATGAGACAAGTGGTTATGTATCTCGAAAAGCAGTTTCCATCGCCGGAAGTTGTTCCCGCGCCGGACTTTTTAGATGCAAATGATAGCATGTGTCTTGATGATGGAATCGGTAACGCTGGCGAGTTTGAGGATTTTGTGGATTCAGCTAGGTTTTATAGTGGACCCAATGAGACTACTACTTCGTCTATATTCTCATTCGCGGGTAAAACTAAAACCGATGGGAGATAACAGATTTGGTCTCTTTTAACCGCACTTTGATAACGTTTTTAAGTAAATTATGTTCATTATGTAATGGTTTGAGCTGTTGCTTAAGGTTTTATCCCTAATTTTTTAAAAGATAACTTTTTTTATCCCTAACAATACTTCTATATACATACATGAGATATCAAATATTCCAAATTTTTTTTTTTGTCTTTCAAAAATATCCAATAGGCCTTAGTCAATATAAATTATTATAAAGTTATAAGTAAAAGCTTTTCCTGTTAGTATAAATATGTACTAAACTTTGACCCATCCCATACCTAAACGGATTGTCAGATTTTAATACCTAAGGTTTGATACTTTGACTAAATGTAGGGACTTACCAAACATCTTGGCAATGTGTATAAATCAATTTCCTTATACTATTTCTTTCTTAGCAATCTTCTATTGGTTATCTGTTAACTACAAAATCAAACAATCTTTTTATGGTATCCTTCACGTATATGGTTCGTTGATTCTAAGCATTATCAAGATTTACTTCTTGGTTTCGTTATCTTCAACCGTTTTAATGCGTTCTCATCCTCGTGATTTTATTTCCGTAATTGAAAAAACATATATATATATATATGTATATATATGGATGCATGACCTCATAACAAATAAAATTGAAGAGATAAAGATGTTTTCATCATCGATTCATCTCCAAATCATATTTTGCCTTTTAATAATTTCCCCTCTTGCCTTGTCCATAATATTTCCTACAAACCAAACACTCATCTTCCCTCTCACTACCCAAAACATCTATAACTCTTCTTCAACAATATTCCTCCAGCAACGTCGTCTCTCTTCTTCTCCATCCGTCAAGATTCCATTCACGCACGATGTCACACTCACGGTGTCTCTCACCGCCGGTTCTCCTCCACAGACCATCAAGATGGTTCTTGATACCGGAAGCGAGCTCTCATGGCTCCACTGCCAAAAATCCTCAACTCCAACATCCATTTTCGACCATGCGAGATCCTCCTCTTACACTGCTCTACCATGTTCTTCACCCGTTTGCACAACCCAAACCCAAGACTTAACCGTTCCTGCCATGTGTGACAAAAAGACTAATCTCTGCCACGTGGCTGTCTCTTACGCCGATGCTTCCTCCTTGGATGGGAATCTCGCTCAAGAGACGTTTCGAATCGGGTCATCCACGAGACCCGCCATGGCATTCGGATGCATGGACTCGAGCTCCAGCACAACGCCAGACGAAGACGCTAAGACAACCGGTTTAATGGGTATAAACCGGGGTCGATTATCGTTTGTTAACCAGATGGGTTTATCGAAATTCTCTTATTGTATCTCCGGTTCTGACTCTACCGGTGTTTTGGTTCTCGGTGACGCGAGTTTCCCATCGCGTCGACCTCTCAAATACTCGCCTTTGGGACCGGTTTGCGTACACGGTCCAATTTCAAGGAATTCGGGTCGGGTCGCAATTGTTACCCATCCCTATCTCCGCTTTTGTTCCAGATCATTCCGGAGCAGGTCAGACGATTTTGGATTCGGGTGCACAGTTCACATTCCTGCTAGCTCCGGTTTACAACGTCTTAAAAACCGAGTTTACCAAACAAACCAAATCGGTTCTCACTGTTGACCCGAGTTTCGTGTTCCAAACCGCAATGGATCTCTGTTTCCGGGTCGGGTTAACCAAGCCTGATTTTTCGAAATTGCCTACGGTGAGTCTGATGTTCAGAGGCGCCGAACTAACCGTGTCGGGTCAGAAGCTATTGTACAAGGTACCAGGATCCGGATCCGATCAGAAGTATTGCTTCACGTTCGGAAACTCCGAACTCGCGGGCATTGAAATGTTTGTAATTGGAAACTATCATCAGCAGAACGTGTGGATGGAGTATGATATTGCGCATGCAAAGGTCGGATTTGCTAATAACGTCAAATGTGATCATCAAGCGAGTCAACTTCTTGGATCAAGACTTTGAAAACTTTTGTTTCCAAATACCTTTTTGGTTCTATATTATGGATCAATATTGGTTTTTAATTCCTTTGAATTTTTGTTTTCATTAATCATTGGTTAGAAACTCTTATTGTTTAACTAGATAAAATTGTTTCTTGTTTTATCATTCTTGTTTCAGCGTATATCATTTGATCATTCTTGTCGTAAATTGCTTAATACAATGATACTACCAAAGACAAGAAATTTTGGTGGACAATGAAACGGAAAAAAAGACAATTAAACGGAAATGCAAAAAAAAAAATTTCGTTCTGAAAGATTTGTGACCGTAACCAAAACATAACTATGTAATAATAACATATCTAAAAGTTTGTCAAAATTTTGTGACAACATATTTTGTCGCAAATTTACAAATGAATATTCGACCGTTTACGCCCTAGCAAATCAAGTTTATCATTGGTTTCTACAAAATTTCTCTTCATTTCTATTGTTATTTTTTTGTGACCACTAATGGAAGTTCTTTTTGTTTCCTCTTGAGTATATATATATATAAAAGTTACATTTTTTTTTTAATTTTCACAAATTTATGAACAGATCACAGATGAACATGACATATAACACGAGTTGAAAAGAGTAAGAGCCTTGAACAAAAAAGAAAAAAAAGAGTAAGAGCCAATGAAAACAAAGAGAAGTGGTCACGAAACGACGACATTTAGGTTTCCCATCACTTAACCATATTATGAAAGAATGATCGATGAAGACAAAAACTATATCGTTCAGGGTCGAGCCAAAAATTTAATAGCGAGCGATAACTCGTCCCGAGTCGACTGGGTCCGACGGCGATTCCGTGACTCCGTCGTCCCCTGCCGATGTTATCTTTCATTAACAGGGTACACCCGATTCTGTAGATTCTCCATCTCCAGGAGGTGAATTTCTACTATGATCTCTCGTTCCATTCATTTGATCGAAGAACCCTCTCGTTTTTTTCAATTTATTGAATTTTAAAAAGATTCGGAATCATAGTAGTGTTAATGCCTCTCCTTTGTCGCCGTGATCCACATGGTTTCTCGAGCTCTTATTTGGTTAGGGGTTTTTGAATTTATTTCGATGGAACCTACTAGATTCGGTGACAATTGATGTCTGCATCCTGTATTTGCATGGTCAATTCAATAATTCTTTGAGCAAATTTCTTTGCAGGCGGCTCTTGTGCATTCGGAAAAAGATGAGTTTCGTTTTCCGGGGAAGTAGAGGAGATTTAGAAAGCGGATTCTCGGGATTCATACCCGAGAGACGAGCTGTGGTATGCTTCCTCTTCATAATTTCTCAAATGCAGGAGACATAAACATTGTATTACAGTGATTTTTGTTTGAAATTTTACTAATGGGAAGTGTCTTTTGGTATCGCCAAACACTACAGCGTGTTCATGGAGCTCGACCAGTTAACTCTAATTCCCTCGCTTTTCTGGTTACCGGTAATTTATGTTTCCCTTCTTCTACTTCTTTCTGCATTCCGTTTCTTAATCTGATGCGTTAATTTTCTGCTTCGTGTATTACAGTTCTTTTGCTGTTTATGATTCTTAATTCGCATCAGATGCCTCCTAATTTCCTGGTATGTCATATACATGAGAAGCTGTTTTTTGTTTTTTTCCCTCAGTTAGTCATGCTCAGGGTATGAGTTTGATGTTTCACAAATTGTAGCTCTGGCTTGTTCTTGGGGTGTTTTTGATGGCAACGACTCTTAGGATGTATGCGACTTGTCAGCAACTACAAGCTCAGGCTCAGGCTCATGCTGCAGCAGCTAGTGGTCTCTTCAGCCACACTGAGCTCAGGTTGCATGTGCCTCCCTCTATTGCTCTTTCAACGAGAGGGCGTCTTCAAGGACTTAGGCTCCAGCTGGCTCTTCTTGATCGGGAGTTTGATGACTTAGGTCAGTTATTTTTTGTTTTAAAATCGGTTTCTTGGTAAAGCTCAGGATTTTATAGGCCTTTATCATCTGTATGTCGCTTTTTTCTTCTTCCAATTTAAATAATAGTTGAAGTCTGAGGCAAAAGTTGTTTTTTTGCAGATTATGAAGCTCTAAGGGCTCTTGACTCCGATAATGTTCCCACAACTTCTATGAGCGAGGAAGAGATAAATGCACTTCCAGTACATAAGTATAAGGTGTTGGATCCTGAAAAGTGAGTAAATTTTGTACCCGTTTTCTCTCTGTTTTGGACAATAGAAATTTAGAGAAATAAAGAAATAGCAAGTTAGGATGCTGTGGCAAAGCAACTCTAATAGACGTTAACTTCCTTAACATGCGAAGGGAGACCGATAAGAGTTTACAACTTTGTAGTCTAGAAACTAATAACGTTGTGTTTAGTTTTGTCTTACTGTATACTTTACTAAATAGGTGGGAATGAAGATAAAAAAAAAGGGTTCTCGTTTATTCCACTATCCTATCCAATGGGTTACTAAAGATTATATCTTTGTCAACAGAATCGTTAAATTCATGGGTTCCAGTTTCCCGTCGCTTCATTGATTAATCATTAGGCCTCAAATTGTAGAATCGCTTTCTTAAATTAAATTGTCTCTTGAGTCAATTTCCTCAGTTCTAATCAGCTCAAGGCCCTTAATGTTTTTTTCTTGTTGTTTACGGATCATATTTATCTATTTATTTTGGTGAATCTGATATTCATGGTTTTGGGCTTTGTGTTTGTTTTGTTAGCAGTGATTGTTCTTTGGCAAAGCAGGCATCAACCTCATCCTCAGCCGAGGTATTACATATTCTCAATTTCCCCAACAGTGTCTGACACACACAAATCACATTAGAGTTTGTGTATACTCAGTAAAGTTTCTTGCTCAATGACTTATATAATCTTAATTTTTCATGGTGTTCTCTTGTTCAAAGCAGAAGAAGCAAGATTCCGGCAATGGATGTAAGAAAGGAACAGACGACGAGCTCACTTGTAGTGTTTGCCTAGAACAAGTTACCGCAGGGGAAGTTGTTCGCACCTTACCTTGCTTGCACCAGGTATGCATATTTACTCTTTATCTAAAACGGAAAATCATCTTATGCATCTAACTCTCTCAAAAATTAATGCACATGTCTGTTTGCTCAGTTTCATGCAGGCTGTATCGATCCATGGCTTAGACAGCAAGGAACATGTCCTGTCTGTAAATTCAGAGCTCATTCAGGATGGCAAGAACAAGATGGGACCGATGATGATGAGGCTTCCGACATGGTTTGAAAGTTTGGTTATGGACACTTGTTATGTTATTAATGTGTGTGTATCGAAAATCAGCAGAAATATAACCCAAACAGATCATGTAATGGTTGATGAAGATGATGAGTTTTAACAGTTTGATAGTTTCAAGCTAAATCATAAAATGGTATCAAAGGGGAACACACTTGGTCTCCTGCTTTGTGACTTATTTAGATTTGCCTTTGCCTTTTCCTTTGCCTTGACCCTTCTTAGCGTCTAGCTTAGCTTGAATCCTAGCAGCTGCAGCAGCCTTTGCTTCTTCCCTCTTTTTCTTCTCATCCTCTTTAGTAGCTGCAGCAATCTCTCTCTGCTTCTTCAGATCTCTGCAACCAGAAGAACAATTATGAGCCAAAGGAGTTTTTATATGTACCATGGAGAAGAAGTCAAAAGTTAGTGAGGTCCACTTGGTTGTATAATGCTTACTCTAGCCTGGCTCTGTCCTCAGAAACACTTCCAACACTAGCACCTTTCCTCGGTCTACAAGCAACCAATTCCACTTCAAAAATCAAAGTTGCACTGCAATTACCAAACATATCAAGAACCAATAATTATCATACTCAAAACAGATATCTCTGTCCTTGAACGTAATGCTCGAAGTGAGGAGCGTAACATACTCTGGTGGGATGTCGGGAGGAGATCCTCCACTTCCGTAAGCATATTCTGGCTTACATGTGATTTTGGCAACTTCTCCAACCTGAAAAAACGATTAGCCAATATAAATATATATAAATGAAAAGCTCAAATTTGAAAGACTGAACAAAAGAGTGAAACTACAGAACCTTCATGGTCTTAAGTGCAATGTCCCATGACCGGATAACACTGCCTGATCCTAACTCAAAGGAGAAAACCAGATTGTCTTCGCGAGTAGTATCAAAGACCTTTCCGTCTTCAGCCAATACACCCTCATAGTGAACTAAGATAATCAAATATAGTTATTGTCCTTCATCAACATATATGATTGGCATGAAAGAGAAAAAAAAACAGTATGAATAATTTAACAAAGAAACTGATGAATGTAAATCTCATTTCCAACATACCATCGACGACAGGAAAATCATCAGAAGGTGCAATAGCATCAGGTTTGGCTCTTCTCACAATCTGTTTCAAGACACCACCATCTCCACTCAAATCAATCTCATCCCCCATAGCTTCAAAGCTTCAAAGAAACCTATTTCACCGGGAAAAGAGTTTACTCAACACATACCTGTATTCGCAAATCTCACATGAATGTGTACGAAGATGTACTTAAACATGACTGTATCCACACAGACTAAACAAATCCTAGTCAATCACAACGACTAAATATAGTCATTTCAGAGCGAATTTATCAATTCTCTCAACTCACCAATAACAGCACCAGGAAGAAGTTTCTCAATCAAACTTAACAGCTTGGCCAATTTTTAATCATATAAACACACATCTCACTATAACTCAGAAATATTCTTCTTCTTAGCACAAAATCAGCTAAGAAGGACAACATTCTTGCGCACGATTATCGAACTCACCCGATTCTAGGAAAGATGAATAGTCTCCGATCGGATATGAAAACGGAAGAAGCGACTGAGAAGCGACGAAGTAATAATCGGAAAGAGATCGGTGGCCATAGACTGTCCCAAATTTGGAGTCTCGAATTTTCCTGAGAATCATCGCTTCTTCTCTAATCCGCCGATGCTTTGACGTCACGTGCTGATCTCTGGGCCTCATAATTTATTTATTCGGTGGCCCACTAGGCCCATTATGTTTTTAACAGGTCTATTTATCAACCCAAGTGGAACAAGAAGAGACGCAAGCCCATGCAATTGTAAATAAAGTAGGTGATGAACGAACAGTTTGATTCATTTTTCTTTCAGAACATTAAAGAAAAAATCAGGTTTTTCAGAACGAATGTCGATAAATATATGCTGATAATATAAACTATAGAAACAAAACATCATTCATATACCAAAATTTTCTTTTTGAATGTTTTATAATTATTTTGTGAAAATTGTAATCAATTCAAAAGTTTTTTCTAAAAAAGCATAATTCATTAATTATTTTATGTGACAGATCAATCAAATTCATATTTTTTTCAATATATAAAAAATTCATATTTTTTTCAATATATAAAAAAAATTTCATAATTCTTTTATGTTTATGTTTTATTTTTATTTTTTGGTTTCTTTTTTGTGAAAAAGATGGTTTTTGTGTTTTTTTAGTCAATATAAGTCATAGTTTGGATTTGATGGAGTATATAGTAATTACAACTCTTAAACATATATTTTCACCATTTCAAATTAAATGTCATTTTAAAGAAAAACAATTGTGGTTTTGTGATTTTAAAAAAAATATATATTTAATTTATATAAAAAATCAAGTGAAAAAAAATATATATTCTTACCTTTACGCTAAAACTCACTTCCATTTTTACTCTTTTAAAAAAAGAAGAAAAATATAATTGTAAATATGTAATCTCCAATAATTACGAGCAAACTAAAGTACAAAAGATTCCACAAAGTGAAAATAACAGTGAAAGTCAAAATAGGAATATTGTCCGCATGTTATCTAATAGAAGAATACAAAAATCCAAATCCAGCATGCTAATGAACAATCACCATTTTATAATCATTTAGCAAAGATCCTTTTGATTTGTAGGGATAGCTAATAAAGACTAAATTTCAAATTTTCCCCAAAAATCGTTGCATCACTAGCTAAACTATTATCATTTATCTCTTGATAATGGAACTCATGAGATATACTTATTATATCTCTTATAATATTCGTTTTTGCCGCCATTACTCTTTTATTTTTATACACAATTCAGAAAAAGTGTTATTAATTTAGCGTTGCAATGATCAAACATCCCTCCATACATTGCAATTTTCTATAGAACAATCAAATCGGGCCCAATTGAATCTATGTAGTTAAGCAAAGGCAACAAGTTTTCTACTTTGAAAATTCTAGGCATAATCCATAAACTCTTAGATAGTATCATACCTATTAATCTTTTTCTTTGATATTATTAACTTTAGTAGTTTATATCGTTTGTATTGTAAGGAATGTATCATCTAAAGAGACATGAGAGTAAATCAACATATATTATACAACAATATATAAACCAAAACAAACTCACACAATCGATTTTGCTAGTGTACATTAATATTATCAATATACCATTAATATGTAATTAGTGTGGCAATAAACACTAAAATGATGATGGCAAAATTTATATTTCATCCGGCTTCAGTAATTCAATCCATATATACTCATTTAGAAAAGGAAGAATCAGAAATATTATGGGTTTAAACACCATTGACCTAAAAAAAAGTAAAAAACAATATATGGATCTAGGTCTAGAACACTAGAATCTTCTCTTAAGAAACAAAATGCACTTAACATGTTATTGTTTATGGATCTAGATTTAGAATTGTTTGAAAAAGAATTAATTTAATCTTCTAAGAAAAAAAGCAATCATTGATAGGGTCTTAACTCTCAAGTGGGAATTCCAATATTTTAGGGCTATTGGGAAAGAAATCATTAAATGTGATATTGGGCTTGTATACTTGTAGTAGTATTACTGGTAGACTATAGTATAAATATAAATATACAGAAACATATTCTTTAAAAATATCATCACTTCTTGAGCAGTAGCTCAATGACAATGAGTAACAGTAGTGACTTTCTTTCTTAAAGATACTCCATTTTCTAGTTTATAGCCGCGCCTCTGTTTATTTAAGTCCTTAGGCCTAATTAACCACTAGCTGAACAAAAAAATAGTCTTAATTAGTCTTATGTATTTGAGCTACTATAAACTATAATTGATGTGGTCATAATCATTAAAAAGAATGGAACTTACGGAACCAAATACGTATAGTGGGTTAATAAATCTGAATATTTGCTTTAGTTTGTAATATTCCTTCTTATTGTATTTAAGTGGCAGCTATCTAATCTAGTTGTGGACTACGTAAGTGTTGCCGTCACAATGCAGAATCCTTGCATAAAATAACTATTTTCATATTTTTGTAAGCTTTTGGCAATTCGGAAAAAAAGTTATTACTTTTAACTAGATAAATTTTTATATTTCGCTCGTTCAACGCACTAGAGTAATAACATTATTATTTTTCAGAACATTTTGAAGTCACCACCATTGTCCTTTGACTTCAAGAATATTCGAACATCCTTATTACATTTTAAGTATTTAACCCATTACAGTTTTCCTTTTTTTGCAACACACGCTGTTTGATCTAGTGATAACTGCGATATGGTCAGATCATGTTCTACCAATTAGTAAACTATGAAATCGATATGAGAGAGCTGAAAAACGAATATAATTTACAATTTTATACTAACATGATTTACATTCTCTATTGTTCAAGAGCACACACTGAAACTGATGAACAAGAGCAAAACACAAACACAAGAATCTAAACTACAACTAAAAGAGTACGTAGAAATCATAAAAGAGAATCATTTATGTACATTTTTGTATCTCTATCTACTTCCAGTAATCAAAGCAGAGGCAAGAAGAAAAAAAGAAGAGTTTGATGTTTGATTTAGCAATGGTCGGAGTAATTATTATTATTATTGTTATCAGTCCAGCAAAGAAGCATAATGACGCATCTCCTCATGATGTAAAAGCGAGCTCTTTGTTCTCTCACCAATCTCCCACACTTCCTCGTGAAACCGTGTCTCCCTTTTGTCTTCTGTCTCGACGACGAGCCTCCATCGTCTCCGAAGATTTCCTTTTTGGACGATAGTTTCCATCTCTGGCTCGGCGAGTTTGCTGATGATCGAGTCATTTCAATGAAGATTCTGATATTTTTGATCTGGCTTCGGAAGATTCTTGATGGAGGTTGGTGGATTTTGGAATATGTTCTCTTGAAACTGAGAGATTCAGCAAAGTTAAAGAGAGAGTAGAAGTGTTAAGGAGGAGAGTTTAGGTGTATACTTCCTCATTTATAATGGTGTTACAAGTAAATATCGTTTTGAAAACAAAGAACGGCTTGACGAAAAATAATAATAATAAAAAACAAAAAAGCAAAATTTCCTCCTTTTTCCTTTATCCAATAGATCTTTAATGGGCGCATCTTTAACTAATGAACATTATAAAATTTTCTACTCTATTTTAGTTATAATATTTGTTTCTTACTTGCCATATTTTTAGAAAAAAGGTTCACTTTTAACAAATTTGAGGTGACTAAGACGTAAGTAAATTGTCATAAAAAAAAATCAATGAACGAAAAAAAAACAAAGGGAGTTGATGATTAATTTGACTGTATGTTATCGTATTTTAGTACTTCTTTCCATGAACCAATATAAATGTTTTTTATCAATCACTTCATAATTCTTAGTTTTTTTTTGTGTGTGGACCAAGGTAGAATATTAATTTGAATCTTAATTATATTAATTGTTTGGGAATAATTGTTCTTTTTTTGATCTAATACAAATGAATGAACGGCGAGGTGCGCCTACAAACAAATCTAACTATCCTCAAACGGTGTATCATGCATGGTTCAATGCTCAACTAGGACAAGACAAATAGTTTGATTCGTTGCTTACGGTATCATAGCTAACAACTCATGCAACATGTTAACTATATCCAAAACATTTGCGCCCATAATATGTTATAATTGCATAGATTTCTCCAAAAAAAAGGGAATTCTTAAGAGTAGGTTTTGAAATTTCACTCTAACTCACTAATAGATAGAAAAAATAAAGTGTTGAAATTTTAAACGAGTACATAAGTCAGTAAATAGGAAAAGCTTCAGCGGAAAAGAGAGATTTTAATGCACCAAAGCAAATCTAATTCAGTGTCTTGTTTTCTCTGCAGCTGCAACTGTTTGTTGCTTTCTCAGTACAATTAAATTATTCCCACCAACAACAGTTTATATTTATATTCACTACAAAACAAAATAACCCAATACGCAAAATAATACATGTATATTTTGCTAATACAGTCGTGGCTAAATAATTATTAGTACAATATAATAATTATAATGATAACACCTCAATAATTTAGAATCAGTAAAACTTCATCATATTAATTAAAAATGAAGCAATATTCTTGTAACATACAAAAGTCCCTATCGCTTTACAGTCGCATTAGAAATAAAAGCAACACATATCCAACAAAATCCATCTTAGTCAAACACCAAATCTTGTTCTAATTATTGATATTAGAATCACAATAACCACAAAAATCTTATTATATAATTTTATAGCCATTAAGTATGAAACTAATTAGTTACAACAAACGTATGAAGCTAATTTGTATATATATATATTTTCTAGCCATCTTTAACCGGGTCACTATAGTAACATATGATTGGATGCAACTCATAAAAGTATGTTTCTTCTTCCCTTTTATAGTCTATCAATTTGTTATGTAGTTATTCTTATTACGAAAAAGGTAGACGAAACCTAAATGAGATACCAAATGCGCATAAACGAAGAAAAAAAGTTGGAAAAAAGTAAATCTTTGTTCCTCAATTTGAATTCTAGTTTGGGAAGTAAAATTTTTTTTTTTTCAAATGATAAGTTTACGCTTTAAAAAAAATATTAAGAAAAAAATGACCCCATAATTAAGAAAAATGTATAAAATTACCTATGCATTTTAATATTAGAAAAGATGTACGAAATGATATATATAAATCTATTTTTAATTGAAATATTAAATTCATTGATCAACAAAAGAATGGTTTATGTACAATGTAAAAAAATAAGGGAATGAAAAAATTTGAGCTTTCGTTGACAAAATATATTTTGATTATCAAAAGTCTCAAGTTTCTTGGGACAGAGAAGGTTTAGGAAGGAAGTAGATGTACATAAACACTAAAAGCCCATTTTTGAGGCCCAAACTTAAAGCCCAGAATCTTGAAAAGGCCTTAACTGCCCAGCGTTATTTAGTAAAGAGATGCATAAACAAAGCGTCTACTTTTTGTTGAATTGACCAACCATCCAATAAAACCAAAATTACCAAATCCGTATTAAGTTTTTCTTTAACCCCTATCGAATACATCATCATTTAAATTAGAAATTATAAACATCTTAGAAATGACTATATTATATACAGTTCACAAAGCATAATGAACAAGAACGACAACAAACGATGGTTGCCAGCTCAGCTCACAATTTAATCACGTTATACGAAATCGCGATAGACAGTTTAACCTACAATTGCATGCTTTAAGTTCAAAAAACTTTACATCCATAATTATTTGCAAAATAAAATAGATTATTAAAATTAAGATATGATGGAGAAACGACTAAAACACAAGTGTGTATAGTCTATCTGAATTTGGTTTCTATATATTTACATTACTTCCCAGTATAACTTTATATACATTATTAGACTTCCTAGCCCCAAGTGCTCCATTGATTGTTACACATATCATTACTAAACTCAATTGTTTGGAGTATGACACAAATCTTCCTAACGTGCACTCTTATTTCATGTACATATATGTTAGAGAGAAAGAAAGAAAAAAGACAAATCAACCCCCTTCACAAATTGTGGGCAAAAGTTTGTTCTATATGATTGTGCACACAAGTAGTCATTTTTCATACCAGAGTTAGATCATAGTTCCCAGTAAGCACTAATGAGATCCAGTTTTTCTAAATTCTTTCGTAGTATTTAGAAGCCCTCATGTGAACACGCATAAGAGTATAGTACACTACATCACATCATCATAAACTATATTAGAGAAGCATGATCCGAAAGTAAGGATCTTGCATATAAAAGAAGCATCGACACGAAAAACGAGGAGGAGGGTTAGGTTTCACATGAAGGTGAGTCCTTTGATTAACCAATAGACAAAGAGAAGGTACATAACCAGATGTAACCGAACATTAAACAACAGACATATGCTTCCTCCATACATTATGTCATATTCTACCAAACCCTTAATTCATTGTTTCATATGCAAAACTCAATATCACATTTATGGATTCTGCAGATATCGTAGCTACAAAATGACAAAAAAAGGAGCTACAAAATGACTATGTATACTTTCTCCGTAGAAGGAAAACCCTAAAACCTTATAGATTTTCTTTTTTTCACACAGTCCATACATTTTACAGCAAAAAAGTATAAGTAAGGCTTCACTTATCAATTAAAACACTAAATATACATATTTATACCATTCATGATCGTTTTATCAGAAGATAAAACTTGTTCACATACGCTCACAGATCTAATAAAAAACAAATATATATGTGCTTAATTAGATATATATATATATATATATATATATATATATATATATATATTAATAATAAATAATATATTTTATATATATATATATATATATATATATATATATATATATATATATATGCATACCTGTGCAATAGGATTCGCCACAAGCCATCATATTGGACAGATCTAAAGATATCTTGATCTGGATTTCTGGTAAATAATCGTTTGAGAATTAAATCGTATGAAAAGAACAAGCCATTTAATTGCCGCTGCAGCATCATCAAGATTCTCAAACCAAAGAAGATAGGCTCAGAGGAGAACCCATCAAAGAATATGATTTCTGAATCTTGAAGATGATGCAATAGCAAAAAACGACTGCCACAACTTCAAAATCTTAACTCATCATTACAAAACCCTGGTAAGTAAACTAGTAAAGATCAAAGAGAAACACAAGATCTGAAATAGAAGAGATTTAGGGTGAAGAAAGTAGGAAAGGGTAGAAGAGTATAAATAGAAGAAAGAGAAAGGGAATCTACGGTCGAGATTTTCTTGACGTATCAGAGATTTAGAGAGAGAGATTAGGAAACAGTTACACATCATAATCGGAGATACCAAATATACCAAAGCTCATTAACACTCACTGTGCACACAATTAAATAAAAAGGCAAATCTGAGGGATAAAAAAGGAAAGGAATTGAAGAGAGTAAATTAATGGAGGAAGTGTTAAAACAAGAGAGAGAGAAGAGATGCGTTGCGTAGTCCACAAGCATTAAGTTTTGTGTATCGATGGAATTGACACATTTGACAGCTCTTTCCTCTGCTCTTTCGTCACCATTTAGGGTTTAGGGTTTTCCTCAGACGTTTCCTTTCTTTTGGTTCCTCCTCTTACCATTTCTGCTTCTCTCTCTCTCTCTTCTTCAAACTAAACATTATTGCGGTTTTGAAAACCTTTTTCGGGGTTTTCATATTTCAATGTTTTATTATACCTTTTTCGTTTTTATAAAAAAGTGACAATCTTTGCTATTTGGTCTCATCGAGCGGCGTTCTCTACCCGCAACTTATCTTAAACCAACATCCAAAAGATAAAAAAAAATTGTTTGTATTATTCAAAAAATTAGTTTAATGTTGTTTGTCATGATTTTGTTGCAATACTTATTTGCAATATGTTAGAGTGTCCAAAAAAAACTGAACCTCTTCAAAAAAAAGAGTTCTAGAGTTTTGTATCCCATATCAGATGTAGAAATTCAGAATAATATTCACGCAATTTAATTTGTCATCTGATACCAATAATGTTTTTTAAATGTTAAAAAATGTGTTTGTATATGTATATATGACAATGCAATTCTATTATTGAATACATCAAATTACAAATTCTTAAAAGTATTTCTAATTAATGTTATATAACGATAGATTTTAACTCCCCTGAGTTGTTTTCTTATGTCCAGCTATAGCTAGTTCTTGTAAACCTCAAGCTCGTAGTTGCAAGCTACTTGCTTCAATCCTTGGAAGAATCTCAAATACGTTTCCTTTTTCAATTTTTAATATTTACCAAAAAATAGAAGTATGTAACTGATAATAAAAATATTTTATGCTGAGTACATAAGGACGTGTCCTTTAAATTAGAAGGCATAACTATTTGTGGTATTTCAGATCCTAACTTCGAATCACCCTAACACATAAATTTTGTGTTTGACCAATTGATTTCGTTGGATCTTATGATGCCTGACAATTAGGCTTACTGTTGTGCTAAAAGCTTGCATGGACCTATTATTTCGGCGTCTCACTTGTAAACGAATCCTCCCTACTTAATTTCTTGGAACTTGCTGATTTGGAGAATTGTATTGCAAAAAGTTACCACTTATTTAGAAAGACTCAAGGTGGCATGCAGCAGCAATAAATTTTAGCTTTAAGTATTTAGTAATTCATCTAATTGAATTTAGCTCAATCACTTAAAGCCATATTATATAGTTTCACCATTAATATCGAATACGAGTTCGAATTTACTGATATGTTTGAAATATATGATTATCCGCTTCTTTAATCTGCTACAAATATTATCTTTTTTTTTGGCAGCTTGCTTATCTTATATATATAAAGATTATGATCTTTAAAAAAAGTATTGCCAATTAACATTTTACGGAAATTTGTGGACCGACCTAGGCTAACGTACTTATCGTTAGTTGAGAAACAGTTCAAATAACTTCTCACACATGTGGTGGTATAAAGCTTTGTGTCATCGTATCATGAGGGACCTCATGATTAAATCTCTCTAATGGTGCTTGTCTACGTACATTTTTTTGAGTCTATGAGATTAATTGATTTCAGTAGTACACATGGTTCATGAGATACGAACTCGTTTAAGAATTTCGGTAATACAAAGAACAGATATAGCTATTACATTGAACAAACTCCAGATTATTTCTTGAACATAATTTTATAGTGTCGGAGACATGTGGGGGAGAAACGAGGATTGCTATGGCACAAAACCCTACTTGTTGATATTTAAAAAAAAAAACATAAGTGCGTGCGTATAATAAAATTGGAAGGTACCAAGTTGAGGAATAATAAGATTATAAAAAAAAAGGAACACGAAGATAGAGGAGATGGGACATTGACGTGGCTGCATATGCCAAATGGTACGGATTCATGAGAAGTGGAGCCAAAGAGCCTAATCCTCCTCCTCGTACGGGACCCTGTTTATTTATTTTTATTTCTTTTATTGTCACATCCATCTCTTCATATCATTTTATGTATTGTGTAATGTATACACCAATACGTAACTAGTGGGTACGTAGTCTCAAACTATTTAAAAATGTTAAATATATTTGATATGTTAACTTTTTACAATAAAGAAAACAAAACCACGTAATATCCCCGCATATCCTTAAAGTATCTTAGTTTTGTTTTTAAAAAATTATTTAAAGTGATAGGAGCCTATATAAGTGATGAGAGCAAAGTTGAGGATGATAACCATAATCAATTTCTTTTGTGAAAATGTCCATGTAAAAGCAGGATTTATAATATTTGTTGCCGACAAATTACAAATATAGATGATATGTTCGTATATATGAGATTAATGATATATAAGCTCGTCTCTAAAATACGAATACAAAGTGGGTCATGTCATCACATTAAATGTTTTAAACCCATCCCCCAAAAAAAAGAGAACGATTGGTTCTCGTATTATTGAATGTAAGACAATGGTACTTCGTAGGTTTGTGTAGCCCTTAAATTTCGCTGACAATTTACAGAAGAACAAAAAAATAGAAAGTGAGAGTTATAAATAATATTACTCTTGAGTATATATAGTCTATTTTTATTAGCTTTCTTAATTTGGAAAACCCTTTAGGGCACTCTTACCCTCTGCCTCTGTCTCCTCGTATACCTCTTTTCCCCTCCTCTCCAACTCCTTCTGCCAATTGCTTTCAATTTTATCACAAAGTCAATAAATTACATGACATTATTATGTCCATTTTAATTGTTTTTATGTTTTTCAATTACCATACCGCCATCTTAAAAATAGCGCAAAAATATTTAAAGTACTGTATGTAATTTGTTTTCGGAGTTTTTAATTTTTAATTGAAGTAGAAATATAAAATGATAATATTATTGGAAACCAATATATGAACTTATACAACTTAATTACCCTATTTTATTTACATCGCTGCTTGCTTCAATTATCTTTGCCATATTTTCATCTCCACCTTTGCTGCTAGAGTTCTTTTTCATAAATGACCTATGAGTTGATTCAACTGGATCATATTTAGTCCTTTTGTGAAAAGCATTGTGTCCTTAGACAGAAGCAAACATATTTATTTATTTTTTATTTAAGAAGTTGTTAACATTTTGGCTCGTTATCTCTTTACGTATAGTTATGGCAGATTCAAAACAAGGATCTCATTCTTTCACTTTTCTATTTGCAGGGAGATTTGTAGAAGTGGTTCTAACTGTGCAATGTATCAATGTAATTTCTTATACATGGAATATCGGATGCTAACAAATAATCTCATTGGCAAGATGTCTATTTACAACATTTTTCTTATATTGAGAGCCACAATACAGCTGCGTTAGAGTAGTGTTAACCATATGTTACACGATTTTATATGAAATCTTAAATTTACTATGTGATGAATTAACATAAAACAGAAACTTTATCCACAACCACAAACACTTTTCTTTTATCCTTCCACTAATATGTACCATTACCATCTTTATTTACGCCGACAAAAAAAAATTGTATCCAAGAAATAAATAAATGTTGTATTAAAATTTATGATTGGGGCTAATTTTAATATTATCTGATTAAGGCGCCTCTTACTCGTAAGAGTTATGAGGAGTTAATGCACGAGGATCCCATTATTCCTCGAACCCTATATTTTATTAAAAAAAGTTTATGAAAAATATAAAAATGTGTTAGCAAAACGAAAGAAGAAGTGTAAAATAAAAGAAACCAATGCGACGTGGATCTTATCTCGTCGAGAGATGAGAAGCCCATTGTGCTTTAAATTTGCAGAAGAATCTCGTCAGACTCTGCGTTTTTTTTTTCCTTTTTCAAATTCCTCCTCTGAAGTAACGTACTTATATCATAATAATTATTCTACACAGTGACAAAGTACTCTAAAAGCATAACAAAATGCTAAATAAGTTTATAATCGATGTGACACCAACGTCTCGCCACAATAGAAATACGCATTTTTTAACAGAAATATCAATGTTGATTTGTTTTGTATGTGCTTAATTAGACCGGTGTTGGAAATCCAAGCCTGTGAAAAAAAACTACAATTACGTACGTAATTATTTTACTAGCCAAACAATCTATTCTACAAACTAAAGAACGGGAAATCAAAAAATTTGAAAACAAAATAATACTATATAAGTAAAATTAATCAGGATTGGAGTGTGACACGTAAATTATATTATTCCACGTTGTTTATAAGTTTTGTTGGAAAAACCTATTTTTCGAATACCTGAATAATAAGCAGCACTCGTCTTGTAAGCAATTAAATGATCAGACAGATATAATTATTTTTCTGCATTATACTATGTCAAAAATATTGCTTTTGAACATTTCTTCCTTTTTTTTCTTCAAAGAGAAAGGAAGAACAAACGAGTAATCTCTGAAATACGTATAATTTTAATCTGATTAAACTCATTGCATAAATGTTTTGTATCTTTCCGAAAATAATTAATGAAAGTCCAAAAACTAAACAAAAACGGTTTACAAAGTTTGAGAAATTCCAACTGCTACGGTTTCTCCTGCCTTACAAAATAACTGCAGCACAGAAAAAAAACAGAAAAAAATCATCAAAAGTGCTGAGTAATAAAAGATTTCTGTTGAGTTGCAAACCACAAACTGTATTATAAACATTCCCACTCTTACCTCACTTCTTCTCTTTTGTTCCATGAGCTTTCTCTATGATGCTTTGATAGTATTGTGTATATGAAGCAGTCTTGTTTCGCTTCTCAAGCTGAAGAAACGTTTCTATCGATTGTTGATCGTTTGGAGAGAAAGCCGCTTCATCTCTCTTCATTTGCACAAACTCAATATTCAACTCCAACCTAAAAAAAAAAAAACATTTATCAGAACAAGAATGATTTCAAGCCAAGATTCTTGATACGTTCCACAAAGTAGTTGAGTTAGTTTGGTTGCTTAGAGTTGTTACCTGCTCAATAAAGCGTTTCACCACACGTTTCAACCCTTCCATAGTGCTTCTCTCGTTAAATTTCTTCAGCCTCATGATAGGAATAGTAGCAAGCTCCGGAAATGATATGTGGAAGCTCCATTGAGCAAAGTGGACAGCAAGGAGCTCAATCACGGAAAAGATACACTGTTCTTGGAAATTTTGGGACTTTAACCAATTCTTCGGCAGCTGCGAAACAAAGAATCTATTAGCTTACCCAGGTATGATATAAATTAAAAATCTACAATACAAGAACTTTCTACTCCAGAGCCTTTTCAGTGCTGAATTTCGTACCTTTACGGTTGAGACAGCTTCAAGCTTCTTTTCTTGCTTTTCACAGTCATTTGTGGTTTTATATTCCAACATATCCAATACCAGTGATGCTATTGGAATGAATATACCGCTTGCACGAGACAGGTGATTGAGCCATTGAATACACTTAACCCTTAGGAGTAAGTACCGTGGTCCAATAAACAGAGTAGCAACTCCATTTATAACCTGAATTATAGTATAAAGCAGAGACTGGAGATCACAATCCTGAACGTTGGCGGCGATAAAACTCACCCAGAGATCAACACAATTCGTGTAATACACGCTATGTATCTTCTCAACAGCTTCCTGCTTACAAAAATCGAAAGGGGCTAAGAAGACAAGTAAGAAAACTCTTAAGTAAAAGAAAGAGCATGCAAATGCTAAGAAGCACCTTATTCTTTGTAGTGAGAGCCATCTTCAATAACTTGGCAAGTTGTGCAATAGAAACAGAGGCCTTGGTATAAGACTTCTGCATATCTTGAGAGCATAGCTCAACAAGAGAATCTCTGAGGAAATGCAGACGTTCTGAATTTGCCTTTGGAATATCGCACTCATGTAGAAAGGCTTTGTACATGTTGATTAAGCAGGTGTCGAAGCATTCTAAGTTAAAAACCATACCGATGTCTTTCAAGATTAGAAAAGCCTGCTGCGATAGAGTTTCTTCACCGGTTACCCAGAGATCAACAGAAATCTGCACCAATGTACACAAATAAAACATGACTTATTCGAGAAAATAAGTTTTTACTCAAGCCTACTAAATTAAGGGTGTATACAAAGAATTGTCCGTGCATCTCTTGAGATACTAGTGATATTTTAACGCCAAAAAGATTACACAGAATTATCAGCTAATGAGTCTAGTCGTATATATGCAACTTTGCTTGTAAGAAAAACAGTGAATATATAGGGCGTACCTTGTTCAGTTTTTTCAGCAAATCTGGAAATGCGGCAAAAAACACTATAGAAGCTCTAAGTTGCGTAAGAGCAAAGACCGTTATCTTCAGATCTGCAGCCTGCTTGACAAGATGCATGGTACTTCTAAAGAAAGATTTGATGAGTGGTTTTACACTATCCCATTTTGGGTTATTCTTTAACTTCAAAATCTTCTCCTTATTACTGGAGGCTGATAATCCCAAAATACTTCTGAAAGTGTGATCAGCTTTTTGCAACACAAAAATCATGACCTTGGCGAATGTCTCGCTGTCTTCTATGTCATAGTATATATCAGGCCTAGTAATTCCTAATGGCTCGTGTCCATAATGACATCCAGCTCGGTACCAATTTAACAAACTAATTAATGCTTGAACAGACTGTTCCTCATCAACTAGGTCACAGCAAGAGCTTAAAACAGATCCAGAGAGTACTTTACGCTTCATTGTAGCTGATTCAGTTTCATCTCCCAACTGCATCAGATGATCGGTAGCTCCACTGTTAGTTAGCTAAAATAAACAAGGAGAGCATGTTAACAAAACCTGACAGACTACAACAGCTACTACCATTGTATCAACAATTTAATGTAGTACAAGTAATTGTTACCTTTTCATTCAACCTAGCAAGCTTCCTCCTCTGTTTTTTAAGTTCTGTGCTCTGGATCGACATCTCATTTCCACTGATTTTACCTGGAAATTTATCTATTGAGTCAAATAGTAGAAGAAGGAATCGAAGTAAATATCATAAATACAAACAACATAGGGTAAAGCCATTACCTTCTATTCCCTCTATAACTGCATTTGTCAAGTCAGAGTCCTGAACACAATAAATATTGTGAATACTTGCTACCATCACAGAGAAACTTCAAAAAACGCCAAGTAAAGAATACCTCAGCCAGATATCCATCACTTTCTGAATCACCACCATCGAGAGCTTCACCTTCATCTTTGTCGAATACTGCATCTATGACTATATCCTGAGGATTTTCTTCAAGACATCTGAAAACATATAGGCGAACTTGATGTAACGCAAAGGTATAATTCCAGTGAAAGAAAAAAAGGAATTGGAGCAGAGTTAAATTAAACTCAGATTACCGAGCAGGTGTTTGAGAGATAGGATTGTACTTTTACCTCTTCTTATGTGGCTGTTCTATCTTCTTCTCCTCTTCATCTTCTACTCCACGACGCGCATCTCCTAAACCACAGAAATTAATAACATTGATTCTAAACAGTCAGCTATCATCAGATAGACGGTATAATCAAGATCCTAAACCGGAAAACTTTCAAAAATGTTGCAAACACCATTTACTCTCCACTACCATAAACATCACAAAAACAAGTAAGCAGTCTCTACGATCATACACCTAACGAATGAGTTGCAAAAACTTAAAAAAACTTACTCTTTGCGAATTTCCGTTTGAGAAAAGGCTTCTGCTTCCTATTTCGCTTCTCAGCAGATTGAAGATTTTTCTTGGCAAATTTTCTAGCTTTCTTCCCAAGCTTACCCATTTGAAAGGTCCGGTACTGAGAGTGTGCAAAATGTGCGAATACATAGGATTTCTTAGGTCAGCACAATCAATTGGAGAGTAACGAATCAATAAGTAAGTCGATAAATTCGGATTCCCAAACTAAGACTTTGAAAATTGTATCCCAATTAATCCTGGTAAAGCTTCTAAGACCTCGATGTTATAATACACAACGGAAACAATCAGGTTTAATAATCTCTTTGCTTAATTTCTCCGAAGGCGAGCTACTCTGAAAATCAGACAGAAACCTTCGACATGGAAAAGAAGAACCTTACCGTTTAGCGCGCCGCAAGGATGCTTCAGAAAGATTGATCCGAGAGAAGGCTCGAAGAAGCGAAATTTGAGAAGGAGAGAGTTGAGAGTGAGAACGCGGCGCAGAGAAGGGTTTAGGGGTTTTTTTCTTCTTTTCTTTTTTTGTTAACAAGGGTTTTAGACTTTTAGGTGAGTTTTTTTTTCTATTTTATTCTTATAAACGTTTAAAGCGTTACGCGGTTAAGAAGAAAATTTAGCGTTTACCATTTAAAATGCCTGCAGTTTGTTGTCAAATTGGGTTGGCCATTGGGTCGGTTCAGGTAGTTTCGGTTCGTCAGTTCTTTGGGTTGGGAAAACTTTCGCCAAAATGATCCGAACAATAGTTCGGTTCAGCTTGGTTACATGTGACATTATCTCTTCCGAACAGACTCAAAACTTTAGTTGGATTTATGATTTTATCAAAAGTTTAGTACATTATTTTTCTTTTTAAAAATTATGCATATCAATCGTAGTTTTAATATCCGTACGGACGGATTACCCAATTAATTTTTTCTAGATAAGTTTTTTTTCGAAAACTTATTAATATGATGTTTTAGTTGTTAGAAGAAAAAAATTTTCAAAATAGATATGAATTTCATTCTTGCTTCATAGTCGAGAACCGCTGAGCTTGTAATTTATGGTTATGAAATATTTTTTACTCAAAATGTTAAATGAGTTTTGGACATTTGGTTGCTATTCCATTCCAGATGGACGGATTAAAAAACTTTTAAGTTATGATGTTTAATTATAACGAAAATGTTCCTTTTATCAATCATTCGGCATGATTTCATTTGTTGCTTCATTCAGAGTTGACAATTAAACAATCTATACGTACTTATATTTTACGCCTAAGTAATTAACGAACATGTAAATTGTTTATTTTATTTAATGTAGTTTCATCAATTATTTAAACATATATCATTTCATTTTCAATCACAGACATAATTTGTTCTCAAAACAATCAGAAAAGGTTCTTACGTACGTTTCCTGAAATCAAAACGATAGCATGCGCGTACGTATCATGTTTAATGTAAATGAAAGGTTCCTTTTAAAACACATTTTGTAAATCTTGAACAGAAAGTTATATAGTATACAGAAACGTAGGTTAATATCTCGAGCTAACAGGTGCTAGATAGCTCCTGTTTCATCGAACATCTCTAGATCGCTACGTGTTTTTTATTGGCAGAATGTAATATACGGGCTTGTACGGTATACCGTACATGCTCTGGTCCTTTCGATCTGTATGTCAGATCTGCTTTTCGTACTTTATATTTGTTGTTTGATTGACATAATTTTCCTCACAATAATGTGCAACTTCCATACACTGTGACAACATTTAATACACACGGACCTGCGGCGAAGCAAATGATTTAGCACACGTCAAGTTGTTTGATCAGTCTATCATAGATCAAATTGTTATAGATCCAAACATAAATACATACAAGATGGACCGTAATTTAGTCGTGTTGATGTTTTTTCGTTTTGATAAAAATGTCGAATTGAAGTTACACATTTTCTTTGCTATAATATGATTTTTGTTTGGAGAATGAAAATTGACAATTGACATCCTGAGATGAAATATGTTGGGAGCCCTAGCTAATTAATATAAATTTACAAAAAATTATTATTTTATATAAAAAGAATAACGATATAATAAAAACTAAATATAAATAATTGATTTTTTTAATTTATTATATAATTATATTTTATAAATATATTGCAAAAATATATGATCCACAAATTTTTTTATATAACTTTTTTATAATAATAGTTTACGATATATCAATATAGTATATTATATATACTATACCCAAATTTTTCGGAAAAAAATCATTTAAAATAAAAACCCATTAAAGTATTTCAAATATATATTTTCAGAGCCAGTTCTGTCTATATTCATAAAAAAAAATTAAATTAATATATGCAGATAAATGAATTATATTTTTTTTTGTATTCAAACAAAAATAAATGAAAAGACGTGAAATTATCGTGAGAGGAGAGGTAGATAATAAATTCACATGCAAGTGGGTAGCTGTTCTCATGATAAAGCAACTCATTCTATAAGCGTTCATGTGCATTTTCAAAAAAATATACACGTAATTAACTAATTCCAAATAATATGGATCTTAGTTTTTTTCCATTTAAATGGTTCATATTTATATTTATATTTAAGCTAAATGTGAGTCGATCTGTCGATGACTTATGAATTACAATTATTTTCAAAATATCATATCCACCCTTAAAAAAAGAAAAAGAAAAAGAAAATCTATATCCACGAGAAGCTATAAACTTTGATGAATTAACATAACACGTGTGCATGTACGTTTGTATATTTTTGCTGGTGTGGATGACGTGGCAAATATAACAAGATCTGGTTGGTTCGTAGATATGCCTTGTCATCACCAAGTGTCCTTAATGCTGCTCTTCCTCCCTCACCGCCCCTAACTGTTTTCCTCCTTTCTTCTTTATTTTCATCTCATGCTTCTTCACTCACTTGTATTTTTCCCAACTATTTTTCTTTTTTTCTTTATTTTCTTATAATGAAAGTAATTCAATTAATTAAATATCAAAATTATATACTAGATGTTGTTGACTTTGCTTCTCTAGTGTTCAATGTAATAATGTTAAAGTTCTTGAAAAAGTGTACATATTTATAAACTAGGCGATGGTTGAATAAATATTTATATTTCTCGATACTTTTCAAATTAATACATTGCTATAACTTAGGTACGTACGCCGTACGCGGTACGTCTACATAACCAACAACTTTGTATATAAATCGAGTTATTTTTTAGTTTTTATTTTACAAGAAAATAATTTTATGATGATAAATAATATATCATATTATTGATGTTTTATCGTTGAAAATGTGATTTTCTAGACGTAAAAAGGCATTAGGTTAAAGTTTATATATTCGTAATTTTATTAATCTTCGTGTTTTTTTTCTTGCTATTAATCTACGAAAGTATCTTTTCATCCTTTTAATTATTTTGCAAAATTTGATGTTTTCTCAATTATATTGTTTCACTATTTCATCGTCCTACACTTCTACTATTCAGCTAACATAGCAATCAATCATCATCTTTGCTTCAAAGCAAACTAATTATTTGTTAGTTTACGTCGCACAAGTGACATGTTTATGAACAAAGTATAAATATGGTAACAGTAGATTTTTCGTACTTTTTTTAACCATTTGGCATTTATCTATTTTAATTTGGTGTTTATCTCACATTGTATATTGTTTTCTAGATCCCTAAAGTAACACGATAAAAAGACTCTCCATGATCACATCTTATTGCAGTAAAAATAAGATTAGAAACGGTTATAAACCTATCTTTCACCATACACTGTAATTTACTTTCTAAATATTTTTGTCTAGAAAATACTAATTTCAGCCAATAATATATCTTTCTCTAACTTTGGAGTTTCTCTCCGCCTATATAAATAGCGATCTTCACAAGTGATATTTCCACAATCATCAAGTCTCTCAGCCTTTTTAGTCAACAATCTCTTCTTGTTCTTCTAGCTTCTGCATTCGAATCACATAGTATCACTCACAAACATCTACGAGAATGGCAATTAATCCATCGATTTTCTTAACCATATTCCCTCTCTTTCTCCTCCTGAGCCCCACCACCAACGCAGGGATCCCTCGCGTCTACTCCGGCGGCTCTTGGCAAACCGCTCACGCCACTTTCTACGGTGGCGACGACGCTTCCGGAACCATGGGTCAGTCCATTCTCTTCAAACATTGATTTCAAAGACCATACTTCATTAATCGTTACAAGTTATAACCATCTCTCTAAAAACAGAGCACTCTGTTTTTCTTTTTAAACTAAAATCTTGTTTTTTTTTTCTCTTTTAGGTGGCGCATGTGGTTATGGGAATTTATACAGTCAAGGATACGGCACGAACACGGCGGCTCTGAGCACAGCGCTGTTCAACAGTGGCTTGACATGCGGTGCTTGCTTTGAAATCAAATGTGTCAATGATCCTAAATGGTGTCATTCAGGCAGTCCTTCCGTCTTTGTTACCGCAACCAACTTTTGTCCTCCAAACTTAGCTCAACCTAGCGACAACGGTGGATGGTGCAACCCGCCACGCGCTCACTTTGACCTAGCCATGCCAGTTTTCCTCAAGATCGCTGAGTATCGCGCCGGCATTGTCCCAATCTCTTACCGCAGGTAAATATATGCTTCACATAGTGTTCAGTTTCGGATATATAAAAACTAAAGAATGGAATGATTCAAGGTTGATAAATGTGGGATATTGTTTTATAGGGTGGCATGTAAGAAGAGTGGAGGGATAAGGTTTACGATCAACGGTCACCGTTACTTCAACTTGGTGCTGATCACGAACGTGGCTGGAGCAGGAGACATCGTGAGGACGAGCGTGAAAGGATCAAAGACTGGTTGGATGGGTTTGACTAGGAACTGGGGACAGAACTGGCAGTCTAATGCTGTTCTCGTTGGTCAGTCACTTTCCTTCCGTGTCACAGCCAGTGACCGTAGAACCTCCACGTCATGGAACATCATACCTTCGAACTGGCAGTTTGGACAAACCTTTGTCGGAAAAAATTTCAGGGTCTAATGTGAATTTGGGAAAATAGAATCATTCAAGTTGATGGTAGAGAAAGAAGAAGCTCCACTAATCAAAATTCGATATCTATGCCTTTGTGTTTTCTGTTATCATTTTTCTTTACTATGATCTGAAGTGGCTGTTGAGAAAAGAAAACTGTAAACAGCCCGCAGCTCTTAAATGACATAAGTTTGCTTGTAATGTCGAATATCATACTATAATTTAACATAAAAACAGATTGATTATGTGTTTGGTATCTTAAAAACAGTATCTAAAATCTTCAAAGAAATGAAAATGAAACCATATAAAAAGGGCTCATATCAAGTGTACGAATTGGAAGGACCTTCATCGAGGGTTAGGGATGAAGAAAAAAGTGCCCAAAATCGAAAAAGGGAAAAAAAAACTATTTTCTCCTTCGATTTCGATTTGAGTTTTTTTCTCCAATCCCATGAGAGTTTGTTCATACTCCCCACTCAATCCTCTCTCTTTATAATCATCGCCCACAAGTATTTACAAAAACAAATAAAATTCGAGATTCAGCTTCCAAAAAAACATATACAGTAGCAAATCAGAGGAAATGAATCAGTACAACGATGGAGAAGACGGCGAAGTAAGCGTAGTGTCGAGCTAGAGACACACAGACATATACACAAATATAAAATGGGCTTAGGGTTTTGTAATTAGCCCACTCTTGATAGAGCTAGAGACAAACATACATCTACGCAAATATAAGATGGGCTTAGGATTTTGTAATTAGCCCATTCGTAATGGGCTTAATTCGGGTTAATCAAACCGGTTTAGGATCTGCCCGGTAAGAGAAGCTCCTTCATCTCTCCCTCTCTGAATTTCGGAGGTGGAGGATTTGATCGGGAACTTCCAATGTTCAATCAGTTTGGTTCGACGGCGGAGACACTGAGCAAGGCGTCAGCTGTGGTGCTCCGGATCGGCACCGATGCTCATCTGTATGACGATCCGGAAGACGTCAACATTGCTCCACTCCTCGATAGCAAGTTCGAATCCGAGAAATGCGAAGCTCTCAAGCGTCTCCTTGCTCTGATCGCTCAGGGCTTTGATGTCTCCAATTTCTTCCCTCAGGTGTTTCTGCCGATTTGGTTTGACCCCTTTTGATTATATTGGATTCCATTTCAGTTGTGTGATCTTAAAGCTACAATCGTAAAATTTCGTAGATTGCTCAGATTTTAAAACGTTTTTGGACGAATTTTTGTTGGCAGGTGGTCAAGAATGTGGCGTCACAGTCATCGGAAGTGAAGAAGCTGGTTTACTTGTATTTGCTACAGTATGCCGAAAAGTATGTGAATCCAAAATCATATAACATCTGCGTCTTCATTCTTTTTGCTTATTTCTCCAAATTGGTGATGTGTGCATCTACATTTGAATGTATTTATATTTAAGCTTCCATTGCTTATGTAGGCGTCCAAATGAAGCTTTGCTATCGATCAACTACTTCCAAAAGGACTTGGGGGATCCAAATCCATTGGTTAGAGCTTGGGCACTTCGTACAATGGCGGGGATTCGCTTACATGTAATTGCACCTCTTGCACTTGCAGCTGTCAGTAAATGTGCGAGGGATCCAGCAGTTTATGTCCGAAAATGTGCTGCAAATGCTCTCCCAAAGTTGCATGATTTGCGGCTTGAAGAACACGCTCCTGCAATTGAAGAGGTTTGTCCTATCAATTTCTTTTAATATGATTTGAATATCTATTTGGTTTCTTTTTATGCATCATTTAGTGTTTGATGATTAGTCTGTGTTTAATTGTGAATGGTGATTTTTCATTGAATACGACTGGTCTTGTTGCAGCTAGTTGGGATACTTTTAAATGACCATTCTCCAGGAGTTGTTGGAGCAGCGGCAGCAGCATTCACCTCCATCTGTCCAAATAACTTCGAATTGATCAGAAAGAACTACAAGAAGTTATGCCAGATTCTTCCTGACGTAGAGGAATGGGGTCAGATATTACTCATAGGAACTCTTTTGCGCTACGTTGTTGCAAGGCATGGACTTGTACGGGAATCTCTGATGTTGTCCCTGCATAATTTCGATAATAATGGCTTCTATGAGAAGGACGGGCTAGTCAGAGATCTTACATTGGATAAAGGAGATGGTGATAAGAGTGATTCATTTGATGCTAATCTTGTCAGCCTTGTATCTAAATGTTACATTGAAGGTCCAGACGAGTACCTATCACGATCTAATTGCGCGGAGACCGTGTCATCTTCAATTGATAGCAAAGAGACCACATCTGTTGCACATAATGAAGATGTTAAGATCCTGCTTCAGTGTACATCCCCGTTGTTATGGAGTAACAACAGTGCAGTTGTACTAGCAGCTGCTGGCGTTCAGTGGATAATGGCGCCTCTGGAGGATGTGAACAAAATTGCTAAACCGCTCCTGTTTTTGCTTAGATCATCCACTGCATCTAAATATGTGGTAACGTTTTTTATTTTCCCGCAAATTTTTATCTGGTCCGTCCATTCCACGCTCCACACCCGTCTGTCTAAGCGTGATAAAATCTGCTCTCTGACCGTTGTTTATTCATATATGTGGCAGGTCCTCTGCAATATTCTAGTTTTTGCCAAAGCAGCCCCTTCTCTCTTTGCTCCACACTTCGAAGATTTCTTTATTTGTTCGTCAGATGCATATCAAGTTAAAGCACATAAGCTGGAGATGCTTTCTCTCATTGCTACCACTTCATCTATCTCTTCTATTTTGAGCGAGTTTGAGGTACTACTTTATCCTTAAATTGATTATAGAAATTTTTTATTTATTCAGGAAAAATTGCGTGATCATTGGCTTTCCAGTATCATAACAACTTCTGAGGTGTTGTTATATAAGCATTCGTCATCTTTGTCCCTTTTTCGCAGTAAGGTTGTGTGCATGACTGATTTTTTTAAACGTGAGCGTTTTCAGGATTATATTAAAGATCCAGATAGGAGATTTGCAGCTGATACAGTTGCAGCAATTGGTTTTTGCGCAAAAAGACTGCCGACAATTCCAACTACATGTCTTGATGGATTGTTAGCACTAGTTAGACAGGGTACGTTATGCTTCATTTCAATTGACCTCATTAGTTACACTATTTGGCAGTTAAGTCGAAGTAAAGTAGCTCTTACAATGTTGCACAATGTTGCAGAATCTTTTGCTGGCGATCTCGAGTCAGTGGATGGAGAAGCTGGGGTGTTGGTGCAAGCTGTGATATCGATTCAAACTATCATAGAGCGAGATCCCCTGAGTCATGAGAAAGTATACACATCTCACTCGCTGATTAAGCTTCTGAATGTTTTCACTTTTCACTTTCATAACATATGCTTAAAAGTATATACATCTCATTCACGGATTAAGCTTCTGAATGTTATCACTTTCAAAACACAGGCTTACTTACTTAGAAGCTATTGCAATGATCTCAAATATGTTGTTGACTCTTTTGTAACTTAATTTCAATGATCCATTGAATTCTTTTTTCCTTGTTTTTTTTGTTTTGGTTGTTTGAAGGTGATAATTCAACTGTTTCGTAGTCTGGATTCAATCAAGATAGCTGCTGCTCGTGCAACTATTATCTGGATGGTAGGGGTCTACTGTTCTCTGGGTCATATCATTCCGAGGATGCTGACCACAATAACCAAGTACCTTGCATGGAGTTTTAAATCAGAGGCATCAGAGACAAAACTACAGATTCTTAATACTACTGCTAAGGTATAGCTAGGGGCGTTGCCTCAAAACCTCTTATTCTGAGTTCCATTTTTTATGTATGAGAAAACCTTTAGTATAACCAGTATCAGATGATTTAATGAGAAAGGCTATCAACATTTGTTGCGCTGTTTAAACAATCATTTTTTTTCTCTCAGAAAAAATTCAGTTCCTTTTCTGAGCTAATAAATTTTTTTTTCGTCCACTGGCTTTTCTGTCCTGTGATATCATTTAGGTATACTACAAAATTATTTGCTGCTCGTGCTGATATGTACTTTCGCTTAGCACGGCTCGCTACAGTTCTTAGAAGATATTGACCAAGTAATTTTCCAATTACCTTCATACTTGCAGGTTCTAATAAATGCAGAGGTTGATGATTTTCAGATGTTGAAAAGGATTGTGGTTTATGTGCTTGAACTGGGAGAATGTGACATATGCTATGATGTTCGTGATCGAACTCGTTTTCTCAAGAAATTGCTGTTATGCAAATTAGCTTTTCATGAGCCAGCAGAAGACAGTATGGCATCACAAGAAAACATTGCTGAGCATGTTATGGAACATGTCTTTGGAAAGAAACTGAAACCTTTTTCGCCTTTAGCCTTGCACAATCGTTTTTATCTTCCTGGATCTCTGTCACAGATTGTTCTTCATGCGGCTCCTGGATATGAACCTCTTCCAAAGCCCTGTAGTTTTGTGTTTGAAGAATATGATCAGCTGTCAGATTCGGATAGACAAAGAGAGGGCACGGCTGCTTTGAATGGCTCTCAGGAATCTTCTGAAATAGTGGATGAGAATGGCTCTTCTGAATATGATTCTGAATCATATAGCGGTTCGGATTTCAGCAGTGATAGTGATGAAAGAACGATATCCAATGATGCTAATGATCCAGCTGATCCTTTAATTCAAATGTCAGAGATTACTGTTTCCACTGACCAGGAAGAACTGAGGTCAAAAAGGGCCCTGGATTTGTGGTTAGACGAGCAGCCTAGCACATCAAATCAAACCTCATCTGCATCAGATAGGAACCAAAGCTCTTATGCAAAGATATCCATTGGTGATTTAGGAAGCCGAGTAAAGCCTAAAAGCTATACCCTCTTAGACCCTGGAAATGGCAATGGCCTGAAGATTGACTATACCTTTTTATCTGAAGTCTCTACTGTATCTCCGTTACATGTTTGTGTAGAAGTTCTGTTTGAGAACAGTTCGACAGAACCTATCCTTGATGTTAACCTGGAGGATGAAGAAGCAATGAAAGTATCAGACTCTGCTGAACAGACTTTGGTGGGAAAAGCAAAGTGAGTTTTACCTGCTTTTTGCTTAATTGATCTATCGCTCAGCTGACATGACAGTGCCTAATTGCATGTTGTATTAGACAAGACAAGTTCTCTCATCGTGAATCCTTTAAGGAAGAAGTAGTCTTGGTAGAAAACTATTATCTTTAATTTCTCGGATTATCTCATTTGCCTTTTCGAAAACCCTGCAGTGCATCTTCCATTAATATGCCAACACTAATTCCAATGGAGGAAATCAGCGGCCTTGAACCACGTCAGAGCGCAAAGAGGCTTATCCAGGTTCGGTTTCATCACCACCTGCTTCCCATGAGGCTAAACTTACACTACAATGGGAAGAAGGTTCCTGTCAAATTACGACCTGATCTCGGATACCTTGTCAAACCGTTTTCAATAAGCATCGACGAATTCTTAGCCACAGAATCTCGGTTACCTGGAATGTTCGAGTATAGTCGAAGGTTAGCTCCTTTCTCTACTCAGTTATAAATTATACCAGTTTCTTTTGCCAATACTGATAACCCTTAACCTCTCTTGGCTTTTGGTAGGTGTACTTTTACAGATCATGTCAAAGACTCAAGAATGGAGAATGGGAAAGACAAATTTCTTAGCATCTGCGAATCTATAACGCTTAAGGTGCTTAGCAATTCAAATCTACACCTCGTGTCTGTGGATTTACCAGTTGAAAACACACTTGAAGATGCAACTGGACTACGTTTAAGATTCAGCAGCAAAATCTTAAGCAGTGAGATCCCTCTTTTGATTACAATCACAGTCGAAGGCAAATGCACCGAAGTTCTGAACTTAACAGTCAAGATCAATTGCGAAGAAACCGTTTTCGGTCTAAACTTGTTGAACAAGATCGCTAATTTCATGATTGAGCCGTCCTCTTCTTCAGTCAGCTAATCAGCAAGATAAAGAGTTTTTTTTTTTTGTGTCACCACCATGTGTATGTATTATGTTACCTAACACTTTTGTTTTGATATATGTCTGTAAAATTTAATTATAAATACAATGAGATTTAATAAACGAAATTGGGTAGTTCAAACGTTTACTAAGTTAAAGATCCCTCACAACAAACAAACAATGATACCATATATATGTTCAAGTAAATTTTTGAAATTTTGAATAAAAAATCATGATGTTTACACTAAAGGTAAAGCCTTAAATATAGAATCGGACAATTTAAAGAAGACGAGACTAATCAAATTGGCTGTTCTTCCATCCACCAAACTCTTCTCCTTCCATTCCCCTTTCTTGCTGACAATTCCCAAAAAACATAAGGAGTTTCAATATGAAGGAAAAATAAAATTTAGTTAGGAAAAAAAAGAAAAGAGAAATAGAAGGTACCATAACGGAGTAAGAAACTCCAATGAGAATCTCGCCGACAAAAGAGAGATCGGAGTCAACGACATTGTACTTGGTTGGTCTTAGCTCCGCCGTTCCATTCTCCACTCCCATTTCCAATAGCTCTTTCACATATACCCTGTTTGTTTATTTATGTATACATATCTTCTTGTTTTATTACAAACATACATATATAGCGAGTTTAGTGTATATATGATGTTACTTACGTAGCTTCGCCGATGAAATCGTCGGAGGAGAAAGTGTCATGATCCATGACTTTGACGATGAGCTTATAGTCGGCGCCGGAGCCAGGAAACTCTGCTCTCCATGTCAGTTTCTCATTCCATGTCGGATTTCTACCTCCATCTTTTTCATTTTTGAAAACAACATAAACTTCGATCAAATCTCTACTTGTTTATTCATAATCTTTTTCTTTTTCTTCTTCTTCTTTAATGGAACTATGAAGGTCTACAATTTAACATATTCTTATCCTAATTTGAAAGAGAGTTTGGTTTGTGAGTTGTATTAGTTAATTTTAATATATTGTTTGGTGTATTGATAATGAAGCTCACCAGACAATGTCACAGTAAACGAGATTTACTATTTTCAGAGGAAAGCTCATTTATACACCATACAACATTTATTAAACCATGCAAGAAAAAGAAACTTACAAGCTACCACATAATGTCTTAAGTATAAACACTGAAATGACAAATAGCGAAATAATAATATTGTTGTAGTAAGCCAGTTTTAATATGTATTGGTTGTTGTTCAATTTCTGGGATAATTATTTTTAAATTATTAACTATTACCATCACCTTCCAAGTGACGTTTTTTCCCTCACAAGAACATACATTAACAATTTTGTTTATTTCTGAATTTTTTGAGTTAAATCTATCCGAAGTCTTATTAAGATAAAATACAAAATAATAATAATGAAAAAAATTGGAGAACTAGTCTGGCGCATGAAACGAAGGAAGTCAAACTAAAAAGGAAAAGGCGAATAAAGCTGAATGAGATTTGGAGAGAATGAAATTTTAGTAAGTAATGATATTTTACCTTTATGAACGCTGCTTTTGCGGGTTTGTCCTTTGTATTGGATCTCAACATAAGGATCTATCTTACCTTGAAAGAATTAAAATCAAAATTAAGAAAAAATAAAAGGGTTATTTCTTTTTACAATTCAGAGGGTAATAAATTTGAGAGAAGAGAGAAATTAGTAATTTACCAAAGAAATCAGAGCGTTTGAGACCTTTGCCACTGATAAGATTAACCTCGAGGATTCCCACAGCCATCTGTATATTTCTGAAGAACTTTATATAATTTTTGGGTTTTGTGTTTCTAAAGGAAGAAGAAGAATAAATGATGAAGTAGTTGTATCAAGGAGACGTCTTTAAATACACACACAAGAAAGAAACGCAGACCTTCTCGCTCCAATCAAATTGATATTCTTCTTTATTCTCTTTATTTATTTTTCAATTTCGAAACATAATAAACCCGCGTCGTGGTTCCAATCTGGACCAAAACCTAAGTTTTATTGGTCTGGTCAACCAAACTAAATGACCATCTTACCCTTAGTTTGAGAACGGGTTCGAGAAAAGACGACGAATCAACCACCAATACAGTACGAGGAAAAACGCTCAAGTCTTTGTTCTTAGAACTTACTTCTTCTGGAATTTACAAAGGCTGCTTAGAATAAACAAAACGTTGTCGATCTTGACCATTACCGTCTTTAAACGTTTCTCACATCAAAAGCTTAACCAAATCTTCTTCATACAAAAGTTATAAGAAAAAAAGACCCACAATCTGAGAAGGATCTCAAGTAACATAACATCACATCACGAGGAATATCTTTAGAAAGCCAGAGTAAGGAGTTTTTGAAGACACAAAAGACCAATTCTAAAGACAAAGAGGCAAACCCCATCGATAGTCGCCAGAAGTTTTGGTCTGAGAGAAAGAGAGAGAGAGAGAGAGAGACAGAGACAGAGACAGAGAGGTTTTTCTAACATCAGTTTCATCTTGGAGACACCTCCACGGATCTGGACCTGGAACCTGATGGCGACCTTGAAACGGATCTTCCACCACGACGCCTTTCCTCTGGTTCATAGCTCGGTTTTCTAGGGAAAAAAAAATCAATCAATGGCCAAATACAAAAATCAATCTCCGGAGGCAAAAGAAAATCTGACACAATGTCTCACTCACTCTCTAATCTCAATGTCTCCATTTCTGTCCCCGTCTGCAGCGACACCACCATCATAGGCAGGGGAATAGGACCTACGACTGTATTTTCCATCTTCATCTCCTGGAGGAGGACCGCTTGGTGGTGATCGTGGACGTTCCCCTTGCCTTCTCCTTGGAGAGGCTGAATAGTCTGCTCCTCTTCTTCTTGGTGCAGGAGAATAAGACCTGTAATAACACAATTATGTTAATCATACATACATTTTGTTGACTTGACAGTGACAAAAAGGTATAAGTGATACAACGTGGTTACCTTGAGCGGTATCTGCTTCTAGAGTCTGATGGACGACGTGGAGAGCGTGAACGAGAGATTGATCGCGACCGAGACCGTCCTGAGAACAAACAATCACAGACACACTCAAGCTATGCATATTAACAAGTGTGTCACAATCTAGGTGTGCTCAAATATGTTACCAAATGTTGCTTTGGAAGCATATAACAAGTGCAAATCCAAAAAGAAAATCACTAACCATGAGAACGACCTCTAGAGCCTGAAGGTTCCCTGAAAAGTGGAGACAAATCATTATGATTCTTTCGTTCTCAACTTCATTGTACAAACAATAAACTTACTGATGAAGAGAGATTTGACTGATAACTTCTTTGCTTGAGCAATAAGAATATGGAAATTTACCTACTCCGAGTCCTAGTCTTCACACGCATCTCTTCTGGCCTTTTCCTAGACTCGGAAGCAACAACCACAGTTATCTCTCTCCCAGCAAAGATTCTCCTGTTCATGCTTCTTTGAGCCTCCCCAGCATCATATGCATCAACAAACTCCACAAAAGCAAACCCCCGCGGTTCCCTGCATGATTCATTGGAAGCTTATCGTTCCAGGTGGTTGATGGTTGATAGCAGAAGCATAACACCAGAACAAAGCTAGATTTACCAGCAAAATCACCCTACGCTCAACCACTAAACTGGATACCTTTCTCAAATACCTCAGCTTCTGAGAACTTCTATGAAAAGCAGAGCTTTACATACTCAATAGCTGGTCTTTTCTTAACACTTCAAGCACAGTAACTCGAAAATATGCAAGAGACATCTTGTAAAATTAAGTACCACTTGATCCCAAAAGTTAAGTTCTCGTCAAGTCAGCTTCGCCAATAAACTTCTATAGGTTGAGTAATATATTGTATAGCTTCATAAGGAACATGCTTCACTTATTACAGCCTTCATAGAACATTCTTCATTTCCAAACAAAACATTCTTCACTACTTGACCCTTAATATCCTTTGGGACCAATAAGCTAAGCATTATTTTCACGAGGCCTTCATCAAATGTGGGGCTTGGTCTTGTTTTAACTTCAAGCCAACATACCCCCTGGGAAATCAGTCCAACATTTAATTTACTACGGAAAAAGCAATCCAAAAACAGAAAGCTCTGAAAAATCGAGAACTCAACCAATAGGGTCTCTTCTCACCTCGAGAACTTAGCTCGATCAATAAGTGTTAGGTGAGAAACAAAAAGAAAGAACTTAAACGCAGCGACAAAATAAACTCATCTGCATTGTAGCACAATTGGTGCACACCCCGACATATGAACATTGTTCAGCATTCAAAATGAAAACGGCTCATATCATACAGTAGAAAGCAAATTCTAAGGATAAAAAAATCATTAAGGAAGAATCATAAACTCATCAGCACATAACTAGTCTATCTATAAAGAATAACAAATCAACGTCCGACTCATAATCATTTGCATCACAAAATCAGTAAATTTCATGTAAAATCACAAAATCATAGAGAAAGGAACAGGGCTCACCCTGAGTAATAGTCTCTCGGGATATAGACATCCCTCACAGGTCCAAACCTCTCAAAGGGCACACGAAGCTCTTCTGGTCTACAAATTCGAACCAACGAAAACAACAAAATCAGTAAGAAAAAACCAATAGAGTCTTTTAGAAGATAACTTTTAAACTCCAGCCTTCAAAACGAGAGAAAGAAATTACCTGCAATCGAGAGGAATATTTCGAACCAATAGACTTCCATGGCTAGATCCCTTACGTCCACCACCATATCCACGTCGAGGAGGAGGAGGAGGAGGGCTTCTGCCTCGACCACCATATCCTCTCCTCGGAGGACTGTAATAAGGCGGACTGTATCTCCTCATCACCAAAACAACCTATGTACAACAAACGATTTCAACGCGAGATCAAGATAAACATATGATTCTTGGTCGGAAAGTAAGAAATTAGGGTTTACGATCGGAATATTTCTGGAATTTCGAGAGGGAAGTCACCTGCGACGGAGCAGTTTGGTAGCTTGAGAGTAGCAGAGAAGATAGTCAAAAGAAAAGTGTAGCCAGATCTGAAGTGAACCCTACATTTGAGAAAGAACAAGGAGAGAGTAGGTGACTTATGTTGATTGGAGAGTTTGGCCCATCTTTTAAATGGGCTTGGCCTTCTACAATTTTCCGATTTTTCCTTTTTAGCATTTTTCGAATGGCATTTATAACTTTTATTTTCAGAAAAGAAAAACACTGCAGAATTGTTTATTGGTGTGATTCGTGTGAAGCTTTTGGAATGTGAAATTTATCATTCGCTACATTATAGATAATCGATGAAAAAATATTTTTATCAACGAATCTATTATATTAGACCAATTTTTGTGAAGGTATATCTTGTTCTTAATTAGCTCCAAGATGCAACTATTTTGGTTTTAAGAATTAAGTGCTAAAAAGATTAATGAAATGATAAGAGTAAGCCACAATGTTATAACAGAATTGAATTCGATCTATCAAACAGACCAAAACCAAAAAAATCTCCAAATCAGTATTTCAGGAGCAAAACTATTACTAGTGTCACAAAATCACTTCACGCAATATTACAAGAACACGAGGAGTCATAAGACCTAACCACAGTAACAATATCTTTATCTACCTACTACAAACCAACGGTTTTTTTGTCTGAAACCTTTTTCTGGTACTTGTCTTCTGTTTTCGATCCCACAAGTCTCTTGGTATCCTTACTCGGGTCAACTTTGGCAGGTTTAACCATGCTTTCCTGCAGTTGTATCAAGGCTCGGACCACTTGGTCCATGGTCGGGCGTGACTTGGGTTCGGACGCGATGCACTGCACAGCAATGCTTGCCATTCTCACTGCCTCTTCGGGTTTGTACTGTGAGTTAAGATTAGTGTCCACAATTAGTAGAACCTTTCGCCTGCTTGTGAGGTACGGCCGAGCCCAGTCCACAAGGTTTTGCTCCTTGGCCGGGCGGTTATGATCCAATGCTCGCCTTCCACAGAGTATTTCTAGAAGCACGACCCCGAAACTGTATACATCGCTTTTGGCATTCAAGTGACCTGAAAAGATAGAAAGATTAGAGGATGAAACAAGAATTAAGCATGTAACTCTAACCGCATAAATGTCGTAGTTGCTACTCTTGAGAATTCACATTAAAACCAGTATCTCATTATCCAACCATTGATTGCATCATATTTTAGTAACAGTTTGTATTTGAGAATTGATAGAACGTACCTGTCGACACATATTCAGGAGCGGCATAGCCAAATGTACCCATGACCCTTGTACTAACATAGCTTGTTTCTCCCATTGGACCGTCCCTGGCTAATCCAAAATCTGAAAGTTTTCCATTGAAGTCCTGTTGTCATAAAATAGAAATCAAGTCAGTATCTTTTTAAGTCTTTCACTAAGAGAACAATGAGACTGTAAAGATTTCCGAAAAAGCATATACCGAGTCGAGCAAGATGTTCGAGGCCTTGATGTCTCGGTATATGACTTTGACAGGGTCGCTGTGAAGAAATGCGAGCCCTTTAGCTGCATCAAGCGCAACCTTAACCCGGAGAACCCAAGAGAGCGGCTTACACTGCATATCATCTGCTTCAAAACCATTATAACATAAGAACAAAGAATCTCCTAAGAGTTCAATAAAATATTGATTTATGACTCACTTGTGAACAGATGATCCTCGAGACTACCCTTATGCATAAACTCGTAGACAAGAAGCCGTTGTTCATCTTCCAAGCAATAACCGATCAGCTTAACTAAATTCGGGTGACTTAGCTGCCCCAAGTAGTTGATCTCTGTCTGAATTTACAACAAAACACACACAACAGAACAGAGTCAAATCAGAATCAAACACTGGAAGTTTGAGATCCGAGACATAATAAGAACAATGTTGTGTACCAGCCATTCTCGGTGACCTTGATAACCATCGGGATTAAGCCGCTTGACAGCAATTATAAGACCTATGTTCGATTTAGTTGGAGTGAGAGTTGTCTCATCGATCCAACCTCTATAGACACAACCGAAGCCGCCTTCTCCAACAACAGAGTCCGATCTGAAGTTTCTGGTTGCGAGTTTTAGTTCATTGAAGCTGAAGCTCTTTACATTCGCGTTACTAAGTATCTCTCCTTCTCTTTTATGAGCCGTCGACGATGATGATTGACAACTTGAGAGGTGAAGGTCGTCGAGACCAATGCTCTTATCTGCAGAAACACACAAAGCGTTGACCAAAGGCAAAATTGAGGACAATGAAAAAGGGGGAAACTTTTTTACTTAGATCACGGGAAGGTTTTCGCAAATTTCATTCCTTTTCTTAAAAACCATCATCACTAAACTGATAAAAGACCGAATTGGAAGAGAAACACATGAAAAGTCCCAACTTTTCCAGGAACTTTTGAAAATTTTTGGAGATTTTGGTGATGGAGAAAACGTTTGTTAGTTGAAGAGAACGTACTATTGACACGGGAACTGAGGCAAGAACCCATTAGCAGAGAATGGAAAGAACAAGAACTTAAGGAAGAAGCTTGTTTTGCCCTTTCTAAAAATAAACTGCCTCTTGAGCTGTTTTTGTGTAGAACAAATTATTCTGCCAGATATTAAGAAAAATGGGAAGGGAAATTATGAAGAGTGAAGAAGAACCATTAAAGCTTGGACAATATAGTAGAGAGAGAGAGAAAAGGTAGAGACTAAGATGGAAGAGGATGGGTGCTGATGAGATACGAGAGGCAACCAAAGAAGGAGGAGAAGAAGAAAGGTATTTTTTCTGTGGAATTACAAAATAACAAATCGAGACAACAGTGTTCTTTGACTCCCAAGGCAAATATTGAGTTGAAGAAAAATACTATAATAATTTAATATCGGTGAAAAATACTATAGATGGTTTTTTTCTCAATGTAGATAGCTAAATAGTAGTAAAGCTTACGGTACAAAAGATCACTAAATGATATAAGTTCGACATAAACTAAAAATCTAACTAGACCTCACTCATCAGATGGTTCATGAGATTTTGGAATCTTTGCCTGTCTAAATTCGCCGTGGGGTTGGAACCAAATTTTTATTTTTATTTTTGTCAATAGATAATGTTTAGATATTCATGTAATAGGTATTTTTGATTTATATGCTTTGGGTGTTGAATAATGAGACATATTCGGATTTAGTAATTATTGGTCTTGATAGAAACGCGTACAAAAGCAAGATTCGACCTTATAGATTTTCGATAAAAGTTTGTAAAAGTAGTTACAAAAGTAAGATTTGTGAGAAAAGAAAATATCTATTTTCGTTGGGGAATAATATGAGTTTATACAAGTAGGTAAGAAAAGTAAGATTTGTAAGAACGTATATTATATTTTCTTCTGGTTAATAGAGAACAAAATATACCTATGTCTAATGCAACTAAATACATAAATTGACGTTTACACAAGTAGATAAGAAAAGAAAGACTTGTAAGCAAGTATCTAATTATGTTTAAGACAATTATCGTGTAAATAAATTTAGGATTATAGGATACAAGTTTCCTACATATAAAATAGTGAACATATTGATAAACTCGAACTAATTAAATGCTTATCATCGTATTTCATATGATGATTTGACAAATTGTTTTAATCGTCGTTATTGATTATGTTATAGATCACACATTCATTAATTATTTTTTTTCTTTTATAATTATGCTTTTGGGACTATTTTCCTCAGTTTATGTTTTAAAACATATTATAATATAGATATTATTGTAATTTTTAGTAAAATATCGGAAAAAGCAATTGGAAAGCAAGATTATAAATTTGAATTTTGGTGGTGGAAACGGATTAGTGGAACACATATATTATGCTTTTTAATTGAAAATTATTAAAATACGTAGATATATGAGTTTGCCGATAAACACGTTAAAAAAGCTATGAGAAAAAAATAAGGTTACGAATTGGAGGTTTCCTATAAAAAAATGAAAGTTTATCGATATAAAACTCGCATTGATCAAAATGTCTAAACGACGTCCTCGCTCAGTGAAACACATATAATGTGTTTATCCCACTCTAATATTTATAGATTTTCAATTATTTCATCATCCAACAAACAGTTTCTAAAATCACATATCAATCACTTGGTCAAAACTCCCTTTCTAGTTTATAAGAGCACATCCAACGTTGGTATCTAATTTAGATACTCTGTAATTAAAAAAATAAAAATAAAAAAATAGGAAAGAAAGACATATACAGATTCTCATTTAAAAACTTATGAAATACTCATCATATACCTAAAATCGTATTACTTTATAACTAATTTAATTATTTACAAAATATAAAATTTAATTATATAAACAAATTATATTGAAATATTAATATAAATAATTTAAAAACCTCTTTTAAATTTGTTACCGTTGCAAATGCTCTAAGGTCACACAATTGGTTGCTAAATCTGTAAATAAGTCAAGAGTCAACTAAACAAAATATTAACTCTAACAAATTTCAATCCACATCATTTAAATAATAACATTTTTCGGAAAGTGAAACACTGCGAAACATTTAGGAGATAAAACGTAATCACGTATTGTGTTTATAAGTCGCTGTGTTATTGGCATTAGTTGGATTTTCGTGGTCAGGTCAAAATCCATATTCAATTTTTTTATTACATTTGAGTTATGTATTTTCATAATAACGTTTTGAACAATTTTTGACATTCGAAGCTCTTCTTTTGGACTTCTCCGTCTCTTCTATATTATCACTTTAGTTCCACTTTGATGTTTTATTTATTAAACAATTACTAGTTATTATTTAATATCAATTAATGCTACTCGCACATTACCGCACTCTTTTTTTTTAATCTACAACCAAACACATTCGTCGACAATAATGAGTATCTCCATGAATTTTTTTTTAATTTATCCATCCTAATATCAAACGTTTTTCATGATGATCGACAATATAGTTGAATATAAAAATATTGTACAAGCTAAAATGTCAAAATTGATAAGCTAATAGGCAAAAAAGAGAAATAAATAATAAGTTGATATGGCCAAACACATTGAGTTGCATCATTCAAAAAGTAGTGTACTTTATTTTTCAAGTGGCTGACACCTTTATTCAGTGATCAAAAACTATTAACAAAATATAAGTGGAAATGGAACAATGATAATATCAGGCTCTAGTGAATGATATAAAACTTTAAAGCAGTTTTAGTGACAATATTTAACTTTACGAGATAACTATACAATTCCAAAGAGAGAGCATCCGTAGAACAAAAGTTATAAGCAGCTTTACTTTTTTGCACCGTTATTTTTTTTACCTATGCAATTAAATTTACACATAAGAAGCAGTATCAACATGAACAGCGACAGTACAACATTACCAATTTAGAACATTAATTTTCCTTTTTTTTTTGAACAGGTAAAATTGGGCTAAAATCAATTTTACTGGGCTTGCCCAAAAAACACTACCTAAGCCTAGGCTGTATGTTTAAGAAAAAAAAATTAATAGCAAAGCCCTTTCAAGCTGGGGCTTTAAGAACACCGAACACAAACAAATTCACTCGGGAAGATTTAGAAAGGAAGCGATTTTTGTAAGATGACAGCTACATAATTTGGCGAAGAAAATGATGATTGTTGCGTTCTCACGACAAGATAAAACTGAAGCAAAAAGTATCGAAATACTGTATCAACTTATTCATTTTTTTTTTAATCAGAGTTGAGACTGAAAATGCAAACGGATTCGAGATTGCTTAGTGAACTCATTAGGCGCTTTTCTTCACCTCTGCAGCCTTAATGATGTCGATAAACTCAGGCTGCAAAAGCAACAACAATAAAACAAACATTAGATAAATTAATGGTTTGATTGAAACAAACTAAGACATTATTTTACAAGGCAAACACACAAGTATATGTACCTTTAGAGAAGCACCACCGACCAAGAAACCATCAACATCGGTCTGACCACCTAGCTCCTTGCAGTTACCACCATTGACGGATCCTGGTAATTTATTTGCATAATCAAGCTAAGTATCAAAGAAACTTTGTGGGAGCATTTAGATAAAATCGAAGTATTGTCGTATGATATGGTATTATTGTTTACCTCCATAAATGATGCGTGTGGTAGCAGCAACATCATCACTCACGTTCTTTGCAAGCCATTTCCTCAACTCATCGTGTACCTGTGTTCATAAACGAGAGAGAATATTGGTTTTCACATCAAATAATGACGAGAGGCAACAATGCTTAACTGCTCACACGCATAGAGAATAACTTACTTCCTGAGCTTGGGCAGGGCTAGCGACCTTTCCGGTTCCAATGGCCCACACTGGTTCATAGGCTATGACAACATTTGACCAGTTCGACACCCGATCTGCCATTACCAAACAATAAAAGGAGTTCTTTATAAGAAAAAAAAAGGCCAACAAAACATCTCTGTGCAGTTTGGAGATAAACACTAACAGATAAGATAAAGCCACCATGTACTGCCTTACTAAAGCAGCTATGCACTTAGAGCAAGTAAAAACGATAAGTAATATCCTCATAACAGGCCCCCAGTGTCAAACAGAACGAACTAAAATAGCAAAAAGAGATAAAAGAAAGTGTTTGACAATATACATACCAGCAATAGCTTTAGTCTGGGCAGCCACGACATCCATGGTCGACCCAGCCTCCCGCTGCTCAAGAGTCTCACCAACACAAGCAATCACTTTCAAACCTTGAGCAAGTGCATAGGCAACCTTGTCTCCGACAAACTACAAAAGTAGGATTGAGGTCAAATATCAAAATCATGGCTCTCAAATTGAAATGGTACAGCGTAAATTTTATTTTATTTTTTATCATGATAGGTTACCAACCTCGTTTGATTCATTCAAAAGTGCTCTCCTTTCAGAGTGACCGAGGATAACCCATGGGATGTCCAAGTTCACAAGCATCTCCGCACTGCACACACAAATTAGAGAAAGCATAAGAGGCAAACTATAATATGAAAGAAGACAAAGAAGGGCAAACAAAAAAAAGAAAATAATTTGTTTTTTACACCATCAATGCAACTTCAAAAACCAAATATATTTAACGCATAAAACCAGTTCGAAGTAGACATCAGTGGCCAGAGAATCTCACCTCACTTCACCAGTGAAGGCACCACCTTTCTTCACCCAACAGTTTTGGGCCGCAACATGGAAGTCAGACCTCAATGTACTCTTAACCAGAGGAAGAAAAACATATGGAGGGCTAACCACAACCTCTGCATGTATAGAATTTGCAAGACGTTATTACCAATGACGGTGATACTGAATAGTTATTGCCATAAACATTACATAAACCAAAGCATATGTGCATAAGAAATGTAGATGAAAAAGAAAATCGTACTAACAACAACTACTTGATTGATTTGATCATCCTTGCAGATGGAAACAAATATTTGAGAGAAATACGTTTTTTCAGAACAAAAGCAGTTCAGAATCCAATTAGTTATAAGTATGTCCTGTTCAAACACTTTCAAGATCGAGATTTCAAGCCACATTCACATCCCTGAGATTTCATATACATGCAAAAGCAGAAACAGATAATTGTATTTCTATAAAAGTAATTGAGATGCTGCACGTACCTACGACATCTTGTGATGGTACTTGAGCTTCGTTAAGAGTGTTCACAATCTTCTTCACCTCCTCGGCAGTTCCGTTCTACATAGATTCAAAATTCAGAACAAAAACATAAGAGCATGATCCAAATCTTAGACTCGACAAAAAAATCAATCGCAACATGTTAAGAATACTTTAGCCAACAACATCCATGCGCAGATTCCACCAAAGCTTGAGAACGAGATCAATTGATGGAAAACTCATATTCAAAATTGAAAAAAAAAGAGATCCCACATATCGACAAATCTCAACCATCGGATATTAGATCAAACACATCTAATCAAAACATGGATCTGAAATTCAACATCAATAGAGGCAAACAATGAATAAAACCTTTAAAAACGATCTTAAAATCGAGATTTTCCGATCTATTTCACATGATCGGCGAGGAAACAAACAGATCAAGGACAAGCGACCATAAACGAGAAGCAACAAAAAAGTACAAAAACAATATTAGGGCGAAGAGGATCATTACGCATTTCCAGTTGCCTCCAACAAAGAACTTTCTGGCCATCTTCTCAAGTTTCAGACGATGATCACGAGAAACGCTTAGGAGTCACAGAAACGACGATGGAGAGAGCTAAGAGCAAAAAAAGATAGATCGAGAGTGTTCAGTGGCCGTTGTCTCTCGCAGGGGTCACAAATATATAAATAAAAATATACTCACAATATTTGACTTACGAAATGACGATTATGTCTAGGAATAGAAGAATATTCTCGGAGAAAACTATGGAAAGATAAGGGTTATAAAGTAAATTACTGAGGAATGAATAAATATCATGGGACGTGTAGCCCAAGGTCTGGTCGGTGGGTAAAGACGGCGTGGAGAGTGGCTTACTAGCTTTAGTAAAGTTTTAGCCCACTAAAACACATCAAAACATAAAATCAGGCCCATTAACAATTCCTTCGTATTACTGTATTTATTTTGTTATTGATGAATATATTGTGATTCTTCAGTTTTTTTCTCCATTAATTTGTGAGGGAGGAGGTAATATTATAGACATGTAGCTAGTGACAGATCTAAAAACTATCTTGGCAAGGGGCACACAAAAAAACTATAAAATAAATGTAAAAAACATCAGTCCCAAACACTAACATTTTATTTATTGTAAAATTTCAAGCACAACTTGTTTTTGTAAGTATAGGAGTGGACATGCTTTTTCAGAATTAAAGAAATGCGCACACAACCCATAACATATGTTTGTTTCTTATTTCCATTTCTTTTTTCGTTTTATATACAACTGGGAGAAATTTGCACCAAACTTCACACTAATCTTGAAATATTTTACATAATAGGATTTTAGCTTTGCTACTATAAAGTATAAACGTCTATAATAACTAACTACAATTAAAATCACAGTAGAAATACTCATATTCTAATTATAAAATTTCAAACTAAACGTTTCACCTGGATCAATTCTATTTTGGCATAGTTCTTTTTTGTCAAACATTTTGACATTTTTTACAAAAGAGACACGACTTTGATTGAACCGGTCCAATTCACAGATCCAATCCAGTTTACATTTTAGTAATCCTGCTTTATTTTCTAATTTAGAATCTTTATATAAAGCAGGATCCTATTAAACTCGTTTACAAAAATGGGCTCAGACCCGGATCTAACCCGTATTTAACCGATTTTGTTGTTTTAATTCAAATTCAAATTTTAAATTAATTTGTATTCGGTTTTATAGACGGTTTTTGGTTCGACCGGTCTAATTTGCATATCCAATCCATTTTTTTTACACCTAAGCAGTGTAATTATGTAATTGATAATGACAATATATATAGCGGAGAAAGAGACATGAACGGATCTTCATTTCCAAAGAAAGCACAACAACAAGTTGCTTAAGATTTGATAAAGAAAAAGGGTGCGTAAAGGTTAAGAATCAGCTTCCTCTACATCTTCATGACATCGAAGTGCGAATCCATTTGACTTTGGTCGGTAGTGTTCAAACTCGTACGATTCCATCTTACAAACACGTGTCTATCTATACGACTCTATCAGAAACCGCGTAGATCTGTCTCCTCCTTTTTTTTCTTTTATTAAATTAAATATTATATAATTATAGTCATACATTCGGTAATTACATAAATAACAATATAGACTCTAATAAATTGTTTTAGTAGGAAAACAAAACACTAAGATCTCCCATGAACTTGTCAAGAAGCTCTTTAAAAAAGCTTATCCAAGAAAAGCAACAATCTAACATCGACCCCTTTTTTTTAAACTAGAAAATCGGTAATGTGGATAAAATTAGGATAGAAAATATAAATCCAATAAACTAATTTTGAGATCAAGAAAAAAACTGGCTTAACTTAAAGATTAAAGTTGGATAGTTTGAGTATTAACAGCACCAAAAGAAAAGTCATAACGGATAAAAAAACAGCAAAAAAGACATCAAAAGATGACAAGATTATTATCCAAAAAACAAAAATATACTATACTTAGCCAAATTAACTAAAATGTTCACGGTCATAACAAAATCCACTTTTTTCAATAATTTACAACGGCCTAAATTTAAGCCGACGCACTTGAAAAGACAACAATAACTATTTTTCCTTTCTGAAAAAGTCCAGCTGTTCGTCACTAAAAATATACATATACACACGTATACTCCTATACAAACGGTCATATATAATTATCTATTAATTTCTATTATATATAGATAATATAGTTTCTCAATAAGCATCGTCATAAAAAAACAACTCAAACGATTCACGGGTTTCACTTGAATCGTTTGATTTTCCCATTTTTTTCCGAAACTAGCAAAAATGGCCAAAGCGCCACCGTCAATCTCTCTCCTCCTCCTCCTCTCCACCGCCGTATTTCTCACCCTCCCGGCTGCGATCTCCGCCATCGGTGTAAACTACGGAACTCTTGGAAACCTCCCGCCGCCGACTCAGGTGGCGAATTTCCTCAAGACTCAGACTTCCATCGATAGCGTCAAGATCTTCGATGTGAATCCCGATATCCTCCGTGCTTTCGCCGGCACCGGAATCTCTGTCGTCGTCACCGTCCCTAACGGTGATATTCCGGCGTTAGCTAACGGAAGACAAGCTCGTCGGTGGGTTTCGGCAAATATATTGCCGTTTCATCCTCAGACGAAGATCAAGTATATCTCCGTCGGAAATGAGATTCTGCTCTCCGGAGATAATAATATGATCTCGAATCTATTACCGGCGATGAGAAATCTTAACAATGCTTTGGTTCGTGCTGGTGTCAGAGATGTTAAGGTCAGCTTTCTCTCTCCATTTTTCCTTATCTCCTGATTTTTTTTTCTGTTTTTTTGGTAAATAATTAAATTATAAATATAGTTCGATGTCATTATGATATTAATTTCAGATCCTATTAAGTTTAATTTGGTATAGTTAATCTTGAAAATTATGAGCTTTATTTATAAAACTTTGAAATCTCTACGCTGGATCATTTAAGATTGCAAGTAACTTTTATCCCATTTTCATGAAAAATGCGTCATTATTTGTTACTAAATTGATGATTGGCGTGAAAAATGCCTTGTTTTTTTGTTTTTCTTTGTTTTTTTAACCGAAACAATGCCATAAATTGCGCATATAAAGTTGGAACAACGTGGAAAAAAAGCTGGTTAATTGTTATTATTTTGAAAATTTAGATTTCTTTTTTTCTTTCTTTCTTTTTGCTTCCACTTGCATATTATTCACTTTAAGAAAAAAAATCGCAAACAAAAAATTCCAAAACTTTGAAAATTAGCGAATGATAATAATTCAAGGTCGGACCATATAGACTATCCCACGTGCTATCTGACCGTCCAAGGTTGTGTTTACATCAGTACATTTTCCTATGAATGTTAAGTTGTTGACAAATGCGAAAACAAGTTGTTATGTGTCTGCCATGCCATGTCTTAAAGTTTCCTTTCATTACATCACAATTTCATAAGAAATTTAGACCAGCATGATTTGAACTTGTTAGATACTGATTAGTAATACTTAATCTTAATAGAAAATTTGTTGCAATTTGATTTCAGGTCACAACCGCACACTCACTTAACATCATAGCCTATGACCTGAACGGTGCACCAAGCAGCGGTCGATTCAGACCTGGCTGGGACAAAGGAATATTGGCTCCAATCCTAGCTTACCATCGCCGGACCAAGTCTCCTTTCATGGTTAACCCTTACCCTTACTTCGGTTTCGACCCCAAAACGTCAATTTCGCCATTTTCCGCTCACCGTACAAGGCCGTCCGTGACCCGTTCACCCGCAAAATCTACACAAACATGTATGATGCTCTCATGGACTCGACTTACTCAGCCATGAAAGCTCTTGGCTACGGAGATGTTAACATCGTCGTTGGTGAGACTGGTTGGCCGTCTGCTTGCGATGCACCTTGGTGCTCCCTCGAAAACGCGGCTTGGTTCAACCTCAACATTATTAAACGATCACAAGGCCAAGGAACACCTCTCATGCCTAACAGACGGTTCGAGACTTACATTTTCGGTCTCTTCAACGAAGAAGGCAAGCCTGGTCCGACCGCAGAGCGAAACTGGGGACTTTTCAGATCGGATTTCTCCCCCGTTTACGACGTTGGCCTCCTCAGAAACGGACAAGGTGGTGGTGGCAGCCGTCCAGCACCAGCATTGCCTGCGCCTAGTACTGGTGCTGGTGGTAAATGGTGTGTGGCCAAGTCGGGAGCCACTGATGCGCAGTTGCAAGGGAATATTGACTGGGTGTGTAGCCAGGGAGGCGTTGATTGTAAACCGATCCAAGCCGGTGGTTCGTGCTTTAACCCGAGCAGTACGAGGACGCACGCGTCTTTTGTGATGAACGCTTATTTCCAGAAAAACGGTCGCAATGATGGGTCGTGTAATTTCAGTGGAACCGGAGTCGTTGTAGGGAACAACCCAAGCAATGGTGCGTGTAAGTACTAAGTAAAAGCGTCTTAAGAGATTTGTCTATGTAGCATTTGTTTGGAAAGACCTAACATAATGGTTCTGAGGAAACTTTTCATGAGTTGGAGAGATCATCAGCTTTGTGTTTAATTTCGGATATTCTTCTAATTTTAAGATTTCTTTATTCATTCCCTTTTTTTTTTCAGTCCTTTTATTTGAATAAATAAAGGGGAACTTCTCATAAAATTTGCTTTAGACATACGCTTAAACCCATTGATTTTGCTGTCTTAATCTTTATGTTTGGTTTAAATGGTCCATCAAACTATAAAGCAAATATAAACGTTAGAACATAATCTTATCAACAAGATAATTATGTCTACCAGGCCATAAAATTAGCATCAGTTCAATTTTCCTAAATGCCGACTCGACCAATCATACATTGGTACTAGTTCTTAAAAGATCTCTTGTGCTCTTTCTTTTTGTAACTGGACCGGTTGGTTCAACACAAAAAACAAAACAATTGGTTAATCACTTGGAAGGATGGCTCTAATTAGTAAGGTGACCGTTGGTTTAGCAGAAATTTTCAATGTTATTTTTCTCTCCTGTTTTCAGTCAACAGATGAGCAAAATGCATTTTTTAAAAAAGTGGCCAAAATCACATTGGCAATGACATTCTACACAATGATGACATTGCATTGTTAACATAGCGTGATATTGGCCTTTCCAACATAGAATTACTAACATTTTTGCTGGTCAAATATATAAAATGCATTAATGAGTTTTGATCTCATTCAAATCATATTTGACTGGTGACGATGCAGAACTAAACAAATAATGAAACTTGTTTTGGATAACTAGACCAAATTATATCGACACCTACCAAAAATAACAACAGCATCTATTCTTAAAATGATAATAGAGGTCAAAGAAAATTGCACGAAAAAATCATCCAATTCTTGGACATTATTGATTGTCATATATATCATTAATAAAACAAAAATTTGTTGTGTTTTCGATATACTTGATAGTTCCAAGTTGATGGCAAAAAAGATTTCTAAATTCTAAGTGAGATTCAGCTTCTGAAGACGATCCGATGAAATGCACGAACTTTAACAATCCAACACAAACAATTTGATCTTATTTAAACCAATTTTCCACCCCAAAAAGAAAAAGAAAACAAGATATTAATAACAATCCTTCATCACAATTCATTAGGGAACCAAAAAAATAATAATAATCAGAACTACTTTTTTTTTATATGTAAACAAAAAAGGAGTCAAAAAAGAAAAAAAAGGAAGAGTTTTTACTAGTGAGCCATGGCAAAAGGAGGGCAAGAAGTGTAATTAATAGCTTTCTGGTGGGGCATTACGAGCATTGCGGTGTGATCCATGAAATCTTTCAAAGCCACCACCGCCTGTAGAATTACCTTTAAGTCCTCCGCCGCCGCGAATCCTTCGTTTCCGGCGTTTCTCACGGCGTAGACGTAAAACGTGATGCATCCTTTCCTGAATTTGAACCTCGCCATCTCCCAATTCTTTAACTTTCTGATCATCTTCTTGTTCACGTCACCGAGCGGAATCTCCGGCGGCCAGATTCCTCCCTCCGCCGCCGCAACCGCCGTCTTCATCGCCTCCGATTCGAACACGAAAACCACCACTTTCGATTTCCTCGTTCCTAGTCCGAGGGTTAGTGTGTGCCATGCTTGGTGAGCTAAGATCGTGAAGTTCGTCGGAAGATACGCCGCCGTGGAAAGAAGCGGCGGCGAAGATGAAGAAGGGAGGGAAAGGAGTTTTAGGAGCTCGAGAGTTCTTGCTCGCCGGATTGTGAATGATTTGACGATTATCTGGCCGCCGAATTTGAGGCCTTTCACGTCGGAGGAAGGTTTGAAGGAGATGTCCGGCGAGGATTTGGTATCTTTCTTCTTCTTCTTTTTGCTCTTCTTCTCTTTCTCTTCCATGGCCGTTGTTGCTCTGTTTCTTTCTTGCTTTCTTCTTCTTTCTCTCTTTGGTGTATTGTTTGTGATGAGAAGTTGGTAACTTTGGTTGGTGCTTTTGATTAAGCCTCTCTCTCTCTCTTTCTTTACTTTTGATTTTTATTATTTATACGAATGATGTTGTTTCTTGATTTTGTAATATTATTATTTCAATGTCATGAGACAGGTTCCGAGTTTGTTTAATTGGAAAGTTTGTTTAGACATCAAATGCAATAAATGCGATTTGTACAGTTTTTCTTTTTCTTATCTCGACATTTTATGGGTTTTTTTCTTCTTTCAATTCTGTAATTTTTGGCTTTTACATATGAGCTTAGAATTAGATTGTCAAAATTAGTTGTTAATTTATGATCTTATTTAATATATGTTAAATACGATCAGCTAAGTTCACAATATGAGTTCATGTTGATAAAAATATATACATATAGTAAATTAGTTGAACTAGTTCATGCAATTACGAGACAAGTAGGTAAAGTAAAACTGTAAAAATAAGTAACTAGCTAAGTTTCATAGTCAACCAGAAAACTAGTTAAGTTTCGTAAATAACCAATATTACATTCTGTCACGGTTTCGAACTTGGTAAAAAACGAATTCACTTTATACTTACTTAAATACTTTAATTTCTTTAGTACTATATTTTCTTATGAACAAGAATAACACGTGAATAGATGTTTATTTACGGTATCTTTACAATTGCCACTAGATTATGTTCTGATAAATTTATTCACTATAACGAATAGTTGTATTAAAAAACATGCGAAGAGATGAACATTGCGAAATATAATTGTTTAAGACTAGAGATCAAAACATTTAGACTCACTCTAATAAGAAACTGTCTCTTTACGATAACTGTCTGCAAAACCTAGTATATAAAATTATAAACAATCTGAAATCAAAATAAGATCACAAAAGTATGTCTAACTGAAATAACAACACTAACCATTTGATAATATTCCCAATAGTAACATCAATACAATATGAAAGCCTTTTTCTCCCCTACTATTGCCGACACTATATTAACTAATAACTCTCTTGTTGAATTTATAGCTCACCCCAACATTTTCATATCATATCTTTATATGAAGTAACAATGTTATCAGAAACTGATAACATTCCTTATGAATCTACAAGGTAGCATAATGCTTGTATAACTATAAACCTAGTACGTGCAAAACAGCAAAGTAGTTTTAGTTGTATTCTAAATGGACCTATTAATATTGCCATACGATATGAATGTTGATGCATTCATGTATATATATGTTTTTTCTTTTTCTTTTGAAAGAAGGTTCGGTTTGGTGGATTGCTTAAATACTTAAATGCACTTAGGTGAAGTCTCTATCCAATCCTAGTATGATATGAAAAAGAAAAAAAACATTAATTACATGCAAGACTAGTCAAGCCCCCTTTTATGTTTCATCAAATTATTGGCTTCCACCGTCAAAGAAAATCTAACTTAAACGTTATTTAAAACTATTTTATATCAATCCATATTCAACAGTAGCAACTAGTTTGGGAAAACATAGTGAAACGCTCATAAACATTTTTTTTGACGGTTTTGCAATGAAGTTTATAATATGTGAAAGTCATGTCTCAAAATTGTAGCAAATTAATCAATATTCAAACTACGTCTTCGCCGTAGATGGGGTTTGAAGCTCCTTTCGTAATTATGTATATAGTGATATTGATATTTTAAGCGTGATTGAAATTTTTGTGTGTGACAAGAATATTTGTTTCAATAAAAATAAAAAATTGAAAAAGGAATAAGATTTGATGGTGAAGCTGGTAATGATGGTACCAAATGTCTCCACACATGACAGGTATGAGTGCATCCATTAAAAGCATATTTTTTCGCAGCAGCAATTAGAGTGGCTCCACAATTTTGCTTTTTTCTAAAGTGATGCATTATCAAAAGGTGCCCTCGAGTTATTACTTTACATTTTGGATAACATAAAGTATGTAATATTAGTATATTTCATGTCACATGTATCATCATCATCGTATGATATACGAGTGTATAAAACAAAGTTCAAACAGATTTTCGGGTTTTTGTTTTCTTTTTTGGTCAAATGTTTTATATTCTCGTATTTGATTAAAATGATAAGATCTAAGTAAGTTTGATTACAAACCAGTGGTATAAAAAGTTCGGTTTCAAAATGGTTTGTGATTACAATTGAACATCCAAAGTCTTGAGAAGTATTTTTTATGACAAAAACAAAAGATGTATCAAAGAAGAAAAACGAAGAGGAAAAAACAAAAACTCTATCAAAATGAGATGAGTTGTATTATCCTGCAACACGAGGCAGAATTAAAAATCATTGGTATCAAAAATAAAACAAAGAAACAGAGGATTTTGTCAGTGTTGTTTATCACTTTGCATCACCCAAAGTTCTTATTTGAAGTTTTCTCCTTTTTCTTTTCAGTCTGAGAATGCCTTTAAAAAGGAAGAGTATTTCAATTGATGGGTTCCTTCCCGATGGCTTTCTGGACGAGCTCGGCTTGCTCTTTGACATGGAACGTGTAGAAACCAGTGGCAGTAGCAGCAGAAGGTCCACGACCAACGTACTTAATGTCTTCCATATCTCCTCTGTTTAAGCTTCTCATTGCTGTCCATAGCCTAGGGGATATGTAGCTGAATGCTCCCATGTTCATCGCCTCTTCTTGGCACCACACTATTTCCGCATCTTTTTGAGATCAAAGCAAAAACAAATTGAAACCACGAGATGTCAGAAAGAAAGAAAAATGATACCAACTTTTTGTAGACTAAACTAAACCAAAATGCTTACTTGGATATCTCTTGAGCTCACGCTGAATGAGATCATATGGGAAAGGACAAAGCTGCTCCACTCTACAAATAGCAACATCATTCGCGCCAACTTTCTTCCTCTCGTCATCAAGCTCGTAATAAACCTGCAAAAAATGCAAAATCAAGAATGATTCTAATGTCTTTGCCAATCTGGGGCCAGCAAGAATCATTATATAAAGTGAACAAAGCGTATATACCTTTCCAGAGCAAAGTACTAATCTTCTGATGCCTTCTTCAAGATCAGAGTGATCGTTCTGATCCTTGATTAATCGCTTAAATCTAGTTCCTTGCTTGTCAAAACCTGGGTGGCCTTGGACATCATCAAACTCTGAGAGATTTGATTTGCAGTCTTTGTGACGGAGTAAGTTCTTTGGTGCCATTACAATCAGAGGCTTACGGAAGTCTCTGTGTATCTGCAACGTGAGTGACATTGAGACATTGTAAAATGTTACAAATACAAGAACGAACACTTTGAAACAGGTGAAAACCAGAAAATAGCTCTTACCTGTCGACGCAGAACATGGAAATAGTTGGCAGGAGTGGTGGCATTGACGATCTGCCAGTTACATTCTTGGATTTGATTTCGCATTGTTGGTTCCATGTCTGGTATGACATAGGGATTATCGTCACTCATCTGTAACAGAAAAACATAAGCATTAATTAGAGTCAGGAAGACAACAATTTAGAGCTAAGATACAAAGGAGATTGGATATTCACTAATTCAACACCGTAAGCCCTTAAGGTGTAATAAAGTTTAGAACGGAGTTTACCTGAAGGTAACGTTCCAGCCTCGCACTTGAATGTTCAGGGCCTTGACCATCATAACCATGGGGAAGTAGCATAACAAGCCCGGTTTGACGCAGCCACTTGGCTTCTCCACTGCTGATGAACTGATCAAATATCACCTGAGCTCCATTGGCAAAGTCTCCAAACTGAGCTTCCCATAGCACCAACGAGTTTGGGCTTTCCATTGAGTAACCTAATTCAAATCCAAGGACACCAAATTCTGAAAGAGAACTGCATACAACAAACCAAAACTTCTTAGTAATTCTTTTACAATAAGAATGCTGATTTGCAAGGTAAAAACAAAGGGGATTTCTCTCAAAATGTAAGATCCATTTTTTTTTAGCTTGGGCATAGGCCAAATCTCCATTACACACACTTTCTTGCCAAAACAAGCTAAGAGCAGAATAATCTTTGAGAGTGGTGGAATGGAGCTAAAAGTACCTGTTGCTGACAGTGAACATCTCAGGATCCTGATTCATGATGAGATGATCTAGAGGACAATACTCTTCTCCAGTTTCCTGGTCATGAAGGACAGAATGACGATGACTAAATGTTCCTCGTTCGACATCCTGACCACTCAAGCGGACATGGTTGCCTTCCACAACTAAGGTAGCTAAAGCAAGAGCTTCCGCAAGTGCCCAGTCAATTCCTTCTCCTGATTCAATCATTTGCGCACGTTGTTCATAAACTTTCTTCACCGCTCTGTGAGGCTTGAAGTTTTCTGGAAGCGATGAAATTGCCTTGCCAACAGTCTTAAGTATCTCTGGTTTGACGCTGCAGAAGAGTGTAATGTTTAAGGGACAATAGAACAAGAGACAAGAAAAGACATAAAGGAAAGCATATGACAAACCCTACTCACCCAGTGTTTCTAACACGTGAGATCTGCTCAGGAGACTTAAATCCAGCCCAATTGGTTGAAAGCCAATCTCGTTTTTTAGGTAGATAATCTTTACTAGCAACAAATTCTTCATTGAGGATGGTGTTAACCTTTTCCTGTATCTGGTCGATGTCCTGTTGTGATATTTCACCGCACTCCAAGAGCTTCTTGTGGTAGATTTGAAGCGTCGAGGGGTGACTTTTGATAACCTGTCAAATTGAAAGCGACAAAGGAATTGAAAGAATAAGAAAACCCACAAAGTAATAGTTCCATAAAGGTTTTTGGGTTACATATAAGAAACACAATCTCACGAACCTTGTACATTTTTGGCTGCGTGAAAGATGGTTCATCTATCTCATTATGCCCGAACCTACGATAGCAAACCAAGTCAACAACAACATCAGAATGAAAAGTCTGACGCCACTCAGCAGCAAGCTCGCAGGCATGAACAACAGCTTCAACATCATCCCCATTAACATGGAAAATGGGAGCACTCAAAGCCTTAGCAACATCAGTACAGTATTGAGAAGATCTCCCAGCCCTTGGATCCGTTGTGAAAGCCACTTGGTTGTTCACCACGATATGTATGGTACCACCAGTGGTGTAGTTTGGAAGAGCACTAAGATGAAGAGTTTCGTAAACTACTCCTTGTCCCGCAAAGCTACCATCTCCATGAATCAAAATACCCAAATTCTTGGTCCTGTCTAAATCCTTGGAGTAGTATTGTTTTGCTCTGGTTTTGCCAACAACAACTGAATCTGCAGCTTCCAAGTGACTTGGATTTGCAACCAATGAGAGATGGATTTTTTTCCCACCTCTTGTAGGTCGATCATAAGAGGTTCCCAAGTGATATTTGACATCACCAGTTCCAGTGTAGCCAACTTCGTCTACAGGCCTAATACCACCGCTGAACTCACTAAATATTTGACGAAGTGGCTTCCGAACAACATTACCCAGAACATTCAGTCTTCCTCTGTGAGACATTCCAATAACAATGCTCTCTACTCCAAGATCAGCTGCCCTATCAAACATCTCCTTCATGCCAGGAATCAATGATTCTCCACCTTCAAGCCCAAATCTCTTAGCTGTTGTCCACTTGGTAGCTAAGAAGTTCTCAAACTGAGTACTCCATGCAAGCCGGTCGAGAATCACCTCACGGCGCTCCCTGTTGTACCGCCAAGGAGTTGGTGTTTCAATCTTTTCCCTCAACCAGTTACATTTATCTCGATCAGCAATGTGCATATATTCGAACCCAATATTCCCACAGTAGGCCTGTTCGAGCCTCGTCAATATGGAACGGAGGGTCTGCACCGGCCTGTTCTCAGACATGAATCCGGACATCTGCCACACTCCCAAGAAGAACTCTCTGTCAAGATCAGCCTCTGTGAACCCATAGAGAGCCAAGTCCAGATCCTCAGGGATCTCTCGCTGCTCCAGACCTAGTGGATCCAACTTTGCTTTCATGTGACCATTCACCTGATAAGCCCTTACAAGCAGCAAGAGACGCATACTCTCCTGAATGGTCTGCCCAGAGATGCCAGGAGACGTCGCAGCCTGACCGACAAAGTTCCTAAAGAAATTATCCCAAGACTCATCTACACTGTTGGGATCAGATTCCCAAGCCCTTTGCAGCTCCTCGAGATAAACACTGCTCGTCCCATCTAAGAAGCTATCGGTTAGCTTAGAGAGAGGTACAGCTCGAGGAACTGGAGCACTGTGAGCCTTTGGTCTGTAAAGAGTTGAGTGAAAGCAACGACTTTGAGAAGGAAGGGACCGTGTCCTTGTCGCATATGAACCACCCTGATTCAGAATCCTTCTCACAGCAAGCTTTGTCACACTCGAACCAGCTCGAAACCACACCATTTCAGCAGATCAAAAAAAAAACCCAAGCTTTCAACTTTCAATACCACAATAGCGCATTCAACAAATCGCCGTTCTCCACTGAAAAGAAACAAGCAAAAAGACACGTTAATGACGTATATTGAAATGAAGAATCAGAGAGATTCTTTTTTCCTTCTAACAATCTCTGAAATCAAATTGTCAGACACCGTATAGAAAATCGAAACATCAAGATGACCTAAGATTCGACTCAATAATCTAAAAACAAAGTAGAAAAGTCTCAGACAATCCAGGATCAAAACAGTAGAGAATCTGCGAATCTGATGAGGAAAATAACAGCAGAATGATAGATCTGTCGTCCGATTAAGAGAAAAAATGTGGGACGACTAAGAAGGCTTCATGTTCTCGGATTGAGAAGAAGCGAAACAGAAAGGCGAGAGAGTACCTGGAGGCGGAAGAGAAGACCAGAGGAAGGAGAAGGAGAAGGAGGAAGAGAGGGTTACTTTTTCTTTGCTTCCCCTTTTGAATAGAATAATAATGATAACGCCATTATTGTGATGGAATATGGTTCTATTTATACAAAAGTTAATTATATGGTAATTTTGAACAAATATTTAGGTTTGTGTTTAAGGAAATGAGTCGTTATTAAGATTTGGGATGTTGTTTTCTCATTTTCTGTGGAAGAAATGTCAAACAAATACCATAAACTGAAAGACGTTCATAACGAAAAAAGAAGGTTGTAGTGATTTACTGAATATATTATTTAGAAAAATAGATTTTACAAGTCAAACCAATCCAGATTTATTACGTGAATATTATTTTATTTTTATTGATAAATATGGATGGAGTTTGGAGGGTGGCTAGAAGATGCAGAATGTGGCCCACACTCGTGTGAAACGCCGTCGCAGAAAGAGTCTCTTTGTCCAAATCCCGTTTTCTCGGCGGTCAAAGTGGTGGCGTTTTCCGACAGCTTTTAGACATATACGTACACGTGTTAGAATATTATTTGATGGTTTTATATAAACTACAGTATTTTCGATTGGTGGTGACTCAAAATATGAGCAGTTCATATTGCACCACGACATGGTTATAAAAGAAGCAATAACATTGTCTTCTTTTTTTTTCTTCTTTTCTTTGTCTAAATTTTAAAAAATCAGTATGCCCCAAAAGTTTTATGACCCCCAAATTGTAAAAAAACATTTATTAAGATTTATACTAAAATGTTTATAGCCTCTAAATTCTCAGGATCGGAAAAATGTTTTTTATAGCTTCAGCGAAAAATATTTAATAAAGAAGTTTCATATGGTTTTTATAATTTGCTTTGGTATCCATCAAGAATCGGTTTACATTTTTATTTGGTATACACAAATTGATGTGGCATATATACTCAATTGAACCGGTTTTGTTGCTTTTTGGTACCGATAAAAACCGAACCATGACCTAAATTGCGTTTGAAATCGCCACTCCTATCTCTGCTTCCTCTGCTTCTCCGGCGAAGGTCATTCGTCAATGGCGGCCAGGTTGAACACTTCGCTTCATAACGCCTTCTCTTTGTTAAACCCGTTTAATACTACCCTCAGTACAAGACCATTCTCTTCCAGAAACAGCTTCAGATTTTCCAAAAAGCTCCCTTATTATTCCCAATCTTCTTCCGCGAGGAGAGCCCTCTATTGTACTTCCAGCCTCGAAAATCATGAAAATAGCGTCGACGGAGCTGAGACGTTTGTCCTCACCACTCCTCTTTATTACGTAAATGCCCCTCCCCACATGGGCAGTGCTTACACCACTATCGCCGCCGATTCAATTGCCCGTTTCCAGGTGTTTTTCTCAATCACTCTCTGACCGGCTCTCGAAAAGTTTCAATTTTTTTTCCAGAAATCATTATTGTTTTGTTTCTGTTGAATGGTTAATTTATATGGTGGTTCTTGTTTGTGTAGAGGCTGCTTGGCAAGAAGGTTATCCTTATCACAGGAACAGATGAGCATGGTGAGAAGATAGCTACCTCAGCAGCTGCTAATGGGCGGAATCCTGCTGAGCATTGTGATCTCATTTCTCAATCTTATAGAACTCTTTGGAAAGAACTCGATATAGCTTATGACAAGTTCATCAGAACCACTGATCCTAAGCATGAAGCAATCGTAAAAGAGTTCTACGCTCGAGTTTTCGCAAACGGTGATATTTACAGAGCTGATTATGAAGGTCTTTACTGTGTTAACTGCGAGGAATATAAGGTTTGTTTTTTAAAAAAAATGAGGAGAAAAGGTTTTTACTTTCTGGTCTGTGGCACAAGTTTATAAGTTTGGTTTGTTTTCGAAATCTGCAGGATGAGAAAGAGCTGCTTGAAAATAATTGCTGCCCTGTCCATCAAATGCCATGTGTTGCAAGGAAAGAAGATAACTACTTCTTTGCTCTATCGAAATATCAGAAACCTCTCGAAGAAATTTTGTCCCAGAATCCTCGTTTCGTGCAGCCTTCGTATCGTCTAAACGAGGTGAGACGCAATCTTCGAGTTCTCTTTCTTTGTAGTAGTGCTTGTGGACCTTTGGTGATACATAATATTCAGAATAGCACAAGGGTTTGATGTTAGAGGATTCTAGCTCATTCTGTTTTAATCCTTTTCTAATAGGCTTTTTTGTAGGTGCAAAGTTGGATAAAGAGTGGCTTAAGGGATTTTTCCATTTCTCGAGCATTAGTAGATTGGGGAATTCCTGTTCCTAATGACGATAAGCAAACCATATATGTTTGGTTTGACGCTCTACTGGGGTAAACTTCTTTTCTCTTTTCCTTGGAGAGTTATATATGGTTAGTGCGCAAGTCTTCATCATGTCTTAGTAAGCATCCAAGTACAGGCTCTTGTATCAAATTGTGAGATTAAATTCTAATGTCATTTCTTTTCTCTTTCATTACAGTTACATATCAGCTCTAACTGATGACAATGAACAGCAAAATCTAGACACTGCAGTTTCATTAGGCTGGCCTGCTTCTTTGCATTTGATCGGGAAGGTATAGTTTTATACGCATTATCAAATCCAGTGATATTAATCTGATTCACCTTCAATATCTGCTTATAATTGATTACTTCTGGAGTTTTTGGAAATTTCTTGGAAACAATAACAATCCTGTGGTCATTAAATGTAATTGATGATTTGTTGTATTTTTGGATTCAGTTAATTGAAATGAAATGAAATATAATGTAGTTAAATGATTAGGAGGTAACTTTTGTTTCTAGCTTATCTTTTCTGGATTGCGGCAAGAAGTACATTCTTCTTCACCACACATGTGTTTCCAATTTCATGAGTTTATATTTGTCTATTTGATCATATCGTTGCAGGATATTCTACGGTTTCACGCCGTCTACTGGCCAGCTATGCTAATGTCTGCTGGTCTGAACCTTCCAAAGATGGTGTTTGGCCATGGATTTCTGACAAAGGTACGTAACCAAAAAAAACTCTTTGTTGCTGCATATTTCGCCTGTTTTATGTTAAATCAAAGCGTCCTTGTTCTTGCCAACTTCCTTTAGTTATACTTACATGTGAGGGATATTGGATTTGTCTTTATGATATCATTGCTTCCATGATTTTATCAAATTATAGGATGGAATGAAGATGGGAAAATCGTTGGGGAATACTCTGGAACCTTTTGAGCTGGTTCAGAAGTTTGGACCAGATGCTGTCAGGTACTTCTTCCTTCGGGAGGTGGAATTTGGAAACGATGGGGACTATTCAGAAGACCGCTTCATTAAAATTGTCAATGCACATCTTGCCAACACGATAGGTTTCTTAACTCTACTAAAACTAACTCTTTCAATCTCCCTTAGCCTTTTGGTTATGAAGTACGGAACTGATTTCTAAAAATGTTAATTGCATTTCTCTTCAGGAAATCTCCTTAACCGTACTCTTGGCCTTCTTAAGAAGAACTGTGAGTCCACTTTAGTAGTAGATTCGACTATGGCAGCCGAAGGAATTCCTTTGAAAGACACAGTGGAGAAGCTGGTAAAAGTTCCAATGACATCTCTTATCTCTCTATATATTTTTCCCTAAACGCCTTTTGTCTCTCTAATTGCTTCAGTAGGTCAATCCTTCATCTCATATTGTACCGTTTTTTTCGATTAAAAGGTTGAAAAGGCGCGGACAAACTATGAAAATCTGTCATTATCATCGGCTTGTGAGGCAGTGTTAGAGATTGGAAATGCGGGAAATTCTTACATGGATCAACGTGCACCTTGGATGCTTTTCAAACAAGGTGGTGTCTCAGCAGAAGCTGCAGCCAAGGTCTTATCTTCTTTCCCAATTACTCTTATTCATACAAAACAAAGGATTCGTTACCAATTTGATGGTTAGAGGATCAGGTAAGTGACGGTTTTGTGCTGATGATTACAGGATCTGGTGATTATACTGGAAGTAATGAGAATCATAGCGGTTGCATTGTCCCCTATCGCGCCTTGCTTAAGCCTGAGGATATATTCGCAGCTTGGCTATTCAGTTGATCAATTCAATAGCATAACATGGGTAAACGATCTCCTGTCATCTGATTTAAACTAAAACTCACTAGTTTTGCTTTGATTGTAATGGTTTTTCTTTCTTTAGAGTGACACTAAGTGGGGAGAGCTAAAGGGCGGACAAGTAATGGCGCAAGCGAGTCCTGTTTTTGCAAGGATCGAGCTGAATGCAGAGAAAGATGAAGAGGAGCAGAAGCCAAAGGATAGTAAGAAAAAGGGAAAAGCTAAAGTCAAAGTAGAGCAAACTCAGAGTGTCGCAGAAGCTTAATCGCAAAATCAACATAAACTGATTACAGTATTCCTCGTATCTCTTCAACTCCATGTTGTTTCATCTCCATCCATTTACGAAACTGTAAATTTTTATGGCTTCGTTTGTAACTTTCAGTAGTTTTGATTCAACAAATCATTGTTTTTTTTTTTGTTTACAGAGTCGTTATATTTGGTATAAGACAATTTCAAAGTATAGTAACCTCTGACGACTCAATTCAATTCAATGTTTCATCGGCTGTAAATTGAGACTTCATAGTTCTAATTCATCAAACTTGTTATCTTCTTTCTTGATTGATTCTTATATATATTATATATTGTAAAGTTCTTAAACACAATAGTTCCATAAACAATGTTAACAAAAGACTCTGTTTTTATCTTTAAGAATCAATAAAGGTGAAAACGAGAGCCTGTAATGAGAAAACAAGCGACTCGAAAACCAGAGAAGCAAGAAGAGAAGGCGAGGAATATAAAAGCAGCAAAGCCTAAGCCAATGGCTACATCTGACTGCAAGCAGAAAGCTTTGTTGGCCGTACACGTGTCACCTCCCCTCATCGTTCTAGCTAATGCTGCTGCCGCCGATCCTGCCGATAGCAACAGGTAAGAGAACACCTGCCGATAGATACCAATCTCAAGTTATTACACACACACATAAATAATTGTAATTGCAAATGTTTATTGTTGCTCACTTTCAACTTTTATGTCTTGTCTCTTTTGTTTTATATAATGTCTCTATCTATTGAAAAAGCAATTTACATTTTAGATTATTTGTTGTCTAAGAAGAAAAATTAAATTTCATTTTACATCTCAAACTTCATACCAAACCTCTATTTGCTTCAATTGATTGAAGCATTAGTAGATAACCAAAACAAGTGTGCCGAGGGAAAAATCAGTATTTGATTAATTATTTTAATTGGGGTTAATTAAAATATCAAGTTAATAACAATAAAAGAATTAACTCGATTGGAAAATTGGAAGCAATGATTGAAACATTATTTAGCTTAAAGCAGGATTTTTTAATTAATCACCTGGTCATGCCCAAAATCGAACCAGACTTGAAAAGCTTCAGGCCATAAGGTAGTTTCTCTGGAAAATTCCCAAACGCAAGTTCCCATTTCGAACACCGAATATAACGCCACGATCGCGTTTGCCACGGACACGAATCTGCAACAACAACGCCCGATTCTGATCTCAGTAGCCAAATTCCAGATTCGCTCATGATTTTTTGAAAATTGAGGCAGTGAAGAAAGGAGAATCGAACCTGAAAGCGTCGAAATCGTACCAGTGAGGTGAACCGGAGCCGCGGGAATTGGTGAGCATGAAGACGGCGGAGGCGACTGAGAAGGAGAAAGAGGCGAGGCGGAGGAGGAGGATCAGGGAATTAAAACGGCGGAGCTTCTGAGCTGCGACGGTTGAGTGGAAGTGAGTGCGGTCCCGCGAGGTCGGAGATTCGCCGCTACGGAAGGCATGCGGCGAGCGCATGGCGGAGGAGATGGATTCTGGTTAACTGTGATGATGAAGAAGAAGAGAGACGAAGACTCATGAGAAGTGCGGCGGTTTTAAAGTGATTTGGTTGCAGTCACGAGGCATTAGAGAGAGAGAGATAAGAGAGAAGAATGAGAGGGAAAGTGATGCAAAAAAGGAGAAGGGCAGAGAAAAGGAAAAAATTTGTTTGATAACCGGCTGGTTTAATCTCGCTTTCTCGATTTTTTCTGGTTTAATTGTTCGTGGTTCGGTTAGTTGCAATGGCCTTACCCTGTGGTGTATAAGGATGGAAATGAACAAATTAAAGAAATTTTGTAATAACGGAAGTGTGTCTTAAAAAATTCTAAAGCAAACAGAAAAAACAATAAGATTATCTTAACTATTACTATGTAAATGATTTGTTAATACTTTGAATTTCATCAAAAAATTCTGAAATGGAATGAAGAAAGTTGAAAAACTTGACTACACGAAAAAATTTGTGAAATGATTTGTTAATCATTCAGTCTTGTTGAATGGGATTGGTAAAAGAAATTCGATTAGTACTTACTTTTTTTTAAAGTCTATGTTGGAGAATCTAGATTACAAATCAAATTGACGGTCTGCAAATTTGTAAAACTTCATTGAAGTAATGTAAAATGTATTCATATGGAGAATATATATGTATAAAAAATGACCAAGTCAACTTTGTATGCGTTTATAATAACTTTCCTATTTGTAAAGTATTTCACCATTTTGGGATTTTAATTAAATTTTATTTCAAACAAAAGATAAAACGTTGTAACGGTCCCAAATAATTAATGCAAATGAGCTCTTTTTCTTGTAGTGGTCAGAGCGATACGACCAAATGGTTGAGAGGTCGAGACACTGTAGTTTGGAAAATATGTGAAACCCGGGTTTCACATAACACAAGACATTGTCTGTCTAATCATTAAAGAAAGCAATATATGTATTACTATTATATTTCAAAGAGTGGATTAGGTACACAAAGGCAATAAATCCAAACCTTCTTTGTCTCTCTTTATATGTTTGTAACAGAAACTGTGTTAAAGTAATTAATGCCAGAGTCGTTAAAGAAAGTTTGAAAATGACGTGTAATGCATATTTTAGATAATGAGAAGAATGATAAGTTTTTGTTTCGAATTTTTGACATTTGGCAGTTAAAACAGAATTACCGTTCGTTAAAATAAAGATACTAGCATGGTGACGTAAAAAGTATTTTGTAACCGATAACCAGAATATATAATTTATATAGTCGAGAGTTAAAAATATCAGATCAAAACAAAATTAATAAGGAATATGAAAACGAATCCATTAACGAGAGCAAAAATATAATCCTAAAAGGTGGAGTGGATTTGATTCCACCACAATATTCCAAACCTTAAAGACGAACCCAAAACCAAATAAAGAAAATAAGCTTTTGAGCAGTCAGATTCATCTGCTGCTTCAAGATGCTTCTTCTTACGCTCTCTCTTCACCTAGAATCGAAATTTCTACAACACCAGAACAACGCAAGAGAGATGTTCATAGCATTTCTTGCGATCTTCGAACACAGCGACTCACTTTCTTCCTAAACTCTGCTCTGTTGTCTCTCCATTCTTTTGCAGCTTCCACATTCGCCGGTGACTCATCATTTGGACCCGAGAGCATTGATATGATACTTAGTACAATGCTTTCTACCTGCACCATACACAAACCCATTAGCTCTCAATCATATGATCTAATAAAGAGATAGCTAAAAAAATACTAAGGATGAGGAGGTTTAGAACAAAGACATCGGAGAGTAGTTTATGGTCAAACGTGTATCCACACAAGCATTTTTCCTAAAGACGTTAAAATATCTAATATCGCACCATTCTGCAGAGTGTTTCAATTCCCAAATTCCAAATTCCATAAAAACTTGAAAAGCAAGTGGCACAAATGCAGTGTATATGATGCATTCGAAGAAAGCCAAGTTACATAGCAGACCAAAGAAACTCAAACCCGAGATTAACTTAACCCTGGTACTAGTGTACTGAAGCTAAAACGGTGAGCAATATGAAACGAAACGCTTACCGTATGGACAGGGGTCCAACGTTCTGATGCAAGCTCGTATCCAGTAGGATCGTCACCAGGAGGATGAAGAATCGATATGCAAACTTTCCCGTCAGAATAAACTGCAGTTCGAAGGTTTTAAACCATCAGGAGACTCAATCTAAAAGCTGAAGAAGGGAGAGAGTTATTTTGCAGAACAAGCACTCACCATTTGGATGCCACATCTCCGAGGTGAACTTCACAGATGGTGGACCATTAGGATAATTATCTGGAAACGTCATAATTGCATTAAAAAAGCCTCCTTCACTGCAATTAGAGAATAACGTTTTAATGCAATTAGAACCAATCAAATACCGCAAGATAATGAATCAGCTAAGCAAATGCAATACAAAGATTCATGCCGTAAACTACAGTTTGATCTAACGAAACAACCAAATCAATGCACAATTTGAGATATACAGATCCCGTAAAGAATAAAATAGAAAGACACATTATCTAAACAGGCTTACATGAAGAGTCTACTATGCTCTCTGCTGAATCGAGAAGCTAAGAATTTCAAGAGACACAACAAAAAAAAGTGAGAAATAAGAGAAGACAGAAAACTCACTACAAAGTATCAGGCGGACCCATAATCGAGACGCTCCACTGAAAAACGTCATTCTCATCAACGAGCCCAGCAGAGAAACCATCAACAGGGTTCTTGCACAGATCTGAAAGGAACCAATAAAATTAGTTAAACCCCAAAATCGAAATTCCAGCTCGATAAGAGATCCAATCACAAAAATCAAAACCATTCAATCGAAAAAATGCGAGAGCGAATTCAAAATCAGAGAAACCCCAGATCGATAATGAAAAGCGAAACAAAAGAGAAAAAACCCGTAGACGGATGGAACAAAGGAGAGACCTTTGAGCTGCTTCTGCAGAAGAAGGCTTGCTTGGTTCTTTGCCATCGCAAGCCACCGGCGATTAGAGAGAGAACTAGATTCGGTGAGGAAGATGAGGGAAGCGAAGGACTTGATGATGATATAAAGATGGTAGAGAAACCGTCTAAATTTACTCAAGGGTTGTTTCACGATTAAAAAACAAAAACAAAAAACAAAAAAACAACAAGGGCGGTGTATATATAGTTTCGAGAAAAGATAAATTTTCTCGAAAAATCTTGTCAATGAAAAATATTTTTTTTTAAAAGGAAAATCTCCAATAACGTTTTAGGGAATGCACAATTTTATTTAACACTTTTTTATTATTTTTAAGAAAGTGTACTTTTCTTTGTATTCTAGATAATAATACTAAGAGAGAATACTTTTGTAGAAGGTTAGAATAGTTTAACTGAATGCAAATAATTTTGATGATCAATTGGTTATTTCGTTCCTTGTAGATTGTATACAAACATGCTTCCCAACACATTCTAGAGATTAGATAAACTTTTGTTTGAATAATTAAGGAGATTTCATTAAGAAAAATTAGTTTGAAACATGAAGAAATATTAGATTTTCACATCCTAATCACAGTAAAGAAAACAAATTATTTCGAATTTCTTTGTTTAGATTACATAGGAGGCAAAAATACGAATGTCCAACTTCACAGTTGTGTTGTAATCTAAACAAAGAAATTCATATTTATTTTGTAGAGGTTTGAAAAATTCGGTAAGATTGAATATTCAAAATGACCGTAAGATTAAAAGAAGAGTGTGGTAATAAGATTTGAAGGCATGTGGAAGAAAGTGAGCGATTCGTATACGCTACAATATGAAACGTACATTTAAAGAAAAGAAAAGAAAATAAAATATAAAAAAGAAAAGAAGAAGAAGAAGAAGAAATAATAGAAATTTTGTTTATTATAAAGTGAAACTAGAAAGATGCCCTTTGGGCCTAAAGCTGCATTGGTATGGAGAACGAGACTTGAACATATGCTTCTCTATTCCTTTACTTTTTCTTCATTTTGACGCATTTATTATTTTTTTACTTTAATTATTTCGTACATTTCCTAAATATTAATGTTATTTTGCAAATATGGGAATGAGTGTATGCTTTAAAAAAAAAACTACTTTAACTCTAATGGTAATGGATGGGAAAGAGAGTGGTATGATTTTGGGAAAGAAACACTTTATTTGAGGGCATTAGTTATTGCAAAAGCAGATCCAAAAGGCCCAGATTCCACAATCCCTTCGAGATTGCCACTCATTATGCTACCACTTATTCTCATTTAATTAATTAAACCAAATTAAACCGGAATTTGGCCCGGTTCTATATTGTCCCCATTCAGAATTTCATTTTGAACTTGTTTTCATTATTTTATTTTCATAAAACGTAGATTATTTTTTTCATTATTTAAAAAAAAAGCATTGATTTTGTAACCTTTAATGTAATGTTAATTAGGGATCTTTTCATATTTTTACCTTATGGCCTCACTATATCTAACGAGCTTATTATTGTTCTTAAAACTCGCAATATCTAATATTATAAAAGAAATTATATAATTTTGTTTCATTTGTATTTACTTGTAAGGTGTTAATTTAGTTTCATATAAAAAATCACATTTATATACAAGAACGGTTTATAAAAATATAATTTAGAAAATCTTTGAAATTGCCTAAAATTCAACGACTACTCCATTGCTATTTATGTGGAATCTGGCAAATAAAGAAAAGAAAATCAAATATGATAATCTCTCTCTCTAAGAATATGTTGTATAAGTATGTATATGGATGTATGTACCTATATATACCTGTACTTTTTACTCATAGATCTGCATCATGGTCTTATGCTAGTTTTGTCCCTCGCGACAAAGAGTTTTGCATTGTTTTTTAGCTTGTCTTATTGCTTTTGTTTTTCTTCTTTTCACATTATTTCTTTCTTTGTCTTCTTCTTCTTACTAGCGTTTGATTTCTTCGATCTTCGATGGCATACGGCATACCAAAAAATACGACATTTTATTTCTGAAAAGTTTACCATATTAAGCAACTGTGATTCTAAATTCACCATGAGTTTTTAATCACATGGTTTTCTTTTTATCATGCCAAATGCAAATACGATATTCTGGATTAAGCATGTTTAACTATAGGTTTAAAAAAATATTTTGCAATACATGTAAACCACTGTCATCAATCTAGGTTTTTACCAATCCCCTTTTTGTTTCATACGCGCGTGATGCTTAACAGAATTTTTGGTTTGAAAACAAAAGTTTATTGATCATTTGGATATGATTAGAAGAAAGACATGGACTATAGACAAACAAATATATTGTTTGACAGCAAATAAGACAAACATATATAATTGTAAGGATGTTAGAAAGCCGTCGTTTAAATGATATATCCAGCTAAATGACACTCTACGTTAAAACAAACATATTCGTATATATAATAATTTGGCTCCCCTTAATTAGTGTTATAGAGGTTTTGGAAATAATTAAAGCACAGAGGGAGTAAGTGAGCAGAGCCGGTTTTCATTTTTATAAAACCGCAAGCACAAACAAAAAATTAGATCATTTTGTATATTTTTTTTCCAAAGATAAAACTTTTTTTCTTATAAACTTTTTAAATATAAATAAAAACGCAGTTTTTTTTATAACAATATTCTTTCGTTCAAGCTGTTAGGTGATTGTTGTCACACCTTATGACTAGGTCCACTAGGAACCAAATAACCCTTTTTAGGAGATTAATGATCCATCTACCTAGTTATATATCCTTATCGAGTTGTGTAAATAAACGTCATATTCTTTAGTTTATTAGATTATAATTTCAGTGTTATAAATAGGTTTGGGTTGTGGATCAGATCCACCCCACATGACCTATCTTGCTACGGGTTCGAGTTAAAAAATTTGTTTACAATTTATCCACTAAACCCGTTTAACTGAAAACCATGACCTGCACCTGCCTCGCAAAAATAACGCGGATCCCGCGGGTAGGACAAGTAACAAGCAAAAAATTTAAAAATTAGAAAATGAGTAAACAACATACATTTTGGTTTAAAACGTAAAAACAACACACAATTCTAACCTACAATATCAAAACAACACAGCATTTAAACATAAAATAATGACAAAAAATTTTAAATGTGAATATCCGTAAACCCGCTTTAAAAAAAACGTAACCCGTATTCACCCTACATTATATTAAAACGATCTGCACCCATCCCGTAGATAAACAAAATTTTATTTTTTGTATCCGCACCCACTCCGAGACGGATCTAACAAATCGGGTCCCGCGGATTTTGAACTATATTTACTCCAAACGTAGTTATAGAACAATACTTTTTTGTAAGTTTTTTTTATTCAGAAATAGATGCAAATGCAAACAAAATTGCGTTTCACAATTTAGTCATATACAATACATATTGGATCCGTTCCATGAATAAGATAACAATGGGAGTTTCCCGCGGGTTATGAAAAATTTAAAGCCCTGATATGTTTTTCTTCTTTCGAATGTTTAATTTGTCTCTGAAAGGGAAAAAGGAAAAAGACGACACTATCTTTAAGAAATAAGGAATCAGAATATAAGTTGGACGAAAGAAGCATATCATATCCTTATATATATAATAACTCAAGTGTTATTGCAATAGTTTTATAGCATAACTGTACTCGACATAATTTATTATTTTGGTCATGAAATCCGATTTAATTACTTTTGACATGTATTACATTCTCCATAAAGGTTTGCAAGAAATTGACAATTCGATATAGTTATTCAACAACACACACACAAAAAAAAAGTTACCACTATCAATTCCTTAATTCGTACATAACCCACACCTCTATTTATATAGCCAATAACACCAATTCTGATAAAACATACTCACACTTTGAAGATCTTCTAAAAGATCAGAAAGATAATTTTATAACCATACCTTTCCCTTGAGCCCCAAAATTAGCCTCTGGATCATATATATATATATATAGCTCCATCATCCATGGTTTGATCTCTCCTCACTAATATATAACTCCCATGACAAGCGATCCATGTACAACCCAACCAACAAAAGAATCATCAAGAATAGAGCTGAGTACTTAGAAGGAGAGATGATTGGTTGAGTTGTTGGAGCTGAAACCGGTCCAAGAACTATTATTGCTGCTAAGACCTCCCCATGATGTGTATTCATCGTTCCCTGCGGTTTTTATGTTAATGTTCCCCAAAAAGTTTCTAGATAAGTTATTCACTCCGTTACCATTCCTATCCGGATCCTGATCATTCTCTTCTGCTTTCACATTTCTCGCTTGTGCGGCCTGATCTCCCCTTAAAGCCATATCCATCAAGGGTTTAGACCTTAGCTGAGTAGAATAATCACTACTCTCTTGTTGAGGATTAGCTTGGTTGACACCTTCATTGCCTTCTAGTAATGGATACATCACATTTGAAGATTGTTCCAACCCTGTAGTGTTTATCAAGAAAGGGAATTGCTGAGATTGTTGTAATGAAGATATTCTCCATGGATCCAAGATCCCACCACTAGAACTCATCATCCCGCTCATCGTGTTGCTTATCTGATCCAATCCAATGTTGCTTGAATTGTAATCTCCAAGGCTTTGGAACGGAGGCAATATGGGTAAGTTGGAACTAAACCCCGGGATTTGGCCGTAACTAAGAAACTTGCTAGGGTTTGAGTAACTTGGGTGAGAAGTAAGCGGTGAAGTAGTATTATTGTTATCAGCCGAAACCACGACCGTAGATTTCGATCTCCCACCGCCGTTGGATTTGCTTCTCTTGTTCCTCCGGAAGCCTCCTCCAACAGGAACATTCCTCAGTGCACCGCCACGCGTCCAATAACGGCGACATGTCTTGCAGAAGTGGCGAGGCTGAGTAAGGTTGTAGTTATTGAAGTAACAGAACTTAGTATTGGTGGAGTCACACCTAGGGCACTTCAGAGCTGCTTCAGGCAATGGGACTTTCGCGATCCGAGCACGTTCCACCATTGAATTCACCCTGGCTTGGCTCGAGCCAGCCTGAGAAGCCGGGGGTGATGAGAACTGTGGTATATTGAAATTAGGGTTCTGGTCAGATGTAACATGGTCTAGCTGTTGTGTGTTTCCTTGCTGCATATTTACATAACACTTAGTTTTTAGGAGTATGATGAAGCATAAACGCTTTTTAAAGATACAACTCGAGCTTGAAACATTGGTCGGAGACAAAAGAAAATATATAGAGAAAATTGTTTTACTTTGACAAAATATGCAGATTTATAATAGCCTTTCAACAAAGCTGCAGAAAGAAGATGGATTATTATTAACTCAAATTAAAGTCGTAGTAACTTTTATATTTTATTTTTGTTTAGTCCTATAGCTGAAAAAAGAAAAGGGTAAATGCTAAAACAAAGAGAAAATTCATCCAGTAAGAGATTTAGTTGGGGAAAAGAAGAAGTAAGTCTTGAAATACAAAAAAAACAGCCAAATGAATCATCATTAGAAAATTTCATGGTATATTCGAGAAGATAAGAAAAGATGGGTTTTATATATCAACTATGGAATATCTATAAGTATATTCGGGCGTCAACAAAGAAGAATAAGAAGCAAGTTAGCAATTTTGTGAAAGAAAAATCTCAAGTTCTTATATATATGATCGAACTTGGAGCAATAGAGAAAGGGATCAAAAACATGTAGTATCATAGATTGATTACCTGCTGCCAGTTGTGTGAATCGAACTGATTCATTGGAAGAGAAGAGAAAACCATATTCGAAATTATCTTTAGATTGCTTTCTTTGTAGGTACAGTTTGCAGATATGGTGGAAAATTACATCACATGAGGAAGTAAGTATTGATCCAGAGAGAGAGAGAGAGAAGAGAGAAAGAGAGAAGGGAGGAGCTGAAAGAGATAAAAAGAAGAAAAGAAGTTTCCTTATTTAATATATTTTGTGTTTCTTAACTCTTTTTTTCTTCTATATTAATTCTCTTTTTTTCTCCTTTCAACTTTCATCATTCTCTTACGCTCTTTTTTTCTTTTTGTTTTCATCAAAAACCTTCTTATTTATTGCTAACCTTTTTGGAATTAAGTGTAGATTTGAACAAGTTTCACTTTGCTTATTTTTCCAAGTCAATCATCTATGTCCGTCATTGTTTCTTGGTTGTATCATTATATATTTGATCAAATATGTATACTAATTTTAATTTCGCACGCTGCTTAGGGTACTAAATTTTTTTGTCCAATATGTTTATATCTTTATTGTATGAACATGATATTTGTGATGTAATATTATAATTTATGTGTACATATTTTTTTTCCACAACATGTATCATGTGGGTTTAAACTTGAGTAATGAGATAAAAATAGGATTGTGCTCAACAACATTTATACTGTAGGTTTAACGAAGTGTTGACACATAAGCTACACCAACTACATCAGTCTGTAAGTACACAACTTATTCTTTTAATTTTAAAAATATGCTAATGTACCACATGTATATATATATATATATGCATATTTATCAAAAATCCTAAATCCGAAACATATTATATGTGTTTGTTAAGAATGTGTCTTACAGAGATAGATCTCGTCGCTATGCGATTGATCAAATCACTTCTCTACAACATTTCGTCGAAGAAACAAAATATATATCATATATGTGTAATGTGTATCTCCCTTATCAATCAGTGAGCAAAAGACAAGTGAAATCTAAGTTGGTAGTCTGGTGCATAATTCACTCCTTGTCCGATGCGATCCCAATTCCTTTAATAGAGTATATATTTATATATTATCTCAGGAAGAAAGAAAAATATAGTATTTCATGAGAAAGGATAATTTTACGATTAACATATAATGTAAAGTAGATTTATTTTATGAGAGAAACGATAAGGACAGAGAGTTTTCTTAGCATGTAAGCTTTTTTTTTGTTGCATACGTTTACAGTGGTGCCCAAAAAGAGATGTGAAGAGCGAGAGTGGCCATGCAGAGAGAGAAACCCTAGGTACCTTCATTCATTTTTATATTAAAAAGGTCAAAGAAACAACGAGGGAGGCGAATAATTAGATTAATTAAAAAATCAAAAAGATTTTGAATCAATAAAGAAACAAATAAAGGTGAATTGGTTAGTGGGGTGGTCTTTGGTGGAGTTGTCACAATCGAGTGTACCTTTTGTTTTCCTCGGGTAGGACCCAAATTTTGTTTTTCGTAGTATTATTATCGTTATTATTCTTAACATTATTGTCACTAATGTAGTTTTTTTTCATATGGATATAATAGCCTCTGCATGGAGAGATTTTTAGATTCCGAAAATTTAGTCTAAAAATAATGTAGAATTCTTTACGAGTTTTCTTTTTAAAAAATCTTATGAATCTTTGTAATTTCCTCAAAATCTCTAGCACTACTAATAGAGGATATGATTTGAAAGAAAAGTTTTAGATTTTGTGATCCAGTTACATGCTTTATTTTGTTGTTGTTGAGAACATGCTCTTACATCGTATATTACATTTTAAAATATTTTTACTCAATTTATTTTGTATTTATATTTTCTTAAACGTTTTTATAATTCCTACATGTTCGAATTTAATGCCTATGTATATACCACACATTGTTTCTGTATTGTAAATAAAGTAAAAATATGTTATGGAACCAAATTTTATATACTTAATTACGGAACCGGATTTATGTATTTGAGAACTAAATAGAAATGCAGGAGAAGATAATATAATTAAACTATGCTCATTTGGGTAGGTTATAACACAAAAGTAAAACTATGAAGCATAAGCCAGCAAATCAAATCATGATGATTCGACATGGATGTTTCTTTTTTTTTTTCTTGAGACTTGACGTGAGCCATGTACACCCTAACATAACTTGCCGATAAAACTTTATTTATAGACAGGAAAGAAAAAAGATATCGAATTTATTAGTTATCAGTTTATTATTTGATGATAATTTATGTTTACAAATGCGAAGGGTACGTAAGATAAGGAAAGACAGACATGTTGTAGGAAGGTGTCCCAGTGCGCAATTTTTAAAAGAAAGATTTGTGGTCCAAAGTTTGATATCAAACCTTCTTTTCAATGGACCATAACAGCAAACATCGCTAACTATATAATTCAGAATCAAGAAATATCTAATAATATATAATTGATCATTTATATATATTTATCGATCGAAAAAGCTAGGGAGAAAAAGTTCTCACTATTTCTATATAGATACATAATATTTCATGAATTATCTTAGTAGTAGAACGGTGTGACTTTATTTAATCCGCACTACGTACGCAAGGTTCTTTAAACTCAAAGAAAACAAACCTTAGTATCTTATTACGTAGCAGCACGTAAAACTTCGACCTACATGGTTTCAGATTGTCGTGCTAATGAGTTTTGCACCAATTAAATGATTGATTAATCCAGCACATGTAGGTTATTAGATACTAATCTCCAGTAACATGACAAGAGGCTTTGATGAAGTATATATATTAAGATAGTTCTATAAATTCGCAAATAAAAACTATATACTGTCAATGAATAATTTTTTTTTTTATCATTGTTCTCTTATCCATCGATCACCAATAAATTTGAACATTGGAAGGAATATCAATTCCATTAAGAGCAAATATTTCCCATTTTTAAGATTCAAAAGAAAAAAGGTATTTCCCATTTTTCTTTGATTCTCTCTAACACATGTTAGATTAGACTCATACCAAGAAAATTCAGCAAAACCTGAGAAAGGACCAGCCATTTAACCTCATCTAACCATTTTCTCTTCAATTGAATGTAAAATTATGTTCAAATCCTAAAAAAACATCTTTAAAATGAATGCTACTTTGAATTTTTGAAGATTTCAATTACAAAGCAGAGTTGGTTTGTAAGAATATATCTTAGTTTCTTAGGGACTTTGTGTGGCAAGCAACATAGCCAAGCCCTCGTCATAAGAGTTACCTCCAGCTATGTGTATCGAACTCAATACCATTTCTGTTTTTGACTGACTCAGTTTCACTAGCTTTTTTGTTTTTCGGCTGTCTCATCCAATCAACTCTCTATGTCTAGTCATTAGTTTCTTTTTCATATCAATTACGAAATGATCAAACCAAGACGATCAGAAGAACCTCCAATTAATTTAAATTATTTGGAAAGTTGGATGAACTTGAAGATATGGAAAGCAAGAATAGAAATGCTCAAGAAACAACATATCTATTATACAAGAACATAATTACACATTTGAGGTTTTAGAGAAATGTCGTTATAAACATGTTATAAAATTATTGAAAACATTTGTTAATTGATTTTTCGGGTAATGGTTAATATTACTTCAAGAAATAATGTTTGGTATTGTATAGAGTCATCATTAATTTGGCTTACAAAAGTTGAAAACTTTGTTCAGAAGACAGAGAATGGAATTAACAACTTTTACTCGATCTATTAGAAACAGTTTATATTAATTAATTTTGAAATTTGTTTTAAGAAAATATAAAAACAGTATGAAGAAAATTTGATGTAGATCTCAAATCTATTATAGTTTTTTATGTATGAACTTTTTTAATATTTTTTAAAAGGAGCACTTCTTTGATTTTGTAAAGAAATTTATATTCTTTAGAAGAAGTTCGTCTTTATGGAAATGTGCATGTGTCTATTTTACTAATAACTCATTTTCATGCAACTGATGTACACCTCATGAGCCCATATCCATGGTGATAAAGCAACACCTTCTTTACAGCTTTTTCTGCATCCATATTCCATGCACATCTACATATAATATATACTACTAACTGATACAATGTCCTTATATAATTTGATCTTAGTCTCCAAGATTTTTTAAAATGTGAAAATTTGATATAGCATATTTGGAAATAGTTGTCACGTGCCATTCTTTAGTAGAAGATTCCTAGATTCCAACAAGAACATGCGCATTTACATTTTTAAGAGATAACTAAAGCTGCAATTTTTGTTTCTCTCTTCTTTTTTTTGGTTTAATTGGTGCAATATTTGATATACAATAGTCGGAAAGATGTGATAATCTATTTAACTGGCACACGATTTTCTAGTTAAGTGTTTTGTGCTAGACTTGTGTTGCCACTTCTACACCCATCTTTAAAGTTACACTTGTAGAGTAGAGTAAGATAGATGAATGATCAAGTTATGGTAGATTATAATTCTTTCTTGTAGTATGTAAGATGCGAAGTATTACACATCATCTACTGATTAATCTATATATTGTAATCAATCTGACTAATCATGACCATATCCTAATTATCAATACTTTGTGTTTATCATTTTGTAATTTTGACTCTAGTTTTATCCTCATCCCGTTCCAGCTGAAACTTGAACTTTTCAAAATTTTGTAGTATTTTTGTCTTAAAGTTATAAAATTTACACACTAAAGTAAACAATCAAACATTAAATTTACACTACCTCGAGTACAAGTTCAATTAAAAAGATGTATCTTGATTCAACTAAAGTACATATTTCCTCTTCCAACGAACAACGCTCTCATCTTACACTTTAATGTGTTCTTTTAAAATTGACTACTTTTGATGACCCACTATACATGATTCAACCTAATTTGTTGCCTTTGCCATCAATTTTCTTGTTAATTCCAAATATAGGCTAGAAGATGGAGCTTTGTACTAATCACTGATTAAACACATTATACGATTACCAACAACAACATAGGATATTGCCTCTTTATACCTTGTTGTAATGTTGAGTCTTTTTTTTTTTTTTTAGCTAACTTCTAATAAGTATTCGAATATGTATGATAGAATATGTTAAAAAAAAAAAAGAGGCTGATGGAGCAAAATGAAGGTATCAAACTAAATGGGTCCAAAAGTTCTTAAGTTGGGAGATTTGTTAGTTGTCCTACTCCCAACTACACAACTTCAATGCCCAATCTCATCTTCTTCTTCTTCCTCTCTATTTAATTTTCCTTATCTCTTACATTTTCCTCATCTGGGTCTTCCTCGTTTTCTCCGCTTTAAGCTATGAAAGTCACCGTCGTCTCCCGTAGCGGCAGAGAAGTTCTCAAAGGTCCCCTCGACCTCCCCGATTCGGTACTTTCTCGTTCATCGATCTGCTTCGTGTCTCTGTTTTTTTTGGTTCTGAATAGTGGGTTTAGCTTCTTAATGCGATTGAGGGTTTTGTCTTTTTAAGTTTGAATTGCTCGATTTCGCGTTGGAGAAATGTAGCGAAGAAGATTTGATTAATCTTCCAAGTTGAATGCTTTCTGATTTTTGGGTTGTTGATTCGATATTTTCTTTTGTACTTTCGTGTGTTTTGTTCTTCGCAGGCGACTGTTGCTGATCTGCAGGACGCGTTTCATAAGCGAGGTAAAAGTTTCGAAATTTTTCGTTTTTTTTAATTTACTAGTAGATAGACTTTGAGAACGTTGAAAGTTGCTCTAATCTGATTCAACTACTGCATGAACATCTTTACATGAAAGTAACATTTTGGGTCATATAACCAAGATCTGTGGTGAAGCTTATGGATTATTTAGAATTGATAATGTTTTATGCTGATGAGGATTATCTAAGTTTGTAAACCCAGTTTGGGGTTTTGTGTTTATCATCACAATTTTTTCTGATTAATGGTTCTGCCCCTTTAAGGCTCAAATGCTTTCACTTTTGATTGATCCTAAGTTAACACTTTGGTATAACTTCCATGCCGTTAAAAGAATACACTGACATTGTCTGAAAATCTTCTTACTACAATGTGTACTCAGTGTGTCTCTCTTTCCTCGTAAGTGAATCTTCAAATCTTAATCTGGTCGTACTTGTATTAACCTGAAAGCTTGAAGTCTTTTTCTTCACTTTTTGAATAGATATACTAATGCATCTCCTTCCTTTGAGAAAGTTATTTATTATTCAATTGATAATGAATGGTGTGGTTTGGATTTTGGTGGTTTGTAACAGCCAAGAAGTTTTACCCGTCGAGGCAAAGACTGACTCTTCCTGTGGCTCCTGGATCGAAGGACAAACCTGTTGTTCTCAACAGCAAAAAATCACTCAAAGAGTACTCTGATGGAAACACGGACTCCTTAACTGTAGTCTTCAAAGACTTGGGGGCACAAGTTTCTTACCGTACGCTCTTCTTCTTTGAGTATCTCGGCCCACTCTTAATCTACCCGGTCTTCTACTACTTCCCTGTTTACAAATTCCTTGGCTATGGAGAAGACCGTGTGATCCATCCGGTCCAGACGTACGCTATGTACTACTGGTGCTTTCACTACTTCAAACGTATCTTAGAAACGTTTTTCGTCCATCGGTTCAGCCACGCAACCTCTCCAATTGCGAATGTGTTCAGGAACTGTGCTTACTACTGGACCTTTGGTGCTTACATTGCTTATTACGTCAACCATCCCTTGTACACACCGGTCAATGACCTTCAGATGAAGATTGGTTTCGGGTTTGGTTTGCTTTGCCAAGCCGCAAACTTTTACTGTCACATTCTGCTGAAGAATCTTAGGGACCCCAATGGGTCTGGAGGCTACCAGATTCCACGCGGTTTCCTTTTCAACATTGTTACCTGTGCCAATTACACGACCGAGATTTACCAATGGCTAGGATTCAATATCGCCACTCAGACCATTGCAGGATACGTTTTCCTCGCTGTCGCCGCTCTAATCATGACCAACTGGGCTCTTGGAAAGCACAGTCGTCTGAGAAAGGTAATAAAAGCTTTCGTTTCTTTGAGACTATACGATTTTGCTGGAACTAAGAGAGATCTAGACTTTGGCTTGATTTTGTGGTTCTAATTGTGGATTGTTGATTGATGTTTTGGTATTGCAGATATTTGATGGAAAAGATGGGAAACCAAAGTATCCAAGAAGATGGGTGATATTACCTCCATTCCTTTAGAAGCCATTGTTATGACCACCTACGTTTACCAGTTAAACCTCTCTTAATAAGTTCGAAAAAGTGATTTGAAAGATCTTTTGTTTTCTCTGTACTGGTTATAACTTTGTTGATTACTTTTGTTTTGAAATGTTTTGTAAGTTAGAGATTTAGAAATATGCTTCTTTAATTGTTTCTCACGCAAACCAAATCCTCCATTGTATTGCATAGTAAGTCAATCACAAACAAGAATTAAAATAACATAAATCCATTAAATATAAAAATACTTGCTGCTATAACGTATGATTTTGGAAATGGACTAAGTACAAACCAATGAACATCGTCATCCAATTAATATACATAAGAGTTCAACAATTTTATAACCATATAAACTAACTAAAATCATTTACTTCTAACGGTATGCATAAAAGATAACTTTGACGAAATTAACCAATGCTTGTAGTTTATTGGTTTTCGACGTCACAAGGTTTGTGTATTAGGAAGTGTGAGCAAGTTAAAAAATTAAATATCAGCATAACAGTCTTATAAAAGAAACGCAAATATTTCAATAAATCAAAGCGAAAAATGTTATATGCTAAATAAAATTACCAGAAGAAAACAGAAGCAAATGAAGCTTTTACACAAAGAAGAACAGGGAAAGAGAGGGAGAGTAATCAAGCGGACGAATTTCCTCCCCACAATTGATTAGAGAGTACATCTCTCAAGACCGATGAAGCCTCATCGACAACCTTGCAGCTTCTTTGCCTGTAATTCAAGTCATGTTGGTGAGACAAAAGACCATCATCCAAAGTTTGATCATCCATATCTATAAGAATGTTGTGCAGCAAGCAACAGACAAAGATTATCCTTGGTAACCGGTTTCGATCAGGCATCCACATTACCCCGTTTATTATCCTCCACTTGTCTTTAAGCCTCGACAATGCCATCTGCGCGGGTTTTCTAGTCTCGGAGTGTCTCTTGTTGAACTCGGTTTGAGGAAGCGACATGGGTTTTCCTTGGTATGGAGTGAGAAGCCACGGAAGAAGAGGAAAACCCGAGTCACCTGCTATGTATTCTCTTAGCTCTTTTCTTTCTGAGAGCTGAATCTTTTCCCCATTCAGTCTCTTCCCTTTCTCAACAAGTTTGAAGAATCCAGAGTTCTTGAGGACAACATCATCGCTTAAACTTCCAGGCCAACCAGTGATTACGTCGAGGAATCTCATGTCCGGGTCCACTACAGCCTGCAATACCATGCTGAAGTTCTTTTCTCCGTCCAACCAAACTTTGTTTGACGGTTCCACAGCGGGAAGGTTCATGACGATATGTGTAATGTCGATTGCACCACAGCAGTTTGGAAGGCCTGAGATTTTCTCAAACTTTGATTTTATTTCGTCAAATTTCGAAGGCCATGAGAGATGGTGCAGCGCTCTCTCTTCCATCGACTCAACAAAGCGCCAAGTGATCTGGGAGACGGTTGACTGATTCATCCCAAAGGACTCTCCAATGACTGAGAGAGATTCACCAGACCCAAGCCTCCTAAGCGCCACTGCAACACGGTCGTTGAGAGATAATGGTTTCCCATTTGAGTCGCTGAAATTTGCAGGCTTTGCTGTGAAATCGACTTTCACAAGAGAGCAAATGTAGTCAAATGTCTTCCTTGATACTTTGAAAACTGACTCGAATGTCTTTGGATCCGTTGACCCGGCAAATGGACCTAAAAGGGAAAGCAAAAAGCATGATAGTCTCATAGTAACAGGGATCAACAACGTTAAGCTTGCTCCTCTTCAAATATAAACATATTCTTATTATAATATAGTCAATGCCCTGACGAAGTTTATGAAAGGAAATATGCATATCCATAACTGTTTAAATCACTTTATAGGTCAGATAACACTGGAATAGCTTAAATCCAACCCTTCAAAACCTAAAAGGAGCTAATCTTCACCTATCAATTGGTTATCATCGACCTACATGCGTCGTTACATAAGGAGATAGACAATGCACAAACTGATCATCACTAGTTCAACTTTTTTAATGACAATATCAGAAAATGAGAACTGTAAACAAAATATCTTCCAAGATGGTTACAGAAACACAAGCTCTAGTCAGAGTCTGCTAGCCCCAAAGTCTTAAGATTTCATAATAAGGGATATCATATAATCCAAAGCAGTATGCAGGAAACTACAAGCTCAAAGTTGCTTGATTTAGAAGAATCAATTTAAACTTATCATTCATAAGCCTCTAAGTGGCTCCATACTAAGCCTTAAAGCCCTAAAAATAAAGTCAATCTCCACTAAAAACCCTTTCCAAAGATCATAGAGCTAACTTTAGTAGCCACTACAATCGAAAGGAGAACTTACAAATCCAGAAACTACTCAATCAATAGACCGAAAGCACAAGAGTTCCATACCTAAAATGTACAAAGCAAGATAGAGGAAAATCCCTTGTCTACATTCTTAATTTCACTCTAGGTATTACCAAACATACATTCCTCCAAAACTAAATTTTGACGATTATCCTCCAAATTTTTCCCACATCTATAAAATTGCTACACCGATGAGAGATTCGGAGAGATGCTTAAACGATGCCAATGCAGAACTAAGAAACACACACATACACACAAAGAAAGAGATTTACAATAAGCCGTACCAGAAATACGGCGAGAGAATCCATCCCACCAATCCAACGAATGAGATGGGTCGTCGCTGTGAAGAGCGGCGGCGTCAGCGGAGGAGGCGGCGGCAGCAGCAGCAGCGAGTAAGACGTTCGGGTCAACCTTCTTCTCCGCTGATCTCTTCTTCTTCTTTATCGCTTTGATAGGTCCCATTAATTCCCTCAAAGAACGAAACTTTACAGGGGAAACCGATAGATGAAGTTGGGTTTTGGGTTAGTAAAGAGTTAGAGTTAGTAAAGATTTGTATGTGTTGGCTTTAAGCATGCAACAGAGAGAAAAAGAGAGATTCAAAGTTCAAAGAGGAGAGATTTTGGGTTAATTAAAGCTAAAAATAATCATGTGGGCGTCGCCATTGGTTTGATTTTTTTGGTTGCCACTTGTTTTGTAAAACTAAAAGAGTTGAAAATTAGAAGCCCTTGCACCAAAGTTATATACAGATTTATAGAATCCAAATGCATTCTCTTTAACCCTGGGTTAAAATTAGCCCCAACAAAACTAAAAATATATATATTTATATAAGTTCGAAAAATGGACTTGGTCAAAATAATTAAATTTAGATCCGATAAATTTTGATTTAGATAATTTAAAATTTATAGATATCTGGATTTATTCTGCCTTTCTAGATTTTATTTATTTAGTTTTGTTTTATTCTCTTAATTTTCTATAACTTAATATATATATATTCTTGTATTATACTTCAAAGACTGTTAAAAACTATACAAATTAAATTGTATAAAGTACAAAACGATGATTTTGGTTAGTTTTATATGAACTTTAACTTATATTTTTTTAGTCATTAGCTATGTGTTTTTGTGAAAAAAGAGTGTTTTCTTGTTAAGAGAAAATATTATGGGCAATTTGCCATATGTCTATATTAAACATTTTTATGTAATTTAGAGGATAAAACACGTAACCAAATGAGTTTATCTTGAACAAAAATTATCCTTACTAAAAATACGGAAGAAAATCTATGGTAAATATGCATGTGACGTGGATTGTTTATATCTTAGTAACTGTGCAGTTTATATCTATATTTGAAGGTTACCATACTAAATATTACTCTTATATATAATAGAACATAATTATCACTGATATAATCAAGAAGCATTAGTAGATATAGGGAGAGGGATTTGCTGAACCGCTCCACTATATATGTTATTGTGACAAGAATGAATATTACTTTCTATATAAAATAGAACTGTGAAACATCTGTATGACTGTCATACAATATTGTATGTTTATAAAACAGTGTTACTTACTATACCATGACATCATATTAATGGAATGACAACAAAGACTCCAAAATCAACAACTTCGAGTTTAAATATTTATAATAGCCAAATAAAGTTGGAATATTTTTCTTCAGCAATAAGCGGACAAATTTTTTTATTTTAACAATAAAATCTACAATATCTGTTCGTGGGAATCGCTTTAGCATTATATCTGCTAACGTCAACAACATCTGCAAATTGAAACTTCCATAAAGAATACAAAGCAAATAGATTTTCCATTTCTTTCAATGCAGTGATGATAAGACGTTCATCAAGGACATACCATAAATTTATGAAAAATGAAACCTTTGAGATCAAACAATACAGAATAAATCGTGACTTTTTTCTAACAGAGGACCAAAACTCCACTCTCCTACCAAAGTACCAAGTGGCCCAAGTCCTTACATCTTCCTTTAAAATGTAAAATTTTAAAAATATTTCGTTACAATGTTTAAGCTGTCTTTGTAGAGCTTATGGGTTCACCTTTATTTTTGCTGCTTCTGAGGACATGCTGAAGAAAGATGACCCTTTACTCCACACTCGTGACATATTCTCCTTTTGATCTTACCAATGCTAACCGCAGACGTAAAGCTTACATTTGTGGCAGCAACAGATATCGGATCAGCAACATATGTCTCCTCCATGTAAGAACCGCCATTGCTGTCAGTATCTCCTGATTTCTTTTGAATATTATAGCTTGTTACCTGAATCGGTCGTGCCTCAACAGGCTGGTGATCCACCTTTGAGTTTGTCTGATCAGTGTTTTGAAGCTTCTTGGGACACGCTGTTGAAAGATGACCCTTTTCTCCACACTCGTAACAGACCCTCCTTTTGATCTTGCCAACGCTAACCGCAGATGCTAAGTTTCCACTATGAGCTTCATTTGTAGCAGTGTATGTCTCATTCATGTAAGAACCACCATTGTTCTTTTGAAGATCATAGCTTAGCATAGCCGGTCTTGCGTTAACAGTCTCTTGATCCAGCTTTGCATTTGCCTGATCATGAGCATCTTGAAGCTTCTTGGGACAGGCTGTAGAAAGATGACCCTTTTCTCCACACTCATAACAGACCCTCCTTTTGATCTTACCGCTACTCACAGTGGCTGCAAAGTAGTTTCCGCTATCAACTTCATTAGGCACAGCTAAAGTTGGTATTGGATTAGCAGCCGCATAAGTCTCTTCCATGTTGTACGAATCAACATTGTTCGTTTCACCAGGTATAGGATTAGTACTAGTATCCGCTGTTGGTCTCTCTTTAAGAGCACAGCAAATCTTGACAGGTCTTCCGCAGATAACCTGCTGATCCAGCTTAAGCGCCATGGCCACTGACACGCTATCCATGAAATCCACATGCGCGTACCCTTTAAACTCCCCTGTTTCTTTGTTTTTGCCCAACCTCACTGAGTTTATTACGCAGTCAGAGAAGAGTTTACGTATGTCACGCTCTGTTGTGTCCCAAGCTAAATTCCCAATGTATACCCTATTATAACCATCCACCATTTCTGGAGCGAAACCAGAAGATGTTCTTATTCTGGGAATGGAAGGGGTGGTTTTCACGTATTGCTGGATTGTCAAATATCGATCACCCCTAGTACCAAAGTCAAAACGATTACTCAACACAATATCAATCGTGAACAAGAAAATCCAAAATACTTCAGTCAAGACTATAGATTACTTACATTGCAGCTCTATCAAAAGCCAAAGCACGATTAGCGTCATCTTCAGTCTGTAATAAAAGAGAGACAAAAAAAATGATATCAATACAGCCACGTCGTCCATTTAGCCAATGTCTTATCTTTTAAAAGCTCATCTGCTAATATGACAATATTTCAAAGAAGCCTTGATGATTTCTTTGAAACTGAATGACCATAAACCCTAAATAAAAATACTTGTGTTCTTGAATACAAATACTGCAGGATGTCAATGTCCATCACAGCTCAACATGACTCTAAAGCAACATAAGGAAAGAGAAACAGTAAAATTTCATCGAGAACTTACTTCGAAGGTGATGAAAGCAATCCCACTGAATGCCCCATCTTCAGGACGCATCTTGCAGTCAACTTTTGTGATGACCCCACAGCTTCTGAAGTAGCTACGAATCTCACCTTCCGTACTCTGATAAGGAATACCCCCAACATATAACTTGTTAGGAACAATCCCATCTTCTTCTTTACTGAAACAAACATTGAAGAAGACGCAATCAATTTACATAATTGAAACATAAAACACAACATCAGAGCTTAAATGAAGTCGATCAAACAAAACTACCTCTCTGTGTCAACTCGAATCTCTTCTGCCTCAACTTTCTCTTCTACATTGTCTTCATCAGCCTTCTTTGGAGTTTTGTTTGCCTTTCTTTTCTTCTTCTTCTTCTTCTTTTTCTGCTTCTTCTTATTCTTCTTCTGGGATTCATCTCCTTCCTTAGTGCCTTCATCTCCTTCTCCTTCTTCACCTAATTCGCCTTCCACAGTATCGTCCCTCTTCCTCTTCTTTCTATCCTTTTTATCAGTTTTCTCAACATCGCCCTCCACTTCCTTGTCTGGGATTGCTTCATTGGGTTCGTCTTCTCTTGTGAAAGTATCTCTGTTTCTTCGTTTCTCTCTCTTTGACAATTTGGGTTTGTGGCTAGCTGAATCAAGGAGCTCTTTCAGAGACTGAGATTGCAAGTTTGAGGCGGGTTTTGGGTTGGTTTCGGCTACCGTGACCGATAGCGATTTAACGAAATCTTCCCGAACCTTCTGCTTCAGCTTCTTGTTCGACAGCACCATTGTCACTGATTCATCAAAGTGAAAACGAAACCTCCAAGAGTCTCCTCCAGACCGCCATAAACCCTAATGGATGATTTGATACGGCCTACTTTATGGGCTCTATTGGGCTTTGGGTTTATCGTGGGCTGTTAGGAACACTTACGCGATGTATATTTTGTATAGTTAGTTCGGTTTTTTAGCAAGACTTTCTTATTGGTCCAAAATGTTTGGTTTAGTAGCCATGTATTCAAGTTTTTTTTTTGCCGGCTAAAAAGTTAAATTATTTTAAATAACAAAAAATATTATTTCAGTACAAATCACTCTGATTCTCAAATTAACCATATTTCTCTTATTATTCATCATCATTAAATAATAAAATAATAACAATATATTCTCACAATAGATAGACATAAAAATTTATCATTTTCATGTTCATTAATTCATCAAAATGTAACATTAAGAGACCTTAAGTGAAAAATATCAAAATTTCTTCTGATTTTACTAATCTGTTCTTTTTAGTTGATTTGCTTGCTCATTTTACTAATATCTAAAATGTTTTAATTTATTTTCAGAAATGAATTTTTATTTACAATATATAATATACGATTATTATATTACGGGCCTAAAGAAGAACAGTATATATGTATATGATCATGTAACTAACCCGGATGACCAAGTGTAAGGGTGTGATGGTAACGGCCATCACCATGTAACACTTTTTGCTATGTTTTTAGCACCACTAAACCAAAAGAGCAGCTTCTAAAATGAAGGCAAAACACGACATATTTAATTTGTTCCAGTAGACTATGTGCGTATTTTAACTTTTCATAATATATTGTTGTCGACTTCTCATTAGTTCAAGAGTTATCTTGCAAAAGACTGGTTATTTTGATTTTTGAGGGGTTTAATTTGCAAATTGTTTTGTTTGGGGAGTTTTTTGCGATTTTTTTCCCTTGCTTTCGCTAACATTTTTAAAAGGTCAGGAAATTTCAAAGTGGATAAAATGAGGAAGAACCGAATCCATAAGAGAGAAGATCTCTGTCTCGTATCTACCACATATACAAGAAAACAAAACAGAAGACTATCAATCTCCGCACTTCGTCAATGGCTTCTCTGAAGCTTTCACCTTCTTCGCCAATCTCTATCCCTAAGGTTCCTTCTCTACTCTTTCGTGCTTCTACTTCAAATTGCCAGTCAAGTGAATTGCAGTTGTTTCTATATCAGACAATAACCTTAGTGTCTGTGATTACAGAGCAGCGGATTTGTTGGTGTTCCTTGTAGTAGGAGAGGAGTTTCATTTCTTGTTCGAGCTGAACAATCTTCGTCTTCCTCTTCTGATCTTCAGGGTCTGTGTGCTTTTTATTTTCTCCAATTTACGATTTTTTTTCTTCTCTAATCCCGATTACGGGAGATAAATAAAAAATGGTATGCTTCCTTTTGGAACCTTGGACCTTGATGATTTCAAAGGGTCGAGTTTTAGCCAACAATTAGGGTTTCAATTCCATAATCAGATTTTGCTGGAAATGTAGATGTTCCATTGTTTGAATGTAATTGTATTTTGTTTTTTTCAGATAAATGTCAGAGGCGTCTGGTGGTAACATTAGGTGTTGTTGCTCCTTGGATCTCATTGCTTAGTAAAGCTCCAGCATCATGTAAGTAGTGTCTTGTTTCTTATCCTATCTTAGTTTCAGATTTGCGGTTGACATCTTTTAGTGATATTCTAAGAGGATTGATATGGCTCAGTTGCTGCAGAAAGCAAAAAAGGATTCCTCGCTGTCTCCGATAATAAGGATGCATATTCGTTCGTCTATCCGTTTGGATGGCAGGTATCATTTGATCTTTTAACCTCTTTTCGGATCGATGACATTTGCAACGAACGACTAACCAACAATGTATCTCCTTGTTGTATGGTCAGGAAGTAGTGATTGAAGGTCAAGACAAGGTATACAAAGACGTGATTGAGCCTTTAGAAAGCGTCAGTGTAAATTTGATCCCTACCAGCAAACAGACTATCAAAGATTTTGGCCCTCCGAAGCAGGTGTGTTCATTCGAATAATTGTTGGAATGTAATAATATTCTTTTCTCAAAATGGAGAAAGTATTGAACCTTGGTGTGGTGACAGATCGCTGAGACACTGATAAAGAAAGTTTTGGCACCTCCAAATCAGAAAACAACTCTTATTGATGCATCAGAGGTGTCTTCTCCTTTGACAACTTGTTTCTATTTACTTTTGACTGTACGTTGAGTAGCTTGGGTTTTGACTGTTTGGTTTGTTGCAGCACGAAGTCGATGGGAAGACTTATTATCAGTTTGAGTTCACTGTTCAGGCTAGAAACTACACCCGACATGCCCTGGGTACAATCACGGTTTTCAGTGGTATCATCTCATTGAATATTTCACAATGATATATGATTTTTCTCAAATCTGAGAATCACTGAAAGTTTCCGATTCTTAAATGATTCAATGGTAAAATGGTGCAGGCAAGTTTTACACATTGACGACAGGGGCAAACGAGAGGAGGTGGGAGAAGATGAAAGATAGGCTTCACACTGTGGTAGATTCCTTCAAGATCACTGTTTGAAAACAAAGCAAAAGAAAATAATGTGAAGTTTGGTTTTGGTCACTTTTGTTCACTCTTGTTTTGACTTGTAATTTTTGTTCATTCTTCTTCTCTCTTTCCCTCAACAATATTCTTCTCCAGTAAGAGAGATTCAATACTCTACTTGCCTCTTACCTCTCTTTCTTCATCTTCTTCTTCTTAACCTAACTTCATTTTCACCACATATTGTTTGGTGAATTTGATCTCTAATCTCAATCACAGTTTTGTAGTTTTGGCTATTGACCAAACTAGAATTTTATAATTTGTGATGTTACTGCTACGAAAAATGACAGAAAACGAAACAGACCAAATGCTCTGTCAACAATTGGGAAAAAAAGGCTTTGCCACATTGTCTCTAATTATATCTGCTTGTCCGAGAGGAATGATATTCTCACTTGTGGTAACACCGTTCTCTCCGTCACCCGCAGCCTCACATTTCATATTTCATAGATGGCTTACTCAATAGGATTTTATTATGACAATCGAATTCTAATTACTACGAATTGAAAACTCTTCCTAACAGTTTATGTTTCATTTACACAAAAAATATATAAAAAAACTCGCCGTCGCCGTGACCGTTAGCAGCAGTAGTGTCACCACAGGTGATTCACAGTACTACTCTCTCTCTCCTACCGTTTTGTTCTTCTTTCAGCAAAAAATAAAAGAAAATAAATTAAAAATAAAAAAACACATGACAAACAAGCTGCAACGGCAACACAAGATCAAAACCTCACCAAAATTATTGGAAAAATAGAAACAAAAAATAAAATAAAAAAAGGCGGAAACGATTTTCTTCGCACGCTTCTGCTACGATTCTTCTTCATCTACGAACTTAGCAGATCCGCTAAATTTAGAAGAAAGGGAAAAATCCCTACCAATCTAGGGTTTTTATACAGAGGAGGAGGTTTGGTTACTCCTTCTGAGACTCCCAAGATGATGATCTCTAGGGGTTTGTTCGGATGGTCTCCTCCTCATATGCAGCCATTAACTCCAGTCTCTGAGGTCTCCGAGCCTCCTGAGTCACCGTCTCCGTATCCCGACCCAAGCGAGAACGGTGGTACGGCCACGGCGGCGCAGGCTGAGGCTGACGAAGAGATGGAGGAGCCCGATGAGGTCGAGCCACCTCCCGCAGCTGTTCCTTTCTCTCAGCTCTTCGCTTGTGCCGACCGGTTCGATTGGGTGCTTATGATAGTCGGCTCCGTAGCTGCTGCCGCACACGGTACTGCTCTTATTATCTACTTGCACTACTTCGCAAAGATTGTAGAGGTCCTTGCTTTCTCCAATGACTCGGGTCAGCAGAGATCTGAGGATCAGTTTGACCGACTCGTTGAGGTTAGTTAAAAGCTTATTGGTAACTCCTAATTTTCACTCGGATTGGTATTAGAGGTTAAAATGTGGTGTAAATTGCTGGATTAGATGGTTGAGTTAGCTGGAAGAGAGTGTTTTTTGAACTGTTAAACTTCATTTCTTGATTGAATGCATTGAGACGAACAATCCATCTCTTGCTTAAGGGCTATACTTTCTTAATTTTTGAGTGATGTGTTCCTCTAAGTTACTTGTGCCCATTGTGCAGCTTTCGTTGACTATTATGTACATCGCGGGGGGTGTTTTCGTTTCTGGTTGGATTGGTAAGTCGATTTTTGCTAAACATTTATTTAGATTCTCATTGTATGAATCTTTTGCACAAATGCAATGATGATGTTATCTACATGTTCCTTATTTGTAGAGGTGTCTTGCTGGATACTGACTGGAGAGAGGCAGACTGCTGTGATTAGGTCCAAGTATGTCCAAGTACTATTGAATCAGGATATGAGTTTCTTTGATATGTATGGTAACAATGGGGATATTGTGAGCCAAGTGCTGAGCGATGTCTTACTCATTCAGTCAGCTTTAAGCGAAAAAGTATGTCCAGCTCTAATCATGTTGACTCTTTTGTTTTCATAGTGAGTAATAGTTCTCTGCTGTTTCTCTAACCTTCTTTCGTGATCCTCAACCATTCAGGTTGGAAATTATATTCATAACATGGCTACGTTTATCAGTGGACTTGTTATTGGATTTGTCAACTGCTGGGAAATTGCACTCATTACACTAGCTACTGGTCCTTTCATCGTTGCTGCAGGAGGCATATCAAATATATTTCTCCACAGACTTGCTGAGAACATACAAGATGCATATGCTGAAGCAGCTGGCATTGCTGAACAGGTATTACAATTGCTAGGTCTATTGGGAGATTATGGAATTAGCATCAAGATTTCTTTTCACCACAATTCATAACTTGAAGTTTGTTCGTGGCAATTTGATCGCTGAACTCTTGAACTATGAAAACTGGAAGCTAAAAATTAAACTATTTGATCAATTTTCCTATAGACATCTGTGGCTTGTTCGCGTTGAACTTTCTTTTTAACGTACAGTTATGCTTGCAAAGTTCCGCATCTTTTTTATGTTTTTTTTGCTCTTATTTAATCAATCTTTTTGTGTTAGGTTCAGCAAATGGTAGACAGAATCAAAGAGGGTTAGGATTGTACTTAGGCACGAATATTTAGATTAGTTCACTAGATTCAATGTGGTTTACTGCAATCAAGAATCAGTTAATTTTCTGCCAGTTTCATTTCAAAATATAGACCAAGAGATAGCCTTGTTTTTGTTATGCTAGGATGCACGTTAAAATCTGAACAAGTATGAATTGGATATTGCATCACTGGGAATGCGTAGTAATCACACTCATAGTCTCTGCATGATTACACGTGGTTTTGTAATATGTACCCTACAGATCCCAATTTAGTGCTCCCTTCAAAATTTATTCACTGCCTATGTTAGAGTCTGGTTGTGAATATTCTAACTCTTAGAAGGATTTATCTTAAATGTGCAGGCGATCTCATACATTAGAACTTTATATGCCTTTACAAATGAAAATCTTGCAAAATATTCATATGCAACTTCCCTTCAAGCAACCCTGAGATACGGAATATTGATTAGTCTTGTGCAAGGCCTTGGACTTGGATTCACTTATGGGCTTGCTATATGCTCGTGTGCGCTGCAACTTTGGATTGGACGATTCTTTGTTACCAATGGAAGAGCAAATGGTGGAGAAATCATAGCAGCTCTTTTTGCTGTTATTCTAAGTGGCCTGTAAGCGTCAGATTCTACTGATGTTGTCTTTATCTCAGTATATTTTTAATTTTTCTTGACTATGCCTATTCTGTTGGGCAGGGGTTTGAATCAAGCTGCTACGAACTTCTATTCATTTGATCAAGGAAGGATTGCTGCGTATAGACTGTTTGAGATGATAACTCGTTCATCCTCTGTGGCTAATCAAGAGGGAGCTGTGCTGGCTTCTGTTCAAGGAAATATTGAGTTCCGGAATGTGTATTTCAGCTATTTGTCACGACCTGATATTCCAATCCTGAGTGGATTTTACCTCACGGTTCCTGCTAAAAAAGCAGTTGCACTTGTTGGTAGAAATGGTTCTGGAAAAAGCAGCATCATTCCTCTAATGGAACGATTTTATGATCCGACATTAGGTATTATGACTTGTAATTTAAGATGGACCACTCACCTATTCATGGAGACAATCATGAGCTGACAATATCTGTGGTTTTCACTTCTTCAGGAGAAGTTCTACTTGATGGAGAAAATATCAAAAATCTAAAACTGGAGTGGCTGAGAAGCCAAATAGGCTTGGTTACACAGGAGCCTGCTCTGCTAAGCTTGAGCATAAGAGAGAATATCGCATATGGTCGTGATGCTACTCTTGATCAGATAGAGGAGGCAGCTAAAATTGCGCATGCACACACATTTATCAGCTCTCTTGAAAAAGGATATGAAACTCAGGTAGACATTTTTTTTGAAAAGTTTGTCATGAAATCCTGTTTCGTCTGTTTGTATCCAGCCTTGAAGTGAGAAATGCCTTGTTTGCCTTCTAGGTAGGGAGAGCCGGGTTAGCAATGACAGAGGAGCAGAAAATAAAACTTTCGATCGCTAGAGCTGTGCTTTTGAATCCAACAATTCTTCTGCTTGATGAAGTAACTGGAGGACTAGACTTCGAAGCTGAAAGAATTGTTCAGGAAGCGCTTGATCTTCTGATGTTGGGACGGTCAACCATAATAATAGCTCGGCGGCTAAGTTTGATAAGAAATGCTGACTATATTGCCGTGATGGAGGAGGGTCAGCTCGTTGAAATGGGTACACACGATGAGTTGATAACTCTTGGTGGGCTGTATGCTGAGCTTCTGAAGTGTGAAGAAGCAACAAAGCTTCCGAGAAGGTATGGTAGCTTATAACATAATCAGTTAGTCGTGTGTTGAAAGTCATGTGGCAGAATATATGTTTGGGCATCTGTTTTCTGTTGTTATGATCTCTAGAGGGTGTATTTGTTGATTGTATTTGTTTAAGGAACTTGTATTTTCATCCAGGATGCCGGTTAGGAACATCAAGGAGTCTACAGTGTTTCAGGTTGAGAGGGACTCTTCAGCTGGCTGTGGTGTCCAAGAACCATCATCACCCAAAATGATGAAGTCTCCATCTCTTCAAAGAGGTAATGGCGTGTCCCGTCCCCAGGATCTGTGTTTTAATACTGAAGAATCACCTAATGATCATAGCCCTGCACCTGAGAAAATGGGGGAAAATGGCTTGCCTCTGGACGATGCTGATAAAGAGCCAACTATGATAAGGCAAGACAGTTTCGAGATGAGATTACCAGAACTTCCTAAAATTGACGTCCATTGTGCACAGCAGAAATCAAACGGCTCAGACCCAGAGTCCCCTGTTTCACCTCTTTTGACATCAGATCCTAAAAACGAGCGTTCCCATTCTCAGACGTTTAGCCGTCCTCTCAGTTCTTCTGGTGACACTAAAGCAAATGGTAAGGCGGCTAAGGATGCTCAACACAAGGATTCACCTTCATTTTGGAGGTTGGCACAGCTTAGTTTCCCAGAGTGGCTTTATGCTGTATTAGGAAGTGTTGGTGCTGCCATCTTTGGTTCTTTCAATCCTCTTCTGGCTTATGTCATTGCATTGGTAGTGACGGCATATTATCAGAGCAAAGGAGGCCACCTGCGGGAGGAGGTTGACAAATGGTGTTTGATCATTGCGTGCATGGGGATAGTGACAGTTGTTGCTAATTTCTTGCAGCACTTCTACTTTGGTATAATGGGGGAGAAAATGACGGAGAGAGTTCGGAGGATGATGTTCTCAGGTACTCGAATTTTTTATTCGTTGTAATTGACTTCACCACATTTTAACTACTTTACTTGCCTCACATCATTAATTTCCCTGATGTTACAGCAATGCTGCATAACGAAGTTGGATGGTTTGATGATGAAGAGAACAGTCCAGATACGTTATCCATGCGTTTAGCGAATGATGCTACTTTTGTCCGAGCTGCCTTCAGCAACAGGCTTTCGATATTTATTCAAGATAGCTTTGCTGTTATTGTTGCTCTTCTTATTGGGTTGCTGCTTGGTTGGCGTTTGGCCCTTGTTGCATTGGCAACCCTGCCAATACTCACTCTATCTGCCATTGCTCAGGTTTGCATCGTTTCTTCTAGAAGATTGCTTGAAATTTGTGTTCTTTTTTTATATTTTAGTCAATTTGCGTTCATTACCCCCTGTTTTCACATGTGTTTCTGATTTTGTAATATTTTGCCAGTTCAAGTAGCAATTTAGCATGTGCTTCGTTGTTTTTTTGCCATCTCATTCTCATGCACATGGCTCAGAAATTTTTGTTTATTCAGCTGAAACATTAATTACCCTCAAACGAATTTGCAGAAACTGTGGCTTGCTGGATTCTCGAAAGGCATCCAGGAGATGCATAGAAAGGCATCTTTAGTCCTCGAGGATGCTGTAAGAAACATCTACACTGTTGTTGCTTTCTGTGCTGGTAACAAGGTGATGGAACTCTACAGGATGCAACTCCAGCGGATACTCAGACAGAGCTTTTTCCATGGGATGGCTATTGGTTTTGCGTTTGGTTTCTCGCAGTTTCTTCTGTTCGCCTGCAACGCGCTCCTCCTGTGGTGCACTGCATTATCTGTTAATCGCGGCTATATGAAGTTATCCACAGCTATAACGGAATACATGGTTTTCTCTTTTGCTACGTTTGCCCTTGTAGAGCCATTTGGATTAGCACCATATATTCTCAAGCGCCGTAAGTCACTCGTGTCAGTGTTTGAAATCATAGATCGAGTCCCTACCATTGAACCAGATGATAACTCTGCTCTCAAACCGCCTAATGTCTATGGAAGCATTGAACTGAAAAACATCGACTTCTGCTACCCAACTCGACCTGAAGTATTAGTGTTGAGCAACTTCAGTCTCAAAGTCAGTGGGGGACAAACGGTAGCTGTGGTTGGTGTCTCAGGTTCTGGGAAAAGCACAATAATCTCACTGATAGAGAGATACTACGATCCAGTTGCTGGTCAAGTTCTACTAGATGGGCGGGACTTAAAATTATATAATTTGAGATGGTTGAGAAGCCACATGGGCTTGGTTCAACAAGAACCCATTATCTTTTCCACGACGATCAGAGAGAATATCATATATGCAAGGCATAATGCGAGCGAAGCTGAGATGAAGGAAGCAGCAAGAATAGCAAATGCTCACCATTTCATCAGCAGCTTACCACATGGTTACGACACACATATCGGGATGAGAGGTGTAGAACTTACCCCAGGGCAGAAACAGAGAATAGCAATAGCACGGGTAGTGCTGAAGAATGCTCCCATCATCTTAATAGATGAAGCAAGCTCATCTATCGAATCTGAATCAAGTCGGGTTGTGCAGGAGGCTCTTGACACGTTGATAATGGGGAATAAAACAACGGTTCTGATAGCACATAGAGCGGCTATGATGAGACATGTGGATAACATTGTGGTTCTCAATGGAGGGAGAATAGTAGAGGAAGGTACACATGATTCTTTAGCAGCAAAGAATGGATTGTATGTCCGTTTGATGCAACCACATTTCGGTAAAGGTCTACGCCAACATCGACTGATATAGATCCCGTCGATGATAGAAATGATGATGGCATCTCTCTGGTCAATGATTCTCGGAGAGGCAAAATGCTCAAGAAAAACTATTCAACCATGGTTAGTTCTGTAGCAAATAGGGCTTATAGGTGTAGATTTCCACGATGTTGAAGCTGCTTATTCTTTTTTTTGGAGACGAAGTATTAGAGTAGGTCCTGGTCATTGCTTCGTTCTCCAAGGTATATCGATTTTGTTTATTCAATCCGAAGGTTCTCGGAGGTTGTTTTGATTTTCCTCTTTCACCGTATTTGTGTATACCAGATTGTTCTCGGAAAACATGGATAACGTATGTAAAGAAAATGTGTAAATGTATTTTACTTATTATTGCACAACACAGAAGCTTTGAGGTTCAAAGAGAAGAAAAAATGGGCAGACCAGACAACGTAGCTCCGGAATCGACAATGTATGTATTCCCAGAGACATATCGAGAAGAGTTGTGAATGAGATAGCGAACAAGCGAGGTAAGCCCTGGATTCGTGGTCTGTTGCACCTTTAATGGGATAGTCCGCTCTGTCACGTTCTTCATCCACTCTTTTTGCATAAGACCTTGAGTGATTTCTGACTTAAAAAGCCCCGGTGCGATTGAGTTCACTCTGATATTGTACAAACCTAACTCAATAGCCATCACTTTTGTCATGGTGTCAACAGCGCCTTTGGAACAAGCATACGCGACTCCACCGGGTAACTTACCGCGTTGAAGTCCGGAAATCGATGAGACGTTTATCACCGAGCCGCCGCGGTTAGCCTCCCGCATTAAAATGCAGACGTATTTGGATACTAACCAAGGTCCGGTTAAGTTGGTCCTGAAGACACTATCCCACTCGTCCTCAGACAATTCCAAACTCGACTTGACATTGCCTCTGATTCCGGCATTGTTGATCAACACATCGATCTTTCCAAAGATTTCCCAAGCTTCTTTAACCGCTTTTTGAATGGCTGCTGCGTCTGATGAAACGTCTAGCTCAAGCGGTGCGGCTAATTGGATTCCGTTTGAATCAAAGCTGTTGATTTCAGAGCAGAGAGACTCGAGAAGCTCGACACGACGAGCTGCTGCGATAATCTTACAGCCAGCTTTGCCCAGATCAAGACAGATCTCTCTTCCTATACCAGAAGAAGCTCCTGTCACAAGAACCACTTTGTCTTTTAGCTCACACCATGGCTCCAGTTGCTTCAACACCTGCTTCACTCTCCAAAAAAGGACCAAGAACGACAAAATAAATCAAGTGATCTCGGATCAAAAAGACAGAAACATATGAATGACAAATTCCATGGAGTTGCATGATAAAAAAAGATGACAAAACAAATTCCAGATAAGAGATCTCATCATCACTATAGTAGAGACGTGTATTCAAAAGCTTAATCTGAAAGAAAAAAAATTGCCTTAAACAAAAATAGAAGAAGTGAAGTGCAATAATGGGAAACGAGAGAAAAGTTGAATCTCACAGTTTGGTGATTGCTCATATTCTTTCTCTGTGACTGTGTTCGGTGGCGAAGCTCTTTGTCTCTGTCGCTCTAACCAAAGTGATAATCTAAAGTCTGTAGCTGGTTCGTCAGACCACCAAACTAATTAGGTTTTCTGATTTTATTACTCTAACATCTGATTTGAAACAAATATAATCACGAGTTTCTCGCGGACTATGACATAATTACATAATTAGTATAAGAGATCAAAGAAAGATGGCAGAATAAATAAAAAAAGTTGATTAATTAATTGAATTATTCAGAGTGTGGGATCCACTATGAATTATTACGAGAGTTGCAAGTATCCATTGGTTAAGCTCTCACGCTTTCCAATAAAAGATACTAAACCATGAATTAGGAGCCCGATTTCTTAACTGTAGTGTTGGTTAAATTTGTTGGTACGATTAAACCGGGATCAGAAAGACCGCAACAGAAGTTGGAACAAGATCACTCAGAAAACTAAAAAGAAAATATAACGCATCGAGGAAGGAGCTTGTCAGGTCCATGCTTTCACAGTAAGATATCCTCTCTGCCTCTGAAATATTAATTTTTCTTAACTAAGACAAATCAGATTCTCTACTTGTCAAAGAAAAAAATGTCATACATCTTCTTGACAGCATCTTTGATCTTCTTCTTGTCAGCGACAATGAAGAGTAAATGTGTTGTTGTCTTAGAACGATCTCTTCTTCATGGCTGAATCAATTAGTGAGAAAGGTACTTAAGGATATGGTAATGAACGAATTTGTTTGGAGGTAAGCATGATTCTTTGGCAGCAAAGAATGGATTGTATGTCCGTCTGATGCAGCCATATTTATGTAAAGGTCTACGCCAACATCGACTGATATAAAGTTTTGCGACTCTCATCAATGTATATAAAGAAACTGTGTAAATGTCTTCACTTATTATTGTTGCACAACACACAAGCTTTGATGCTCAAAGAGAAGAAAAAATGGGCAGACCGGGCACCGTAGACCCGGAATCGAGAATGTATGTATTCCCAGAGACATATCGAGAAGAGCCGTGAATGAGATAGCGAACAAGCGAGGTAAGCCCTGGATTCGTGGTCTGTTGCACCTTTAACGGGATAGTTCGCTCGTTCACGTTCTTCAGCCACTCTTTTTGCATTAGATTTTGCGTGATCTCTGACTTAAGAAGCCCCGGTGCGACCGAGTTCACTCTGATGTTATACACACCTAACTCAATAGCCATCATCCTCGTCATGATGTCAACACCGCCTTTGGAACAAGCATACGCAACCCCACCGGGCAACATAGTGCGGTGGAGTCCGGCGATGGACGAAACGTTTATCACCGAGCCGCCGCGTTTAGCGTCCCGTATTAAAACGCAGACGTATTTGGATACTAACCAAGGTCCGGTTAAGTTGGTTCTGAAGACTCTGTCCCACTCGTCTTCAGACAAATCCAAACTCGACTTGACAGTGCCTCTAATTCCGGCATTGTTGATCAACGCATCGATCGTTCCAAAGATATCCCAAGCTTCTTTCACAGCTTTTTGAATGGTGGCTGCGTCTGAGGAAACGTCTAGCTGAAGAGGTGCGGCTAATTGGATTCCGTTTGAATCAAAGCTGTTGATTTCAGAGCAGAGAGACTCAAGACGGTCGACACGACGAGCTGCTGCGATAATCTTACAGCCAGCTTTGCCTAGATCAAGACAGATCTCTCTTCCTATACCAGAAGAAGCTCCGGTCACAAGAACCACTTTGTCTTTTAGCTCACACCATGGCTCTAGTTGCTTCAACACCTGCTTCTCTCCCATTAAAAAGGACACAAAATTATTTCGGATTAAAAAGACAGAAACATATGACAAAGATAAGAGATCTCATCATCAAGTAATAGTAGCGACGTGTGTTCAAAAACTAATCTTTAATTTGCATAAAAAAGGAAAGAAAGTGAAGTAAAAAAATGGAAAATGAGAGACAAAGATAATCTTATCTCACAGTTTGATGGTTGCTCATATTATTTCTCTGGTGTGTCAGTGTTCGGCTGAGAAGGAGAAGCCCATAAGGCCATAACAAGTTGTTATAGACATTTAAAGCCATTCTCTCTAAACCAAAACGACAATTCAATGTGGCAATCAAAATCGATAACTGATTTTGTGTAACCCACCAAACTAGTTAGGTTTTCTAAAATATTGACCCTTTTTTAGAGAGGTTTACATATTAAGACATTTTCCTATTTTTTATATCATAATAAGACATTTTTTGACACCAAAGCATTTTAGGAAGTGGAAAATCCTAAAAAGCCCTCCAACCAATCTTTTTCTCTTTTAGTTATCTGATTTAGTTACACAATCAAAATATACATTATCGCCAGATGGACAATAAACCATAGACACAAACCCATAAAGTGGATCTCGATGGCGAAATATGTACGTTGGGACCATGTACAAGTGGACATGTACAAGTGGACATGTACAAGTGGACATGTACATGTGGATGGTTCTGAATTGCAAATTTTCTTAATTTATAAATGATGAAGTTACTATTTTGTCTTCTTCTTCTTCATAAAGTCATGACCTCTGCTAACCATAATTTGCCGTCTCCATGGTTTTTTCTTGGTTTTCATGATTTTTTCCTTGTTTTCCTTGATTTTTGTATACCCAATTTGGTGGACAAGTGCATGTGCAGAGAATATAGTGGTGTAAAACAATTGAAACAATGAATTGCATATGTTAGAAGCTCTAGCAGTGATATACTAATAGATAGATGAATAATTCTAGACATTTATTGTTTGTCGATGACAAAATCTCATTTCTCACAAGCTGCGCAATACCACTCGCCGAAGATTACAAGGCAGTGGTCGGACATGGTGTTGCTGCTCTAATGGTGATGGGGGAGATGAATTTGTAAAAACGTTTTTACAGATTTTACCAGTTACAAATCTCAAAAAGAAAACACATCTAAACCTTTAGATGAAGAAGAGCGCTTTTTAAAATTAATGGTCAAAATTGAGTTGGTAAATATTGGTCAAATCAGTGTTGTTCTGAAATTCTTTTATTTGATATGCTTTGATTAGAATGAGACAGAAACAGATTGAATTTGGTTAGCTTTAAGATAAAATGAAAAATAAAATGAAAAACAATTGAGGGCAAAAAAGAAATTTCCAAAAGAGAATAAAGACAGATTTATGAAGAAAAGTGTTTTGATAGTAAAAAGTGTCTAAATTTGAAAACAAACAAATAGAAAATGCTTTATTTTATAATTCTATCCTCTTTTAATATAAATTTGATTCTAGAAGACTTTTTCTCATTCCTTTTTTGGAAATTAACCAGATAAACCTTTTATTATAAATGATTTTTTTGTAATCAAGAGTTTCAAAAGATTTAAGAAAAAATGCTAAGAAAAAAATGATTGAGGTGGCTCCACTAGTGAACGGTAGAAAAAATAATTGAGTTGGCACTATTCATAGATGATAGATAAGTTTAGCGAATTAAAGCTACAAAATTACGATTTAGATTAAACACAGAAGTCCAATTGAATTTAAACTTGGTTAAATTATGTGTACGATTAAACCCGATTTAACCGGTATCATAGTGGCCGTAGTAGAAATTGGAAGAGGATAAGAAAATTATAACGCACACAGAAGTACCAAAACATAACTTCGAATCCAAAGGTAAAGCACAACAAAGATATTATCTTTAATTTCTCTAGCAAAACTGAGACTAAGGAAGACAAAAACCAGAAGTCTGTTTTAACTTCAAAAGTAAAATGGCAGAGCTCGGAGGATAGATTAGATGATCCCGATTTTGTTAGCCACATCCAAAGCATCATAATCAGGTGTCAATCTCACGTATGCCTTCTTCGTTCCATCGGGCCTGCAACAAAGCATTCATTGATTCATTCACTCATCATCTAAGTTTATATTGTAAACCCATCTCTAAATGACCAGGAACAGAAACCCCAAAGTGAAAGTTTTGCTTTCAAGAATGTGTACCTGATGAGGGTATTCACTTTCTTGGTCTGAATGTCATACATCTTCTTGACAGCATCTTTGATCTTCTTCTTGTCAGCACGGATGTCCACAATGAAGACCAAGGTGTTGTTGTCTTCGATCTTCTTCATTGCGGACTCAGTGGTGAGTGGGTACTTGAGGATTCCGTAATGGTCCAACTTGTTCCTTGGAGTTGCACTGATGCGTGGGTATTTTGGGTCCCTAGCCTTTGTCAATGTCTTTGGCCTGTGGAATGTCACCTTTGTCCTGATCTTCTTCGCCTTCTTCTTAATGGCTTGGCCTGATTTCACTGCTTTCGCAGCTTTCAAGGCCTTGGCCTTCGGGTCAGCTTTCTTAGTAACATCAACTGCAAAAAAACAAAGAGAAATAGAGTGTTGAAACAATTTAGAAAGCTTTGAAAGTAGAACCTTCATATTTTTAGTGGGAAGCTCAATTATACACGTCTACAATTCAAATGCAACTAAAACTCAAGCCGTAAAACAGGTTTATGAATTACAAGTACATGGCATGCAAGCAAAACTCATTCAAATACAAATTATGAACGAATCTATAACCATTATTAGCCATTTCAACAAAGATTTTGCTAGTTACAGTAAACACAACGCATTAAACGCTCAATTTCGGACTAAACTCAGATGCAGCTTTGACAACGATAGGCTCAAAAAACAACCATCGAGTCATCACATAAAAGAAAGCTTTGTTCCTAGGAAAATCAATGTAAAACCAGCTCATGATAAGATGAAAAGGTCCAATACATAGAAAATAGTAGGATTAAGCAAATGAAAAGATGCGAAAATCATTACACACAAAATTCTCAACAAAGTAAGAGAGATTAATAGCTTAATATAAGACGATGTGGATCCCTATGAAATAACCGTATTCAGAGCAGATCATATTTCAATGGAAAAGCCGTACCTTTAGCTGGAGCCATGACTCAAAGTGAGATCCTTTCCACTAAACCTGCTAAACCCAGAGAAGTAAACCAGTTAGAGAGTAATCACCATGAACCTAGCTCATAAAACCAAAACAAAGATTCAAATCATGGGAAGTAAACAATCAACGAAAAACACATAATTTCCTGAGAAAGTGACAGGAAAATCAAATCGTCTCCAGAAACAGTAAAGGAGATTATTCAATACTCAGAAAACGGAGAACGCGATTCAAGTTGAGAACAATGCAAAGGGTAAGATCGAGAGAAGGACAGACCTGTGAGCGGCGAAACGAAAACCCTGGATTAGTTTTGAGGTTTTATTTATTGTAAGGGAACGAAAATGAAAACATAAAGAAGACTAAAAACCCTAGATCGTTGCCTTATGGGCCTTGCTAAAATTAATGGGCTTCTTCTATTAAATGATTCGAAGCCCATTTTGTTATTATTACGTTAATAAAACTCAAGTCTATGACGGGTTAATTCATTAGATTTTACTTTATGACCCTTTATTTTTAACTCTTGAATGCAATGTGTAGATGAATATAACAAATTGTTTATATTATAGTGATAAATCGTACATCGTTCTTGACAAAAAAAAATCGTATATTATTTTCTTCGTTAACATATTATGTTATTTTTACTATTTTAATTTCACATCTCGGTTTAAAACAATAATAATATGCTACGTACTGTGTATGTGTTAAAAATATTTAGAACAAAACAAAATATCATATATTCAGTAAAATGTGGTTTTAAAGATTTGTTTTCCGAAAAAAGCAAAAACAAACTCCAAAATCAAACTCTTTGAAGCATTCCGAAGAAGTAATAAGAACTTAGAGAGACTGAACTGCCATTTTTTTGGTTTTACTGTTTTCGAGAGAAAAAGTGAAACTTGCCAAAACCGAAATTTGATTAGGAAAGTCAGAAAATGAACAGTTTAAAAATGTAATTAACTAACTTCTCGATTAAAATTCAACGATACTTTAACTTGAACAACGTCAAGGAGGTTTACCACCTGGTGATAGCAAAAAAAACAAGAAAAAGAAAGAAAAAAATCTATTGTGCTGAGTATATGTATACATTGTAAGAAGTCCATTATATCTAAAATCCTCTTAGAGCCCTAACCTTACAATTTTATCTGATAATATGCTAATAATGGCCCCTTGAGGATACAATGTCGTAGAAGTTTTCCCAAATGTACAAGAGAACTGTTTTCACAACATCAACTTCCATAACCAGAGAGAGAGAGAGACAGACAGAGAGAGAGTACTGCATCATAGGCAAAACAAAAGGACAATATGGTTTTGTGAGGATTTGGTAAACCGGTCATCCGAGATTATTTTTCGTTCCAACCATACTCAAATCAAATCAATGGCCAGACAGCTTAAAAGTGAAGATTGAAATGAATTTTGTTGGAAAATAAAGACAATGTAATACGGATTGCTTTTTAAATAACTTCTCACCTGAGCTGAATACTCTTGACTGAAAATGTGAAAGTGTTGAGTGGAAGGAATCTGTGAAAGGAAAAGGAAAAAGAAGAAGAAGAGTAAATGTGTAGAACTTGCGGGCGCTGTGCTATAGCGCACTCAGCAGTGCAAGAAACTCAGTCTGATCCTCAGCTTCCCTAACTATCTGTGAACAAAAGGAGAAGCAACTTATCAGTTACACACAATAAAAGTACCAAAACAATATGAGAACCACAATAAACTGTAGACTGGTAATTTCTGTCTTTGGTCAGCCAATACACAAGTTGGCACCATGCAAACACTAGAGAATAAATCACTACACTATGCAAAACAGTTAGCAAAATACACTTCTTGAAATCATAAGGATTCGACTTCTCTGGACATATAATAGATTAATAACAATAATCTATAAACAATTGATATCACCCAGTAATGAAAGTCGTGAGATTGTAATTTCTAGTTTCAACTTTATTATGGTCGAATAAGACGTCACAAGTAAAAGAGCACCAGGCAAGACTAAAAACTAATAAGTATCAGAGCAGCCCAAAATTCCAGCTATTACCTTCATAGGGGTATCTTTTGGCAAGTTCATCTGAGTCAAAATGGCTTCACCAATCTGTACCCAATCAAGATTCTCCACAGTGTCTACCGCTTTGTTGCTATCTAACATAGAACAGTTGTTATCGAAAGAGAATGACTTTCCTATCCAAATGTACAAAATCCTACTACCGGTTTCTCCTACATCATCACTTGGCAACGGAATTGCTATAACAGATTCTGAATCTAAGTAACCTCTGCTCAGTTCTGTAATCATCTCCATACTTGGCCACCGACATGCTAAAGGCTGGCCCAAGTCGCCACTTCCTGATTCATGTTTATCAGATTTACTGCAATTGATTAAGGATATCATTTCCTTCTGTGGCAAATCTGAATCTACAATTCTGCCAGAAGGTATTCTCCCCTCGCAATCACTTAATGGATCTAGATCACCTTTTCTAACACCCTCTAAGTTGAAGACAATGTCATTACTATCATCCGGACGTAAAGTGAAACCAGTTGTGCCTTTGTTGGAATCAGCTAAACCTGGCAGCTTCAGAGACCTTTTTAGACTGCCTCTACGCTCCGCAAGAGAAGGTGAAACCTTTCTACTTGGTGACAGTTCAATGTAAGGCTGTGGAAAATTATTGACACCACGAGATTCTTTTGGGGAGGTTTGGGAAGGAAGGAGAGATAGGCTGGAAAACTTGGGCAATGTCAAAGATGATGGTATAGAAGATGGTCTCAAGGACGAGCGCACAGAAGTTTGTGAGAAACTCTTTAGGCTATTACTTGAATTTGTTGTGCATACAGAATCAGGAGAAAGAAAAGGAGGTGAAGCAGACGATGATGACGAAGGTGAGCCTGATGCATGCACGATCATCATCGAATCAGAATAGACTCTGGAAAGTGGTGTTTTGGAGACAGAACGAATACCCTTCTCAAACCTTGATGCAAACTTGCATTTCAGTGAACTCCAACTGTTTTCCCTTGCAGGAAGATGAGTCTCATGTTCATTGTTGGATGATGCTAGAGTTGGCACAAAGCCTCCCTCGATTGCTTTCTGGAATATCTCAAAATCCAGATTATATGCGTCGACCTTCCTGTCACCTGGTTGATTTTTAACAACCGAGTCCCCAATCATAGGCAAAATGCTTGCAAAAGCGTCCCAGTAATAAGTCGGTTCCTCGCCTTCTCTGACCACCATAATAGGTGCTTCGACTTTCTCATATCGAGCAATCTGACAGACAGCAGCTTTTGCATCTCTTTCCATGATGGTTTCGCACTGCCTACCAACCCAAATGTAAATTGCAGAAGGTAACTGTAAGATGAATGCACCTCTTGAATCCAGAGAAGACGGGCATGGATCATTCAACAGTTTTGGAACAAGATGCAAAGGATCATAAGGGGAGTGCGGGGACATTTTGTACATTCTAAGTAAGGAAGTAGGGCTAAGCGGGAATGCATGAACTCGCTTTTGGCACTGTAACAATTGGCAAGCAAAGCCCATGTTAGGATCAGCAATACCTCTAGCAGACTTCACATACTGAAACGCATCATCAAAACTCTGCCCTTCTCTCCACATCAGATATGCGATTACCAACGAGGTAGACCGTGAAACCCCTTGACAACAGTGAACAAAGATCCTTCCACTCTGCTCCCTAACATCTTCGAAGTAGTCAAACACATCGTACAGAATACTAGTTATATCCTCTGATGGACTATCCTGTAACCACAATGACCGGTAACAAAAATCAGACTTGAAATATTCCGGACAGATAAAACCAACGCAATTCAGGATATGCGTGATTCCGTTATTTTTCAATATGTTCTTGTCTTTGGCCACAGCATCTCCGCCCACATATATATGATCAGCGACCTTTGAGCATTCTTTATCAAAGTAAGCAATCTTCTCCCTCTTAGCTAGACCAGAGCTCTTATCTGGGATCCGCTGCTGCGTTGATGATAAATCCAGCTTCAATCTCTCCCCGGTTTTGTTCCCGCTAGGTGTTGGTGGATGAGGCCACTCACCTACATCATCCGAGCCCGCCTTAGGCCACTCATCTAAGCTCCTTCTGGAAATGGAAAGAGGCTGCAATGGCGGCAAACAAGCTCTAGCCTTGCTGTTATGATGTGACCGAGGTGTTAAAGGTGCAGCTGGGCATCTTCGACTCGGCCCAGAACTATTAGCACACGGAATGTTCAGATGTTGCTCCTCTCCCTCAGGAACTTGTGATGCAGTACGTGAAGCAGACCAAGACGCAGACCGCCAAAACATTCTCTTAGAACCAGGAGGAGCTTCATCATTCCCCATCGCATCCTCTCTTCCCACCATCCAATCTTTATCTCAGATAACACACGCAAAGACTTCACTTTTATCCCCAAAAAAGCCAACAAAACTGCTAATTTTTCCTCACAACATCTACTGTAACCCAAATTTTTTTGTAAAAGATCTTTGCTTCTTCCATAGACTCTTTAGTTCAGTGATGGCTTAAGTCCGCATCTGATCTAACGATAACCATCAAGCTCTCAGTCTATTCCGACTAAAACCCTAAAACATACCAAAATAGGGATACGTAGCAGGTAGCGAGAAGAAACCCGTATCAGATCAAACGCGACATAGACAAACTGCAGAAGAGAAAACACAAATCAACATCAAAATTAACGAATTTAGCTAGAAAGAGCAAACAACAGTAACAAAGAGTGTGACCATACAATATGAAGCGACGAAATGTTTCCGGAACAAAGAAAAATACAAAAGAATAAGCAAATTCAATTAGACCTCGAGAAAATACAACCTTAAGAAGGAGACATACTCGAAACAGAAATCGAGATTGAAACCAAAAAAAAAAGCAATTCTCCTGAGTTTTCCGGACGATATTAATCTGGGAGAGAGAAAGAGAGATTTGGAACTTACGGAGTGAGGAAAATTGAGAGAGCCGTCAAAGATGGATCCTTTATTGTTTTTCTTCCGTAGAGAGAGAGAGAGATTGGGGCAAAAGCGCAGGGAAGAAGAAGAACACAAAAGGAAAGAAAGATGGGAAGTGGGAAGAAGCAGTAATTTTTATTAAAATTCGTTTACTATTTTTCTTATTTTAATTAAATAAAAGTAACGATTCTTAATTTAATTTAAGTATTTTCTCCTGATTAGCTGCACGAAATTGAATTCTTAAAGAAACGCGTTGAAACTTTGAAATTATTTGTCAGCATCTCATTTATTGCTTGTCAAAGATTTTAATTTAGTTTTCTCACGTTTTTAGCTTCTACATTTAATTTTTGACAGAAAGTAATTAATTACCTTGGGATTTACAATTTTAATATACATAAATCCTATTATTTAAGTTTTAATTATATTGTCTCTGTTTATTCAGTCTTATTCCTTTCTATGTGGAATTTTGGATCTCAGCTTTTCATCGTAACGTTGTATAAAAAAATACCAAAATTGATTCATTTAGAAAAAAATATTACAAGTTTATTAACAAGACTAAATCTTGATGACTTGCAAGAACTAAAAAAGCAAGATGATATCTCATTGGTCGACATTTTCTAATACCTTTTTCCCGTGATAATTGACAGTAATGATTGTTGTTTTATTTATTCCTTATTTTTGTCTTGTTTGCAATATTATTTGTTTTCATTTGGAGAAAAAAGAAACCTTTCTCATCAAAAATATATAATTTCTCGCATAATAATTCTTTTTTTACTTTACATTTTACATAGTAACACAATTTATTAATAATAACACTTCCGATAAGATTGTGTTATCTCTATCATGTTTCGAAAGAAAAGCTATTTTGGTATGACTGCAATAAAACAAAAAATATTATGGTTTGTATGTATGTGGCATTGACCTTAATTATTCGATCTCCATTATTACAATTTTTTTTTATATTCAGAGAGTTGATGTATGAACAAATTTGAAAACTAGCTAAACAAACAAAATTCTAAAACTCGATCCAGTTGACGTTAAGTAGTAAAGTTAATCATTTTACCACTCGAAACTTCGAAATGATGATGTTAGTGGTTTTTTAAAAAGTAACATAAAGGCTTTTCGCAAAAGAATAATAATAATAACAGTAACATGATAATTAGTAAAAAGTAAATGAAAACAAAATTACTAAAAACAGCATTGAGATTATGTAAACTTGTAAAGCGGGCATGATATTCTTTCTATTGACCAGGTCGTGTGTAATTTATTTTCTTTCCAAAAGATGCTAAGTGGTCAACGTATGAATCACGGTATGATCACATATTTTAGGCATCAATCTTACTTATTAAATAATCTACGATTTTTTCTTACGCATGAAATGTTTTGTCTCATCCTAGTGTTGCTTTGAAATTTCGTACGTGAATTAAGAAACAAATTGAATTTTTATTTTTATTTTTTTGTTTTTTTGTTAGTCTTAACTACAAATAAATGTATGTAGTTTTCAATAATTACTCTAAAATTCTAAAGATATATTTGAAACTGAAAAGAAACTTCTTGATTTATCTTCTCTTACTCTCTTACAACATAGTTTCTCTCAAATCATCTCCATGTTTTTTTCTACACAAACATGTGAGCTCTTCTCTCTTACTTGCAAAGAACCAAGTTGGATTAGTCACGTTATATTCACTTGCCACTCTCGCTCAAGTGTTCACACAATTTTTACGTTATATTACTTTGTTCAGTTAATGACTAACACGAAATGCTAGCCAAAACTTAACCAGATTGCAACAATATCGTTCGTTGATAAATTAAACACTTGAGATTGATCAAGAGCGAGTTCTCTAAAGTTACATGCACGTCTTTGACTCTTTGAATATTCGATTGTTTAAAGAAACACATAATCTTAATAGATTAAAGAAAGGTAATGATACTGTTTGAGATTTAAAGAAAGAAAACTAATAAAAATAGTGTTGATCTTTTGAAAAATGTCAGATACATGATGACATACTCTCTTTTTTTCTTTTCTTTTTGGCAACAGAAAATATATATTTCAAACTTATGTTAATTATTGTCGACAAAAAAAAGAAAAGAAAATATATTTATACTTTTTTGGCGACGAATAATACATTTTCAAAATTTTCATGTAATTGTTTGTTAGAAAAGATAGGAGTAGAACTAGTCAAAACGAGATCATTTTAATGTAATATATAATGTAACGTTGGATTTTTCTTGAGAATTTAAGGACACAGTCGCTATAGATGATGTTCTTTGGTCAATAATCGTAACCTACACGTCGACGTCAATGCAATAGATATATCTTAATTTTTTTCCACATTGCAATAGATTCATCATGTCTCTACGAAGATCATTTAATATATTAAGAAGAGGCTTAAACTACATAGCTTGTTGTACTATTCTTATTAAACCAAAAACATATAAAATACCTACTTCATGTGGACTTGACTGAGTTCTTATTTGAGCTCATCTCTACGTTATATATGATAAAATAAAACGTTTATTTTCATACGGCAGTATAATTTTCTTTTATCTATTAATTAGAACACAATATTTAAAAACGTACTGTATATATGCGAATGCATATGTACCTTTTAAACAATCAAAACCTCAAAACATCGATCCAAATTGAAGTTTTAGCTATGTTTAAAAATCATTACAGGTTCCATATATTGGTCCATGTTGTTTTGCTAGTTCATATTTCAAAATTTTAGTGCCATATAAAAATATATTACACTATTGAGGAATGTTTTCTTTTTTCTTTTTCAATTGTAGACATGAAAGTCTTATGTTTTATGGTAATTAACAGTGTCGTAAGAGCATCTTGTATCTAGATCGAAAAGTCCAGATGTTCTCATGATTGATTATTATTACAAGAAAAGCAAAACCCAACTTTGATTTGAGTAAACGAGAAAAAGACAGTTTAAAAAAAAGCAAATGCAAAAACCAGTTTTCAAATAATAGACATTACATATAGTACAAATTACAACGAGAACATGTGATTTGGATCACTGAGCATAGCAAGAACCAGGTCCCGAGGGTGGCCTTCGTGCGTACCAGTTATCGACTGGAGCGGCTGGAACCCCGCGGTTATTCAATAGACATCTGAAGTAGTGTAAACGCGGCAATGCGGTTAAAGTTATGTTTCCCTTTGACACAGCCTCTCTCGTGCTCCACATCCGTTCTGTTCCATCAAAGATTCAGGAAAAAGCAAAGTCGAGGTGAGCATTTAAACAAAACCGAACTGAAATGTGTTGAATGTGAGACCAATAACTTTTCCTGGCTAAAGATCATTTAGAGTTTACCTGCAGCTGCTGCAGCTCGGGGCCAAATTGTCTGAAGTACAACGGATGTATCAGCTGTTTCACCCCACATGCAAACTTCTCCTCCAATCACAAGCTTTTGGAGAGAAGGATCTTCGATTCCTTTTAGAGGCTCGGTGTTGTAAACCTCATCCCACGGGACATCTAGATGGTCGAGGTACCAATATCCTTGGTTACTGAAGATGCATCTGAATCCCTTTGCTACCGCCTTTTGACATATATCAGACACTAGCCTACAACGAGATTAGAGAGCAGTTTTGACATATATGATACCAAAGCAATATGAAGCATCATGTTCCTTTACACGGTATTGTATAATCTTACCAGTTTTGCACCACAGTCCGGGGATCAAGATCTTTTCCAAAGGAACTGAAGGTTTCTTCCCTGGAGTCATTCATAGTCACCATATTATTCTGTGTCAATCTTATCTTTTCGACGCGAAACAAAATATAGTTTTACAAGGTCAGAATTGGAACCTCTTTTCCATTTTTCAGATTTCTATAAGTTTGGAGAAGCAGAGAACTTGACACATTATGCAACTTAAGCTACACAAATTTTCCCATCTTTTGACAAACTTTTTGCTATCTTTATCAAAGGTTTTACCAGTTGACGGGTGTCCAATTTTTCGACATAGCTATCTGTTGCGCTCGGAGTACAAAGTATTTATATGCGTCCTTAGTCGTGAAGTTGCGATCCTGAAGCCTGCAGTTGAGAATGATGAACATATATGTCAAGCAAAAAGATAAAGTGAAATGCTGTTTTGAATTTTCCAAATTGCAAAAAGCGTAGTAAAAGTAACTTCAAAGAGTCTCTTCTAATGAATGAATGATTAACAAAACAAAGGGACATGACAAGAAGAGTCGTGACTGTACCATTCTTTGACATGAGTTGTATTTTTCCAGCAACCTGCCAAAACATGCAAGCAATAATCTTACGAAGAGAGTGACACAAGTATAAAACAAATAACCAAATGAAACGGAAGTAGAGATTTCAGATCTTAAACAAACCAACCTGTGTTAACTTCATCACCACCCAAGTGGAAAAACTCAAATGGGAATATCTGTCTCATATCTGTTACAAACCGAGATCCGAGAGCCAATATGAGAATCAAAACAGGACATACAGACAGATGTACATAATTACGTAATAACACACAAACTAACATGCAAGATATGGTATGATGCTAGGAGTATCAAGATTTCATAATAACTTTTTGCGGCATCTTTTTTTTGCTTTACAATATTAATAGTACTTGGGTTAGAAAACTAGAAAAGGAGCTAACTAGTTGAAGTAGACCTGCCAAAATGCCAGAAATCACTTCGAATGTGAAGTTTTTAGTAACGTCAAGGGGCTCTCGGCAAGACAGAGAGGGCCAAAGATCAGGGTATCCAGTTCCCCTGCATTGAAAAGCAAACCATACTTTCAAAGACTGGCGATGAAGATAATGACAGCTCAAAATTCTCAAACCTACACACCATAACTTATTCTTGCGCATTAGGAGTATAGAATACAAAGTACATCCACATTTTTTTTCCAAAACCTTATAAGCTTAAGAATTAAGATCCTATGCTACTGGGATATACAATCTAGGCTGGAAGATAGAAACTTGTGTATGACTAATAATAGTGTGGCATTAAGAAAGAGGAACAGGATAAGAATTTTTATTTGTACCATGATTCTGCATGGCCAGGGACATCTAATTCAGCCATGACGTTAATACCTGCAATAAAATATCTCAACACTTAGAAGTATATAACCAAAACAGAAATCAGTAACAATTAAGAATCCATTTTAAATCATTCTCAGCTTAAACTCATAGGAGTCTCTTGAGGCCATAACAGTCATGTTAGTCTTTAGAGTAGTCAAGAAAGTACCTCTCATTTTGGCAAACCTTCACAGCGGAGATCACAAAAGCGAAAAAGAAAAAGAATACTAGTAAGTAGAAAGAATAGTTAATGTATTTACTGACTCAAATGACCAAAATATGCAGAGAGGACTTGGAATAAATAAGCCATTACCTGACAATCTCGGAGGCATCCTCAACTGTATAACGTTCCCATCTCGAATAAGCTCCTTTCCATAACTTAGGATATGTAGGAGTTTCAAGAGGAAATGATTGCTCGTCTACAATGTGCCAATGCAGGACGTTCTACCTCACATAACCGCCCATAGGAAGAAAAAGGGAAGAAATTAGAATATCGGATAAATCTTGAAAGAAAGTTTGAACATCGTGTAGCGTCGAACAAAAGAAGCATGATTTCTTACAAGTTTAGCGAAGGACATAGATTCAAGTATCTGTTTGATAACATCGATTGGTAAATAATGTCTTGATGTATCTGCAAACGGAATAAGCAGCAAGTAAATAATTGCATTCTCTTTCCGTGCGATGGAAATGAAAAATAGAGAGACAGAGATATGGACTCTTACCTATCAGCAGACCACGGTATTGAAATCTAGGTTTATCTTGAATAAACCAGGGAGCTTTATATATTTGCACAGATTTGGTTAAATAATCAAAGGCGCACAACTGGCTAAACGTCTGCAACATTTTCAGAAAAAAAGTACACAGAACTAGCAAAGAATCCATGACATTCAACAAGAAACAAACTTGGAAATTCGAGCAAACAATTCAACTTGCAAAGAGTCAAATGTAGCATTATTGTTACTCAATACTTACACACCTCCAATCCTCTAAGAGCACCATAAACAGTATTAGCCTGAAACCCACAAGAAAAAGAGATATAAGAAGAGAATCAAAAGTCGCATATGTGAATGCAAAAATCAGCGCGTGAAACTCAAACCTCAATCGTGGCAGCTCCAACAATCGACTGCTCGTTCTTCTTCGACACCATCAATGTATAACTCTCATCCACACCCAATTGAAGCTGAAATTGAACAGAAACAAAACCAAAATTAACCAATCTAACTTTCTTAGTATGTCATCATCTTAAAAATTGGATTCATCCAGAAAAGATTTTGTTTTTATTTTACCTCCTCAGAATCTGAGTGAACAATGATCTTCAGAGAAGTGATATCATACTCGACCATTCTCAGAAATCTAATTCTCGCCAAGAGAGAAGAAGCTCTACCGAAAGCGTGCTTGAAGATTATCTCCATATATCTGTCGAATGCAGCTCTAACAATCGGCGATCCGCCGCCATTTCCAGCTACGATTAGAGAGACGGCGGGATCCACCGAGAGGGTTTCGTCTCCGGAGGAAAAATCCGCCGGCAACGGCCATAGATAAGGAGGAGAGTCTTGGTGAACTGTCACCGGCGACGGCGATGACAGAGAGGAAGTGACAATGGATAAAGAGAGGGATATCAAAAGGGTTTGAAGAAGAAGATTCGGTGCCATTTTTGGAAGAGAGTGTGTCAACGACTCGCGGATATTTTCATTCACATGAGAAGGTATATTTTGGTTTGGTCTTTTTTTCTTTTCTCGTATCCTGTTTCGATTTTATTACAGGAACCTCAAAGTCGTCATCATCATGTTTCGGTTAGTTCGGTGGAAGCATGTTCTTAACAGTAAAGGTTACTTGTTTTTTTTCTTTGTACAACGTCGCTTTATCTTAAACAAAAAAAAACTATAAACACTTTAAATTCTGCTCCAAAGTCCAAACCACCGAATTAACCACATTTATTAGATTCAAGTTTATTAGTATAATAACTTGATTGGTATTTGAATTTCATCATTTAATTAATGAATCGGACTTTTGATTTACAGAAACTCAAAACTCTAAATGGTACTCATTGAACATACTACATTTTCTTAGGATTTGCATATCTCCTAGAGACCATGAACTGTTTAGTTGTTGAATAAAGTAACAAAACATGGATACACTTAAAGTTATTGCATTTTCTTTTCCGAATTGAAAAAAACATATGTTTGGCAATTGTTAAGATTCTATGTTTTGTTGTTGAAGGAACTCAAGATCCTTCATTTGCATTTGAATAGCTTCTTTAGGCAGCCGTTTCGGCTCGGTCATGAGATTCTCTTCTTCTCCTCCTTCTGCGACCCTCATCGCCTTCTCTTTGATGATTCTCTCTATCTCAGACTTCTCAACCGATGGGAAAACCGCGGTTAGCATCACTTGAAGATGCTTCTCATCTTCCTCTTCGATAACCCCTCTTCTGAAGCAACAAGCATAAATACCTTCAAGAGCCTTTTCGACTCTTAATTCCATCGGGATTGTTGGCGCTGCAACGTTCAACTTTGCCCTTCTCTGCATTACCGACAAAATCATCAACCTTTCTGAAGCAAAGACTTAAGATCGAAGCTAATGAGATGTGCCATCGGGTATGAGTGACTTTCAGTGAATCAAATACCCGTTTTTGACTTCCAAAACTCATTAGCAATAGCATGGTTTCTAAAGAAATCAAAAAGAACGAATTAGAAACAAAACCAACCTGTCTCGCTTCAGTCATCAAAGCAATGAAGTTCTGTTCTTCGAACTCGAGATCATTTGAAATGCTCACCCTCGTAACACCTTCAAGGATCTCTTCAGATTTCAGAAGCCCTGCACCTACTGCAGCAACCCAACAGCAAAGAAGCACATACAAAGGTTCCCCTGCCTACCAAACAAACCAACATGCCACTTCAAAACTTATCACACGTGAACACCCAACAAAAAGGCTATAACTTTATGTACAAAATCAGAAATTATCTGAAAATCAACAGAAACGCTAAGACAATTTATGCTCAGTTTTTGGTGCTAATCGATTGGGGAAGAAGAGAAATCACCTTGCCTCGCCGCTGTTGGAACTCGTAGAAAGCCCTAGAATCATCGGGAGTGCACTTATTCCCAACTCGTTTCCTAAACTCGGCGAAGTCGACGAGATCTCTTCCGACGCCGCCTTCGTCGCTGAGGATCCTGGCGAGGAGTCCGATAACCGGGAGAGAACCGATGACTGTGTTGGCGAAGCTGGAGATGGAGTTGGGTTTCTCTATGTAAGCTCGGATCGACACGGCGAACCCACCGTATCCTCCGCCGCCGCCGCGTTTGGGGCGAGAGGAAGCAGGAGACGTGACGGGGATTCGGAGGCGGAGGTGGAAGAAGGAAGGGGAGATTTGGTGGGAAGAAGTGGAGATGTGGGTGACAACCACCATGGCTGTGAAAATGGAAGCTCTTTTAAAGTGATGATAGATAATCTTAACCTCATCTTTATATACGTTATCTTCTTCTCCATATCAAGTCCTCTTCAAATAAATCAAAAATGTTTGTTTTTTGCTTTTTAGTTCTTCACTAGTTCCAAAATCAAAATTACTGATTAGTGATTACATACATCTTGCGCATCGAAAAGAATTATACATTAATACGCTATTGTGAAAATTCTGATGATTATACATTTCGAACCAAATCATTTTTTTCTAATAATATACATTTTGCTAAATTGAATTCGGGTGATGGGAAATACTGTGCTGATATTGGTTTCCAAATTTAAAATTAGATCGAATTTCGGAAATGTTTTTCTTTGAGTAGAATAATCATATTGGGCTTATAGTGAAGCCTTACAAACCCAAAAAGACCAAAAGGAAAAATGTTTCTTTGGAGTAGAGTACTCGTATTGGGCTTTCTCATAAGCATATATGGCCATTACGTAAAGCTCATATTTCGACAGTGATATATACAGAACTATGGAAGTATGTATAATAGACTTATAACGACCCGTTGCTATAAAAAAGGTTTAAAATTTTTTCTAAGAAAAATATTATTTTATAAACCTTCTTTATCATGGAGTCATTCATAAAAATAACTAAATTTTGACCAAGTGTTGAAAAGAATGTTTAAAAATTATATGATGTGGGTTGAATGATTTTAAATAGACACGAGTTATGTATAAAAAATTCTGGAAAAATTATAAAAAGAATCAACCCGCTAACTATTTAAGGCAGGTTTGATTAGACAGTGTTAAAGAAGTGTAGCACTAGAAAATTATTTAGCAATCAAAGAATATGAGGTCAAACATATATATTTTTAAGGTACATGAAGATGATTTTTTTTTATCAACAATATATTGAAGATGGTTTATAGTAGAGTAATAAATAATGATGATATTGACATTGATGACATTAATCAATTTTTGCTGTCGAGAACGATTATTTATATGTTTTATTTTGTGTTATAGGCAACAAAAAAAATATAGCAATTGACGAAAATATAAGAGATTTTGAAAATGAAATGACACAACAAAACGATCCGACTGATTCAAAATTCATTTACGTAAGATTTACCCCCAAAAAATATGATCATGCATACCTTACTTATTAAATGGTATGTTCAAAAATGTGGATGATACATCATATATTACAATGATGAGATTATCAAAATTCATTGTAATCTACTTTATGTAACACACTCCAAAATACTTAAATCCTTAAATGATAAAATTTGTAACATTACATAATCATGATCTTTTAAGGCAATTTCACATATACTACAAAAAAAAAATCAGGCTTTTAACGACGTTTGTAGGTAAGGTTAACGTCGGTGTTAAGTGATTTTGAATGGCGTCGGTTTCCAAACCGTCTTCTCATGGCTCAACGTCAAAAAATTTAGTTTTAAAATTTTGAAAAATGCTCATATTCTAAAAACATGAAGTCTGAAACCTAAAATATCATTTTTTATTCATTATTAAATAAAATAGTAATATTATCCAAAGGTAATTTCACATATATTGAAAAGAATCCTAGAAAAACGTATGGATACTTCAAAGTCACAGCATTGAAGAAGCGTTTAACCATCCTAATATATGTTGTACGAATTGAGACACCTTATTAACTTATAAATGATTGATTTGAGTTTCTATTCCTATTTGATAAGAAAAACATAATATTATCAATGGATGGTTCAGGACATCAAAAAAGATTGAATTTCAAGATTTATCAAAAAGAAAAAGATGAGGATAGTTTGTGTTATCCCAAATTGAATCAGAACGTAAAGTTGGTTCCACTATATGAGTGGAGCCGTAGGTTTTTGTTTAGTAGCTTGAACAATTTTTGTATATAGTAATTAATTTATTTTTAAATAGATATGGATGAAACTAAAAATATATTTACATTAGTTTTTTTTTGTTACATTATTTATTTTCTGTTATTTGGTATTTTTTTAAAACGAAACTTAATCATTTTAGTCATGTATTTAGTAGTTGCTATCATTTAAACGGCTGATACAAATTAATCGAATCCAATCTTTCTTATTATACTTGTGATCTAATTGGTATAAATATATAAAAAGAGACACATTATAGAATAATTGAATACCTCTGCCCGATTGTCCCTATAATATCATGACTTTCACTTATTTTGGCTCAAACGGAAAAATACAACAAACTTATTCCGTTTTGCTGACATGGCAAGCTCTCATTGGATAAATGAAATTCAATCACATCGTACACTTTAAACAAAACAATAACAAATTGAAACTGCAATTGGCTTAGAAGAAGAAAAAATCAAGTGTGTGGTTGTGGTCAATAGAATCTCCACTTGTCTTTGCGACAAATTTGGGTTTGCTTTTTATGAGCTTTTGGTTTTGAAATTCGAGTTAAGGCAATAATAGGACTCTACTGCCACCACTTTTGTCTCTTTTTGCAATCTTGTCTATTTCTGCTGTCTCGTCTCCAGTAATATATTTCGTATTATTTTAAGCACTTAAATAATCAGAAACCCTACAGTTTTACATTCTCGAGAACAGTCGAACGATAGAAATTCATAATGGGTATAGAGAAATCAATAATTCTTGATGGCTTCTCAATTTGGACAAAATGTGATCCGAAACATGGAATAATCATGAATATATAGCAACAGAATGTTGTAAAAAAAAATAAGCTGCAGATTTTAACACTCTTCTTAAGTCAATGTTTTTTAAGAGCTGATATATATAATAATTATAAGACTCAGCTTCTACGACCAGTAGGTGCCAAGGATAACCACGAAAAGAAGATAAAGTAGTTATGATTTGCGTTCATTATTTGGTAGAAAAGATATAACTAGAAAGTTCATATTTAATTGAATTCATTATGTATTATGAGTGCTTTTTGGAAGCAAAACTCGCTATGTACCCGATTCTGTCTTATCCCAAAAGAAAATAGCTAGGGTGAAGCTAATTTTTTGGACTCTATGTCTAATTAGATTTTCACTTTGTGATTAAACCGAACTATTCTTTTTTAAACCCTGAAAATTTCGGATCTTTAACTCATGATCTTACAAATATCCGAGGTCAATTTTAAACCCTGAAAATAATTCTCTATTTTGAAAAGGAGTTTGATTCATCATACAAAAAAATCACATTTTTGGTAATGGTAACCAAAGCTTTTTTAAAACTTGTTCTTTATTTGTTTCTCTCGATTTTTTTTTTAGTTCAAGACTAATAATGAAATATGGTAAGAGTCGGATAAGGAAAAATCTAGGTAAAATGAATAAGTGGATGAGAGAGAGTATGCGTCTTGTTTGTAATCTTTTGTTGAAGAGAAGGAATGAGAGAGAAAGTGATGAATAGGGTTTTGAACATGATTCGAGAGAATAGTTGCTGTTTTCAGGACTCAAATTGAGAGGTCCACATGATGAGGAATATTGTACAGTTTAATTAAATGTTTGAATTTGATGGATCCTTCTGAAACCGTGGATTTCGACAAAACAATGGTTTTGTCTGTGACTTCTTTACGTAACCTTTGTAGATTCTCTCTCTCTTGCATGTCCATTTGCGCCACGTCACTCATCTGGTTCTGCCCATTTGCGATTATTTGATCACAATGTAGATTGTTTTGGGTGACATGTCAACTGCCCATTGGTCTCGAATCAAAAACTTTAATCTCCCGCGTCCCATTACCCAACCAACAAACTATTACTCACTTTTTTTCTTTTTTTCTCTCGTAAGAAAAAAAAATTGCTTCCCGTCATGGTAAGATTCGTAACGCACACTACACATGTCATGGTGGTTTATACGACTCTAGCCAAATGGATACGTTTATGAGTCAGTTATATACATGATTAAATTATAACCAGTGTTTATAAGAGATCGATGATATATATATATATATATTATTTTTATATTATTAGTGTAGCTAGATCCTACGTAAAAGTGCCTACTAATCCACACAATATGTAGAAAGCTGGATATTTTTGTCATTTAAGAGAGATCTTGATTACTTTTTGTAGATAGTGGGATATGCTCCTTGACGTTAGACCCACGTAGTGAATCATTTTATACTTAAAGAGACCATTATGCCACGAACGATTGGATATAGACCGATAATATTTTTTTTCTTGTATGCTAAATTAAACGGTATATGATTGTTTAGGGTTGTTTTACTACCGATCTTACTTTTTTATGTACCTCATTTTATGTTTTATAATTAATACATGTTGATATGGTTAGGAATTTGGAGGATTATACATCATTCTTATATGGATTCATTTTTGTTTATTACAAGAAAGTGGATCTTTGTAACATGTCATGTAAGAATCGTTGGTTCTTGTATGATTCAAAATACGACATAAGTTTATTTATGTACGGTGTTATCTCATAGTTACAACTAACGGTATATCAATTTGTGAATCTCTTTGTAAACAAATCTCTCTTGCCTTAAGTTAAGAGTAAAAAAATTTCTTACGATATACTTCAACACACTATAAATCGTGTGTGTATCTCTACAAATTTCTTACGATATGTCTTTATTAAGTTGTGTAATTATGAGATGCTATGTCTAGTTTATATAGTGCCTATACAAATTAAGATTTTTTAACCATAATTGATTAAAAAAACACCCTTTCATACTCTCTAATGTCTCTAATATTGGTATCAGAAGAACAATAGCCCTGACTTTTGCTAAATACATAAATCTATTGATTGTTTATTTTCATGGAAGCAATTTGAGACTAAACAATCTATATATTTAACTCCATACGTCTCTACTTGATGTACACGTGTCTCTGCGCATCGACATATTATTCCTCCTCTTATTATCTATTAGTTATGAAATCGGAAGTCGAACGCACAACGGTATAGTCACCTTAGCTATGCATTGAAAATCTTGCAACAGTTTTCTTCTTGGTGGAAGCCTTAAGAAAATTGTTAAGACTTAAGTTTATTGCTTTCACAATATATATAGTTTATATTCTAGTAAGAAGAACGCGGTAGTTACTGTTGATAAAGTCATTTATTTCTTTATCATTACTAGAAAATTGCGTATTTTGTTCGATTCCTACTGTAATGAAATCATGAGCAAATTCAAGTATGCAACCTCTATAAAGTGATTTTAAATATGAATTTAGCCATTTATTAACAATGAGAAAAAAGTATAGACGTCAAGAGGATTATGGACATTAGAATATGACTAAGTGTTTTTTTGCAAAAAATAGTAGAGAGAGGGGGCCATGGATCACGTGGATAAAGCGTGGGATGGAAATGAAAAAAAGAAAACAAGGGAGAAGAGAGAAAGAGTGATTTTACAAATCTCCTCTAATCCTTTCCCAGCCAATTATGATCAATCTCCCACGTGGGGCTTCTGGCCCATGCATGCATATCATCTTTCAACTATTTACTCTTTTGTCTTCTTCTTCTGTTTTTGCGTGATATTCTTCTATATATGAGTGTCTTTATCTCCACAAGTGGCTTTTAGAGAAGGCTCTCTTTTGACCCAAAAAAAGAAAAGAAAGAGAAGGCTCTCTTAATTCTAGGGTTTCTAGAACTAATGGCTGGTTCTTCTTCCGCTTCTTACATTCACATGGTAAAATATTTATATGATTCATCAACTCCATATGTACTCGTCTTCTTCCATTTGATAACTGATTCTTTTTCTATTTTATTTATACCTCAATATCTTGGATCATCTGTTTGTGTATGTATAGGTGCAGCACATGATAGAGAAATGTTTGATCTTCCACATGAGCAAAGAAGAGTGTGTGGAAGCTCTCTCGAAGCATGCAAACATCACTCCTGTGATCACCTCTACTGGTTTTCTTCTCTCTCTCTCCTCTTTTCTCTCTCCTCTTCTTGTACTCTTATATATCTCCTTATAATCCTTAAACACAGATTTACACATAGATATGTACTCTCTAACGGGATAATATGTCTATATATGTATATATATGCATATATAAATTATGACATATTCACATATTACACCATCGTCTAGAATTTGAGATTGCGATATATGCGTACCTACATATATGATCTTCAATGGTCGATCGATCTTTGGATGTTTTGTATTCATATTACAAGTGTTCATGTATAATCTAACTAGTAGTAGTATAACCTTTAACATAGAAGCTACAAATAAAAAGACTAATCCGTAATTGTAACCTACATATATATATATATATATATATTCGGATCTATTTTGTGCAATAATTTAATTTTAAATGTATTTTCCCGTAATGAATCGAAAAAAAAAATTACAGTTTGGAAGGAGCTGGAGAAAGAGAACAAGGAATTCTTCAAGGCGTATGAGGAGAGGCAAAGCAAACAAGAGCAAATGTCGGAGGAAGAGACAAACCAGATGATCCAGAACATAATCTCGGATTCATCCAAAGAATCCGACGACTGATCGCGATGTTCGTTAGATCTTAAGAACCTTTATATATAGTTTGCATATGTGAATCTCATGAAAACGATTTCTCCCTGACGCATGCATGTTTATATATATGTATATCAATTTTCTTCTATATATATATATTCGCATCGGTCCAACAAGAAAGGCAAAAAAAGGAGTGATGACGCTTCTTTTGGTACGTTAAACGTACGTGGTCCACATTGCTTTTGTATAATTAATGGTGATAGGAAACGGACGCTCATACATCGATCGATCGTGTGGCGTTTTAGTTATATGAAAGTATCATGTGTCTATATAGATATCCAGATAAATTGTTTATTTATGGTCTTGGTCTCCTTCAAAATCATTAGCATTCTTGAAAATTACATATCATAATGGTTTCCATATGCTTACGAACCTTGCTCTGTTCTAAGTCAAGTCGACCTTCTAGTCGCATAGACAACCAAAACGTCCGATCAACACAAAACAACTATTCTCGGTCTAATCGGCTGATTATATATAATTTTATGATTTTTTTTTATTCTTTCATAAGAAAATTCTAAGAAATGGGAAAATATACTAAATAATATTTTTAATATTATATTATAATTTTGACATCAATAAAAAAAAGATACGAGAAACAATTCTCCGGTTAATTTCCAATTCCCTAAATTTCATATATAAGGGAAGTCCATGGAGTTCTCATGTCTATTGTTCACTTGTGAAAGACATTACTAAAGAATCTTATATTGTTTTTTCTTCACCTCTAAGAGCACCTCTATCGACGTTTTTAAGAAAATATCTAATATTAAAAAAAGAAAAAGGAAAATAGAAGAGAGAGACAAAAAACGTTTCTTGTTTAGCCACTTTAATAGACGTTTCTAATACTATTCTTACCACATGTAATGTTATTATAGATTTTCTTTTTAAATTTAATTATATAATTTAATTAGTTTTAAAATATTAATATTTTAAATGTTAAATACTCCCTTTTAGATTTTTTCTGCTGGAGTTGCTATAAGCTTTAGAGATTTAATCATTTAAATGGGACGATTATCTCAAAAGTGTTCTAACAAGCCTTTTGTGTATGTAGACATAAATTTGATTATAAAAACAAAGATTCTCATCTAACCTTTTTTAATAAATTATTGAATTGTTGATAATTTTTTTTTATACATTAAACGCACGTGCACAACACAACGAAGGCCACACAGGAAACTAGTAAACAAGAGCATACAGATAATATAAAGGAAAGTTTTCGATAAGAGGTGTTACTCTTCAAGCTTTGTAGTATGTAAGATAAATGCTGAAGTGGAGAATGGTATCACGACCATCAGTGATATGCTGGTTTTCCTGGTTGTGCAGAGTCTTCACGACAGCGTACCCTTTAGCATGCTCGAATTTCCCGGTCCCACCCACAACAGCGATATGCGAGGCGTGAGAAGCGGTTCGGTGGACACCAAAGAAGGTGATGGCATCATCGAGTGTGTCATTATGATCATGCTCTCCATGTAACAACACGGTCAAGGAAAGGGTCTGGCTAGTTCCGTCGAGAGAACTAGCCATATAGAACCCTTCGGCTCTGCCAATAACCACAGAGCCAAGCTCATGACCTTCAGTGAGCTCATCATCGACCACGGTGATGGTGCCAAACATGAGCTGGTGGAGGGCAGCTGCGGGAGGGAGTTGACCTGCGGTCGCGAAAGGAAGATTGTTGGAAAGGTCTCCTTGGGAGTTACCATTAGTGTTCTGTATGACCGTGTTGGCTTGAGAGCCACTTAGTCCTGTGAGGAGTGGAGCCGTGTTTGGGTTGATTATATTGTTGATGTTCTTTGCGTTCACAAGCGGCACAGAGTTATCTACTGGAAAAATGTTGTCGTTGGATTTAGAGAACGGTACTCCGTTGACCTCCGTTTGTGCTACTATCCCAGTGACTACACGTGATGACGGACGTGACCCGCCTAGCACGTCATGCATATAGAACTCCAGGACAGGCACGTGTTCGGCCGTGGCTGATGGACTGTCATCCTCCTCTTCCGGTATGGGGTGGATTTGGTCGCCGGGGACTAAATGCGGCGTCGTTTCAACCTCATCGAGAAGTCTAGCCGAGTAAACGTTTGAGGCTATCAAGAGGAAAGTCAAGATCGTTAGGCGAAGAGCTTTAACCATTGCTCTTCGTTGTTTTGTGCGTTTGTCTATGGTCTAATGGGTTTGTTTATATAGGAACCTTGGAAGATCATAGGATCGATGATGGAGTGGAGTTGTTGTTGTCGTTGCTTTCTTATCATGCTTTAGTTGAGGAATGGATTTTTTAACTAAGCCTCTAGTTTCGTTACGTTATTATCAAATAATAATTTGCCACTTACTCCATTTTCTGGCCTTTTTTCTTCCTTCACCTCTTTTTGCTCTGCCAAGTGATTTCACTTTCTTCTCCGTCATTTCAATATGGGCTTAAAAAATACGCTTGGGCCGGTTTTGCTCCGGAAATTGAGCCCATTAATGAATCTCCGTCATTGGGTACACCACTCTCCTCGTCGAGCTACGAGCTATGGCGGTAACAGTTAACTGAGCTTTTAGGGTTTATTCAATTGCTTCATGTTCATAATCCACTAGAATCTAAAAACCTTCAGTTTCGTCTTCTACTTCCTTGTTTATATTATTCTCAGTACGGCTTGCTTGCTTAGTTAATAGAGTAAGGCTGTACAGATACATTTCCTAACTAAGCAAGCAAGCCGTACAGCAGCAGAAAAATATTATCATAAATTCCTTAATTCTAGTGTCGTGGATTTGCCTATGATATATAGATTGGTGTGGCAGACGAAGTTTTTGTTGAAGAAGCAACCGAAAATTTTGTTAAAGTCATGTTAATTGCATATCATTCCGCTCTCTAATAATAGCGAACTATTTATTGTTGTAGCCATACAATATTTATTTTTGACTATACATACAATATAGTTAACTAGCCGGACAATTTAGTTGATTAGCCACAAAAAATATTTTTACTTTTTTAACGAATGCTATTTTTATGAATTTTTAACGAATGCTATATGGACAATATAGTTGACTAACCATAAAAAAATATTACAATATAGTTGACTAGCCGGACAATATAGTTGATTATTCGAAAAATATTTTTGACTATACAAATAATATTTTTTTGACTATACGGACAATTTAGTTAACTAGCCATAAAAAAAGATTTTTATTTTGTAACAAATGCTATTTTTATAAATTTTACCATTATATACTACTTTTCTTTTAGTAAAACTGTAATAATCTAAATTTTTCAAATAAATTTTAAAAAAATAATAATAATAAGCTAAATGAAGATGCAAACTCAATAATTTAAACAAAACATTTAAGAGGAAAATTTCCAATCATATGAACATCAAACTACATTAAAAAACAAAAAAAAATCTTATTAAACGATTTTGTTCCTAGCGTCTTCAAGCTTCTTGAGAATCTCTGCAGGTGTTCTATCCAACTCGTCTGCTATTTTCCTTTGCAAATCTATTGGAAGTGTCGGAAACTGCTCACACAGATCTCCATCTATTACATCCTGTTTTGTATATAAGCAGATGCAGCAAAAAAAAACATGTCATTCAAAAAAAACAAAAAAAATTAAGAGCTCTCTATGATATGATGAAAATGGAGAAAAAAAGGGTTTATACGACGCACCTTGACCGGAAAATAGGCAGATCTGTAAGCCATGTGGTCCCTCCCACAGAGAGGAGGATACTCCTGCCTCATGTGCATCTCCAGATGAGAGAAGAAATCGACATCATCGCGGGATGTGAATGCATGCAATGCTCCAATGCTACCCATCACTGTTCCATACATGATGGACTCCGATCCACCCGGGATCATCGAAGCTTTCTGCAAGCACGTCACAACGTCCCCGACATGGAACTGTACTATCTCGTCCACTTTGTTTGGTGCTCCATTCAGCTTTCCTTGCTCCCACTTGATCTTCCCACCTGTCGGGTCTTCTTCTATCTCCTCCGACACATCCTGAGGCAACCGCACAAAGTATATATTCCCAAACTTATCTGCACCTGCCATGGTGTCGAAATCCACATGGTGCGATGCTGTCAGCCATCTCGGCACGCAGTCATCCGCAAATATGTATAGCTGATTCTCATCGCGCCTGTACTTGCAGTAATGGAATGACTGCACCACACAACAAAAATAGAAGGCGCTTATAGTTATAGTTTAGTCAGCAGCATAAGTAAGAACACTACTTGAAGAACCGAATATGACAAATCACCTCCTGAATGTCACCAACGTAAATACGGTCACGGTATGTTTGGATAGAGATGATGGTGTTTGGGAAGAGCTTGTTTTCACATTTCCTAAGCAGTCTCTTTTTCCCCAAATCATACAATCTGAGGACAGGTCCGATTCCTGCCAGCAGTCTTCCCTGGAACTGGCATAGTGCAAGAGGAACACCTTCCACTTGCGTCTTATGGAGCAGCTCAAGAGATCTCCCTTCCTCCACAAACCTATAAATATGTATGAACCCAGCCACTAGATTCTTTTTCGGCCAGAATTGCATCCCTTTGACCGTGCCAACAGCCAGCAAAGTACCGTACTCTTTATCATGGAAATTCACCGTGCAGACACTGTAGGCAGCTTCGTTGTCCTGAAGTTCCAATAAACAAGTTGTAGCAGCTGTCTTGGGGTCAACAACTCTGATGCAAGAAACCCACTTTTCTGACTCTGCTTTCGGATAACCATACTGCTCATCAGAGAGCGGGTCTTCCTTATCCTCATCATCTGCGCCATTCTCCATCTGATCTGCACCGCCGTTACCATTCTCTCCCGCTCCACCAGCCTCGAAACATTCCTTTCTTGCCGCTTCACGCTCTTCTGCGGTGAATGCACCCTGGTCACTCTCGATGATAACCAACAGCTTCCTCTTGGGCTGGACAACAAACTTTCTAGGCGTGTACCTCAGAGGGACCACGGTTTCGTTGAACGTTTCCCCAAGACGGTCAAACATGAAAATTCTGAGAGCATCCCCGGCAACAGAGACAACACCTTCAGCACACTGATCAGATGAAAAAGGGGCAGCAAATTCCAAAGTCTCATAAGAGAGAGGCGTCAAGTGGAAGTGTCCCCGATGAATATAACCAAGCCAAGGTCGACTAGACAAACATAGCATCGCAGACCGGCCTCTCACAGCAATGGAGAATAACTTGGGCGGCTTCAGCCCCAAGAACCGAGAACGAGAATCAGAAAGCTGACCAGTCACCATATCAACCACTGTTCTGAAAAGAACACCGTTCTGCAGACCTGAGTTAAGGAAGAGACTCGCCGGGTGATCCGCACCATCATCCCCACCAACTGATGCTTGAACTTCGAGAAACAGCAGAGACTCTGGAGCGGAAGAGACACTCTGCACGCTGAGAATCTGCAGACAGTCATCGGGGTCCAGAGATAGAATGCGCACAGTATTATCATAAGATCCCACCGCAAGAAAGCGAGATCTCTGCCTTCCTTCAGGAACAGGCGCAATGTCCAGGCAGGCCACATCTCCAGACATTTCATGTTTCTCCACCTCCATCAGCTGACCAGTCATATCTGCCTCAAAATATATTAGCTCTCCCCCACTCAACGCAATGACCACTTGAAGCCGATTATACCCAACTTTAACAATCGACCTCTTGCCAGGAGTTCTCCATTCATTAATGCGCCCGTCTTCCCTTATGTGGCGGATACCATTGGGATGGACTTGCATGAGCGAATCATCACCGATCAGAGAGACGGCCAGGGAAGGTGTAGTATCAAGAAACCCACTGTCATTGACTTCTTCAACTGTTTCACCAATTGAAAGAACCAGAGTAGCATTGGTAAAAGAGACAACAATATACGCATCAAACTCATCACTCACGTTCTTCTTCACCGTCCACACCGCACTTGGCTGACCCGGAAGCTGAGAAACGGCCATCTCGCTGATGGCCAAACCAGGTCTCAGTATCCTTAGAGAGGAGCGTGGACCCCGCCCACAAAGTGAAAAGATCTGAGGGGTTTCTTCCTCAAAAAGGTTTAGGATTTTCATGTCCATGAGCGGCATCAGACTCTCGACTTGGTCAATCCTAACAAGGTTCTTCAGTCGTCTTGGCTGAAAAAAGACGGGCTGAAAACCCTCTTCAGTCTCCATCAGATTAGAGGATGAAGACTCCACATCGGGTTCCTCCCCTATCGCCTGAAACTGATACAAACCATGGTTACCAAATTCTGAAGCTGAGAAAAGAAACCCCAGCTTCAACACACATATTGATGCAGCGACAGGAATTGTGTCAAAATATTTGATCTTCAACTCGGATACATGATCGCCATCATGATCCAGAGTAACCTTGAAAACATCACCATACTCAGTCTGAAGCAGAAAGAAGAACATAGTTTTTTGCTTGTGCATGGCAGCAGAAACTACCAAAACGCCTCTCTCAGCAGGCAAATCAGCTCGTCTAGGAATCACGGCTCTCACATCCGGATGACCCTGATTCTTGTAAATAACAAAATTTTCAGCGCAAACCAAAACTCCGCTCGGCCCATCAGCTCCGCCAGGAACAGTAACAAGCATATTGGCACCATTGTCGACCGGTTCTGACCATTTTCTAGAGACATGGTTGAGCCCCAGATCGAGCTCATAGAAAGTCAAATGCTTCTGAGCCTCACTTGCGGCCTGACCAGTTGGGTCCTGATCCGCCTCAGAGTAATCAAGCTCAATAGCTGCAAAGATCGGGTTATCGAAGCCACAGTCCACACCGCAGATAGAATAGCAAATGGTATGAGACTTGTGAGCCTCCAAGGGAGAAGAAATGGTTAACCTAGCAGCAGTATCTCTGTTCAATACGTACACGAGCTTCTGTTTCTCGCATGCTCCTATCATTACTGCTCTACCTTTGGGATCAACAGCCAGGTACTGGCCTGGCACAATTCTTCGGCAACCTGACTTGCCAAAAGTCTCCTGATGAACTTTATCGAACACATTCTTCTCCTTGTTGTACTCTAGTATGACAATCCTACCCGAATCTGAACCAACCACGATATAGTCCTTCTGCGCACCAGTCAACCTAAACTGAGCTAAGGATCTAATAGCACCGAATACTTCCACAGAGTGAATCGTCTGGATCTTACCGTTCTCGTCCGGCCGGAGAAGATCGAGAATCTTACCGCGTGCAACCGCAATCTCCTGTGTCTTCCCGCCGGAGAAGTTCCCGTTGATTGCGCAGATGATTCCGGTCGCCTGCTGTAGAGTAAGGCTGTACAGATACATTTCCTAACTAAGCAAGCAAGCCGTACAGCAGCAGGAACGGCTAGGATTTAGGACAAGAGGGGAAACTGTAACAAAGACTTCAGGATAGCTATTTTGCTGGAAAAGGAGAATCACCAGGAGGTTTCGAATTTAGGTGAACCTGGCCATTAGCAGATTATGACGATGAAACAGTTGAATAAACCCTAAAACTCAGCTAACTATTACCGCCATAGCTCGTAACTCGACCAGGAGAGTGGTGTTCCTGACGACGGAGATTTATTAATGGGCCCATATTCCGGATAAGTAAGGCCCAATTCGTTTTTAAGCCCATACTGAAACATTGACAAAACTCCGAAGACCACCTTGTAAAGACCACTTTAGTTAGTAATATTAATACACCATACACTCTCATATCATCAAAAACCTTGTAAACAAAAATGAGACTTGCACTTAACGCAAAGAACAAGACTTGATTATTATGTATATCGTCTAAACCGAATATTAATAAAAATCAGATTTGAGATTTTGCTTCATTGTTGTTATTAGCCTTGACATGAAGCGTAGTGATTCTTGTCTCCATCCATTGGATAATGTCATTGAACACAATCTCTGATTTCTCCAAAGGCTCCCCGAAGAGAAGGCTATGCCACATTTCAGGATACAACTTCAAAGTCTTGTCATTAGCCGAAGCCACCTCGTAAAGCAGTTTGCTAGCTCCTTTGTCCGTCACTTTATCATCTTCTCCATGCAATACTATGAACGGCATTGTCACCTATCTCACATACATATATCCCCAAATCAAATGACTTACATAAATAAGATATCAATTGTTTTTTCGAGTTTGTTTGTTTTTGCATTTATAGTAAGTTTACTTTTGTCCAAATAAATGAAACTACAATCTTTTTGTATATTACCTCGTGCAACCGATTCTCTAAGTCAAGGCTTACTCTATAAAGCTCGCTCATCGTCTTCATACGAGGCCTCCCATTATAGCAATTTGGATTCTCTCTTATCTGTTTTTGTTTTGTGTGTGTGTGTGTTGTTTTTTTAATGGTCAGTGGATAGCGATTCTAGTCCGAAGAAACTATGGATATGTGTAGTGAAAAGGAAAGTAGAGTACCTCTTGTCTCTTTTGAGGCAGTTTAATGGCGAGATTGATGATATCAGGTCCCGAAAGTAATGACTTCCATGATGGGATCAGATTTGTGACCAAGTTCATCATAGATATAACCATTTTTGGTGGTTTCATCTCTTCAGCAATCTGTCTCTCATCACATTTGTTATACATGAGTATGATTCTTAAAATATAAGAAATGATTATGAAGTAATGATACACATGTGTGAATCTATTCACCTTACACATAGGAGCAATGAGGATTCCTCCATCCCAAAACTCGGGTTTCTTGCGATGCAAGAGAAGAACTACGGCTCCTCCCATTGACTCTCCCATCAAAAACTTCTTCTTCTTTGTGTTCTCTCCCATTTCTTACGTGGGCAACAAACAAAATCCAGATCACGCGAGTTAGAACCCTAATTTCCAAATAATTTGTTCTACAGAAACTTGTGGAATGTGTGAATCAAAATCTATATTCTCCTGTTTTGAAAAAATTACTACATCAATATATATTCAATGAAACTTCATATAACTTGAGACGATTCCGCAAATAATACTCTTTAGACATTCAAGCCATTCAAGTGTGTATTTATCGAATATATAGCCACGTCGGTTTTGTTTTCATTGCGTTTAAATTTACATTTTAATGTATTTGACACAAATTAATCCACAAGATTGTTAGTTGAAAATGCAAACGTCAATTGAAATAAAAGATCTTTGGTTCATCTGCACTTTCCAAACATATATTATAAAAAAAACTGAAAATAAAATAAAAATACATTTTCTCATGTAGATGCAAACGTAGACGGAAAAAATGGTTTGGAATAATCTATGCTCAAAATTCAACACTGCCAATGTGTAATGATGAGGTCAAGAAAGAAGAGATATACCAGAGATTTTGGAGAAATGTGAAGAGACATCATCGATGAGAAGATCGAAGTTATCAATGTAGACAGAGAGGCCGCCTGATCTTCCGTGCCCTTCATATTCAATTCCATAAACACCAAACCCTTCTTTTGCAAACTTAGATGCAACATCTGCAACGCAAAAGAGGTGAGCATTTTCTTCAATAGATGCATCTGTATATAGATAGATACCTTTAAAGGTGGTGCTGCAATCAATTGCGTAGCCATGGCAAAAGAAAATTAGAGCTCTTGGTTCTTGATTTACTGGAAACCATTTGCATGTTAAGAGTTGCATTCCCCGTGAATTCTCGACGAATTCCTAAATCGATTAAGAACTAATGATCATTGACTTGTTTCATTTGATGATGGTTAATCTTCAAATCGAATAATGGAATTTACCTCGCTATATCCAACTTGTCCATCAATATGAGCCTGTAGATGATAAAAGTCAAATCATACATATATATATATATCTTTGTAAGTTCAGAGAAGAATAACAAAACTAACCATAGTTGATCCCAGATGATGTAATGAGAGAGTAGCAATAAAGCGTAGCAGAATATATGGTTAGGTTGTTGTTTCTTGTGGAAGAAGAAATGTTTAGAAAATGGTTGAACCAGACAATCGTCATATCCTTTTTCTTCGCTCACAAGACCTATTACTAATTTATTAGGGGTGACCTAAATTTAGCAATTTCACAACACCAAAAGTAAGCACTAATTACGGGATAAGTTTTTTTTTAATATAAACGTCATTTTAGTGAAGTTGTAACTTCATAATAATAATGCACAGTTAAGTCTACTAACAAGAAGGGTGGTTACCTTTTCTTTTTTTGTTATCCCAAATTAGAAAATTTAAATTCAAATTGAAGTTAGTGAATGCCAATAAAAAGATCAAACAGAAACAATAAAAGATTCACATAAAAGGTTTTGTTTTCGAAAAGTATAAAAAACCCAAAATTTCCGAAAATGCAAACATTTAACCTAGGTTTATGAAGGCATCTGAAATTTGGAATGAGGCCATAAAAAATGAATTAGTAACTCTTTCTAAACATGATTGTTGCACCAATGACATGATACTGCTTGAGCAAACTATCAAGAATCTTTTCAACAGTTCTTCCTAAATTATGAATACATTATAAGGAAATTTGAAGTATCCTAATATTGATTCAGTAACCACCTTTTGTGGGTGCTTTATGGTTATTTCAAGTGTGGTATAGCCTGGTAGATGGGTTCATTACTTCATTGATGAAATGTCATAACATAATACGATTTTGTTTTGGATTTGCAAGTTTAAGGATATGGTCTATATCTCACTTTATTTTTCTAACTGAGGAGTTTCTTAAGGGTTTCGTCATGTTTAATATCCAAGTCAAACTCAAATATTAGTTTCTTTTTTTTACTACGAGTTAGTATTGGATCACGGAAAATAGATTGGGCGGATCATCTTGGGTAATAGAGAAGCAAACAAAACTTATAACTATTCTTGAGAATTGCAAATATAAATTAACTAGAGCTTTTGTATAGTTACTTTTCAATTTTAATGCTTCAAAGTTACGCAAAGGCCATATCAACAAAATATTTTGGGTTCAGCATGTAAGAATTATAAAATATATATATATATATATTTTTAAGCGTTAATTGGATGATAAGTTTCCGACATTTTGTTCTGAATCTTATAACACTCACCATTATTCGACTCTATTGCTAATTAATAAAAACATTGAACGTATACATTTGTTGTGCAAACATAAATAACCACATAAATTGTATCAGTTTGGTTGTCGCAACGGATTTTTACTATTTTTATGTCCGCACGACTGCATACTAAACGTTGTGAATAATCAACAAAAGCCAAACCAATTCGCAAATGAGTTAATTCGTCTAATCTGGTGCAACCATTCATAACCTTTGAGTTTCCAAGTCCAAAATGGGTTTCAAATTAAATATTTTATTTAGTATGAGAACTATGCAAAACATCATGGCTTGTATTGTACTGTTTTGTACATAAGTGACAGTTCTTACACTAGTAATATATTAAACTCAGCTTTTCAGTCACAACGATTATTTATGCAATAGAAAAGCCATCATCTCTATGCTTTAACTCAGTTTCTAACCTTTGGTTTTAACAGAAGCTCTATCGTTTAACCATCCAATGATATCACCAAACACAGTCTCCAAATTCTGAGGAGATTCTCCGTACAGAAGCCCATGCCACATCTTAGGGTATAACTTGAAAGTCTTGTCCGAACTTGAAGACACCTCGTATAGTAGCTTGCTTACGTCTTTGTCCGTAACTTTATCATCTTCTCCGTGAAGGACAATAAATGGCATCGATACCTGTTTAAATTTAACTTTTAAAGCTTATCCACAAATTTTATTGGATTTTAAAATCAAATCTTGGAGATATCTAGAAGATCGATATATAAATTACAAAAGGAAACAATGTGAAAAAAAACCTGATTAAGATTCTTCTCAAGATCCAAGCTAGCCATTAAGAGTTGATGAGCAGTTTTCAAACGAGGACGACCCTTGTAGCAATACTCGTTTTCCCTAACCTTTATAATAAATAAAAAAAAGTTTTTACAATAAAGAAAACGTCTAAAGTTGTATTACATAAAAGAATAATAATCAATATATATGGTTACCTGTTTTCTTATATGGGATTCTTTAAATGCGACGTCAATAATATCGTTGCTAGGAACTATCTTCCAAGTTGGAATAACCCGAGTAAGTTTTGTGAGAAATTTGATCACCACAGGATGTGGCTTTATCTCTTCTGCAAGCTATACACAAATAAACAAAGAAGAAGAACAAACTCATCGTTATTTGCATCTTTAGACGTGCCAATAAGTTGTGTATGTATTTGTTTTATAACTATTTAAGTTTCTTGTTAAACTCTTAAGATGTTGATTCTTGTAGCAAAAGCCGGCAAGTGATTTACCATCATTTTTTCTTGCTACTAAACCAAAGACGATGAAAGAACCTGTGCTATTTATTTCTCCCATTTTTTCTCAAAAAAGATAGAGATTACTTTACATTAAACTACAAATGATAGAAAAATGAAATATGCATAATTATATAAAAAACCCTAAAATATTGTCATTCAGAAAAATCTCTTACAAGTTTAAAATTTGTTGACAAACACAAAAACAAAAGTTTTAAAGTCAAGACTAAGATGGAATTACAAACTATCATATGTAATAATATATAAGCAACAAAAGATGTGAAGGACACGTGATAGATAACACATACCTTACACATGGGAGCGACTAAAACGGCACCGTCCCAAAAATCGGGCTTCATTCTCGCTAATAGTAACACAACTGCTCCTCCCATGGATTCTCCCATCAGAAACCTCATCTTCCCTCTATTCTCTTCCTTCTCTTCACATTCACCATTTCCATTTTTTTTCCAAAACATAGAAAAAAAGTATTACCATTTATTTTGATTAGAGGAGGATTATAATAGAAATCATCTAATAGAGAAAATATATGAATTAATTACCACAAATTGAAGAGTAATGAGAAGAGACATCATGAACAAGAAGATCAAAGTTTTTGATGTAACCATTCAATCCTCCGGATTTACCGTGACCTTCATAGTCCATTCCGAAGACTGTAAAACCCGCATTTGCCAACCTCATTGCCGTGCCTAATTTATCATATATATATTTAATTCACATAGGAGTTTGTAATGTAATAATTTGCTAACGATATTGATGATGCTTAATTTAAAGAGACGAAACTGCTCATGGTGATGCTTGATTCCATTGCATAGCCGTGGCATAAAAAGATCAAAGCCTTTGGTTCTTGCTGATTCTCTGGTTTCCATGAACACGTGAAGAGCTCCATCCCTCGTGAATTCAACACATAATCCTAACAACAACAAAATTACAATATCAGTCAATGGAACTAACGTTATAGAATGTATAATTAATCTTGGTTTTACAAATAGTGAATTAATCCATGATAAAGGAGCTAATCCATAATTGAAGAGAGAGAGAGAGGGAGAGATAATACAAACATCTCCGTACTTAACCATGATGGAATGTTTTTTTTTGTGTAAGAAGGTAAACTTGATTTTTGTTTCAATTTATAGAAGACGAGAGTCACGGTATAAGAGTTTCGTTAACAAAACAAGAAAAGAAAAGGGTAAGAGAAGAGCGATGACGATGAGAGAATGAGAGGAAATTTAGATTGAGACACTAATTTGGAAAAGCCATTTAACGCTGCGTTTAGATTTTGGAGACTCGAGGCATTTTCCTCTACTTTTTTTTACAAAATCGAAAGACATATCAAATATAATTAGAAGGCTAAGTAAGCATTATGTGTTCGTGTATATATGTTATGACTTAATTATGACTTATGAACAGAATCAAAATTAAGCATGTTAACCATCACCATTCACACCACTAAAGGAGAAATCATAGAAGAATTAAGCATGTTAATATTCTATAAACAATAAGTGTTCCATTTTTCAGGAAAAGCCATTTAACACTTCTTGTTTATAGAATATTAATGAAGATTTCAGTTTCAATTGCATGTGCTTGAAAGAGTTTGTGTAATGATGTTTTTACTGTTAGCATTTTAGATTTGACTAGTCATTTTTTTGTTTTCAATATTTGTATCATTTGAAATTAGATTATAATTACTGTTAAAAATATACTAAAAAATTCTTGGTTTTTTACATTTATCTAAATTATATTAGGAATGCCCTGATTTTTAATTTCGTCTCAAGTCTCACCTTCGCACGACAAATCACAAGCATTTTCTTGCAATGTTTCTAATGGACAATAGAGTTTTCTCGCAATTTTCAAGACCATTTTCTTTCAGTTCTTTACGTGTTTTTTTTTGTACAGCTCTTTGAGTAAATATTGTGAATTTGATCTGATTTACACAAGTAAGCATTCCAAGAAAAACAAAAAAAAACTTCTTTTGTAAATCGAAATGGTGATTCGTGTCACAGTAATGTATCGCACTACATTAAAGTTAAATGTAGCCATTTTGTAATGTAATATTTATAAATATATAGTAAGTCAAAATAGCCATTTTGGATTCTTTCTCTTCTTGTTTTTTTGGAGAATTTAATATATTTCCTCCTAAGACTTTGCCTTTATTATTCTCATTGTCTCACTCTGATGTCTGACCTACGCTTGAGTTGACCGTGATATTATTCATTTCTGATTCGTTAGAACTCCCCAAGACTACACAATCTTCAGTAAAAAATGTGTAAAAAAGCATAGAACATAATCAATCCGAGCTAGTCTGAACCTAGCCAATCTCTACTATGGCTCAATATTCATAACAAGAAAATTATTGTCAGATTTACCAAAATCGTGATTTTGCAATCAAATGATGGTATAAATAATAGTAATCGCTTTGTTGGTTGAATGTTCCACTTCAAAAGAAAAAGACAACTCGATTAACCAAATTGCTTTTGGTTCGTAGTCGAACCAATCTGACCGGATACATAATTAATTAAAGCAACACATAGCCATCGTTTATAAGTCGTGAGAAAACGTAGAAGAAGTTATAATGCTCATATACATCGTTGAAATCAAAATTTATTGGAATGTACAAATACAGTTGACTTTGGTAAGCGAATCTCGATTTTGTTCTTTAAGGAAACTTATGGCTGGGAAAATGCCAGTGATTCGGGTATATCTTTGTATCACATTTTGTCGAGTGCGTATATTTGACTTTTTTCATACAAACTTTATCAATATACATATGTAAATGTGTTTTCATATATAATAGATATGCAAAATACATGAATATTAGTCAAGTTGGTATACATAATTAGTACGTATCTTTAAGTGATCTTCTTTTGGTCAAGCTAAAAGGTAGTTTCATATATACGATGATAACTTCTTTTTTTCGTGAATACTCTAACGTAGATACGCAAGTCCTAGAGATGATCTCGTGGAATCTTACAAGTCTTAATTAATTCTTACAACGGCTACTTACTAAGTTACTATATATTTTGCTTCTGTCAACATAAAAGAAGAAATGTTCATAATCAGTTTAGTTTTGATGATAAATAGATCAAACACAATCAACAACTACTATGAGCAAAGTTATATACGTATAACAAAAAAAAGTAAAAAGATAGTATTAGACAACAGATTTTGAAAACATTTCTTATAGATAATATGATTTTATTTGCAAATAGTTCTTATTAGGATGAAATGATTGCAATTACGTGAACTTAGTGCTTTTGAACGATATACATGGTCTTAAAGAAATTGGTTTAATTAGCGTCATTAACTTGTAAATATACGTACAGTTTGTCCGAATATCCAAAAATTTAAGTCATATCTTTGAAATGAATGAACAAGTTCAATTCAGAGGCAATGTCTACGAAAACTCCAGTTTTCAACATTTCAAAGGTCATCTGATTACTAAGATTATTCATGTTATTATGTACAAAATGTTTCTAATGAATCTGACGTACTAACAACTACATATCATTTGATGTAAAATCTACTTTAAGATTATAACATATATGTATGCTAGTACATATAATATGTCACATGAATATCAAAGTTAAGCTAATAAGCCAAGTGTGAATCTTTGAATTTTTAAAAATTTAATATTATGATTGACTTTGTCACCATTTGCTATAGTTTAGTTCGAGTTTAATCCTTCCCAGAAAATGAGATTAGGGAAACAATTTTTTTATTAAACAAGACAAAATGTATAGAAAAGCTCTTATATACAAGTACGATTTAAGAGAATTACCGTTTACAACCCACTATAACCGAAAAATAACGATAAGTGTTAACCACAATTTTTTAGGCAACATTAACAATTTATAATAACATTATTGATTAAGAGTGTATTTCCCTAATGACAGTAATTTCTTATCTGAAATGCAGAAGTTGACAGAAACAAATATGAGTCAGGAGAATGCTCAATATCTACTAAAGTATCGGACCTTCTTACTGAAACCACTAGGTACTATATTAGATTTCAGTAAAATTTGTATACAATACAAAATTCGAACAGGGAATATAATTCGTTATCAAGACTTAATGAAGCAATAAAAAGTCAATTGTACAATTTTATAAGAAAATTACAATTTATTAAGTATAAGCTGACAGGATGAAATAGTGAAATACACCTAGACGTGTTCAGCAAAACTTTGTCGTCATTTAAAATTAAAATATATGTACTGTAATAATATCTAAGTGCATATAAAATTAAGGCTTACACATCCAAGTCAATGCTTCTTTTTGGTCTGGTCTATCTTCACAGGTAAGCACAAGACCAATCTCTCTATATAATTGTTAAAAAACCATCTTTCTCATAAGATAAGAAGAGTATAAGCTTTCTTCAGGAAGAAGAGAATAGAAAGCTTTCTTCTTCAATGGCGAAAAAGGCGAAATTTGCTTTCTTTTCTTCATCATCTCCTAAATCTCTCCCTCCTTCTCCTTCTTCATTCACTTCTTTTCCGGCTTCTCCTCTGAACCAGAACTTTACTCAGTCTACGATGGAGGAAGCAGTGGAGAGAGCAGAACCTGTCATCAGAAAATGGGACCCGAACACGCCTTCCTTCACCAAGATTGTTTCTCTGTTCAACCATAGCAGAAAGGAGGCCAAAGAGTTTATCATATGTGTCCGTGATTTGCGCAGAGCGATGCACTTTCTTGTCTCCCAAGACTCTCAATCCTCCAAGCTTACTCTTGCGCAGACCCTGATGCAGATCGCTATGACGAGGCTCGAGAAAGAGTTTTTCCAGATATTATCTTCAAATAGAGACAAGCTTGATCCTGAATCACTTTCCGGTCAATCCTCGATCTCCAGCAATTCCGAATTTGAAGATATCATGCAATCTGATGATGACGATGAAGATGACAGTGAGATGAAGAAAGTTGGCGAATCGATCACTCAGGTTGAGAAAGCTTCAGCTCTGGTGATGTCTGACTTAAAGACAATAGCAGAGAGTATGATCAGTTGTGGATATGGTAAAGAGTGCGTAAAGGTTTATAAGCGGATCAGAAAATCGATAGTAGATGAAGGGCTGAGCCTGCTCGGGATCGAAATCTACAAAGGCTCTAGATTTCACAGAATGGACTGGATCACGCTCGAGCATATGATCAAGAACTGGATCAAGGCTGCAAAGATAGGCGTTGCCACGCTCTTCCGTGGAGAGAAACTTCTCTGCGATCATGTCTTTTCTGCTTCCAGTTCAATGAGAGAGTCATGCTTTTACGAGATTGCAAACGAAGCAGCCACTAACCTTTTCAAGTTCCCTGAATTTGTAGCCAAAGAGAAGAAATCTCATGAGAGGATCTTCTCCCTGATGGATCTCCAGTCTGCGATCTCTGATCTCTGGCAGGACATAGAGATGATATTCCACTTCGATTCAGTAGCTGGTGTGAAATCTCAGGCGATCGCATCGCTGCAAAAACTAAAGGTTTCAATCCATGGTGCTCTCACGGAATTTGAATCAACCATTCAGAAGGATTCAACAAGAGCTCTTACACCTGGAGGAGGGATTCATAAGCTGACCCGATCAACGATGAGTTTCATCACTTCCCTTTCTAAATACAGCTGTGTCCTGTCTAAACTTCTTGCAGACCATCCGCTTCCGAGAAACACCCACTTGCTAGAATCATATGTCAGAACTCCAATCTTAGAAGACCAAGAGCACAATTACGCACTCTCAATCCATTTTGCTTGGCTCATCCTGGTCTTGCTATGCAAACTAGACACCAACGCAGAGCATTACAAGGACGTTTCACTATCCTACCTCTTCCTTGCAAACAACCTTCACTTCATCATTGAAACGGTTCGTTCAACTCAGCTGAGGGATCTTCTTGGAGATGATTGGCTCACTAAGCACGAAGATAAGCTCAGTGCCTATGCTGCAAATTATGAGATAGCAGCATGGTCCAATGTATTCATGTCTTTACCCGAGGAACCTACAGACTTATCACCAGAGGAGGCCAAAATATATTTCAGAAGGTTTCACACGGCATTTGAAGAAGCATATATGAAACAATCATCACGAGTTGTATCAGATGCGAAACTTAGGGACGAATTGAAGGTTTCAATAGCAAAGAAACTTGCACCAGAATACAGAGAGTTTTACAGGAAGTACTTACCAATGCTCGGCCAAGAGAGAAACATTGAGATCCTAGTGAGGTTCAAGCCAGATAATTTGGAGAATTACATCTCTGATCTGTTCCACGGAACACCAATACTTGCCTCATCTTCTATTTCTTCATCTTCGTCTTCTTCATCCTGGATGTCACTTGGATGTGTTTCAGGCTGAAAAACTCGTCTCATTGTTACAGTTCTGGCTGAACTTCCGTTCTACATGATGTATAGCATCAAAATTGTACGGAAACTAGTGTTTGCATTGTGCATGTACAACAGAGAACAAGGACGAAAAACAACATTGAGATTTCTTTACATTAATTTAAAAGTCTATTTGAGTTTCTCATCTTCTGAAACGATTTGATTTAGGTACTATACGGTAAAGATGCCAATTTACTTATCATAAATAAGTTTAAAATCACACAGAGCATTTTGTAAACACAATGTGCTGAAGAAAACAAAAAAAGATAGCTCACTTCTCGAATAAGTAGAAAAAAAAAGTAATAAGATATGCAAGAAAACAATCGGATTGCAACTACTACTTAGGAACTCCATGATCGGAAGGACGAGGTAAAGATTGCCAACCGGTACAAATTCTGATGATTTCCTTGAGAGTTTCTGATGGTGGCTCCACAGTCCATGTCGGGTAATGCTCGCTTGGATGGAACACACATTCTTCGCCGGCCCCTGGCAACAAGGAAGCTTGAGCTCCGTTCAAGAACAAGTCATTTTCAGATCGTACTAACCCAGCTCTTACTTCTTCCCTGTCAGCAGCCTACAAATAAATTCCCACAAGATGAAGATGATGAAGAACACGGTTTTCTCTGATGCGAGAAGAAGAAGCAAGTGAAAAGAGAGAACCAACCTTCTCTGGGTAGTATTCAAAAGTTTTCTTCTTCACTCCTGCTTCGTATATATTGCATTGAGAGAATACCTGATTTCAGAAACATAATTATGAGATTTAAAGAAAGTACATTTATTGCCTAAGTTATTGGCTTCCTAGACAAAGCCCATCTCATGGGTTCTCAGACAGCAATAAAAGAGTTTTACCTGCGCTTCTACGCTAGCACAAACAGCATATAGTCCCCAGTTTCTTGTGTAATTGTTGTACAAATGGACTTTTCCAAATCTGAGACGAGGTTGCCTCTGCCTCGTTCCATCAAAGAAACAATGGTGAATGGTCACTCGGATGCATCTATCATCAACATGAGAAGGATCTGCTCCAATCAGCATCGTCTTGTCGTGTTGTGCAAAATAACATCTGTAAACCAGAGGCAGCAAGAAAGCAAAACTAAGCACCCGACAAGAGCATAACATAAACGTTAGCTTGAACAATAAGAAAAAAAACCATCTACCTCACCTAGAAACGGTGATATCCGTGCTTTGTCTGGTAATATCGATAAGCCCATCATCGTAATCGCGCAGGCTACACCGATCAATCCATATGTGTCTGGACTTTGGCTTAATCTGAATGCCATCAACATCGTGGCCTCTACCACCTTCAAACTCCAAATTGCAAATGATAATATGTTCACATTCCTTCAGTCTAATTCCTTTCCCAGTGAACTTGATTCGCTGTCCTCGTCCATCAATTGTCTTGTAAGACGACACACTCAAGTATGAATTGAGATTAATAGTTCCAGAAACCGCAAAAACAATCCATAATGGCTCTTTCCTCCTACCTCCTTCGCGAAGAGATCCAGGTCCATCATCTGAAACCACACATAAGATAAAACCATCTAAAGATCTTCGACGATAACAGCACGAAATGATCCGGTATCTCAAATCAATAAAACAAATGCATCTCACAATCATGGCAACAAGGAGAAAAATCAGCACGGAGAAATCAATTCGAAAGCGAAATTAAGCTTGTTAATATGAACGAACAAACTTCTTATATGATCTTCGGTAAACCATCGGCGTAGCCATTGTTATACATAGATTCGTAGTTACATTCAACGAATACATCACCTGCAAGAGAAGTGACAACATAAAGATCACCGTGGAGACCACCGATGGCAAATCGGCCGAACCCCTCGGCACGGCCGGCTAAAGCTCTAAGGCTGCAATCGACCTCGGCGTATGGTAGCGTAGTCATCGTTCGTCCTTATGCGGCGTCGTCTCGTGTGTCTCTGTTTTTCGTCGACTTTTCCTTATCAGGCGAGAAAGGCACAAACACCAAAGTTAATTCTCTAAATTGGTTCGGTTCGGTTCAGTGTATCAGAGGTTACGGAAGCCGGTTTGGACCCTGTGGACTAGTATTTGGTCTATCGATCATCGATTTCTTTTTTCGTAAGAAAACCTCATTTTTGGATGTTGAAAAAGAACTATACAAAATGGATTTCAAAATTTTTCGTAAAATTATACATTTTTGGTTCAACACATTAGCTGAAGACGGTTTTAGAGGATTTGAAAAGCTCATAATCATACAACTATAAAGAAAAAGTTAACTATTCGTGCACTCTTTGAAAAGCTATCGACTTGAAGAAGTAAAAGCTGATTAACTTTGTTAATCAAGGGTTATTATTGACTAGTTAACGTTAGAACCAAAATAGTTTGGTCAATGCAAAGTTTATGATTCAAACAAATCATGGAATAGTCTGATATTGAAATGGTCAAAACGAGACAGTTAAGGATTTAAATGATATTTTTACTTCACAAAAATTATGACGATAAAGGTTTAGAAATTAATTATTGTGTCAAAAACAAAAGTGTGGTACACTTTTTTATATTTAACGACAGAGAATTGGGGTTTTACAGAAGCGTCCAACAAGTCCTAAGAATGAACAGATCTCTTAGTAAGAAGTTTGTCACAAAACCCACCAAAAATAAAGCACCCAAACATAAACCAAAGTGATCAACGAAGGGGGAAAGTGCATAATTGCATACAGTAAAAATAAAATCAAATATGAGGGTATAGAAAATTCACGTCTTTGGCCTTAGACTCAATTAGAGATGTCAAATTGGGTTTCAGCTCGCGGGTCAGACCCAAATAGATCCAATGCGGGACGAGCTGGACATATATTTTTCTGTCTAAATAAAAGTGGGTTCCGCGGGTCAAGACCGCACGGACATGGACTGAAATGGGTTAGCCCGTTTTGGGTCCACGGACGATGCGGGCAGCCCACATTTTGAAAAAAAAAGAATTTGAAACCTTTTGTACTAATCAGAGTTATTTGTACAGAGACAATTTTATTTTTTAAATCTATTGTCAACGATGAAGATGATAAGAGCAAGAAGATTGCCGGACCATACTGTCCAACTAAAAAACTGAACCGCAGCGGGTTGGGCCATTTAGACACGGACAGCCCGATTTAACATCTCTAGACTCAATACTAATGTTCCACCACACACAGGTTTTTAAATTTACTTGTTACTGATGAAGACGTGTTTTGGTACCAGAAACATAGCTTTAAAACCAAAGCTTTGTTCCAAAAAGGGAAAAAAACATATTTAAACAAAATTTGGTTGATGTCCTCATTTCGAATAGTAGGCAGGGGTGGCCTTCTCCCCTTGAAAGAAGCTAGATGATACATGGATAGATCTTTGGTCCTCATTTTTCATGGACCCCTATTGTTAGAAAAAAAGTTATATATATTAATACAAATTCGAAGACTTTTCTCACGACAAGGAAACTGAAAGATATGGAAAATGAAAATAAACATTATAATGATGTTATAAAACATATTCTTAGTAAACAGCAATTGTATCGTTTTGGTAGTTTTGTTTCTGGCACACAACGTTGTAGCTTTTATCCATCTTAAACAAATATTAAACAGAGGTTCCCATGTTTTTGTTTCGTTAGTGGTCTTAGATCTCAAAAAAAAATCTGAAAAAGAATATTTAACACTTTAAATATTAATATTTTAAATATAATTAATTTTAAAAAAATTTAATAATAATATTAAATGTGGCAGAAAAGTATTAAAAATGTATCTAAAAATATCTTAAACAAGAAACGTTTTTGTTTTCTGTCCTTTCTCTTCTCTTTTCTTTTTTTAATTTTTTTTAATATCAGATAATTTCAGATGGTATGGTACGTCAAAATTAAATGCGACTTGAGTTGGAGAAGCCAAATTGCATTTTCTTCCAAGCCTTATCACAAATTTAATAACACGTATGATTCACGTTGTTCTGGTTATTAGATACATTTATGTCGAAAATGAAACTTCAGAAATAGCTAGTTTGCGTACTCTGTTTTTTAAAGACTCAAATATGATACAATTTGGAACTAAACATCATTAATTCTTTCATCAAAAAAAAAATGAAACTTCAGAAAATGATGTGTTTTAAGAGATGATGATAATTGTCGAATCGTAGGTGCCACACACTTTAATTTTAGTACTAACCACGTGCTCCTTTGTGCTTTTATTATCAAGATTATCTTTTTCTTCTTTGTCAACGTTAAAAATTATAAAATTTAAAAAGAATCAGAAAACTAAACAGGCAAAACGTGGTCTATTAAAAGATATGTTGCTTGTCTCTAAACCTCTTTGCTATTTTCGTCTGCCTTCATATTATCTATTTTTTCTTGATGAAAAATTTAATGGCTCCTTCGTACTTTGACATTTCTTTTTAGTTTTTGTTAAAGGAGTTAGAACACCAAGGATACATCAACGTAGCGAACTATACGTTCATGTCATAAAAATGAAAAAATCTCCACTGAAAATATCTTATATATTCAACAAAAAAAACATTTTGCATTAGTATCTCATAATTAAAAAAAGAAGATATAATGAGAATTGATTCTCATTTGAGTGAATTAGTTTTTATTTGAGAACTTTTACAAAAAGTTCATGAAAAACCCCATGAAATATTATCTCTCTGGATTGGTTCAATTTCTTAGAAAATTTTAAATTTAATTATATAGTTAAATTGTATTAAAATATTAATAACTTTTGTTTGAAAAATTCTGTTAAATTTCTAATGGACAGCTTCCTGATTCTATGAGTTTGATCCCCTAAAGTTGAAGCTAAGTAACACTAAGGCTAAATCGGTAACTATAATTATTATGGGCGAAAAGATCTGGTGGACCTCGCTGGACATTATCACAGTCGGGCTTGAGAGACGACTATTTCTTTCTTGAAGGTCTGATTTTACTATTTTTCTTTCTCATTTTTCCTTATATATTTTTTTAAACTGATACTTTTATTCATCTGCTTTCCTTCTTCCCCAAAAAAGGGACATCGTATTGGAATTACAATTTGAAACCAGCACAGAGATCAAAAAGATTATAAAGTATTAAATATTACAAGACTTATGAAACACTTGAGAAGCAATGGATGGTAACCTTAGAATATGCTGATATGCGACGGTGAAGTGTGATAGGCGTTTAGAATAAACATACGATTCCACATGTAAAACAATAAACAGTTTATTACGAAACACCTGAGTGAACGTAAATCATGTATAAACATAAGATTCCACATGTGATAGGCGTACAGAATCAGTCTTAAATTTAATAGAATCGCAAGTTAGAATCGCAAGTCTTAAATAATTATTTTATTTTTTAAATTTAAAACATAAATCATAAATATATCCAATCAAATGTATAAAGTTTAAATTTTTATATTTTATGTCATAAATTTAAATTTTAGTTGATTTTTTAAAAATATATAAAAGAAAATTTATAAAATCGAACTCATAAATTATTATTAAGAGTTTTAAAATTTTTGCCAGTAGAGTAAAAATTCATCTATAAAATCAAAAATTAAACTATTATTATAAAAACAGAAAACCGTAAATCAATGTTTATTTTTTTTGGACTCAAACTAAGCCTGCATGTATATAAGATAATCCACAAGACTTTGTTTTATTATATCTATATATGTTGTAATATATGAAATATTGTTTCAAAAAAAGTAAATGTATGAATTTAATGGTTTTTACAATAACTTCGTAGAGATGATGAATCTTTTAAGATCCTTCTACAACGGGTCTACACATGCGATTTATGCATAATTTTTGGTACACATGTGCGTCGATGGATCCTTTCTTTATATGGAATTTCAATAACTTAAAAAATTGTGGAGTTTATTACATTTATAAAGAGATATATTTTCATATAATTTATATAGAAAACACCGCTTTAAATATAATTTGGTTGACGGATGTTAGGTATACTTAATTGCGACCCACGTTTGAGAAACCAAAATTGTGCATTGACTTCCAAGGCGTGTACAGTGAACCTAATATATATAAGCAAACAACTCACGATTATGGGTTCTCAGATACATTTATATCGAAACTTAATCTTACAACCTTCTATGCACACATTAACTTGCTAACTCTTATATTCTAAGTCCTTCATGCGTCACACAAATTAAATTATAATTCTTTTTATTTTTCTAACCAGTATAAGCACCAATATTTAGTTTAAATACTGAACGTAACAACAGCTACATTTATAGATCCCATCTTTTAAAAAAAAAGTCTTTCGAGGAGCTTTCTGATTCATATTTCATTTAAAAAACTATTTACGAAGCCGTTTGATGAATTTGTCAATGAGTGAAAGAAAAATTGCGATGCCATGTGTTTTGGAGGAGCCACAGTATATCTTTCCCGACGGATCACCTACGCTCGTCGAATTGCTTAAAGACTGCGACAGTTTCCGAAAGGGAGATTCTGGTTGGGGGGCCAGAAGCGATGATACGTCTCAACACATAATAGATATTGAAGCTTTACACGTACAACCAGCTGTGCCGTTCGTCTTAGCCTTTAACAATCTTGAATACAGTGTCACTCTTCGTCGCCGGTTTGATTTCTCGCGACGAAGCTCTACTTCGGTGAAGACTCTACTTAATGATGTTTCCGGCGAGGCATGCGACGGCGATATGCTCGCCATTCTCGGTGCAAGTGGAGCTGGAAAATCGACGTTGATCGATGCATTAGCGGGACGTATTGCAAAGGAGAGTCTGAGAGGCTCTGTAACTCTAAACGGAGAGAAGGTTTTGGAGTCTCGATTGCTAAAAATGATATCGGCGTATGTGATGCAAGACGATCTCCTATTTCCGATGCTCACCGTTAAAGAAACACTAACGTTCGCTTCCGAGTTTCGTCTCCCAAGAAGCTTGTCCAAGTCGAAGAAAATGGAGCGTGTTCAAGCCCTAATCGACCAATTAGGGCTTAGAAACGCGGCTGATACAATAATAGGAGACGAAGGACACCGTGGAGTCTCCGGCGGAGAGAGGCGGCGCGTTTCTATTGGAATCGACATTATCCACGATCCCATCGTCTTGTTCCTCGACGAACCTACTTCGGGGTTGGATTCCACCAACGCGTTTATGGTGGTGCAGGTTCTTAAACGTATCGCTCAGAGTGGCAGCATAGTAATTATGTCGATCCATCAACCTAGTACTCGAATCCTTGATTTGCTTGATCGTCTTATCATCTTATCTCGCGGCAAGAGTGTGTTCAATGGATCTCCGGCTAACCTTCCTTCTTTTTTCTCCGACTTCGGTCATCCCATCCCGGAAAGAGAGAACATCACAGAGTTCGCACTTGATTTAATTCGAGAACTTGAAAAATCTAACGAAGGAACCAGAGGGTTAGTAGACTTCAACGAGAAGTGTCAAAGAGAGCAATATGCTCGAGCCACACCACAAACTGCATCTCACCAAGCGTTATCCTTAAAAGAAGCCATCGATGCAAGTGTTTCTAGAGGCAAACTAGTCTCAGGCTCATCAGGATCCAATCTAATGTCCATGGAAGCAGTATCTTCATACGCAAACCCGTCATTGGTTGAAACATTCATATTAGCGAAACGGTACATGAAAAACTGGATTCGGATGCCTGAGCTCGTGGGAACACGGATAGCTACCGTCATGGTGACTGGTTCTCTCCTAGCCAGTGTTTACTGGAAGCTAGACAACACTCCAAGAGGTGCACAAGAGAGACTTACCTTCTTCGCATTTGTCATGCCCACAATGTTCTACTGTAGTTTAGATCATGTCCCCGTTTTTATCCAAGAACGGTACATTTTCTTAAGAGAAACAACACACAACGCGTACAGAACATCTTCATACGTCATATCTCATTCTCTCGTGACTCTGCCTCAACTAATTGCCCCGTCCATAGCATTTGCCGCAATCACATTCTGGACCGTTGGTTTGAGCGGCGGGTTAGAAGGTTTTTTCTTCTATATCCTCATAATCTACGCTTCATTTTGGTCTGGAACCTCTTTTGTTACTTTCATATCTGGTGTTCTTCCGAATATCATGATAAGTTACATGGTCTCCATTTCCTTTCTCGCCTACTGTTTACTATTGAGTGGATTCTACGTCAACCAAGATCGTATACCGACCTACTGGATGTGGTTACATTACATTTCACTGCTCAAGTATCCCTACGAGGCTGTCTTAATCAACGAGTTTGATGACCCGTCTCGTTGCTTTGTTAAGGGAGTTCAAGTATTCGACGGTACTCTTATCGGAGGAGTCTCTGATTCGGGAAAGGTTAAGCTCCTTGAAACTCTGGGTAGTTCTCTAAGGATGAGAATAACGGAGTCAACATGCTTAAGGACTGGGCCTGACTTACTTGTACAGCAAGGTGTTACTCAATTGAGTAAGTGGAATTGCTTGTGGGTTACGTTAGCTTGTGGCCTCTTTTTGAGGATCTTGTTTTATTTTGCCTTGCTGTTTGGGAGCAAAAATAAGAGGACGTGAGGCATAGTCACCACAAACAAGTGTCTGCGTTCGCTACATGTTTATGTGAAGCATCGACTTTTAAATTTTAGCTTCTCGATCGTTTGTTGTACTTTGGTGATCAAGTTACAAGATTTTAAATCGTTTTATCTCTATGTATTTTCTGTAATATTGAAAAAGAATAGTATCTTTCTGTAAAATCCAAATTATCATTATTTACTTATTAAATTTCAAGCATTTGAGCACATAGTTCAGTTAGGGTTAGTTCGTGTCTAATTAAATTTTAGGCCCATCAAAATAAGATAATTACAAAAGAATTTATAAAAATGGATGTTTGAATTTTTTTCCTTTTTCTTTTTAGACGATGTTTGAAAATGTTTAGGGATGATTAAAGTTAAGATATAGGAAACACACCTTCATTGTTTAATTTCAATAGATATTATTTACTACTTAGTTGTCACAAAAATAAAAATTCTATTATATAAGTTGTGTATCCTATATCTTAACTTTGTCATAAGTAGATATAGGATACACAACTCTATTATGACAGAAAGAGAAATGCTGTCATAAGTAGATATAGGATAAAAATATATTATATGAGTTGTGTATCCTATATCATAAGTAAATAAAAATATATTATATAAGTAGATATAGGATAGGATACACAACTCATATAATAGGATACACAACTCAGAAAGAGAAATGCTGTATCTATTTCTCTTTCTGTCACGTCAGTTTAGAAAAATATTAAAACTAATCATATTTACAAAAATAATAACATGCAATATTTTAACAGTAAAAAAAAATCAACATACCTTTTTTTTTATTTCTTCTCCTACATGATTATAGTTGATCTACATGAAATTTTAAGTGAAAATTTAATTGGATTTATGTAGAAATTTCATTTTATTTTCAACATAATTTTTGTTTCATTTTTCAAAAATTAGTTTTGATGTACGTATTTCTGACAAAAAGAGGTTGTGGTGTAAATGAGACTGCATATAATGAATTTGAAGTGGATCTGGAAAGTATTTAAGATAAATTATGGATATGATTGTCTTATTGGATATGGGCATTCAGGTAGGTGCATTCACACATAAGTTTTGGATCAGATACGAGAGAATCGGCTTACTATGGGAGTATGTATAAACAATCATACATGTATGAAACTATTCTAAAGATTTAATTTACATTTTAATTTTTCATATTTATTAAGAAAACAATCAGTTTGTTTTTTATTCTACTCACTTATTAACACCCGGTATAATTTTGTCTCAATAATTAATAAACTAAAATAATATGGATAGTTGGAATCAGTTTCAAAAATTGGTATTAAAAGTATGAAGTGACAGTGATTAAAACAAAAATTAATATATATCATTGATATAAAATTTTATCAAATAGATACAGACGACCACTTGATATAAACGAATACTTCATATAAATTTATATATTCTTGTTTTGATCTCATTATATACTATATATTGTTAAAATATAATAACAAATATATGTATTAAAAAATTAAAATTTTATAAATATAATTAAATTTATAATATAATTATATATTTTAGTTAAATTTGGATATTCAAAATTAAATTTTTAAATTGTGACGATAAATGCACAATCGAAAATGGTTACATGGCGAGTTATGATGTAAAATATAGTTTATACTTAATACCAAAACATAAGTATTTGAAAATAATTTGATAAAGGATAGATAATCAAAAGTACGTTATCTAAGGGTGCAAATAATCAAATACAAATTCATGCTTAATCTTTACTGAATATTATAAATTACAAATATACATGGCGCATATGACATGTTTGTTTTTTTTAAATCAAACTTTAAATGAATCCAACTTGATAATTATAAAAGAGTGAAAAATTCAAATCGTGTGAGTTATTACAGTGTGATTAATGAATTCGCCAAACAAAATGAATTAAATCACTTCGTTTAAATTTGGTCGAGAATACTTTGAATAAATTCAATGACAAAAATTCAAACATTACATATTTAATCACGACATGAGTACATTATTGTCGATAAAGCTTCCCTTGTAGTTGGCAACCTTTGATAAGCCTTGAACAATCTCATTTTCTTACAGACACTGAAGAGTCGCTTAGAATTATTTTCTAAATCTCCCATTTGAAGAATCCTAGTGAGGTTTACCATTTTACTAAGATTCGTTATACATACTATGCCCTGCCTCTAGCTCATTTCGTGAGTTTTACCATTTTACTAAGTTTCTTTATACATACTATGTTCCTGAAAATATGACAAGGGAAAATGATACTTTGCTATGGCCTTTTAAAACCCACCATGAGCTCCGGTTGTCCATAGGCTATGGCCTTAGGCACGTGGTGGGTTTTAAAAGCACACAAACAAAAACAATATTAATAACAAGACAAAAATAATATATATATATATATATATAGTTTTATAACTAATTGACTCATATAATATATATATATATAGTAGATAAGGCAATAGCCAAGTTGTAGAAGGTTGTTTGCAACGTAGTCTCAAGTAAGTGAGGTTTTTACTAGCGTTTTTCACAATTTCATGTTATTTATATGAATACCACAATATTTTAAAGAATATTCATAAACATGTTTGATAAAGTACACTACAACACAGTTACGAAATGGCCGCCACACGATTTTGCTAACTTTGGCTCTACAAATTGGCTATTAGCTCTAAATAAAATCATAACCCTGGTCAAAGTTCACATAAGATTTCATTAGATTAAAATAAGTTTATAGTAATAGTAAATTGGATGGATATTTAAACAAATATATGAATACAATAATAATTAAATAATTACTTTTTATATAGATTAAGTTTTTTGGTCTAAAACGATTGTAGTCTAAACCAAACCAAACCGGAAATAACAAATTATTGTATTTTGATATAACCCTAAACTGAAACGAAATTGGATACCCTTAAACCGTGATATTGTAAAGAGACTCTGTGTGAAATTAAAGACTCAAAAAGAGTTTCCGCAACCACCAAATTGCAAATGAATCTTCCAATCAAATATTAAAGGGACAAAAGCGCGTAAGTCCACGTGCTCACTCATCCGACACTCGTAATCGCAACTATTGCTACCTACCTCTTCTCTCTTCTCTTTGTTATAATTACCCAACCAAAAGAGAAAAAATAAAAACTTTTTTACATTATCATTTTCAAACATTCAAACCTAACTCCGATCTCAAACCATGTCTTCTTCCGACTCTCCGTCACCGTTACCCTCCGTCACGAAACTTCAAGTAGATTCCGTTACTTTTCCACCGTCCGTTAATTCACCGGCTTCCTCCAATCCCCTCTTCCTCGGTGGCGCAGGTTCGGCAAACGCTCTTTAATTCCTTTCCTTCGTTTTTGTTGAATCTTTTGATTTTTATTTGTTTATTGCTAACTTTTACGCAGGTGTGCGAGGTTTGGATATCAACGGAAAATTCGTGATTTTCACCGTCATCGGAGTTTACCTAGATGCTGTCGCCGTTCCGTCACTCTCCGTTAAGTGGGAAGGCAAAACGACTGAGGAGTTAACGGAATCCGTCCCCTTTTTCCGTGAAATCGTCACAGGTGATTCCTTTACACCACTTACTTAAGGGACACGTCATGCGAAAGTGTTTTAAGTCAAAAAGGGGATTATAATTTGTTTTGACCGTCATTAACTAAATTACCTATTTTTTGGTCTAATATCAATGTTTTTAATAATTGTTTTGCTCTTAATTAGGTTCGTTTGAGAAATTCATAAAGGTGACGATGAAACTGCCGTTAACGGGACTGCAATATTCGGAGAAAGTAACGGAGAATTGTGTGGCGATTTGGAAATCGTTAGGGATTTACACAGACTCTGAGGCTAAAGCTGTGGAGAGATTTTTGGAAGTCTTCAAGGACCAAACTTTCCCTCCTGGTTCTTCCATCCTCTTCGCTCTCTCCCCTAACGGCTCTCTAACGGTGCTTGCTGCTATTCTTATATAACATTGACTTGCGTTTGCGTTTACATGTTATATAATATGAAGTTTTGTTTACGAGTTTAAAACGCAAATGAAATATGAGACGCTGATCTACTTGCGCGTTTACCTCTTGAGAGGGTAGTGTTTAAAAATTTGAATACTTTATTACAAATCAAACATCTTTTGCAGGTTGCGTTTTCGAAAGACGATAGCATACCCGAAACGGGAGAAGCTGTGATCGAGAATAAGTTGTTGGCAGAGGCAGTTCTTGAATCGATCATCGGAAAGAAGGGTGTGTCTCCTGGTGCTCGGTTGAGTCTGGCCGAGAGATTAGCTCAGCTGATGAAGAAGAACAATGTCGAAGAAGATGCAACACGGACTGATCAAGAGGAACCTACCGATCTCTCCCTCGGGGACAAATTGGCCAAAGAGAACTAATCGTATGGGATGGTTTTGTGAGGGCTTTATCTATCTAATCCTGTTGTTTAGTTCCCATTGCATGTTTTCATTTGCTTTTCTATTCGTAATAATTATAAAATAATCTCTTGAAATTGAGATTATGCCAAGCAAAACCGGTTGTCTGAGCCATTTAAATCAAATCCACTTGGTTTTTTTGTTTACTGCCAAAAAACACGATTATAGGATTGTTGTGTTTTGAGATAACGCATGATTTAAACTTGATTTTAAGAGTTACATCTGGTCTTGATTTGGCATACGGATCCGCAGGTTGTTCGATGGGTTAGCCATCAAAAAAACTATATGATCAATCTGATCCGGTTTGAACTAATTTGAAGCGAAATAACTGATTGAAAACCAAACCATGTCTTAATATATATCCGAAAATCTCAACTTGAACCAAACCATCAAAGAAAAAATGATGTAGAATAGTTAAGGATATATATTTTGACTAAAATCTGAATCCAAACCGAAACTAAAACTGTACTGAACCATCCTTATTATATTTTACATGAACGAAAAACCAAAAAAAACTGAACCAAAAATCCAAACTAAACACATATTCGTCTAAAGCGAATAGTGGACCAACCTAATCCATTTAACAAGAATACGGCCCAATCTGTATACCGGCTCACTCATGGTTAGATTGAGCCGACATGCATCTCACTGGCCCATTGTAATATCAATAGCAGAAGCTCTGAGACGCAGAAAACGAGAATCTCATCAAATTTTTATACAATAACTAATGAATTAATCAAACAAAGAGTGCTAACCATGTAAGAATTTATTTTCTGCGCTTTTTCTTTTGCAAATGATAAGTTATTGAGGAATCATTAAACATACAAAAACATTCGATGGTGGGAGTATTTCTACAACTTACAGGTATCGCTTTTAGCAAACGTGGTTGATAAAGTAGATTGGAAATGGTAGGTCTGATTTTAATGCTTACGCCAAATTGCGTTATCACAAATACATATTACGCACGTGCTTCACGTGTTCTCTTTGAGCTGTAAATGACCAAGAGGGAATATAATCCTTTTGCTGTATAATATATAATAATTTTATATATAAAAACAAGGACTTTATATATAATAAACAAAATAAAATTAATAGTTTTTGGTTCGAATATTTTTTATGTAATTTTTATCTTCTTCTCGTATAATTTTTTGTTTTTCTCATAGATTTTAGATGTTGAATATAATTACTCTATTTTTCTTTTCTATAATTTTTTTAGCATTTTTAGTTTTATCTATTTTTAAAAAAATTAATAAAAATAGCTAGACCAGAACTTACACATCTTTCTGTCGAGAAATATTTATCTCCATCTTAAACGGATATATAAAGAACTAAAAACCTCAAAATCGTAAAACCTTCAAAAAATCCTTAAAAACTTACTATTACTCCCTAAAGCCCTAATAAACCCACTTGGTTCATTTATTTTCCGCCTTTTTAGTATTCCAAGATGACTAATACCATCCCCGAAGAAGTGATGTGTCTGCGAGTACTGCGAGCCACAAAATGTTAGCTACTAACTTCGTGGCCCAATCATGCTTCACACAAATTATAGCTCTCCATTTATGATGTTTCCTTTTAAAACTTGAGACTCAATGTAAAGTATCACATTTTGAAAATAAATAGCTAAACACACAAATTAATTACTAGCCTAACCAGTACACAAATGTCACAATATAACTTCATGGCCCTATAAATTTTCGTTTTGCTTTTCTTAATGTCCTTTTTAAGATATAGACGTAAGCCTAAATACGTAATTTGATAACTAACCTCCCTTGATTAAGCACGTTCTTATCATTTATCTTGAAAAAAATACACTTATACATACTCTTCGGTTACGGGGTAGAAATTTTGAAATATGGTATAGCTGGATGAGTTCAAAAGTTGTCATGATTTCACAAACTACGACTAACGTAACGATATGTTACTAATTGAAAACCTCGTGGCTAATATATCTTCTAAATATTTGTGTTGACGATGACTGACGAGTGATCACATTGGAGTTCGTACGTATAGTCTATTTTTATATATGTATATGTACTCTTTTATTTGTTAATATTTTCTCTTCTCATTGGTTTCCTTGGTTTTCTATTTGTACTGCGTAGAGTTTCTTACTAATTTAAGGAGACGTGCTTCTTATTTATTATTTATTTCTTTACTTTATTAATTTAAATTTTCAATTTTGAAATAATAAATGAGTTTTTCATTCCTTTTAAATAGCAAAGAGAAAAGTGCCGTGCTCATACCAAAACAAAAACAAAAAAAACAAAAACTGAACTAAAGATATGTTTTTTGGCTCCCGGAGAGAAGATAACAGAAATTTTAACAAGCAAGTTCACCATTTCGTAAGTTTAGTAAATAACAGTTCTACTTTCTGTCTTCTTACTATTCATGATCTTTATAGTACTTTGATAGACTAAAATATCAATCTTGTCTCACCGTTACAAAATATATCCTATAGATATATGATTATCGTGTCTTCTTTATATAACTTATTTGTAAATTTACATAGATCATAGAATTTTTAGTAATTAGTTTGTATTTTTCTACAGAAGATTGAATCCAGATTTCTTATGCATGTTATATATCTTCATTTTTGTGTATAAAAAATATATTTATGGTTTTCTCAGGGTTCCCACATGTACAGTGTGATACTTCACTGTTAGCTTCAAAATACGCCGTTAACTGACGTCAAAAACGAAAGATAAAAAAGAAGGTACAAAAAAAAGAATACGCCGTTAAGTTCGCCGTGAAGATGCCACGTGTTTCTGCAGAATCCCAAGAAATCTCTTTCGACGGCGGCAACATGTCACCGACGCTCGGCGAACTGCTGAAAGATTTCGGAGACGGTGACCGGAAGAAAGACTCCGGCGAAGATGCTTCGATTCATCACATATTGGATCTCTCCTCCCCTGAAATACGACCTGTGCCGTTTCTCTTGTCCTTCAAAAATCTCAGTTACGACGTCGGACTTCATCGGCCGTTTGCTTTATCGTCGCTCCTCTCTCGGAGAAAGCCCGCGGTGAAAACTCTCCTAGACGATGTTTCCGGCGAAGCTTGCGACGGCGATATCGTAGCGGTTCTCGGTGCAAGCGGAGCCGGGAAATCCACGTTGATCGACGCACTTGCGGGACGAGTGAACAGTCTGAGAGGCTCTGTAACTCTAAATGGAGAGAAGGTTTTGCAATCTCGATTGCTAAAAGTGATATCGGCGTATGTGATGCAAGACGATCTCCTATTTCCGATGCTCACCGTTAAAGAAACACTAATGTTCGCTTCCGAGTTTCGTCTCCCGAGAAGCGTGTCCAAGTTGAAGAAAATGGAGCGTGTTCAAGCCCTAATCGACCAATTAGGGCTTAGAAACGCGGCAGATACAATAATAGGAGACGAAGGACACCGTGGAGTCTCCGGCGGAGAGAGGCGGCGCGCTTCCATCGGAATCGACGTTATCCACGATCCGATCATCTTGTTCCTTGACGAACCTACGTCGGGGTTGGATTCCACCAACGCGTTTATGGTGGTGCAGGTTCTTAAACGAATTGCTCTGAGTGGCAGCATCGTAATTATGTCGATACATCAACCTAGCTCTCGAATCATAGATTTGCTTGATCGTCTTATCATCTTGTCTCGCGGCAAGAATGTTTTCAATGGATCTCCGGCTAGTCTTCCCCGATTCTTCTCCGACTTCGGTCATCCAGTCCCGGAGAAAGAGAACATCACCGAGTTCGCACTTGATCTAATTCGACAACTCGAAGGATCCATCGAAGGAACCAGAGAGTTAGTACACTTCAACGAGAAGTGGCAACAAAACCAATCTGCTCGAGCCACGCCAATGACCACACCTTACCAAGCCATATCTCTAAAAGAATCCATCAGTGCAAGTGTTTCTAGAGGCAAACTAGTCTCCGGTTCGACCAGTTCCAATCCCATTTCCATGGAATCAGTATCTTCATACGCAAACCCGCCATTGGTCGAGACATTTATCTTAGCCAAACGATACATGAAACACTGGATCCGGACGCCTGAGCTTATATTAACACGGATCGCCACTGTCATGGTGACTGGTCTTCTCTTAGCTACTATATATTGGAAGCTTGACAACACTCCAAGAGGTGCACAAGAGAGAATGGCTTTCTTTGCATTCGGCATGTCCACAATGTTCTACGTTTGTGCAGACAACATCCCTATATTTATCCAGGAAAGATACATTTTCTTGAGAGAGACAACGCGCAACGCATACAGAACATCTTCATACGTCATCTCTCACTCTCTCGTGTCTCTGCCTCAGCTACTCGCTCTCTCCATTGCATTTGCTGCAACCACGTTCTGGACAGTTGGTTTGAGCGGTGGACTAGAGAGCTTCTTCTACTACTGCCTCATAATCTACGCAGGCTTTTGGTCTGGATCCTCTTTCGTTACTTTCGTATCCGGTCTTATTCCGAATGTCATGATAAGTTACATGGTCACTATTGCCTATCTTTCCTACTGTCTACTGTTGGGTGGATTCTACATCAACCGGGATCGGATACCGATTTACTGGATATGGTTTCACTACATTTCATTGTTGAAGTATCCCTACGAAGCTGTCTTAATCAACGAGTTTAATGACCCATCTCACTGTTTTGTTAGAGGAGTCCAAGTATTCGATGGTTCGCTTTTGGCGCGGGTGCCCGATGCGATGAAGGTTAAGCTCCTCGATACACTGAGTAACTCTTTAGGAACGAAGATAACGGAGTCCACATGCTTGAGAACAGGGCCTGAATTACTTTTGCAGCAAGGTATTTCTCAGTTGAGCAAATGGGATTGCTTGTGGATTACGTTAGCTTGGGGTCTCTTCTTTAGGATCTTGTTTTACTTCTCCTTGCTGTTTGGAAGCAAGAATAAGAGGACGTGAAGATAGTCCACAAACACAAAGCACACTTCGATTGGCCTCAAGGCCCTCAATGCATCTACCTACCCTTAATATACATATTTAAGTGAACCTTGAAACTTGTACATCGTCTCGTTGTTGTAGTTTTTTGTAACCAAGTTGTAATATTTATGATTGTTTCATCTTTGTCTCGTATTAGGAATATTGGCAGACGTATATTTCTCTTTGAATTTTAAGTATCATAATTACTGGAGATTAGACGATAATTTTTTTTGAATTTAAAGTTTTCAACCACATAATTCAATTCTCAAATTTTAGTTTCATACAGTGTCTCATAATTACTTACGGATTTTAATGTCTCTTAGTCTAAATGTTTTGTTAGTGTAGTAAAGATGGATTGAAAAATGCATTTGTATTCAGAATTACATGTATATATAATACGATTATATGTTTAACATAAATGGGCCGGTCTCAACGTACGAATGTATATACTATATGTTCATATTCAAAATTAAATGTATATATATTATATAGACATTAATATCAAAAAGATTCATAACATAAAAGCTGTTTGGTGGAGAATAAATGAAACTGGAAAATTCAAAATGTAGTGGTTTATTGTTATGCAGTTAATGTATTAATCAGAATAGCTAGAGATTTGCATAATTTACTGATTCTTCGTTTTCCATGACAAAAAACACTGAAAGCATGTCAGAACACAATTAAATTCGAACCACTTGAATACACGTTTCAAATATAAGCATCTAAATACGCAACCAAATTACAACCACTTAAGCTATAAAAACATTTAGCCAAAGTATTGAATTAACAAAGAATCTCTGTTGTACTATGAATTACGCTGTGAAGAAAAAGCAAGACAAAGAGGGTCAGAAGATTTAATTGTGTGTTTCTAAGTGTTAGTTCAACGTCGGTACGATGGCCAAGCATGTGATGTAAGAGGACAAACCCATACGAAAACAAGAACTGTGTGTGTCTACACAACACACAAAATGCAAATTACATTTTTGAGGGACTCCTTTAATACGTCAAGAAACCTCTTACACTTTATGTCGGTATATATATTAAGTATCTAATTTTACATAAAATCTACAATTACACAACGAAGCTCCATAACTTTTCAGCTTTCTTTCGCAAGTTTCTTACATAAAAAAAAACCCAAATCACCATTGTTTCTCAGCGCAACTTCACAGAAAACTTTGTTAACCTAATTCGATTAGTAGGATTTAACTGTCAATAGCCAGGTGCTTGTCACACTAACAATGATCTTCTAAGAAAACACTTCTTTAGGTAAACTTCTATATTGTTCTCTTTCTTTTATGTGTTTTTTTCAGCAACCATGAATTCTCAAGTAGTTAATTTATGGAAAATATATTTTTTTTCTTGGCAACAGCTATAAATTAAATTAAAACAATCAGATGAAAAATGTAACTTGATAATGAAATTTGATCTATATTCATTATAACCGAGTTTTTCAAATGGCAAATCTTAATCAACAGTAAACCACCGAAAGCATGATTAATCTTCCTGAAATATAAAATACAATTGAAACAACAAATATGGAAAACGTAATCCAACTTTAACCTTCTTTTTTTTTGTTAAGATGTATTATGTTCTTCATGCTCTAGCTGAGTACAGACAAAAACACAGCTCCTTGTGTTGACCTCCTGGCGAAATGCTGCAACGAGACGCCGTGATAAATGTTGATTCACCTGAGACACGGCCCATTCCATTCTTCCTCGCCTTCAATGACCTTACCTATAACGTCACACTTCAACGACGTTTTGGTCTTCGTTTCCGACGTAGCCCTGCTCAAGTAAAGACTCTGCTCAATGGTATCACCGGAGAGACTAACGAAGGAGAGATCTTAGCCATTCTTGGAGCAAGCGGAGCTGGAAAGTCAACGCTTATCGATGCATTGGCGGGACGGATAGCAGAAGGTAGCTTGAAAGGCACGGTAACTCTAAACGGCGAAGCTTTGCAATCTCGTGTGTTGAGAGTTATATCGGCTTATGTGATGCAAGACGATCTCCTATTCCCTATGCTCACCGTCGAAGAAACCCTACTATTCGCTGCCGAGTTTCGACTTCCACGAAGCCTATCCAAATCTAAGAAGAGAGACAGAGTTGAAACTCTTATCGACCAATTAGGGCTCAGAACTGTTAGACACACTATGATCGGAGACGAAGGCCACCGTGGCGTCTCTGGCGGAGAGAGGAGGCGTGTATCGATCGGGACCGACATTATTCACGACCCCATCTTGCTGTTTCTCGACGAACCAACCTCAGGACTAGACTCAACCAGTGCCTTCATGGTGGTGCAAGTCTTGAAAAGGATTGCGCGTAGTGGCAGCATCGTAATTATGTCCATCCATCAGCCTAGTTGTCGAATAATGGAGCTTTTTGATCGGATCCTCGTCTTATCTTCTGGCCAGAGTGTGTTTAGTGATTCTCCGGCTATTCTCCCCTTCTTCTTCTCAGAATTTGGTCGTCCCATACCGGACAAAGAGAACAATGCGGAATTCACACTTGACCTAATCAAAGAGCTTGAAGAATCCTCTGAAGGAGCCAGAAGGCTAGTCGAATTCAACAGACATTGGCAACAGAAGAAGCTTAGAGTTATCCCAGAGCCTCATCATAACTCATCATCCTTGAGAGAAGCTATCAATGCAAGCATTACAAGAGGCAAGCTCGTGTCTACTTCATATAGCTCGATCCCTTCATACGTAAATCCATGGTGGGTCGAGATCCTTATCTTAGCTAAACGATACATGATAAACTGGACCCGAACGCCTGAGCTTATCGGAACACGGGTCTTCATAGTCATGATGACTGGTTTTCTCTTGGCTACGGTTTACTGGAGAGTAGACGACTCTCCTAGAGGCGTCCAAGAGAGATTAAGCTTCTTCTCATTCGCAATGGCAACAATGTTTTACAGTTGCGCGGATGGACTGCCTGCTTTTATCCAAGAAAGATACATTTTCTTGAGAGAAATCGCGCACAACGCTTACCGAAGATCCTCCTATGTTATATCTCATTCTCTCGTGGCTCTGCCACATCTCTTCGTACTTTCCGTTGGATTTGCAGTCACCACGTTCTGGTTCGTTGGTCTAAATGGCGGTCTCGCGGGTTTCATCTACTATCTTCTGATAATCTTCGCGTCTTTCTGGTCCGGATGCTCTTTTGTTACATTTGTCTCCGGTGTGATTCCAAACGTGATGATGAGTTACATGGTCACATTTGGATATCTCTCTTACTGTCTTCTCTTCAGCGGATTCTACATCAACCGAGATCGGATCCATCTTTATTGGATATGGATTCATTATATTTCTCTACTAAAGTATCCTTACGAAGCTGTTCTGCACAACGAGTTCGACGACCCCTCCCGTTGTTTCGTGAGAGGAAACCAAGTTTTTGATAATACGTTTATGGAAGGAGTATCCCAAGCGACGAAGTCGAAGCTTCTTGAGACAATGAGTAGTTATTTAGGGATGGAGTTAACGGAATCAACGTGTTTGAGGACGGGCTCTCAGTTGCTTAAGCAGCAAGGAATCGAGCAATTGGATAAATGGGGTTGTTTGTGGGTGACGCTAGCTTGGGGATTCTTTTTTAGGATCTTGTTTTATTTTTCGTTGTCACTTGGAAGCAAGAATAAGAGGGCATGACCAACATGTTTTCTATATGTGAAGACAACGTAGTAGATTTAGCCACACCTTTTATGTTTTCTTCTTTTTTCCTTTCTTATGTTACTTAGTCCTCAAGTTTCCATTTGAAAATTAGTCCCTCCAAAATTGTTAACGCAATTGTCTTCTTTTCATGTGGTTGGTGTAAACAAAGCGTATTTAACAAAATTTAAAATAGCTTACTGTTTATTATGCCATATTCCCCTTTTCAGAAACAAAAGCAAAAAAAAAAAATTGCTCGGAATAGAAATCAAAGTAGCCAACTTTCTTATAAGCTGCATGAGATTACACAAATCTTGACCCCTTTGCTTATGGCGGCAAGGAAGGCTATCGTAGGTGGAGAAGTTAGTCACCAAGACACTACAAGTCAACAAAAAAAATTGTAAAAATAATCAAATTTTGGGATTGCAAATATAAGAAGCCAAATCCGTCATTATTCTGGTGCTTTTCATTTCGTTGCATTATCGGAAAATTGTGTTTGTATTCGATTGATTTTTTATTTGACGTCATTTTGTGTTCCATTCAATATTTGTACAACATTAATGACGAGTAATATCAGACAAATTTGATTTTGAATAGCAAGATGTGTCCAATTATAACATGCGAGATAGAGACAAATCGGTCATTTAATGTGAACAATACATAAACTATATCCCTAAAGACCGATTACCATTTATTATTAGTCAGATTACACTAACCAACTAAAAATTAAAATCGCAGCGAATCGGATCATTTGGACGGAGATAATTTGACTTGACATTTTTACTATCGACGATGAAAAAAAAATTTACGCTTTAGTCATTAGAAAAAAGTTACTGTCAAAATATACAAACACTTCCAAACATATATTGAGTTTGATAAAGAAGCTTGTATTGTTACCAACTAATCAAGAAAAACAGAAAAAAAGTTTGACATTTTGTGTAGTCTTTCCCAAAATTTTGAGAAACACATGCCACTAAACAGTAAAAAAATCCATAATTAGCGCAGAATTAGTGCCAAACTCCAATTTTAGCAAAGAGTGTTACTCTAAATTAGCTAAGCTTTTGGTCGAAGCCACTTTTAATAAACAAAAAATACCTATGATTATATACAAATTTCCCAACTACATATTATAGCACATATTATAGTGATACAAAATAATCACTACACACTTTTGTTTCGCTACCAACAATTTGAAGAGTCGATTAGGAAAAAATAATAATAATAAGCATTATTTGACCAAACGTTAATGGGAAAGGCAAAGAAACTTCTCATCTCAATCTTATACCTCGGTTAGATCAACACCCTTCACCTAATTCTCCATTCAATAACACACCTAATCGCCACGTGTCCACCATTTCATATTCTTTAACGTATTTGGTATTATCACATCACATTTGTGATTTCTAGATTTATAGGTCATCCTCATCCCATTACCTCACACCTTAATAACTAAGGTTGAATTAAATACGAAAAATCCAAAACGCATTTCCATCCAAACGCCATAAAGAAAATATTATAGTTAACAACACAAACCTAACATATTTCAGATGATGCAACTCATTATACAAATACATTGATCCGTCGTGTTCACACACTTACACACGTTACTTCATGCCCCTTTTATAAGGACTACACATAGACTAGAGAAATAAAGAGAGGCACATAGATACAAGCGAAAACAGGGAACGAAGAGCAACACGTTTGATGATCATGCAACGATTGTCTTCAAAGAGCTGCTAGATTTTGTAAAACGTAAATCTTTTCTCACTTTTACCCTCACTTCTTCTTCATGTCTCGCATTGTAGCAGAAGATCACGCCGTTGATGACGCGTCGCCCTCTCATTCCATGGAGATCACTTCGTCGTTGACTTTAGGTCAACTTCTCAAGAACGTTAGCGACGTTAGAAAGGTAGAAGTCGGCGACGAGACTCCTGTTCACGAATCCTGTGACCGAGACGGTTCACTATGTGATGAAGACTATAACCACATGCGTCCTGTTCCGTTCGTTCTATCTTTCAACAACCTCACTTACAACGTCTCTGTTCGCCGGAAGTTTGAGTTTCATGACTTGATCCCACGTAGGAGGCTATCTTTCTCCAAGACCAAGACCCTTCTTGACAATATCTCCGGTGAGACTCGCGACGGAGAGATTCTTGCCGTTCTTGGAGCTAGCGGGTCGGGTAAATCCACTTTGATCGACGCTTTGGCGAATCGGATCGCTAAAGGAAGCTTGAAAGGCAATGTAACGCTAAACGGAGAGGCTCTTCAATCTCGGATGCTGAAGGTTATATCGGCGTATGTAATGCAAGACGATCTTCTTTTCCCGATGCTTACTGTAGAAGAAACCCTAATGTTCGCTGCTGAGTTTCGATTACCAAGAAGCTTGCCTAAATCCAAGAAGAAGCTCCGAGTCCAAGCCCTAATCGACCAGCTAGGGATCAGGAACGCGGCTAAAACGATCATCGGAGATGAAGGACACCGTGGAATCTCCGGTGGAGAGAGACGGAGAGTTTCGATCGGAATCGATATCATCCACGATCCGATTGTTCTCTTCCTCGACGAACCGACTTCTGGTTTGGATTCCACAAGCGCCTTCATGGTGGTCAAAGTGTTGAAGAGGATCGCAGAGAGTGGCAGTATCGTGATAATGTCTATACATCAGCCTAGCCACAGAGTTCTCGGTTTGCTTGACCGTCTTATCTTCTTGTCACGTGGCCACACCGTCTTCAGTGGATCTCCGGCGAGCTTGCCAAGCTTCTTCGCCGGATTCGGTAATCCAATACCGGAAAACGAGAATCGAACGGAATTCGCACTCGATCTCATCAGAGATCTCGAAGGATCAGCTGGCGGAACTAGAGGATTAGTGGAATTCAACAAGAAATGGCAAGAGATGAAAAAACAGAGCAACCCTCAACAAATCCTAACTCCGCCGGCTTCTCCATACCCAAATCTAACCCTAAAAGAAGCTATCTCCGCCAGCATAAGCAGAGGAAAGCTAGTCTCCGGTGGCGGCGCTGGATCCTCCGCCATAAACCACGGTGGCGGAACCACAACCTTAGCCGTCCCCGCCTTCGCGAATCCGTTCTGGATCGAAATCAAAACTCTCTCTAAACGCTCAATCCTCAACTCCCGCCGACAACCGGAGCTATTCGGAATCCGATTAGCCTCCGTCCTCGTCACCGGATTCATCTTAGCCACCGTTTTCTGGCGATTAGACAATTCCCCTAAAGGCGTCCAAGAGCGGCTGGGTTTCTTCGCATACGCAATGTCCACAATGTTCTACACTTGCGCCGAAGCTCTCCCCGTGTTCCTCCAGGAACGTTACATCTTCATGAGAGAAACCGCTTACAACGCTTACCGGAGATCCTCCTACGTCCTCTCTCACGCCATCGTCTCTTTGCCTTCGCTCATCTTCCTCTCCGTAGCTTTCGCAGCCACGACGTTTTGGGCTGTTGGGTTAGAAGGAGGCCCAATGGGCTTTCTATTCTATTGCCTTATCATCTTAGCCTCTTTCTGGTCCGGAAGCTCCTTCGTCACTTTCATATCCGGCGTCGTTCCACACGTGATGTTGGGTTACACGATCGTTGTCGCAATTTTAGCTTACTTCTTGCTTTTCAGTGGCTTCTTCATCAACAGAGATCGGATACCTCAGTACTGGATCTGGTTTCATTACCTTTCTCTGGTTAAGTATCCGTACGAGGCGGTTCTTCAGAACGAGTTCTCGGATCCTACGGAGTGTTTTGTGAGAGGTGTTCAGATTTTCGACAACACGCCTTTGGTACAATTGACTTATGGGATGAAACTGAGGCTTTTGGATTCTATGAGTCGATCAATTGGGATGAGGATAACGAGCTCAACATGTCTAACGACCGGTGCTGATATTCTGAAGCAGCAAGGAATGACGGAGCTTAACAAATGGAATTGCTTGCTTGTGACGGTAGGTTTTGGATTCTTTTTTAGGGTTTTATTTTACTTGTGTTTGTTGCTTGGGAGCAAGAACAAGAGGAGGTGAAAACGAGTCGGTTAATGATACTTGAACCAAAAACATATATTGTATTTTGTTTTGTTTTTCTTTTTTGGCGTCACTGCAATTTGTTGCTTAACTGTGTCTTTGAATTGTACTCTTTTGAACATGTTATTACTTTTGTCATCATAATAAATATCTTTCATTAAGATTCTATATTACAGAAATCACCAATAAATTGCTCAATACCCTGAAGATTAGTGCAATGTCTTATAGGCGCGTGGGAACTGATGAGACTCCATAATTGGTGTTGGGTCTAAAATGCAATCAGGTCTGTTAAGTGTACATTTCGGCCCAGTAAAAAGATTTATTCGGTAGAGTCCACTTTAAAACTAAAATCGTCATAGCTCAAAATTCTAACCTTATGCTCTTTTGACAGAGAGAGACTGTTTCTTACATCCCTACTTATATAACACTGTAGCTACTCTTTTTTTAAAGACTGATTTATTATTTTATTCCAAATTATGTGAATTATTACGTGAACGACTTTTACAGCTTTACAATTCTATCATTTTATAAAGATTCACGCCTCACGATTCTATCTGAAAATTATCTTATGAAAATTCACGTCTAACAGTTTATTTCTGCGCTACACTTAAAATCTCCTGTAAATTTACCTCTTTTAATCTGCATAAATCATAATAAATCACACTTTCTTGCATTTAAAACTCAGACTTCCAGTAGAAATATTAATGAATCTTTAATCAAACCACTAGAACTCAGACTTTCAGATGTAGAAACATTAATGAATTTTTAATCAAACCACTAGATTGAAGGGGCTTCCACTAACATTCTCGCTGCTTATGCCTCACGATTTGTTAAGTTATCTTATTTTGTTAGTTCGCTTTGAGTGCTTCGTTTCTCATGCTTGTATAGCGTTTGCTTATGTATCATATAAGGATAATATACGCAAAAGGCATTTTAGACCAAGTAATGGTGAAACTTTTTTTTTGGTCTCATATTGAAATCCGCCCAGTGGATTTATCAAAGTGTTATGCCTCAGTAAATACTGCTGAAAACTTTAATATTACATTACGAGAAACTATTACACTCAAATTGTCTTGATTTTGAACCAGATTCTGCAATTCTATAAACTCCATTTAATCAGGTAGCATAGTGAGGTTTACCACGATTATGTCCTTTGTCAAGCTAATTGAGTACGTAGTGTAGCTAGATGTAATTGTGAGTGTAGATTTTGTTCGTTTCTGTTTGCTTGAAGAATCCGGTTAATCGACCTGGACCGAACCGATACTGTACTAAATTAAAGACCAAAAAGAAAACTAAACCGGATTTGGACCGAACAACAACAAGGCTGTCTGTAAACACAACCGCTCTCTGGCTGCAGTCGATAGACGACGAGTCATAAATACGAGCGGTGGTTGCTCACGCGCGCAGTCAAACATCAGAAGCACAAATTCTGACGACGAAATTAGGGGGTTTGGTCGGAGATGTTATTGTGCGTTCCGACGGTGAAGCTGTTTGTGTTTCAGCAACGGCGCACCTTTACCTCTTCTTTAGCAAAGCGTCTTAGCTTCAATGGACAATCACCTACAGAGTCCCAAGCTCAGGTTTTTTTTTTCTTGTTCGAATATTTCTGGAGAATTAAGACTTCAGTCAAGGAACTCCAAGGCTTTCGTTTTCTAGTCGAAATTCTTCTGTTGGGAAATGTATAACTAGTATAGCAAATGAAAGATGAAACCTTTATGTTCTCTTTGCTTCTTCTCTCAACGAAAAACTAAAGTATTGAGTTCTTCAACTTATAAGCTGATTGATGTATGAAGATGCTACACTGAACTTATAAGCTGAAATTTTACCATTTTATATTTAGGCCGCTTTGGATAAGGAGTGCATTGACTTCTTACCCTGGTTAGAACGCATTGCTGGAGCCAAGATAACTAACACGCTTTCGATTGGTAAATCCGTTTATGGCAGGTCGGTGATGTCTCTCGTTTTGAGTCTTCTGCAAGTAGTTTGCGAATATAATATGATCTGCAGCATTTTGTTGCTGAAACTTTTTTTGTCGATTTCATTTGGTGCTCTAGGTGTGATGGTTTGTTTGTAGCAATGTGTCTTCTATTATAATACCAAATACACCAACCAATTTTATCATAATCGACTTCTGAGCAGGACGTTGTTTGCCTCAAAAGTAATCCATGCCGGGGACTGCATTTTGAAAGTCCCTTTCAATGCGGTATATTATCAAGATGAACTTTTCCTTTTTTGCGTGTTCTAAAGCGAGTTGAAGATCAGTTACATGTCATACATACAAATCAATACAATTTCATATACTGTATGTTGTTGTTCTAACTGAATTTTCAGCAAATAACTCCGGATGAGCTGCCCCCAGATATTAGAGTTCCATTGGCCGATGGAGTTGGAAACATTGGAAAGCTTGCTGCTCTTCTTATGATCGAGAAGAAAACGGGTCAAGTAAGCTCGCATCAACACTTTGGGTTAATGTACCTTAATATAAGCCTCCCTTTCATGTGAGTGTTTTGGTTTTTGACTTGAGTCTACGATTGTTTCTGAATCAGAACTCTCGATGGATCCCTTATATCAGCCGACTTCCTCAGCGTGCAGAGATGCACAGCACGGTGGGATTTCACTCTAGTCCTTATAGTGGTCAAAAGTTCTGAGTATTGAAATTTTTGTTTTGGCCAATGCAGAATACTTACAATAATTGTTTCCTTATTCTCTCTAGATATTTTGGGATGAAGATGAGCTCAACATGATTCATTGTAGCGCAGTTCACAAGGAAACTGTGAAACAAAAAGCTCAGATCGATAAGGAATTCTCACTTGTAGCACAAGTAAGTATGTTCCCTTTAGTGATCCTGATTCGATCTTCCCTGCATTTTTCAGTCTTTTGAACATTTTTTGAACAATGTATGAAACCATGAGAAAGGCACACCACATATATAGACCATGTAGTGGTGAAACCTTTTTTTTCTGTGTTTGGCCTCATAGTGAGTAAGACTAGGGTATCTAAAATTATTTTTGGTGATTCTTAGGCATTTAAGAAACATCTTCCCAATGTGATTGAACGCCCAGCTCTGGAGAATTTCATGTATGCATATGCTTTAGGTGAGAAAATTACTCCACAGATATTCTATTTGGCGCTATATCTGTTTCTGGTTTTATTCAACCATGCTCAGTCGTCTCTTGGAAGGGAGGTTCGATATAAGTTACTACTCACATTCTTTAGTGTTCAGACTCTTGTCTGGTTTTGTTTTTTTTTACTTAATCTGGATAACTTGTTGCTGGACAGTGGGATCTCGTGCGTGGGAAACCTCAAAAGGCATATCTCTGGTATTCCCTTCAGTATAGTTCTGTTTTTTCTTCGCATGATGATTTCTAGTATAGATAGATGTCCTGACCATCTAACAGATTCCGTTTGCAGACTTCATGAACCATGATGGGCTTTCTGCATCAATCGTTTTAAGCGATGAAGACAACCAACTATCAGAGGTTTACTTTTATTCCTGTTAGTTGATGTTCCGAGTTCTCTTCGTCTCGTGTCTGTGTACATCTACTTGCTACTTCCTGTCACCTCCATATCTCATTTGATACATTAGCAAAATCTTAAGTTAAGATGCACGGTTCTTGATTCCCTGTTGCTTTCTCTTTGACTCTAAAGGCTTTGCAACACAGACTGAAACAAACTAGTACATGATTTCAAGTTTTCAACTTTGCAGGTCACTGCAGATCGTAACTACAGTCCTGGTGACGAGGTAGGATTATGACAGAGAATAAGATTTGCTTCTCATGGATGCATTACTCTTTCGGTTTATTTCTTTTAATACTCGCTAGTATCTTGAAGGTTATTATTTTGGTCGAGGTCAATGCTAGCGACTGGTTAAACTCATGGGCTTTCAAGCTTGCCAAACATCTCTGTGTAGGTGCTCATTAGGTATGGAGAATTCTCAAATGCTACGCTCATGTTGGATTTTGGATTTACCCTTCCTTACAACATTCATGACGAGGTTTGTTTTCTCTATCATAACCGTAGCCCTACAATATTGATTTATAGATGTTGAGTTGAAGATGGCCAGTCACCAAACCTTAAACTTGATTTGATTGATTGACTAGGTTCAAATCCAAATGGATGTACCAAGTGATGACCCTCTCCGCCACATGAAGCTGGGACTTCTCCAGACCCATTACACACGAAGTGTCAAAGATATTAGTATCTTTCGCTCTTCTTGTGATACTTTCACAATCAAGTAATAGAAAGTTATTAATCCATTACAATATTTAGCTGTTTTACGCACTATCTATACCCGTACACAAAAAATGAAAACATCAGAGAAAGGTGTAGTAAGAAAGTAGTTGACAATGATGTGAACTCTGAACAGATAATAGGAAAATACCAAGAAACATTACTTCTTTAGAATTGGTTTTCACTAGCTGAGCTTGTTGCATATGTGATATGTGTATCTAAGTCTAGTTTTGGTTCTCTCTCAGGGAAGTGAAATCTGCTACAGGGAAAGGGAAAGGAATTCCTCAGTCTCTCCGAGCATTTGCACGTCTTCTCTGTTGTACCTTTCCTCAAGGTGCTCAAATCAAACTAGTCACTCTCTTTCTTCATCTTTCGAGGCTGATCCTGAAAGTATTAACAGTATTATGATTCTCAGAGCTAAATGATCTGTCAAAAGAAGCTGAACAAAATGATGGCCGACTAGCTCGAGTTCCCTTTAAAGATAGGAGCAGAGAGTTGGAGGCACATAAGATCATCTTATCTCATATCAACAGATTAATTAAGGATCATAGTGTTTGCATCAAGGTACCGTAGAAAGTTGACTCAGCTAATTGCCACATAATGAACTGAATATAGGTTTTGATAAAGGTTTTGGGTGCTTTTGCAGGAACTGGAAGCGTCTAATTGCCGTTTTGTATCACAAAGATTTATAGTTAGAAGGCAGATGGCGAGAGATCTCCTCTTCGGCGAGCTTCGTGTTCTGGGATCTGCAGCTGAATGGCTTAATCATTATTGCACAAACTTGTTTTCACCATCTTAAATGAGCCTCAAGTGACTATGGAACCGGTTTTACAATACCAAGGAACTGAGATACTGGTGTGTATAAGCAGTCGAGTTTAACTTTCTTCCTTAGTCAGGATGTGAAAAGGAAAGGATGAACATGTTGGATCTGGATGGTAACCAGAGAGTGGAAGCCGAACAGAGAACTGTGAATAGACACATAATTTTCCATTCTATTTTGTCCTTTTATTTTCTTGTCAGACCGAACAATAATCAACATTAAATTGGTTAACTCAGACATAATCTACTACAGGAAAAGTGAAAGTAAAATAGAAGAAAAACATCAATGCTAAATTGTTATAATATTGAAATGAGGAAACAACTTAATATACAAAAGAAAGAACTGTTTCTACAAAAAGATGCAAAGTTTATTTGTAAATGCATATTCACAGAGACTAGCAATGAAGGAAGAAAGTTGGAAATTTCATTTCCTTTAAGTCTGAATACTGACCACACCTTGGTTGTCATCAATTTATAATGCAGCCAAAGTGAGGACTATGAGCAACTGGGTTCATGATATATATGCCTTAACCAAGTCCGTGTAGTTGCAGACAAACCCTGTCCTTGGACATGTTACTTCACCTCCGTTCTTGTCTGCCATTTCCTTCAGAGCCTGCAAATACATTACCCATCAATGCAACGCAAAAGTAAATCGTCGAACTATTGTGATAGACGAATGTCACTGATCTAAATCACAACAACAGATTCCAAAGCCAGAAAAGGAACAGAATCAACAGAAAATCAGAAGTTGTACAAGAACATAATCAAACCTTGGTGCTGTAGACGTAGCCATTGGGCAACACCTGTGGTGGGTTCTCTGTGTCCATTAGCTCCTTAGAAATATAGCAAACAAGCTTTGAATGGTGCTGCTTGGAGTACGGTAAAGGCAAAGCTAGCTTCTGGAAGCTCTCTTGTGAGAGCGGGTCCTCCTTGGTACAACCTTCTTCAAAACCATATCTGGGTCATGTCAAGGTACAAACTCAAACCACAATAAGAATCCCATTATGTTGCCATTATGAAGATGCACTTTCTTCCCCTTTTATTTCAGATGCAGAAAATAGACAGTAAGAAAATCAAATTTGATATAGAGTTTGATGGATACGGAGTTTTCAGTGCAGACAAGCCCGCTTGTAAGTAGATGTTCAATAACGGCTCCATTGTCATGCCATATAACTTGCAAAATTCTTGTTTAAACTGATGAACTAAAACATCCCACTGCTGTAGTTCAAATAAAACCTGAAAACAGCAAATATGTCAGTTGATCAGCCTAAGCAATGCATTCTACGTAAGAAGTTGAATTAACACCATTTATTCAGTAATTACAAAGACCAAAACTATATTGAGGGATTACTGAAGCAAGCTGGTGTAAAAAGAGAAATTGTAATCTCTAATGCCAATTTTTGATGAAATCAAGCATTCAGTAATTCCATACAGAAAAGATACAACTTGAAGCGCCAATTCATCATTGAAGTCCCAAAAGAACAGCTTTAGAAACACGGGGTGAAATACAGTTATATCATCAAAAGAAGGAAAATTTCACCTTATATTTTGTGCATTCCGTAGTACTTTTAAAAGCCAAAGTGGCCAGAACATGCTGCAATTCGTTCATATGGGTTGCCCCCCATGGTGCCAGATGCTTTCGAGCATAATGGATTGCTTGTTTGTAGCTGTCAGCTCGTACCAACTCGATGAATTCTTGCAGCCTTAGTTGGAACTCAAATTTGCTCTGTCACGAATATAACCCAAATAAAATTAGCAGTGATGCGAAGAGAAGTGTAGAAAGCAATCTTCTGAAAATTTTCACTGAGCGAGAATATGCCCATTCATGAGACGCAGACATATGACCTTATAACCAGAACGTGAATTGCTTCTAGCAATCATGTGGCTTTGGTAATTAGCTGGTATTTCTTGTAAATCTTGGTAAATTGCCTCTAGCAAAAGAAGGAAAGTACATATCGAATGAGCACCACATACCTTTGACTTTTTCAACCGTGTTTTATTATCAGCACACCATGCCAGTGCAGAAGCTACCTCCCTACGTTTAAGTGCGTCAATCACCTTCTTAGCTTCTCGAAATATGTCAATGTCGACAAGGTCCTGAAAAGATTAGACGTTTATTATTGACATTTCACAGAGTTGCAGTCCAAACCGATAAATTTCTTTCTCTGCTTATAAAAAAGGAACAGACACAGATAGATAGCATGATCATGCTGCAAGGAATTACAAGTAGTTAGAATTCTCCAAATTATTGGGATTGCAGTTCAAACGGATAAATCGTGTTCACTACTATATTGACCGTTGCTGGAGACATAGAAACAGAGCATGATCATGCTCCAAGGAAATACAAGTGGTTATAAATAAATTTCGAAATAATGTTATATAATCAATGTCGAGAGAGAGAGAGAGACCAAAATATTGCTGGTTTCTGAAAGCTTTGAAGCAGTCTCGAAATATGACATCCGCAGCATGTAGTCCACAAGAATCCGTTTCAGTTTTGTATTGTTCCATTCAGTAATATTTTCCGCATCCGCTGAATCCAAATGATCGATGCGAGCACGGCATCTCTGAGCCTGCAAATTCTCCACATTGCTCCCTTCTTCCAACTGAATGACAAGACAAATAAGCATGTTAACCACATCATAACCAAAGAAAAAACCACCCCAAAGAATGAAAATTTGGAAGAATCCCCAAAGTTATATTTTGGGTCCTGAAATAACATACAACGAATCAATTAATTAGCTCAGTGACTTTAAGTATAGGAGGGCTCTTTAGATGAAACAACTCGATTTTAGTAGGCTACATTGCATGCCTTCGATCTGAAAATATATCCACTCAAATTCAGCAACAATTGAGATCCAAAGTGTAATGGTAATCTTCTGTAGTAGCTAAATTGCCAAAGAAAATGTTATCTTAACTCTACACGAGCAATATCCAAGATCAAACCAGATCCAAGGTTTTTCGTGGTGATCGTTCACTATCATGTTCTTAACCCAGATATGTGGGATCATTTGACAAAATCGGAAACTTTAAACCGCTAATAATTAGGCATAATCTACCAAAGCAAACAGATGCAGTTCCGTCTATGTAATTCACGGACACCGATCAATGAGAGAGAGAGAGAGAGAAAGAGAAGGAGAGCGAACGAAAACTCAACCTTTCTTTTGAGGCCTTGCAATCGAGATACAAGGCTAGTAAGACGCGAAACGGTGACGTCTTTGGACCAATTGTTATCAGCCAAATCTCCGACGCTGGACACAACGGAGGAGACCTCTTTCTCCAAGCAGCGGTGATTGGCACGAATCGTCTTCTTGTAATGCTCGAACGGTACACGGAGGAGCTGGTGCTCAAGCTTGAGCGATTCCGTCAATTGACTCAATCTCGACGACGGGACGGGCGGCGACGGAGTGATCGTAGGAGCGGATTCCGTCATCACGGCGTCGGTGTTTCCGTTGGTTACGGGATCGATTTCCATGGCAAGAAAATGGGAAAGAAAAAAATGAAGGAAGTTGCAGAAACTACTGCAAGAAATGTGTTTAGATTTTGCCTTTATGGTAATCCTCTGTGAAGAAAATCGGAGAAGAAATATTACTCGGGTGAAATTGTAAAACGCCATCGTTTTGTCACTCTGTAGTCAAAAAAACGATACCAAAATATGCGCCTGAGACATCAAACCGTCCGGTTTGGTCCAGCCCGAACCGAAATAGTCAGCAACATATAAATTCAATGAGAAAATATCAAATTAATATGGATGCTGCAAAAAGAAATTTTTTTTTTTTGTAAATATGGTTTTAAAATTATTGAAATTCTGAGAATAGTATGATTTTCATGGTGAATGCTAAGTTTAGGATGATCAACACATCATTAAAGAAGTGGAATTATACAATATTTCATGTCAATATTCATTTTCAAATAACTCATTGTCTATTGGGCTAAATGCAACTTCGGCTACTGGCCCAAGTCAAAATTTTGGTTCATGTGGGCTGTTTTGGGTACTTTATAAACTCTTTTAGATTTGATCTATTGTAAAACAATGGTGAGCATTTTACTTCATTAACTTTAATGCAAAAAAGTGGTTTAAAAAAGTAAAAAACTACTCTCAGAAGGAAAAATTAAAGAGAACAAAAAAAACTATAAGTAAAATGAGAAACAATATTTTTTTTTATCATTTTTGGGGTTTTAACATGCAATTGATAATTTTATCCTGGTGATATATCAACCATAAAGAACGGCACAACATTTCTTATCAGTTATATTCACCTATTATGGCTTTAAAATCATTAGTATATAGACTTATATCACTACTCAAACCTAACATTTTGATTGGAAAAATAAAACTTGAAAACCCTTTTTAAAAATCAAATAAAAGGCAAAACAAAAATAATTAGCGACGCTCCTCTCCAATGGCTTTATCCGCGCAAGAAAATATTTCAAAATTTGCCATAAATGCCCTTTACTGATACTCTATATTACATTTTGACACCACCAAAAGTAGGGAGCCGTTTCGTTACTGAGTCTCTTTCGATTCTTCTTCTTCGTCAAACGGCACACACACACACACTCTCTCTCTCTTTCGATTCTTTGTTAACGTCTGAAGACTCTCCGTTTATATCAAAATCAACGTTATCTAACGCTGTTAGTAAATTTGCGTTTCAGTTTCTTCTCCGTTCGAATTTCGGATTATCCCCACTTCAGATTTCGAAAATCTCTGTTTATGGTAAGTCCATAAATCCCAAAGATCTTCTCTTTTGAAAGTTTGAAAATTTTTGAAAAAATTGAAGTGATTCTTTGGTTTTCTTTAATAAAGCAATTAGCATCGGCAGAAAAGTTGTCGTGGTTCAGTTTTTTTTGTTTTTCTTGTATTTTTTTCAATTGTCCGACTAGTAGAAGAGTGTGTAGAGTAGAGTTAGGTTGGCGACAAAATCGAAGAAATCAATTTAGATCATTTAAATAGAGAGCTTTTCTAAAATTTTGTACTGTTCGAGTGATCTCGCCGAACATTTTTTCATCAATTTCTCCGCAACTAGAATTCAGGTTCGATTCGTGCTCTTGATTGTTTACATTTGCGATCCGTTTTTAGGATAGTTCTTGTGTCTTGATTAGTCCGTGTGTATAGGGTTTCTGGCAACTCTGAAGATGTTGAGGGTAGTTTGGTCTTTTTAGTTAGGCCTGGCTCGATGTTTACTATAATCAGGTCTGAGTTTCTGAATCACTGAGTAGTTCTTATACTTGATCATCTATGCAAATTGTTTGTAACATTCGTTTGGTACAGTCTTTTTTGGTGTTTCACTTTAAACTCCTCCCCTGAGAGAAACTCTTTGCTGCAAAATATGATTTTTTCCGAGTCTAGTGCATATATCTTTCAATCTTTTGATTTGGTTTATCATGTTTTTGATTTCAGCTGCAGTTGTGTTAGCATCATCTTTTGATTGGGGAAACACCAATGAAGAAGCTCTTCTTCTTTAGATCTTCGTCTGGTAATGGAGCTGAGAAACAGGCTCACTGCGAAAAAGCAGCAGATAGTAAGATGAACTCCCAAGCTAGTAGTCAGATTGAACAAGAGTTCAATGGTCCCAAGTCACAGGGTGAAGTTAATGGTGGCCCAGCTCTTAGACGAAGCCTTTCGCTGTCCTCCGCAGGTTTCCTTTTTGATAAGTTTGGAGAAGATTCCACTAATGAGCTAACTAGCGCTTCTAAAAGCCAGGTTAGGCGGCGGAATCATTCATCTCGGTATGCTTTTGGCCTTTCTATTAAGATTGTTTAATTAACAGTTCTCATTGTTTTGGTGATGTTTATATTATTTTTGCTTTCTTGGTTAAATATTTTAATTGAACCGCTGACTAACAATGTAATGATAACTATGTGCTAGATGCTTTACTCCAGAAAGACAATTTAGAGAGAGGGAGTTTGAAGCAGACAAGTTCCAACTTGATTCATCTGGGAGTTCGTCATCTTGTTCTAGTAATGTCTCTAGTAAAGTTCTGGACCGTTATATTGATGGAGAAGAGCATTTAGAACAGTGCAAGCAAAAGAGTAGTTCTTCACACAGTGACGTCTCTGGCAGCATAAACAGAAGGAGGCTTCCACCCCGACTCCAGTGTACAGTCCCCACATCACCATCAGACACTTTCAATGACAAAAGAAAGTCGCACTCATTTAGAGAAGCTAAAGGAACCCGCCTTCGGTACTCATCTACTGATTGCGTGGAAAATGGATCGAGGCATGGATCGCCTCGTTCGCTCGCAAGAAATGTCATTGAAAGGCTCTCTCAGACTCATGGCAAGTCAAAGGGGCCAAATCATGAACCCATCACTATTCAAGATGTCTACGGTGGATCCCTTGATAAAACTTTTGACTCAAGCTCAGATGTCGCAGCCAATGTTTCATTGGCGGAACATTATGAACCTATGAGCATATATTCTGCGCATGGCTATGGAAAGCACCAGCAAAATCATATACATGGTAAGAGCATGTATAGGTGTATGGAAGAGGATATTGACTCAGAGTTGGAAATGAAAATTAAAGAAGCTGAGAAGAGAGTGAAGTTGTTCTCTGAAGAATTGGAGCAGCAGAGATGCCTTTCTGACTGTGACTTTGATGTTTCTTCTTTGGTTGGGGCAATTAGAAAACTCGAAGATGAGAGGCTCAACTTGGCATTTGAGAATGCAAATCTTTTGCGCTCTCAAATGGTTGAGAGGGCTTCTGCCAGGGAGGACATGAGACTGGTGAAGTCAGATTGGGACTTGCATATACAGAGAATAGAAAAAGAGAGCAGCGAATTGCAGGCTGGACTGGAGAAAGAGCTTGATAGAAGGTCAGGTGAGTGGACTTCAAAGCTCGAAAAATTCCAGCTTGAAGAGAGGAAGCTGAGAGAGCGTGTCAGGGAGCTTGCTGAGCAAAATGTCTCACTCCAGAGAGAACTATCGGCTTTCCACGAAAATGAGTCGGAGAACAAAGACATGATGACACATTTGGAGAGAAGAGTTGCAGAGCTGACCACGACAGCAGATGAATTGCATGAAGAGAACTCTTATCTTAAGCAAACTCTCTCCCAGTTACAAGAGAGTTACGCAGGTGCTACAGAAGATCTTGACTTTTTAAGAAGAAATTTCGAAGAGAAGGATCAAGAATGCAAGGAATTGCACAAATCTGTTGCAAAATTTCTGAGAACCTGCAAAGAACAAGGGAAGACTATCGAGGGTCTTCGGGATGGGGTTTCCGAGGAGAGTAAAAAGCAACCGTCAGAGAAATTGGACCAGTTGGTCAAGAAATTGCAGGTGGAGCAAATAAGGTTGACAGGGATCGAGCTTTCACTAAGAAGGGAAGTTGAATCAATGAAGCTCGAAACTGACTCTCTTCGCCAGGAGAACATCTCTCTGCTGAATCGATTGAAAGGAAATGGCGAAGAAATAGACATTACAACCCTTAAGCTAGAGAATGAGTTGAAGATGCGTATCTGCTACTTGCAAGACCAAGGACTGCCAATGTTAAATGAGAGCAACCACCTGTGTTACAAGCTACTGAAGTTCATCAAAGGGAAATTAACTCAGTTTACTGAAACCTGTCAGGATACGGATTCAATGAAGGACGGATTATGTGAGCAGTTTATGATTGAATCTGAGATGAAAGTCCATGGAATAAGGCGTGGAACTGAAAATCTGAAGAGGAGTTTGCAAACAATAACCAGTGTGGTGGTTTCAAATTCAGAATCATCTTGCTCAAGTACTGGTAGGCCTAAGGAGCAAAGAAACCAATCAGTCGAAGTGAGTCTTTAAATATATGTTCATTTCTTATTTTCTCTAACGCATTTCTCATTTATGTCTTGCTTTGGTTTAACAGTATATGTAGCTAACGTTTAGCCCAATCTCATGTAGGAAACCCTGCGAGCCGAACTGAGAACTGAGACCTTAATCACAAGTTTATTACGTGAGAAACTGTATTCCAAGGAACAAGAAATTGAACAGCTGCAAGCAGAAGTAGCAGCAGCAGTACGAGGCAATGAGATTCTGAGATGTGAGGTCCAAAGCACTTTAGACAACCTATCAGTGAAGACTCACGAGTTAAAAGACCTCAAGCTCCAGGTATATTAATATCAACCCATCCTACGTCTGTTTTTTGTGGCTCCTGGTATAAAGAAACTGTTCCCAGCTATACATATATAACTTTACTTTGATCGTTTTGACACCAGATGTTGAAGAAGGAAGAAAACATAAACCGGCTTGAAATAAATCTCCAGGAAGCCGCGAAAGACATAACGAGCTTGAAAACAGTATTACCAAAAGTGTCTAATGAAAGAGACCAGATATGGAGAGAGTTGAGACAATGCTGCGAGAAGAACATGCTGTTGAATTCAGAGAACGAGACGTTGAGAGGGACGATAGATAGATTGGAGGAGAAAGTTTTAGAGAAAGAAGGAGAGATCACAATACTACAAGACACAATCGGAAGCAAGCATCTCAACATCCTCTCAAGTCCTGATTTCTTGGTATAGTAAGAGTCTTTTCTGTTTCATACTATTCGGAGTCTTCTCGGAATTTGGTTTGTTTCACACCTTTATCATCATTTTCGATGATGCGTGTCATTCTTTTTTTTTATGGGCTTATAGATATGATTTTTACTTCTGTTTTTCTATTGGATTTGCTTATCTCAAAGTTGGTTTCTCTAGTTTCTGATTTGTACTTAAAGTACTGTTTGAGGGGTGATTCGGTTCGGTGACAGAAAAAATTCTTAAACTGAATTTGTTCGGTGACAGAAAAAATTCTTAAACTGAATCTGGAGATCTTCGGTTTATTAATAAAAAGAACAGTTTCACTATTACAAAGATTATTATTTTTTTGTTAACAATTTAATATTACGCATTAAACTGGATTTAAACTCAGATGATGACATTAGATGGCACTAACACAAACCGCTAGACTATAAATCTTAGTCACAAAGATAAAAATTATTGATACATTAGAACAATGATTCTATAGCCGAAACATAAATTGATATAGTTCTCGTTTTTTTTCCTAATCCATTAGAAATGAAAAGGAAGTCTTCTATTTATAGTTGGTTTTCAATTTTTATGTATTTCGTCAGTGATGGTGATTCGGACAACTCTCACGTATCGGTTCGTCCATCTTTCACGTAGATAGTAGATCAGTATTCTCGTAACTTGTAAGCCATGATGGTTAGAACAATTCACAACAAGTTAGTAGTTATGCGCATGATTTTGGATAGTTTATAAAAAAAGGTTTGTCAAATCTATCCAATTATAAGAGATTTTTTCCCAAGCAAGACATATAGCAATTTTAGTTAGAAACATTTAATTCCTTTTTATGCTCACTTTGAAGCAACAATTTGGATAAGAGTAGTGACAAAATTCGAGAGAATATTATCAAAAGTAAAGAATAAGTGGTATTAAAGTTGGAATTAAAAAAACGGTACTATTAGAAAAATAAAAGGTCAAACCGTTAAAAAGTCAAAAAGAAATGGCGAGACAGGTAGAAATAAAAAAATACAAAAAGAAAAAAGAAAAAACACCATAAACACGACGGCCGCAACTATCGCTTCTCTTCTCTCTCTCTCTCTCTATAAACCAAATCCAACGTCTCCGTTTCTTTCTGCAAACGCGTCTTCTTCTTCTTCTTCTTCTTCTCTATATTAACCCTTTCCTCCTCTCTTCACCTTTTTTAGTTATTTTTTTGTATCACGAATCTTAGCTATTCTTTTCTTCTCTTGCCTCATTGATCTGAAATCGAATGATGGATTATTATTCTACGCCAAGTTTTTGAAAGGAGAAAGGAACCCTATTCTTTCATCTATCCTCGATTTTTCATCAGGTTTTGAAAGTTTTCTTCTTTCTCGATTTAACTGGTACTCGCTCATCAGATTTATGGGTTCTCGTTAAAATCTATAGATTCCTATGTGGATGATTTCATATGTTGGAAAGTTTGTGACTTTATTATCCCTTTTTCCGAATCTTAGATTACTAATGTTTTTTTTTTGTAATTTTTGTGGTTTGTGGAATGCAGATTAATGTTGTTGACATATGTGAATGCGTGTTTGAATTCTGAATCCTGGGTCTCTGGAGTTGGAATTGACAAGAAGATTGGGTCTAATAATATAGTTATAAGCACTGATTTGATGAACGATTTGATAGCTGGTTCTTTTGGTTAGAGAGAGAGATATAATAAAGCTTAACATGTGAATTATGGTATCTACAACACTTAGGAGAATTGTGTCCCCTTGTTGGAGACCTTTTGGTATTGGAGAAGGTTCTATTCCAGGTAGTGATGATGTTAATGGCCGCCGCGATGGTCTCTTGTGGTACAAAGATTCCGGTAATCACATCACCGGAGAGTTTTCAATGGCAGTGGTTCAAGCAAACGCCCTTCTTGAAGACCATAGCCAGTTAGAATCCGGGCCAATTAGTTTGCATGATTCTGGACCCGAAGCAACTTTTGTTGGTGTTTACGATGGTCATGGAGGTCCCGAGGCAGCTCGGTTTGTAAACGAAAGACTCTTTTATAATATGAGGAGGTGCACCTCAGAGCAACGAGGGGTCTCCCCTGATGCAATCACCAGAGCGTTTGTAGCAACGGAGGAAGAGTTTCTCGGTTTAGTGAAGGAGCAATGGAAGAACAAGCCACAGATTGCTTCTGTGGGAGCTTGTTGTTTGGTGGGTATTGTTTGTAACGGGTTGTTGTATGTTGCAAACGCAGGAGATTCTCGCGTCGTGTTGGGAAGACTCGAGAGTCCTTTTAAAGAGATGAAGGCTGTTCAACTATCCTCAGAGCATAATGCTAGTATCGAATCCGTGAGAGAGGAGTTACGTTTGTTGCATCCTAATGATCCGAATATCGTAGTCTTGAAACACAAAGTTTGGCGCGTGAAAGGGATTATACAGGTTTCGAGATCCATCGGTGACGCGTACCTAAAGAGAGCGGAGTTTAACGAAGAACCGTTGTTGCCTAAGTTTAGAGTTTCAGAACGTTTTGAGAAGCCGATTATGCGAGCTGAGCCGACGATAACAGTTCATAAGATTCACCCTGAAGATCAGTTTCTTATATTTGCATCAGATGGTTTATGGGAGCATCTAAGCAACCAAGAAGCAGTTGATATCGTCAATTCTTGTCCACGCAATGTAAGATTTTCAAATCACTCTTCTTTGAATCTATTTTGCTTTCTTATGCGTACGGGTCTGAGTAATTTTGTTGCATTTTGTGGTGTCTTTAGGCTGTGGCTCGGAGGCTAGTGAAAGCTGCATTGCAAGTAGCAGCAAAGAAGAGAGAGATGAGATATTCGGATTTGGAGAAGATAGAACGTGGCATCAGGAGACACTTTCACGACGATATCACTGTTATTGTCATTTTTCTCCACGCTGCAAATTTTGGGATTCGAACTCCGGTCTCTGTCAGAGGTGGTGGTGACCTCTCAGGCAATGTCTTTTTATAGTCTTGTTCTTTTTTCTTTTTTTACTCAACAATAAACAAAAATTTCCTTTTCCGAATCAGAAATTTGATTTTGTTTGTTGCTTCTTTTTTAAAAAATATATTTTTTTATCTTTTGGTTTGTTTGGATATTCAGATAAACTTTGTTTAAATTATTTTCTGAAATCAAATTGTAAATTCTATTTCCTTTTTACCAAACCCTTTGGTAACTTTTTCTGTTATACGAAAAGTGAGTAAAAACACAAAACTCTTAAAATTGAAGAAATGTGGCAAAATGAACAAAAAATTAAAACTTGTGGCAGACAAAGAAAGATTCATTTGGGAAAATCTTAATTGGAGCTGAGAAAGCGAACGGAAGAACAGTGAGAATGAGTGTCGGAGTGAGGGTTAGCGTGTGCTCATATTCATCGCTTGCGTTATCCTCTAGGGATTTTTCTCTCCCTTCCTCGTCATCTCTCTACGTTGGTCGGCAAATTCTCCGGTCAAGCTCCGATATTGACCTGAAGCGGCGGTGTAACTCCGATGGAATACGCAGAACCAAGCCAGTGTTGGCTGTTATGAAGTCAAGGTAATCAAATCCAATATGTGTGTCGTTTTCTGAGAAGTGAGAAGCTTTGTTTTAGATTCGATTGTGAGTGAGATTCGACTTTCGAGGTTTATTCTGGACTTGTTACTGGTTATTTTGCAGTCATCGAGTTCCAGAGCTTGATTCCTCTTCGGAACCACTTCAAGTGTTCGATGGATCGACAAGGTTTGGATTTTGAGTTGGTTTTGTCTCATTTCTGCGAAAAAAAGATAAGAGGTTGTCTGATGAAAAGTTTTGGTTTATGCGATTTGAAAGGTTGTACATATCTTACACTTGTCCATTTGCTCAGCGTGCATGGATTGCTCGGAATTACAAGGTCGCATTTGATTATCTTATCGCTGATTCTATGTTGACACGAATCTAATTGGATCGTAGATCAATTTTCTGTTGTTTTGCAGGGTTTGCAAGACAAGATAGAACTTGTACCAATTGATCTCAAGAACAGGCCTGCTTGGTACAAGGAGAAAGTGTACACGGCTAACAAGGTAAAAACTTTTCTATTTTGCTTCATGATCTGATGAGTGTTGAACCTAAACTCCATTGGAGCTTTATAGTGTCTTGTTCTCTGTTTTCTTATGTAGGTGCCTGCATTAGAGCACAATAACCGCGTAATGGGAGAGAGCCTTGACCTGATTAAGTACATTGACGCCAATTTTGAAGGGCCTTCACTTACACCCGATGTGAGTATTCGATGAGTTCTTTGTTTTGTTGAGCTCAAGTTTACACATAATGTAAACTTATTCTTAGAAGAGAGAGACATCCATGAAATTACAACAGGGCTTAGAGAAGCAAGCCTTCGCTGAGGAGTTACTCTCCTACACCGGCTCTTTTTCCAAGGCCGTGAGATCGACGCTCAATGGCGCCGATAATGACGCAGCAGGTGAGTACAAGTTGAAGAAATTTATTTTCTTTTGTTGTGGTTGCAGAAGCATAATATTCCATGTTTGTGATGAACATTGTCTTGCGTTTCTTCAGATGCTGCATTCAATTACATCGAGCAGGCTCTTTCCAAATTTGAAGAAGGGTCTTTCTTCCTTGGCCAATTTAGTTTGGTATTGTCGATTATCTTCATTAATGTCTTTAACCAATATCAGCTCATTGATGCTGAGACTGAATATGGTGAATCATTTTATATATAGGTTGATGTAGCATATGGTCCATTCATAGAGAGATTTCAGCTTATTGTAAAGGATGTCATGAATGTCGATATCACATCTGGTCGCCCTAATCTTGCCATTTGGATTCAGGTTAGTCCATTTTTCGATTTTTGTATCTATGTTTCATCTTAAGAACAAATCTTTCCTATACATCACGTACCAATCTCTTGGTTCTTCGCCTTTTTGTGCAGGAGATGAACAAGATTGAAGCTTACACCGAAACACGCCAAGATCCACAAGAGCTAGTGGAAAGATACAAGAAACGAGCCCAAGCAGAAGCACGTCTCTAAGTAGATAGTTCTCCGGATTTTCTCCATTCACAAGGGTTGATAAAAGTCAAATAAGAAGAGATATTGTAACCAATGATTTGTTTTATTTATATTTTATATTGTATCGGGAAAGGATGAAAATGCATCTACATGACAGGCAACAACTGTTTTTCATTATCTCAGAGTTCATGAGACCAAGTAAAGTCTATAACTAGAATGAAACTGCACCTGCTTGCTTTCTCCTTCAATGCCCATAAGTTGGTGCTTGCTGCTTCGATAAAATTCAGTGAGCGGCGAGCGAGGAGCAACGTGATTCAGAGATATTATACAAAACCAAACCAAGCTGAGTACGATCCCAGTGCCCAAAGTTGAAAACAGAACTAAAGCATCATAAGAGTCTTATAGTGCTTGCCCAGCTAATTTCGTTTTGTATCCAGAGAGAGAAACTAGTCAGCTTTCTTCAAGAAGAAGAGAGATAAAATATCGCTGGGCAAGTTTTCCATTCTATGTGTATATACTGAATGCAAAAACCAGAAAAAGAAAATTTGCTACTTCTTCTTTAGCAGTACTCTGCCTATCTTTTTCATATAAACAACTAAAGACCATATAGAGAGCCCGGCAGATACATAGAGCAACCCAATACCCGACGGTAATAGCCTCTCAAAACTGCTATCCCGGCTTGCAAGCAGTATGGTTAGCGCTATCATCTGCGTTGCTGTTTTCCACTTTCCCAAGCTATTTACAGCAACAGCCTAAGAACATTATCAATGCCATTTATATGAGTAAGTAGGAAGAGTAACTAAAAGAGCTCTTAGAAAATGAATGCATATGAATATGATCACTTTTACCTCTGAAAGCTTGCCGTTTTGAGATGCAGCCCATTCTCTTACTGCTGACATAGTAATCTAGAGTGAAAAGTATTATCGAATGGTTTAGAACCAAGAGCTGATAAGTGCGACTTACTTAAATGATATTGAAGAATACAGTAAACTTTCTATATCTTACCTCTCTACCAATAATGGCAATTGAAGGTACTGTCACTAACCATGGAACTGGTCCTAAGATAATGGCGTCCATTGGTTTGGTGCACAGCAAAATCAATGTTGCTGCTACCATAAGCTGCATACCCATAATATATATCAAAAAGATAAATCTTTCATGTCTACTACTACAACAAGACAACATGAAGAAAAAGAAAAGGTAGCTAAAGGAAGAGGTTCTCTCACCTTATCTGCCACTGGGTCCAAAAAAGCACCAAATGCAGAACCTAATCTCATCTGAGATGCACAACATCTCCCCGTGGTTAGAAGAATTTACAGAAATACATGAAAGGGTAAAAAACGAAGTACCTTCCGTGCAATATATCCGTCGAGCCAGTCTGTAATGGCTGCTGCAATGAAAATACTTGTTGTCGCAGTTCTCCCCCACCAGCAATCAACGTAAAAGGCTACATTCGAAAACAAAAGGATGAACGCAGTTGCAATGGTGGATACAATCGAAACGAGGAATGCATCATCAGAAGATCCAATCAGATTATTGATCAAACATATACGAAAGTTTAAGAATTTCGGGATGAAGATAACAAGTGAAGTTCTCATAGCAACAAGCTCAATTCAAAACTCTTATTTCTACACATACAGAAGAACGAGAGAATCTGTGTTCAATGTCTAATTCAAGCAGAAAAAAAAAATCATTTGATCTGAAAACAGATTACACAGATGATCACAATTGGCTCCTCGTTTAGATCTGATGATTAAATCCTATCACACAATGACTCCACCAGAATTCAGATTCGAAAAAAAAGCCATCATCGGGAACCAAAAAAAATCAACGTACTCGCGACGAGAATCGGAACGGCAGCTACGCGGCCAAGGGTTAATACGGTGGGCAATGTAAGCACTTTAGAAGATAGTTGTGGCGGTGGTGGCAATGGCGAGGAATGGCGACTACGGAGCAAAGAATCTTCGCCACCACCACAACTATTCTGATCCACCGTCACGACGTCTTCTTCACCCATATCCGCGCACAATACCTGATCTACAAATTCGATGATCCGGCTTTCTCCGATGATTGAAAGGAGAAGAGAAGCAACGTAAAGGGCGGTGGCGACACCTCCCCTGAATCCGGAACCCTAAGCCTTTATGGAACGCACAACGGCCAATAATAATGCAGCTTGGAGAGATGCTAACGTGCGCCAACGAGGACAGTAGCGAGCTGAGGACGTATCGTGCGCCGTAAATTGACGCCGATCGACGATTGTTATTGAAGCAAATGGCACTTTTTCGCCATGGAGTAACTTGGGCCTTGTGCTATCTGCCCAAATATCTTCTCATTTGTTGGATATTATTATGTGACATGACATGACATGACGTTGTTTATATGAAAACAATTCTTCTCAATTGCTATTTTTCTATCATTTTCATTCATACTATTGCTCCTGTTGTTTTAAGTGGCAATCGTATTTGCATCTATGTATCTATGTATATGATGGTTTACAACTAGGAACAATGACCTATCAGATAGTAAGATAGACAATAGAAACTTGAGAAATACATATATTTAGAATGTGAAATTTGAAATTTATTCAAAAGTTTTATTTTTTTCATCTTTGGAAGAGCAACATCAATGACCAATAAACTTTTTATTTTTTGCCAGATTTAGTTTCCTATAATGGTCCTTTACCAACTCCTAAAGCAATTGTCCTTTACCGACAAGTATCGACAAGCATTACAATCCCCACAATGATCTTGCATTATTGTTTAGATTTAGTAGAAAACGAGTTCACCTATGAATCTCTTCAAATCTAAGATTATTCTTGAACATAAATATGTTATTTAGTTTTTTGAATGTAGAGAGAGCCTTTTTGAAGTTTGATCATAACCATGTATGTTATTACTTCAAAACTATCATGTTACAGATATATATATTATAATCAAATTAAAGTATTTAATGGTCAAAAGAGATATAATGAAGAAAAAAATACGGTCAAAACTCAAAATCATTTGACTTTCATCCTCACTGTTTCATAAGTCATAACACTATAAAATGTTTCAAACAAAAAAATGATTTTTGAGCATTTTAATGTTAAAGTGGCAGACTGTTGTATAAGCAACAATTTGTTTATTTACAATTGCTATACCAATCATGAATAATTGAAAACTATAACCCCAAATATTTGTGTTTCGCAACAATTTTTTATTTTCAATCTTTAAATCTAGTAACTTTTATTTTTGCTGTGTTTTAATTTCAGTTACTAGATTCAAAAGTTTAAAATGTGTTATTATTAATTTATTATTACTGAAATTTTTTCTATTAAATCTTTCTTATTAACAATAACTAAAGATTTATTTTTTTAAGGCCAGCTTTTAAATACTAATTTTGAATAATTTTTGAATTTTTGGTAAAAATGTCGAAGTGGCTAATGGTTTATGAAACAATGAAAACAAATTTGAGAATTTACAAGATAACAAGAAATGTTATGGATGAATATCAAAAATAATCATACGTTGTTTAAGAGATTTTTTTTAAGCTTACGGATTTTTTCCTTAGTGAAGATAATATTACATTTGTGTAATGCTCTGCTTTTTGGTCTAAGGTGTGATTGTTTGGGATTCTAAGTTTATTTGCAAACACTGCACATATATTATGGCATTTAAATCATTAAAAACTCAAACGAACAAAAAAAGAACACAATAATTAATTCAAAATTAAATCAATTTTCACTATTTTGAAGATAAAACTGTTGTAAACAATGACATATAGCCTAATTTTGCTAGATATCTTTTGACAAAACTTCTATAAGATATTGGAAGACAACTATGAGTTCATTCACCTATTTTACATCCAAAATAAGGAAGTGGTTAAAAAAGTAGGAATCAAAAAGTAAAAAACAAAAACAAAAAAAGTTTTTTTTTCTAATGAGAGAAATAAAGAAAGAAAAAGAGAGACGTTTTTGGGACTGTGTGTCAAGTAATCGACGCAGTCAAAAATTCTCACATGTAATAACCTCGTCGACAATCTCGCCCTTTCCATGTGATTTCTCCACTTCTTCATCTCTCTCTCCTCTCTCTACTGCAAACTTCCTCTTCCTTCTCTTCAACTTCAGTCGCGTAACGATGATCAACTAGCTTTTGGATCTTCTTCCTTCTCACCAGGTTTCAAGCTAGATCTCTTCTTCTTCTTCCCCGATAAACGAATGAAGATCTCCGCCGCCGCTTCTAAGCCTCTCAATCCACTCGTCGCCTTTGAGCATAAGAGGTTTCGCCTTTTCTTTTCCTCTTTCTTCTCTACATTTCTGCTTCTTCTTCCTGGTTCTACTTTGTTGCTGTAAGAGATTCTCATGAACTTGCGCTCTCTCTCTTTAGCCTTTCGCTAGACTCGCTGAGCGAAACGTTGTATCTCCGTTTAACTTTTTCTCTAATTCGTCTTATTGTTTGCTTAATTTGCATTTTGTTAACAATCGGTCTGGATGTTGATGTTCATTGATCCTGATTTCAAGTATACTCCTAGTGATTCGAATTTGATTTCTGTGACTGTGTTGCTCTCAATGTGGCCAATTTCGAGTGGTCTTAGACAAATATTAGGAACTGGACTTTAACTAAAATTTATATATGAGTACTATTTTTGGAATTCATATGGCCATTTTTGTCAACAGGGATGCGTATGGATTTCCTGTGAGACCTCAACATGTGCAGAGATACAGAGAATATGCTGATATTTACAAGGTGCTATTTGCTACTCAGGATTTACATCCACATGATTTACTGGAACAGCTTAGGCTTCCTTTAATTTGGTTATCACCGGGCTATTATATCGAAAATGCTGATTCCATTTAGGATCCTTGTTATGTCAAACTGGACTATCCTAGAAAGAAATACACGCCTTAATCTGCCTGTAGAACTACACACCGTAGATACCAAGGGTTGTAATAATTTCTTCTCTGTTCTTGGAATGCTAGAAGTAGTTCCTATAATTCTTTTCCTAAATAAGTCCCCTAAACCTTGTAGCGTCACTCTATGCTTACAAGCAGGAAGAAGAAGAAGAAAGGTCGGACAGGTGGAGCAATTTCTTGGAAGATCATGCAGAATCGTCTGAGTCACCTGCAAAGGAATCATATGAAAATAGTCATGCACAGTCTAGTGAAAGTGAGAAAGAAAAAGAAGATCTGCGTACTGACAAGTTAGGCTCTGATGTAACTCCTGATAATGCGAGCGAAGAAGACGGTTTCCCTGATGCTGAGAAAAATGTTCACAGAGTGCAACTATGGACTGAGATCAGACCATCTCTGCGGTCAATTGAAGAACTGATGAGTATCCGTGTCAAGAAGAAGGGGGATTTATCAAAGGACGAGCAAGAGGCTCCGAAGGTGAAATCTTCACCTTCATTTGATGATGCCAAATCTTCCAAGGGGGCATCTGAGAATGATTCTGAAGACGAGTTCTATGATGTTGAGAGATCGGATGTTCAGGATGGTTCTTCTTCAGATGGTACAAGTGTCTCTGGCATCCCTGTTGCTGGTGATGCAACAGAGGCTACCTGTCCCTGGAAAGAAGAACTTGAAGTGCTTATTCGAGGTGGTGTACCTATGGCTCTGAGGGGGGAGGTAATAAATCTTGTCATGTGTACATCGCTGCCTTCACTTTCTGTAGCTCTCCATCTAGAGTTTGTTAGCCTTAGCTCTTGTTCAGTCATAATATTTGCACATATCAACAACATTTCAGCTATGGCAAGCATTTGTGGGTGTGAAGAAACGACGCAGCAAAGATTATTATCAAACCCTTCTTGCTGCAGATAGTTCTGGAAACAACATAGATCAGGACGGTACGCAGGATGTTGATGATAAAGGTTCAAATACAGACTCCCCTGCTGTTGTGGAAAAATGGAAAGGACAGATAGAAAAGGTATTACTCTAAAATGTATTCAGCATTGACCCTCTCTGTCTAGTGGTGCAGTGTTGGCTTATCCTGAAGTACGCCATTGTTTATATCAAATACAGGACTTGCCTCGGACATTTCCTGGTCATCCTGCCCTAGATGATGATGGTAGAAATGCTCTGCGCCGTTTGCTTACTGCTTATGCTAGGCATAATCCTTCTGTTGGATACTGCCAGGTATTGGTTATTAACCAATATCATGAATCTTTATTTTAGTACTGAAACACGCTAAATTAAGATCAATATCTAGCTAATATCTCGTGTCCATATACCATCTGCAGGCTATGAATTTCTTTGCTGCACTTTTATTGCTTTTGATGCCCGAAGAGAATGCCTTTTGGTATGTTCACAAACTTGATGAATCTATCATCTCCAACTCCTATTATTGTTTTTTGTGAATATCAAACTCCTTGGCTGTGTGTTTAGTTTGTGTATCTATGGCTTTCACTTCTTCCGGTTTAATATTAACTGTTCTCAGACCATTCTTTATATTACTTTTTCCTACTTAATTAATCTATTAATTTTATCTGTAATCTTGTTTTTTCTGTGTATAAACAAACCCCTTGGCTCTGTGTTTAGTTTTTATATTTATCACTTTCATTTTCTTCTGGTTGTATTAACTGTTGTTAGGCTTCCTTGTCTTCTCTTTTTTCTTTTTTCTTTTTTCCAATCCGATGCCTCCCTAATTAAATACTTATGATTTTTAGGGCACTGACAGGAATCATTGATGACTACTTCAATGGTTACTATTCAGAAGAAATGATTGAGTCCCAGGTGATCATATGAGTTGCATGTTTATACATTTGCACAAATTTTGGGGCAGACTGGTGATAGCATCATGATAACATGTACCATTACATCCACCAAACTTTTGTTAGTTAATGTTACTGTATCTTGTATTCTTATTGCAGGTTGATCAACTAGTTCTGGAGGAGTTGGTTCGAGAAAGATTTCCGAAATTGGGTTAGTACCTTCACATCTGCCTTACTTCACCTTTCGAAGCGTTCACAGTTAGTACTAATTCTCTGCATTTCTTAACGTCTACAGTTCATCATCTGGATTATCTTGGAGTGCAAGTGGCTTGGGTTACAGGGCCATGGTTTCTTTCCATCTTCATGAATATGCTTCCATGGGAAAGTGGTCAGGTTTTAAACATTGGAATTAAACCTGTCTTGTTTGAAATTGGGAACTAAGTAACTAACAATCTGTATGCCATGGAAGCCTTTTATATACAGTCATCTTTCTCTTTGAAATTTGGGTCTGAGAACCCAATTTCTTTCTAAATTTTCATCTACTTGATTACAGTTCTCAGAGTCTGGGATGTGCTTCTCTTTGAAGGAAATCGTGTTATGCTTTTCAGAACGGCACTCGCATTGATGGAACTATATGGTACTTGATTGAAAGCTGTTGACTTTCGATTTTAGTGATATTTTCTGTGGGCTGGCTAAATGCAGCAGTGTCATCATCAAGACTGCTCTAACTTATGTTTTAATTCACCTCAGGTCCTGCATTAGTTACAACGAAGGATGCTGGAGATGCTGTTACTTTGCTACAATCACTGACTGGATCAACATTTGATAGTAGCCAGCTCGTTTTAACTGCTTGCATGGGTTACCAAAACGTACATGAAATAAGATTGCAGGAGTTGCGAAGCAAGCATAGGCCAGCGGTGATAGCTGCACTTGAGGAAAGATCAAAGGGGCTTCAAGCTTTTAGGGATGCAAAGGGACTTGCCTCGAAATTATATAGTTTTAAGCAAGACCCAAAATCTGTGTTGGTGGATTCTAGCAAAGCCACACTGACAAATGGGTGTTTGTCTCGATCTGAGTCAGGATCAAGTAATGCGGATGAAGTGTTGGTTAGCCTGACTGGGGATGGGGAGATAGATTCTGTTCAAGAGCTTCAAGCGCAGGTAATTTTTATCGTCCTTGCTGTAGCCTTGGAGATGTTCCCCTTAGTACACTTGAATGCTAGATGATTATATCTAGCGAAAAGGTAGGATAGATCACTTGATACCTACAGTCATGGAACCCTTTCTGAATGTTAATTGAAAACTTTTCCAGGTTCTGTGGTTGAAGGCTGAAGTCTGCAAGTTGCTTGAAGAGAAAAGATCAGCTCTACTTAGGTTAGTTCCTTTGCTCAATATATAAATCGAACACTAAACAGTAGAATTTTTTTTATCTCTCCCTATTATTCCTCAATATGTAATTTCTCCCAATATTCTTATTTTATGGTAGAGCTGAAGAGTTGGAGATGGCTCTCATGGAGATTGTCAAGCAAGACAACCGGCGTCAATTAAGTGCCAAGGTATTCCCATAAGCTTGCCATTTGACAATTCACTTCTAAACTAAGCATATGAGCTTGCATTTTGTTACTCGTCTCTTTATCCATCTTCTGAATGCAATCACTAGTTTCTTCGTCTTTTATGAATACCGCCATTGCTTTCCTTTTTCTTTCTTCTTCTCCTGCTGGTTGCTCGTTCCTTGTCTCTGTGCTGATCTAATTCAAACGCTCATCTGTGCTAAGCTAGTTTTGAGATAGTCTTAAGATGTCAAATGCTGTTTGTTATGAATGTGAACGACAGGTGGAGGAGTTAGAGCAAGAGCTGACCGAAGTTCAGAGACTCCTCTCTGATAAGCAGGAACAAGAAGGTGCAATGCTACAGGTTTGCATTTGCATGATCAATTTTTTTTTAATTGCTGATCCAAATGCTGAGAGTTGTTGATACTTATGAAGGTCTTGATGCGGGTGGAACAAGAACAAAAGGTAACAGAAGATGCACGAAGATTTGCTGAGCAGGATGCAGCAGCGCAGAGATATGCTGCTCAAGTCTTGCAGGTAAAAAACTGTGTGCCGATTCTTACTAACACAAATGTGGCGAGGGTATTCAGTTTAAAGAGCTTTTACTGTCTCTGGTTATAGCTGTGACACGCCTCCCGTTACGCATTACTTTAAGAATATAATCTCTGTATATCCATATTAACCCTTGGCTGTATGTTTCAAATGTTACTCTGTTTCGTCTTTCTTTTTCTCGTCTCTTGTTGTTATTATCTTAGATAAACAAAAATTAATTGTTCTAGGAAAAATATGAGGAAGCTGTTGCTGCACTCGCTGAGATGGAGAAGAGAGCGGTAATGGCAGAGTCAGTGCTTGAAGCAACTTTGCAGTATCAATCTGGCCAACTCAAAGCACAACCTTCACCACGGTGTGTTCTTTTTACCTGAGAAAAATAATTTTTGTACACAACCATAAACATTCGATGGGTTATGACTTATGACCCGTGTGTATTCTGAATCGGGTATACACATACATATAGGGAAGGGAACCAAGATCCGTCTACCAAAAATGTCAATGATCAGTTACCGGAACCTCCTCAAAGCAGGATCAGTTTGCTAGCACGTCCATTTGGACTAGGGTGGCGTGACAAGAACAAGGTTAGTCTCCTTCTTACAGCACAACATTGTCTTCAAAACCAAATAGATTCTTCTGCTAATGCATCACCATCATCATAATATACGATCTGAAATCAAGTAGTGTCATTTAATAAAGTCGATTACCTTCGATTGTAGAACACAACACCTGAAAAAACTGCGGAGCATGTTAATGAGGAGAAGCCATCAGCAGAAGGAAAAGAAACTAACTCTGAACCAAAAGACGTTAAACTCCAAGACACTTCCTAGGGTATTATTATTATAAGCCTTTGAAGTTCTCTCTTCCACTAAATCTTCAAATCGTAATAGGTAAAATTGTCCTACGTTTAGCCATAATAGCGTCACAGTCACCTTTTATTAATTTCGGATGATTGAAGTTTTGGACATAACTTTTAAATATATTCATTTTGTTGTTGATTTGCTAAGCATATAAAAACAATCGAGTTTTGAGAAGGTGAGATACAAAACATGAATGGTGTATTTCTCCAGATACCACGAATATATAATTTATCAAGGCGGTACTCTTTTTGATAAAATGGTTGAGCCTTTGTGTTCCATAAAGCTGAAATTTTTGTTTGAAAAATTTATTCCTTCCAAAAAGTTTGTGCGACAATCATCTAAATTCATGTCAACCTAATTTATCGAGACCTTTATAAGTAACAATTTCATTATAAACCCAAATTGGCGCAAAACCGAAAGGGTAACAAAAATGGATTTAGAACTTGGGAAACAAAGACGTCCTAGCTTCTCTCACACAAACTCTTCACACAATTCGCACGGTCCTATTCAGAACACAATGGTCGTTGGTGAAGCAGAAAAATGATCTAATGATAGCTTACGCCTTCACCATTGATAACCTCTCCAATACGATATGCAACATAGTCTCCATTCTTGGCTTCTCCAAGTATTCTCAAAGCCGCCTCGGGGCTAACCACCATCACCATCCCTATTCCCAGGTTAAACGTCCTTCGCATCTCACTGTCTTCTATTCTCCCAGACTTTAAGAACCCAAAAAAAAACAATCAAAACATTTCAAGCACATACAACGGTATCTTGAATGAATATATGTTCTCTCAAACTCAACTCATTACCTGTTGGATCCATTTGAACAATGGTGGAAGTTCCCAAGCATCAGTGTGAATAACAGCACCCAAACCGTCAGGGAAGACACGGGGAATGTTGTCTGTGAAACCTCCACCTGTTATATGAGCTATCCCTTTCACTCCTCCTCTGCTGATCATGTCAAGAACCTGTGGATATAGAGAGAACAGAAAGATTGTCATGGAATTGGTAACAAATGATCAACTCTTTGTTGACAAAAAAAAACTAACCTGTTTCACATATATGACAGTGGGTGCCATTAAAGCTTCACCAAGAGTAGTTGAGCCGCCTGGAAGCTCATCTTTCAGTGAAAGACCGCTTCGAGCCACGACCCTGCAAACAAATTGTGGTCTCTTTTAGTTTGACGTCATTGAATATAGCCAATAAACTACATTCTTCCTAATGTCATATAATCTACTAATAACTTACTTTCTTACTAAAGAGAAACCATTCGAATGAACGCCGCTAGATGGGAGGCCAATAAGGACATCTCCAGCGACTATGTTTTTCCCGTTTATAACAGAAGTTTTCTTCACTATGCCAACTGCAAACCCACTGAGATCGTACTCGCCCTCTGCGTAAAAGCCAGGCATCTCTGCAGTCTAAAACAACCAAATAAAGACCAACCGAAGCAAAATTATGGAACGAACAATGCATAAACCACATTGTCAAAAGCTAGGAATTGGGTCTAACTGCAAAACTTACCTCTCCTCCTAATAGAGCACAGTCTGACTGCCCACAACCATCAACAATCCCTTTAATGACCTGGAACAAAAGAATAGCGTTCTACATCAATATAGAGTCCTAAAGCAAAAGATCAAAGGGAAAGAGATGAAGCAATGATACCTTCTCTGCAAGGTCTACATCGAGACGACTAGTAGCAAAGTAATCTAGGAAAAACAGAGGCTTTGCACCAGAAGTAACAATATCATTCACACTCATAGCAACCTGAAATAAAAACAAAAATGATGAGAGTCTTTGAAGCCAGCATAAATAAAAGTCACCAAAACACAGAAAAGACAATTATTGTTACCAAGTCGATTCCAATGGTGTCATGGATTCCAGTCTCAAAGGCCAGCTTAAGTTTAGTCCCTACACCATCAGTACCAGCTACGAGAAAAGAGTCACCTGCTCTCGAAACAAAGCCAAACCATGGAAACTAATAAAAAAACGAAAACTTTCAACATTCTCAAGGTGAAATTTTGCAGTTTTTTTTCATATTACCTAACGGAAAGAGACCACCGAATCCGCCGATTCCAGGAGCCATTTTGGCGATTCTTCTAACGAGCTCAGTCCCAGCATCGATATCAACACCGGAATCTTTGTAATTGAGACTCTCGGTGTCATCATCTTTCTTCGACATCGATAGAGCACTTATTGCTCTCGTCTTCTGAGGAAAGCTGATGGAGAGAGGCTTCGTCGACGGTGAAACGGAGGAGAAACGGTGTCGATTGATGAAACCGGAGGAGAAGCCAGTGTCAAGAGATGAGAAGCAGCAAGAAGAAGAAGACTGCAAAATCCGAGCTTCCATGGCCTAAACAGTAACAATATAACAACAAGAGTAGAGTAGCAATCAACACAGGTGAAGCGAACAAGGTAAAGAGTAAAAAGAGGTCGACAATTTGCGACTATGATCGGGGAGAGAGTGAGACCGAAAAATGGACAGTGAAGAGTGAAAATCTGGTGAGCCTTACCGGCGAGAGACTAAGATTGAGGCGACGCCGGGAAGAGAGTAGAGAGTGTGAGCAGACAGAGAGAGCAAGCCAAAATAATATAACAAAAAAAGGGTCCTTTTAAAACCCTAAAACACACCTCATTACTGGGTTTTTTTTTTCTGAACCCGAGTTACACGATAAGCACCCTGAACCTGAAGTGCAAGCAAACAGTAGATTAAAAATAAAAGTTGAACTTGTAACCATAAAAACAAAAATCACTAATAAATTAGGGAAATGATAAAAAAAGAACTATCTTTATTTTGTCAACAATTGATAGAACTATCTTACGAAGTGTTTATCTAATGCCTATGACAAACTATTTTATTTTAAAATTTGCAAGGTTATTATGACATTAAAGAAAAAGGTTCCTATTCAAATTATACATGGTGATTAAAGTGTTATGACATTTGTAAGGTTATTATGACATTAGTGAAGAAAATGCATTATAACAACCTAATTCATTTTTTGTTCTTTTTTATTGTTGCTTTGTTTTAGGCTTAAAAGAGAAAAGGGATAGTTTTGGAGAACAGAGCATTTGCTATATAATCTTATGTCCAATTGCTCTTCTGAAACAACTTCTTTTGCAAGACAAAACAAAGATAAAGAAACCCAGTTGCAAACAATTAAAACCATAAATAAAGAAACACAAAGAGAGAGACACACACACACATATGTAATATATATATATCAACGTACTAATTCACATCAAAAGCCATATCAATCTTTCCCTTCTTCTTCACTTGTTCCATCCCTCGCATTCCTACAACACACCAAACCAATCAAATAGATTACCACAAATTGTTTGTCAGTTCAATCTTGGTATCCATCCAAACTTATCAGGTAAAGGATATATAAGAAGAGACTTTGAAGCTTTACCTCCAAGATGAAGTTAGGTTCCGAGTTTTCCTATCGAGTTGCAGACTTTCCAGCGCCGCTGAAGCTCTCATTACCTCTTCCGTCACATCTTCACTGTCATATCTCCAATTGTGTTCGTCTTTTTCGTACCCAGAGGTAGGGCCTCCTCTTTGGTCTGGAGAATCTTATTGATATATTTGGTATCAAATATCATGTAAGAGATATATTGCAACAAGAAATTCAAGTAAATGGATAGGGAAATGATAACCCACCCGATGCTCGAGATGCAGAAATCGACCTGCCCATTAAGATAAGTAAATCAAGCATGTCCAGAACTTCTGGACCAGAAGCAACATGAAAGAGTAAAGATCTTTGATTTGGTATAACATGGTGTTAGAGATATGTGTACCTTCGTTGAGGAGGTAAGCTATCAGATGTAGATGACCTGCGCGGAGGATTTCTGGACTCAAAGCTTGATGAGGACTCGATATCTGACTCTCTCCTTGAACTACCATCCATGGCCTGTGTTTTGTTCTGAAGAAAAAATCAAACAAAAAAAAACGGCTGATCACTAAGCCTCAGGAGAATACAGCAAGAAAAATGATTATGGTTTTATTATGAAAGGATGGAATGATCCTTGGATGTGAAGAGAACATTAGGCTTAGAATTTGCAAACTTGTTGCTCAAATTTTTGAAGAAGTCTACTCTAAAACTAAGACACTCTATTTTACTTGGAAAAGTGTGAGATGGTATGTACAAAGTACCAAGATTTTCAATAAGTTACTTTTTATAAAGCCTGAATGTAACCAACATGCATTGCTCGTCACGTACTACAGGTGGACTACTGAAATTTGTTTGAAGTATCTCTGATTATAAAGCCTATAGATAGTAAAATTCAACTTTCCTCTGTGCTGGAGACATCTCACAGATTAAAAAAGAAAGAAATACCTCGAACTTCAAGAATCCTTCAAGAACATCCAGAAGGAGTGGTCCGCTATCTCCATTTCTGTTGAGCTCATAGCCATTGTTGCTACTAAAATCGCGTAACTCAGACTTCCAAGAATCTTTTGGCTTTGTATAGGTTTTCAGAAGGTATGAAGATCACCAGATAAGTGAGAAAAGTTCATCTACGATCCTCTAAATGAAATAAAAAAATAATTCAAAGAAAAGGAATTTAGTTGATTACCAGATTACATTCAGGTTGATAAACTTTGAGTGTGTGATTTAGTTCCGCCCAGTCCAAGTATTCACATATCAAGGCAGATAGCAACCTGCCTGCATTTCCACATTTTTTTAGAGTGATCAAGATGGCCTACTTAACTGGACATAACTCTCAATGTTCATATTTCGTGAACATTAAAGTCAGCAAAGTTTTGGTTTTGACGCGATATCACCCGACCAAATGGGGGACACACATTTTGAACAAGCCAATAGTTAATTAAGTATCGAGAAAGTCTGGCAGGTCTATGAATCAAACAAAAAAGTTCAAAACTAAGACATGCCATTTAGATCCAAACCATCAAAAGAGAAAAAGATCTGAAGGATGAAAGTGAAGAAAGAGAGAGACATAAGCTAAAACTGTGAAAGACCTGAAGGAAGAGCATGAAGCTGCCTTGCACGATCATTGCAGCTTCCCAACAAAGCTGGAGGTAGACCTTCGTTGTTCTCAATCACTCTATCCTCTTCTTCGATTGCCTCAAAAACACTCGCACGGAGCTCAGCCTGCAGAGAAACTAAACTATATCAGCTAATATATAAACACGCAAACCTCCTCTTTCAAATTCCACACCAATGTAAAAAATTCCAATTCAGATTACACTTTTTCAAATTTAAGATATTTGATAAACCAAACAGACGTAATTTGGAATCAACATGACATAATCGACAATAAAGGTTAACAATTTGTTTGACAGACTCGAATCCTTAGTGCGACGTTACATTGGGAATTTCACATGAAATTTTATCGGGATTCCAGATGCATAAGTAAATTCATACCATCGAAATTTTCTGTCAAAACATTCGATCTATTAGCCACGGATCTATGTTTTTAGTTTTTACTCAAGAGACGAGAGCTAAAAACGCTGAAACGAATTTTCTTCTCCGTTTTCAATTCCCGATAAATCTTTAAGAAATTTGAAGCGGAACTAGTAAATGTATGTATCGCAGGAAGTAGAGGAATCGCAAGAAGAAGAAGAAAATGAAAGTTACCCGGATCTTAGCGAGCACACCTTTCTTCTCTAGGGTTCGAGTGACCAAGGTCTTGAGATCCATCATTTCTCTAGTATAATCGTCCATCGTTCCACCGCCAATTTCAATTCAGATCAAATAACAGATTTTTGCAGCACCGGAGAATTTTTGACAATGCCGTCCGGAGAAAAGCCTCGCTGCGTCACAGCCTTAGTTTAAACGAAGAAAGGGACAAGATTTTGTTGAAAATTTCGAAATAAATGGTAGGGAAAATCGAAAATACTTACAACTTTTAGAAATTCAAAAATAACCCCATTTTTACTTTCTCTCCAAAACTATTGACTCTAGCAAATTCCTTTTCCGATTAGGCAAATGATTTCTCAGTGAGTGGGCTTGGAGAAGGATCACTTCAATACTCAAACATTACTTCTTCTTAGTTGCAGATCTTTCTGCTAAGACATTTGTGAAATTTGAGAAAAGAGAAAGAAAAAAAAGTGAAGTTTTCAATAACTTCCTTATGCATACATTGTTTTCTCTTTTAATTAGGCCTGGACATTCGGATACCCGTTTAGGTTCGGTTCGGGTTTTTTGGGTTTTGGGTTTTTCGGGTTTTGAATATAGGAACTGTTCGGATATTTATAAAATTTGGGTTGGTTCTGGTTCGGTTTCTTCAGTTTTCGGATCGGTTCGGGTAGTGATTTTAGGAACTGGCTGGTAACCGGAAAAAAATTCGGGTCTGGTTCGGTTACGGTTTGGTTCGGGTTTTTTGGGTAAATTCAGGTAAATTCGGGTAATTTGGGTAGAAATATCAGATAATTAGGGTGATTTAGATGAAAATACCCAGTAATTCGGGTAATTTTGGTTAATTCATATCAAAATATTTGGATAATTTCAGTGGTTCGGTCCGGATATCCAAAATATTTTTAAAAATGAACAGTTCGGGTATTTATGATTTCTAATTCGGTTCTATATCAAATAATTTTCGGTTCGGTTTGGTTCGGGTTTTCGATTCCGGGTAATTTGTCCAGCCCTACCTTCGATTGTTCTTTGTGAAATCCTTTCTTCCCAAAACAACTCGGTCGAAACACTAAACGATTAATACGTTTTCTCAGACAACCAAAGTTTCTTAAAGAGACAATAGTGGGTCGGCGAAACCATGTTTAGAAACAAGAAGCTAACGAAAAACGCAGTTTGCAAATAAAGAACATACATATATCACGTACAGAGACCATAAACTAAAACCCATAAGCTGCATTTCATTAGAAGCCCTAAATCAATCCCTCCCTTCTTCTTCATTTGTTCCATCCCTCACATTCCTACAACACAAAACAAACCATCAACACAATCAAGCTTTCTCCTTTTTCATTTCAGTCGAGGATTCAATCAACAACTAATCAAAGGTTTACCTCCAAGACGATGTCAAGTTCCGAGTTTTCCTATCAAGCTGAAGATTTTCTAGAGCCGCGGAAGCTCTCATTACCTCTTCATGCGCATCTTGATTACCGTTTCTCCAGTTGAGTTCATCTTTTCTGTAACCAGACCCGGCTCTTCTGTCTGAAAAATCTTCTTGAGTTTATCTGGTATCAGATATCATGAAAACATACATATTTTAACCAATCGTACAAGAAATAGGGGAATGATGACTCACCCGATCCTTGGGATGCAAAACCCGGCCTGCCCATTAATAAAACATCAAACAATCACGCAACTTTGACTCAGATAGGCAAAACATGAAAAGAGTAAATATATTTTATTTGGCATAACATGATGTTGGAGATATGTGTACCTTCGTAGAGGAGGTAAGCTATCAGAAGCAGATGATCTACGAGGAGGATTTCTGGACTCAAGGCTTGATGAAGACTCAGTTTCTGACTCTCTCCTTGAGTTACCACCCATCTGAAAATAAATAAAAAGGTTGATCACTAAACCTGAGTAGAACACAGCAACACAAATGATAATGGTTTTACTGTGACACATGATCCTTGGATGAGTAGAGAACTCGAGGCCTGGACTTTGCCGGACTCTTTTTTCTCAAACCTCTCAAGACTTTTAATCTCTAACTAAGACACCAAGTCATAGTTATTTACTTGGAAAGAGTGAGCTATCAACTACAAAGTACAAATTTGAGCTTTTCTAGAGGTTGGTATTTGTAAAGCTTGAATGTCACCAACAGCATAGAAACCGAAAAAGCAAACATACAGATGGACTATTGTAACTTAGTGGTACAGCTTATTAGATTGTCAAATTGAGTTCTTGAGTTCCTTGTTTTCTATAAACATCTTCACAAGGAACAAAGAAAAAAGGTACCTCGAACTTCAAGAATCCTTCAAGAACACCTAGAAGGAGCGGTGCGCTATCTCCATTTCTGTTGAGCTCATAACCATGGTTGCTATTAAAGTCGCCTAATTCAGCCTTCCACGATTCCTTTTGCTGTGCATAGGTGTTCAGGCACAATGCAGATCACCAGGTTAGAAAGAAAGCAAGTGTTTAATTTCACCTACAATCTACTGAAGAGACAAACAAAAAAAAAGAGAAGGAATTACTTGATTACCAAATTGCATTCGGGTTGATACACCTTGAGCGTGTGATTGAGTTGTGCCCAGTCCAAGTATTCACAAATTAACGCAGATAGCAACCTACCTGAATTTCATTCAACACTTCAAAGTAAGGACCTACTCAACTCCACAATCTCAATGTTTATAAGCTAAAACTTTGTGAAAGACCTGACGGAGAAGCATGAAGCCGCCTTGCACGATCATTGCAGTTTCCCAACAAAGCAGGAGGCAGCCCTTCATTGTTCTCAATCGCTTTATCCTCTTCTTCGATTGCCTCAAACACACTCGCACGGAGCTCAGCCTGCAGACCAACCGAACTATATCAGCTCCTCTTCCAAATTCCAGACCAAATGTAAAATAATCCAAATTCAGATTACACTTTGCATTTCACAGTAGGGAAATTGATAGACGAACAGACCTAATTTTCTAAAAAGAAACGAAATTTGGGATCAACATGAACCTTATCGGGATTTTAGGTGATACATAAACAACATCAGTCAGATATTCAATCGAGTAACCAAAGATCTGAACCAAGAAACCCTAGAACAGTATAATTGAGTTTATTTTGTTTTGTCAGAACTGAAAGGCCGAAACTTTGAAGTGGAACGAGTAAATGTACGTATCGCAGGAAGAAGAGGAATCGCAAGAAGAAGAAGAAAATGAAAGTTACCCGGATCTTAGCGAGCACACCTTTCTTCTCTAGGGTTCGAGTGACTAAGGTCTTGAGATCCATCATCTCTCTAGTATAATCGTCCATCGTTCCACCACCAAATCAATTCAAAGGTATGAAGAAAGTTTGGGTTTTGATCAATTTGGGGTTTCCGTAGTGATGGAGAATTTGAAGATGGCCGTCCGGAGATAGGTGTGTTGCGCCAAGCTCGATCTTTTACGGAAAAATGGGCAGAAAGAAAGACGTTGAAGGGAAAACAAAAATACGAAAACAGTAGAAAACACTTACAGGCATTTTTAACATTTTCCTAAATTATCCCCTTAAAAATCAACTGTTTCCACTTTCGTCCAAAGTTTTAAACTTGAGCTATTGCCCCCATATTATTTTGGATATGTTTTTTTTATGTTGGAGCAAAAATGGGATGTTATTGCCAACATCAAACTCTAAGATAAAAAAATTTGTATGGCATTGAAAGAAGAGCTGTCTAAGAGATTCAATTGTGGATCGTTGCAAAAGACACCAAAACATTTGACAGGTCGTGGATTCTAGCTAGCGAGATGATTAACATTGTTAATTTAACAATAGGAAGTTCGGTCCAATATGACAAAAGAATGCGTTAAAACTACTTACTTTTGTCATAATCACAACAGATTATGGTTACTTTTCTCATCTCTCATGTAAACCAAAGAAAGATGAGAAAGAATCATATATAGTAAGCGTTTGAGCATCCAACAAGATGCCAACTTGAGTAAGTTGCTTAAGTTATAAAAACTCAAAAACTAATACACAAATGTTGTCTGTTTATACAATATATAATTGAAGAGGATTCTATTCACCGTAGTACGATTGGACTAATGACAAGAGCATGTGCCATCGAATTAAATGAGAGTTTTAAATATTTAACATACCGACTCAAAAATAATGGATGAAGAGTTACAATATAACACAATTTTCAAAAGTGACAAAAGAAAATGCATATTAGAAATCACTTGTCATGTTATCATTCATCAGAAACTTATACAAGATCCATGCACTATCAAACTTCTTTATCTCTAATTGTGCCTTGAGAACATACTTGTTTTTGCTCTCATGTTTAGCAATTTTTTTTACTTGTAATAGGAGAACTTTTTTTTCAGATTTAAACGAACCTTTTATGAAACATATCTGAACCTTTTTCTTATTTGTGAGATTGATTCTCGCTTAAACATTCCACGTACAATATTCGTTGTGTCCATATGCTTGACTTCTTTCTTTCCACCAATCCTACTTAAAGAGAGTACCATCATATCCTATTTTGCATCACCTGTGGATGGGAACAATCTGAAGATAACAACTATAAAAACGAATTTATAAAACGTGGAAACAAAAAAAAATTAGGATTAGGATTCAAGATTGATTGGGTTATCCTTCCAAGGGGTAGTGATAATTGATAACTATATTGTTTTTTTTTAGTTCTCCGAGACATAGAGAAAACTATAGTGAGTCACTTTTGAGATTCTAATCACTATCTCGATGAATCCAAATTAATATAGGCAAGCATGTTGATATTTTCAGAGAGCTATTGTAATTTAGAATAGTTCAGTGCATCGTGAAAAACGTACACAAATGTTTATCTACGTTCCAAAGGAATATGATAATGTGACCATGTTGTAGCTAGCTATAGTACCTCTTTTTATTATTATTATGTTGCGAGTACTTTAGATATCACATTCTACAAAGATATCTTATACTACGCAAAAGAGATAAATAGATTATCTAAATATTCTATGGTCGATGAGTTTGCTGAATTTACGTTACGACAGTTTCATATGTCATTTGTCCGTTAATGTTTTAGAATTTTGCTCAAATGCTATTGTGGGGCACTGTCTCTCTGTTATGATTGTGAGGTCAAAAGTGAGCTAAATGATTTGGACTTGGATCACAATCCAATGATAAAGTAGTCATGGACTTATTGTATGCCAGTATACAATTCTTCAACACATCAAACATCTTAGCTACTGTGAAGCATTATGGTCGACAAATAAAAACGAAAAATAATTTTTATACATACATTCAGAGGGCGAGTTTGAACACAACTAAATAAAACCTGGGCTTCGGGTTTCTGTTTTTGTAGACCTCTATTTTTTTCAAATAGTTTTACACCACATAAAAAAGTTTAAGGAAATAATATAATTTGTTCTCAATTGCATTATTGTTTTTGTTTTTTGTTTTGGAAAAGTTTGTGTATTCTTATATTTTTTAGATAAAACCATTTGAACGAGTGGTGTATGTTTTTGGTTTTTAAGTGTTTTAAAAATAGCATCATTAATATTTGATGATCTGTTTTTTTTTATAGTCTGTTTACGTGAAAATAAAACAGTGTATGATTATATCGTTTCGTTATTAAGTATAAGTTCCCGATTAATTTTTTGTTTATAGCTTTAAATATTTCAGGATCGCCCCTGTATACATTAATCAAATGTGAACTATAAATGTCCTAAACTTTTCAAAATGTTGTTGTTTATATGGAATGAAAATTTTGCTGAAACAAGAAAAGTGGAACATAAATCTGTACCATCACTTTTGCTACAACTTCAAAAAAAAAAATTTGGTTACAAAAATCTGAAAACTCTATATCAACACAAAGGTCAAATCAAGCTTACTATGTTTCTTTCCCCATAGTTTAGTCCCATGGTCGTGTAGTTCAATGTTCTTAAAAGATCTCACGGTTCGACTTATTTGTGTGACCACTCTATAGCAGAAACCAAAAAATGGAACAGTAACACGAATTAATCAGACTCAGACACAAAAGTTTTCGAGAGCACGTGATTATGTGTATAAGGGTATTCTCGTCAATTCATGAGAAAACATGTGGACTCAGCTTTAAATTTTTTTTTTTTGGGATCATAATAATAATTAGTTTTTGCCTTTTTCGGTTTCGGAAACGAGGCAGGGCAGTCACCACGTCGACAAAAACTGTTCCTACATCACTATATTCATAACATATGCGTTAAACATTCAAACCAAAATTCATTATTTTTAGAGATTTGACACACAACAACAAAAAAAGAGAAATATTAATTGTGAAAGAGTATGGTTCATTTAAATCCTCAATTATGTTAACGTTGTAACGTGCTTCATGCGTTTCCACTCGTTTCTCTATCGGCCTTTTAAAGATCTATCTCTATACCAACAACAAACATTTCTTTATTGCTAAACCTCTCTTCCCTCCCCAAATATTTATTAATCTGAGCAAATCTCTCTCACTCGCATTCATTGTTAAATCTTAAAAGTCACCCATATAATGATTTTGTAATTAAACCACACCTACATACACTATTAATTTCGGTATAGTTAAAATGATATATAGATAATTATATAATATACTAGGTAAAAAGTTTATGGGGGTGAATGATATAGTAGTTTTATCCTGTTTAAATCGTTCAAATAACGTTTTATCTTATGTACTTTAATTGTTTTAAATGATTCAAATAACTTTTTATTTTACTAAACAAAAACACACATCTTAATTTTTCTTTCTTTAAACCAAATATATGTAATTTTTATTTGTAATGGAAATCACAATTGTAGTCAAAACACTTCTCAATTAGAAAACCTAAAGTTAAAATTCTGTTGTAAAAGTTAAAAATTAAAAGTTAAGAGTTTTTTTCTTCTTTTTTTATGCAAAAAAGTTTAAAGTTCAAATTGCAACACCAAAAACCAAAGTTCAACAAAAAAAAACACCAAAAGCCTATTATAAGTGGACATGCTAAGCGAGGCATAATTAGTATGAAACATGGCAAAATTGAATTAGGGAAACCGTAGCCAAGGTTATAACCAATAAATTAACCACCATCACTAGCTAACAGTAGCAGTGAACATTTTTGATAGGAGTTTAAACTTTGAAGTGTAAATGACTTCAAAATGAATAATGATCATTATGAATTGGAAATGATCAAGGTAATAAAGATGATTGTGCATTGCAAGTTACTATATAAACAAAGTTAGAAAAAAAGTTTACTTTACGGTTTTACCAGATCTAGAATGAAGAGAAAAACACCTAGTCTTACCAAATAAGGAAAGATCAGATTCCTTAAACAACATGTATAGCTTTTCTTGCAAATGTGGATAAATCGAACGCTGAGATTTGTAAACAAGTTTTATCATCATAAAATCTATCAAAATTATTGAATAAGAGATTTGAAGTGATTGGTGAGTGGTTGAATATGTGACAATTGACATAACTCCACTGTCCCTCTGTCTCCATTAAGGTTTATCTCTCTTATTACTGAAGTAGTAGTTGGCATATTGGACCCCAACGTGTTAACATCACACCTTCTCTCTTATTCTTTATTTCATTGACTACACACACATTTATCATTCCTTTTTTAGTATTAACTTATGTTGTGGTCTAGATTTATCTTTCTGTTCCTCCAATTATTTAGAATTTAAGACCCATCTCTCATTGCACAATAAAAGTTATAAAATATCAAATCATGAACGAATGTATAAGAATTGTTATAAACTTAATAATTACAGATTACAAAAAGTCAGAGAAAATATAAGATTGATCCACAATCAGTTTTCTTTTTTCTTTCTTATATATTAACCATATATAAAAAAAAACTCCCACTGTAAATTTTATGACACAATTCAGTTTTAATTTTACAAGTTATCATGTCTCATAATAATTCAAGATTCAGCTCCAAATCTAATCACTTCTTTTGATCATATATTGTTTGGTTGTGTTCTCCAAGTCCAAACTTTTTGTTTAATTTTATTATATCGGATACTCTTTTTTATTCAAGCCAACTAGTTTTTGTGACGTGGTTTTCATTATATTAATAACTTGATAAGAAAAAATCATTTTTTTCAAAGCTAGCAAGAGTTTACATTGGAGAAGAGAAAGCATAACAAGTAGTTATAATTTCTTGAAGTGAAATCTAAAATCTTTTGATATATATAACAAGAAATCTATTGGTCTGTCTAATTTATTTGGTATATATCGTTATCTTTAGTTTGATAGTTTCATTGGAAAAGGGCCGTGGGATTTGTCTTGATTCTTTAAATGACGCATGTAGAGAGAAACACAAAATCACATGTGCGATTATATTAAACGTTGTAGTAGATATGTACGACGACGACCAGATCCAACAAGTACATAATAAAAAATCCCTGACCGTTAGATTTTTGTCATATTTTTACACGTTGGAATCACACAAGGGACCTATCAACAATAATTGCTGTCGCTAAATGCCAAAATGAAAACGAATTAACAAAAGAAAAAAAATATGACTTCTCTGTCTAATTATTAGTTTCGAATACAAATCGAACCGTGATGGTAGGTCGATAGATAAAGCATGAGTGGGACGGATGTGGACGTGTTAATTCTCAATTTTGTTGTTAAATTGCTTCAAAAGTGTAATTGGAGTTTGTTTTAGCTCTGTATAAATACATACATCATAATAGACGGGATCGAGTATTGTCTTGTTTAGGATATACCATAGTTGATAATATATATTCATCATATTCACATACTTGATTCTTATTAGATTAATAGTTTAAAGGATTTAGTATGTGTTTTCTTTTGTGGTTTTAAACCAGCATATACGATGAATTGGCTAATCCCTAGTATTGCTAGTAGGATGTTGAAAATTTCAGATATTGACTTTTGTATTACTTTTATAATTGAGGGGTTTATCATTTTGTTTTCTTTCGTCGACAAATAGGGCTATCTTCTTTAATTATAAACTATAATCTTCTGACAATTATACACTTGAGCATGCCTTTAACAATTTCTTCTGGAACAGAACTAACCCTTTCGAAGGAGTTTCGAATTATTATATATGGTTGTTATCTTTTGTTGTTTCTTTTTTATGTTTTGTATTTTAATTATGTAACAATTTGTAATAACTGCTATTCTTTAGCAACGAGTCTCCGGCTTCTTTGGATTGTCACCGCTATCTAAAATTAAATATGAATATGTTTCTCCAAAAAAATATATACTTGAAAGATTTAGAAAAAGATCGAAACTATTCTTCAACCATGAACCAATCAACATTATTATTATACATTCTTTAAGGTTTGACTTTTGGTTTTATTGATATAAAATATCATTAAAAATAAGTTTCTTAAATTTCTTTGTGGTATCCTTTTATTTGATTTTTATACTTGTTGATGAATTGATCAAAATTCAAAAGACATACAATAAGATAATTTCAAGTAGCTATAATTTACCGCAAACATAGTTCTTTAAATGTAAAATACGAGGTCTATACCTAGAACATAGTAATCCCATGTTTTTTACTTCTCTCTTTTAACTTCATAGCCTACCTATTTGAGTGAATTTATATTTAGGGTTTGAACTAGATCGAGTTCATTAAATGGAAAAAATCATTATAAAACAAAAAAATTATATCAGAGTACTAATTAGTTACTAGCTAACGCGTCGAATTTACAACATCAAAGGGTCGAAAAAAACTCATCGTACACGACGGCTCTCATATTTTAAGTTGACAAAAAGAAAAGTAATAAATATATTCGATACATAGGCAAGGCAAGTACATTTATATTACTATTAAAAAAAATTAATTAAAGAAAAGAAACTTTAAAAGGCAAATAAAGGGCAAGTGTATCCAATGCAACCTTCACAGTGAACACGTCCCACGTTCTTTTTCTTCCCTCTTTTAGAACTCTCTCTCCCCATTTTGCCACTTATCCTCTCTCTCTCTCTCTCTCTCTCTCTTCTTTTCTTCTCTTCTCTCTGTCTCCTCTCTCTCTCTCTCTCTCTCTCTCTTTTTTCTTCTCTTCTCTCTGTCTCACCGGAAAAAGAAAAACCAGAGAGAGAGAGAGTTACAATACGACGCCGTTAGAACACGATCATGTTGGATCTCAGCCTTGGAATCTTCTCTAACTATCAAGAAGATCAAGATCGTAAAGTACCATTAATCTCAAACGCCGGTGAAGAAGAATCTAACCTCTCCTCCTCCTCCTCATCATCCACAGATCATGGCAAAGCTTTCATCACCTTCGGAATTCTCAAACGCCACGATGATGTCGTTCCTCCTCCTCCTAAAGAAACCGGAGATCTTTTCCCGGTGGCTGATGCTCGCCGGAATATTGAATTCTCCGTAGACGACAGTCACTGGTTGAATCTGTCGTCGTTACAGAGGAATAAACAGCAAATGGTGAAGAAGAGCAGAAGAGGACCAAGGTCACGAAGCTCCCAGTATCGTGGCGTCACTTTTTACCGTCGCACCGGTCGTTGGGAATCTCATATTTGGTATTAACAAAACTAATTTTTCTTTTTGAATATTATTCAATTATTGCTATATAAATCTCTAATTTTGGTTTTTCGACTTTATCATTTGTAGGGATTGTGGAAAGCAAGTTTATTTGGGTAAGTATGATCAAACTTTGTAATTATTGGGTCGTCTCCATTACGAGTGTTTGTGTTAGATTTTACTTTTATAATTTGTCTGACGACATCTGTTAACAAGTCTCTGCTAAAATAAGTTTTTTTTTCCCAAACGTAAACTTACGCCAAAAAGTTAATCCATATATTTATGTAAAAGACAACATAGTAGACTATTATTACGACAGCTTATTACCGATGTTTGTTACTTCTATCAATTACACGTTTTGTTGAACACAACTTGTTCATCCTTCTTTCCTTTTTTTAACCTAATGTTTTGTTTTAACAGGAGGGTTTGATACTGCCTACGCAGCAGCAAGGTAAAAAATATTCGATATACATCATAGACACAAATAATACATATATATAATATATTATATGTGACAACATTCGTCGTTTTAGTATGGTTTAATTTTGTCAACATATACACAATATTATAGTTCGTTGAAAACATTAAAGAAATATTAGTTGATTATTAATAAATGAATATGAATATATACAACAGGGCGTACGACCGAGCTGCTATCAAATTCCGTGGTCTCGACGCAGATATCAACTTCGTCGTGGATGATTACAGACAAGACATCGATAAGGTTAATAAAAACATATAATATTGTATATTATATAGAAACGTGATGAATACGTCCCTTGAAATATATTAAGGTGAATTAATTATGTGTATATTTGTTTTTTTCGTTTGTCAAATTATTAATCGATTCTAAATTCTCAACTGTACATATAGATGAAAAATTTAAATAAAGTGGAGTTCGTGCAAACACTTAGGCGTGAGAGTGCGAGTTTTGGAAGAGGAAGTTCTAAATACAAAGGCTTGACTCTTCAAAAATGCACCCAATTCAAAACTCATCACGATCAGATTCATCTCTTCCAAAACAGGTACCATTACTCTTGCCTAATCTCATGTTAAAAACACTTTATCAACAAGTTTAAAAGTGCAATAGTTGTCTGATTACATGAATAAGTTGGCTGAGTTTTTATATTTACGATATAAGTCTTGGAATAAACATTTCACTCGGAGGATGGAATACGAATGGAATGACAATATTCCTCACTCACTTATCATCTGTTCATCCATATTCCGTTTGTTTTATTCTATTGCTTACCATTCGAAGCCTACCTCTCACTTTTTTGTGAGAGATATTACAACAAACTTAATAATTTATTTAAATTTTCCAAAGGGAATATATATATATATATATATATATATTTTCAGTTCGATCCAGTCACCTGGTCATATCATATTTCTTTAGTTTAATATGGTCGCTGTTTTTAATCAAATAGTTTAATATCGTCATATTTTATGTTGAATACATAAATTATAATTTGGAAATAATTTTATTAAGAAAACCTTTAACCTAACTAATGATAACAACAATCACAGCTTTACATTACAAACTTGTTAATATCTGGTGCAGTTTAAAATTGGTCATAGTATCATTTTTACGCGTTTTGTTAAGATGTTTACGGGGACTATGTTTACTTTAACTTAGTTTAGCTTTTATGTTTCGTCGTATATAAGATGAACACCATTATGTATTTAAAATAAGAAAACGAAACCAAAGAGTTAATATGAAGTTGTTAATTATATTGAAATTGTATACGTGTGTGAAATATTCACAGGGGATGGGATGCAGCAGCAATCAAATACAATGAGTTGGGAAAAGGAGAAGGAGTCATGAAGTTTGGTCCCCATATTAAAGGTAATTGATAATTGTGGGTCACAATGTTTAATTACATATATCTATTGTAAGGTTGATTAATGAAGTTAACTGAGAATTACAAATATTATATAACACTAACCACAAATTTTCACATTTACTTTTGATTAGATCAAGCAAACCCTAGTTAAATCTAACCACTTTTGCCTTTCTCTTCAAGCAACTTAGTAAAGATTATAGATCTTCATCTGTTTTGTTTTTTTTTTCAGGAAAAGCTCACAACGATCTTGAACTAAGTCTTGGTCTTTCACCATCATCGGAAAATATAAAGTTGACAACAAGCGACTACTATAAAGGTAGCAACCTATCAACGATGGGGTTTTTAGGTAAGCAATCATCGATCTACTTGCCGGTGACGACTATGATCCCTTTGAAGACAGTTGCAGCATCATCAGGATTCCCTTTTATCACCATGACCACTTCCTCTTCCTCCATGTCCGCTTGTTTTGATCCATAGGATCTATCTACACTCTTTTTAACTTATATATTTTTTTCTTTTTCTTTTGTATATCGACCATAAATTTGATTCTTTACTTAATGAGTGATAAATATTGAGAGTATTTGTTCTAACTTCAACTCGATTATGTGCTAAACTTCGTTATCACGAAGAAGATGTGACTACAAGAATTGATTATTAAAGAACTATAATGTTACGAATTGTAACGAGTGGTTTAATATTCTTCACAGGTACTAATTTTGGTCGTTTTTATTTTTTACTTTTATGACGAATATGGGAATATTTTAAGAACATTTTTTAGTCGCAAAATATCTTCCCATTCTGTCCCATCTCTCATTCCTAATAAGACCAAAAATGGAACAAAATTAACCAAATTACTTGTCGGTTTTGTTGTATGAGTCGACCGGTTTAAACGACTGATCCCCATCTTAACTTAAAAATAATGCTTTTTGTCAACCAAATTATTATTTTTGAAGTCCGTGAAGTGCAAAATACAAAAGTATAATAAAAGGTCCACTTTGACGTTGGCCTAAAAAGTCAAACGAAAATATCATAAACGTCAATAACACTCGTTGATACTGAATTAACTAGCAAAGACGCATGTCCATTTTGAGATGTAGTCGTTGAATCCGAAATTACTTGCATTCCCTGCCGTATCTTCAACACTGTTAGGTTTCGAACAATCTGTCGGAACTTCGATTAGTTTTTACAGAAATCCACCAGCTAGCTTACACTATATCTTTGTAACTCTTTTCTTAAGTGTCGCTTATGCTCATCATTTCAATACCATAAATTTATTCTCGAAGAAACTTAACAGATTTGAAAATAAATTATTCGCTAGAACACTTTCAAAAAGAAAGCTCTACTTCTAATTAACTTGATTTAAACCGATCAAAATTGATCCATTTATTTTGTCAATCCATATATACCGATAACATATGTTTAGGGAATGGTAAGGTGTGGATTCTCATTCTTAATTAACATTTTCTTGGTTCCATACATAATAAATAAAAATATAAGAATAATATTTTGAAAGTTGAATAATGAGTAAAAATCTAGAAATTTTATTTCTTAATAATATTAAATTTTAACAAAATTATATAATTAGTTATAATTAAATAGTTTTGAATAATAATAGATTTTGGATAAAATTTAAAAGTCTTCAAACCAACAACAATAAATTTTACTAAAACTTTAATTTGACAAAATGCATAATTAATAACAATAAAATCTAAAAATTTTAAAATCTCTCCATTGGAGGTTTCTAAACCAGTTTCTTGTATTAAAAAAATAATAAAATTAGAAAAGATGAAGAAAGAGAATGAAGAAGATCTCTTAAACAAGAGATTTAGAAACCCATTAAAGAGACTCATTTAAAATTTGGTTTAATATGATTGGTTTAATTTATTTTTATCAATTAAATTTAAATTGTATAATTAAATAATATTAAAAATATAATATTATATTTGTAAGAAACTTTAAAAAGTATCTCATGAATGGAGATGCTCTTAACAATTCATGTATCATATCTAAAGATCGGTTTCATTTCCGAAAGCACTAGACAGAAGAAAAATGTCGAATTACAGGTTTCTCTACCACAACGGCGTCATTTTGGAGGCTCCACCCGTGACTACTTTTCTTCAATCGCTCTCGGGTACGCAACCAAACTATGGCTAATGAACGGAAGATGGGCAGATAGACTGCAAAAAGTTTGAAACTTTGATTAATTTTTTTTTGAGAATCTTACAGGTGCTTATACAACGACGAGAACGATAAACAGTGCCACTAGTTTCTTGTTTTGGGAGAGGCATATGAAGAGACTTTCTAGCTCGATTCATATCCTTTTGAATTCAAAGCCCGAACTTTTGTTCAGCTCGGGGTCATCATCGCGGTTTTGGATGAATCAGTCGGTTCCTGAGTCGAGTATTTACGATCTAGTCAATGGTTCTATGAACAAGGCTCTGAAATCTCTTGTAGTGAAGGAAAGGGAAATAATTTGTGGAGAAGAATTAGCGGTAACGGTTCTTGTTACTGGTAATGTTGAGAGGTTGCATAGGTTAGATGATGAGCACTGTGATCAGGAGAGAAAGGTTGTGGATTTTCTCGATGTGTGGTTGCATATTGGTGGATACTCGCCTTGCCCGTTAGGTGTTCGAGAAAATGCCGCGAAGTTGGCTTTGGTTGGTCATGGACGAGATGTTGCTTCTGCTAAATACTCAGACTGGGTAAGGTATTGTACTCTGCTCATTCAACAGACTCCTGAGGATTATATAGCTCAATTTCGGGAATTTAGCTTGTGGATCACCTTTTTTTCGTTACGGATTGTGATTTATGCAGGCTGAGGAAGCCTCTGGAGAAGTTTAGACCTCCTTCGATCACTGAACTTCTTTTGTCGAACGATGGTGATCATTTGCTCGAGGGTTGCGTCACAAACCTTTTCGTAGTTTGCCGCAGGGTATAGAAAAGTTTTGAGTTTCTCCTTAATATTTTGTTCAAGCACACCTATGATTTGACTTTGGATCTCATTGTAGAAGTCACTATCTGACAGTCTCTACGGCGAGAGTTTGAGAGAGTTTGAAGTGCAGACTGCACCTGTAACCGATGGTGTGCTTCCAGGAGTTATAAGAGAGGTTGTCATCGAGTAAGTAAAAAAACGAAAAATAAGTTTAAGTGGTACAAGTTTTTGAATGCTGAACATCTTAACGCTCTGTTCTTGATCAATAGTAAAAATCTTGCTTTTCTCTTGTCAGAGTGTGCTTAAGCAAAGGTATTCCATACCGCGAGAGAGCACCTTCGTGGTCTGAGCGTGAGCTTTGGGAAGAAGCCTTCATTACAAGTAAATTTTTCCACACCCATTACGAATTTATGATATCCCGAAATCAGTTTTTTCCTTCTTCTCGCTTATACTTTTTTTTTGGCTAAACAGTTTCACTTGTTGATTGTTGAACTAAGATGTTGTATATTATAAACATCCCAAGAACTCTTTTGTATGCAGGTAGTCTGAGGATTTTGCAGCACGTTGGGACGATTAAAGTTCCGGTTGGTTCATTGGAGGCATTGGCTTATACCAAACCAGAGGAGATTCAATGGAAGGAGAAAAAGTTTGAGGAAGGACCTGGAATGATCACTGCCTTAATCCAGGTATACTTCACTACTCTTAGATCATTCTTTTGGTCTTTCCTTTGAGCTAATAGAAGACAAGAAATGAGTAGATAAAATTTGTTGTTGTTTATGTTTGGGTGTAGAGAACGATAATGGAGAGAGGAATTGAAGAAGGGTTCCCATTGAAGGACTTGTAAGGCCTTTTCATTCTCTTTGTCAAATGTATATTACTGGTCTATGTTCCGCTGATGCTATCAAAATGTAATCAAGACTCTCTTATCAAGTTGAAAACTGCGTTTTGCGATTTGAGCTACAAGCGTCTTCTTCGGATTCCATGATGTTTGATCAAATTATAGAATAAACACTATAAAATAGTATAGATCCTATTTTCCCGGCGATCCATAAAAGGGTGAAGATAACAAATATTTACTTTTACTATCATCTTTTATTATTGAAAATGTTAAAAAAATAAAAATACAAAAAAATTATCAAAGTGATGGAAATTGAAGTCAAATCATGTGTTAATATGCTGTAATCACAATATAATAACAATAACACTTGCTCGGTTGCATTACGCACGTCTTGCCTTTGAATGCATTACCTTTCCACTCCTGCTAGTCAACGGTGACTCACATTGGCCACGTGTCGTTCAGTCATTTGATATCTTTTTGGTCACCAATTCATTGTCATCCACGTGACTTGTTACACTATTTTGCAATTAAATTTTAAAGATATTTATATATAAAAACCCGAATCCCCTCCTCTCTGCTTCAGTTCTCAGCTCGGGTCTAAGAAAATTCTTCGTGATCCGGCCGTACATCAATGGCGTCGTCCACAAGCATCTCTCTCCTTCTATTGGTCTCTTTCCTTCTTCTCGTTAGCTCGCGCGCAGAGAATGCGGCAAGTGGCTCAGATCTCGACGAGGAACTGGCTTTCCTCGCCGCGGAGGAGTATAAGGAACAAAGCCACGATCAGTACCGGGACTTTGAGAATTACGAGGATCTCGAGCACGGAGGAGAGTTCCATCACGGCGAGCACGAGGGCGGCGGCTACGAGGAGGAGCCGTTACCAGCCGTCGACGAGAAAGACGTCGCGGTCCTCACCAAAGACAATTTCGATGAGTTCGTTGGGAACAATAGTTTCGCCATGGTTGAATTCTACGCTCCGTGGTGCGGCGCTTGCCAGGCTCTGACGCCGGAGTATGCCGCGGCGGCCACCGAGTTAAAGGGCGTTGCGGCGCTCGCCAAGATCGACGCGACGGAGGAAGGGGAATTGGCTCAGAAGTACGAGATTCAGGGATTCCCTACTGTTTTCTTGTTTGTCGATGGAGAAATGCGCAAGACCTACGAAGGAGAAAGGACCAAGTAAGTGTTGGGTTTATTATGTCTCTGTTAGGAATTTTGAGTTAGATTTAGCCAACTGATAGGATAGTTTGAGATATGATCATCAGGTTTAGCTTTGGCATTAGTGTTGTAATGCGAGATATTTCACTGGAAATGAAACAGAGGACCTTGAGAGATTCTTTGTTCTTTGATTTGACAAGAGAGAAAGAGAGAGATATGACTCCGAAGAAAGTCAATCATGAATAGAAGGTCTATTATAAAATCGATGCAATAGATAGAGAGCATGTGATCTTGGATTTGTTCTATCTGATTTGGTTTCTCAGCTGTTCGTTTTCGATTGTTCAATGCGATTCACCATTACTGGATATAAATAAAAAACATAATTTTTGGCAGGGATGGAATTGTGACTTGGCTGAAGAAGAAGGCCAGTCCGAGCATCCACAACATCACTACAAAAGAGGAGGCTGAGCGTGTTTTATCTGCTGAACCTAAAGTTGTTCTTGGTTTTCTCAACTCCTTAGTGGTATGTAACCTTCAAATCCGAGGTGTTTTATCTGCTCTCTTTCTTGTATTTCTGAGAGTTATAAAAGGTATCCTCAACCAAAGTACTTACCCTGAGAAAACCAGAAAGAAAAAGAAACAGAGATTTTTTTTGCTAAGAAAATTTCCCCTGGTGTTTAGTAGGTGAAAGATACCCTTGCAATATAGCTTACAGTTTGCATATGAGATCCTTTTGTCAAACGCATTTTACTTTGTGAGCATTCAAAAGTGTAACTCTTTTTCGCTTTTAATATCCTATTCTGACATCTTTTTCACAATTTTCTCTTGCTCAGGGGCCAGAGAGTGCGGAGCTTGCCGCTGCATCCAGATTAGAAGACGATCTCAGTTTCTACCAAACTGCAAGCCCTGATATTGCAAAGCTATTTGAAATAGAAACCGAAGCCAAGCGTCCTGCCTTAGTTTTGCTGAAAAGGGAGGAAGAGAAACTCGCCCGTTTTGGTAAAAGACCCACCACCCCTCAAAACTTGTTACTTCTTTTTTGTTCTCTGCTTAGATTTCCTCTATGTCTTACTCACTGTCCTACTTTTTTTGACAGATGGCAATTTCACTAAGGCGGCTATAGCAGACTTTGTGTCAGCCAACAAAATTCCGTTGGTCATCAACTTCACCAGGGAAGGCGCATCACTGATTTTCGATAACCCAGTGAAAAACCAAGTAAAGACCATTCTGTGTTTTTTAAAATTTTCCCCTTGTTCATTGCTATAAACTAAGGAGATTGGCTTTTATTTACAGCTCATTCTTTTCGCTAAGGCAAATGAATCAGAGAAGCACCTTCCCACTCTGAGGGAGGTGGCAAAGTCCTTCAAGGGAAAGGTAATTTTTTGTTTTGATCTTTTAGTTTTCTGTGCTCACTTTCTGGAAGAGTTTTAGAGAGAAAAAAACGCCTCTGGAATTATTAAATACCAAAAGGAGAAGGTTGATGAATGATGACTATAGTTATTAATGAGTTTAAAGGGCAATCCTCTCTATTTGTCTGCAGTTTGTCTTTATTTATGTGCAAATGGACAATGAGGATTATGGAAAAGCAGTTTCTGAATTTTTTGGTGTTACCAGCACTGCCCCTAAGGTAAATTCATCGATGTGAAATATATGTATGTCGGTTTTGTTTTTGTTAACAAGCCAAATTTTGCATTTGCGTATGCAGGTTCTTGTATACACTGGAAATGAAGATATGAGGAAGTTCATTCTGGATGGTGAATTGACCGTAAACAACATCAAGGTCAGCTCTATTTCTATTTTCTGTTAAATTTTACGGTTTCATTATTTGGTGGATTATCTTTAAAAAACGACTTCTTCTTTTTCATTAACTTTTATCTTTAAAAACAGACACTTGCCGAAGATTTCTTAGCAGACAAATTGAAGCCTTTCTACAAGTCAGATCCAGTACCTGAAAACGTAAGCCTTCCCACTTTTCAATTTTCAACACACACATCTTACATGCCACATAATACTGTTATTTACTAGCTTCTAAATCGAACGCAGAATGACGGTGATGTTAAGATCATTGTGGGAAACAATTTTGATGAGATCGTTCTTGACGAGTCAAAGGATGTCCTTCTCGAGGTAATAATCACATTGAACCGTAAAGAGACTGGTTTACACGTTATATACCTGATGGGTGAGTTTTATCACAGATATATGCTCCATGGTGTGGCTACTGCCAATCGTTTGAGCCGATTTACAACAAGCTTGGTAAGTATCTGAAGGGCATCGACTCGCTAGTTGTAGCCAAGATGGATGGTACCACCAATGAGCATCCTAGAGCAAAGGTAATCTATTAACATCCAAATTTTGAAAAAGCTTTTGGTGATTCAAGACTGGATTTTTTTTCGCTTTTGTTCTAATCTCTTTTATGTCCAGGCTGATGGTTTCCCAACAATCCTGTTCTTCCCTGGAGGAAACAAGAGCTTCGATCCGGTTAGTAAAGATTATTCACTATATCAAACTTGCAAGTGTGAACTTGGATACTGAACTTGTTATAACTGTTGTTCATCTTTTCTTTTCTTTCCAAAACAGATCACTGTGGATGTTGACCGTACAGTAGTGGAACTGTACAAATTCCTGAAGAAGCACGCATCAGTCCCATTTAAACTTGGGAAACCAGCGACACCTGAACCGGTCATTACGACCAAGATAGTTGATGAAAAGAGAGAGAGTGATGGTGCCAAGGATGAGTTGTGATGATGCTTGCAAGGAACAGAGTGTGTAACCTCGGCTATAGATGATGACTCTTCTATACATGATAGAAAATGTATTGTTCTTTTTATATTGTCGGTTTATGTTGTATGTTATGAAATGAATAATTAAAAGAATTTTGGTTTCTCAAGTCAAGATGAATGTGAGCCGTTATGTGCCCCTTGTTTTGCCTCTGTTTTGTTTTTTGCTTTTAGTGTCCATCGAATTGCACATCACTGAATATCGGGAGATAGTCTTATTTGATAGGACCAACAAGCTACAGTCTAAGGGCTGAGGTCATGTGCCTTAGCTCTGAACTAGCATCGGCACGGCTGAAACTCGAGGAACGTGATCGTTAGGTTTGTGTTCCTGTTGCAATCAAGTGATTGCGTTGACTCGTGTTTGACCTCCAGAGATGGTACATGAAACATGTACCGGATTCAGACTCATACTCAAGTCTTATGATGGAAATCAACAATTTATTTATTAGTAATTTGAAATTTAATATGGTTTGTTAATTTTAATTACAATTTGAATATTAAAATAAGTATGATTCTAACGTTTTCAGGTGAATTAAGAAAAAACAAATCCAATATATTTTTGTACGAAAACAAGTTGGCTTTTCTATTTCAATATTATTTCTTGAAGTATCCGGATCTTTTGATGGTCCTTCAAAATTAACAAAAGATACACATCATATAAAATTTAAACCTCTAAATGCCATTATGCACATCGAATAAACCTTGAGGTGTTGGTGTATGTTACATTGAACGGATTAATCGATTTGATTATAACAAATGACATAGCAAAAATATTAAAGAAATAAAAGATTAAAGAAGACGATAAAACTTTGACTTATGAAATTTTAGATCATCATATATATTATATTAATATCTAATAAATGATTGAAAAAATAATTTTCCAGAGTCCCTCCACACACGTTTCTGATGTATTCTTTTTGACAAAAAGAAAATATTAGACATCTCTTTTCCGTAAAGGTCAAAATATATATACAAATTATTTTTTCCTTTTTATTAGCATTTCATTTCTCTTGATTGCATTTTTCATCTATGAGACATTTAAATATTAAGTGTTGCAATTTGGAGGTAAACATTAATCTTTATCATAGCGTTACATTTATGTAAAAATAAGAAAGACAGAGAGGCATAGTAAAGATTAGGTGATACTACTTGCAAGTACCTTTCTTTTCCAAATTGAAGTTACGTCTCAAGTTTTATATGCCCTACATTCTTTTTTTTTTTGCTAATATAAGATTTCATTGGTAACCTTTTAAAGTCCTATATGAAAAGCAATTAGCATATATAGGTAAATATAACATTAAGCCCAAAACTTAGTATTATTAGAATAATCAAGAGTTTTTGATATCAAATATGGAAATTGGAGCATTAAATCTAACATTTTTGCCAACATATCAGCATTTAACTGTAGTTATTTAAAGTATAGAAATAAATATCTGTAAAAGTGAATGCAACTTCAAGTCTCTTTTAATGTCAAAAATTGTAGCACTTATCTGTGTGTGTTTACTAAAGAACAGAGAAGAAAAAAAAAATTAATTATAAATATTTATTGCTCGTTCCACCATTTTCATTAATCCGCGTTTTGTCTGCCCTTTGTCTTTTCTCTTCAATCTGGGTTTGGTGGGGGGTTTTAAGTAAAGCGTGCGATACAACAACAGACATCCTCTGTAACTCCTGTGTTCTTGCTCTTTTCTTCTTCTTCTTCTTCCTCTCTCTCTCTCTCTTGGTGTATATATCAGTGTTTCATTTGTTCTGCATAAAAGTAAAAGATTCACCCTTTTAAGGCTGATTCAGATATTATATTGTCTTTTACTTTTCTCCGCAAAAGACGAGCTCGTGTTCAACAAGAGAAAAATAAAAAAAGACTTACTTTGTTTGATCTGAATCTCTTCTGTGTTCAATGGTAGACAAAAAGAATTAAGAGGGATTCGTTTTTTTTGTTGTCTTAATTGGGTCAAATACTGGATTTGATTCTGTCAATCATCATGCAAAGAGTACGCAATAAACCGATTAAATCCACCGGAGGAACCACGACGGCTTCCGTTAAGCATTTAATCAAACAGAGAGGCGGCAGTGGCGGAGATACGGCGGCTATGGAGGTTTCCAAGTCGGGTAATGACAACAGCCTCTTGACGGATATGCAGGAACCGAGCATAGATACGGACAAACTCAGCTACGAGATTTTCTCCATCCTCGAGAGCAAGTTTCTCTTCGGGTACGACGACAACGACTCAGTCCCCAAAATCACGGAACCCGAACCCGAACCCGTGAATTCGCCGGCCGTTTCTGCATCGATTAAGAACCAGAGAGGAAAAATCTGTATTCTGAGCATCGATGGAGGAGGCATGAGAGGGATTCTACCCGGAAAGGCGTTGGCTTATCTGGAACACGCTCTCAAATCGAAATCGGGCGACCCGAATGCCCGTATCGCCGATTACTTCGACGTAGCCGCCGGGTCAGGTGTAGGCGGGATTTTCACGGCGATGCTATTCGGTTCTAGAGACGGTAACCGTCCGATCTTCAGAGCGGAGGACACGTGGCAGTTCCTTACCAAAAACGCAAAGGGTCTCTACGGGTCTTCTTCTTCGCTCATGAAACGGGTCATGAGAGGCGGGTCGTCGGGTTGTTCTGGGACGGCGAAGCTACAGAGAGTGATGAAAGAGTCTTTCTCTGAGCTAACCTTAAAGGACACGCTCAAACCGGTGCTCATACCTTGCTACGACCTCAAAAGCTCGGCTCCGTTTCTGTTCTCACGCGCCGACGCGCTGGAGACGGACGGCTACGATTTTCGTCTCTGGGAGGTTTGTAGAGCGACATGGGCTGAGCCAGGGGTGTTCGAACCGGTGGAGATGAAATCGGTCGACGGGAAGACCAAGTGTGTGGCGATCGGTGGAGGATTAGCCATGAGCAATCCAACGGCGGCTGCGATCACGCACGTGCTGCACAACAAGCAGGAGTTTCCGTTCGTGCGTGGAGTTGAGGATCTGCTTGTCTTGTCTCTTGGTATGGGTCAGTTGCTTGATGTGAGCTATGAGTATGACCAGATTATCAAGTGGACGGCTAAGCATTGGGCTCGCCCCGCCGCTCTCATTTCAAACGACGGTGCTGCCGACACCGTCGATCAAGCTGTGGCCATGGCTTTTGGTCACTGCCGCAGCAGTAACTACGTTCGGATTCAGGTATGAAACAAATGCTCTGTGACTTGTTGTGCTTAAAAAAATTAGAGTCCTTTGGTTCTTATAAGTTCATTTCCAAAATCTTCCTTGTATGGTTTATGTTGGAAAATGTACTTGTAGATTCTTCCATGGAGTGGATTTTTGAGTTATAAGTTACGTTTATGTAGTTACTAAGTGATGGGTATTGTTGCAGGCGAATGGGTCGAGCTTAGGACCTTGCAGGCCAAACATAGACACAGACCCGAGTGGGAGCAATGTGAATATGCTGGTTGGAGTAGCAGAGGAGATGCTAAAGCAAAAGAATGTAGAATCTGTTTTGTTTGGAGGTAAGAGAATCGATGAACAGAGCAATTTCGAGAAGCTTGACTGGCTAGCGGGTGAACTAGTTCTGGAGCATCAGAGAAGAAATTGCAGAATTGCTCCAACCGTAGCCTTCAAGCAATCGGTTCACAGGGCAGATCAAAAGACAAGGGACAAGGACATCGGTGTGACCGCAAGAGAACGATGAACAAGAACAAATGTCTTCTTCTTCTTCTCTTTTGGTTTATTTAGAGATTTTAGGATCTTTCTTTCCTTCTTCTCAGGTTATGATTTGTTGTATAGATTTGAGTTTGTGTTTTGAGTTACGAGACATGAGGAGCAAAGGGAACACCGAAACATCTATCATATTGCAAAAAAGGCTCACGCTCCTTCATTCATGCTGCAAAAAAAAAAAAAACATGATTCCTGTAATTTCGGTTTGTCTTTGTTTTTTTTTTATTCATAATGTCTTCTTTGACATTTCCACTAACTCGAGATAAGTTGTTAACTACTTTAACCAACCAATTGAATCTAAAAGACTGTGTCTTTGTGTTTGCTTTGTTTCTGAGCGTTATGATTGAATAGTGGATAAAAAAAGATACCGTGGACTGAAATGACAGAATAAATAATTACACAAAAAATGTGATTTTGACTAGAAGATAATATTTTCTATGTCTCTAATCGTACAGTAAAATTAAAACGTAATTTCACAAACGATATGGTTGATAAAAACCTTCAACGTCACGAAAATTATTATACTATTCCGCTAATTGAGGAGTTATTAATCAAATTCTCTAATCATTTATATGTTGATAAAAACCTCCAATAAAACACTCTTGGAGCTCGAGACATGACACTATTAATGACAATAAACATAAAAAAACAAAAGGGTCACAAACTTTCTATCATTAATACTTCAATTCTTATATTAAATTCTGTCGGAATCTCTTTTAATGTGTAAAAGCTACGTGTAAACACCAAAATATCTCGTTGGTTAATTGATTTAATTTCATCTGGACTTGGGGAGTCTCTACTGAATAGAACGTACGAAGAACATTTCTTGGTTATGTTATGTGATCACATATTGGAGGGATTCAAAAATTTCATCATCTTCATATTTTATTTAAATTTGGTTAAGGAGGAAGTGAAACGTTTTATAAATTCCAAAAAGAAAACAAATGTTGTTGTTTCGGCTATTGCGCGTGTGCGTGCGACGAGGGAGGGACGGTGCGAGAACGTCATGCATCTGTGAGTAGCCCCACGTCTTTGATTGTCGGTTCGGTTTCATCCACCGACACTCAATACAATATTTTTCATTTGTTTACAAACTATATAACTTTTTTAAAAGAAAATTATTTTGGAGATCTTTTCATTCCTATCAATTATGCGTCGGTCCAAATATATCCAGTAGCAGATTTCATCTTTAGTTTGGTTGCTTTTCTTTACGTGATGTCATTTTTCATAGGGTCAATTATTCGATGTTTTGTCTTGACTCTCTACTATAGTTTCAGTTTAGAGTAGAGTTTGGGTTCGAGTTCGGTTCAAGTTTGGGTTATTTTAGTTTACAAAAAAAGAAACGTAACAAAGTCAAACCAAAATCATTATGGTTTAACTGATGTAGATTCGATTTTTGGCATATTTTGATTATAAAAAAACCTTATGTGATAGTATACCTAATTTTTGGAGTGTTTTGGTTTGTATTTTTTTTTGTTCTACATTGATTCTTATATTGGTTTAGTTTGGTTAACCGTTTACACACAAAAAACATTTAAAGCTTGCAAACATGTCTTTTACTTGGTTAGTTTGGTGTAGCTAGAAAAAGGGTTTGATTTGGCTACATTGGTTAAGCTCGGTTTAATGCATGTTTAGGTCATATGACTTTTTTTTGTAACCAACACGTTTTTGGCCTTTTGGCATTTGAGAGAAGAATAATACAATCTTTTTTTTTGGCATTTGGTTTTATTGTGAAGTTTTGATATCCCTTACATGTTAGTTGCCATAATTCATAATGTATGTTTTTGACATATATCTAACTGTTGTTAATATATATAATTCACTTCTCCATACATAGTGTTGTATATCCAAATGAAAAAATCTGACTATTAACCAAAAGATACCTTCATTAACCGCGTTTTAGATTGTTAAAACGGTTTAACATGTTCTTATAGTTATATATTAACAAGAGTTAGATATGTTGCATGTATCTAGTTCAAACTAGATAATGTTATATATATCTAGTTTAAGCTCTGAAGTAAACTTTACCTAAACCATGAAAAAAAGAAAAGAAAAAAAGAGACTCTAGTTGTATTTGTCACAAAATGGTTAAGCTTTTGGTGTTAGACGCATCAAAGAACAACGCCGAAAGTGAAACTTTTATAACAAAGTGGGTTTGGAGTTCGCAGTCTACGTTTTTATTCCAATAAACTTTATTGTCTTTTCTTATCTGAGATTTCACAAAGAAAAAGGAAAAAGAAGAGGAAGAGAGGTGAGTAGAGGAAGAAGATCTTTTTAGTGGGATACTCTTGCCCAGCACCAGACAGGCATCATGGGACCTATTCTCACGTCTTATTCCATAACACGACACACAACATTTACAAAATATGGTAACCTGACTTGGTCAATTTCTTAACCATATTTGTATATTCTCTTCTTTTTCAGTTATTTATTTCAATGCCTTGATAGACATAAAAGAATGGAATGAAGAAAAAGTATAAACAATTTCACATCCACGACTTCAAATAATATACTTTTTCTTTTAGGCATGGACATATTATCCGAAATCCGAATCCGAACCGAAATAATCAGATCAGATCGATTTAAAATTTATTAAAATTACTAGATAAATTTTGTGAGATATTACTTTAAACATCGGTCCGGTTCGGTTAATATTCAATGACCCAACTAATATCCAAAAAAGTAATGTTTAAGAATATTTCATTAGTTCTATTGTTTAGTTTGTGTTTTTTTATAGTTAAAATTTATAATTTTAGTATTGGTGTCTGGATCCGAAGTGTTATAATCCGATCCAAATTGAGTTCGGATCCAAAATGAAATTTGTACAGTATTACAAAATAGATCCGAACCCGAAAAATTACTAGCCATATCCGACCCGGAAATTTTAGAAATCTGAATGGAGCCTATGAGGCTAAACTTGAAAATTCAATAAATCTGATCCGAAACCGAACACCCATGCCTACTTTTTCTTTATACTAATTAATTAAGTAACGAAAATATTCGTAGGATTAGATACATAATTTAGGAATAAACTGAAGTATCTTGTTTTTCAGGGTTTGAACCATTCATTTTTAATCCATAACGGATGTATCTTGTCTCTCAGAGAATCTAAATATTTGCTCTATGCTTTCTTACGAGTTCATAAGATATATTTTAGTCATATTTCAAGAGTTTATGTGACAAGCGAAACAAACAGATGCAAAAGGGACAACAAAAAACACTACAAAATCGATGAAGACCTGAATATGGCAGACAGGTTTAGCTTCTTTCAATCATGGCCAGTCCGGCCCAAGTAGCAGATGTTGCTCGTGCCCATTATATCCCATAATCAAATTGAATTTTTTTTTTTTTAGATTTTTGCTTTAGTTTTTCCAACTAAAAAAATAACGATGGTACATGTACAATAAAATATAACCTCAATATTCCACCAAAACCTAAAATTTTCCATTGTTCTTCAATCCATCTATAGTTGTATATTCAGGGTTGACATACACACCTAATCCAGTTTGCGAAAAAAAGGTCTGTCTTTGTTTAGTTTTCGACCTTTCCTCTTCATCATCCTTTATCCTACATGAATTACAGGATCCAGAACCACGACCAATATGACTTAGTTCAAGACTAAAGAACCCTCCTCCTTAGGTGAGTACAAGCTTTTGAGTAGTATTATGTTGGGAAATCTTTTGCTTCTCTTTCTTCGGCTATTGCCCGGACAAGCTTATCGAAGCTGAACAACAACAACGACAGCAAAGTTTTTCTTCTTGTTCATCGTTCTCTTGCGGTTCCTTCTCCTCAGATCTGCCCTAGGGACGGTTTGCTTGGACGCTACGTTTGGAGCAATTCTGCAATTTTTCCTTTGACGTTCAAAAACAAGTTCCCCGGTCAAGATTCTCGAAACGGCTTGGGTCTGTGTTTATGTTTGGCATGCAAGGTCCTAAGCTCAACGCATTCGCCTGCAACAAAACCCATCACTTAGTAACTACATAAACCTAAACTACTTGTGAAGAATCTACAGGTACAAAATCCAAACTTTTAAAATTTCATTTTAGACAAAAGCCACATCGTCATCATCTTATGTCAATATACATCACACAAACCAGATAACTAGGATTTTGTAATGCGCTCATACTAACACGAAAAGACTCGCGAATCCGGCAATTCCACAAGATTATTACCAACCAAAAAAAAAAGTTTGTGAACTTACAAACTCAGCTGCGGATAAGCTTGACCGGGCAAGGGCAGAGGAAAGAAAAGCTAAAGATCCGCCAACAGAATACTTCTGCAAAAGTTTGTGCTCACGAGCTGGTTCATTAGTCCTTCACTAAGTGATATCGGTCGTGGTATATGGAAGGGATGGTGAACAAGAAAATGTCAAAAACTAAAATTCAAATGTTTCAATCCCATTGGAGAAAAAGTGTCTGAAACATTTGGAGTTTTTTTTTTGCCAATGGGATTTAACTATGGGTAGAATATTGTATTAAGAGACTTTAGTTGTTTGAAATGATTGTTCCCTAAGGGATCTATAAAAGGTTTAGGGTTGCTTTCATGAAATATATAGGGTAAAGAAACCTAGGTTTGCGGCGGCGGCGACTGTTTCGATGAATTGAAAAATAAAACGCTAGGTCAGATCAAAGGGTCCAATAGCAAGTTTCTTGTTTTAAGTTCCACTTGGGTTGGTTAATGTAATTTGGACTTATTTTAAAGTACTATGGGCTGGGCTGGATTTGTAACTTTTGTTTTCACTCTTTTTGCAATTTAATTAGAAAAAAAACCCATTAAATAGTTGTGCGCGACGAACTACAAAAATAAAACAAAATAAAATTTTAATGTTTAAACTTTGATCGGATTAACTTTTTTTCAGACTAAACAATTTTTATTTCACCCCGTTAGATATTAGGTCATGGTGATTAGCTAGCAAGAAACATTGTCAACAAGAACATATATTACACAATACATTTGTTCACTACAAGACGGTCGCACAAAGACGCCCAATTTTTTAAAAAGTCCAACTTCACTCCTAAAGCCTGAAATTCTAAAATAAAGCCAAAGAGAATGCAAGAGAAAACTCCTTTAAAAAGAAGATAAAACCATCTATGAAGAAACTTGAGTGACGACTGCAGAGACCATTGAGTTAATCCCACACATATCATGTCCACGACACAGCTTGTAGTACCCATTCTCTCCCCACTTCCTCCCCCATGAGTTCTTGATGATCCAATATGGCTTCTTACTAAGCCGTAAGATCGAAAAACCTTTTGACCCGTACCCAACAAGAAGTACACCATGGTTAACCTTTTTCTTGCTGCATATAAGCGGACACGACACTCCTCCTATATATGTTTGCATAAATACCGCATTCAATCCCACTGTGTTCAACAAAACAACAAAGCATTAGATGTTTTTGCTCAGTTCACACAAAAAGTATTGGTTTTTTAATGAACATGTCAGTTAAATCACCTGCTAAAGGACCGTGTTGTACTAAATGTGCTGTGATTTGCTCCTCGTCCAATGGTATATTCGTGAAGTTCGCTACTCTTACCGCTACCTTTTTAGGATCGAACTTGCAATGGCCTCGTTTGCCAGTGTAAGGATATGATTTTTCTTCTTCTAAGCCTCCTGCCTCTTTCAAATACTCATACGCATTTGTCATGAGTCCCCCACCACATCCGTTGTCGCACGCTTTCTTGTCCTTTGGATCGCACTATATGTATACCAAAGAAATTCATGAGTACCAAGACATTGTATGTAATTAAGTATGTTCACAAATAACTAAATGAACGGATTAACACAGACCGCTTTATCACAATCCACAAGCTGTTGTTCGCTAAGACTGACAAGCTCCCCGGTAGAGACAAAATGGGCTCCTTCAACTGCTCCTGTTGTGCTAAAAGCCCAGCACGATCCACATGCACCCTTCACATCCACAGTTAAATATGCTCATTAAAATTGATATAACATACACACAAACTAAGATACTTCTGTATGAATTCCCACCCACTAATATCAATTACGTATTAATACCCTTATAAGCTAATTACTAATATTACTATTACGTACTTGGATTACAAAATATTTAGAAAGTTAACTAGTTTCCTTCGCTTATGTTTTTGGCTGAAAAAACAAATTAAGAAGATCTTACTCTTGCTCCATTTCTATGAAAGATGTAATCCTAAGCCTTAAGGCAAATCATATATAGCCATTCTGATCTCTATAATAGGTGCGTTTTTATTTATTATAATATAATATAAATCTAATGGATGATCTTGATACATCTATAACTTGATATGAGTCTATGAAACTACCACACACTACCATAAAGCAAGATACTTCTTTATGATATAATCTAATAACTAAGTTGCATATCTGATTACAAAACAAAACAGATAATCCATTAAATTTGCTTATGTTTTTGGCTGAAACAAATCAACAAGACAAAAAAATTCCTCCGTTGCAATTAAAGATATATTCTAGGCATTTAGGCAAATCTATATCTATATCTTAAAGATTGATAGAAGAACATACTTGATCCTTGACCTCAGTAACTGCACCTTTCTCCCTCCAATCAAATTCTGTGGGCAATCCCTCAACCTCTACCATGGATGCCTCCGCTCCAACCGCACCGCCATGGCCGTGTGCGACATCAGCTACTCCAGTGAACATCCTCTTGAACTCCTCTTCCGTGAGGTCAGAGAACCGCGTGACTCCATGGACGGCGGTGGGATCCATCATCTGGTGCTCCGCCGCCTTGATGACGTTTTTAGCGAATATCCCGAGGCGGTGGACGTACTCCTCCCTCGTGGAGTAGCTCTTGCCGTAGTCCGACATGAAAACCCGGAATTTGCTCTCCGTGTGTGTCCCGATGAGATTGGGAAGTCGATCGTCAGTGACTTGGCGTATGGTGAGGTCCTCTAAGGAAACTGCGACGTGGCAAAAGAAGGCTGTGCATGTTATAACCAGTGCTAAGGTTTTAGCCACCATGATCATTTTTGTATACCGATGGGTCTTGTTTTGAGGCAGGCAACCTTGATTAACCCCTTAAAGAGAGTCAATGGCTTTGTGAGTATATAAAAGAAGAGGGATGATTATAAGCAGTGAGTTTTGAGGTAGCGAAAGTGTTGGAGTTACATGCAAATAGGAGACACGTGGGATGTTTGCATGTAGAGTTACACAATGAATCTGCATGACACGTTGCTCTCTTGATCATCTTTGAGATTTTGGTAACTGGCATTGCATTAATGCTTCCATTGTAAATGTGTAGACAAAATTTAGCCGGTTTAGCTTTTATTGCTTTTACGAGAGTGGCGTATGTCAGCAATAACAAAATCGTACAACAAATTATATTTATGAAACTGATATAGTAATTTTGAAGTAATGATGGTTTCTTCAGTTATATTAATTTTTACTATTAGTTTTGTTGATTTAAATGAGAAGTGTGAATTTTTGTTACTTATCATAGCACCTTAATAATCTGTTGAATCCGAAGCTGTGGTGCTAATTAACTTGAGGAGCTTGGGGAACATGGAACATCGGGAATTGTAAAAGAGTACGAGTATCGATTATTATAATTATCAAATGAGAAATGTGCAGTTAGTCTTACTCTTTTTAGGAATCTAGATCTGTGAAACTCAATTAAACTCATAGATCAACTCATCAAAAGTGTTTGGTCAACAAAAAAAAAGTTCAATTGTGTCACAGCAAATTATTTGTATTTGACTAAAATATCTTAGAGCCAATTTAAATCGTATTTATTAAAATAAATTTGCAAAATGATTCTACTTTTCCGCAATAATACAGATTTTAGCTACTTTCAAACAAATAGAGTTTCCATATTTGAAACTATTTTTTTGTTCTTTTGTTTTGTATTATGCCGTATGAGAAAATGATTTCAAAAGCTTGACAACTATACAATCATTGAAACCATAATTTATATTCAACTATTATTGGCAAAAAAACATTTAACTATTGAGTAATTCTGAATTTTTTTATATGCAATGAATTTTTCGGCTTCATTTTCCCTTTCGCTTTTAAATAACCCTTTTATTATATTTTGAATTTTTTAGTCACTGGATATTTTATAACGCTACTAATAATATACCAAAAATACAATAATATTAAAATATAAAAATTTATAATATATAAGAGTGTAGAATGCTAAAAAATAAAAATAAATTATTTTTACGCAGATAAAAAAACATTGATTTACCAGAGTTAATATCAATAATTATTATCCTTTTGAAAAGTGGTTAAAAATACATCTCCCCAAATTTGATCTCCTCCTTCATCCTCGACATAATTTTCTCTCGGTTTCTGGTTTTGCCTGAACAGTCTTCCACAATCCGGTGTGTCGGCCTAATGCTTCTCCATCTCCGATCTCAGATATCTCCTCCATTCATTCGCTTTAAAGGTAAAAAAAAACATTTCTTCGACCTCATTTTCAATGTACTCTCGTTTTCAATTCTTGGTGAAAAAAAAAGAAGAAAAACAATCTCATTTCATCTCACGACGAATCATTTTTTTCTTCTCTAGGGTTTTGATTAATCAATCTGACAATAGCAGAAAAGAAAAAAGATTGCATTTTTATAATCACAAATCCCAAAATGTTCAACAAAATCATGAAACTGGGTCAGAAGAAATTCAACAAATCGGATCAACATCACCAAGATAACAACTCCGGCGGCAACAACGTCGTTCGCGCCAGCCGCACCACAACCGCCGCTGCGTCTTCCGCTCCAAATGGCGAATCTCAGACGGCGGCTCCGTTGCCTTCGCAGACGCCGAATCATCCGATGTTCACATCAACACCAACCCTCGAAGTACTTCCATTGTTGAAAGATGTTTCTTCCTCAGATCGGCCTCTCCTCTTCATGAAGAAGGCTCACATGTGTTCTTGCCAATGCGATTTCTCCGATACATTGATAATGCCACGCGAGAAAGAGATCAAGAGGCAGACGCTTCTCGAATTGGTCGATTTCCTTCACTCTTCCTCAGGTAAAGTCAATGAGACGATGCAGAGCGAGCTCATAAGAATGGTTTCCGCTAACATGTTCCGGTGTCTCCCACCTGCACACTATGAGAACACCGGAGCTCCTCCTGAAGGGAATGATCCTGAAGAGGAAGAGCCTTATCTTGAGCCATGGTGGCCTCATTTGCAGCTCGTTTACGAGCTCCTCTTGCGATACGTAGTGTCTTCAGAGATCGAGCCCAAGACTGCTAAAAAATTCATCAATCACACCTTTGTGTCGAGATTACTCGATCTGTTTGACTCTGAGGATCCTAGGGAGAGGGAATACTTGAAAACTGTTCTTCATAGGATCTATGGGAAGTTCATATTTCACCGCCCATTTATCAGGTGCTCCATTTATAACATTTTTTACAAGTTCTTGTATGAGACTGAGAGGTGCATTGGAATCGGAGAGTTGTTGGAGATTCTAGGAAGTGTGATCAATGGATTTACAGTACCAATGAGAGAGGAGCATAGATTGTATCTTGTGAAAGCCATATTGCCACTACACAAGTCTAAAGGTATCTCGATTTACCACCAGCAGTTGTCGTATTGCGTGACGCAGTTTGTGGAGAAAGATTACAAATTGGCTGATACCGTGATCCGTGGGTTGTTAAAGTACTGGCCGCTTACGAATTGTCAGAAGGAAGTTCTGTTTTTGGGAGAGTTGGAAGAGGTCTTGGATGCTACAGAGCCTTCAGAGTTTCAGCAATGTGTTGTTCCTCTGTTTACACAGATTGGGAAATGTCTTAATAGCGCACACTTCCAGGTTTGTTTCTCAACCTCGTATGTTTTTGTTTTGAGCTGTGTACTTATGTTCGATTCTCATGAAATAGACATAGGTACAACAAGTCTTAAAAAGTGATGTTGTTATGAAGTGTGATTGTTGATAGAGAGATGTGAGGAATGCAGGTGGCAGAGAGAGCTCTTTTCTTGTGGAACAACGAACATATCGTAGGCCTGATTGCTCAGAATAAAGACGTGATCTTCCCGATAATATTTGAAGCATTGGAGAGGAACATGAAAGGACATTGGAACCAAGCGGTGCACGGTCTATCTGAGAACGTTAGAAGAATGTTTATGGAGATGGACACTGAGCTCTTTGAAGAGTGCGAGAAACAACATCCGGAGAACGAAGCTAAGGCATGCGAGTTGTTGGAACAAAGAGAAATGACATGGAAGAGACTTGAAGAGGCTGCTTCGTTAGCTGCAAACTAAAAGTCCATTTTGATGATGGTTTTTTAGCTAACTTCTTCCTTTTCAAGAGTAATGTTTTTAGAAACTCTAATAATTTATTTATTTGTTTGTCCTTTTTTTATATATTTTTTTCTTTTTGGTCTCTTGTAAATGGCGACTGGGAATATAAATCCACATGTCGCCGACAGATAATGTCATAGAAGATAAATTTAGTGCTCTTCATTGCAGCTTCCGCAAAAACTTGGTAGCAATTAACTAAATGTTTATAAGCATAGTCGATCTTGCATTATGCTTTTCAACTACCGCTAAATCAAATCAAAGTGAGAGAAACCGAAGATATCTTAGAAGAAGATTTTAGTCATGTTTCAACACAATACAAAGTTTTGAAAATTGACAAGAAACTAATAAAGCATTAATAAAGCATTACAAAGTGTTGTTTGTAAGAATTTGTAATGCTTTATTAGTTTCTTGTCAATTTTCAAAACTTTGTATTGTGTTGAAACATGACTAAAATCTTCACTTAATTGTGGTAAAAGAGAAAAGCGTATGAATAGTGGAGCAACAAAAATGTTACAAGTTGATGAACCATTGCATTTGATTTGATGAGACAATTAAAGTTCGTCTTTGACATTGCCGTCACATTCCCATTTTTGTTTTGTATTGTTGTGAACCAAAAGAAAAAATAAAATAATGGAGAGCCACTTTACACCAATGACCAATCAATTTGAACGGTCCAAATCCTATTAGTTATCCTTGCGGTCTACCACAATAATAGAGTTGAAGATGACAAAACACAAATCATTAACAAAGAAAACAATAACGTTAAACGCGGCCGAGGTGGTGCATTGCTTCCGAATATCATCCCGAAGAAATTGCTGTCATCGCTGCCGCTGCTACTGCTGCTGCTTCCTCTTGTCGTACCGCCCATAGCGCCGGTCGCTCCATCGCTGCCGCCTCCGCCGCTGTCGCCTCCGCCGCTGCCTCCATATCCAGAATAAGAATTGCCACTCTGACCTCCATCATCCCTGTCCTCACCACCAAAACATCATTGCATTAGAAGAAGTAATGCCTAATAAAACCGACCATATTGTTATGCTAAATCCAAGCATTAAAAAAAAGTCAAAAGGAAACATTTAAAATACAATTAAAAAGGATAATGGGTACATTAGAAAAAAAAGAATCATCCTTTTCTACGTAGGGGACCCATCTCTCTTAACCATATTTTTACATTATTATTACATAATTAAATTTATTGGCTTTCTCGTATTGATAAATTGACTAGGGGACAAGTGGTTAACGTCTGATATATCAAATTTGTAGATGCATTATTCATATATTAATTAAAATTATGACAGACAATTCGACTTCTCGTATTTCTAAATGAATAAAAAAAATTGAAAAAGTATAGTCCAAAATAATTAAATATATAAAAAAGGCAAGTGGGTTTTAAATTCAGACAATAGTCAAGTTGGTCGGTTTCCCAGGCAGACGATCACGTGCGTCGTTTACTTGAATTCTGGAATAGTGCCAAATTCTAACGTCTGATATTCTCAATGAGCTAATTAATTAGTTTAATTGTTAACATAATTAATTCAAATTATTTTAGATTTACCCAACTAACTATACAGTCTCTGTTTTTGAGGAATAATGGAACATAAAAATGTAGTTTAGAATCTCAAAAAAAGAAAGGACCAGTATTTATCCTACTTTTAGTAGACTGACTTTTCCAAAAGATCACAAATTAACTCAACCTACAAAAATACCTAGAACCATGATTATTAATGATATTTAGTACCTAACTAGACTCCAAAAGAAAGAACTAATTAAACACAGAACAACAACAACAAATCCTGTGCTAATCACGCGCTTTCACAACTAATCTAATTATGTTCTAACATTAAACATGGAAATGAATGATCATGCATCAACTAAAAAAATGTGTTGTATTTTGTAGTAGTATTTTTTAATGGCCACGAAAAGAAAAAAGAAGTATAACTTTTTTTTTAAAAAGGGTAAAAGTGGAAAGTACCTGGGACCGCCAAAAACGCCAGCGTTTCGAGTGAGCTGGTCTACTTGAGACGCAGCTTTAGGCTCCACACTGGAAGCTTTAGAGTACAATGAGCTCACTCCTTCACCAGACGCCACAAAGAAAGCTCCGTTCTCCATCAGATCTCCTTCCGTTCTCCAGTTCCAATTCGCCCACTCACCATCGTCTTTCGAATCCACTCGCTTCGTCACCTGCACGCTTCAACAGATAATCTCTTTCCGATCAGCAATCTGTCTTTCACGCGGCGCCATGGCGCGTGATGTTACAAAAGGGTAATGAAGATGATGAAGAAGATACAAAAAAAAAAGTATGTGGATAGTGTGAAGCAGCAACAAGCAGCCCACATGGCTGTCATGCACTAATACTATACGTTCTATACATCACTGTCTCACTCCTAGACCCAAAAATCCTTATAAAACAAAAAAATAAGATTCTTTACTATGTGTATATTTCTCTTCATTACATAAAATATTTAACATTGTAAATATACGATATTTCCAGATATTTTCTTGCTCCTAGACAAAGATTAACAACTGTCCATGTGAATGATGAACTGGATTGATTCATAGGACCATCCACACTCAAACTTTTTACTAGCTAAAATCGACGAATGAAAACTCCATTTACTCTAAAGAAAAGTTAACTGGTAGGAAGAAAGAAAAAAAGCCTAAAATCTCCCCACAAAACTAACTAAAACCCTAAAAAATTCTCAAACAATAGAGCAAAAAAAGGGAAGATTTTTCGAAATGGGTATATTTGAAAAATTTATATTAAACCAAAAACGAAAAGTTTATGAATTTTACCTCTTTGGCGCTAGGATCAGAAGGAGCAGAGTAACGATTCCCTTGGCTGTTAATGGTGGGATTACCACTACCACCAATAGCATACATCTTCCAAGAAGTGAAATCGTTGTTCACGACATGAATGTATCCTCTCCGACACCTCGGCATCCTCTGAACAAGTCCTTGTCCGAAATGATTAAACGCAATCGTCACTTGCATCCCCGTGTCCGGCGCGTACGAGTCGTCGTGACCCAACAGCATCACCTCGTCGTGATGAGTGAAGTAATTGTTAGATATTGTTATCGCCGTCGAACCCATCACCGCGTCGATAAGCCCGTCGGTACAATGGCTCATGGAGCAATGGTCGATCCAGATCTTCTCAGATCCGAAGATGGAGATTCCGTCTCCGTCAGATGTTCCTCTTTTCCCGGCTTTCGTAGGCGTAGCAGCGACGACGGCTCCTCCTGAAGGTTTACAGTCGTAGATGTGGATGTTGTGGATGATGACGTGTTGCACGTATTGGATAGTTAAGCAGCCGTTTCCGGTGATGTGCACGGCGGATCCGCGGCCGTCTATGGTTTTGTAGCTGTTGATAATGAGCTCATGTTTCAGCCTGATGAACATGTTTGAGGAGAAGACGATCCAGAGTGGCTCATCTTGGATTACGGCCCAGCGGAGTGTTCCTTCAGTTGGGTTTGCTGGATTGTTGTCGGAAGAGTCTGTGACGACGTAGATCCGACCGTTTTTGCCGCCGAGTGTGCCACGACCGAAGCCAATTGCGCAGTCGGCGAGTCTCTGACGGTTGGATGACCAGTCCGAGGAGTCACATCGCCAGCAATCGTCGATTGGGTTTCCGGTACGGCAACTGGAGGATGATGAACCGAGGTGTCTCCGTGAGAGGGATGCATTGATTTTACTGTGAGAATGGAGGAAGAAGAGAGTATGAGAAATTTGTTTTTTTTGTGGAATTTGGAAAAATGTGGAATCAAAAAGTGGAGATTTTGTTTACCTTAAGACATGGAGAGCGACGGAATCAGGGGAAGGATGTTGGTGAGGGAGAGTGAGATTTAGGGATTTAGTGGCTTCGAGAAGTGCGAAGGAGAGGCAGAGTAGGAGAATGGAGTTGGAGAAGTGAGGAAGAAGCATCGTTAATGGCGGATTGTGACTTGATTTTGGCGGTGAGGTTGGAATTTTTCTAGTTAGCCGGAAGGAAGCAGAGCATTTGGTCTGGAAGTTGTAGGTAGTAAGTGAGTGTCAGAAGAAGAATGTTGGTTCAGAAATGTGAGGAAATAGAAGCAGAGAAGGATTTGGGATCCACATGGGAGAGAGGCAGAGAGCTTTGAAGAAAGAAGAGGAAAAAGAAGAAGAAGAAGCTGTTCTCTCTCTTTCTTCTCTCACTCTCTCTCTCTCTGCTTGAAACAAGGCTAATAGGTTTTCTTCTTAAGCTTTTGATTTTCTGATTCTCTTGGGAATTTGTGTCCTCAATTGTTTTGGCAGAAGTTGATTAGAGTTTGGGCCTCATATTGGTAAGCAAGCTTATATATTATCATTGGGCCTGATGTCAAAAATAAAATTTTAATTGGGCCTAAAGTCACAGTTCTTATTTTTGAGCACCAGTATCTCATTTCACCGTAAAATCGCTTCTAGCGAGTTGGTTCACTATCAGTTAATAATTCACCGCCACACTGTTTTAATAAATTACAAATGGTAATCTATAATAATATGTGATGCTGTAAAACGAAAAATGAGTTTTACATGAAAGCTCGGGCCATAATCAGGCCCAGAAACAGCCCTGCCCACCAAAGATTAAGATAATTAATGGTGATTAAATGGAAGCCGAACGGTTCCATGAGTGATTAGTATTAATGGCGAGGACGAAACTTAGTAGTTCCAATGCTCAGTGATTCCAATATCTTCTGATAAACCAACTCCTTCGTCTTCCTTTTTCCTCGCTTTTCCATAAATGCGTCATCTGAGTTTACCCTTTCAGCGTCAACAAATGTTTTCGCAGTCCTTCGGCCACTTTCGGTTCATCTTCTGATTTCTGCTCCCTGGGAAAAGATTCATCACCTAACAATCCAGATTTTCTAAGGTTTTGTAACGTTCCTCTTTGTGTCTTTGGTTTCGCTTGTTACTAGTTCGTTTGGTTAGTCTTAAAGATGTTCTCTTGTCTTTTTTTTTCTTTTTTTCTTGTCAGTGTCGGAAAGAGGAAGACAAAATCTAACTTCTGTCGACGGGCACCTTTCGGGTTTTTATGGACAGAATCAGTGGGTTGTCTGATGAATTGCTTATTAAGATATTATTGTTTCTTCCGACAAAAGTTGCTGTATCCACTAGCGTTTTGTCGAAACGATGGGAGTATCTTTGGATGTGGTTGCCTAAACTTGATTACGGTCGTAGAGATATTTCACGTTCTGAATGCAAGATGCTACGGTGTTTTCTTGATAGAAATCTGCCATTACATAGAGCTCCGGTTATAGAAACCTTACGTCTTGAATTATGCAGTTCACGTTTTAAACCTGAGAACATCAAACTATGGGTTGTAATAGCAGTTTCTCACTGCCTATGTGAGCTGGAGATGTTCTATAGTTCTTATCCGGCTAAGCCAGACATATTGCCGAGTAACTTGTATACCTGCAAATCGCTCGTGATCTTGAAACTGGATGGCGAGATCCTCTTAGATGTTCCTCGAATGGTTTCTCTTCCCTCTCTGAAAACTCTGAAACTTCTAAGTGTGAGATACTTCAATGACGAAACTCTTCAACGGCTTCTATCTAACTGCCCAATTCTTGAAGATCTACAGGTGGATTTACGTGATTATGACATCACGGGAAAGTTAACTGTTGTTGTACCATCTTTGCAGAGTTTGTCACTCTACGTACCTTATCTTCATGATATAGATGGGTTTGTGATAGAAACTCCTTCTCTAAAGTATCTCAAACTTAAGGATCATAATAGTAAGAGTCACTACTGTTTGATTGAGAATATGCCCAACCTGATCGAGGCATATGTAGATGTTGAATTCCCTGATATTAAGAGTCTCATTGGATCAATCACATCTGTCAAGCGTCTTACAATATGTGCAGAGGTAATCCCTTTTCCATTATCAGCTCATTTATATAATCATCTGTCAATAGTTTATAATATTGTGCGCAGGCTATGTGTGATGAAGGTTTTGTCTTCAACCAGCTTGAAGATATGACGCTATGTACATGCAAAGAGCATTCCTCGAATCAACTTGTCCCGCTGCTCAAAGCTTCTTCTAACTTGCGAGGACTAGACCTTTTCCTCATCGATGTAAGTTTGTTTGTATTGGGGGGGTGGGGGTCTGATTGCACAATCTGGTTTAGTTCTAATTTTTCTGTTTCTTCTCAGTCTCATAATCCTTGTGATATGGTTTACTGGAATCAACCAAGTACTGTTCCTGAATGTATGTTGTCGAGTCTACAAACTCTCAACTGGTTGGAATACAAAGGAGAACCAGGAGCGAGTGCTATTGCGGTTTATATCTTGAAAAATGGTGTTCACTTAAAGACTGCAACAATCTCGTCTTGCGAATGGGATGATGTTTCATCATTTGAGATGCTAAAGGAGTTGGCACTTTCTTCTAGAGCTTCAGCGACATGCCAACTTGTGTTTGATTGAGTATTTGATCATTAAAAACTTGCCTTGTTATTCAATCCTTCTATCTGCTTGGACTCGTATAATTTGTCTTCACTTTCAACTCTGAAAACTTGTTTTTGGCAACAAACTTTTTGGCTTGTCATTAATATATTGTTGACAAGTAATCAATTACATATTTAATAATCGACATTTATCACCAGATATCTCCATATTTTTTGTTTCAATCTAAAATAATTCATTAATTACAAAAATAATTTCTGAACAAAAAGTTTTATTCTTTCCACGAAAATTCATGACACACAGAATTTAAATATAGAGACCACGAAAACATTTTTACTTACACCTTACTAAAGATTTTCTATTAGACTATCTTAACTAATATGCAAAAATCACAATTTTAGAAACCAAATCACAGATTGTGTAATATAAGATCATTAATTAACCTTTTAGTTAGACATAAAAAACTTCTATTTCTTTCCAATCTAACTTATTTTTTAACTACTACAAAATATTAATTATATAAATAAAAACTACGTTTAATATTTTTTATTAATTTAAAATTTGTAGAGGTTGGTGCAAAAATAGGGAACCATGGCAAAATATATCAATCGAATCCATAACCAAATTTTATTATTACTAACAGTATTAAAATGGTTAAAAGCTCATTCACTTTCTCAAAAAAAATATAGTATCTTATTAATTTATTCTTTTTGAATGCAGTTAAACTATTAGCTGAATGACAAGTATGAATTGAAATTCTTAGAATAACGAAAACTTTTTTGTTTTAAAAAAAAGAATAACGAAAACTTTTCTATTTTTTTCTTAATTATTTATTTTCTTAAAAAAATTTCTAGATTTTTTTTGAGAATTTGTTGACGGAGGTGCTCTAGGCAGCACCAAAATTATTATACAAATTTTTCGAAACGAATTTGGACAATATTATAAATCAGATTAAATTAACAGAAACTAATTTTTTTTAATATATTATAAATAATTTATTGTACTACAAAGTTAGTTGATTATTTTATTTTGTTATAGGAACTTTCTCCAAAACAAAACTGAACCGAAATTTTCAAATTGAAATAACATCTAAAAAATCTAAAAAAAATCTGAACGGTACCAAATAGCCGAATTTGACATGCTCTAGTGGAAAGTTCTGTTTGGCAATAGGGCTTATTCTATTCTTCCTCCCACTATGTGTTTGTGGCTCATAAATCCTTCACTACCACTTTCAATTACCCAAATTCCAAATCTTAAAATCTCCAGAAAAAAATGGCTCTCCGATCTGTCAAAACGCCGACTTTGATATCTCCCGCCGGCGTCGTCTCCTCTTCAATTGTCACCAAGCCTCAGTCTTTCAGATTCGCCTCTAAACCGACGGCAGTACTCGCCGTTCACAACCGCCATCAACCTATCTACGGCATCCGTTCGAATCTCAAACTCAAACCGGCTTCTTCCGCCGCGAAATTCCGGTGCTCAGCGTCGGCGCTTACGCCGCAGCTAAAAGATACGCTTGAGAAACTGGTGAATTCGGAGAAAGTTGTACTGTTCATGAAAGGAACGAGAGATTTCCCGATGTGCGGATTCTCAAACACGGTGGTGCAGATCCTGAAGAATCTGAACGTGCCTTTCGAAGATGTGAACATTCTGGAGAACGAGATGCTGAGGCAAGGACTCAAAGAGTACTCCAGTTGGCCGACTTTTCCTCAGCTTTACATCGGCGGTGAGTTTTTCGGTGGTTGTGATATCACTCTTGAGGCTTTTCAGAGTGGAGAATTGCAGGAAGTTGTGGAAAGAGCTATTTGTTCTTGAAGCTGATCAATACTTTTACTGGTTTTGATTGTCGATGCCTGGATTTGGTTTTTGTACCGATGATATTGATCTATCTCTGTCCTGAGCAAAAGTCTTCTTGATGTCTCAAAATTTTATTGCTGGTAACATAAGAGACATGTTGTATGATGGAACTAGCTATAGAACAATAGTACCACTATGTTCCTGAAACTCTATACATTACAATCTCGAGTGTCCTTATTGATTTGATCCTTGTGACATGTGCTTTTTTCTTTCATTTCTTTGGTCTGCACTTTTGTATTGTTGAGATGTTACAAGTACCAATCTTTGAAGATTCTTCCAGAGTATTATTAGACTTTGTCTCTCTGACTAGAGAGTGTCATGGGTTGTTGTGCTCATCCTTGAAGATGGGGATGAAACGAGAAACGAAGTTTAAGAGATTTAGTTCCAAGGACGCTGACCAAATTCACTAGTACAATGTATCAGAAAATTTCCTGGAAAGTTGCTGGTATGTGCTTCTTTGGAAACGAAGCTAGATCTTCACAATCACTCTACTTTAGTGCAGGGTCTAGAGAAACGAGGGTCATATGCACAATCACTCTACTTTAGTGCAGGGCTAGAGAAACGATGGTCATATGCACAATCACTCTACTCTAGTGCAGGTCATAAAGAATTGTATTAGTTTCTGAACAGCAAAAGGGTTATATGCAGCTCAAAAGTTGAATCTTTAGCTGCAAACAGAAATGAATAGAAGGCTGATTTATCCAAACCGATTTAACCTTCTTAATATATATATAATCCGGTAAAACCCGAGTAAGAAAATCCCCATCCTTAGCTAAGCAACATTTGTCAATCTAATCTCATTCAGATTCCTCCATGATGTTGCCTCCATTTGATTTTTCAAGAAGATTAAACACTCCATATTTTGAAAATCTGTGTGGTTCGAAATTTTCTTAAAATTTAGTTGGTGAATACTGAATAGTAAGGGAAGACCACACAGATTTGACTCGATTTCCTGTGATAATTTGTATATAGTTTTTTTTGGGCGCTATTAATTTTTTTTAATCTTTGCCTTCGGATAAATGGCAAAAAAGGTAAATACGTAGATTTGGTCTCTATCTGAACCACACAGAGCAGATAGATAGAAGAACATGATATAGAGAATACACGTGGCCCAATGGAAAAGCCACGCGGGCTCTGTCTAGCCAATTGCAATCTGATTTTAGATTCGCATTCTACAAAACCTTACTTATACGATCACTCTTTCACACTGACACATCCAAACACCTCTTGTTCACATCTTTCTCTTTGTGGTAAACAGAAAGGGAGAGAGAGAGAGAGAGAGATCAGAGAAACAATGGCGTCGAACTCGCTCATGAGCTGCGGCATCGCCGCCGTATACCCTTCGCTTCTTTCTTCTTCAAAGTCTAAATTCGTCTCCGCCGGAGTCTCACTCCCCAACGCCGGGAACGTCGGCCGTATCAGAATGGCCGCTCACTGGATGCCCGGCGAGCCACGACCAGCTTACCTCGACGGTTCTGCTCCTGGGTACGCAAATCACATCTCTCAACTCTGTTTCTTGCTCAAAATAGAAAACCGGACTATTAGTCTTTTAAAGTCGTCGTCGATGTTGCTCAATATGTTAGATATGCGTCAAAAGAATTGAAATCACTTTAGATGGCATTAGAGTTTTGATTGGCTGTTTAAAGCTTCAGTTTGTAAGTTATTGGGTACACATCACATGATTCACATTTCAGAAATTCGTCTGCTTTTACTCTGTTTCTTGCATACTATGAAACCCTTTGGATGTGTGTCTAGAGATTAGAAATGATTGAAACCCTTTTGATGACTTAAAGTGTCTGACTTTAAGATTGGAGGCTGTTTAAAAACTTCAAATTTTTAAGCTATTGGTTACAAAAATGTGCAGTGACTTTGGGTTTGACCCACTTGGACTTGGAGAGGTTCCAGAGAACCTTGAGAGGTACAAAGAATCAGAGCTCATCCACTGTAGATGGGCTATGCTCGCTGTTGTAAGTTTCAACAGTTACTTCAATATTCAATCAAAGGGTTTAGGTCTTTTAAGTTTTGATCTAATGGAAAAATGGTTTATGAATTGGGTGTGATATGTAGCCAGGGATTTTGGTACCAGAGGCTTTGGGATATGGAAACTGGGTTAAGGCTCAAGAATGGGCAGCATTACCTGGAGGACAAGCCACTTACTTGGGGAACCCAGTCCCGTGGGGTACTTTGCCCACAATCTTGGCTATAGAGTTCTTAGCTATTGCATTTGTCGAGCACCAGAGAAGTATGGAGAAAGACCCTGAGAAAAAGAAGTACCCGGGAGGCGCATTTGACCCTCTTGGATACTCCAAAGACCCAAAGAAGTTCGAGGAGTTGAAAGTTAAGGAGATCAAGAACGGTAAACAAACACATACGCACATCTTTACCTTTCTTGATCATTTTGTAATGAAAATGTATATCTAATGTTATGTGTTTTTCTGGTGGGTATGTCAGGGCGGCTTGCATTGTTGGCGTTTGTAGGCTTCTGTGTGCAACAATCGGCCTACCCAGGCACAGGACCATTGGAGAACCTGGCTACTCACTTGGCGGATCCATGGCACAAAAACATTGGCGATATTGTTATCCCTTTCAACTAGTGACTTGTAAAAAAAGATAGTAATATATCCTATGAGCTTTATGTGTATCCAAATTCTGTGTAATGAAAGACAGATTGTGAAACTCGTGTTTTGTCCGGTGGTCGATTGCTCGTGTGAGCTTGAATTCTATGTGGTTAAACATTTTGAATCGGTTTACGAACCGTAATGGAAGGAGAAACATTGAAGTAGTATATTAACATCAGATAAAAGTTGTCACTTGTCAAACTTTGAGCTTTAGTAAATAATCACAAATTATCAACTCCATTACAGAAGAAACATTGTAGTTGGTGTTAGTTCATGACATAATTAATATTGCTCAACTTAATCTAAATGTAACTTTCCTTTATACATGACATGATGAATACACTATTTTTTTTGTTTTACCAACTTAGATATATTATTAAAATCACATAAGACGCATGTATTAAACCTAATCTACATTTGAGTTTTAAGTTTTTAATATTTTGATGTTAACTATTTGTAAAAACGACGTACTCTATCTGATAAGAGCAATGAGAAGAAGAAGCCGATGGGGATATGTCATATACATAGATATATACCAAAGCAATACGACTAATATACAGAGTGAGGAACAAAGAAATATAAAAGAATGAGAGATGATTCTTTAGAGTATGCGACTAATATTGATTGAATGATTGAGATCTTTTGATAATATATCAAGGTTTTCAAAATATTCAATATAATATTTAACGAAATTCACCTAGAAAGTGTTCTCTTATGTGTTCGTCAACGCTAATGTGGAGATTATAGATAATGCAAATGACTACAATAGAATTATCCACAAGCAAGGATCTAGGGTATATATTAATCCGAAAATAAAGATTAGAAAAACAATTGTGATAAGAAAAACAATTGTGATAAGAAAAACAAAGAAAACAAAACAAAATTTTGTGTCTCAGTACTCTTGATTACTCCAAAGACTTCAATAAGTTCGAGGAGTTGAAAGTTAAAGAGATGACTTGGTCGATTATTTCGAGATAAAATTTGAGGAAAAATCAAGTATTGTATGTCGATTATAATATTTATGTCCTATTTTACAAGATATATTTTGATTAAATTCGCAAAAATTTTAAAACTATGAATATTTTTACTTTTTATATAAAAAATTGTTATTAAGCATTTAATTAAAAACATTCTAACAAATAACAAAAAATAGTGCAGAATATTATAGATTTGTAAATTTGAATTTTGTTTCAATCTGTTTTAATATATTTAACAAAAATGTAACTTTTAATATATAAAAAAAATTCTATTACAACATGTGACAAAACTTCTTCATTTCTCATATCCATGCAGTAAAGGATGATATTATTATTATCTTTCCTAATCACATACACGTAGGATTGAGAGAGAAAGTTGTGCTACATTATTTGTTTTCTCATATGCGTGGGGCTTGCTTCAATTTTCTGTCTCATTGACCCAAGATAGATCTCGATTGTGGTTATATATAATTTATTACTCATATACCAATAAAGTAAACACTTTAATTGTTTTTGTAATCCTACTCTATTTTTGGCTGTTATTCTTTTTTTTAAATTTATTTTTAGTTGATTTTCTTTGGCTCAAGATCTAGATTTTCCATTTACATATATATAAACCCTAAAGAAAACAAAATGAAGTTTCAATCCTCCCACCAAACTTTCTTCTGATACTTCTGCATTGAGGTAAATTCTCTTTGCTCTTTTCGTTTTTTCTGTAAATTTTCTCTTTCTCTCACGAATTTTAGCTTATCTTTAAGAAAAGATTTGGATCTAGAATGCACCTAATCTCTTTACTTTTGGATCTTTGAGACAGAACAATGTCTGAAGTTAAAAATCTTTTTTTTTTTGTTGCTTTAGATGAAGATTTGTTAATGAATATAAACGCTATGTGAAAAACTGAATCTTTTTTTTTGTGTTGCAATGAGTTTTGGTTTGTAGAGAAATGTTGATAATGTATTGTTTTTTCTTCTGCTGATCTGGTATTCTTGTTTATTGAATCCTTTTTTAGGTTTTCCACAAGCTGATTGATGAAAATGTCAATGAGGTAAAACTAAACCAACCCCTTCTTGTAACAGTTTTCATGCTTTTTCCTTTTTGGAATTTGGGTTTTAACCGGTTTCAATGTTTGTTTCCTAGCAGCTTGTGTGGAAACCTTTGATGTTGTATGCGGAGTTGAATTTGGTTTATTTCGTAAAGGAATGATCATTCCATTGAATCGAAAATGGAGCTTTTTACTGCAAATTGTCTGTCCACTGAAAACAAACCTCTTGAGCTTTCAAAATTGGTCATAGAAGAGAAAAGCTCGGTTAAAAAGAACATCGAAAGCACCCTTACACTTGTGAATCATGGTACTTTTCCACACTTCAGCTTCAGAAGATGATTGTTTTTATCAACATTTGTTATAAAAATTCAAACTTTTGTTTGGACTCTTGGTTATGTAATAATCTAAACAAGAAAGTACATCGAAATTGTTTGATTGACCATACCTCTGTTACCAGAGATTCTAACTTGTTGGTTCTTGAGCACTATCTATAAGCATCTTTCTTGATTCCAGGTGCAAAGGTGTGGCAAGAGAACAGGGAAAAATGGGTGGGAGATCAATCTCGACAAAGAAAAAAAACTGCAAAGGATCAGATTATAAGGTATTTGTTTCATCCAACTTCTTACTTCTAAGGTCATCTATCAATGGAATCATATTTCATTTCTGCAGTGTTGAATATTCTAATGGTAAGTACTCTAAGACAATCTTGAATGTGTTGTAGCTGGTCCACTACATATGAAGATCTTCTCTCAACTCATGAACCTTTCTCTGAGTCGATTCCTTTACCTGTAAGCTTAATATAATCCCATTTACCACCGAGTTATATAAAAAGAAGCTGCTGAAATCATTCTCAATACCTGAGTTTCTCATCTGATCTTCATGTAGGAGATGGTGGACTTCCTGGTTGATATTTGGTACGACGAAGGCCTTTACGATTAGAAGAATCTAACAATGCCACGGACTAGATTGACAAAGAACAAAAGAAAGAGAGATTCTATTATGTTGTGAAGTTAAAAAAACATTCGGAGTTGTATCTACAGATATGATGAACTATCTATTTGTTATATCCATATCCCTTCCGAAGAAGACTGTGACCACCTCACATACATCTTTAAAATTTATATGATTGCTAAATGAGAAGAAACAACCATTACAATTCCAAATAAGATTTTGATTTATTTTGAGCAAAATACAACATTAATGAGGACTGAGGAGAGTTGAGTTTGATCATGTCTTCAAGTTTCTTGGCATCAATCTTACATAGGAGAATTTCAAACCAGAGGAGTATCCACTACAGATTCGTTACATAAGTGGCGAAGAATATATTGAAACATCAAGAAAGCCGTTCACAAAGCTTAGCAATGGAGTCTACATCCAACGGAGACAGTATACAACATCAAACAAATGATCACAGCACATAATCTCCTTTCATTTCTTTTGCGAAAAAAATCTTAGCTTCTCTCCTTGATTGTCGTCATCCATGAATAATATCACAATCACAAAGTCAATCTAGTGATATTCTCACAGACTCAGCTAAGAATCTGTACCACTGGCCAGTTACCTTATGTACATGTATTTTCTTTTACCTCTTGTTCAGCTTAAGAAGTGAGGATTTGATTTGAGTATCTTCTTTGCTAAGCTGCGAATGTCATCTCTACTCGACTCCAATGATATTCTTACAATCTCGGTCACGCTTCCCGTTTTTTTGAAATCATTCGCATTTTCCTCTGCATCAGGAAGAGGAGATAATTATATTCGTCATGTCCCAAACCACACAAACTATTGAAAAAAGAAAGCTCGGCATGCTCTAGAGAGAAAAAGACATTTGAAATCGGCTTCAGTTGACCCAAGAGAGGCTTACCATTTTGTGCTAAATGGCAAAGCGCAAGCTCAATGTGACGTTGTGTTGATGCAGAATCAATATGTGAGTTTGAGGTCAGCCATTCAAGAGCACCCTCTTCCAGAAGAAGGGAACGTCCTTTTCTACGCCCTGCATTGAATAAGAGCCCTCAGGGAATTATAGTGATCGACTTGGCTATGTCTTTTTGAGGTATATCTGTAAGAAACTATAACGACATACAAACCTTGCATAATTTCTCGAGTTTCACACTTTGCAAAATTTGCCATCCCTCTTGCCACTTGAGCAATGATATCTATGTTTCCGGATTGCGCCATCGTGAGTAGACCCTTGATGCCTTCCTCTTCTTTCAGCAGCTTAAGAAACTTCTCTGTTATATGCAAAAACACAGCAATATATAGAGTTATACACTTACTTAGCATCCCAGCACAAAGCTTCTTCAGATATATTTGCTTCTGCACATGCTATACAGTGAACACATGCATTGATGCAGATGAATAGATGCGTTTAAAAATGTCTGATACTGGAAGTCATCAGAACGAACATTCTAAATTTCATGCTCACCGTTTCCGCACAAATTGGCAAGTGCACCAGCTACCATTCTTAGAGTCTGTGGATCATCTGTTTTGGTCACCATCTTTGATAGCAGTTGAGCACCTCCTTTATTCATTATTAGATCTTGACTCTTCTCTGCGGTTAATAAATCATATAACGGAAAGAAACCATATTATTGAAAATAATACTCTATAGCATTTATAACTTATAAGCCTAAATGGTACTGAAAAAAACATAATTTCGTTCATGCAGACAAATTATAAGCAGCATACCCATAAGGGAAGGCGAAACCTGATAAACAAGTCTATTGCTTTGTTGACAAAACACAACTTTCAAACACAAATTCTCGTAGGGCATTTATTCATAATGCAAAGTTCTAAGTGGCATCGCTTATTAATATGCTTCCATGGTCGAACTCACAATTTTTCATTCTAAATTTTATAACTTGACAGCAGAAGAGAAGCCATGGTATCAAGAACCGTCTAATGTAACTTACAGATTCAACAGTCAAGCAAATAGGCATTGTAACGAAATGAAATATCCATACCACTTCAGTCTAAATTGGTTCTGCTTCTTAGTAGTAAGTTTAACTGGTTTATGAAAAACAATATCAAAAAAATACTTGAACCAGCAATAGAAGTGGTTACCGTTCATTGCCAAATTAGCGATTGCACCAGAAGCCACTCTAAGAATTGTTGAATTTTGAGATGACTGGACAAGCATAAGCAAAGCTTCTACACCTCCTTCCTCCACAATCTTCACCTGATTAGATTCTAAACATATACAGACAGAATGCAAGTCATTTCGGTACCATGACACATGATATACATAGATGAAATCAGTATTTCAAAAACTGAGAATCCAATTGTAAAAGTAGAGGGGCATAAAAACTTGAGGCTTTTGACACATGCTGATATACGGAGAGATGAAATCACAGACCTTCAGCGGCAAGATTAGCCACCACTTTTACAGCTTGGATTTGAACTTCCAAGTCTTCAGACTTAATTAGGTGTAATATCTTCTGAACTCCAACTGAAATTGAAATAGAAACAAAGATGTCAATCGGATTATCCCACAATGAAACGAAACAGACGAATGTCTAAGCTAAGTGAGCTCAATCCATGCCTTCTTCACAAAGTCTTGCCATGGTAGCTCTTTGACCAGATAAAGATTTTTTTAACCCTTGTGATCTCTGTGAGCCTGTCAGAGCTCCAGATTCTGATGATCCTTTTGGTGGATCTTCCTTCATACGCTTTTCCTGTGGAATGAAATGGACTTAGCAAGAGCGTGCATGTGGAAAAAGGTGAAACAAGCTCATTGTAAATTCACCTCAACAACAATTTCACTTTCCCTTAAATTCTTCTTTAGTTTGGAAAGCTCACTCTCCATTTGCTTTCTCTGCTTTTCTTCCGAAAGGAGCCTTTCCTCCATATCCCGAACCTCTTCACCAAGTTTTTCCTATGTAAAAAAAAAATTACGTATATTCATCATGTTTTGAATATGACCAAATCTGAATAAGTAAGCAAACGTTTAAGGGTCACACCTTTTGGTGAAGCAGGTCTTCATAATCTAATTTCACGGTCTGGAGTTCATCTACTGTCGATTCATACATTTGTGAAAGTTCGTCTAATTTTCTCTTGAGTTCGTTTGTCTCTTCATTTTCCTGGACCCAAAACCAAGAGAAAACACAATTGGAGACAGAAAGTTCTGAAAGAGCTGAAGCACAAGATACATTTTATATAAACAATAAAGGCAAAACAAACTCATCTTCAAATTTGGAAAAGATAAAAAGACAAGAAACATAAAGCTGAAAGTTCATGCTTATTCAAATCCAGTTCCAAAGATCAGGAATAAGCCTATAACCTGTGATAATATTTGGCGATCGCTTATAATCGTTTTCATCAGTCTAAGTTGCTCTTCTGCAGAGTTAGACCGAGCATGTTCATCTTCTAATTTCTTCTGCAGCTCTGTGATTTTAGATTCATACGTGTAAGTGGTTTCCGCAAGTTCCCTTTGATATTGATAGTTGCCAATCTCTTGTTCCTATCAACACCAAAAAAATATCATTAGTTTGAAAAGAAGAATAATGCATTCAACCATAAAAAAGGGTTTAGTATTAACTAACATGAATAGACTTCTGCTGATTACTCAAAATATTTTTCATTTCGTTCAGTTGACACTCCGCGTTTGTTGACCGGGCTTGTTCATCCTCAACCCGCTGAACCAAATCCGCAATTTTTTTCTCATATACTTGACTGGCATCTGCAAGTTTTTCCTGATATGCTGAATTTTCCAGCTGTTGCTGCTACTAACAATTAAAAGGATACTGTCAGAGCCCATCAACTATACATACGCAACTCCAAAAAGGTCACTGATCAATGTATATTTGCATTGATGCCAGGCATTTAAAGAAAAACAACCACGGACTTCTGTGAGTAATTAAATAAAAATGAAACAAAAAGAGAGAGGTATTTCAACTAACAATATATGTAAGTAGTCACTGAGAGAACTACGAACAATATATGAGAGGAAGTGTACCTTGGTATTTTTCAAGTTCAATTCCAATTGTATGGCTTTGTCATGCATTAGATCACACTGATCTTTCTGCAGTTGCAAATCCTTCAATAGTTCTTTCATACGGAGCTCCAAGCGGGCATTTTCCTTCTCCAGGAACTGTAAGTCATATTCACCCCTCAAAATATAAGCACCAGATAATAGTAAGATAGGGATCTTATCAAGAAACAACAAGATAGTTTAATATCAATCATTGTACATAAACCAAAGAGTAGCCGATAATTAGAAGAGACAAAAACCTTGGACCTTGTAACCGTGTTCTTTTCTGCTTCAGCGAAAGTGTTTTCACATTCTCTCAATCTTTTCTCCAACTCGTGTTTCTCACTATTTCTTAGTTTGTTTTGTCTTTCAACTTCTGCAGTAAGATGGTCCACCTGAGTCTCAAGCTTCCGACACAAACTTTCATAATCGAATTCTTCTTTAAGCTTTACCATGTTTACTATTTTCATTGCCTGTAAGAGATAACCAAGAAGGCATTACTATAAAAAATCACTGAAAGAAATAAGACTGTTAAGTTACACAAATTTGTGTCTTTCTTTTACGGTTTTGCTAGGCCATGTATATAAGAGATTACAGGAAATACATAAAATCATGGATCAACGCTCAACGGAAATATGAAAACTGACCCTTTGTCCGAACATTATTGTGCTAGTTGTTTCTGCATGATACCGTGCAGACGGCCCAATTGTTATTATAAGTGAAGTCCTTGCAGAACCTATTTGTTCAGAGCCAAACAACCAATTCCAAAATTTAAGTAACAGGCATAAGCGTAACTCGGAAAATATGAAAATGTACAAAAAAAAGCCACGCTTATGAGTTCTATACGTTCATAGACATGTTTGTATCTTTATAAATGGCTCATGAAAAGTCTGGTCAACTTACCCCCGAAAGAATCACGAAGAAGCCTTGTTAGCTTAGAATCTCTTGTCGGTATATGAGAACTGCCTTCAGCTAATGCATTTATGCATTTTCCCAGCGATGTCAGTGAAAGATTAATGAATTTTGCCTCTTCAATCAAGTGGCCATCAGTGCCTTAAAAAGAAAATATAACTGTCATAAATTACTTGATATAACAGGAATGGTGCTTATATGAACAGTGAATAAGTTCAAACCAGATTTATTTATTCTTTCTGAGCCAGCAAGATCCACAATTAGAAGTTTGCTCTTTCTAACTCTTGGAATGCCTTTATCTCCCAAAGATTCAGGTTTTGCCTCTTTATCTCGCGAGTTAGTTCCTGTTTCAGCCTTTTCATTCATAGCCCGCCTAACATAAACCTACATAGAAGATAGATTTCACTAATCGGTAGATACAAAACATGGATTCTGTTGATGAATCAGAAACCATATAAGACCAAATATTCTAAGGGATCACACCGTTAGAATTGCATGACTACGTGAGGATTCTGTATTCATCTTTGTATTTGCTGCATGGCGGTTTGTCTCGCCGACTTGCAAAACTTGCAAGAAATGGTCTAAATCTTGAACGTTAACTACTGTCGCGCCTGGTACGGATACTTCCCCAGTCTTTCCATCCTCATTGATTGAGATGTTGTTTTTTTCAGGTGCAAGAAGATCTTGAATAGTTTCCATATAAAGCTGTGAATTACAAATATAGATGTTAGGCGTGGATCTTATGTAGAATTTCAAAATTCACAATGATGTCTCTGAATGATCAACAAGATGACCATATCCTAAGCATTCGAGTGATACTCTACATATATACAATTCTATTTCGCGATATCTGAAGATCTCCATGGAATGAAAAAGAAGCAGAAGATGTGAACTGTCACACCTGCAAATAAGAGATTTCCACAGAAACAGAAGAAGTAGAAGATGCGCTCGCAAGTATGTCCTCTAGAGCTCTAACCATGATACCACGCTCAGCTGCATCATCTTTACCAATTTTTCCTACCGTGTAGGTTTTACCGGTGCCAGTTTGACCGTAAGCCATGATTGTGCCATTGTATCCATTCAGAACACCCTGCAGATTCAATGCAGTATCGAATATCCATAAAAAAAAAATCTTAATCAGAAAATTCTAAATCAGAAAATTTTGTAACCTCGACTACAGGTTTTGCCACTCCTTCATAGACGCGTTTCTGAGAAGCTGTGTCTGTAAAGACTTCGTCAAATCTATAGGACTCAGAGTTCCAGTTGTTTTTCCTTAGCTTAAGCCGCTTTATCTGCAGAGAAAACAAAAAGAACACTTTCTAATTATCTAAAATGCCTTTGTGATATCAAATTTTTGCTCTCAAAGACTTGGGAGAGAGAGAGAGAGAGAGAGAGAGAGAGAGAGAGAGAGAGAGAGAGAGAGAGAGAGAGAGAAGCCATGGCTGCTCACCTCTGGTTGTAACTCAACAAGATCAGCAAAGTCAGCATCTGATTTAAGCTCCTCTCCATTTCGAGGTCGAACTCTTACAGAAACTCTCACCCTCCCAGGATCTGTAGAGAAGAAGAAGTACGAAAAATTCGAAATTCGATAGTTGAAGTTCCAAATTTTCACTTTCACCATATTTATAACCAAAAGTTAACAACTTTAATTTTTGGTATGAATTACAATTATCAAACCGAAGAAAGAAAATAGTGAATTAAGCAGCGACCACGTTCATATCACTACAGAAGAGAACTCCTTACAAAGCTTAATGCTTTGCCAGTTTCGTCAAGTCAATTTTGTGCATTTTGTCAAATCAAGTTATCTAATTTCAATTTCAGATATATTGAAATCAACGATTATCCCAAACAATCCATCCATTCGAAAAAAAAATCCCCAAATCCGTGAAAAAAAACTCATGATTCAAATGTAGAATCGTACGGATACACGAAGAGAGAAGGAGAGGAAAAAGAGATTAGAGGGACAGACCATTATCGTCGTCGAAGTCTTTAGACTGAGATCGGCGGACGGGAGTACCGGAGCGGCGCGTAGAAGGAGAAGAGGCGGACACGGAGGAGGAAGGTCGATCTTTAGGGCGAGAAGAGTGGTTTGTCGGAGCTATAATAGAAGTCCGAGCGGGTAAATTCAAGGAAGAAGAAGAGAGAGAAGCAGGATTGCTGGGAGGCAAGTGCTGCTGAATCCGCTCCGCCGCGTGTTTAGCCGACGATCTGACGGCGGAGGAAGAAGTCGAAGAAGAAGAAGAAGTCATAATAGTTAGCTTGTTACAAATGTACGAAAGAGAGAGAGAGAGAGGAGATTGATTCAAAGGAATGGGAATTTGAAAATTTCGTGGAGAAGTGGGAAGAGATGAAGAGAGAAGAGGGAGGCACGACTGTGACTGAAAATGGGTTCCCGCGTTCGTGGATTAGTGGGTGACGTTAAGGACCTTTCTGTCTTGTTTTATTTTTCTTATTTACACTTTGTCATTATACTTAGGATGTAATCAAAATTTTTGAGTACATCAAAAAATGTTTTGGATTCGTAATACGTTAATCAAGCTTTTTAAACTGAAGTAACATTAATAATAGGTTAGATCCTGAGTTCTAATCAAACCTATGTTTGTGGTTTTCGTTTTTATTAATAAAAAAATTGATCCTGAATATTGAATATTATTTCAATTTCGTGGCAAAATTAAAAAAATATATATCTTTAAAAAATTAGTACATAATTTAACACTTCAAATGGTAAAATGAGTTTTTTAAGATATAAAATATTTATGAAAATTCTTTTAGTGTAAATTAAAGGTTAATTGAGGTTTGATTCTCAAATGATACGATTTATACAGATTAATGAAGGTGAATTTATAAGAAATTTCCAACGTGATACAAATAGAGCGATTTGTCAGGATGTAATACATGTGAATTCCAGCTATCGTGGATCTTTGTAAAGCAGATTTAAAAAAATTATAATAAAAAAAATTTTAGACGAGATAAAAAACCTATTTGATCAGTATTATATATCTACCATAAATAAATAAAACTATTTTATATCAATTTTTTCTAAATTTTTTCTGTTGTGATCCATAAAAACATTGTGGTTGGTGAATTGAATATTTAGATTTTATATGCGATCAATATGAACATTTGACTGTAACTTGAAATACACAAGGCTTAACTAAGATTGCATTATGCAAGCAACATGTAGGATTGCATATTTATCAGAAAGACAAAATAAATATAAAAGGTTACTTCTAAACTCATGAACTCCATATAAATTAATGGAAAAAAATCCAGTCCAAATAAGCCATAAACGATTTCACATTCCGGTCAATAAGCGGGTCCAAAATATTTATGGTCCATAACTTCATATGAACAACAACAATAGAGACTGCACAGTGGATCCCAAAACTCATACATGGTCTCAACATCTCTTAACATTTTTCATAATGATTTTCCCCTTATATACGACATTTTTTTCTTTTTCTTTTGTAAATCATTAAGATCTTGCCAAAATTGTTTTGATAAACGTGGTCTTGTCTACTCAACTTGTATAAACTCCATATTTCTGGCACATGAGAGAAACACTGTGTACTAATGTCATATTTCTATCGTCTTCTTGTGATCAAGCTGAGCCAAGAATAGTAAGTAGTACTTACTTTTTCAATGCAAAAACTGAACTTTTGTTGAGTAGTTAATGTGCAACACATCTTCTTTTGTCCATATACAGACAATATTATGTAAAAATATTAACAACATTACTGAAACACAATATGCTACGACATATATGGTATATGTTAAGAAATTGATTTCATGAGCCAGTACTTCACATTATACTCGAAGTCTCGATAGTTATGGTTTATTTCATTGCGACGAGGTAAATAACTAAATCACTAACCGGATTCGAATCAAATCCGTAGTAATAATAATAGTTGGTAAAAGAAAAAATAATTGACATCTAGAGTAAGCCAAGCCCAGCTGATAAGCCCATCTGATAAGCCCACTTCCACATTACGAGGCCCATTTGGTGTTTAGACGATCTTCTCCACCGTGCTCATCCTTTGCGGTGGACTAACGTCGCGGTCGCACGGTGAAGGAAAAACAGAGAAAGCTCGAGCAGGTCGATCATCTGTGATATTCTTCCATGGCGCAGATCCCGAGCTTGGAAAATGCTGCTCTCAATCTCAAATCCATTAGGTGAGTCGATTGTTAATGCTTAGAGATAAAATTGATCGTTTCTCGTTTCCCTCTCATATGTTGCTCAATTCTAATTCAGGGAGAAGTCTCAGAGGGAGCTCGTAAACTTGCTTAAAGACGTAAGTCTCTTCACTCTTTTATATAAATTCGGGAAGTTCCAGTTTTGGTTATCGAGAATAATCAATTTCATTTTTGTTTTTTTCTCTGGGTAGAAAAAGTAAGCAATCTGCGACTTATTTATGACCAAACAAACTCCTATTAAGAATGTGAAACAAAGATCACTGCTTTTGTTTCACTTTGCTCTGAATTCTTCTCTTTCCAACGAAAATCGCATGACCGAAAATTATAAGAATGAACTTTGGAGATGATTTACCGATTCCTCAAGACTTTCTCTTTTCTCTCTCTTTGGTGCTATTGATTGTAGATTCGTGGAACTAAGTGTCTGGTTATTGATCCAAAGCTCAGCGGTTCCGTCTCATTGATCATCCAGACTTCTGCACTGAAGGTAATTTTCATGCTTCCGAACTTATTTCGTTTTTATGGAATGATTAGCTTTCAGGAAGTTTGTAGAACTGAAACGCCGTGTACTCAGCCTTGAAGATCGATTACTCTGTTTAGGAGAGGAAGATATGAGAGAATTTGTTTTCTTCTTCTAATCGTTTAGTTTTAGCATTAGTTGTGATCTGATTTTTTTACTACTTAACAGGAACTTGGTTTGGAATTGCGACATCTTTCTGAAGAACCAGTTCAGACCGAATGCACGAAAGTGGTTTATCTTGTTCGCTCTCAACTCAGTTTTATGAAATACATAGCTTCTCACATTCAGAACGATATTTCAAAAGCTATTCAGAGAGACTATTACGTTTACTTTGTTCCTCGTAGGTCAGTTGCGTGTGAGAAGGTATGTGGTTATTGCCATCCGTTAAGACTCTTTGTGGTTCAGTAGTCTTGTTTTACCACCTCTTGAATAAAGCGTGATAAATGTTCTATCCGCTATTTCAGATTCTTGAGCAGGAAAAAGTTCATAACCTGGTTACCGTGAAGGAGTTTCCCCTGTATATGGTTCCACTAGATGAGGATGTGATATCATTTGAGCTTGAGCTCTCTGAAAAAGTGTGTACAACTCTCATATGTCCAATTTGTACTTATTACTTCATGCACCATTTCCCTTGAGGCCTTAAGTTCACAACTTTCTTATTTATCTTGTTTTACTTTTTTTCTTTAATTTTTATGATAGGATTGCCTTGTGGATGGTGATGTTAGCTCACTTTGGCATGTCGCAAAAGCCATACATGAGCTCGAGGTTGGAATCTTTCCTTATTCGTTATGTTATGATCCACACAGTGCTATCTCATGGCTGACTCTTATCATAGTTTTCTTTTGGAGTTATATCGAAAGTGAGGGCAAAGGGCAAAGGATCAGTTCGTGTTGCAGATATACTTAACCGCATGCAAGTGGAGGAACCTGTCAATTCGAATGATGTAAAATTCCTGCAACGCTTTTGAGTGCTATAATACTCAGTGACTTCGCTATCTTATATTGTTGCAAATGGTTTTGTTTCCTTTTTTCATTATTTCAAATGATGCAAGTTCTATTGCAGGTGGGAAGGCCTGAAGTAGATACACTCATTCTATTGGATAGGGAGGTATTATTATCATGCGTTTTCCCGTTATATGATATCATTTAACACAAAGATGTCCTTCAAGAATTGAATGTTAGAGAGTTATTTCTGATGGACTTTTACTATTTCTGTTTCAGGTTGACATGGTTACGCCAATGTGTACCCAGTTAACTTATGAGGGACTGTTAAACGAGGTAATGCCACAAAATTTGGATACTACTTTTTTGACTAAAATAGCTTGAGTAGTTTTTTCCCGGCAGGGCACCTAGTTTGATATCTATGTTCTGAGGGAGGGATACTGTCTTCCTGTAGTTTTACTAGTACTTTGAGTCATTTTGAGTGTTTTAGCTTTCTCTTCTCATTACAAAGTCTTAGTGTGAGAGCCAAATTAGTTTCCACGGGCTTTGTCATTATCCTGCTGAGTTTATGTACTTTTCTGGAATTTGGGGAATGTCAAACAGGTAGTTTAGAACTATTTGGTTTCATTGGTTGCAATGATAACCAACAACCATACAAATTGGATTAAATTAAGCTGGTCGATTGGGTTTTCTGTGAGCTGACTCCAACCCTTATTTGAAGTTTTTGCATATCAGTAATGGAGCTGTCGAGGTCGACTCATCTGTGATGGGTTCTCAGCAGGAAGGAAAAAAGATGAAGGTTCCCCTAAATTCAAGGTTAGTTTCTTGCATCATGTATATAAATTCCTTCAACCGTATGAGACAATCTTTTATTGCACTGCTATATAATTTCTATGAGTTTTTTTATGCACGGAATAGAAATTGTGATTTTGTTGGATTGGATAAGCACACTGTTTTTTTGCTACTATTCCTGTGTATTAATTGATTATCACACATAAGCGCTCCCTAAACTGGTAGCTAGATTGGACTTTCCAAGGTACATGTTGTGTGTCTATCTATTTCTTTCATAAATTTGTTAGTACTTAGGAAATGCTAACCTAAAAACGAAAATCTGTTTACCAGCTAACACTTCCCGTTGCTTCCATTTGCTGGACACACTTGATTGTTAACTTTATTTCTTGAATGTCTGAATTTACAGTGATAAATTGTTCAAGGAGACAAGGGATCTCAACTTTGAAGTAGTTGTGCAGGTTGACCTTTGTCCTTTTGGCTTTCATTTTTTTGTGACATGGGATTCTTTTTCCTCATCTACCAGACGCAGTATGATTGCAGGTTCTACGGCAGAAGGCAACAACCATGAAGGAGGACTATACTGAAATTAATTCTGTACGTTTGTCGCTCTCTTCTCTTAGGTAGACTTGTTTTCGTGGTAAAGGTTATGGTCCATACATATTTGTGTTCAAATCTCTTAGCCATCGATCAGGAGTGTTCTTTGGCACATAAATAGCTACCATTTACCAAATTAATATAGACCATATTATGCCTTGGGAACTATCAGCCTATCCATACATTTTCCATTTAGATTGTTAGTTGGACCGAAATTTTAATGGGGTATGGTAAATCTAATGCACAGACCCAGACAGTTTCTGAGCTAAAGGACTTTGTCAAGAAGCTTAACTCATTACCAGAGATGACAGTAAGTATTGCCTTGTTTTCTTTAAGTTCCTTCTCTTTTGTCTCGCATATGGTTCAGAACACAGTTAGTTTCATTTTAACTTAATTTGTTATGATGTTTTTTTCTTTCCCAGAGGCACATACATCTTGCTCAGCACCTGACAACGTTCACGTCCAAACAGTCATTTCTTTCGCAGCTTGATATGGAACAGACACTTGTTGAGGCAGAAAGTTATGACATGTAAGTTTCTTCTTGTATTTAATACTTCCATTCAAGAATATATCATGATTCGTTCTGTTACAAGTGATGTGAAAAACATTTTACGTTGATGGCATAATGGATAAGTCTGTTATATGATTTATCATTACTAACTCGAGTTTGTTAAATACAGATGCTTTGAGTACATAGAAGAGATGATCCATAAACAGGAGCCTCTCACTAAGGTCTTACGTCTATTGGTCTTATTTTCTGTTACAAACTCAGGGTTACCAAAAAAGCAATTTGATTATATAAGGCAAGTTAAGCTACCATCAGTCATTCTATGTTATATACTTAAGTTTTCTGTTTTTTTTCTCTAATCCGGTCTTGTCTTCGTGTCTCAACGTCCAGAACGGAACTACTCCACAGTTATGGGTTTGAGCATGTGGTGTCATTGAACAACTTGGAAAAAGCAGGATTATTGAAGAAACAGGTTTGGTTATTCTTGGCTTCTTTGCGAAATGAACAATTTTCTTAGATGCTGAGGTTAAGCGAGTCTGATATTCTATGGGGTTGTTGTAATTCGTTTGGTTTCTGCAGGAGTTTAAAAGCAACTGGCAGACGGTGAAACGTACACTGAAACTTATAGTTGAAGACACAGATACGTCAAGGTAAATATTCCTTTTAGTCATGTTGTCTCCTAGTGAATACATGATGAGACGATTTTGTTTATGGGATTAAGCTTATGAAGTAGGTCGAGATGTATAGTCCAGGAAAGATGCAAACTTAATCTTGAATAAAAATATACAACCTGAAAGCTCTTTTTCCAACTACAATTTTCGAAGATACCTCTCAATATCGCTAATGCATGATCTAACTACAGCTCTGGCTGAATATTTTATTTTCGAAGCTATATCTGGTAATTTCTAAGCCCAGCTTGAAAGCTCTTTCTTGATTTGCGAATTTTGTTGATCTATGAGGACTCTCCCTTTTTCGCGACTTGCAATCCGTTTCCTCCTTGTTTGTCTATGGTATTGTAGTTTTTGTATTTATGGTTTGACGTCATCACTTTCTCACATGTTGCATTTCTGCTTCCTTTTCATGTTTTAATGGTATTTACCTACATTCACCTGAGTTGTAAAAAATACTATTCTTGTTGCAGGCCCAATGATATCGCTTATGTCTATTCTGGATATGCTCCTCTTAGCATTCGTCTTATCCAACAAGCTATTCATTCCGGATGGTTAGTATGTTCTTGGATTCTTCTAGACCAAAATATTGCCTAGGTAGCCTGTGTATTTAGCACTTTGGCTTTTATAAATAAGTATATATATAACCATGAAGAGAAAAAGTCTAGAATTATGTTCAGTTTCGATTTAAGTGAAGGGACACATATTAGAACTCGAAAGAACATTTACTAATTCACATATGAATGTTGAAAGAGTGGTGTCTTTATTATTGATGACTCAATCTACCTTACAGGCGTCCAATAGAAGACATTTTGAAGCTGTTGCCAGGACCGCATCTGGAAACTAAAAGAGTCAGTAGTTTTTACCCAATTGGAGAGAGAAAAAAATTGCTTCCAGTTTTGTTATGCTATTTTATTTCTCTTGTCGACTATACTTTCGATTGCATATATCACATTATGTACCATCTCTATGCAGAATGGATTCCCAAGTAGTCCTTCAGTTGATTCATTGCATGGAGCTTCAAATGGGTAAGTTTATATATCATTAACAATTAGTTTGCTACCACAAAAGTAGTTTCTACAAAAGGATAAAACATTGAACTATTTTAAGACATCATTACAGGGTTGCTGATGGAAGACGCTCAATTGTTCTTGTTGTCTTCATTGGAGGTGTAACATTTGCTGAAATATCTGCTCTACGGTTTCTCGCCTCTAAGGTAATTTGCAAACTTGAAGAGTTTATTATAAAAAAAACTCTTTTTTTATTTGCTCATTTTTGCTGAATCGTTCTTCAACCGCTTATTTTTCAGGAAGGAATGGCTTATGATTTAATTATTGCTACAACAAAGATCGTCAATGGCGCAGCATTGATAGAAACATTCATGGAAAAGCTAGGCTGATCCGTAACAGAGCGTCGTTATCTTTTCTCTTGAGCATGCTCGTGTGTGTTTATTTCTTTTTTTTGTCTGCCTTTGTTTGTCTTCTTCTGGATCATTTTGGTTGCAGAGTGACTGGTATTCGAATGTTGCTGGTATATATTTCAGTTTTTTTTTCTTTTTCTTGTGGTGAGGTTACAGCGTGATCTTTTTTATATACAAAATCAATAATATATTTTCTTATGCATTCACTTCAACTTCTCCGAATTAAATTTGGCTCTACTTCTCCCATATTAAGTGGACGAAACACAACTCGGTAATGCTAACGAATCACGATTGTTTCTTTGCGTTCGCATTTTCATTATTGATCAGAATGCAATAATGAGTAGAGAGTATGTTCTTATACAATTTAATAGTTTATTAAAGAGGTTTTATTGTATACACAAACCTGAGTCGAAAATTACACACTAGAACAACATCACATAAGATTCTTTAGTCAGAGTCAATCCAAAAGTTTCCTATATATATAATCTACACTGAAACAAATAAGACTCCACAAGAGCGTGGCTTTCATGGAACAGTAGATACTACTACAACACCTTCGACTTGCTGAATGAGCTCCAACAAACTCCCAGCTTTCCTCTTTGCTCTATCAGTTCCATTCTCAGTAAGTTCCTTCAAGGCAACATCTGCACCAACCTCTCTTGCTACATTCAACCTCTCCATATTCCCAATACATAGATACCAAAGTATTGCTGCAGCATTTTCCCGATTTCTCGGTGACCCCGTCCTTATAATCTCAACCAAAACCGGGATCGATTCTGCTTCAGCTATCGCTGCTTTCCCTTCTTGGTTTGTCGAAAGAATTGCCAGTATCGCCAAAGCCTCATCCACCATTCCTCCACCTGCATCTTTCAGTAATCTTGTTAGAGGAGCCACGATACCGCCTTTCACCGCCCTTGATTTATTCCCTTGGTATATGCATAGATTGAAAATGGCTGTTGCCGCATCTTTTTTTGCCTCTTCGGGTTCCTTCCTCAAGCAAGCTTATAAGGGCTTGGATAGCTCCAGCAGCACCTATTGCCACTTTGTTTTCATCTATAACAGATAAACTGAAAAGAGTAGCAGCTGCGTTCTCTCTAGCCTCCATGCTTCCGTTTTTTTAGCACCTCTACTATATCTGTTATGGCTCCTGCATCAACAATTGCTCCTTTGTTACCTTCATTTATGGAAAGATTCAGAAGCGCTGTCACAGAGTGCTCTTGAATCCGAGGATCTGATGAGGATAGAAGCTCTACAAGGAGCGGTATGGCTCCAGCTTCAGCAATACAAACTCTGTTATCCGCGTTCCTCTTGGCTAGTAACCGAAGTTCTCCAGCTGCAGCTCTTTGCTGTTCTGTAGTACCGTTGGCCAGTTTCTCTAACAAGGCAAGGACAAATGCTCGATCACAATCTGAAGAGCTGCTTCCTCCTGGTCTGGTAGTTCTGTAGCTCCCTTGATTTTGCGGAAGCTCAATACCGTTGCTCTCACACCACAGAGCGATGAGACTCTTTAACACGTAGTTAGGGGTTAATCCAGAATGCAAGAGTGTCTCCTGAGATTTCGGACAGGTTTTATGACCAGCATCGAGCCACTTCTGGATGGATGATCTTTCATATGTCTGCAAGGTCGAGAAAAACCAGCTAAAACAACAAATACACAAACGTAATTAATTAAACTCACTACAATGCACAAAGAACGTGCAAAAGCAGACCTGTCCAGTGGAGACGATAACAGGATCTTTCATCAGTTCAAGTGATATCGGACACCGAAAATACTCTGGTATAACAGGAGAACGATGTCTCGAAATGATTTTTCTGCTGGTGGATGTATCGGGTTCTGAATTTTCCATTGCTGCACAGTCTACCAGCTTTTTAAGAAGTGAGGACATCCTCTGAGAACAGTCATCGGGATCCCCGTCATATGAAAGAAAATATTCGTTAATTGCGTGTGATTCTTTCTTCAGCTCATCAATGGTACTGAGTTGGAGCTCTTGTGACAGTCTTTTGAGGATTTTAGGGTCAGGATCCATCACAATCTCTGCCATGGATAGATCATGGCTAAGCTGCAGATCATACTCTTCCCGTCTTTCTTTTGCTCTCTTGAACTGAAAATGCAGAAGTTGTACCTACAAATTCAGAGAGCCGTATCATTAAAATTCAGATTTGATTAACAGAAGAAAAATTTCCTTCCAGAATTTCAAATGTATTATTTGCAAATTATTGTCTTCCAACCCAAAAAGACCTGAATGCCTTGAGAAGTACCTGTTCTCTGACCTCCTCGGATACTTCGAACTTATCATAAGGAATCTGACTTAACGCAGCTTCTATCTCCACTGTCACGTCGTGGAACTTCTGCACAACAGAACCCCTATGGAAAATCTGCCATCAGAGAGAAGACAAACAAAACACAAAAAAAACCTCAACTTCTTGATTTCAGGTGAAATTATTGGAGACATATAGAAAGTAGTGAGCTCACACACAGATACAAGAATACATATAACAACAAATCCATACAAAACTCATCGATCACCAAGGCAATGGTAACTATGATGACATGTTTTGCAGGACATAGAAGTAAAATCAGAGGAAATGCTTGCGAATCGAATCCATGATGGCCATATAAATACATTAGGATCGCCAAGACATCGATATCGGGTCATCCCAAAAACAAGATAAACAAGACAACAACCAAATTCTGGATATCGACAAAAATATACAGCAAAACCCTAAAAACCAAATATCTTAAACCCTCGAATAGAAAACAGAGGAAATTATTAACTTTGCCAGCTACCAATGAAAATCAGGATCGAGTAATGAGTAAGTAAACCTGAAAAATTTTGCTTCCTCCATTGACAGATCGAAAAAGCTCTAAACTTGAATCAAGAGCGGTTCTCATAACTTGGAGACCTGGAATTTGTTCCTCTTTCAATCCCACATTGAGGTCTATCAATTCCTCAAAGAAAGGGCTGAGAAGCGTGATCCTACGAACAAGATCGCCTTGGATCTTCCCGAAGAAACCTTTAGAAGCGGAAAACCCAGAAATTTCCTTGACGGAGTCAACGAGTCGACTTATGAGCTCCTCGCGTGAACAATTCGCTAATTCCATCCTTAGATTTTGCTTCCTTGGAAGGTTTCAAAGGTTTTTTTGAAGAAACGAAGACGAAGAAGAAGAAGAAAATTTTGGTTTAAGAAAACAAAAATGAAATGGAGCCATTAAAGCCTTTATACACATACAAAACTGTTATGGCTAATTCCTCGCGGAATAGTCTCTCACCAACGTGACAATAAAAACACAAAGTCCAAAGCCACATTTTGTCCATTTTCAAACCGATCGTGTTAAAGTTTAATTTTTGGTTTGTTTGGTAATTAAAAGGGAAATTTGAATCTATAACAAAAAAAAACTATAATTAAGAGAATAACTATAATAATAAAAGAATAGTTAGAATATAGTGTATAATGTATATTAATATTATTTTACCTTTGTGAATAACCATAATTGAATTTTGTATTTTTTTTAAGAAAATTTTCTCTACTATAAATATGTTTTCCTCTTTCATCTTAATTATTTTCAATCTTCTAAAAACAATTATTCAAAGATTTAATTTAGCTGTTAAAAAACTTAGATTTTTTCTGTGTATAATATGTTGTGAAAATTTTAAAATAAACATATATTTCTATAAATTTTGATATGTAAGATTTGAAACTAATATCATTCTATATAAAACTTAACCCACTATATTCTATATGAAATGTAACTTTATTATATTCTATATATCAGTAAGATACAAATAAATTAGATAAAAAATTTCAGAGTTTCAGTCGGAGGTTGACCTCCTGTGAATCTCCCTCAACATACAAAACAACCCATTAAATCTACATAGCCTTACGTAGTTAGGACATTTATCAACATTTATGAAGTAATCTTCTTCCTAATAGAGTTTTCACTATTCTCAAATAGTCGTGCAATTACTGGTTCCCAAATACCAGTCTATTTTATATTAAGTGGTGTTGTTAATTTTACGTTGTACCATATAGTGTAGATGTGTTGGTGAAAGATGTATTCTATAGCATATGTCTATAGAGTTAATATTGTCCACTTTATAGGTAAATTGTTAATTTTTTCTACTTTATTATTATATAGTTAGTTTTTTCAATATTGAGCTCAATATAGTTATTTAGCCAATTCACCCTTATTAAAATCATATTTAATATTTATATTTAAGTTTATTATTTTAGCAGATGCTAATATTATGTCTAGTGTACACAAACAGAAGAAACGTTTTATTTTAGATTGGTAATCAAAAGTCAAAAACCAGTAGTCACGAACTCCTTAATACAATAATTATTGCTATCAAAAACCCGAGTATAGAGAGAGTCATCGCAGTGCAAGTAGGGTTTGAGTAGTGTATCGTCTCTACTTATTCTAGTCTTCTTTGATATAGTCAAATTATTTCTTGATTAGAGTCTATTCTTTAGAGTAGCTGCTACGTTTCTCTCTCACAGTTACATTCTCATGAAACCCAGTAAATATGTATGTATATGTGATATAATCACCATCATTGATTGCTTCATTTAATTTGGATTCATATACTTCCCAATTTCAACATCAAATCATCGCATTATACAACACACTTAAACATATATAGAAATACTGTTTAAAACATTACATGAAAAGTATGAAAAGATTAGTAGTCAGGAAAAGGGTTTTTGCTTTTCACTGAAGATGATCCAACACTCCAATCATGAAGGAAGAGAAGGACGAGGTAGCCTCTTTCCAATTTCCTATTCAGATAAATATGTACACACACTTCACAAGTTAAACATCAAAGCTGGCTTCAAAATCAATCCTTCTTTCTACACCTGAAACTATTATTCTTATCCTACTCGTTTTCCACAATTCTATGAATATTTGAAGTAGCTAGAAAAGAAAAACAGAATCAGCAACCAACGACGTCACTGCCTATCGAATTTTTTTTTCGTTCTCCAAATCCAAAGAAAACGAAAACGAATCACAGGAACTCAACAGATGCAGGTGAAAAGAGAATGGATCATAATCCTGGGGTGATAAAGAAATGCACACCTCAAACAGTTGATTTATGTTATCTGCTGTCTTGGCTGACGTCTCAATAAAGAACATGCCGTTCTTCTCTGCAAGCTCCATACCATCCTGTTAATGAATTGAGAATGTGATAGGGGTGAAGAAGCAGGGACGGTGCAAGTGACAACAAAATGTTCAAAGGAATCTAGTTGAAGAACTTTATGCAAAAACTCACCTCGGTTAGTACTTCTCTTTTTTCATGTAGATCAGCTTTGTTACCAACCAAAGCCATAACAATATCTGGGCTTCCATGCTTTTGCAGTTCCTGTTAGATTTGAAGGGTAGGGGTAAAACAACAGCACTAGATGACGTCGAGGCAGTGTGCAAATTAATGGGACAATCAGAAAGTTGGCAAGTTGTTCAACAATAACATTCCAGGTATCCTAGTATTCTATGTCAGTTTGCGTAACAAAACTGGGTTATGTTTGAATACTTTGTTTCCTCTGATGACTTTACTAATATAGTCAAGTGACTTGCCATCCTTTATGACAGCCACTTTTTTGATCAAATATGATCATGCCTGTTCTAATTACAACAAGATAGCTGCCGCATTCAAGGGGTGAGAGAAGAAATTTCTGAAACCACCAGAACATCATGGAGTTATGTTCCTTTTGAACTACATACAGTTGGGTACCTTTTTGATTGGTATTATAGTTATTCTACTTTTCCAGGGTTATATATGACTTTCTGCAAGCCAGTGTTTCAGACATTTAAATCATATGGGTCCAAGGAAATCAAATAATTTTATACACTGCTATGGTTATATAAGACTTTCTGCAAGTCAGATTTCAATAATATAGTTCAGAAGCTATTGCATGAATCCCCAAACATTTAGAAATGGAACAGCTTGAGCCACTTGAAAACATACCTTAACCCAATACTGAGCTTTTTTGAACGACTCAGGGCTTGTTATATCATACACAATAACAGCAACTCCAGCTCCACGGTAGTATAGTGGTGCAAGAGCAGAATACCTAAACAATCGAGTGGATATATATTAAGCTCTAGCGAGTATTCAAAACGTTTATTCAATAACTAAGCAACACAAATCTTCATGAAGGGTCTAACACCTTTCCTGCCCTGCTGTATCCCATATTTCAAACTTCACAGTGGTAGAGTCTTGCAAGGTTATTGTTTGGGACAAGAACGAGGCTCCAACAGTTACCTGAGAAATAACTAATAGTTTTGAGATTCAATGGCAGATAAGAATACTTTAATAGCTACACATGATATCAGAGAGTCTACTAAAGAAAAGTGTCATATGGTCAAAAAAGATGATTAGATAATAAGGAGGTTTCACTTACCTTAGATGTTGCGTCAAACTGACCACGGACAAATTGAAGGACAATACAGCTTTTACCTACACCAGAGTCTCCTAATAGAACTAACTGCATTCAAGTGAATCCAAACAAAAAATTAGCGGTCTGTTTTGCGCAAAGTTGAGACCAACTATACTACACAGGCAAATGAGCAACAAGAAGATGGGTGAAAGAAAAGGAGTTTCCAGCATAGCTCCATAAGATAGCGCAATACAGTTACTCGCTTATACTTAGCTGTGGAGAGGAGAAATTTGAGGGTTCGCTACTAATAACATTCCACCATTCTATAAACGGTGTACTCCATCCTCACTAACGAATCTAACCTAAATTATAAGAGCAAGGCCAAAGATCATCAAAAGCATGAACTTTCTTAGCTACAAAGTCCACATAGCTATCTTTACAAGTTTTATTTTCCCGTTGATAAATCTCAGGAATCAGTCAAGCAACAAACCGATCTCAACGAGATCAACATTCTTAAACAAGAGCAAAAGCTGAACACAAAACTGCACCTTCACGCGTAGATTTTTGGCATCTGCTGAAACAGCATTCTCTGAGCTGTTAAGTCCGTTTAACGCTCCAGAGTTCCTATCTGAAACACAAAACATATCATCTTCACAAATCACTAAACCGATTTGGTTTCTCCAGTTCTTCACACGGAAACCCTAAATAACGCAAATGATCATCATAATCCCCAATTACGAGAAGCTTCTAATTCAACCCCGAAGATTTCTCCTTTTCCGAAATTGGTCTCGAGGGTATTGCGAATAAGTTCCTCTCACTTATAATCGAACACCGAGGATAAATTCAACAAAATAGAGAAACAGGAAAAGGAAGAAGGCGAAAAACTTGCCTGGAAGAGAAGCAGCACATCCCATAGTTTATCCCTAAATAGGGAATTGATGAGATTATAGAGCTGAGAGATCGTATCCAAGTTTTGGGCGTTGATGGCAGCGAGTCGAAGAAGAAGAAGAAGAAGAAGAAGAAGAAGAAGAAGGATCGTCTAAATTATATTCGGTGGTTTTATCGTCCTTGACTTTGCCAACGATTATCGAGTTTTCTTTTAAAAGGCTCTTTATTTATGAAGGCGTAACCTATTTCGTATTGTATTTATGGTTTTTTTTTTCAATTTCTACGAAGTCAAACATAATTACATAATATTTCTGAAAAAAGTGAATATATCAAAAAACTTTGCTAGATGATTAGTGAAAATAGGTTTATACAGTTGTCAAAATAAAAATATTGGTGAAAATAATTTGGAGATACTATACAAGATTATATTTTGGTGTGGGATTAACTAAGTTTATCTATTATATATCAAAAAGAACAAATGGTTGTATGTTTCTTGGGATAATCATTTCATCGATCTTTATACCACTTAATATTACAAGACATTATTTTGGTCTGAACCACATAACCTGATTAAAAAGTTTGACTCGTTATTAGCCTTCACATAGAGAGTGGTGTTTTTTTGGGTCAATCCATTGAGTAATAATGTTTAGAACATAATGGCTAAGTTTGGAAAGCAATAAGAAGAATACTAACTGAGTGATAATGTTGATTTAGTTTGAAACTGTGCTTAGGTTAGTCTTTGTGTGTTAGTGATTGTGTTTTGTGTGATCATGGTTGTGATGGGGTCCATAGTCCATACGCGTACACAGTAATTGTGAAAAATGGACAATGTTGTGTTGTGTCTCTTATAAAACAACCGTAAACCATATACATATTCGCAAGAAAACGCTTAAAAAAGAAACAAATTTACAAGAACCAAGGTTGATTAATACTCTAAATAGTATAAATTTTTACATTTTTTTCTTTCTTTCATATATGATGTATGTAACAGTACGTACTGCTTAAGTACTATACACAACAATACAAACACAATAAATTAAGATATACACACATGGGTTACTCAAGAAAGAACCCAAGCATAAAGAGTTAAAAAAAAATAGGTGAGATATACATATTCATGAGATGCATCGGGCCTTCATTACTTTATGGCTTAGGAATGGCTTTCTCTGTTGTAGAACAAAGTGTTGAACCTAAAGCATGGTTGTTTATATAGCGGCTAGGAGCAGAACTGAAGCGAAATCCCTTTGGCAGACAATCATTCATCGTTCCATCGTCAAATGTTACGCTACCGCTTGTGGCAACTTTATTTAAGCTCGTGTGGCCCGGCTTATTTGATTCCATTAAGGGTCTTGATGCACTGACAAAGTTTGTTTGTGGAGAAAAAGAGATTAAAAATAAAGATAGCAGCAAGATGAAGCAAATGTAACTCGGCATTTATGTGTATGTGTGTGTGTGTGTGTGTTAAGCTATCAACCTTCGCTCTTATGTTCTTAAGCCTTGAAGGGGAAGTTATATATATAGTTCCATGTGAGTGTGTGTGTTTGCTTGTAGTATTTGTATTGACCAAGATACGTATGTGTATCCTTGCGTGGTCGTCGTTGGAGTAGAACAACTCACATATAACACTTTTTCTATAATGCTCGTGCTTCTTATAACTCCAAACCTTCTCCAAGTCAAAGTTCCACGTCTTTATTCAAACTTTTTGTTTCAACCTATTAGATTAAAAGAAAACTATTCCACTCTAAGTTTTGGCACAAAAATAATTTTTACATCAGAAATATAAATAAATTCGGAAGTTAATCATGGTTTTATCTGCAATTACATAACATAACATAACTCAGAAGTTTTTATACTAAACAAGTGTGCTTTGTGGAGATGTATGTAATTTGGGATTATCTTACGGTTAATATACATAATTACGAAACATAATATTTTCTTATTTAATTATATTATTGTACATCTATCCTATATAGTATTAAATCTTTTATTATTGTACAATAATAAAAGATTTAATACTATATAGGATAGATAATGAAAGAAATTATTTATCTCCGACGTGGATAATGAAAACGAGGGATCAAGAAATGGGAAGAGTGGTAAAATCTAATTCAATACTAAAGGCCAATCTAATTGTACACCTAATTCGATCATAAAGGCCAATCTAAAATTTTAGCACGAAGGAAAAGTCGACACGTGTTACGTCATGCTATTAGATCTTCTCTCTGGTACTACAACTACATAATCTGAGATCTAGCCATGTTAGCCAATCAGAGAACACCATGTGGATGTTAATGACACGTCAAAGTTTGTAATCTCATGTCTATTGTCGGTCCGTTTACCGGTTAGATGAGTGAGTTGTCCTTACTACCACTTGTCCCAATACCTCTATTACAAGCTTTAAATAATTAAATCTTATGCTTTTGAGATATTTTGCTCGTGAAAAAACCCCTTAAAAATCTATTTCAATTGCAGTCAAATGATTGAAACTTATTAACCTTACATGGACCTGAACATGTTGAGTCCTATGTTATTTACATTTCTAAGCTTTACTTACGAATAATCAGACATTACAATATTAAGATACAACTTCATAATAATTATAAAACATTTAGTGATGGGTATTTCATGTTTGCATGTGTCAAGCTTCTTATCAACTATTACTCAAATAAACATGAACCATCATAAATCATCAATTGATTCATAATGCACACGCAAATATCAAATAATCCCAAACAACTAAGCACGTGCTGAGTTCATCTACTTGGAAAATAATTGAAAATAGAATGCATGTGAGGATGATGAATATATTATATAGCTGGAAGCGGCAAATAAACAGAGATTAAATGTGGGCATGTTCGTTTTTGTATTTGATAACAAATATGTACATGTTCTTGAGTTGTGGGTTTGAGATACGGTTGAATCATTGCCATTCTAACATTAAGAAATGTCCAACTTATCATAAATCCATAGATCATATGAATGGTAGATTTGAATTTTTTTTCAAAACAATAACAAACAACAAAATTTGATAATTTTTACAAATTTAAGAAACTTTTGAACATCTATTTCTGATTTTATCTTTCTATTTAGTTCATTTTATTCTAAAAATATTAAGTCATAAACACCTATATTACTAGACTTTTGTTTCATAATTGATGTTCTTAAACGTTCATTAAATTTATTATCAATAATTTCATTTACAAGATATAGTAATTTTGGTCAAAGTAAGAAAGAAATCTCAGAAGAAATTTTTTTTTAGATAATTATAGTTTTATCGGTATTTAAGCCAAATTCTATTTATAAAAAACCATTCATGAATGTATTATTTTATTTAATTGCTCTTGATAGGAGTCAACAGATAAGTTGTTCTGGAAGAAAATTTGGTAATTTTATTTATTACCACTTCTGAATTTTATATATAAAATAAAATGAAAATTCAATGTTTCTTTTATTATTTACAGGTTATAATGAAAATAAATTAAAACACATCAAAATATCAATTGTTTTAAGTTGTAAAAGGATGATGCGTTAAATATTGTACCATAGTTACAACCTTAACTTAACCATAGTTAAATCTGTTATATATGAATGACTCACATTTTAACGGCTCTTTACTCATATAGTTGCCCTCGAGCGGTTTTCGTTTTGCCCTTTCACTCGCCTAGACTCCTACTTTCTGAACCAAATATTTGTCTTTTGTAATTTAAAGATTCTACTCAAAATCTAAATAACATTTATCGGATAAGGCTTTGTGAGAGAGAATGAATCACTCAGCTTCTGACCAAAGCCTCTACCTTGAGAGTGATGAAGGAGAGGACGAGAGAAAGAACATGTCCGAAGAAGAAGAAGATGAAAACTTTTCTGATTCTTCTGACGCTTACAATCAAAATCAACATCACTCTAAAGCTAGCCCATACTCAACTGCATGGCCAAAGAGTTACAGGTACTATATCATTATGATTCTCAAATTTTCAACATTTTGATTTGTATCCTAACCATTTTATGTTACTCTGTTATAATGTCTTTAGGCAATCGATTGATCTGTATGGAAGTCTACCATCTCCCAGTCCGGGCTTTCTTGGTAATTCTTCACTGTCAAGATTCGGAAGCTCTTTCTTGTCCTTAACAAGAAGACATACTCCAGAATCATTACCTGTTGTTACAAAACCTCTGTTAGTAGATGAAGAAGCACCAAAGCGTAAACGTAGCTCTCATTCTCTGCTTCCTTCGAAAGCCTCATCCATGGTGTCTCATGAAGTGGCAATCTCCAATGATAGCTCATTTGGACAAGCTGTTCTTAATGGTGAGTTTCATCAAAACTACTTGGTAATGGTAATCGTGACATTCTCTTTTAACCAAGACTTGTTTTAGTTACCTTTATTTTTGTTTTGCTTATATATATTTTTACAGAAGAAAACTTGTGAATAGTGAATAAAAAGCCATTTTGAAACCTTAAATAGAATGTTCTGAGCGATGACATAGATATACACACATGTGCAGGAGTGAATGTTCTATGTGGGGTTGGAATATTGTCAACACCATATGCTGTGAAGGAAGGAGGATGGTTGGGACTTATCATTCTCTTTGCATTTGGTATTCTTTGTTTCTACACTGGATTGCTTTTGCGTTACTGCCTCGATAGCCACCCCGACCTCCTGACCTATCCTGATATTGGCCATGCCGCTTTTGGTACCACCGGCCGAATCCTTGTCTCTGTAAGTACAACATTTCATCGATGAATATACTAAGAAACTCATCTATCCATTGTAAATTTGACGTTTATTAGATATCAGTTATGTCATATTTTATTTCTTATCTTCCTCTTTTGATTGCAGATAATACTCTATTTGGAGCTATATGTAAGTACAACTTGCAGTTCCTCCAATATTTTACTTTATATTATAGTAGCAAAGACAAAACACATTTTTTATCAAAGATAAGTACCTAATGGATCTCAAGTCGTAACAAGGGACCACATGTGGTGTAGTAGAACACCTTTGCTCAGGGTCCATAGTGTCTGCCCTCTCTCTTGTTTTATACTTGGATAAGTGGATTATTTGGTTTGAAGTATATTATGTTGTTGAAAATCATCAACACCACATATACTGAATTGCAATTGCATAGAGGACAAAAAAATTGTACAATTGCCTTGGATTCTGAATGTTCTTTTGCTATAATAAAGTTATAGACTTGATATGCTTCTATGTTCTCTCCATGCAGGCTATGAGTGTTGAATACATAATTTTGGAAAGTGACAATCTTTCATCATTATTTCCAAATGCTGCTTTGAGTATTGGAGGGTTTCATCTAGATGCCCCTCATCTATTTGCTCTGCTTACCACCATCGCTGTTCTCCCCACCGTTTGGCTTCGAGATCTCAGTATATTAAGTTACATTTCAGGTATAAAACACCTAAAGATGATTCTTTGGATCATTACATTTTATGAGTGAAACATGCGGTTTTCAGTTTGGTTCGGTTCAATTGTTTCACTTTTAACATATTTATACCATACCATAACCGAATGATTCTATCCATATACTTAATTTTGCAGCTGGAGGGGTGATTGCATCAGTTTTAGTGGTTTTATGCTTGTTTTGGATTGGTTTGGTTGATGAAGTTGGAACTCATAGCAAAGGAACTCCTCTGAACCTAGCAACATTACCGGTTTCTGTAGGACTGTATGGTTATTGTTACTCAGGACATGGTGTTTTCCCAAATATTTATACTTCAATGGCCAAACCTTCTCAATTCCCTGCGGTTCTCTTGACATGGTAAAGTCTTATAAAGACATTACAAATATTTGGAAACTCTACATTTTTTTTTCTGAAGTTTTAGATGTTTTTCATTTTTGCAGTTTTGGAATTTGTACTTTAATGTATGCGGGTGTCGCTGTTATGGGATATAGCATGTTTGGAGAATCAACAGAATCACAGTTTACTCTCAATATGCCTCAAGATTTGGTTGCATCTAAGATTGCTTTGTGGACTACAGTAAGTTTCTTTTACATCTTTCCTCTGCTTATTTCTGGTTATTACATGAAAAATGCACTATATTTGCTAGCTTGATGAGGTCTATTTGTAAGTTTTAACTTGCTTACAGAAGTTTTATTAGTGGATACAACTATAAGCTTCTTATCCTATTTTCCTCCAGCTCTGCTTATCTTTGGTTTAAAATATTGATTGCATAACACAAGACCATAAAAATTTGCTTATTTATTAACGTTTCTTTAAACCTTTTGCAGGTAGTCAATCCATTTACCAAATATCCTTTTCCAAGAAAATTCTCAGAAATGTTTTACATATTTCTGTCATTTCCACAACCTTATTCACATGTAATCTCATCAATGGAAACTGAAAAATTGTGTGGCCTTAATAGAAAGAAAGCACATATGCTTTGACATTATCTCCGGTCGCAATGAGTCTTGAGGAGTTGATACCATCAAGCCATGGTAAGTCACGTTTCTATGCAATCGTCATTAGAAGCGCATTGGCCTTCTCTACTCTGCTCGTTGGTCTTGCGATTCCCTTCTTCGGTAAGCACACTCGAAAAATCTACTAAGTGTTTATTCTTTTTGCTTTTATAGTTATTGACACTCAGAATTCTTGCAGGCCTTGTCATGTCATTGATTGGATCATTCTTGACAATGCTCATTGTAAGTTACATATAGTTTCTAGTTATGCAAGAAAATTCATATATAGTTTGCATTTTCATATGAATGTTGTGCTTATGGACACAGACGTTGATACTACCACCCGCTTGTTTCTTGAGCATCTTAAGAACAAAAGTAACCCCTACGCAGGTATGCCTTGCTCACTTATTATAACCGAATCGAATAAAAAAAACTCAAACATACATCTCTCTGAACCGGAAAGACTGAAAACTCAAATGTCCACACTGATGTCTATTAGTAGCTAATATGTATATCATTTCTTGAAAACCATTTTCTTGTGTTTGTAGGTGACGATCTGTATCTTAATTATCACAGTAGGAGCAGTATGTTCAGCTATTGGCACCTATTCAGCCCTTTCAAAGATTCTTGAGAAGTTAAACACCTAAAAATGATCACTTTCCTTTTGCCAAAAAAAATAACAATTATTTTACTCTTTGCCAAAAATGAGCATCTTGTATACAAACTGGTTTTGACGAAAGCTACAATTCTCAAACCAAGACCAATGTGCCAATCTAAGTAGAATAACAAGAATGGGCTTAAAAGATGTGTTTCAACGTCATTCTCTTGTGCTCAATCCACGGTTCAGCATCTTGCTCTATTTACTGGACATCTTTTCTCCAGCTAAATCTTCAACTGTAAGGCTAAGAGAATCCATAGATCCTTTTTTGAATTCTTCCCCACGAGCAGCCAGAAAATCCTCCACGCTCCCCGGTTCTCCAAACCAACCACAACGGTCTGCAATTAAATGTAGATTATCACAACCTTCACATCGTACCACCACAACACCCTTCTCGTATGATTCTCGGCTGGCCATCTTCATAGATCTCGTCTCACAGACCTTGCAAGTAAACACCATCATGAAGTCATGCCTCGGGTTTATTTTCAACTGGGACTTGTATTTCACGATCAGCTCCTCAGAGGCCGTCGCAGGGGAGGTGGAGGGAGCTTGGGCCAGTTCAGCAGCAGAGTTTGAAGAGTTGCAGCAATTGGTTACTGCGGCTTTACTAGCCTCACGGGCTACACAAAACTGCCTCTGTAATATTCCCCCATATGCATAATCTCTGCTGAAGAGTGACTTTGATTGCGTGAGCTTATCTGCTGAGAATATTTTCAAAAATGAGAACTGTGGAAGACCCATCAAAATGTTCTGATTGATAATTACACGCAGCTAAAACAGTCAGTACCACAACAGGCCATCATAGGAACCTCCTGGAATATTGTTTGCACCAATAATAGATCTTATATCTCAAACTCATTATGAAAACAGCATATATGTAAAAATTGGTGAACACACTTTCGAAGAAGAAAGAGAAGAGCGGTCACCATTCACTAATTGAGTGTATGCCTAACAAATCTTTTAGCCACGACAAAAAATAAAAACAGACTCAAGAACTTAATCAGTGTCTCGCTAAACTGCCAATGTTTGATATGCTCCAACACAAAGAGCTTAAATGCGCATTCATAACTTCACTTTCATTCACCTTCTCTAACTCAAAAAGGTAGTAAACGGAAAGCAAAGGCGATATTAGATGTTAAACATGTGACTACAAGTCCCATCATCACTAATGTCCCGAAGGCGAGGGCCAAGGAGGCTCCGAAAACAACACAACACCAAAATCTCCCTTATTTATACAATCTCTTTCTAGTGTATCATCAAACATCAATCCCTTAGACCCTTCTTCTTTCTCTAATCAAGTCTATTTTACGCATCTCTGCTCATCATTTTTTCAAATTCCCATGATTATTCGGTTCACTTTACGATAGCACTTCATAGGAAGTTCTCATGATTTCTCATATAAACTCACCATTTCTGTTTTGCGAAAAACATTACGGCAGGTATAAATTACAACTCCTGTAATCCTACGAAGCAATTTTTTTATTGACAATCGAGCTTCGAAATCTCTAACGCACGAATTTTTGTAATATGTCATGCTCTAACTTTCACAAAGGAAACACAATGAAAATCCACTTTTCCCCATCGAACAAGTACTACTTCTCATGAAACAGAGCAAATTCAAATAAAATTACGATCATCACGACTAATCGGGTAGGAAGATTGGAAAAATAAAGCAAGTTGAAAAGAAAAAGATGTTACCTTGAAATAAAGGAATCCGAGTTTGTTGGTTAGTGAGGTAGAGAGATACAGCGCGTCTCAAACTAAGGAACCTAGAGGCCATTGAAGAGACCTGGGTTGTTCTTCGGCGACAAGTTGAGAAAGAGAGGAACTCGAAGCTTCTAATTTGGCGAAATTTTGGAAATGGCGAAGAATAAAAGCCTTAGCTTTATGTGAATTTATTAGAGTAGTTTTGCGTTGTGGTCAAGTAAAAAACCTAAAAAAACCCAGAAACCCCAGTTCGGTGTATCTTCCTACTTGGGCTCCATCGGACCGAACATGTTGCGGTTCGAACCAATTAGCCATAGGCCCACAGTTAAACCGGCCTTTTTTCCTTGTGCCAGTACTACTGACCTACTTGAGAAAGAAAAAAATGTTTTTAAAATTACAATTCCCAAATAGAAAATTTTGCTAAGCAGGAGATTAGTGACTGACTAAAAACCTTAGCTAGAAAAATATATAAAATCTTAGTTGAAATGAAATTCTTGACGAAAATAATGAAAATTAAACTAAACGACAAAACAAAAAATGCAGTATGTCAACGAACAAAGATATCAAAAGCATCCTAAATAACTTGGAACAAACTAAAATCCAAGTACCTATTTTACAACGTTGTTATATGAAAATGTTGTCTATAATTTTACGATTATCTCTTGCCAACCAATCTGTATAGGAAATGTTTATGTTCTCGTCTTAAGTTTTATAAATGTCATAAAAATACTATTTTTATAAACGTTTATAAAAATTTAAATTTATAAAGACTTATAAAACATATTTATAAAATTATAATCATGTTTAAAACTTTAAAATATTTTTTATAAAATATATTTTATAAACATGTTTTTATATATCTTTATACATCCAAAATTTGTGATATTTATAAAAAAATGTCTATTAAATTTTTAAAAAATGATATCAATGGTATTTTAAAAAATTTCTAAAAAGTATGATATCTACGGTTGAGTTTAAATGTGAATGATGATGTTTACTTGTATTTCATATGAAAGATGATTAAGATCTTGCTTTCGGTTTTGAAAAAGAAGTCGGTTGAATGGAGAGATTAGCTTGTCGATTTGACTTGTGGTGCCGAACCTATTTTCAACATGTGTTTCGAAAAATGCGCATGGAAGACAAAGTTGTTAAGCTCCTCTATGATGAGCCACTTAATTTGACCTCTCCATGCGTCTTGTCCCTCACTTTCCAATCCAATACTCCATGTGCCAACACTATTAGTGACGATACCTTCCAAACTACACGGCAACACAACAAAGTTTGATAGGAACAACAATCATTTTCTTTGCGTACGTAAGCATGTTTTTTTTTCTTTTGCACAATTTTCAGCTCTCATCAAAATCAGAAGAGTTACCAAATTTTTTGTTTAAACACTTATTTTATTACTCTTTTATAAATTATAAAAATTATAACATCGACGATTTTATTATTAACAAATAATCTACGTTGAATTACCAATTTTTCTATATGTATTTTGTTGTTTTTAATAAATATTAGTTAAGCTTGTGGCTCCTATATCAAAAGGAAAGAAACTTAAAACTCAGTTGTTTTAAATAAAAAGATTTGCATTCGTATGGATACTTAAATCGTTTGTAATTTTTTTCATCAGTACATTTTTAGTTTTTTTTCATCAGTGTAGAGATAAAAACATGATTTAGAAATTGGCAAACAAAAACAAGATACTTGCTAAAACACTAAAATATAGTATTTTCTTAAACAAGCTTTAATCTTCCACGTGTAGATTCAGGGAGACATTTATACTCTCACGTGGAAAGTTGATAATACATAATTCAGAAAACTAGCAAAATATAGAGCAATATAAATTTAAGGAGTAGACATAGATATAAGAGAAGTAGCATTTTAAAGTTGCCCCCACAAGTCACACTCAAAATATCTCCTCACCAAAGCTAGAAATTAGATACTACACGTCGCTAGGATCCAACCATCTACATTACATGCATAAAAAGCCGCTCTTTATTGCCTTCTCGTTGCTCTCTTTGATACTTGAGGACTATCGAAGTTAAACGTGAGACTGGCTCCTGAAAGACCCGAGAGCCTTCACCGCACCAGCCCTCAACACGAACTGATGGTAGAAAGCCGCAATGGCTGCACCCGCAAACGGACCCACCCAAAATATCCACTGTAATAATAGAACAACGTTAATAAGAAAACCTTGTAGTAAGGTTATAGCAAAGACGAAGAAGTAAATATTCTAGATAATAGTAATACGAACATGATGGTCCCAAGCTTGGTCCTTGTTGTAGATTATAGCAGCTCCGAGACTTCTTGCAGGGTTAATGCCAGTGCCTGTGATTGGGATTGTAGCTAAGTGAACTATGAATACCGCAAATCCAATTGGCAATGGAGCCAATACCTTCAGTTACCACAACATCAACAACAACAAAAGATATATGTTATTACTAAATCACGAGACAAATAGAGTAAGAGACTCCAAATATTATAAATATAGTTATGTTTCAGAGAAGGATACGTGGTTGCTAATGGACCTTGGGACCAATTACAAATAAAGGACAGATTCATACATGATGGAGATAGGCGTGAAAGACAAAAAGTTTAGATGATCAATGTCTTTTTTTGTCGTTTGTTATAATGGAGAATCTAGAAACTAGGCTGGCAAAACATACATAAGATCTGGTTCGATCTGGCTTTGATCCGATATAAAAAAACCAATATCATAATATACATAAGAGCATCTCCATCCATCGGATGTAAGAGAAATTCTCAAAAATTAATCTAATATATAAATAATAATTAAATATTGTATGGAGTTCTTAAAACATTAGAAACTTATTTAAAAGTATTTCAAATGAGAAACTATTGAGTGAGTTTCTCATGTTTTAAGAACCCTAATCAATATTTAACTATTATTTCTATTATATTAATTTTTGAGAAACCCAATCAGATACTATGGATGGAGATGCTCTAAGTTTACAGAGCAAAACATATACTAACTATAATGTAATATACAAATTCACAATACTAAAATTCGAAACCGGATAAGCACATCGGATAACCGGTTGGCTATCGGGAATTTATCAAGTACACGAACACCGGTTACCCGAATCACAGAATTATCGATCAAAACAAAAACAGAGATCTCGAATATCAATCAACGAAGAAAAACATGACATCCGTGTCCACCACACCCATTAAATGCATATTATTCTACTCTAAGGCAGATTAATACTTTGGTACGACATCGTTTTAATAATATCATATTGGGCTGTGTTAGCCGTATAGGACACGGATATTCTACGTTTTCCATTAATGCGATGAATTTCGAAATTATCTAACCACAAAGACTAATTTTTTTTTTAATCTCATTCTCATAACTAGTTAATCAAAGCGGAGATAGTGAGCTTACAGGGACGTGAGAGTCACGCGCACTCCTCTTGGGGTCAGTGGCGGAGAAGACGGTGTAGACTAAGACGAATGTACCGATGATCTCGGCGGCAACACCGGTGCCAACGCTGTAACCGTCGGCGAGACCGTTTGCGCCGCCACCATAACGGGTGTAGTAAGAAGACTGGAAGGACTTAACCAAAGCCACACCGCAAATTGCACCGAGGCACTGAGCCACCATGTACATCACTGCTCTCACCAACGTCACTTTACGAGCCAAGAACAGCCCAAACGTCACCGCCGGATTAATATGCCCACCTATATCATTAAATTAAGTCGAACCAAAACATTGTCGTGAGCCTAAAAAACAAACTAAACCGAATTTTATTACAAATGAATGTAGTAGCATTGTTTGGTATATTTTTAAAAAATGAACTAAATTTTCAGCATAACAAAACCTGAAAATTCACTAAACTCATTTAAACTAAAATATATATATGAAAAATATATTTGACTATAATTTTTTTAAAAATTATCTCATATTTTTATCCGAAGAGATTTTTAACGAAAAAATCATTAAGAACAGAAAAAAAACGGAATCAAACCAAACCGACTTCATGCTCTGTTCCCAAGCGAAAGATTTCGATATAAAATTCTCAGCTAATGTGAAGTAAGTTGAGACAGCAAAAGTTATGTTCTGAGCTGAAAAAGTGAGCTAGTTTATGAGTAAATCCATGAAACTAAGTAAAACACAACTAAGAACTAATTAGAGAAAGTGAGGAACTGACCAGAGATTCCAGCAGTGCAGTAGACGAGGATGAAGATCATGCCACCAAAGGCCCAAGCGATGCCGAGGACTCCAACACCTGCACACTGGTCCGGATTAAGGGTTGGATCGGTCTGGCTCTTGTAACCAATGACAGTCATAACGGTGACGTAGAGGAAGAGCAGAGTGGCTATGAACTCAGCGATGAGAGCTCTGTAGAAAGACCACTTCCCAAGCTCAGCAGCGTCGAACAGAGGCTCAGGCGGTGGGTCTTGATAGTCTTTTCCGGAGAAGGATCTCTTCTCTCCGACCACTTCCTTCGTCATTGTTCTTCTTCTTCACCAAACTTAAGAGAGAGATTGAGAGAATTGATATGGTAAGATTGTGAGTCGGTGAAGGGTATTTATGGGCAGTTGTGACGAGGCTTAGGCCTCTGTTTTGTTTATTTTTTGGTTGTTATTATTATTAAGATCATTTTTTAAAGGTTTTAGAATGATGGCAACGAACGAAGCTGATTAATTTGCTGTAGAGTAGACTGTTTTTTTTAATAGCAATTATTTTTCAGTTTGGTGTTTAGTGGAATGGACAAACAATGTATTGGCTAATGCAAGAGACATTATGAAGAAACAATACACGATTCAGCAAAACATTAGTCGGTTTCGTTCGTTATCACGTACCACCATTCAAAATCTAAGATAACTAGTTTAGTAACTAAGTTTATTTTAGAAAGAGACTTGTTATTTTCGTGACTATCCAAAAAACAAATGAAATTTCATTTTATCACGAAATAACGTAATTTTATTTACAAGTTTCTATTTTTACAATACGTAAGAAAGGTGGTCTTTTCATAATTATTTTTTTCGTAATTAACTTTTTTTGGCTTTCTGATTTCTGAAGTATCGTAATTACATATTAATCGTTTCAAATGGTTAGCATGCTATAGCCAGACCAGCTAGGTGTATAGGAAAAAATGACCCAACCCAACTCCAATAAAACATGACCACAAATGATGTTTTCCAACGAAACATGTGACATGTACCAGATTAGCGATTATTATAATTAAATTATTATAAACCCTATTATATTACATCCCAACCTTTTCAAACTATTTTCGACATTTATACTATTTTAATCTAGGAAAAAACAAATCAAATTGTTCGCTACAAAACAGTGAAATGTTATTTTTTAACAACGGTATCAAAACACGTATCTATTTCATTAATGATTAAACTAAAGTTTGACGGGAACTCTTAGTGTGGTGGTTGCACTTCAAGCTCTCACAATCATGGTCCAAACCTGACTTTATTAACAATGAAATCAAAAATGTTGTAAGAAAAAAAGAAGTTACGAAAGTCATCTTGCATATACAAAATTTTACAAAATCCAACAGTCAATTATCCATAGATTATACATTTTGTTTCTGATATTCTTTTTTCTTAAGTGTATGGTTGATGTAATTAACCCAAAATAATAATTGGATGAATAATCCAATATAGACATGGGGAGAGACAAAATATAGATAAAATATTTGTGATGACTGTTAAGATTCCAAACTTATAATAGATAGATTGCTGAATCGGCAGATTAGATATGAGCGGCAAATAAAACGTTACTTTTATTTTTAACGAAACACTTTAGAGTTATCAGTTTACAGATGTAATTTTTTGTTGATAGTTGCATAGCAAAAGTATATAGTAGCAAACCTTAAATAATACAGAATTCTCCAATTAGCTGTTTCAAAAAAAAAAGTTGTGTGCTATAAGACTAGGTGGACCATATATTCGAGAGCTTCATGCCGACTTTTTAGTTGATATATAAAGATAAAAAGAGCTTCTAGAATCTTAAATTTTGGATGCTTATTCAAAATTGGCATGCCCTCTCCCACTTTGTAACTTTTAGAATCTTGTTAAGAAACAAAAAAAATTGTAGCATAGACATTGGTGAATTTCCATTTCTATTTTAGAAAAATATATTGAAATATGAATGATAATATTTATAGTCTATCTGGTCCGTTATTTAATTTAAATGCGTCCTAAAAAATTATATATTTATATCAAAATATAATCACCAAACATAACAATCAAATGGACGAGAACCTGTCTTATTGATTGAGGTTATGCATCAAATTTCATCTACTGTGTTTTTTTATGTTGATCACTGTTTATATTTGAAGTGTTTGCATAAGTTTTTTCTAAAGATTCATGTGGTTATCAACGAAGAAAAATACACATGTTCAAACTAGAGAGGACGGCGCCGTGTGGGTAAGGTGGGTTCTTATCATTCACCGACCCAACTTGACTTTGCAGCTTTGCCATGTTTTGTTTTTGTTCGTTTTAAACTTTTTTTTTATTCTTCTTGCCAACAAATTTTTAATTAGGTTTAACGTGTCCCCTATGTATTGCTTTTTTTTTCTAACATTTTAGCCATTTTCTTTATCCTATTTTAATCTTTTAACTACTAACTTTAACTTTCCTAATAGTGAACTTCTGTAGTTTTGCTGTCCACTTGCGAATAGGTTCATGAGCACCACAACATTTTAGCCATATAAGATCTTTTAAAAATTAAGATTTTAAACATAATCAAACTTAATTACTTAGTAGATGATTCATACTTTTATTGTACTAAAAAGAATATTTATATTGTTAATCCCGCAAGTATGTGCGGATATTCATCTAGGTATACATAATTAAAATTTAAAACCAATGTAACATCATAAGTCACTTGGCACTGAGATAACTAGAAATTATTGACATATATAGTCACTCATACATCTAAACCCTTTCAACACACTACCAACTAATGGAACTTCAATGAACTTATCTTGACTCTTATTGTACGCCATAACCTTGTCTTGTCCATTTCTTTTACCTTTCACCACTAAGAAGACTTCATCGTTTCTTGCTATGCACGCAAACCCAACGTCAAAACTTTTGAATTCTTTCATATGTTTATTCATATTGATCCACGGGCTGCTATGCCATTTAATGATCTTCTTGTCACCATCTTTTTGACGCCATACGCAAATGTCATTCTTAATACATGGGTAATGATCGATAATGTAAATCTCTCCCCTTAAAACCCCTAACCATGAATTGTATTTCAGCTTGCAGATAATGGGAAATTCGATTTCCCGATACTCTTCGTTGGCATAATCGAAAACACAGGATGGTCGTTTCCTTACTGGAGTTCTTGATGTGGGATCGGTCTGCTATCCAATACATACAATTGTCCACGACAGCACCGGTCCGGTCTTTGAATTTGCAATCAAGAGAAGTATCCAACGGTACGCTTTCTCTCCAAGAACTTTCTTTCAAAGTATAGATATAGGTTTTGTGATCGACTATCGTCACGATCTTGTAATCATCAGAAACCTTGTCGTATCCGAATCCCAAAGGATTCTTGGTTTGACCCGGTTTAACCATCGGTACGATCTTGATTACTTCTTTGGAAACTGGATTCCAAATCGCTAGGTCATTGTTGCCTTTTAGGGTGAGACACATGATCCCACGGCAATGAAGAATACAGACCGGTTCGGTTCGGTCCGGTAATGTAAAGGGCAAGTCGAGCTTCAACGACGTATTTTGGTTGAGGTCGAGAAGGTATAAACCATCTTCGTGCAATGAAATGAGATGTGATGATTGTTGTTTTGACATAGAGAAATTGATCAAAGCAAATATATTTTGGTGAAAATCGGGAAAATGGATAGATCTTATGCTTATGATTTGTATGAACAAGCTAAGTCCTTTTATAGAAGAGCCTGCTCATATTTACTTAATGCTATAGTTATTGCTTCATAATTGTTTTTAGATTCGGAACACTAAATTTGATTTGATATTAGGGAAAATTAATCAAAACAGATATCTTTTTATGAGAATTGAATTAAAAAGATTGATGTTATCATTAAGACTATATATGAACATTAACAACAAGTCTTTTTGTAGAATATTTATTTTATTAATGATATTCAGAGAGCCTGCTTATACAGTTAATCCTTTAATTATTGCTTCATAATTGTTTTTGGATTCGGAAAGTTAGCTTTCATCTTCTCTTACACTGCCACATATACAAAATTTAATCTCTAAAAATCAGCCAAATCAAAACATTGATAGCTAAAAATTAACTATTTCATTGATTTGTTACTCTTTGTTTGTCAATTCCACCCTGTTTTTTGGCGGGCCCTACCAAGAGAGACGTATCGTATTATTTGTACATGAGAGAACAAAGGGAAAATTTTCGTGGGCCGATACTGGGTTGGGCCTTATAATGTCTAACCCACCCGAACACAACCAAGACAAATGTTTTGGGACCATGAAAACACACGACGTCGTGTTGAGTTGTTGCGAAGTTCTCGAGGAAACTTGAGAGATGGTGTTAAGTGAAAGTGATTAAACCATGCTTAAACCAAAAACATGAATAACATCTTTTGAATATCCGAAACATTCAAAATAAAAATCGAAAGAAGAAATTTGATGATTAAAAATAAAATAATTCAAACTAAAAACATAGAAGAGATAAACATAAAGTAAGCAATTGGTTAACGAATAAGAATATGACTTCTATATATGTAGTGTGTTAGGCTAAGACCCAACTCGACCATTAAAATACCTAATAAAAGACACTCACAGAAAAATAAAACAAAATTAAATTAAATCAAAAGACAAAAGAGAAGAAAAATATTTAGTAAAATCATTAATATCGTGAATGAAGGAAGATATGTTGTCCAATCGTGTTCTTTAGTTGTGCATCGGCGAATATCAAAGTGTCCCTTATTTTGTCCAATACTTATCAGACGATTCTAAATTTCCAAATTATCTATATGATTTTAAAATAAAAATATGAGGACAAAAATAAAAATGCTGATTTTTTTTTAATAATTATGAAAGACAAAGAGATGAAGAAATCCAAGAGAAAATGTAATATGAAATGAGTAATTTTCAAAAGGTTTGTAAATTATGAAAAACTCTAACTTAAATTGGCATCATTGATTGATGGATTCACATAAAAGCTCGACTGTGAAGTCGTTGTGATGAAAATATATTGGTTGTTACTCTATCACTCATCTCCATTTAATTTACATTATTGCTTATATTAAACGCAACACTAACTTAACCATATCCAAAGTTTACCACACAAAAAAAACAGTGACTTAACCATAACCTTTAAAAGAAAAATAAACTTAACCATTACATAAATACAATATAAATCGATCGTGTTCTATCTATTGATCTATAACATGTATTTTTAGCTTGTTGGGAAGAAAATCATGTATTTAGCTTTATATAATAAGATGTAGTTTCAAGGGTAGGGAAATAATCTAATAATTAACAATTTATAACATTGGATTTTAACAAAAAATAAAATAAAATAAACCTTTAGCTAAACAAATCAACTACAAAAAGAATCCTCACAATAAAATACAAAGAATTTGAAAGAAGAAAAGAAGGAGAGGAAGATTTAATGTAAAACTCAACAACACCTAACTTTCTCTAATGTCTTCAAAATCTCCTGCTCTTACCCAACTTACTCTTCCTTTGTTTCAAGAGTTTTGTCCATTCACACTACGAATACAAAATACAAACACAATCAATTCTCATCTAACTCTTGATCCCCTCCAATTGATTGCTTCTCTTCATTTCATCTCTTCTAAAAGCTAACACTTTTCTGCTCACTGACTCTTTCCTACTCCTCGCAACTCTAATCACTTCAACGCTTGGAAACTGAATCATCTTTCTTGGTTTTAGTCTACGCCAATGTAGGCACTGTTGGGAATCAGGTCTTGCAGATCATTCTCTTCTGTTGCGTAGCTACCATCGCTGCATCTCTTGTTTCTCATTTCAGCCACCTTCTTGTGGGAGTTTGAGTGAAGAGCTGGAGTGAATGTTGGACTAGCAGCTGGACGGTACTCGGGGAAAAGCCGTCCTGATTTGTAACGCACGCCGCACGCGTTGCAAAGCGTCTTTGGACCCATAGGCCCAAGTCTCCACTGCGGAGTCTTGGTGACCTCACAATGCATACATTTCCTAACAGGATTTTGCTCTGAAGAATAAGAATCGACGTTGTTGTTTCCATTCACTTCAAGATCAATCCCCGAAGAAGAAGAGGAAGAAGTAACCTTGGCCTTCTTCTTCTTCTTCTTAGTGATCATCTTGCTGTGGTCAGAGAGAAACTGCTTTGGTATTCTAATGATGAGGCGCGAATCCGCACCACAAACATTGTCTTTGACTCTATCCTTCTCCTGGACCGGTGGACGAGGGCGTTTTGTGCGTGGACGACCGTGCTTTCCAGGGAGGACAAGTGAGGTTGTGTTGGTCGTTTGAGACGATGAAGAGCTGCTTTCAAGAACCGACACTGGACTTGAGCTCCTGAATAGGCTATGAGACGACGATGAATCAGTGTTTGTGGAAAACGAATCTTCCTTCTTCTCAACCAATGATTCCTCTACAACGCTTGGTGGCCTTTCCACCTTCACAATATCTTCAAACTGCAAATTTTCCAAAAACAAAACATAAACATTGTTAGGACAAGAAAGAGTGCTTCTGTTAGCCGGATTAACAACATAAAGACAAATAATAGCGGGAAAAATAACTTAATTTATAACTAAAAACCACCAAAAACGACATAATTTTATACACAGCATAGTTTAGTTATGTATTGTGTGAACTGACCGGAACATAGAGCTCAGGAGATGAGTCAGAGTTTGTGTTGGAAGAGAAGAGAGGATCAGAAGCGGCGGGCCACGTGTCGTGATGAGAGGTCCAGATGTTAGGGAAAGAGTCGGAGTCACCGATGGCGAAACCGACATCGATATCACCACCGGGAAAATCAATGAGGTCGTCCATGTTGTCAAAGAAGTTGCCACAATCAAGATCCTCCGGGAAGCTTTGTCCAATCATCTTCTTTTACTACAATTTTAGCAAATGTATAGCTGGAGAAAGAAAAAACAAACTTTGATAATTAAGATCAAATAAAAATGAGAGATGGGAGTAATGTAATGAATTGATGATATATAGATAGAAAATGACAAGAGTTTGAACAGAAGGAAGTTTCTCAAAAGTTTTTAAAAAATTTTGAACCAAATTTTGGAACCACCTTAAAAAATCAAAATTTTGAAAATGAACATGCTTTGGCCCACCTTTTTTGTATTTTTTTTTGTTTTTGTTTTGGGGTTACAGTAATAATGAGGACCATTGTAAACACAAATTGAATTGCAATTAGACTCAATGGCTCTAAAAAAGTCAAAAGTCACCGTTAATTAAGCATTCTTGATTTTCTATCTATCTTTCTAGAATTCTTGTATGTAACACACAAACACAGAAAAAAAAAGAACACACTTTTCTCAGATACCAAAACAGAGTGTTAACAGAGGAAGAAAAACAGAGTTACCCAAATCAGAAAATCACACCACCGACACTTCATTAACTCAGCAAAACCCAAATTTTGAACAACACATGTTCCTAAAATCCCATTTCACAACCAAGAATTCACAAGAAAAGCCAAAAAGCAAAATCAAGAATGGGAGTGTGAAACAGAGTCAGAGAGGGAATTCGAACCTCTGTTTGTTCGTAGTGGTGTGCAGATCGTATGAGAAAGAGAGAGAGAGAAAGAGAATCAAATTTAGAGAGAGAAGAGAAGAGAGAGATTGCTTAGAAAGGAAAAAAAAGGAGTAGGAGTGGGGAGAAGTGAAGAGTGATTGATTGGGAAAAAAAATGGGTGAGTAATGGAGAGCAATAGCTTCTCTTATTATTATAAAGAGTTAGGTGTGAGAAACACTTCTTCTTCTTCTTCCTCCTCTCTCTCTCTTCTCTTTTGCTGCTAGCTGTATTTTACCATTCCTTACCCTGTCTTCATGTGGAAGTCTCTTTCCCTCTCTCTCTACTAAAAAAACAATTTCAATTAAAAAAATAAACATCTTAATCTCACCTCCCTCATGTGGGTTCCATTTTCTCATTGAGACTTTACCAAAGATGATTTAATTCACAAATCTTCTTTGCTTAGCTGTTCAAAAAGTTATATTTGTTTTAAAAGCAACGGTTTTAAGTAAAAAATAAAAATAAAAATGGTTTAAACTAAAGTTACACTTTCTATTTTTTTTAATTATAATTCAATAAAGGTTATTTATGTGTTAAATACGGGATCATATTGTCATAAAAGCAAAAAGAATTATCATTTAAGTAAAGAGTTGACGTAATTAGAAGATACATGAAGTGAATATAGACTTTTATTATTTTTTAGATGAAAAACAAAAAAAAAGAGAAATTTCTAAAAATTATAACGCGCATAAAGCTGTAGTTATGGTTTTGCTCCTACCGTATGTATAATACATAAGAAAAGTCAATGAGATAATGGGAAGGTGAAATGGCACGAAGCAAATATACGACGTTTACGCGTACATGTAATTCCAATTTTATATTATAATTTTTTTTCTATTTCTTAGTTTCTTCCCATTGTTTATGCCATAAATTACGTGTTGCAAAGTAAAAGTAGAGACTTTTTCTAAATACCGTATTACATTTTCTTTTGGGTTAGACGTTCACATTAAAACAATATTATTTTTCTTTTTATTTATTTTTATTACCACAAAAAAATAAAAGCATCTACGTTTTCAAGGGATATACAGTAGACTATCGTGATTACAGTAATAAATATTTTCTTGTAGCTGTTTAAATGTATGTAGCATTACTTTTGTTTGACATCTAAAATTACTTCATCTTGTTAACATATTTACTCTATCAATAAAATTTCCTCAGATGTTTCCTAAATTAATTAACTTAATAACTAATTGAGCATATCAACTGAAATGTTAGCAAATTGAATTGGATCTTTTACCTATTTTTGTTCATTAGTTAGCTAAAAAAAGCAGGTAATATATAGATGGCCTAAAGTAAACCCTATAAATGAAGGATTGATCTAATCATTTTCATCAGGTAGATATCATCATAAGGATTTATTTCTAAGTTTCTAGTCTTACTGAACAATGATGATAACAAATTATATAAATAAACGGAAAAAAACTTAATAGGTTAGCAAAAAATAACTTAATATAGTGGAGTCACCAAAAATTGAAGACACAATGAATCCAAAGCCACGAACTATACATTCTTAGACATATATATCCAATGAGATTTTATTTGAGATTATCTTCCATATCACCATTTTCTTAAGCTAACTTCAACCATACTCTTAGTTTCGTTACTTCAAGTACACTCTTTCCTAAAGAAATAATAAAATTATAATAGCATGATCTACCAATTTTATTTAATGCTGATTTTCGAAGGCTCTACTTTTCCGCTTTCTTTCTTTTTTAGTTTTCATTTTGCAGTAACTAACTTGGACTTCACTCCATTCACGGTCACTTTCTTCTAAAAGACTTCTCTCCATTACTCTGTAAATGACAAAATCTATATCAAGAAAGTGTTTATATATATGTATTTTTATATATATAAGAACATGTACTATGTATATTTATCTATCACATCTCGTCAATGGTTGTCTGTTGAGACTGAGATCACTTCATGCATAATAGCAAAATAATAAGATTTTTATTTATTCAAATCCATGCATATTATACAATTGAAAAGTTACAACATAAGCATATGGTTGGGAACAGAGCCGGCTTTGACATTGAGAAAACCGCAAGCTACAAAGAAAAAATAGGCTGTTTTATATGTTTTTTTGGAAAAATGGCCGGTTTACTTTATAAATTTTGTTTGGGCTCAGAACCGGCCCTGATTGAAAATTGGGACCAAAATGTTCGTATAACTTCCGGCACAAAAAGAAAAAGCTTTCTCTCATATTAATCTTAAATTGATTAAGACATGTCAACAAATATTGATTAAAACGAGTAGATTTGTTTACAAAACGCTAGTTTCTATAACTAAATGATTTTTGGTTCTAATAAAATAAAAAACACAAACGCATGTACGAATAATTAGGTAAGTGGTTTACGAAACGCCATATCGATGAGTGTGGTAAGACTTGTGCATTAAACCTGAATATCTTTATCATATAATAAATAGAAATAGTTTCAATCCAAATTTATTGTAGAATTAATATCTCAATCTTACATTACCCTAGTTATTTGCTTTGTATTTAGAAAAGGCTACACTCCTCAAAAGATTTCTTTCTATGATCTCAATAAGTACATAACTAAATAAAGTTACACTTAGATGTATCCATATCAAATAAAATTGCCACCTCTATGTATAATACAAATCCGTGACCATGATCTACATAAAAATATTAACCGGGATAAGAAATGTTGGCGGAGTAGGGTTTAGTAATTAAACATTTTTTTGTACGGTTGACCGTATATGATAACGTATAATATACGATATATGAATGTGAGACCGTATGCGTATCTAGTCGGTGGAGGATGAGCAATTAGCATGTGCATACAGAACAGGTGAAGGCGCGGGTGACTTGCGAGCAAGTAAGAGCCCATGTTTTCGTGAGGACCCCACTTTTGTCTAAAATACGTGACAAGATACGATTGAGATTGGTCCCACGTACATGTTTACGATTATAAAATACGGTTTAAAGCGTATTTTAATCAAACGAAACAAAGAAGATTAGGAAAGGCCGATTTTTTAAAAAAATTATATGATTCAACAAATCACGTGGTTTTGCCTCGGGATCGGTTCTCTCTTCCTGACAAATGAATATTTCTTAACTGAAACGAATAGGAATTATCCACGTGTCCAACAATCTCCACGTTAGATCATGTGACGATGTGGGTCCTAGTAGTGTGCGAAAACTCTCTTACTTAGGCTATAGCTCCTTGGAGAAGGTAAGGACTCACTCAAGCAAAGCGTACGAATCTCTCCTTCAACTTCAACTCCAACGAGTCCTAGGATCAATGGATCGATTCAATTATTATTCATATATACTCTTATAATCAATCACCCACATGCACTGCCTTTTTTTTTGGAATACTCAATTCTTTATCCGATTTTTTGTATTATCGTATTTTAAACTTATGTGATTCGGACAATTCATGAACGTCTGGAATTTTTTGTTATAAAGCAGTTTGTCAGCAATTCTTCACATGCTCTTTGAACTAAAGACACCAAAAGTATTTGTATATTTATTTTGCTCGTTACACAAATACTTATCAATTTAAGAAAAAAAGTAGTTGGGCTAGCGACCTTCTACTTGGTTTTTTTTTTACTACTTGCAATATAAAAGAAAGAATATACGTTTGCCAAGGACTTTTAGTCTACTAGTTTCTAATAAGTTTCTGAAAATCATACTCGATAAAAAGATAGAATTGAGAAAACTATGTTATAGATTAGTAAATATATACATTTTGACGAATTAAAAAAAAAAGAGAGGAGAATACATACTACAATTTAATGAATTTGCCTCAGGTTTCTTGGTCTTCTCAGCGATTGAAAATGTTTGTGGATGATGGTTGCCAACTCTCAAACTTAGTTGCATTTGTCGAATATATAGTCTAACCTTTAGTTTCAAATGACGTAAATCATAAATAAATTAATTTGCTAGCTGTAACATCTCAAACAAATTTTGGACTTCACCACGGTGTTCCCGAAAATACTAGCTTGAAGATCTAATATGTGTTTGATATGTCCGAGAGAGCATCATGCAACTTATTGACATATGAATTACTTGTACCGGTTACAAGAGTATTTATAAATAGTTTTCAACATGATGATTCATTCATTAATATTACTTTACCGTTATCACATTGTTCTCCTTTATGCATCCAAAACATAGTAAAACATAGTAATTTATTTTGAATCCCCGTAGATATAATTACATTGAAATACTTTTGACTTGGACACAATAACTCTTTCTATTCCGTAACAGAACGATGAAAATGTTGTTTATGGTGCATTGCTTGTTTTGATCTTTTAACTTATATACTTCCTTTATCATTATCGCGAGACTGAGTAGTTTTCCTAATATTATGCTCATACATTTGTTTTTGGTATACTCATATGTTTTTGGGCATTTAGGGTACATATGTATCCTTTTGTATATTTTTACAATTTGAAAGGTTGAGAGCACGTTTGAAACTGACACCAAAGTTTTGAGAAAATTTAATAAATTCGATAACAAGTCGACTAAGAAGAACATTTGAGCCAATTTCGACGTGAAAGAAACGTTGACAAGAATTTGTGATCTACTGAGCACTAATAGCAAGTATTCTTTCCGTATTTATATCATTTGGATCTTCTAATTCGCCTAATATGTGTCTAATCGAGTGTTATGTTTCTTAAAACGGTGTTTCTAGGAGTGAGCATTCAATTGTTTTATTCGGTTTGGTTCGAAGAATTTTAGATTTCTATTTCTTTTTGGCTTTATGTCTAGCGGGGATGAAATTTTATATCGATTTGATTTGGATTAGGATCAATTTTTCAAAAAATACTATAACAAATATAAAAATAATTAAATAATATTAAACGATAGTCTAGATTTTTAGTATGTTTTAAAATTTTTCTATATATTTGATTACATTTTTTTTTTTGAGTTTCAGTTAGTTTCGTAAATTTTATTCGGTTATATATAATTTTAGTTCAATTCAGATAATTTGGTATAGATATTTCTATATCAATTATTTTATAATATAGTTTTAATTTTTTAAATTTGAAAATTTTGGTTAGATCTAAATCGATTCTATTTGATTTAAATTTGTTTGTCCAATTTTAGTTTATTTTATGATAAATCACGTATTAAAAAACAGAGAAACCATGATAAAAGATTATAAAAAAATATTAATCTTCACAAAAAAATACTATCCCTTACATATACTTTAGCAATATGGATCTTCTCGCTCTGTTATACATTTGATGAATGTAGGTATAAGCGATAAAAACAGCAAACAAATAGTAAATACATAAGAGGATAGATATAGACACTCGTACTCGCCTCTTTTAAAAAAACAACTATCAACAAATCATTTTAAATATTTTATTTTTCACTATACGTACGTTTTATTATTTGTCGTTCTTCTTCATCTCACTATTAGCTTGTCTATAAATAGATACCGCATGCCGGCATCAATAACTTTGAGTGATTAAATAATATAGCAGGAGATATTATATTAAAAAAAAAGTTAGTATACAAAGCTGCTAAACACAATTCAACGTTGTGATTCTTTTGGACGTCAAGTTTTTATCTTGCTGTTTTTTTCATCATGTAGTAGTTTTTGTTCACATCCTATTTATATGCGTAGAGAATCTACACCAAATTAGGCTTTAAGTATCTCTCGAAACTACAAAAATTTTCTTGCTAACTATACATGCAATATTTTCGAAGTAACTAGTATGTTAAATGCAGAGTTGTCCCTCGTTGTTCTAAGTGGAAGAAGGCTATGTGTTGTTTATAAATGGTAGACCATCATATGTAATTTGTTAAACAAAATTCCCATTCGATATGATGAAACGATGATTAACATATATATATGAACAAAAAAGTAATTTTATGGAAAAAAAAGAAAGTAGAAGATGAAATTTAGTCAAAAGTTTTTTTACTTTTAAAGAAAGAAATAGAATAAAAAACCAATGGTGTTTGAAGTAAAAAAAACTAAAAAACAAAACAGAAGAATAATAGTTAGAGAGGTGTCGGTGCCGACAGATTAACCGGAGAAACCTGTGACCCACTGAAATAGACTCCTTTGCTTTCGGAGGCACGCAACGCTACTTAACCCCACACTCTTTGATTTTCATTAATCACACTCACTCTTTCATTTCTAGTCCCATAATTCCAATTATATATTATTTTTTCTTTTTATATTCTAAACAGATACTTATCAAAACTAAGAAACAAATGAATTTATGCCTCCACTTTCTACGTTAGCATCTATGATTCAAATGAATCCACAATCTTAAAATAATCTAAACGTTAATCGCAAACGAGAGGAAATGTATTTCACAGAAGAGAAAAGAACTGACAATGTGTCTTAAACGTTAATCAACTTATGACTTATCTATTGTCTTTGCTCTCTGATTGTATGCAACTCAGTAAGGGTTTTGAAGTTTCTTGTAATAGTAGAAGAGCTGTTGATTGTAGCGCAAGTAACTCTTTCCTCTGAGTTCTCATATTGCAAAACATTGAACTGAAACACTACTGTAGAATTTCAGTCGTATCAACAAGTTTATTTATTCAATGTCGGATCAGGTAACACAGAGAACCAAACTAGATCCTTTCTATACCTTAGTTTGAATGTAAAAACGAGTTGACCTGATAAAGAACGGTAAAAGAAACACAGTACAAACACAGCTTTTACAAAGAAACAAAAAATCGAAATCTTCTCTGCTCCTGCGTTATTGTTTGTTCTTCGTGATGTCTCATCTTTCTTTTACAGATTTTGAAACATCTAGATAATTGAGCCGACATGTCCCTAGTAGCAGTTCTGGTAGTTCCTCTGCTGTATTTGCCTGCATAATCCGTGTTTAAACATGGAAAAATTAACTTATCATTATCTATATGATCCATAACAATAAATCTTACAGTTCAGAAAACTTAGGACATGATCAGTTTTGATTTACCTGTATCAAAAAAGCCATTTCTATAACCAAGTTGTTAAGATACCCAAGAACAAGATTGGTTACACCTCTTGCAACAGTTGAAGACCCAACATCAATGTCAAGCTGAGAAAGAAACAAAGCTCAAAGACATTATTTTTGTCGCCAGATAACATGTAAGATTGATTTTGATTAATGTTTTACCTCCAAGTAATTCTTTCCGCGGGTGTAACGCACTTCAAGTGCCTGACCCACCAAGCAAGCCTTCTTGCCAACACTCTGTTTTACAATCCATGAACCTTTGGAGATGTGAGGGATGAGTTTAAAGCGCGAATTGCGATAAGCATCATCACCATTCACAAAACTCTGTAACAAAGGATGCTCTTCTAATGGAGTTTTCAGCATATAGTACAATGCTAAACTGTACATAGCAGAACCGGGGACCTGATTTACATACGTTTGATATTAGTTGGTGTCTCTTGACTATGAATAAAATCAATGATTCTTTAGAATAATAGAAGCTTATCTCAAAGTTACCTGAATGTTTACAATGAAGAAAAACTCGGGACCGCCTTTTGCTGCGTATTCCTGAACTAGACCGCCTAGTCGTCCACCAAGATCATCTTCTCGCTTATCAGAACTTATCCAGTCTGCTCCAATCATTTGCATCAATGTGCCTTTTGCCTTTATCTATAGTTTGAGTAGTACCAGCATCATCATCATATGTGTTAAATTGCATTTAAATTGGAGTACACGTACACATTTTTGTATCTAGAAATTGGAGTACCTTTTGTTGGTCTTTTAAATAATTGTCTCCACGAATCAAGAATGTCGATGGATCCGCAATAGACCAACTACAAGGCAGAGTAAGATTTGGGTCGTTTTGAAGAGTGGCTCCATAGAAGAATGTGTTCTTTTCATCCATACCGACCTCTTGTAAATCCATATAGCCTTTCTTATTAATGGCTAGATCTTGAAGTTTCTTGACAATACCTGCTGGTGATGGTATCTTGAGCTGAAACACACACACACACAGCTTTAGAAATTTACTTTGATCTACAAGCAAACAAGAAGTGAGAGAGCCATTGGGTTAAGCAAACATTTACTTGAGAGTGTCCTTGTGAAAATGAAGAGTTATCAATTAAGCTATCAAACTCAGAGGACTCATTGGGCTCAGGAACATCGAAAAATTCATCAGAAGCATCATTTAAGTCCATCAAACTGTTGCGTGCTGAAGAAGGTTTCTCCATCTCCTCAGCCTTCACAAGCTCTAGATCAACCCTTTTGGCTTCTGTTTTAAGGGGTCTAGTGTTGATCTTAGACAAGCAGGATTTGGATTCCATGAACTCCCCTGAGACGAACTCAGTGAAGCCATGTCCTTGTTTTGCTTTGAACATTTCGCGTAACGCTGCAAGTCTTTCAACCACACGGATGGTTATGGATCTTGCAGAAGACGCCCTTATGTATAAGTTCCAGCTTCTCCAATCAATGGCTACCATATGCTTTACTAGTGATTGTTTCCCTTTGTTTACCGGAGTCACCACGTAACCACCACCTACGTTCCCGATGCAAAAATCATCAGAACAAAGGATTATGGAATTTTAACGAAAACACAAACTAGAGTGTGAAGTTAAGAAACTTTACTTTTAACACAAGCGCGAACGTATCCTCTCTTTGGTGGACACTTCTTGTGATAAACAGAGTGGCAAAGTATCACTGTCATATTCAAAGTTCAGAAGGTTATAAACCCGTAAAAGAACCAAAAAGCTCAAGAACTATTATCAAAAACTTATCTAACCATAGGTTCCATCTTCTTCCCTTCTCCAGTATCGTCGCAGCAATAAGTCTCTTCGATTCATTCCCCATGGCAACCAATCACTGTATAGCTGGATATTGATTATATCTGTGTGTCCATCAAGATGCTCCACCACGCTGCCTTTGTAGAAACAAAAGTCCCATCTACAAGAAAGTTATGTAAATCGTAAGTTAAAAAGCAGAGTAGTCTCTAAACCTATATAGAAAGTCTGGTTTTCTTGCCAGTTAAGGCACGTATAAAGGCCAATGAAAATAGACTCGACCTAATAGGACCACTGTGGTTGGTTAACCTCTCAGAACAAAGTTATAGAGCTTACTCTGATCGTAAAGGACCGAGAGACATTAACGTATTGAAAATATCTTCTGAAGTACCATCAATGACTCCAACTGCCATTATTGCTGGATGATCATCCCAATGCTGCAAGAGGTTTCAGCAGAAGAAATTCAAGTTAAGAAACCAATTATGATTCACAATTGCAGTGAAATGAAAAACTAAACCTTACCCTTCCGCCGGAATCCCAGTCTTTAGCTTCTTTGAAAAGGCGTAAACCTGAAACTCAAAAGCTTTGTAAGGCCAGTGGTTTCTTGAATCACAAGTTTCTACAGAGAAATTTTTTATTTCTTTACCGTTTTGGCATCCGAAAATTTTCCATGGAGAAGGAGCAATAACATCAGTTGCTATTGTTTCAACATTCAATGATGAGTAATTTGTCCAATCCACTGAATTTTTGCGACGTGTCCTCTTTGATACATCAAGCTTCACAAGTCCTTTCTCAGCATGAGATACAAATTCACAATCCGGAAGAGGAAACCCCTGAAAACATAAATCCATTGTACGTATAAGAGTCTCAAATCTTATAACGTATAGAAAATGTAAAAAAGTTTTAAAACCTTTTGTGAAGCATCTTGTAATGATCTTATCCATTTGGCTGCTTCTTCAGGACTACTTGCACCCAACTGTTCAAAGTAAAACAAAAAAAAAACTTACTGATACTTAACCAAAACAAGAATTCTGAGATGTAAACACAATAATCTTCCAAACAAACCTTTAATTGATCCAAATGGTTCGAAGTGTTGTAAAGCGTAAATATGAAAAGGATCTGAAACAACACATGAACCAGAAAAAACCAATAAGCCTCTATAAAGTTGAGTAATATATGCTTATTATTATCCAAAAATTGATACCTTTCTATGGAAACTCTCTCTTCCATTGTCGGTAACACGAATACAACAGTCTAGAGATGCTCTTCTATCAGGTTCCTATACAGAAAAATAAACATATTTAAAGCTTGTGATACGTTAAAACTCTCAATACTAAAGAAAATAACACAAACAAAATGTCACATTATGAGAAAACAAAAAAAGACAAACCTCATTGTGATCGGATGGTACAGATTTAAAGCTTGTAAGGTTGTTGTCGTGAAGAACAAAATATCGTTTACGGGAAAATTGAAGGCCAAACCGGTTATGTCGGATGGTATAAAGCCAACCTTCCATTCTTCCGTCGGTTTGAGACATTTCCATTTCTCTACAAAGCTCTTGTTTTAAGTTTTGCATTTCATAAAAACATTTAAACTCAATATTACAAAATTCATCAGGAATGTTTGATTTACCACTTGAAATGCTACCTTATTACCCCGTAAACGAATATATATTCGATGTCACAAAACGTCTTGTATCTCGAATGCTTAACTTGAAGCGATTCTCTGTTTCCGCCGAAGCGAAACAGAGAATCGATAGTATGAAAGATCAGTTGCAAAAGAAGTTTTGTTTATTTATTTTGTTTTTCTCTCAATCAAGAGAGAAAAACAAACATAAATTTTGTTATGTTTCGTTTATTGCTCTTAGGTTTCGTTTTGGTTATAAATATTTTTAATTTTGCTGGTTTAAAATTGCTTGCTATTTGTGAGAGGCTAAATGATTGGCGCTTCTGTGTTCGGGTTTAAATTCTATAATTAGTGTTTCTTTTAAATATAATTATGTGTTTGATACGGCCTAACATTTTTTTTGACTATGTTAACAAACAAACAAAAACAAACTTCAAATCAAGCATGGGCATTCGGGTATCCGTTTAGATTCGGATCGTATTTTCGGATTTTTGTAACCATGTTCATAAGTCTCAATCGAATATTTTTAATTTTCGGATTGGAATCGGTTCGGTTTCGGTTTGGATCAGGTTTTAACAAATATCCAAAATTTTCCAAAAAATTAGAGAAAAACTATAAAAAAACTCGAAAATATCTGAATTACCCAAAATTTTCAATAAATTTTTATTCAAAAAGATCCATAATTACTCAAAAATATTCAAACTAACTAAAAGATAGGATATGAAACCTATCAACTCTTTAAAAATATTCAAAATAAAGTATTAGTTCGGGTTTTGGCTCGATCGGATATTACCTAGTACCCGATATATCTAGCCTTAACCCCAAACTAGATTGGATTCGTTTTGAATTTTGGGTTGAAATATTTTTACTCAGGCCTACCTCAAATACTAAGGAAGAAGAAAACACCATATGTAGCCCAAAACTAGAAACCGTAACAAAGATTAATCATTGTACTACCTTCTAAGTTCTAACCTCAAAGACTATATGAATATCTTCTTCCCCTTTGCCATTATTCCCAATCTTAAAAGAAAAACAATTTATAAAAAAACATCACAATCTCAACTATAATTTATAATCTTTTGTCAAGGCAACAAAATGTCAATTGTAGTAAAAGTAATAATATTTTGGTGTTAATTAATTTTATATCATAAGAAACATTGAAGAAAAAGGAAAAAAAGACAGCTTTTAGATTACTAACTCCACACAACAAAACAATAGAGATACCTGCAAAACCCAACTTGGGGCCCCCGCCATTACTTAACACTTACTATTTCCTCTTTTTTTCCTTTTCTTTTTTCCTCTTCCGTTGTCTTAAAATCTCTCTCTCCTCTCTTTGTGTAAGCAAAGAACCGATCTTTGGATAATTTGGGAAGCTAACTCTTCTTCCCGACAAGCTCGAATGATCCCCTTGTCCCTGTGAAAGCTCGAGTTCGCTTTCTTCCAGCTCCCAGAACCAGTTGAATCTTTGGTATTCTCCAACTTACATTTTCTTTCTGAGTGTTACTGTCTATACAAACAAAAGTTACTTCCTTTCGAATTCGGCATTGGCTTTGTAATAAGCTGCTAGGGTGTTTGTGTTTTCTTTCTTCTGGGTTTTGACTGCTCGTTGCTGTGGTGCGAGGGTCTCATTTTGTTAAATTATATCTTGTTGGTTGAGATTCTTCTTAGGGTATCGATTTGATGTTTTATCAGATTCAGAGGAATAAGTCTCTGTGGACCGTGTGTATGTATGCGTGTGTCAAATGTTTTTCTATATTTACCCCGCTTTATTAGACTGAAAATAGTTTAAAATTGGGCAAAAGGAAACTAGAAAGCAGAAACATCTGTTGAGAATGTGCGCAAGTTTCTGTTTCCTTTTCTTCAGTTTCCACAAGAAGTGACTGAATCTAGTCAATGTCGGTCTCTCAGACACAAATAGGTCAAAAGTCAATGTTTTAATATGTTGTTTTCTACAGAAAAATTGTGCTAAAGCCTTTCTTTTTCATATAATACACATAAATTCTGAATAATTACTAGCCCAACACTCTTTCTAAGTCATGATGTCTATTGTGTTGGTCTGATTATACTTTTCTGTGTACAGAAGTTGACATGGGTGTTTTGTGTTTGTATTTTCCAGCTTGATTAGTTGAATGGATCCTGTGCCTGTTCGATGTCTGCTTAATAGCATATCTCGGTATCTTCATCTGGTCGTGTGCCAGACCATAAGATATAATCCAATCCAAACATGTATTGGAAATGTGGTTCACTTGTTGAAGCTCTTGAAACCGTTTCTAGATGAAGTTGTTGATTGCAAAATACCTTCTGATGACTCCTTAAATAGCTCGTGCGAAGACCTAGATTTCGTGGTTAACCAGGCTCGGGAGTTTCTGGAGGACTGGTCCCCAAAGTTGAGCAAGCTTTTTGGTGTAAGTTGATGAATAAACTCTCATTTTAGGTTTTTTTTCTTCTGCATCTTTCAGCATTATTCAATGAAATGTTGTGCAGGTGTTTCAATGTGAGCTTTTGTTGGAAAAGATCCAGACTTGTTCGCTGGAGATTAGTCGCATACTTCTTCAGTTATCACAGTCAAGTCCCGTTACTTCAAGTGTACAAGGTGTTGAGGTAAACTACAATCACTTCATATTGTACCCCTCTGCGTCTCAGTGCAGCAACCTGTATTAATTCTCTGGGAACAATGTTCAGCGGTGTATGCAGGAGATTGAGTGTTTTAAGCAAGAGAGGACATTGGCCGAACACATGAAGAATGCTTTAAGGAATCAGAAAGACGATATTGTGGCTTTGGATACTGATGATCTGGACAGCATTATTCAAATGATGGGGTTGGTATCAAATCAGGATCTCTTAAAGGAAAGCATTGCTGTGGAGAAGGAGAGAATAAGATCCCAGACCAGCAAGTCGATAGAAAAAATGGAACAAATGGACCAACTGATAGATCTCCTCTCTTGCATCCGTGAACACATGCTTAAAACCGAGTTTCTTGAAGTGGCTAAAGGTATCTCGATACCCCCGTACTTCCGGTGTCCTTTGTCAACAGAACTCATGCTGGATCCGGTAATAGTAGCTTCAGGACAGACATTTGACAGAACATCCATTAAGAAATGGCTTGATAATGGATTAGCTGTTTGTCCCAGGACGAGGCAGGTGCTGACTCATCAAGAACTCATTCCCAATTACACAGTTAAGGCTATGATTGCGAGTTGGTTGGAGGCAAATAATATCAACCTTGCTGCTAACTCTGGTCATCAGTGTGGTGGTGGTGATTCTTCATCCATGGCTAATAACATGGATTCTCATGACTTTAACCGCACTGAGAGTTTTCGTTTCTCTTTAAGGAGCAGCAGTTTTACCTCAAGATCATCTCTTGAAACTGGAAATGGGTTTGAGAAACTGAAGATCAACGTGCCTGTCAGTTTATGCGGGGAATCTCACAGCAAGGACCTTGAGATCTTTGAACTTTCTTCTCCGGGGCAGTCTTATACGCACAGCAGGAGTGAATCGGTTTGCAGTGTTGTGTCGTCTGTTGACTATGTTCCTTCAGCGACAAATGAGACACAAAGTGTTCCAGAGAACCACCAAAGCTACAGTGAGATGTCTCCCAAGAAAAACATAGAAAGTTCAAGCAACGTTAATCATGAGTATAGTACAGCGAGTACTCACGAGTGTTCTGTACAGAATTTGAATGATTCAGGAACGATGACGACTTCGCATACCATAGAACTGGTAGAAGATCTTAAAAGCGGATCTAACAAAGCAAAGACTGCTGCTGCAGCTGAAATACGACATCTCACCATTAACAACAATGAAAATCGTGATCACATCGGCCGATGTGGTGCTATCATTCCACTGCTGTCACTTTTATACTCAGAAGAAAAGCTAACACAAGAACACGCAGTCACGGCTCTTCTGAATCTTTCGATTAGTGAACTAAACAAAGCCATGATTGCGGAAGCCGGGGCAATAGAACCGCTTGTTCACGTTATGAACACAGGAAATGACAGCGCCAAAGAGAATTCAGCAGCAACGTTGTTCAGTCTGTCTGTTCTGCAAGTCAACAGGGAACGAATAGGGCAGTCTAACGCAGCAATACAGGCTTTGGTGAGTCTTCTTGGAAAGGGAACATTCAGAGGAAAGAAAGATGCTGCCTCTGCTTTGTTCAATCTCTCGATAACCCAGGACAACAAGGCTCGTATCGTGCAAGCTAAGGCGGTTAAGTATCTTGTGGAGCTGTTAGATCCAGATTTAGAGATGGTTGATAAAGCAGTTGCTCTTCTTGCAAATCTTTCTGCTGTTGGAGAAGGGCGCCAAGCAATCGTGAGGGAAGGTGGGATTCCATTGCTTGTGGAGACTGTTGATTCAGGATCTCAGAGAGGGAAAGAGAATGCAGCTTCCGTGCTGCTGCAGTTGTGTCTGAATAGTCCCAAGTTTTGCACTTTGGTCTTGCAAGAAGGCGCAATACCTCCACTTGTTGCCTTGTCTCAGTCTGGTACACAGAGAGGAAAAGAGAAGGTAAATACTTCAGCTTTGATCTTCTGCAGTCACACGATAACACACCAAGTCCAGTTTCTTGGTGTGGTTGGAATCTCGATTGAGATATCTGAATATTAATGTTCTTTGCAGGCACAGCAACTTCTCAGTCACTTCCGAAACCAGCGAGATGCAAGAATGAAGAAAGGTAGATCATGAAGAAACGGAGCTGCATTCTTCCATTTGGACATTCCCCTCGGGATATTTATTTTGTTAAGCTAGTGGAAAATTTTTCTTCCTTTCTTTTTACCAGGATCATAGCTGGAGAATAGCGTCTTCTATCCTCTCTCCTTTTTGTGTTGGGTTCTTGCTATATGATGAGTGTGTTAATGCTGGTGTGTAGTAGTTATATATATATGTGCAACTTGCGAGATTCAGAGTATATATAGGAAATGAAGTTTTTACTACATAACACATTTCCATAGATACTTCATGGAAATTAAAATATAAAACTCTAAAACCCATTTGATTCATTATATCTATGTTACATTCCTCCAATTGGTTTGCTTACATTGCTTTGATTCTTTACAGACAAAACCAGAGAATTTTCCAGTGTTTAAGCTACTCGTACAGAACCGGTGGATTGATGTCAAAATTTGTTCTTTACCTTGGGTTTGGCTGCGATGGAGACTAACCAGAAACACGGCCTGTGACTGACGCAAACTTTTGTTCTTTATCTTCGTACAGAAACTTTTATACAGGTTCGGCGTATCAGACTCCATCAATGGCTGATATGCTGCGTCAGTCACAGGCCGTGTTTCTGGTTAGTCCATCACATCATAGACTCATTCAGTTCATATAAAAGTTTATAGCTACGTAATGGGTTTGAGTCGAAGATAAACTATGAAATTAAAAGTAACTTGGGTCTAATACATGTGAAGAATGTAGAGATTACCGTAATACTACTTACGGGGGACTTGGTGTTGTTGGGCCTAAAGCAATAATAATTTGTAGGCTCAATTATACAAACTGTTACAAAAATATCAAACTTTCAAATGTCGGTCTAGAGACCATAACAAGCTGAACGAGCTAAACTCGACCACGACACAATTTTTTTTAAAAGAAGTCCATGTAATGGTGTTATATCTTGCGGCCTAAAGCACCAGTTTACTGATTTAGCCCATGATTGGACCGGTTAATTAACAACACGTCCAAACTCTGGCATTGCATCCATATTCTTTTTTATATGAATGTAAAATTTATTCATCAAAAATTATTGTTACATCGAATGCGTCTATTACTAAAGAATAATAAAATAAAAGAATGATCTATAAAATTATATAGGTAGGTTTCAATCAAACCAAACACGTAGTCCTTTCTCGTATCTCTGGTTCTCCAATATGTGGATTGTGAGTATATGGTGCATCCATATCTGATGATATTAATTTTATGTATTCGGGCGGATTGTATCGAGAAAGAGGCAAAAGAGTGAATAGAGACATAAAAAGGGTGTAGTGATCACGTTAAGACTTACCTGTCCACCAATCTGTCACTCTCTATATTACATACTTTCTTTATTGTTTTATTCCCCTTTTTTATGTTATATAATTCAATTCACTCTCCTTCTCTCTCGCTTTCTCTCTCTCTTTCTCTCGTCTATCTCTCTCTCTCTCTGTCTCAAAACATACACACGATCCAATGACGACGAGCAACAACGTGAACGGATGTTTTGGAGACACGAAGCTGACCAAAGTGTTCGTAGGAGGATTGGCTTGGGACACTCACAAAGAAGCAATGCATGATCATTTCATCAAGTACGGTGATATCTTGGAAGCAGTCATCATCTCCGACAAACTCACTCGCCGTTCCAAAGGCTACGGCTTCGTATGTTCCTCTTGTCTCTCCCCTTCTATTCTTTTCTTCTCTATCGTCTTAGATTGTTTTGTGTCTCTGTGTGTGTGTGTGTAGGTGACTTTCAAAGATGCGGGAGCCGCGAATAAGGCTTGCGAAGACTCTACTCCGATCATCAATGGCCGTCGTGCCAACTGCAACCTCGCTTCCCTCGGTGGCCGTCCACGTAGATCCCCCACCATGGCCTCTCCTCAACAAGGTTCTAAAGTTTATAAATACATTGGTTATAACGTCATATAGGAATTAATTTTTCTATGCGAGAAAATGTTAAGGGAATCGTTATGGGAATGTAGTATGGTTGATGTGTATATGATCTCTAATGCTAAGATTGTCATTTGCAATTTTGGAATAAAGAACAAATCAAATCATTAGTTACTGGTTTGGCAAAAAAACCAGTTTGATCTAGGCAGGCCAATGATTGAATATTGATATGAATGAAACCGAAACACCATTAATTGATACCATTTGAACTTGTTAGAAACCATCTAAATTAATCTTAACATTACTACCAATATGATATGTTTTGAGATGTGAAGGATCAAAGAATGTGAGTAGGGCCACGTCAGGACATGTAGGGAATAATCAAGCTCAATGGTACTATCCTGCGGGATTCACAAACCAGCAACATCAACTTCAACAACAACACCATCATCAAGCTGTTCCTTTCTATGGGTAAACTATCTTTCTATGGACTAATCTTCTTCAAAATGTACTTCAACTAATAAAGTATTTGATTAGTTCGGTTTTGATATCAAATTAAAGGTACCCTTCCTCCTACGTCGCCCCGAACATGACCTTCAATCAAGTAAGTCTTATAGTTTTTCATTATAAACTAAATAAAAATAAATATGCATGAACTTTGATTTTCCAAACTTATGAAACAAATGTGTGTGGTGATGTTATTTAATGAACAGAAAGTTGGATACGTTGGAGGAACCTATATGAATGGGTACTACGCACAACCGCAACCGCAACCGCAACCTCAATCGCTGCCGCAACCGCAATATTACCACCACCAACACATGTATGGTGGAGGACGTGTAATGGTTGGGGCAAGCCCGATGATGCCTGTCTATACAATCTATCCTTATCATCAATCTCAGGCCATCGGTTTTCCTCAACCTTCTTTTACAAAACCCATTTCAGGTATTTTTTGTCACTTCATCCTAAACCTTATAAAGAAAGCTAGTTTACTTAAAAAATGACATATTTGGCTAGTACTATTGCAATTGTCATTAATATTAAACTAACATTTATTCACTTAAATATATAATCACATGCATCTAATAAGATTTGTATGGTTGCATTACGATCTTAATTAAATAATTCAAGTTGTAGAAATGTAGTATTTTGGTTATAAAGTACAAAAATTCATTAGAGTTGAGTTTTGTAGTAAGTATTTGTGATACTTTTTTTTTGTCGCAGAAGAACAACTTACTATTACAAATCACAAATAATTTAACATATGGTTAATTTTAATCTAATATGTGAGCAACATTTATAATCAAATAATTAAAACCGCATAATACATTTTATTGGACAATATTGTAACATGTGTCTTACATATACAATGTTTCAATTCTTATCCATCTTAGCATCTGTCTATCTGATGAGACACAAACACACACACATGCATACACAAGTTGGTCACGTTATTTGATAATGTCAGTCATGGCCTCATGTGCACATGATGTGGTATCACATGGATCCACAATCCTCAGCTAGCTAGGCTCTGCTTTGTCACGTGATGCCTCGTTGTAGCACGTGTCTCTGTAATGATTTAGCTGGATCCTGGTGATTAATTAATTATGAATTCATAAATAAATAACAAAAGGCCTTTTACATGCAAGATCTTCGTGTGTCGGAAAATATATGAAACTAGTATTATAAAGATTTGCTTTTGACTGTTGAATAGGTACAGTTGGAGGAGGAGACATGATAATGGAGAAGGCCACATAAATTATAAGGCTACAGATCAAACGATTATTCATTTTCTCAATCTTATCTTGTTTAATTTAATTTTTTTTACTAGAGACATGATTCAATTTTTTTAATTTTATTCCTTTCCATTTATTCATTAAAACTAGCTAATAGAGTTTATTTAAAAATAAGTAAGTTCACTTTTATGAAATGTTCAACTTATGTTCACTTTTGGTTAGCCTAGCAGATGCGACCAAAAGAAACTCAGAGAACAGAGCTCCTTATACAACCCAAACTCATAAAAACACATCTTAACTATTGTCAACAAGAAAAATTAGATGCGACCCAAAGACTCTCTTCGAATCTGATGTTGAAGCCAATCACAGTTTAAGAATCAAGTTAGTAATTTTTTTAAAAATATATTTGATTTAAAGAGTTACATAAGATTGAATAACTTATTGTTTGTTATGGATAGATTATTGCAAATTGTAAATTGTACTATGATTTTGGACAGGCAAACTCACCCCGGAAAATTAAAGGTTTTTTGAGTAAACTTTCAAAAGTTCAATGTTAAAAGTGAAAATAATAAGGGCTTAAAAATTAATTGGAGAAAAAGTAAAGGTCTTATTTGGAACAAACAAACAAACAAAGGTTTCTTCTTTCTCTCCGGAATCGCCCTTTCTTCTTCTCAAAACTCGTCTCTGTAACTGAGACCCAAAGGCCTCACCTTTGTTTCTTTTCCCCAATTCTCGCAAGATCCAAAAAGGTAATTCCGTCGATTTTCAGCTTTCTCATTGTTAATTTCACTTACGGCGTTCGTGAAATCTGGAACTTTGCCTCGATTACTGCTCCAAGTTTCGGCTTTCTTGATCTAAGATCCATCGAGATATTGAGTGCGTAAGCTGCCATGGAGAAACAGAGAGAGGAAAGTGAGTCCGTTGGTGATTGCAGATTGCCCATGGAGGAAACTGGCAAGGGACTAAGTTTAGCTTCTGAAACTGAAACCCTAGATGGTGAAGTTGATGTTCCGCACAAAGAGTCCTGTATCGAAGATGCTAACGCTGTAGAGGTTTCGGATTCAGGTGTTTGTGATGTTAGTGATGAAAACCCAAATGATGGAGGTTCGGTTTCTGATGAGAAACAAGTGACAGTTGATGTTGGAAGTGTTAAGGTTACGGCTGGTTCTGTTACTAAGGATAACGTTGAGAAGACAGTCAGCTCTGATGATGTTCAAAAGACTGATGCTTTCACAGAGCCTGAAACCGAGAGAAATCAAATGGACTGTGAGGGAAGTGCTGGAGCTGTTAAGGCGAAGCTAGTGAATGCTGAAAGTCATGAAATTGAGAGTAAAGTGACTGATGGGACGGGAAACTGTGAAGTTGAAGATAGAGGTGGTGATTCTGTTGCCAACTCCGACGCCGAACAAAATGTAGAAACTGTTAAATCCCAGAAAAGTTCAGTCGATGGTGAGGCGCTTTCTGTTGGAGATGATGAAGCTGACCAAGGGAAGGACTCAGCTGAAAGTGATGAGGATAATAGCAAAATGGTTGTTGACAGCAAACAGGCGAATGAAGAGAATGTTGGTCTTAATGAACAGGGAAATCCGGGATCTGAGACCAAAGATGATAAGCATTCAGAATCTGCACAAGTGCCAGAGGAGCCTACCCAATTAAGAAAAGGGGAAGCAAACGAAGGAAATCCTACAATTGTCTCGGAAGATAGCTCTGCTGCTGAAATATGCCGTGAAGAAGAAACAACCAATGTTAACCAAAAAGAAGAAAACGGAGAAGCCATGGAAATCGATTATACTGGAGAGGAGCTGGTGGAAACTACTGTTTTGGATAATGCTGGCAATGAATCTGCTGGTGCAAGTATTGGACCAACGCAAGATGTTCCAATACCTGAAGCTGACGGGAATATTTCCAACGTAGTAACGGAAATGGAAATTGATGAACGGAAAGATAATGCTGATATGCCAAGTGATCTTACCGGAACAATTCAATCTGCTGATTCAGCAAACCCAAAGACTTCCACTGAAGATGCTGCTCCAGGTGAAGTTGAACCGTTGGATCATAATGCTCTTTTTGATCCAAGGTCTGATATTACCAACTTTATTGATTTCAGTGGTGTATCATCTTGGTCAGGAAATATACAAGACCTTCAAAATGAAACCGGAAATGTATCTTTGAAAGAGGATAAAAAAGCTACTGACATGGCAGAGGAAGTTGCCATTGAGGATTGCAACGAGGCCCTTAAATTGGTTGGCGCTACAGTAAACGCTAAGTCCCATGATGAACTAAGCTCTAGTGCTGAAGGTGTTGAAAATGAATCCAATGAAGCCCGTGTTGCTACAGATTGTTCAAAAGAGGATTCTGATGCAGTTATGGGATCTGACGAAAACCGAGAAGATAAGGATCATCAATCCGTAGATCAGAAAACAGTAGATCAACAAGATACAAGGAGGGAGGAAGATGACACTACCCATGAAGCTCCAAGTATCGGTCCAAACCAAATGGAAGATACGGTAATGGAACAAAACCACGACAACTACAGTATTCCTCTTCCTCTAGCGTCAGACAAACCGGCGGACTTTGATGAGAATGCACCAGCTGAGCTTATAATGTACTTTTCTGAAACGGATACAATACCTCCTGAGAAAAGCCTGAGTAAAATGTTCAGGCATTTTGGACCAATAAGGGAGTCACAGACTGAAGTTGACAAGGAGAATAACCGGGCTAGAGTAGTTTATAGGAAGGGTGCTGATGCCGATGTAGCCTACAACAGCGCAGGAAGGTTCAACATCTTTGGGACGAAGGCTGTGAATTACGAGCTCAGCTTTACAATTACTGAAACGTTCAAAGTTCAGCCTTATGTTGTGTCCTTAGGCGAGGAGGAAGCAGCACACTGTGTTCCAACCTAGACGTAGTTCTGCTTCAGGCATGGTTCAGGTAATTCTGCTTCTTGTGGTTCATTCATGCTCTAATGGTTAGACTATAAAGTCGACTGGCTTGATAGCTGATGTGTGTTTTTCTCTTAGTGCATAGGTAAACTCTTCTTACTTTTTTTGTTGATCTTATTATGAGAGTAGTTAGTTAGTAATAAAGGTGTAGACATTTGAACATAGGTGGAGTGAGGAGATAAATTCATGGTAGCCTGGTAGGTTCATGCGTTGTTTAAGACCTATTATACATCACACCAAAATGATGATGCCCTCTGTCTTTGCTTGTTGTGTTCTTCTTAAAAGAGCGTGTATGGAAGTCTTCTATGGTATCTAAGGTTATTTTGGATTCAAACAGAATAGTTGATCTTGTGTTTCAGGTGAAAACAACGGGCAGGCATCAAGAGAAGTAAACAGTGAAGTGGCTCGATGTATTGGAGGCTCTTGCTTGTGTTTTGTAACCGTTTAGGTAGAGATGTAGGCTGTGTAATAGTAGAATACATGTAATTTGCAGAGTTCTTGAGTATCTATTATTGTCGAGGCTAGAGAGAGTCCCCACTTTTAATTTAGGTGAGATGATTCGACCAAGTTTAGTGTTTGTCAAATTTATGTTCAATATTTTGGTTACTTATTTTACTCAAATGAACATTGATTTTGAATTTTCAAGCTGCCACCAACGAATGGTGCTTGATCTTATACACTCATCCGCAATCTCAAAACAGACCTTTTGTCCCAAACCAGACAAAAGACACATAGATGAGCTCTGATTGTTTTCACCAGAATTCTCTCACAGAGTTGACATTACCTTGTGTCTATCTTCGTTTACCCCTAGTGCTTTATAATACTTCTCTTTGTTTACCCTATGGTAGTGTACTTCAAGTACTTTATTGTGATTTGTAGGATCTCTTTTTAAATAATTTCGTTAGCAGCTTCTATTAAGAGACTCCAAACAACGAGTTTTTTAAAAACATCTTCACTACAAATTCTTTATAAATGGCTTATGTTGAAGATGGGTTGCTCTGTTACATGGCGATCTGTATCACTTGACTCTCGCTGAGAATTTAACTTCCGGATCGTGATGAGACTTATCATGAGCATTGTGAGAGTAGTGAATATATAGCCATAGTACAAATGCAAAAACTACAGCAACCATTGAAGACTTTATAGAAAAATTCTTGGATCAAGACAAAGAAAACAAATCATTATTGTCTAAGAATCACACGATATTAAAAAAAGTTATAAGATTAAATCATTTACTTTTTCTTATGAATCGGTTATGACAAACCAACTCTCTTTTGTATAAAAGTAAAACATGATGTGAAATTTTTTACATTCAATGCAAAAAGATTATCAGTTAAGTGTATTATTTTGTATTAGCAAACTCAATGCACAAATATGGAAAATTGAAAAGGTTCTTTTACAAACTTTCGAAAGTTTGCTTTTAAAAGTGAAAATAATAAGGCTTAAAAATAAATTGGAGAAACGGTAAAGGCATTTTCTAAATTAAAAAAAAGGTCTCTTCGAGTCTTCTTTCTCTCCACACGTCTTTTTTTCTTCTCCAAAGCTCGTCTCTGTAACTGAGACCCAAAAGCCTCACCTTTGTTTCTTTTCTCTGATTCTCGCAAGATTGAAAAAGGTAATTCCGACGATTTTCAGCTTCCCATTTTTAATTTCACTTACAATGTTCGTGAAATCTGGAACTTTGCTTCGATTACTGTTCCAAGTTTCGGCTTTCTTTAGCTAAGATCCATCGATATATTAAGCTTTTAAGCTGCAACCAGATAATTCCATGGAGGAACAGAGAGAGGAAATTGAGCCCGTTGCTGATTGCAGATTGCCCATGGAGGAAACTGGCAAGGGACTAGGATTAGCTTCTAAAACTGAAACCCCAGATGGTGAAGTTGATGTTCCGCACAAAGAGTCCTGTTTCGAAGATGCCAACGCTGTAGAGGTTTCGGATTCAGGTGTTTGTGATGTTAGTGATGAAAACCCAAATGATGGAGGTTCGGTTTCTGATGAGAAACAAGTGACAGTTGATCTTGGAAGTGTTAAGGATACGGTTGGTTCTGTTACTAAGGATAACGTTGAGAAGAAAGTCAGCTCTGATGATGTTCAAAAGACTGATGCTTTCACAGAGCCTGAAACTGAGAGAAATCAAATGGAGTGTGACGGAAGTGCTGGAGCTGTTAAGGCGAAGCTGGTGAATGGTGAAAGTCACGAAATTGCAGGAGAAGAGGAGACTGTAATCTCTACTGAGAGTAAAGTGACTGATGGGACGGCAAACTGTGAAGTTGAAGATAGAGGTGGTGATGATTCTGATGCCGAACAAAACGTTGAAACTGTTAAATCCCAGAAAATTTCAGTCGATGGTGAGACGCTTTCTGTTGGAGATGATAAAGCTGACCAAGGGAAGGAATCAGCTGATAAAAGTGATGAGGATAATAGCAAAATGGTTGCTGATAGCAAACAGGCGAATGAAGAGAACGCTGGTCTTAATGAACAAGGAAATACGGAGTCTGAGACCAAAGAGGATAGGCATTCAGAATCTGCACAAGTTCTAGAGGAGCCTACCAAAATAAGCAAAGGGGACGCGAACGAAGGAAATCCAGCAACTACTTCGGAAGTTAGCTCTGGTGCTGAAATATGCCGTGAAGAAGAAACAAACAATGTTAACCAAAAAGAAGAAAACGGAGAAGCCATGGAAATCGATTATACTGCAGAGGAGCCGGTGGAAAATAATGTTTTGGATAATGCTGGCAATGAATCTGCTGGTGCAAGTATGTTACCAACCCAAGATGTTCCAATACCTGAAGCTGACGGGAACAATTCCAATGTAGTAAAGGAAATGGAAATCGATGAACTGAACGAAAATGTTGATATGACAACTGATCTTAGCGGAACAATCAAATCTGCTGATTGTTCAGCAAACCCAAAGAGTCCCTCTGAAGTTGCTGCTACAGGTGAAGTTGAACCATTGGATCATACTGCTCTTTTTGATCCAAGTTTTGATATTACCAACTTTATTGATTTCAGTGGTGTATCATGTTGGTCAGGAAATATACAAGACCTTAAAACCGAAACGAATATATATTTGAAAGGGGATAAGAAAGCTATTGACTTGGCAGAGGCAGTTGCTGTGGTGAATTGTAAAGAGACCCTTAAGTCTGTTGACGCAACAGTAAACGCTGAATCCCATGATAATCTAAGCTTAAGTGCTGAAGAAAACCCAGAAGAAAAGGATCATGAATGCTTAGATAAGAAAGCAGTAGATCAACAAGACGCAATGAGAGAGGAAGATGACAGTGCGCATGAAGCTCCAAGTATCGAACCAACCCAAAAGGAAGATACAGAAATGGTAGAAAATCCAAACCATTATGATTACGCTGATGATGGAACCGATCCTGATGTTAAAACCAATGGTGTGAAACGAAAGGCTGATGCCCGGAGTGAGGATTCCTTAGGCGAAGGTAGGGTTGAAACCTCATCAGGTTAAAAGGACTCGTCGACCACGACAGTCTCAGATCAGTATTCCTCTTCCTCCAGCGTCAGACAAACCGGCGGACTTTGATGAGAATGCACCAGCTGAGCTTATAATGTACTTTTCTGAAATGGATACAATACCTCCTGAGAAAAGCCTGAGTAAAATGTTCAGGCATTTTGGACCAATAAGGGAGTCACAGACTGAAGTTGACAAAGAGAATAACCGGGCTAGAGTAGTTTATAGGAAAGGTGCTGATGCCGAGGTAGCTTACAGCAGCGCAGGAAGGTTCAACATCTTTGGGACGAAGGCTGTGAATTACGAGCTCAGCTTTACAATTACTGAAACATTCAAAGTTCAGCCTTATGTTGTGTCCTTAGGCGAGGAGGAAGCAGCACACTGTCTTCCATCCTAGACGTAGTTCTGCTTCAGGCATCGTTCAGGTAAATCTGCTTCTTATGGTTCATTCATGCTATAATGCTTAAATTATAATGTCGACTGGTTTGATAGCTGATGTGGTTTTTCTTTGAATGTTATTTATCTTATTATGGGAGTAGTTAGTTAATAACAAAGGTGTAGACATTTGAACATAGGTAGAGTGAGAAGAGATAAATTCATGGCAGCCTGGTAGGTTCATGCGTGGTTTAAGACCTATTATGCATCACACCAAAATGATGGTTTCCTTGTAAATTCAAGCTAGGAAGTTAAGACCCATTATACATCACAACAAAATGATGATGCCCTCTGTCTTTGCTTGTTGTGTTCTTTAAAGAGCATGTATGGAAGTCTGTTATGGTAACTAAGTTGATTTTGGATTCAAACAGAATGGTTGATCTTGTATTTCAGGTGAAAACAATGGGCAGGCATTAATAGAAGTAAACAGTGAAGTGGCTCGATGTATTGGAGGCTCTTGCTTGTGTTTTGTTACCGTTTAGGTCGAGATTTAGGCTGTGTAATAGTAGAAACCTTGTAATTTGCAGAGTTCTTGAGTATCTGTTATTGTCGAGGCTAGAGAGAGTCCCCACATTTAATTTAGGTGAGACGATTCGACCAAGATTAGTGTTTAATTTATCTTCCAATATTTGGGTTTTACTTATTTTCAAAACAGACCTTTCACTTGAACCAGAGGGAGAAGCAGAGATGCTAGCTTTTAAAGATGATAGCTGTGAGTGTTTTCCGTTGAATATACTTGGGTCTTAAACATTACAGGCTCTTTGAGGAGCTTATTCAAGGAATCAAGAGAACTCTGTAAAATATTATGAGGCTATTTAGAGCAGAACCGAAACAAAGAGATTGAATTAATATTTTACTGTTTACTAAACCAAGTGAAGTAATTTGGAGCAGTTAATTGGTTGACCTGTGGTTATCAATACCTTGGCAAAAATGACCACACTCTTTCACAGTACTAAAGGAACCTGCCAAGGAGTGTGACCGGTAAGATCCTTTACATTTTCTTTGCAGAGACCAATGATTGATCATTTAAACTAGAGAAAGAGAAACAAGAACAAGATAGGCTTGCATCATTGTCGAGCACTTGCATCAGCTACTACTTCTGTGGTTGTGACCATCCGCTACAAAAGAAGTGACTTACGGCGAGTCTTTTGTGATGTCTCATGAGATTACCATCATATTTGATGGTTTACGATGTTGGTTATCAGCGCCGGCTCAAAGTTTTTTTGGAATTTATACGAAATTTGTTTTTAGGGCTTTTAGTAATAAATTTCAAAAAAAATGCTTTTAAAATTTTTTTAGTAGATATTATTTTTTGAAAATTGTTTTGTGTGACATTTTTTTAAAAGAAATTTTGTTACGAAAATATATAAAACAAAAAAATAGTTAAGAATATATAGATATATATATATATATATATATATATCTAATTTTATATATATATATATATATATATATATCAATTTTTGTTTGTCAAAGTTAATTTTATTTAATTTCTCTTTTCAAATTTTAGAAAATTAATTCAGAATTAGATAAATTAAAAGTTGATCGTATTGCTCTTCCACATAATTAAACCAATCCTACTGATCGTATGCAATCAAAATCTATTCTAAAATCATATGAGCTTTAGTATATATATATATAATTCAAAATAGCACAAACCAAATTTCATTTTTCCAAACCTAACACATCAAATTCAAATTCTAAAAATAATATTTTTAAGTATTTGTGTATACAAATTAAAACATTGAGTTTGAGTTTTTCTTTTCACTTTAGGGTTCAAATTTTTCTCTAAATTGAAAGCCATAGTTTTTGATGTGTTTTAGTCATTTTGATATTGAATTTCTGCTATTTTTAGAATTTTAAACTTGGTAAACAGCTTTTCTTACTATTTTGAAGAATTGGCATTATAATTATATCACCTTTCTTTCGTTCTTTTTGTTTTTTGAGAAAAAAAAAGTTTCAGGGTTTTATCTATAACAAAACAAAAGAAAATAATTTTTTTGCAACGTGGACAGATCAAGACAGTTGATTAAATGAATCATAGACCTACATCCCCGAAGCTCTCCAAGTAGAAATTTTTTTTTGTATTATCTACGAATCTATATTCCGGCGAACAACAGTATGGTGTTTCTCGACTGATGTTAACACGTTCGCCTGACGAATTCCGTGTGCCCTTCACTTTACCAGTCAGATCTCACTCTTTCTCTTCTTCTCCACACTTGTCTCTGTAACTGAGACCCAAAGGCCTCGCCTTTGTTTCTTTTCCCCAATTCTCGCAAGATCCAAAAAGGTAATTCGGTCGATTTTCAGCTTTCTCATTGTTGATTTCACTTACGGCGTTCAAGAAATCTGGAACTTTGCCTCGATTACTGCTCCAAGTTTCGGCTTTCTTGATCTAAGATCCATCGAGTTACTGAGTGCTTAAGCTGCAACCAGATAATTCCATGGAGGAACAGAGAGAGGAAAGTCAGTCCGTTGGTGATTACAGATTGCCCATGGAGGAAACTGGCAAGGGACTAGGTTTAGCTTCTGAAACTGAAACCCTAGATGGTGAAGTCGATGTTCCACACAAAGAGTCCTGTATCGAAGATGCCAACGCTGTAGAGGTTTCGGATTCAGGTGTTTGTGATAATAGTGATGAAAACCCAAATGATGGAGGTGCGGTTTCTGATGAGAAACAAGTGATAGTTGATGTTGGAAGTGTTAAGGATACGGTTGGTTCTGTAACTAAAGATAACGTTGAGAAGACAGTCAGCTCTGATGATGTTGAAAAGACTGATGCTTTAACAGAGTCTGAAACCGAAAGAAATCAAATGGAGTGTGACGGAGGTGCTGGAGCTGTTAAGGAGAAGCCGGTGAATGGTGAAAGTCATGAAACTGCAGGAGAAGAGGAGACTGTAATCTCTACTGGGAGTAAAGTGACTGATGGGACGGCAAACTGTGAAGTTGAAGATAGAGGTGGTGATTCTGATGCTACCAACTCTGATGCTGAACAAAATGTTGAAACTGTTAAATCACAGAAAAGTTCAGTCGATGGTGAGACGGTTTCTGGTGGAGATGATGAAGCTGACCAAGAGAAGGACTCAGCTGATAAAAGTGATGAGGATAATAGCAAAATGGTTGTTGATAGCAAACCGACGAATGAAGAGAATGTTGGTCTTAATGAACAGGGAAATCCGGGATCTGAGACCAAAGATGATAAGCATTCAGAATCTGGACAAGTGCCAGAGGAGCCTACCCAATTAAGCAAAGGGGAAGCAAGCGAAGGAAATCCAACAACTGTCTTGGAAGATAGCTCTGCTGCTGAAATATGCCGTGAAGAGGAAACAGCCAATGTTAACCAAAAAGAAGAAAACGGAGAAGCCATGGAAATCGATTATACTGGAGAGGAGCCGGTGGAAAATAACGTTTTGGATAATGCTGGCAATGAATCTGCTGGTGCAAGTATTGGACCAACACAAGATGTTCTAATACCTGATGCTGACGGGAATGATTCCAACGTAGTAAAGGAAATGGAAATTGATGAACGGAAAGATAAAGCTGATATGCCAAGTGATATTACCGTAACAATTGAAGATTCAGCAAACCCAAAGACTTCCACTGAAGATGCTGCTCCAGGTGAAGTTGAACCGTTGGATCATAATGCTCTTTTTGATCCAAGGTCTGATATTACCAACTTTATTGATTTCAGTGGTGTATCATCTTGGTCAGGAAATATACAAGACCTGAAAACTGAAACCGGGAATGTATCTTTGAAAGAGAATAAGAAAGCTACTGACATGGTAGAGGAAGTTGCCATTGAGGATTGCAACGAGGCCCTTAAATTGGTTGGTGCTACAGTAAACGCTAAGTCCCATGATGAACTAAGCTCCAGTGATGAAGGTGTTGAAAATGAATCCAATGAAGCCCATGTTGCTACAGATTGTCCACAAGAGGATTCTGATGCAGTTATGGGATCTGACGAAAACCGAGAAGATAAGGATCATCAATCCTTAGATCAGAAAACAGTTGATCAACAAGATACAAGGAGGGCGGAAGATGACTCTACTCATGGAGCTCCAAGTATTGATCCAAACCAAAAGGACGATACAGTAATGGAAGAAAATCCCGACCACAAGTAATCCTCTTCTTTCAGCGTCAGACAAACCGGCGGACTTTGATGCGAATGCACCAGCTGAGCTTATAATGTACTTTTCTGAAACGGATACAATACCTCCTGAGAAGAGCCTGAGTAAAATGTTCAGGCATTTTGGACCAATAAGGGATTCACAGACTGAGGTTGACAAGGAAAAAAACCGGGCTAGAGTAGTTTTTAGGAAGGGTGCTGATGCCGAGGTAGCTTACAACAGCGCAGGAAGGTTCAACATCTTTGGGACGAAAGCTGTGAACTACGAGCTCAGCTTCACAATTACTGAAACATTCAAAGTTCAGCCTTATGTTGTGTCTTTAGGCGAGGAGGAAGCAGCGCTATCTGTTCCTTCTTAGCTGTAGTTTTGATTCAAGGATAATTCAGGTTCAGGTAAATCTGCTTCATTACCTCCCCCTGTGATTTAACTTGTTTTGTACTGCTTCCGATATTTTCATTCATGCTTGAATGCTTACACTATATATATACCACTCGTTTGGAGATTGATGTGTTGTTAATAGCTAAGGTGTATATTCATCACATATGTAGTGTAAGGCTGAGAAGAATTGGATATATGCATAGTGACATGGTATATTAAGACCATTAACACATACATGACAAGAAAGTGATGAGACCATGTCTTTGATTGTTTTGTTTTGTTTCTTAAGAAGGGCATTTATGAATTCTTTTCTAAGATGCTCTAAATTGAGTTCGGATTCAAACAGTGATCGACTTTTTTTTGTTTCAGGTGAAAACAATTGGCAGGCATCAACAGAAGTAAAACGATGAAGTGGCTCAATGGAATTTGGATGCTCTTGCTTGTGTGTTGTTAGCTTTTACTCTTTTAGGTAGAGAGATTTAGTCTGTGTAATAGTTTGAGAGAATAATATGTATTTCTAGAGACCAAAGTTGTTGATTGTGTGTAATTTTCGAGGCTCAATCTTGGTCTTTTTTCTCGTTCTTATTGGTGACAAAATATTTGATTTGCTCTTATTTAATCAAGTGATATTAGGAGTGTGTTGTTCAAGTGATTTGGACCATTAAATCTGGATTAATTTTGCACAGGGAGATCAAGCCGGTTCAACCGATTTAAGCCGAATTCAAATTGTATTGAAAAAAAAACCAGAACCAAAACCAAATCATCTCAATTCGGTTTTAGTCAACGTTAACGGCGTTAGGTTTACTGTTACAAGTACATTTGACAGGAGGGAATCCCAAAAACAATTTCGACCAAATATTTTGAAAACAGGTTCCGGTTTCACGCCCTTTCCTCTTCCCCCCACTTCACTTTCAACCTTTGGGTTGTTTCCCCCAAAATTTACAAAATAGAGAGAATAAAGAAAACCTAGCCCAGACACGCCGTGGAGATTCACACCACGACGAGCTCGTAATCGCGAATATCGATATCTCTACGCCGCTGGATTTCGATGTTTGCTACTTCTCTGAGACATTAACCATCGAGCGTGGTGAGTATGTTTCTAATCCTATCTGTGATTTATATTTATAACCGTACTTTTCGTTTGTAAGTTCTTCAAGCAGTGTTGTTCACCGGATTCTAAGGTTCATTGGGGTTTTTTTGTTTATCTAGGGTTACGATGTTAACGTTCTGATTTTGTGCCGGATGGGTTTAGGAAAAATGGAATTAGGATGGGTGATTAAATTTCAGAATTTTCCCTCAGATTTACTGATTTAATTTTGTGGAAAAAGTTTGAGTAGGTAAGATCAGACGAACATCATCTTTTGAAATGGCGAAAGTCGTAGCTCCTGGTGCTTTTGGTAGTTCTCTTCAATTGAATGGAGGGTCCAAAGCTGCGTCGAAAGCTAAGAGGAAGACGCCTGCTGAACTAAGAGTAAGTTTTGCTTCTTTGTCGAGTTGCAAGTTGTCTTTTAAAAGACTCTTCATTCAGATACTAATCGTTTCTCACAACACAGGGAGAACAATTGAGGCGGACTGGTTTTGTGGACCAAGCTAAAGAATCTTTTGATGCACTGCGCCCTTGCAAAAGGTAAAAATCGTTATGGCTTCAAGGTATTGAACTTTTTTTTTTGTCTTACTTGTTTATCTTGGCAGTAGTACTGAGAGAGAAAATGGGCTTAAGAAACAAGAACACTTGAAGAATCCAAAATACATAGAGATGCGTATGGATGAACTATATCCTGTCAAAAAGGCTCGGCCTTGGATGCAATCTGGCAAAGAAAACGCTAAGGTTTACGACCTCTCTGTTTATTGATTCCTTAGAAAGTTTTGTGAAAAAACTTATCTGAAAGACGCTTTATAGTTTGGGACACATCTTTATGTTTTATTAATTTACTTGTCTTTACAACAGGAAAATAGTGTGAAAGAGCAACCCAGCAACTTATTCAATGTTTCTTTACTCTCAAATGTTGTTGCCATCAAAAGACAACAGCTTATTCGGTAAAATGCCTCAGGCAATTTCTGTCTGGACTCTGGAGTAAGATGACTTACTGTGCTTTAACTTATATAAATGCTTTGATATTTTAGCAGTGAGGACAGTAATGCTTCTACTGAAGTTTCTAATGATACTAACACCAAAGCTTGTCAAACAAATGAGAGATGCAGCCAGAGCATATTTCGCAGTGTCACAGAACTTTCAACAAGGGGTGAAGAGTTGTCCTGCTTGCCAGATATTGATATGGTATGCTTCACTTGGTAGTCTTTGATAATTTCAGATGGATAATATATATGGTCTTGGTAAAATTGATGTCGTCTTTCAACAGACCAAAGCACTGAAAGGACTTGCCACTTGTATATCATTGTCGGTTCATCCTAGTGACATAAGTGGGAAATCTGATACTGCTTCATTAAGTGGAAATTTCTTGTCTGAGTTCCACGTTCCTGGGCAAAAGATTCCGCTGGACCTTTCCATGAAGACTTATGCTCGATTTGTTTCCTCTTCTCCGTTAAATTGGTAAGTTGAGCTATTTCTAATATTCTGTCCATTATCTAGTAAGAGCAAAATCATATAGTGTTTGATTCTTTTATTCTGAACATACTTTTAGTTGAATCTGAGTGATTCCTCCTTGACATCTTACACTAGTTACCACATACCACTTATCGGTGATCACTAGATGAAATTTTGATTTGTCATCAGACTGGAGTATTCCTTTTAATTTCACTTCTTTTTCGTATTAAATAATGTTGAAATAGTGTTTTTTATTTTGCCTCTGAAGTTTGATTCAGTCTGTTATTTTCCATTGTAATGTTGTTCTAGGTTACATAGGTCAATCATGGGTAGCACCTACAATGGTATGCCACAGTTAACGTCGCTGTCATGTAATGTGGTAAATCAATATAACAGTAGTGGTTCTGGATCAGCTGTGGTTTCCCAGGTGTTAAATTCCATGTCGCTACACTCATGGGTTTATCCCCAGTCCACCTTGCCACCTTCTATCATTTCAGCATTGATAGCATCTGGACCAGATAGAGGTTTGTTAATGAGAGTTCAAGAGCTATACCTTCATATCAGTCATCTTCCTTCTGAATTTTGCAAAATGTTCTTTATTTTGCTGTTTTTAGGTGAAGTTGATTTCCTACAAAAGCGGCAATTGGCATGGGAAGATGCTTTTCGGAGTCTATATTTTATGTTTCGGAAGAATCTCTGCAAAATATTTTATGGTATTCCCATCTTATATCTGCCTGATTTGGATGTGATTTTTTGCGTAACATAACACTATTTTAATAAAGATAACGTCAATGGCACTAGAAACCTGTAGTGCTTACGTAGCATGTAGGGTAAAAACTTCCGCAGAGACAGAGAACCTTCTATGTTTTGTTTACCACTTGCACTTTCATACAGAAGAATTCGGCATGCACCTTGATTACTTCTCTGACTTGGCAAAGATGCATCAAAGTTACGTACAAGTGTTATGTATGCCATACGCTTGAAATCAAACTAAATTTAGTTGTGAATTATTTGTATTGTAGTTTGTACTTCACAGTTTGTGGCAATGTTCACCGGAAGCTGTGAGTCAGGGAGTGTTAAACGCTCATGCAATGCCTATATCACTCAGTCAACTAGAAGATTGAGAGCCATCCTTAAAGACCTTGTAAGATTATGCTCCCTGGCTATTGTGAAGATTTTTGCTTTATTTAGTTTTATACAAATTGTTTGTGTATAACTTTCATTGAGGCATTCATAACAGGCTGCAGGATCCTTATCTATTATGTATTTTATGTTTTTATTTTTGGTACTGAACAAGTTCCCTGATTGACTGCTTCTTTGATAGGATTTTATGAAATTTAATTAAAGTTTTGCCAGAAATTGCACAATAACTAGAGTCAGGGTGCTGCTTTTAGTAGGAATTGTATTCTCATCTACACATCTTTGCTTCGTTTTTCTCAAATTTTGAGAAGCCATATGCTTTTCTGGTCAGTGAGGCTAGCCTTAAGCGTATTGTAGTTTTTTCTGTAACTTCATTTGGAAAGTCCTTCAACATTTTAGGTTCTTACGTCAAGGGTAAAATATTGTATGCTTATGCAATAATTGACACGTCACGAGAGGTGTATTCTTATCTGTTATGCAAATCTTGTGCAGTCATCAGTATTTTTAGTTTTTTACTTATATGATCTGAATATGTTTTTCACAGGACATATGCTACACTATGCCTCTTTGCAAAACTAAAATGGATGAGACCACTGTTGAAGATCTTGCTGAACTCTCAGAGATAGAGAACCATAACCTTGGCCAGGTTTGTGCACCTTCAGTTACCTGTTTAGGAACTATATTTCTGTCTAGGTGAATTTTCCACTGTTATAAACAATGTGAAGGACCTGCAATTGTAAATAGGAGGGTATTGGCGTATTTTTCTGACTCCTCCTAATAGATGCAGACGCGTCATTTGCGATCCGTCTCAAACATAGATAATACTCCAGAATCTTTCTTGGCTTTTGACGGAAATGAGAGCGCACATGGATTGTATGATCTTCTGTTAAATTATAGGTGGGTATAACATATTTTGGAAAAGAAGTTACATATCGGGCACACTTAAAATCCTACCGACGAATTTCCATGGGATAATATACCCACTATTTCTCAATCATGCGTAGGTCTTCGTTGGGGTTTCTTCTCACCGCAGACGTTCCTGTATTATATTCACCTGTACCATTTCAAAATGCTGCAGTGTCTTCTCCTGAGGTATATTTTTAAAAATTTACGCTTTGCTCTGTAATCTATGAATTCTCTTGACATTTTCAGAATACTTGTTCTTTGACCTCCAGATCAAGTGCGCGGAGATGGTAAAAACAGATAATACAAATTGCTGCATGGTCGAGGTGAAGAGTGAATTTCTTCCGCCGTGGATTATTAGCAATATTTGTGCAAATGTGGGTGCTAATGGACAAAACTTTGAAGCCAGGTTCGTTGATGCAAGTCACTTCTCTTTACTTCCAAGCCAAAAGCTGAAGTCTTTGCTAACATTCTTTGAATTGTATTCAGCTTTGTGACCGAGCCAACCTCGGTTAGCTTAAACATGGGTCTACCACAAATCCCTGAGAAAACCAAGCCTGAGTCTTCCGTCACCGAAGGCACAGGAGAAACAAACGATGATGCGTCTGCCATTCCCCGAGCAGTGATCTGCCCTCAGCTTCGATCAGGCCATCTAAAGAGCTTGAAGTATTGCAACAACTCTTACACTGTTTCGCTGTCTCCCTCGTGATCTGTATATGCTTTGAATCCTCTCTTTCCAGGTTTTTATTGATACATGTATGACCCCTGAATCAAATTATCAACCCAATGTTTATTTTTTTTGCTTTGGCTGGACATATTCGAAAACATATTTGATGCAACATATAAGAAACCGTTTGGTTTGATTCCTGATTTCACTCATTCATGCATAATAGGTGACCTTTTTTCACCCGAAGACTTGTTCGATGATCATGACTTTAGGAGATGTAAAATCGAAAAACATGAGGACAAGACTTGACTTTGGATAGATAAATTCAATCAGAATCTGAACCATCCGTACATGTTTGATCGGATGTCTTACAATAAAGAGAAATGTACATTCAATTTGCACTAACTATGCCAAGAGAAAAGAATGGATATCTAGACATGTGAACTTGTTAAACAACTCCATCTCCTAGTTCGAGATCCCTCGCCTAGAATCATAAGCATCCCCATATTGTTTGCTGACAAATCGTACACATACCTGCATTTACATTTGTCATGGAATTCATCAGAAAGCAGTAAAACCAGAATGTGAACCATAAAGCAAGTGTTTTTACTCGTTAATCTACTTACTTGTTTCGCTTGGCTTTCCTTCTCCAAGAAACGAAAGACACAATCCACTGAAACACAAGAATGAAGGGAGACCAAAACTTAGGCTTACGCATAGTTTAAGATAGCAAAACGCAACATGTGAGAGCTTAGATAGGAGAGATTATGATTGTTTTACCTTGAAGACCGTTACTACAGAGAATGCTCCGAAAGATGGCATTTTGCTAACCGGGTTTCGCCTGTTTGTTGTGACATTTTCCTTTGATAAATGCTGTGCGATTTCTTTCAGCAGCACTAACTGAGCTTTGTCTGTCCGCATCGATACTATGATCTGTCTCAATGATTCCCTGTCTGCCTCAAGTGCTTGAAGCCTTGTGTAAAGCTTCTCGATATCTGGCTCGTTAACTGCTTGCTGAGTCGTGAACGGTTCTTGGTATCTCGGAGAATTCCAGTGGTCACCATTTAACTTTCCCTTACGCATCTTACTAGGCTCATCGTCAATCTTAACTTCAGAAACTGCCACATGAATTGAGTCGATAGTATAAACTCTGTCGCTGCTACTAGACATAGGAGAGTCTGCGGAAAATGTCCCCTTTATTTCTTTTGCAGCTCCTAAAGGCGAATTTGGATCATAATATGGCCATCTTGGAGACTGACCAACTATCACCTTTTCCTCAACCTCAATATTGCCATCTGGTCCGATCGGGTTCTCATCCACACTACATTTCAAAGAAGTATATTCGCACGGGTAAACATCAATACCGACCGTGCTAGAGTCTCTGCCAAAACCAAGTATCTGATCATGCATCTCTGCTTCGGTTAGCCCATAGCTCAACAGTCTATGCTTGTAAGCTTCGACCTGATAAGTCAAGGCTTCAATAGCTTGCTCCTTCTCATATAACAACTCCTCCAAAACCGAAAGCTTTTCTTGGTCATGCGTCATTTTCTCTTCAGCAAACGCTTTGAATTGCCGAGCTTCCATCTGTATCTCAGCCTTTTCTCTCTGCAACCTCAGTATCATCGACATCGTCTCGTTAGCTGCTGATGCAGCAGCGTTTCTCTCCTCTTCAAGCTCCAAGTGAAGATCTTTCACTGTTTTCCTTTGGCTAGAAAGATCTTCGAGTAAAGCAGCACACTGATTCTCAACTAGTAACTTTGCGTTTGAAGATGAATCAGAAGAGCCTCGTAACAACAACATGTTCCCTTCTTTGAATTTGTTGAACTTTCTTTTCACCGTTCTAGTCCAAAGATCTGAAGAACATGCCCCAAGGGAATAATCACAACCAAATTCACAGAATTTCACAACATCTCTTGATGGAAACCTCAATTCAGAATCCATGGGTTATACCCAAAAACCAAATCTCAAATGCTAAGATACAGGTAGATAAAGTACGTTCCCAAAAACCCTAGCTTTTGAATCTCATGAAAGCAGGAACCTTTGTTTCATTCTCCAATTGAATTGCGGAAACAAGTACAACAAGGACCCACCGGACCTGAATAAAAGACCCAAAAAAACAACATTGCCATTAACAAATTGCAAAATAGTTTCCCCATAGCCAAAAAGAAAAGATAAGTGGTGAATCTCAAAACCCAAAAGAAGATATGTTTTCAAAAAAAGAAAAAAATGATAGATATCTATAATCTTCTTTACCTCGACACGTAACCTAAGATGGGTTCAGCTACCTATTCACAAAGATCTCTCCTTCCGGGAAAAAGAAAGAAGAAGAAATTTTCCTTCTGTTTTCCCGGGAAAAAAACAGAGAGGAAAATGTTAGAAACGGCGGGATTTTCAGGAGGGAGAGAAGATGGAAAATCCAATAAGAGAAAAGAAAGAGAAATTTGGGAGGATAAGGAAGTTTTTGTCTTTGATTCTCCATCTTCCTCATCTCTCTCCCTCCTTTATCGGAGCGCGATTCATAGTTCTTGGGCTATGTGCCCACAGATAGAAGAGTAATATCGTGATAACTTTTGGCCTTTTTTGGGGAAAAAAGCCAAAAAACATTAAATAAAAATGTTCCTAACGAAAAAATTCAGTTATTGCAATAGAAAATTCTAAAATAGATTTGAATGAGAACTTAGAATCATATATACCTTAAGAAGATTTGATTTACGATCAGATTGAATAATTGTTTACCAACTCTACTGTTTCATCCGATCTACTACAACGAAGGAAGATCATAAAAGCAAATTTCGATCAAAGTTGGTCATTTTTTTCCTGATATTGATTTATCATCAAACACTAACACTTTTTAAAAAAATGATTTATCATCAAATAACAGTAATATAGAGTAGATTACTCTGTGTTTGTTCTTTTTCCAAAGGCCCAAATATGGTTGTAGCAGAAACAAAAAAAAAAGAACTTAACATAAATAAGGTTGGCTTGACATGCCTAACTAAATAGGTAGGAATTAATTACATTGGTTTCTTTGTTTGGCTCACAAGGATTTTGTGTCTCTCTTCAAAATTTAATTATGGTATACATTTATAATTAATAGAGATGTTTGTAATACGTGATTGTCAATAAATAAAATATATCAAATGAGGAAGGTAATGAAGTTAAATAATAGCTAAAAAAGAAAAGGCAATGGAAACTTATTAAGTTTTCAACCCTTATACAATTATACTAAACAAAATTAAAGTACATAAATGATGAGATATATGTAAGAACATAAAACACAATTTTTTCTATAAGATTTAATTTCTACAAGTTAATAAAAAAATTATAATATGGTAAAATACAAATATTTGTTGTAAGATTTGAATAATATCTTAACTTTTGTACAGTAGATAAATTATCTATTGAAAAATTATTTTTATAATTAGTTTCGTAATATGTATTATTAAATAATAATATTTTATACGAACAGAAAAATATAAATAAAAGCTAATTCAACAGTATAAAAGTTTACGAGGACATAAAATATTAAATAAATTTTTGAATATACCACCATAACCACCTTTGCCGCCAACACCATGATTACTAATTTACTATCATGATCAGTTAATCACCTCCACCAAAACAACCATCGCAGTATTTATGTTAAACTAATTGTTGTTGACAACACCACCACCACCATCACAGTTTATGGTAAACTATGATGATTGGTTTTGGGAAAAAATTATAAAACATCAATTTTAGATATCACAATTATTATAAAAACTTACGAATATTAACTATATAAAACAATTTTGTAATGTAGAGATTTATAGAGCTAGATAAGTATATATATATATATATATATTATTTTTTTTTTTGCTTTTAGGCGGCCCATCATATAAGGTTGGACTTGTTAATTATAATAACAATGATAGTATGGTTGATTCTGTCATGGCGACCTTTTGATATATATGACTTTTAAAAGAAAGTAGTAGCAATATCTTTATAATTGGTTTGAGGTGAAAAAATATGAATATGCTATCTCACCTTTTTGGTTGTAGTATATTTAAACACGTAAAATTGTATATATCAAATAGTACGAGTCTATATTCCAAGACTGATTTTGAATATTTGGGTTTCTAAATTTTTAAGAGTTAATATGTATAAAACTATAAATCACTTGACTTCCATAATAGTATGTATAAACCATCTGATTTTGAAACCGTATTTATTTGTAGATCATAAATTTTAAGCCTATTCTACATTTGTTCAAATTTTATATCGAAAATGATTGAGATAGATCTAGAAAAAAAAGCATTAGTATATACTCTTTCTTATACACGATATACATAGTGTTATACACAAATATTTTATAAAATGGAAGGTTCTTCTCATTTTTCGTATATTTTTTTCTTTTTGTTGTCAACAGATCATTTTGCATTAGTAAAAATCAAAAGATTACACTGTCCATGATATGATATAATTCGATTGAGACTCTCTTGCTAACTTAGCTAATCTATCTGCCTCTGAAAGAATGTGTCTTGGCACTTTTTTGAAGGAGAACCTTTGTGAAGGCAAAGCACTCTCAAATTGCTACAACATCAAAAACATTGCTTCGTAGATAAGTGTTGTCTTGTAAAATATGGTTAGCTTGATGCTTTCTTTTGCAAATTTCTTTGTGTATTTGTTAAAAACTAGTTTTATTTTGAGTTTGTTTTATCTCTTGGGCTTTAAAAAAGCTTGGCCCAAGAACACAAAAAGTTGGGCCCGATGGGGGCATAACTACAAGACATCAGATTTTACCAAGTACGGTCAGTTGCTTTGAGAACTCTTAGTAAAGTCTTGTTTTCTTCTCTATCAAAGAACATGCAGTAAAGGATACTAGGCTTTACGAAATTTGCTCAACTGTTTTCAAAAGCTATGAGTAATGTTTGCTCAAATGTTTGAAAACCAAATTTTATTAAATATTTAATATAGAACAAAATATATTAAACTTTAATATATATATATATAACAAAAAATCTATTTGTTTGTATTGCAAAAAGGTTATATATAAAGGCTATGATTGAACAAAGAAACATATGTATAATGGTAGTCTTTTTGTTGTCTACCATTACATTTTTTTTCTGCTAGAAGTTTTATCTAAACAAATTTAAGGTAGTCTATTATCTGAACCAAACACTAGCAATGGCCCTAAAATATTTTGTCCGAATGATGACTTGGAAGAGCATTTACGAAGGTGTGTACTACAAAGATACGTTTAAGGACCCACTTAGATTTGTTCTTCTTTTCTTTCTCACATATAGTGCTGTCGAATTTCTAATTTATAAGACAACTCAATCATTCGATCCAGTCCCACATTTTTTATAACATCTTTTTTTTCTTTTCAAAAGATCTTATTTTTATAGTAAATATCTTGATCATGGTTAACTAACTTAGATGTAAAATCTTATGAATGATTATATACTTTTAAGTCTTTGTTAGGATTGAAAGGTTTGAGATAATTCAATTTTATAAAGCAAATACGTAGTCTATAAATAAAGACAAAACAAAAACAAAAGGCTTTTCATCACAATCATTCGTTTGTTTCCTGATCATCATTTGTTGAGTTAGTTACTTAGTTTGTAGATTTTGGTGTTGTTTTCAACTTATAATTTTTTTTAGTTAGATTTCGCAAATTGGATTTATTTTGGTTATATGCAAGAACACTTTTCAATATTCACCAACCCTCATTTGGTGAACAGTTAGCTTTTGTAATCATCTTTGTTGTTTTACTTTTTTCGACATTCATTACAAACTTACTTACTTTCTAATAACTTCTATTTGACATTCATTACAAAAAATTTGGTTTTCGAATTCACATTTATATACGCTTGTCATAGAACACAGGCGACTGATTTTGATAGAGAAAGGCAACAAGATGGAATATACTACTGTCTATATTTCATCCAAATCCAAGGATTGATGATTATGACTTGTGGACCGGTACGATAACGAGAACATTGATGGTGGAGAAAACATGACCATAACATTTTTGTTTATAAAAGCCAATTAGCTACACAATATGTCTAAAAAAAAGACCTATTATCATTATTAAATGTAACTGGATCTTGTATACATGTATGTTTATCTTGTAACTTTTGTTTACAAGAAAACTTAACAGCGAATAGACTGATTCAATGGCAAAAAGGGGCAGTGCAAAAGGAGAAGTTATGTCAAGTTTACTATTACCTACCCATTGTTTATGTAATGTTCTTCATCGTGGCTCTTGTCTTCATGTTAATGAATTTGCGAGAAAGGTAAGAAAAAAGATGGAGGAAAAAAATGATAATCAATATGGAATATCACGAGTAATATGCTTATTTAAAAAAAATGATAAATCAAAATCGAATATGTCAAAATCTTCATCATGAGTATATAAAAATGAAAGAAAACAAAAAAGAAAATGATACTATATAAAAGAATATACCATTTTGTCCACCCACTACGACTAAAACAATCACTTTTGTGCTTGTATAATATGCAGCTTTTTCATTCAACTGACCGACACTGGTGATGTCTAGCATCTAAATGGTCGTTTACATGTTTCTCAAGTCTATTAAAAACTAGTATAATTCAGTTTTTTTTTGTTTCAATTGAATTTTAAGAGCTTGTATCTTTTAACCAGTTATAATAATCCTATGATAAAATCGATTTCTCTTAATTATATAACGAATTAGAACACCTTCATTGGTTAAGAAACTTACAAAAGTTTCTTAGTAATATAATAATAATAGTTTTAATATAGTTTAATTGTATGATTTAATTTTAAGTTATTTAAGAAATTCTCTTGTTGCTCTCTTTTGTTTTGGTTTATTTTTATTAATTTTTTAATATGAGAAATCGATTTAGAGACTCCAAATGGACATGCTTAATCTTTTACATAATTGAGAAGAAAAAAAAACGAGAGAATGAACATCGATAGCAATGTCTTTGACCCAAAAAAAAACTCCTGAGTAATAACAAAAGACGAAAGAGACGATACAGAAAAGTAAAATAAAGAGAGACGAAGATGATTAATAATGATAAATTGAAAGTTACTTGACGACAAAAATAAATTACAAAGATACATACTTTGGCTTGCCACTACTGCTCAAACATTTACTCACTTTCTCTCTCTCTCTCTCGGCAATGTCGCAGCCTCTTACAACTAGACCGAGCGTCGCCGGAATCTCTATTTTCACTTCTCGGCAGCCACCGCCGCTCTGTGCTTTCCTCTTCGTCATCGTCCTTTTCGTCGCCACCTTCTACACTTTCCATCACCCAGACGCTACTCCTCCTCTTCTTCTTTCTCGAGATTCCCGTAACGCCCTCAGTCTCCGCCGCCTCTTCCTCTCCTCCGGTTCTAACGCCACTATCTCCTCTTACCTCCGCGCTTTGACCCGTCATCCTCACCTCGCCGGAACAAAACCCTCTTTAGACACCCTCAACTACGTGCTTAACCATTTCCAAAGCCTCGGACTTGAGACCCATGTTGCCGATTACGAGGCTCTCCTCTCTTACCCTACGCACATCTCCGTCACGGCGTGTTTTAGCAACAGTACGACGGTGGAATTTGACTTAAACGAGCCTGTTGTCTACGACGTTTCCGGAGACGATGATTCCTCTTCTTCTCACTCTCATGTCGTGAGGCCTTACCACGCTTATTCACCGTCTGGGTCGGCGCAGGGTAACGTGGTCTTCGTGAATCACGGCGAGGAGAGGGACTATCGTACGCTTAAGTCGATTGGAGTGAACGTTAGAGATTGCGTGGTTTTAGTGAGAAAGGGAGATTCTTTGGGAAGAGGAGGGATTGTGAAGATGGCAGAGACTAAAGGTGCGCTAGGCGTGCTAATATACGCCGAGAACGATGGTGGTGGACTCGGTGGGATTGAGAGAGGCACGGTGATGAGAGGAATTGGAGATCCGGTAAGTCCGGGTTGGCCCGGAGTTGTCGGAGGCGAGAAATTGAGCTTGGAAGATGATCAGGTCACTCGGAGATTCCCAAAGATTCCATCTTTGCCTTTGTCGCTTCACAATGCGGAGATCATATTGGCTTCTCTGGGCGGTGTTAGAGCTCCGGTGGAGTGGCGAAATTCGGGTCGGGTCAGGTCAGGACAACGGGTTGGCCCAGGACGGACGGTTGTGAATATGACGTTACAGGTAACTGGAATCTCGCATTTCCGTTATATTTTCTTGGTTTGACTTTGTAATTTAGCGTCTTTACTATGTGATTTAATCTTCCGTCAAACCTTTTCGTAAAGTTCCAATTTGACCTTAATATGTTTTTGGAAGTTACATCTGTAGCTGTAAAGTGGCAATTAGGCTCAATCAAGTTTGACTCTCTTTAGATTATGAAGTTCCAATTAGTCCTGATTCTACAAATATGAAATTGTCTTTTTTTCTTTTTGGATTTTGGGATTTGATTGAAAAATTGGGAATTTGAGCTGAATCAACTTGGAGTCGCTTTAGAATTTAGATTTTTGAAGTTCTATAAATTTAAAATGTTTTTTTTTTACTTTTTGGTTTGTTTAGGTGGAAAAAGTTTGGAACTTTGAGGTCGATTTGATGTTCTTATGGTTTATTATCGTGTTTAAAACTTCAGGGGGAGTTGAAAATGAAGAAAATTCACAATGTGTTGGCTACCATAAGAGGTAGTGAAATACCAGATCGGTATGTGATTCTTGGAAACCATAGAGACGCATGGACATATGGAGCTGTTGATCCAAACAGTGGAACTTCAGCTTTACTTGACATTAGCCGACGGTTCGCTCTGTTGCTTAAATCTGGTTGGAGACCACGTAGAACCATTCTCCTTTGTAGTTGGGATGCAGAAGAATTCGGAATGGTTAGTAATCAAGTTATTAGAAAAGCTGAATCTGCTATGGCTTTTCTAAACCATATTTGAGCTTTGATTTTAGTGGTTTTTGTTTTATTTTGTTTGATAGATTGGATCAACTGAATGGGTTGAAGAAAACATTTTTAACTTAGGTGCGAGTGCTGTGGCTTATCTTAATGTAGACTGTGCGGTCCAAGGCCCTGGATTTTTTGCTGGCGCAACTCCTCAGTTAGAAGGTCTTCTTACAGATGCCTTGAAGCTGGTAATAATTCTAAAGGGGACATTCTCAAGCAATTTGAAACGTTCTTGCTTTATTTGTCGAGAAAACTCTTAGTCTCTGGTATTCATTTTTGTGGTCAGGTCCAAGATCCTGATGTTGTAGCCTTGACAGTGGAAGAGACATTCAAGTCTCAGAATAACATTGTGAGTAGACTCCGTCTTTGCCTTTTGTTTTGTTGCTGTAATACTGTTTTTCCAAAAGAGATTATAATTTGGTAATGATGTACGCTTATAATGGACTGCAGATACAGAGGCTAAGTAGAGTAGATTCTGATTTCTCCGGTTTTCTTCATCATGCGGGGATACCGTCTATAGACATGTATTATGGAGCAGGTAAAGCAGAACTTGATTCCTAACATACCAAAATGTGACGATGTATTAATAATGCAAGTGATGCCAACAATATTTGTTATTTATCCTGTGAATGTTTCAGATTATCCTGTCTATCACACTGCCTTTGACTCCTATGATTGGATGATCCGCAATGCAGATCCATTGTTTCATCGCCATGTTGCCAGTAAAGCTTTGTTTTTTTCCTTCTTTTTCTAGTTTTCATGGCTGCTCTGCAGAGACTTTGACTCCCCTGTATGCTTTCTTTTTATCTCAGTGGCTGGAATTTGGGGACTTTTAGGAATTATCTTGGCTGATGAGTCAATCATACCGTTCGATTACATCTCTTATGCAGAACAATTGCAGGTATGTTTCCTCTACTCACTCCCTTTATACATAAGGTAGAAAGGAAAACTGAGTTTATATATGTTTTGGTGTTACGGTTCAGGCACATAGAGATACATTGAGCAAGCTCTTAGAAGGAAAACTTTCTGTTGATCCCTTAAGCATGGCGATACAAGAGTTCTCTTTAGTTGCTAAAGAAGCCGCAGATGAAGCAAAGGTGAGGGGTTTTTGCTGATTGATGTATAACATTTAATCTTTCTCTTCTTCGTCACATACACATTGAGCAAGCTCTTGGTGATTGATGTTGCAGAAGTTAAAGGAACAAGCATACAGTAAAAATGATGTTGCAGCAGCTGCCAAGATAAGAGAGCTAAATGACAGGATGATGCTTGCAGAAAGAGGGTTTTTGGATTCAGAAGGGATCAAAGGGAAAGAATGGTTTAAGCATCTTGTGAGTAAATTAAAAAAACATCATTTTGTTTTCAATCAGATTTCACCAGTTTTTCATAACTCATGTGACCTTTTTGTGTGTAATGTATAGGTGTATGGACCTGCAGCTGAACCAGAGAGCAAGCTAGGATTTTTCCCGGGAATAGCAGATGCTATTGCAACGAACTCATCAGAGGGAATGATCGAGCACGAGATATGGAGAGTCACGAGAGCGATTCAGAGAGCAAGCAAAGCTCTTAAAGGAGGGTTCACATGAGAAAAATCTCAAAACACATCTCTTTTGTATATATACTGTGTGACTGTAGATTGTAGAAGAATAACCTCTTTATCTTATGATGTAACTAAAATAACTGTGTCGTCTTCAACACATTCAAGACTAATAGAATCTTTGTTTTAAATTCAAAATAACTGTGTCGTATCTCTTATGAAAGACATCGTCACTGATTTAAATACTTTTTTTTATTATAGAATAATCAAATTCCGAATCTTCTCACTCAAGTGGGGTGGTGGTAACCTATGAATGTGTATAAGCCGTAGATTCAAATTTTCTCATTTTAAAAGAACAATTTCATTTGTTAAAGAGTAATATAGAAAGAAGAACCATTATTTAATATCCATTTGTCTGAAGCTAAATCCACTTTAGTTATCGTTGTAAAGGCTTATGAGTTATGAGATAACTATAATATCAACTTTTAGCTACTTTCCTTAGACAACTGAGTCTTGCACTTTCCAATGTTTCCAATGTAGAGTGTTCCATGGGGTTACTTTCTTTTTCTTTACACTGTTAATTAGTTTTAATTTGCTAAGCTTTACTAAAAATCCACTAGAACTTACAAATCCAAGACTTTAGTTTGTTGTTTTGCTTTTGCTTATCATAAATTCATTAAAGATTACTACTACCTCCTCCTTCACATTCATTCACTCATTTATGTTTTCCCTCCACTGAGTTGTTCTTATTCATCTTGAATCCACAAAATGTCTTAAATAGACCCCAAAAAAAAGACATGTGAAGTTAATATTCTAAAAATATGAACAAAATAGCTTTCGTTTGTTCTTTGATCATCTTTTTTTGGCAAGAATGATCATGCACCAACACTTAGTATCTTTCTCTTCTTTTCCATAAGATTATTTTTTGATCCTTCGCTCTTAATCGCTGACGACAAGGACTAGTTACAGACTATTCGCATTATAGTAATGTTTATAGTCAATGTTCCTAGATATACAGGAGAAAAGAATTAAGAACTTTGTCAAGATATCTTGGTTTTGATTTCAGCTCCTACAAGTAAAAATCCCATATTCTAATTAGTATGTATCACACTGATAGAAGTTAAAAGCTGAATATATATTTGAAAGCTTCTGAGATGCAACAGCATTGTTCTCTTTTTTTTTTCATAATATTTTTTTTAATATAGCATTCTTAGTTTTTACTTATTATTTATTTTATCCAATTTTTTAGTCTGTTTTTTTTGCTTCAAATGTTTTTTTGTTTTAGGCAACAGCCCACCAATTTCATAGCCACAATTAACAGAAAATTTTGTCACATTCTCTAATATATTAAAATTACAAGGAATTGATAGGAGGGATTAATAACCGCATATTTTGAAAAATAATATTATAATAAGTTTATTAAGGTTGGATCGGCTTATAAAGGAAAACTTCAAAAAGTTTAATGATAACTGAAACTAAGAGGATGAGAAAGAAGAAAAAAAATCGTTTATTTTTCAGTAGACGGTGGAAATGCCCTGTGAAGTTGCTTGCTCAAGTCTTGCACGTACTGTTTCGACAGTCGACATTTTATTGATGCTGCAGAAACCAAAAGATATACAACAAATGTTAAAGCCTGAAGAAGCAAAAGGCTGTTTCTAATACCAAAGCAAGAGTGTTTTGTTATTCTGAACATCCAACAAGGGTAACTAACTCACCGAACAAGAAAACCCCCAGAAGATGTTTTTGTTTCGGAGATCCAATCCGGAACCAATTGCAACATCAACCTTAATTGTTCCTCCACTTCCTCTGAGAGAAGACAAAACAAGAAAGAAACTGTGAGTTTGACAAGGAAGAAGAGCCAGTGAAATTGTAACACATTCGATAAAACTGTCCCTACTTCTATCTGTTATGTCAATTTGGCATGCAATCATCTTGTGAAGAAGCTCCTCCTTCGTGATGATCGTTCGCTTTGTTGAGTGAAACAATTTTTGAATCAAACTAACAAGCTTAGGTAAATTTTGCTTCTCGGATTCAGCCTTTGGTTTCTCTATTATCTGCAAAAAGCACAAACAATGGTAAGCAAGGATGCTGTTTCAACACAGTTTGCAACTGAAACAGTGTGAAAGCAAAATGGTTGCTCGGAAAAGCATCGCTTACTGAGTGCAGAAGACTATCTTCCTCGGAGGAAGCATCATCAGCTTTATAGTTGATTCCTTCATCAACCGACTCGTCATCAGATTCGTTACTGATGTCATTTTTCGCAATTTCATCTTCCTCGAGTGTGTCAAAATTTAGACACCTAGTGCGAGATGGGCGCCTTTCCAGTTCATTTATTGATCTAGGAGAGTCATTATCATCATCTGGAGTCATCGTAATACACCTTCTAGATTGCTGCAGTGGCGGTGTAGCACTCATGAGCCGGAGTGGTGTTGATAGCTCCTTGGAGGGAGTGGATAAATCTTTGGCTGGGGTTCCAACTATTCTTGACTCTGTGTGTGATAACAAGCATTCCTCAGTACCATCCGATAAAGTCGAATCTGGAGTTAATTTATTGACTTGATCTTCTTCTTGCTTTATCTCCTCCATTTGATCGTCAAACTCATCATTTTCAAGTTTAGATGCTCCCAAGTCTAAGCTTATTGTCTCTGAATAAGTTTCCCTTTTTGAGGAATTGAACAGTTCAGGAAGTAGTTCTTTCGGGATTTCGTCCTTATATACAGAATAATAAAAGAACAAAGAATCAATCAGATATAAAAGCAGCTTTTCCTAGAAAGCTACAACCATATAATAATAGATTGGGAAGCACAATACTTACCTTAGGATGAGCTTTGTAAAAATCTACAAGCTTTGAGTGGAACACCTCCCTAAGTTGCATGTCTTTAGTTCCGCAACTTGTATCGTCAAGTACGATTGCATCGGTGTTGAAGTTAACGTGAAGACTAGGTTTCATACAACTGGTTCGTTCATCACACTTCAAAACTCTCTTTACCTCAATGGCTTCCGGATAAATATGCTTCATCTGAGCCAAATGATCATAAGAGAATGTCCTGTAGATACACACATTGGCCGAACAAAACATTAAACAAATACAACCAAACAACACATATGTAAAGGTAGCAGTAAGTGAGATGGATTCATTTAAACAATCAGATTAACCAGTAGCTCAAGATTCACCAGGATGAGTTAAAGTTTATGTTCTTCAAACCAAACAAAGAAGAAGAAGCTACTAAATTGCTTTACCGATTCGTAAGATAATCGATCTTGGGACATATATTGGCAAATGACGTCAAAGAACCCTTTAATTTGAGCAACCTAATTGCAGTGACCAAGCCATTGAAAAACTCATCCAGAATCTCGAACCTGCAATTGCCAATACTTCATCAAAATCACCAGAGTCCAAATTGGGAACAGTGTTATGAACAAATCAATCACCTTTCGGGCAATTTTACAATTACTTGAGGTTTTCGCGGCGAAGTTAAGATCTGTCTCTTAACGGGTTTGATCTGTGCATTTCGATCTCGAGAGCCGTAGGGCTTAACCTCCGAGGAAGAGATGGCGATTTCTCTGTCACGAGATCTGGTGGGAAGATTCGCCGTCTTCACAGGTGTCCTGGTAGAAAACAGTGATTCGGCGTTCGAAGAATCAGACGCCATAGCCAGCTTCTTTGAAACGTCTTCGAACGAGCTCATATCGGAGAGATAGATAAGGAAATGAGGAGTGAAAGAAAAAATCAAAAGTGGTGTTTGTGGGAGAGAGAGGGAGCGTAACGGCTAGTATATATTAGGGTTTAGGACATTACGGTGACGAAGAGGTTGAAGGAGGAAGAAGGCAGATTTTTCGCCGCCGATGGAAATCCAAATATGTGGGCCCAGTTTTGCCACGTCACTCGAAGCCCATTCTAAACGTTGGTTCCCGCTATTTCTTGTTACCATGTATAACCACTTCTTTTTAATTTTTTATTTTTTGGTGTCCAACAAGATTAATCATTTTATTGATACATATCAGTTTTTTCCTATAATTGATTGTTAATAGTCAAATGGAGATTAATTAAACTGTTTATGTAATCTCAATTGGATATCAATGACACTTTTAAAAGAAAAAAAATTGTGTAAAATACTATGATATATAGTTTAGAAATGAAAATACAATGACATGGCAGTTTAGTTAATTAATTTTGACATCCAGATATACCCAATACTTTTATCATTTGATATTTATAAGAACACAGTTTTTTTTGTAGTATTTAACTAAGAAACTCGCTTAAAAAACATGTTAAATAAATTTAAAAATGGCTTAACTAGTAACCAATTCATCATAAACTTTAGAGTCATTTGGATCTATTGCTCCTTAAAAAAAATTCAACAATAGATTTATTCTTTTATACATTTATACTTTCGATTAAAAATTTACTTGATTTATTTGAGTAAATATGAATGATTTTATTTATGAAATAAAATATAATTCGCAGTTTGTATATATGTTAAAATTTAGTGAGAAACATCGATAAATATTTTCCCTCGCTATCTCTGTCTCACATGCAATACTTCAAATTGGTGGCGTATGATCAATAATTACAAATATATAACCGATGGAATCATGGTTGCTCTAACGATTATATTGTTTTGTCATGAACCAATTATTTATTATCTACATATTATGGTGAAAAATATTGTAAATTCATCACCATGTCATGATGTCTAAATCTATAGCCTATGACACTTTTTTTTTTCAGTTGTTTATTATTATTATTTTTTAAAAGATTTTATTTTTTAGCTGCTACTCAAATGTTTAGTTTTAGTCTCTTAGGATCATAAAAAAGTGTCTGTGTATAGAAGATTGACATTGTTCTATAAACAATTTATTATCTCAAATTTTAAAATTTAAGAAATCAATGTGGACGGAAGCAAAGAAGACTAATGAATCGAATCAGTTTCAATATTTTTTTCTATTCAAAGACACAATAATATCTACGACAGTTAAATAACCATAAGGAAAATAAGTTAATTTGGGGTCAATTACCATAAGGAAAATACGTTAAATAACAGCTAATGTTTCCGAATATATTTGTTTACACCTACGAATATGCTAAAATTTTGACTAAAACGAGTTTTTTAACCGTGAGTCTGAAAAACTCGAACAGACAGTAAAATAAATAAATTGCAAAACAAACTTTTTTATTGTAACTGAAAAACAGAACCAATAGTGTCTGCTAAAAGAAGTAAAGAAAAGGTGGATGAGAAAATAGATGCGACAAAGAAGAAGTCAAAGAGAAGGAAACGACGTCGTTGTCAAGAGAATATACCACATTAAAGAAGAGAATATGTCAAAGCAAAAACAGAAAATGATCACGTATAAGTAGCCGATGTCTCTATTTCATTTCTCACAACCCATTCTTCTTTCTCTACAGTTTCCTGTAAAAACAACAAAGACTCTTCTCTTTTTCTTTCTCTAAGACAATCTTTTTAAGTGTGTTTGTCTGCGAAAACTAAGCAAAAGAATATACTCTTTCTGTAAGTTTCTGAATCTATTTTACTTTCTGATTTGTTGTCTGGATGAGAAATGTGGATCAAGCATGCATGACTTTGGTTATTGTTTTCTTCTTGTTCATCAATCTCAGTTTTGTCTTGTAGCAATAACTAGATAACAAGATTTTATTTCTAAGAATCTATAAACACTATTTTAATTCGTGTCCCTGTTTCAGTTCCACACGTTACGAGTCAAGATTTTATAATTTGTGAAATTATGAATTTGAAATGGTTAAGTCTTTGGTAATTGGTACACCGTTATAAAACTCAATATTAAGAGATAAACCTATCAATGTTAAATATATATAACTATCATCTCCGATAAGTACCGTGTGTGAAGTAGCTATACTGAATGTGTTTTGTTACTATTAACGCAGACGAAAAGAGAAAGAGAGGAATGGCAGGAGATCAACTAAACGTGCTTAACGCACTTGACGTCGCGAAAACGCAATGGTACCATTTCACCGCGATTATCATCGCCGGAATGGGATTCTTCACCGACGCTTACGATCTTTTCTGTATCTCCCTTGTCACTAAGCTTCTTGGCCGCATTTACTACCACGTGGACGGTGCAGAGAAGCCCGGAACGCTGCCTCCAAACGTCTCAGCCGCAGTTAACGGAGTCGCGTTTTGTGGTACACTCGCGGGCCAGCTCTTCTTTGGTTGGCTCGGTGACAAACTCGGGAGGAAAAAAGTTTACGGCATGACTCTCATGGTCATGGTCCTTTGCTCAATCGCTTCAGGTCTCTCCTTTGGGAGCACCCCGAAAACAGTGATGACCACTCTCTGTTTCTTCCGGTTCTGGCTAGGTTTTGGCATCGGCGGTGACTATCCGTTATCCGCCACGATTATGTCTGAATACGCCAATAAAAAGACACGCGGTGCGTTTATAGCCGCGGTTTTCGCGATGCAAGGATTCGGAATCTTGACCGGGGGGATTTTCGCGATCATCGTGGCTGCGGTTTTTGAGGCTAAGTTTCCGGCTCCGGCCTATCAAGTGAATGCCTTGGCGTCTACGGTTCCTCAGGCGGATTACGTGTGGCGGATAATTCTGATGGTCGGTGCTTTGCCTGCTGCGATGACGTATTACTCAAGGTCGAAGATGCCAGAAACCGCGCGGTACACTGCTCTTGTGGCCAAGGACGCAAAGTTAGCGGCTTCGAACATGTCTAAGGTTCTGCAAATGGAGATCGAAGCAGAGCATCAGAAAGTAGAAGAGATCTCTAAAGATAAGTCCAAATCCTTTGGCTTGTTCTCCAAGGAGTTCATGAAACGCCATGGTCTTCACTTGCTCGGAACCACAAGCACATGGTTCTTACTCGACATTGCCTTCTACAGTCAGAACCTGTTCCAGAAAGATATTTTTAGCGCCATCGGATGGATCCCTCCGGCTCAGAGCATGAACGCAATTCAAGAGGTTTTCAAGATCGCACGTGCACAAACCCTGATCGCCATGTGCAGCACGGTACCTGGCTACTGGTTCACAGTGGCATTCATTGACATCATTGGTAGATTTGCGATTCAAATGATGGGTTTCTTCTTCATGACCGTGTTTATGTTCGCTCTCGCCATTCCTTACGACCATTGGACTCACAAGGATAACAGAATCGGATTTGTGGTTATGTACTCCTTAACATTCTTCTTCGCAAACTTTGGACCTAATGCCACAACTTTCGTGGTGCCCGCTGAGATCTTCCCGGCTAGGTTTAGGTCAACCTGCCATGGAATTTCCGCGGCTTCAGGGAAATTAGGAGCAATGGTCGGTGCGTTTGGATTCTTGTACTTGGCACAAAGTCAGGACAAGACCAAGACAGAACATGGATATCCTCCAGGGATTGGTGTGAAGAACTCGCTCATTGTTTTGGGTGTGGTTAATCTTTTGGGGATGATATTCACATTGTTGGTTCCTGAATCTAAAGGCAAGTCTCTCGAGGAAATGTCTGGTGAGAACGAGAACATTGATGAAAGCAGCAGTAGCAGCAACAACAACCAAAACAGCACGGTATCAACTGCGTAGAGATTCTAAAAGAGTTATGTTATTTATTCTTGTATCTTTGTTCACACTCTCTCTCTCTCTCTCTCCAGATTTCTTCTCACTAGCAACTCAATTTGTTCTTCATGTCACAATTTTTATTGATCGTTAAATGCAATAGGATCCGATTCTTTTACATCTCTGTTTCGGTAGTTATCGTATTCTTTAGAACCGTTTCTTGGGTATTCATTGTCACCACTGAACTAAAGGAGAAATGTTAGAATCAAATATCAAACATGACTAAGCAAAATGGTATATACGGTGGTTGTCATTGATTTGATAGAGGATAATGCGATTAGAGTTGGTAGTTGAAATTGGAAGAGAGAATGAAGTAGCAATTGCTCCGCTGCTCATTGGTACATGGCAGCTCTGTCTCTTTTTGTTCTTGGGACAAAAAGTTAATTGTTGTGTTCAGTCTATATTATTGATGAGTTGAATCTTCTTGCAAAGGATTTTGAACAGGGCAAAACTTAGCGCTTTGTATAACGGGCAAAAACCAAACACTGCATTGTCCTTGTTTCTTCAGCCATTTTCTGTTCAATCTGCAACCACATTAGGAGATGTTTCATGGTGCTACGTGCAGTGACTCTGGTAAAGTTGTTTCCGGTAGCTTTTTAAGGGCATCAGTGAAAGCAAGAGTAGAAACGAGAGCTTTGTAGAAGATAAAGATATAAGAATCTTTTTATACTCTATACACATATCTTTTGAGCAACTGGTAAAGAGAGTACAATACATGGGAGAACTACTAGAGACACAATACAATTCACTGGCTGTGAATATCATCAACAACAATACACCAATATTCTGGACCTGGGTTTATGTAAAAAAGAATCAACTTCTGTGTATAACTCTGACATAGAGGCAGCTTCGTGTTCAGAGACCAGCTGAAACTAAACCATGCAATGTTACAATTCCAATCAAGGTGCTGTCTTCATCGACCACTGGTAGAAACTGTACAGGCGATGGTGGTGACTCCATTTTCTTCATAGCTTCAACTGCCATTGTTTCCGGTCCAATTGTCCTCGGCTTCCTGTTTTAACAACAATAGGTGCAACGTAAGATCTCAACATACACCAACAAATGTTTATAGGATCAAAAGCAGAGTTTTTTTGCCAATTCCTCACCTGTTGCACATTTCTCCAACACTGAGTTTAAAGATTGCTTCTTTGCTTGCCTTGAGAGTCCGACGAAGATCTCCATCTGTGAATGTACCGATCAAGCGATGATGTTCATCAACCACAAGCAAACACCCACATCCTTTGCTGGTTAGCTCCACTAATTGATCCATTATCAAGTCTCCTTCTTTACAAACCGGAAGCTCATCTTTCTTTTTCATAACATCTTTTACCTGCAAATGAGGGCCAATATAAGATTTACGCCCATTGTTGTATTTATCGCTACTTTCGTATGTATAACAACCCTACTGGTTCTTAAGCCTATTATATTAGCAATTTGAAAGGAAAATTTGAAATTCTAGAGTAACACCATGTGAGCAATTTCGACACCAGACCTTGAAAATTAAGCTCTTGCCGATCCTACCGGCGGGATGATTAGCTGCATACTCCTCCTTGGATAGATTTCTAGCCGCCATAAGTGCAACGGCGATGGTATCACCGAACACCATCTGGATTGCCGTAGACGTAACCGGAGCGAGATTAAATGGACATAATTCCCTCTGGAGCGGCAAATGCACGTTCATATCACAAACTCCGGCGAGTGGATTCCCGGGAACGGAGGTAAGAGACACAAGGAAAGCGCCTTTAGCCTTAGCGCAGGGGACAAGACGGAGAAGCTCCTCGGTGGCGCCGGATTTGCTGAAGAACACGAGAACGTCGCGGGACGAGAGAGCGCCAATGTCACCGTGAAGCGCATCGAGAGGGGAGAGGAAAGATGAGCGGAAGCTGAGGGAGACAAGCGTCTGAGAAACCTTGTTGGCAACGAAGGCGGATTTACCGACACCGGTGAAGAAAACGGTGCCGGCTGAGGAAAGGAGAATGCGTGCGAAATCTAGGGTTTGGGAGAGATCGAGATGCTTGAAAAAGTGATTGAGAAGATCTTGCTGAGATGTGAAGAGGTCGAGGAGATTATCTCGAGAGATATCTTGATTATGTTCGTTGCCGGATCCGCCATTTTTAAGGGATTCGTGATTCACGGATGAAAACTCGAGATGTGGCGGTGGCAGAGATCCCATTGTTGATCTGAGAGAGAGCTTCCTTTGTTTCGATTTTGAAGGATTTGCTTTGTGGTGAGATCTAATTAAAAAGCAGAGAGAGTGGCATTAATGGAGACGGAGGGGCAAATCGGTAAATTACTGCTTCCTTGCGTTTTCGTGGTGAGAGCGATCGCGATCTGGCAGCTGCATGATTGCATCTAGTGTAAAATTAGCGTGTTGCTTAATATGTATATTAACTGCTTTACAATTTGGTTCGGTTTCATTTCTGATCCGGTTTAGATTGTTTTCCTAGTTCCGGTTTGGGTTTAGTGGAATTGGTTTTCGGATGTCTACAAAATAAATCCATTTTAACCAACTTAATACTTATTCAACATTCGTTATTTTTTTCTAAGAAAAATAAAATAGTAGGCAATCCGTAAAAAATGCATGTGAAACTATTGGAAATAGAAAGGATGAAAACTAGAAATTTAATGACCTCACTTATCTCTCATTTTTTTTCCCTCTATTTTTAGGGTAATTTTCAGAGACAATTGGTGTAGTAAACAAATGTAACATAGTTGATTTTTGCTAATGATTATAGAGTGTATTTTTTACTTGGACGGAGGCGATTGTTCTTGCACTTGATCGATTTGTTTCACTGAAATTGCAAGGTTGTAGCTTTCATAACTATGATCAATCTGAAATCAGATGCTGAAAGTTTGAACCAAATCATAGGTAATGTGTTCTTATAAAAACCAAAACATGTTTAATCTGTATGGAAACTATAGATTAAACTCTAATAAACAACATGTGCTAAACAAGAATTATAGGTACATAAACAAAGTTTTGAAACATAGTGTAGTAAGTGATAAAACTAACAGAAGTGTTATTGTGTCAGGTTCTCTGTTCAATATTATCACCCTCCCCAACAATACCTTCTACAAATCTACTGAATCTTGGGTGGTCTTTGATAAATCTCTGGTTTGATCAACAGAACTAAGAAACTAAAAGTCGCTGTTTTTAATCTTCCTTGAGAATGGGATGTTAACAACGGAAACAGAGGTAGTTTCCATCTCCATCATCGAGTGAGTAACTGGACATCAACCCAGCAAGCTCATCTGCACAAAACATCATCAACATTCTAGTTACAGTTTTTTCCAAATAAAATAACAGAACAGACATGAGATTCCAAATGGTAGAGGCGAAAGATAGATTCCTAGATATCTATGGCCTAAAGTACACACCTTTAGAGGCAAAACAAACAAAAAACTTTAAAACGACAAACAAGTAGCTTCTCCACAAACAGCGAGATAATGAACATTTCTTTGGTCAAACGAAGCGAACATAGTGAAAATCCTCATGCTTCAGACACACTGGGTGGGTTCGGCTCAAGAGGACCATATGACACTCTTGATAAGGCAAAAAGACCAAACCATCAGAAGAATCACGTTTCCAATCTAATTAATTTTATCAGTTAAGAAAGGCGAAAACTATTCATCATACATCACCAAAAAGCGTGCAACGCAATCTTAAAGGGATGGTTGCGTTGAGCAAAATCTAAGGAGCCTGCACACTAAAGGATAGCTAAAACGTGAGCAGCGAGCGATTAACATACCATCATCCGGAGGTGCCGGGTCGGTTCCCGCTGGATCTTGGTCGACCCAAGTATTCTGGATCGGATCGAATCCTCTCATACCCGCCCGATCTGGGTCGCCCGGTCTGTCCATACCCGACATACCCCTGCCGCGGCTGTTGCTGATTTTGATGGTGGTGCTGTTGTTCCTGGTGAGGCAATCTCTGACTCGGATCCTTAACTCGAGAAGAGTCGAGTCCAGGTTTCTCGTCTTTTCGAACAAACCCTGGCCTAAGATGCGGCGGGACGAACCGGTTCGGTTTCGGGGAAACGGACATCGGAGCTGGAGCTGGAGCCGGAGCAGCTACCTTTTTGTCGGATTCCGAGGACCGAACTGGAAACGAAAGCGAGGAACCAGGTCCGGTATGACCTAGGGGACGAAGAGAGATCTGATTCGGATCTGGATCAGAGATGGCTTGATCCGGAGTCTTGGGAGCTGGAGAGAGCGGAGGAGGCGTGGTGGTGACGGCAGCGGCGGTAGATTTCAGGGGCTTCGGGGAAGGTTTGGTGAGGACGAGCATACGGCCATTGGAACGAGCAACGGAGGAATAAGAAGCAGAAGAAGGATCTCTTTGAAGGATGTGGCTGTAGTTAATGGAGGTGTATTTGTTGTTGGCTCTTGCCATTCAATTTGCCTTGTGCCTTCTTCTCTGTAGCTTTAAAAATTTCTCTTTTTAGATTTTGGGATCAAAGGAAGATGAAGAAGGAAAATTAAATCTGTTTCTGGTTTTCGTTTTCTGTTTTTTCTCTCTTTTTTGTCTACCTCCGGTGGTTTCTTTATTTAATTTTTTTGTGGATTTTAAATAACAAATTTAAGATTTACTTTAATGATTGCGAAGGGGAGAAAGATCAAGGGAGACGCAAGTGTTGTGTCATTCTGATTAGATAAATGACACGTGTCCACCGTTTTTTCAGATTATTTTAAATATCTCTCTCTCTATTTATAATCTGAAAATTTATTGATGTGTAAAAAGTTGGATGTAATTTATTAACATTGTGAAAAGTTTTAAAAATGAAAAATAGATAATTGGCATCCAAGGCATTGTAAATTTAGATCAAGCTATTTGTTTCCCCCTGTTTTCTCGTTACTTTAATCTGCTCTATAACTAAGCCGTTCAACGTCTACATTTCTGCACACAGTTCATCCATAGCAGACGTACGAACTTAAAACATGTATACAAAAACTATCATCATACTTTTCATAATCTATAAGACATCAACCATGATCCTGAGTTTCTGATAACAAATTAAAAAAGTTTACATGTTCTACAGCGTCAGATCTTAGAAGCTTCTATGCCCGCATGAAACCCCCCCATATAAATCACCGTACCACAGTTAGATACCTTCGAACATTGGGACACGGTGTTAGAAACATAAACCCAGAAGTTAACACCATTCAGTACTTACTATATATACAAATTTAGGGTTTATAATGCTTACCTAAACCCTAAAAACCCCCAGGTGGGGTTGTTTTACCAATCACGATTCTTGGTAGTTCCTAAGGTCAAATGACATTGTACTCGAGCAACTGCAGCAAATGAATAATGAAGGAATTCTCAGATATCAGCCACAATTTTGGTAGTACCCGTGGATTAATAGATACAAGTAAAAAAGATTGATGTGGTAATCATCACCTTTTCTCGACGTCTCTGTATACTCCAACGAGAGCTTCGGCCTTGTCATAGAAGCTGTCCTTAAGAGATATTACAATGCTTTGAAAGCCATTCCCATCCTCTGCTTCCTGATTGATGCGTGCAGCTTGGCAGGATTTGCTACGAATGAATTGAGCAACTTTTGCAACATTCATATTATCGAGCGCAGCATCCACTTCATCCAGTATGAAAAAAGGCGAGGGCCTATAGCTGAGAAGATGGACAGGAAAACAGCACCAGCAACTTCATCAATACCCCAAAACAAGTGTTTATGGTAACTTCATTTGCAAAAAAACCACCCGCAAAATCACTTTAACATTGAAAACTATGGTATAACTACGTTGTTGGGGATACCTATGGATGGAGAAGAGCAATGCCAAGGCCGCAACTGTTTTCTCTCCTCCAGAGAGCTGTTCCATGTCACGGAAACGCTTTGTTGGGGGCATCGTAGTATACTTTATACCATGTAGAAACGGATCATCCTCATTCTCTAGGTTTAGATAAGCAGTCCCACCCAGTGGATGCGTATTACTCTTGGTTAGCTGTTTGTAGATCTTGTCAATGTTGCTAGAAATGTGGTTGAAAGCTTCCATAAATAGTTCATACCTGCACAACAGCTTGTCGTCAGCAGCAAACACTCTAATGGGAGCTATGAATCTCGTTTAAGAAAAACTGAGGTGCATTTGTCTGTGCATTCTATCCATACAGTAACTCTATCAGGCAATTTCTACAGAACTAGAATTTTCAGACTTTTACTTTTACCATAAAGTCGCTGCTATTTGGTAGTAATATTCTTCAAAGCTGTAAAGATCATTTCACAAGAAAAATTTCGAGATACCTCTTCTGCTTAACAATATTGTATGCATCCGCTACTTGTTTCTCCTCCTTCCTGGCAGCTTCGAACTCTTGGCTAACTATTTTTTCTTTCTCTTGAATAGCCTCATACTGGTCAAGTGCTCTCAAGTTTGGGGCCGTTCTTTCAATCTCTGATGCTTTAGATTCTATTTTCTGCCTAAATTCCGCATCCATTTTGTCACGAGCAGATGGCCTCCGTTCTTGGAGATAAGCTCTATCCAACTCACTAAAGTCAAACTGCGGCCCATCTGAGTCATCTTCCTCCACAGCATCTGATAAAACAGGAAGGGAAATACGTTCGAGCTCACACTTCTCAGTTATTTCCTGTTTTTGCACGATCAGCTGCTCAATTTGCGTTTCCTGATAGCAAAAGGGAGCTTTAGTGCACGTATACTCAGACATACAAAATCTTTGGGAAAGGATTTGATGACTTTTCATTGTACCTTAGAATGTATCTGACGATTGAGTTTGGTTATGCTTGTTGTCGCTTGAGAAGCCTGCTTTTTCCAATCCAGGATTTCCTTTTCATACTCTTCTGATTTTTGTTTGCACTCTGCAAGCAAGAGTATTAGATATTTTCCCCTCTATGAAAGAAGAAACCACTGCAGATTTGTGCTAGGCAAAGAACATCAAACAAGTATGATGATAGCAAGGTATATGGTTGTGTAACTTATGCTTATACCAGCAAAGGCAAAGAGGAAAACAGGAGAAGAGAATCTATTATACTGAATCTTGACATTAACTATTTGTCAGCCACTAGCATTTTATATTTAATATGACCGAAAAAAAGTATGAAAAGCATAGAACTGAGGCAATCAGATTTATGCAGAGAGAATCAAAATACCTCCCATTTCCTTCTTCCAATTGTTGATTTCAGTAGTAGATTTTCCTGTTAACTCCTTAAGTTCAGACTTTCTCTTCTGTATTTTTTCCAAATCAGTTTCCAAAGAACTGATAGAAGATTCTAGCTTTCGAATTCGTGACCCCACATCTCGGTTTTGCTCGTATTCCACCCTGAAATTTAATAAATAGTATTTTAATTGACCAAAAACAAAAATTCTTCCGTTTACTCTGATTGTACAACTTGAGTTCCATTCAAGAGAAAGCAGTGTGTCAACTCAGCCAACCGCTTAGCATATTGTAGAATTTGTTCTTAGGTTTTTACAGGCTACGTAAACTGACCCTTACACACTTGATAATGTAAACAATAACTGCCTACCAATCACATAAATCTCACAGAGCTGTAGTGACTTCTTTTTACGAGGACGTGAACAGCAAAATGCAACAACAGTATGATGCACAACAAAATGTTTATTTTTAATCAGAAACAAGAAAATAAGCTGAAAAGTTGACTTCAGAGTCGGAACTATATGTAAGCACAGATATGGGCAACAGAATCGATAGAGATTAAAACTGCACATGAGAAATTCAGATAAATCTTATATGTAATTAGAAAACCAAAGCATAAGAGTCATACTGGTATTTCAACTTAGCAAGCTGGTTACTCAGATTCAGCCTTTCTTCAGCCACTTCTTGAGCCTCTTTGAGCTGCTTTTCTTCATATTCACGTATGTTAGCAACACCAACAGACTGGCTAAAATCCTTATAGATACGGTCCACAATCTCATTGATTCTTTTCTCCAACTTCCTGATTTCCGTATTCCTCTTATCAACCTCAGCTCTTGACTACAATATCAATGGCATTCAGTCATATTATTGTCATCAGGTTTTAACTTTACCAAATATCAGAAAAGGATAGTAAAGTACCTTAGAAAGTTCAAGATTTATGCGTCTACTTTCTTCAGTAATATTCCGCTTCTCTTGCTCAAGATGTGGAAGTTTGTCTTTGATGCTTTTCTGTACAACAATCCACTAATTAGTAATTCTTGAACAGTGCACGGTGAAGTAAATTATAACAGTAAGTAAGATATATGAGACCATTTATCTTGGAAAAGATAAATTGGTTGTTACCTTCTCAATTTCCGCATACTGAATCTTTTTTTCAAGTCCACTTATTTTACCCGATATTTCGGACTCCTTTATCTGCATATCTCGAATAGATCCTATCTTTTCCAATTCTAGTTCATATTCTTCTTTCTTTTTTATCAGTCCTGCACGATCGAAATGTTGGCTCTAAGAGGTATTGAAAGTGAATACACTTTAAACCACCTGGTGACAACCCAACCTTCAATTTTCTTATCATCCCATTTGTTAGACTTTGCTTCCATTCCACCACTGGTACCACCAGTCATTGTTCCCGCCTTTGTGAGTAATATGCCATCAACAGTCACAACTGGAAATAATATAAATCAGGATACGAAGAAATCAAAGCCAACCCTCGTGCAAGCATACGAGTAAATTACACCTTAACAAGGAAACAGGAACGTACCTTTAAATCTCTCTCCAGTCCAACTAAGAGCCTTGGCTTCTTCAAGTTCGTCACAGACAAGAGTGTTTCCAACAGCAAAGAGGACTGCCTTCTCCAATTCAGGATCGAACGTGGATTGGATTGGTTAAGGTCCAAAAACATAAATTGGAAACCTGCTCACATTAACGTTACTACGTTTATCGATCCTTGGTTAATACATCAAAACAATCTCTAGCTACTCAGAACTATGCAGGCAATGAAGCCAAAGAATGAGATATTATAAATACAGGCAACCTTCAGTATGCCAAATTCAAATCATTCACTTATTTGCAAAGGATATTGGATAACATCAAATGCCAGCTTTGCTGTGCCGCCCAAATTTCTCAGTCTTTCAAACACTGGCTTGACACGTACTGACTGAAGAGGAATAAATGTCATAGGAGGAAGCCTTTGCTCTTTCAAGTACTGCAAATTACAAATAAACTCATTTTATCCCATACCTAGGGTAGTGGTAAGCAATACGAAGTACATGTTGAATGAATTCTGCATGGAGATGATTACATCATATATCTTACATACCCCTTTATAGCACATTTCCCTACTTGGTAAATAATATGGATTGATCATCATTTAAGAGGTGGTAGAGATTAAAGCATCATTAATTTGTTCGCACAGGCCAGAGTGTCGTATTATAGTTAAATATATTGAACTTAACTGTTAATGAAACTGTAATTGTCAGCAGAGAAGAGATAGAAACCACAAAAAAATTATTTACAACTTGCATGGGATTGAAACAACACAACAAGCATAACAGAAGTACCTTAATGCAGTCCTTTCCTGTGTTTTCATCTTCTACAACTACTGCATCCATAAATCTCCCCATAGCAACAGTAACTGCAAGGTTGTACTTCTTCCGATTTGGTCGACAAAGATCAGTCATCCGACCATGAACTCCTTGAAATAGACGCTTGAGAGATTCAACAGCCTGCGTTAGCCGACTATCCCTCTCATTTTCATATCTTTCAGCCGTTAGATCACTTAACTGGTCTTCTACTTCTGTGATTCTAGTCTTCAATTTCTCAGATGCATTTCTGTGCGTTGTAGAAGCAGGTTAAAAACTATCAGATTAATATGAAAAAGACCAAGTATCAGGGGATGCATAATGCATTTCGCCTAGCTCAAGAAGGGTTTTTAGTCACAATAGGAAATTTTAAAAAGAATATTTTTTTATAACTGAATTACTAATATCTCTCAAGCCATATTTCAAAAGATGGCGCAACTGGAAAGAGAAACTCTATGGAGGTCTTTACACTAACTCGCAGCAATGTGTAGCATTAAAAGGATATCATAACATAGCAAGTAAACCATCCCATAGTAGGCAATCTAGTGAGTAGAGGACACATACTAACCTGGCATCTCGATGCTTTTCTTGCAGTGTTCGTAACTGCTTTTTCAGACTAGTTGTTTCACTCTTATATTCTGAAGACGAATCTTCGATCTCTCTTTGCCTGGATTTCAATCGCTCAATCTGTTCATCAAGATCATTCTCCCTATTTATTAGTTGCTGGTAATTTTCTTCCAGATTTCTCAATGCTTCGAGATCAGCATGATATTGCCTATCTAGAACCTCTTTCTCATCTCTTAGCTTAATGGTTTTCATCCCAGCTTCTTCTTTTCTGAGATTGATAACCACGAAGGAAAATCGATAAGAAAACAAAGCGGTTCATAAGGATTTAAAAGGGTGGAAGAATATGCATGTAGATGGTGAATCTAGAAGAATATTACAAAAATCACAAGGATAGCACCAACCATAGCCTGTAAATAACCAAATATATGTCACTCTGTCAAAAAAAATGCTTAACTATTTGTTTGCTTAGACCATTCTTCAAAGCAGAGAAAAGTACTTATCTAACTGCGTGCCCAACAATTCTTTCATTAAACTAAAAGAAGAGAGTGTGAAGCAGCAAGTAAATCCATATAGTTATCATGTTACCACAAAAACTCAAGCGAGAAGATCAAATAGGAAAAACAGAGAACTCAAGTTGGTGAAAATTGATAACCTCGGGACAGTTGAAAATGGCAATGCTTCTGACTAAGAGAGAGGGAAAAAATCCTTATTTCTTTCAAACTCACATTCGAAAATAATCTTGCAGTTGACTGTCAAGCATTGGGAGTTTTCCACTGCTATCTTGTCTCCTCTCGTTTAATTCATCCATTTTCACATTCAGATCCTTAATGCTTTTCTGCATCTCTTCAATTTCTTTGGAATGCTTTCCTTTTTCTTTTTTCCTCTTATCCACCTCCTTTCGATTGCTCTCGATTTTTGAATTTATGCGAGCTATTTCTTCCTTCAGTCTCAGAAGCTCAGGTTGCTGCTGACACGAAAAGTAAAAAGATAAGTTACTCAAGTAGGACAGAAAAAAATCTGTTAGTTATAGACTTCCGAGGTATACTCACGTATCTTCCAAGCTTCGAGCTTCTCTCAGCAATCTTCTTTTCACGTTGAGCAATTTCTTTCAAATACTTTGCTTGTTCTACCTTTCTCTTACCAGCTTCATGCTCAAACTTCTCTAGCTTTGTCATGACATCTTTACGATTGCTCTTTTCAGCATCAACATCTTCATTTGTCTTCTCGATATCATTTTCAATGTTATATAATTGCCATAAGAAGTGTTTTCTCTTCAGAGCTTTCTGCATGGCGTGAAGACATTAAAAAGAAGGCAAGGAGGATATAGTTCACAAACTAAATAAATACACACTAGTCCACTAGAGAAACAACAGCAAATTCACATAATTACCAGTTCGTCTTGCAGCTTTAGATGCTTCTCAGCTTCTTCCTTCTGTGCTTTCTTCAGCTTCTTCTCGGCCCCAATCGTTTTCTTCTTCTGATATACAAGAGCTGCTTTTTCTTCAGCGCTGGCCTTCTTTTCTTCTAATTCTTCATACTCTTTCTTAAGCTCATCGGAGCCAGAAATCTGCTCGAGCAGTCCAGTGAGTTCTTTTGAATTCTTGGAAGCAACCGATTCAACATCACCCTACAATTTGAGTTGAAAAGTCTTTTTTTGTCAGAACCAAGCCACTAGACTCAAAATTGACATCAAACCACCTGAATTCATTTATAGAAACAAAAACCAAGCAAGCAAAACAAAAATATAGAAAAATGAATCTAAGTGTAAAATTCTCAAAAAAATCAGGAAGACCCACCTGAAACACCAAGAAGTTACGAGCCTTAACAAGTATGCCTAGAGATCGGAGCTTTCCATTGTACTCATCCCAATTCACAACCCTATTATCGACCCGGTACTCACTACCACCAGCAGTTGTTATCGTCCGAGTGAAACGGATCTCCAACCCATCATCCAGCAGGTAGACGAGGCGGACGAAGGCTTTCCGACCTCGCTGTTCCTTCTCTCTATCATCGAAGGCGTAAATTAGATCCTTAAGCTGAGAACCACGAAGTTGACCTGTACGAACACCGAGGACGAAGCTAATTGCGTCCATTAGGTTGGATTTGCCAGCACCGTTGGGACCAATTATCGCCGTGAAATCCTTGAACGGACCTACTAACTGGTGACCCTTGTAAGACTTGAAGTTCTCCATCTCAAGCTGCAGGATCCTCCCCGGTGGGGTTTGTATGGAAGGCATGCTTGGAGGTCTCGTTTGTTCGTAGAAAGCAGAGGAGAGAATGAAATTGGGAAATCTAGGGTTTCTGAAATGTTGAGTATCTTCTCGGAGGAATGGAAAATGGCGGGAATCGAAAAATTTTGAGAGGCGAAATCTGTCAAAAGGGATTCACCATTTTTTCCCCTAAATCCGGAAGTCGAAGCGGAGAGGAGATGAGAGTGAGTTTTAAGAATGGGGCCTAAGCGAGACGGGCGTGGATCTAATAAATGGCTCCATTCTTTTGTTCTCTTCTTCTGTTATCACGCACCGTTATGATGGATTATTATTTAGCGGATGTGGGCTTTTTCACTCATTCAAGCAAACAATATTTTTTTATTTCTTTTTTAGTTCTTGTAAGTTAATTATGATCGAACCCAAGTTTTTTACTGTGGAAACAATATTTTTTTTAGTGAAATTTTGTAATTCAAAAATTATTGAGATTCATATATTAGTGTTGTTACGGTTCTAGGAGAAATTATTGTTTCATGGTGTATTCTTGGGTCAAAGACTCTAAATTTCTTTGAAAGAAATGATTTTTTTGTAAATATAGATAAATTGTTTGACATATGTTTATAAATTTCTTTTTGCCAAAAAAAATGCAATAAATGAATATGTTGGACGGTTTTACCTAATCATCTGATTGATGCGATTAATAATTGTTGCAGAACATGTGGGATTTTTTTTTCTAGAAATATGTTATTTTCATATATAGATATTTAGGGTTAAATGGTATATAGTTCTTGTTTATATTTTCGCCTTTGGAAAATATGATTTTATAGAAGACATACCATTTACAGTATTAAAAACATAATGATAAAAAGTGAAAAAATTAACAAGCTATTTTTTAATCCATATCACACATTTTAATTTTAATTAGTTCACTAACACAATTTATATAATAAAGAATAGTTTGCAGCCGTTTTTCCATTATTTTGTTTCTCTAACTACATACCAGTCAATTCTTTAATATTATTTTAAAATTCTATGTTACTATTTAACATGTTAAGTATTGGTATAGTTTTTCAATAGTATCAGATGAAATATATTTTTAATGTAAATTTACTGTGCTAAATTTTATTTAAAAATAGTTATGTACTCTCTTTGCTATATGCTAATATGCACTTTATAAAACTTTCAATTTTTTTGAATAGAACTTTATCCATTATCATTTACCAAATGAACTCTTAAGGTGCAAATGGATGATATTTTATAAAAACAAAAATTAGTACAATTTGTAATTTTATTGAATTTTTCTAGAATTTTGTTTTTTTCTAAATATTAATAGGACTCACTAAGTGGGAATAAGACTAATTACTCTAAAAAATTACTACTCTTCTAAAAAGAAAAAGAAAAAACTAGCGGAAAAATGTAAATTCTACTTATTTTTATTTTACTGATTTTATGAATCTAACCATTTTTTGCTACTAGGTTGTACTGCTACAGTGCTATATCATAAATCGGATTTAAAATCTGGTGGGGGTATGTGACTTATAAACAGAAAATGATAAAAGAACTAAAAAAACTGATTCTCAGTTTGGTAGATACTTATGACCACAAAAACACATGTTCGATATTGTTGGTGTTAAACAATTAGGCCACAAAGTAAAATGATCGAAAAAAAGCATATGCACAAAAACTTGAAAGGAAAAACAAAAAAAGAGAGAGAGAAGAAGAAACGCGAAGATGGCTTCGACTCCGAAGCTTACTACTACAATTTCATCTTCTCCATCTCTTCAAATCCTCTGTAGAAAACTCCCAATCGCAATTCATCTACCATCATCATCATCATCTTCTAGCTGTCGTTCTCTCCCTAAAACCTTATCCTTTTTCTCTTCTCTCCGTCCCCGTGTCGCCTTAGTGTCAAACAACCGATATTATCCATCTCGCCGGTTTTCTGTTCGTGCCCAGAACGATAACGGAGCAGACTCGGAACGCCAGTACGATTTCGATCTCTTCACTATCGGCGCCGGAAGCGGCGGCGTCCGCGCCTCTCGCTTCGCCACGAGCTTCGGAGCATCCGCCGCCGTCTGCGAGCTCCCTTTTTCCACCATCTCTTCTGAGACAGCCGGAGGCGTCGGAGGAACGTAAATGCTTCTTTCCTCTTGGCTTATTTCAGTACATCTGCTAGTATCTGTTGAGTAGCGGCGAGTTCATATGCTAAGTAACTATACCAAAACTTAATATGCTAAAACCAGACTAGAAGATCAATTTGAGGCATTTGCTTTGATGATTTTGGTTTGTTTCCCAGAGGAACAGAAGTTTTGTTTACATGTGTTTGTGAGACGGCATTATGATCTGGTCTTATCTTTCCCAAATTAGCAAATCTACTTAAACGAGTTGCCGGAGGATGTTTAGTAACCTTAATTACATTTGAAAGCTCACATTTAGGCAGTTTAAATATTGGCTTTGTAGAGAAATCTCATTGTAAATAAAAGTCGTTCTTTTTTTTCCGAAATAAACGAGTGAACTCATTTAGGTTTGTTCTACAGGTGTGTACTAAGAGGATGTGTCCCAAAGAAGTTACTTGTGTATGCATCGAAGTACACTCACGAGTTTGAAGATAGCCACGGATTTGGTTGGAAGTATGATACTGAGCCTTCTCATGAATGGAGTACGTTGATTGCCAACAAGAACGCTGAGTTGCAGCGGCTGACTGGTATTTATAAGAATATACTGAAAAATGCTAATGTCAAGTTGATTGAAGGTCGTGGAAAGGTAGGCTGAAGCTCGGAGTCTATATAGTTCATGTCTTCATTTTTTCATGTATATTCAGCTATCTTTTAATGTTCAATATGCGCTAAACCAATCTATGTCACATGCTTCTATATATTCTTGGAAGAATATTGAAGCTTGATCTATATATTTGTATGTGCAGGTTATAGACCCACACACTGTTGATGTAGATGGGAAAATCTATACAACGAGAAATATACTGATTGCAGTCGGTGGACGACCCTTCATTCCTGACATTCCAGGAAGTGAGTTTGCCATAGATTCAGATGCCGCACTCGATTTGCCTTCCAAGCCCAAGAAAATTGCAATAGTTGGTGGTGGCTACATAGCCGTGGAGTTTGCTGGCATCTTTAATGGTCTTAACAGTGAAGTTCATGTATTTATAAGGCAAAAGAAGGTGCTGAGAGGATTTGATGAAGACGTGAGTAAATTGAGGATGACTTTGGCTGCTGTCATTTATCCTTTTGGCTATCTTCTAATTTTGATTGTTATTATTGTTCCTAGGTCAGGGATTTTGTTGGAGAGCAGATGTCTTTAAGAGGCATTGAGTTCCACACAGAGGAATCGCCTGAAGCCATCATCAAATCTGGAGATGGCTCGTTCTCTCTGAAGACCAGCAAGGGAACTGTTGATGGGTTTTCGCATGTTATGTTTGCAACTGGTCGCAAGCCCAAAACAAAGGTATAATGTGACTTTTACTTAGAGGATATTTATACAATGCAATCTGTTAGCAAAGCTCATTGCTTTTATGAATCTTCTAAGATAAACTAAACATTGCAGCCCCTTTTATATGACTTAAAATATAAGCTATTACAATGATCATAGGATATGATTGATCATTGATGTAATGTTTGTTGCTATAACAGAATTTAGGATTGGAGAATGCCGGCGTAAAAATGGCCAAAAATGGAGCAATAGAGGTATGATCTGATGGTTATCTGTTTTTGGTCTCCTGCTATTTCTATTGTTGCATTGTGCAAAGTTCTCTTTTATGCCTGGTTAATTAATGTGTATTTGTGCTCCATGTTGCCACTTTGTATGGTAAGGTTGATGAATATTCACGGACATCTGTTCCTTCCATCTGGGCTGTTGGGGATGTCACTGATCGGATCAATTTGACTCCAGTTGCCTTGATGGAGGGAGGTGCATTGGCTAAAACCTTGTTTCAAAATGAACCAACAAAGCCTGATTATAGGTAACATGACAATCTTGACCGATGTTACCTTCTGATTTTTAGACCTTCTGAATTTCTGGTAATCAGTGAGAATTTTCTCTGTTTAGCCTTGGTCCTTCTGAGATCGAGAACATTTTATAACTGTTATCTGTATTCTGTTGTCTCTGATGGCTTTTAATCTTTCTGTGTTCTCTATTTAACTAGAGCTGTTCCCTGCGCCGTTTTCTCCCAGCCACCTATTGGAACAGTTGGTCTAACAGAAGAGCAGGTAAATAGGATAATCTCTCGAAAATATGGTTTATCGTGTATGTCACTGCTTATAAATTAAGAGCGTGTTTGCAGGCCATAGAACAATATGGGGACATCGATGTTTTCACATCAAACTTTAAGCCATTAAAAGCTACGCTTTCAGGACTTCCAGACCGGGTGTTTATGAAACTCATTGTCTGTGCAAGCACCAATAAAGTTCTCGGTGTTCACATGTGTGGAGAGGATTCACCTGAAATCATCCAGGTTTCAGTGTTAACATGATTCATCTCTCTGGAAAGTAAATGGAGAAGACATGTGTGATTCAATATGAATGTTTTCTTTTTCCAATTTGCCAGGGATTTGGGGTTGCAGTAAAAGCTGGCTTAACTAAGGCCGACTTTGATGCTACAGTGGGTGTTCACCCCACAGCGGCTGAGGAGTTTGTCACAATGAGGACTCCAACCAGAAAAATCCGCAAGGACTCCTCTGAGGTTTGTTTGTGAACAAAAAAAAGAAGCTTATCTTCTAGTTATTTCTCATTTTTTGGAATATGGAAACAAGATGGTTATTCCCAATTTCATTTCAGGGAAAAGCAAGTACTGAGGCTAAAACAGCTGCAGGAGTCTAGAAAGGTTGCGAATAGATTGGATTTACGCCCATTGGAGCTTCCTGAGAAGGTATTCACCAGTTTCCTCCACATTCTTTAAAACCTAGAAAAGACATGCACTGCGTTAGCTCATACCATAACTAGGGCAAAGCTCTGATTCTACCCACCTCAAAGCAAATAGGGTTAGAGTCGATTTCTTTGTGCCGAAAGATAGTCCTTCGAGTCGAGTTGGGTAAAAACAAACTTATCAGTATTTTCCCAAAATTTTTTTGTGTTTGCCTGGCTCGAGCCAGCTCCAAACTACTTTAGACCAACTTGCTTAGGACATACTGGACCAATTGATACCCTTCCATGCCATATTACTAGTCGAAGAAAGCAGAGTTCACACTAGAATCATATGTTATTTTGTGTGTAATATTATTGGACGTGCATGTTTGCAGGAGAACATTATCCGTGAAGAAGAAGAAGCTTTTTTTGGGTCGACAATGATCGAATTTTACTCAACTTTTTTTTATTATGTCGCGTGGAGATGTCATAACCGTAGTGCAATACTGTTGATCATTTAACCTACACGACCAAATGCTCGGGAGAGGTTATAGCTATTCGGAAAATGATTTTGACAACAGCTCTAAAACTGAAGGTTTTCAATTCTTGTGCCATAGTAGTGGTGGCTGTATAGATACAAGGCTCTCCCAATATCTCATTACCCTGGTTGAATAAAATTTAAAAAAATTCTATGTCGAGAGTTTGATTGAGTTTTAGCCCATGTTTTTATTTTCAAATGTCGCGTGGAGATCTCTTAACCATCCTGCAATACTGTTGATCGTTTAACTTACACGACCATAGTCCTAGGAGAGTTTATAACTACTTCGAAAGTGATTTTGGTAAGAGCTCTAAAACCGAAGATATCAGTTCGTGTGGTATTGTAATGAGGGTCACAATTTATACGATTTGAAGCTGTCTCTGGTCTTATGGTTATGTTTAAGCCTCGTTTCATCATCTTGTGAAAGTATTTTATATTTACCCTCATTTTATTATTTGATATATAACTAATTTTTTAATTGTAATACAAATAAATTGTATTTTCCTTATACATAATATTTTTTATTGTAATTCTGAAGTTTAACATAAGTTTAAACAAGATACATATATTAAAAGACTTATATGTTATTATACTTATTCATAACTAAAAATCCCTATAAAAAGTAGTAAAATCTACCCGGAATGTCTAGTATATATCAATATATATTTTGTTTAAAACAATATTAATATTTTCAACTGCAATAGGATTTCTTACCATGATAAAAAAAAATCTAATTCTGTTGAAATACTGGAATCTAAGTATATTTATTGGCTTATTGCTACACGATTGAAAATTATTCTTGGTTCTGCATAATTAATTACTATTTATTGGCTTTTAGGGAGAATCTTTACCTTACAAAAATATTTAGTCAACTATTATTTGGCGCAAGTAATTACAGTGGATCCAATCCAACGTCTAGAAAAGGACATCATGGCACGTGCCGTATACCAAACCCAAGGGTGAATCAGTAATTTAACAACCTAAACCTCACGCTCCTCTCTCGTTCTAGCTGAGCGGCTGGCTACGTCTTTTTTATATATTTTCTTTTTAATTTTACATTTTGCTTCTGTGTTCGAAAACGCTCGCGCGAAAACACCATTTTATCTCCCGCCGCACCTTCCCTCCTTATTCTCCCTTTTAGTTTTCATCTCTCCCTCCAGAATCTCATCTAATCACTCCGAAATCTCCAACTCCATCTCCATTTTCCTTTTTCTCTCTCTCTCTTTCAATCTCGCGATGCAGCCTCAGCCTCAGCCGCATATTCCTCCGGCCACCGCAAACGCCGCGATCTCAGCCGCACTTAAATCTCAGCGAGTCAAAAAGAATCGCGGAAGTTACAGTTGCGGCCGATGTGGTCAACCTAAGAAAGGCCATGTCTGCCATCTGGCTCCTCTTGATGTACCTAGCACTCCGATCGCTTCGGAGCCAGTGAGCTCTATCTCCGCCGCCGCATCTTCTACCCGTTCTACTGTTGTATCTTTATCATCCGCGCCGTTGCGTCAGTCTTTCACTCACTTACGACGCGCCTTGTCTTTCGATGACGTCGATGCGCGTAATTCTCTGGATGAGCCCGATCTGGATGCAGCATCACCGGATCTGGATCTGAATTTGGATACGGATATTGTTCAGCCCGGGAGATTTAATGCGGTAGCTCTATGGGAGGTGCTTAAGCGGCTGCCGCCATCTAGTTTACTGATGGCGGCTAGGGTTTGCAAAGGGTGGAGAGAGACCTCGAGGAAGATGTGGAAAGCGGCGGAGGAGCTTCGGATTAGGGTTCCAGAGAGAGCTCAGATCGGTTACGTTGGATCCTTATTACAAAAGTGTCCTGGACTTATTAGACTCTCACTTAAACTCGAGAGGTGATTCTTGGATCGTAGCATCTATTAGATCTAGGAGTGTCATTGACCTCACCGTATTAATTTGAAATTGAATTAAGGAGCTCTTAATGATTATCGATAATCGAGAAACATAAGTATTACTTGTCTTCTGTTTGTTGGACTAAATGCAATTTATTTTAAGATACATGTTTCTGATTGAATTTTCCTTTCTGATTGTTATCTGCAGTGATTTTGACGCGACAACTCTGGCCTGCATTGCTTTTTCTTGTCCCAACCTGGAGGTTTTGGAGATTTCAACTTCGGGTGCAGCTGTCAATAGGATTTCTGGGTAAATGATCTTGACACTTAGTGGTGACATCAAGTGATGAACAATGACAATCTAGTCTATAACTGTTTTGAAATGAGAGACTAAGATTACGCCACTGATCTTTATGCTGCAACCACGCCATGAATTTAAAGACTGTTGGTTCTGTTTGCCAAAAGTTCACCTGTACTAGCTTGTGATGCATCATAGATTAGCTTCTGAGGAGATTTATGGTTTTGATCGACTTACAAAAGTTGTTTCTTCTTCTTTGGACCTGTCTTTAATTGCTTATGGTTTGTGGGATGAACAGGGAAGAGCTGGGTCGCTTTGTTGCTAATAAACATGGACTTACAAGCCTTAAGATGGAAGGGTGTTCCAACTTGGGAGGATTTTCACTCTCTTCATCAAGCCTCTCCACTCTCTGGCTTGCAGATCTTCATTCTCTCTCGAAGATGGTAATTCAATTTCCTTTTTATCCCCCCTCTTCCAAAGTTTGGGAAGATGATTTGTAGATCTAAACCGCTGAATGTTTTGTTCTTTTTCTTTGTCAGATCTTCAATTGTCCAAATCTTATAGAGATATCACTTGAGTTTTCTCGCCAAGAAGATGATTCAACTGATCTTGTGACCATGGTTGATGGTTTGGGAAGGACCTGCACTAGATTGCAGAACATTCACATAGCCTCTTTAAAGCTTTCACATACTGTTGTACTTGCCCTTACTGCTGTGAATTTCAGGTTTGTCCAATTTCTCTGTTTCCATTCTTGGTTTTGTTTGTAAAAAGCATTCTTGTGCACATCTATGATATTCCACCATTCTCTGAGTTCAGATTTTCTTCAAGAAAAGAGTAGTTCTGAAGAATTGATGTCAGTTTCCTTATTGTCCAGGGATTTGAGAATGCTCTCGCTAGTTCTTGGAATAGATATCACTGATGCTTCTGTAGCTGCAATTTCCTCATGTTACACAAACCTTGAACTGCTTGATCTGAGTGGGTATGTTTTGTTCTTGCTCGGTATATCCTATCTATATCTCTAGTGGTTCAGTGTATTTATTCTCATGAAGAGCATAAGCTGATGTTTTTGTTTGTTTGTTGGTTTTAGTTCCAGCATTTCTGATACTGGCCTTGGGATGATCTGCGATGTCTTACCTGATACACTCTCAAAATTACTTGTTGCTCTTTGTCCCAACATTACATCAAGTAAATTCTTGATCTTTGGTTTGCAATGTATACTTATTCTTAGTTCGTGTGTTTATTCCCTGGTTTCTCATTTTTTCTATAATGATCATTCTTGCAGGTGGCATTCAGTTTGCTGCTGCTCAGCTGCCTCTTCTTGAGCTGATGGATTGTGGCATGACTGTGGCTGATCCCAATTCAGATAATCCGACCTTTGAAGAGAAGAGTTCGACTCCACATAAAACATCAGCCTACAATCAGAAGATGTTTATCAAACATAAACGGTTGAAGAAACTCAGTTTGTGGGGATGCTCCAGTTTGGACGTGAGATTCCTCATTAATGCTCTCGAAAAGAGTTATCTCTAAATACCATCTTCTCATAGTTTTGATTTTGATGCAGGCTTTATTCCTAAACTGCCCAGAGCTCAAGGACTTGAATTTGAACTTATGTAGCAATTTGCAACCTGAGAGTTTGTCCCTCCAGTGTCCAAAGTTACAACTTGTGTACGCATCAGAATGTCAAAACCTATTAAAAGAAGCTATACGAAAACAGGTAATCCTCTGGAACTTGTATACGGGTTGGTTTTAGTTTTAGACAAACTAGTATATGAATAACTATATAACTGATATTATATGATTATATCTTTAATAATCATATATGAAAGCATAAAATGTAATGAATTTCAGTTTGTTTGGTTACACTAAATCAAGTTTTGTTTTGTTTTTGTTTCAAATTTATGGAATTTAGATTCATAAACGTAGTAGACTTATGGTGTGAACACTCTGGCTAGGATTCTATTTGGTTTGCTTTAGTTTATTCCGCTCCTTCCTTCTGTGATAAACTTATATAATATAATCTCTCAAGTCACATCCAAACCAAAGCATTAATAAGCCTCTTCTTATACTTGTTGGATAGGTTTCTGATAACTTCGCTGCTGGTGAAAACCATATGCCACGGAAACGTTTGGCTGATGCATCGAAAAGGATTCAGGCTCCACCTTCGTTATACCAAGAGGTGAATTTATTTTATTATTATTAAAACTTTTTTTTGTGAGAAAGAAAGTATGAAATATATGTAACTGAGAGTTTGTTGTTCGCAGACAAGAGACGGTGAGAATTATTCAGGTAAGAGAAGGAAGGTTGAGAGAGAAGTGTGTACCATTATACATTAATAATACTCTCTTGGGCTCGTCACATCTTTTCTTTTACCAGCTCTATTTTACTGTATATCTGATTCTGATGGATCACGTCTGTTGTTGTTTCTCTCTTGTGAACTTATGCATGTAGTTCACAAAAAAATAACTTATGCATGTTTTTTTTATCTTTGTTTTTCAACTAGCTTAAATAAATTGTATAATCAAACATTATGTATTGGATTTTGATAATTAATTAATATATTAAACGATTTTTTTTATGTGTCTTTTTTTTAATTTGGCTCTCAAGTTTTAGTATTAGTTTTGTTATTCTGTATATCAAGTCAGTTAGTATTAGTTTTGTATATATATGTATCGTAGAACTTGAAGTCTTACTCTGAAAAGGTTATGATGATAAGAATGGTGAAACCTTGATCCACCTACATTTTTAACATATTCTTATTCAATAAATTGACCAAAAAGATACAATTATATTTTTTCATAATAGACTAATCATACATCAAGTTAACCATTAACAATTACATAAAAACTAAATACCTTATAAAAGGAAAAAAATAAACTTTATTCTTAATACAAACCAAAAATGGAAGAGCAAAGTCAGCAAGTCAAAATACTACCTCCAAAACGTAACGTCACGGCGCCTGGACACTCGTGGCTGGTAGATTTCACCTACCTCTTCCATATCCCAACGTGGAATAGCTGCGACTGTGTTTATATAATATTATTACCTCTTCCTCCTCAAACCCATCATTTTGCAGAGTCCTTAACTTTCTACACAATGGCGATTGCTTTCAAATCCGGCGTCTGCTTCCTCCAATCCGCGAAACCCCAATTCGGAATCCGCCATTCTTCTCCTGATTCTTCGCTTTCTTTCAAGAGATTGACTCCCATGGCTGCCCTCTCTACCTCTTCTCCTACCCTTGGTCTCGCCGAGACTTTCACGGAGCTCAAAAAACAAGGCAAAGTAAGAGAATTTTTCAATCCTATTACCCTTTTGCTGCTTATGAATTGTTATCAGAGTGATGGGTGCATAGTTAAGTAGCATTGAGCTGATTATGTGTGATACCCCAATCATACTGGTACAGTCTCCAATAGATTTGTGAAATATTGGTTTAATTGATCTACCATTTGTGTTTATGTGAAGGTAGCATTCATACCATACATCACAGCTGGTGATCCAGATCTCTCTACTACTGCAGAAGCATTGAAAGTTCTTGACGCTTGTGGGTCTGACATAATCGAATTGGGTGTGCCTTACTCTGACCCTTTAGCTGATGGACCTGTTATTCAGGTTAAAAAACCAACAATCAAAATGCAACCTTTATTGTATTATTTTCCTACAGTTTTCAGTTTGTTTGATCATCGATTCAATTAGGCTGCGGCGACAAGGTCTTTGGAGAAGGGGACCAACCTTGATAACATCCTTGACATGTTAGATAAGGTGAGTTTGGTTTTCTTAAGCATGGATGTGTTTGTGTCCCCTGTCAGAAATCATCCAGACTTCTCTTGTATGTATTCTGATTGTACATATGTATACTTGTTGTTGGACTTGGTGCAGGTTGTTCCACAATTATCTTGTCCAGTTTCGCTGTTCACGTATTACAACCCGATTCTTAAACGTGGGTTGGGGAAGTTCATGTCCAGCATCAGAGATGTCGGTGTACAGGGGCTTGTGGTTCCAGATGTTCCTCTTGAGGAAACTGAGATGCTGAGAAAAGAAGCGCTTAACAACAGCATTGAACTGGTAAGCATACGCTTTTGAAGGATGCATGTTTCTTATCCCGAAATTTCACTTTTGGATACTCGTCTATCGAGATCTCAGTCTTGTCAATAGTAGCATATCACTACAAATCAGTGAAAATTCACTTTTGCCCACATAATCTAGATTAAATCTTGTTTATCTTTCTTCTTCTCCTTGAATTGGGTTTTCTTAGCTGAGCTCCTTATCATTAATCCTAGTGAAGATTCTGGTAGATAGAAATACTAGAAGCATTGTTTAGTGTAGGCACTGAAACTGTGTTTTGCTGGAGCTGCTTCTATGTACTTTGACCTTCTGTTTCCACTATCGTCGCCTTTGTTTAGCATAATTTTGCTCCATGTTTGAATCAAGGTCCTACTCACTACACCAACCACACCAACAGAGCGAATGAAGCGGATTGTTGAAGCTTCAGAAGGATTTATATACCTTGTAAGATCCCTCTTTGTGTATCTTTCTCTCTTCAGATATTCACATGTGTTTCTTTGTATCTGAAAATGTATTGGCTTTGCTATTGGGTTTGGCAGGTGAGTTCAATCGGAGTGACTGGTGCACGGGCATCTGTCAGCGGGAAGGTTCAGTCCCTCTTGAAGGATATCAAAGAGGTCTAATGACACATCTGTCATTGTTTCTTCATTATCTTGAAACGATGTATGAAATGCTAAAATTGGTTGGCCGTTTGTAATTTAATACAGGCAACAGACAAGCCAGTGGCGGTCGGTTTTGGAATATCAAAGCCTGAGCATGTGAAACAGGTCATAAACCTCAAAAAGCTACGTAAGCCCTCTGTATGTTGTATTTGTGTTGGTTATTTGATGAGTAGTTTTCTATTGTGTTAACAGATAGCTGGCTGGGGAGCTGATGGAGTGATTGTAGGCAGTGCAATGGTGAGGCTTTTGGGAGATGCAAAGTCTCCAACGGAAGGGCTTAAGGAGCTTGAGAGTCTCACAAAATCTCTCAAATCTGCTCTTCTTTAAAAGACCAAAAACATTTGCAGACAGCATCATTGATTATGTTTTTATTTTTACTAATTACCAGTAATGTGTGACAATGATGTTCCAATACTTTTGAGACATTTTAAGTATGATTAAGTTACAGTGGCTCAAGCTAGAATCCAGTTGGTGTGTTTCCAAGTTATCTCAATATGATTGAAGTTTATTGAAACTATAGTGGCTCAAGCTACAATCTATTTGCTGCTTTTTGCACAAATTCGAATCTTGATTGTCTGCAAAAGTACCCAAAACAATTTTCATTTATGGTTAGAACGTTTGAAACTCAACTGAAAAATTGTATCCATTTTGTCCTTCTCTTTATTCAATTGTATTTCAAAATTGGTTTGATGAAATTATGGTTTCATTCTAATGCAGGTTGGGTTAAACGTAACAGTTTTGTTTTTTACTTCACCAGCACAACTTGATGATACCCAACAAAAAAAATCGTGTCAAAAAAAAAACATTGTCAAAATCTAGGGTCCCATGTACGATATTTTGAATCAGTGAGGAAATAAAGTTTGACAATAAAGAGTTTTTTTTTTTTTAAGGTGTAAAATAAAAAAAACTTCCAAAATTCAAAATACAAAATCACAAATGTTGCATCCCGCGATAGATTATTATTATTTTTCCAATCCAGTGTCGGTTACCTGAAAAAAATCAAAGAGATGAGAGGCGGAGCCACCGGAAAGAGAAAAGCGACGGAGGGTTTCGGCGGAGCGCCGCCACCACCACCACCTTCAGTAGAGCATCAGCGTCATCTCGTCAACTCAAGGGACTCCGACGCCAGTTTCGCCAGCAGCCGTCCGTCGTCGATCGGTTTAGGCCGAGCCTCCGATGTATACTCCGATAGATCTCACCAGTCCTCGACTGTTCGTTCCATCAACGCCTTCCTCGCTTCTCATAAGTCCCCGATTACACTTCGCGCTCACCCTGTTCCTCCTGTCAAAGATATCTCCGAAACCCTAAGATTCTTGCTCTCCACCGTCGATTTCCACTGCGATACAGTCAGATGGGACGAGGATGTCGTCTTCTTCCTCAAATCGCTCAATTGCCCACTCAAGCTCACTAAATCTAGTCTACGTGCTCCGAATTCGCCTCACAATTGGCCCAATGTTCTCGCTGTTGTTAACTGGTTGGTTCAGTACGCTCGTTTCCGCGAACATTTATCATCCAATCCCGCCTCCGTCCCCGACGCTAACTCCATGCGTTCCTTCGGGATCCAGAGCTACCGCCACTTCATCCGCGGCGAGGATGATTTGGTTAACGATCTAGATTCCGATTTCTTGGGTAAATTGGAAGCGGAGAAGGCTAGCATCGCGGAAACGATCTCTGGCTGTGAGAAGATTTCCGGCGAATTGGAGGCTAAACTTGAGGCACTGAGGAAAGGTCCGTCGAAGAAAGAGGCTCTGGAGAAAGTTAAGGCCGATCTGGAGAAAGACGTAAACAAATTCCACACAATGGTTGTGGAACGTACCGAGAGGACTCGTGGGATGGAGAAAGTCGTGGAGGAGAAAGAAAAAGAAGTAGTAGCCAAGGAAGAAGAGAGACAACGAATCTCTGAAGAGAATAAGGAGCTGAAGAAGAGCGTGGAGCTTCAGAGTTTCAACGTGAGAGATGTAGAGAGGATGAAAAGAGAATTGCAAGCCGTGGAAAGAGATGTTTCAGAGGCTGAGGTTGCTAGAGATGGTTGGGAGCAGAAAGCTTGGGAACTCAATTCACAAATTAGCAATCAGTTTCATCAGATTCAGACACTTGCCATTGATTGTAACCAAGCTCTCAGGAGATCCAAGCTCGATATTCAGTTCGCTGTAAACGAGAGAGGGGACTTACCCGAAAAGGTGATGGGTGTGGACTATAAATCTGTGGTGAAGCCAGCTCTGTGTTCGTTATACGACAAGATCAAAGAAGACTCAACGAAGAAGGCGGAGGAACTGGGCACATTACAACACCAGGCGTCTGATTTGGCTTCGAAGATCGAATCAAGAAAGAGTCTTCTCGGGTCAATTCAGTTGCAGATCACTGAAGTGGAAGAAAAGATGAAGCTAGTGAAGAAGGAAACTCAGGACTCGGCTACAAAATGCGACCTGGAGGCGAAAACAATGGCAGAGAGTGTGAAAACGGAGGCTATGAATCTGGAAGTTGTGGAGAAAGAAGCTGCAGAGATGTTGAAAGCTTCAGAGCTTAGATTGCAAGAAGCAGTGAAGCAGAGTGAAGAAGAGGTCCAAGCTCTTGCTGCACAACTCTTTGCACTCATTGATTCGATATCGAAACATAAAGAGTATATGGATTCAAAGATCTTAGAGATGAAAACTGGTGTTGCTGATACTGCCACTGCTGTTTCAGAGATATATAAAGCGAACCTCAAGAGGCAGCTTGATAGTAGTAGCTAGAGATTAGATGGCATTGACTGAGCCAAAGAGATTGTTAAAGCTTTAAGTAATTCGTATCTTATTGTACAAAACGTTGTTGCTTTTGTGTTTAATTAAGTAGTATTGGCGTTTACATGGTATGTATCTTTTGTCCCATTATGTTCTAATCGGCGTCGGTTTGTTGGAAAAGTCTTACTTAAAACGTTAATTTTAACACAATGCGTTTGAAATTAAAGGGGAAAGTAGCCGAATCATTGTTCACATGAAGCATCCTAATTAGTATATTTTGAGGATTTTATAAGAAGAAAAAGTTATGAAAAAATAAATAAAAAATGAAGAAAAATGTTCCAATTCAACGTAGTAACGTGTCAAGCGTCCTAATTGATGATGGCGGCTCCACGTAAGACAACACAGAGAGAGAAAACAAACAAAAATTAAGGAGAGAAAGAGAGAGAGAGAAAGGAATCTGAGGAGATTGGGTAAGCGATGCATATCGTCTTCTCTGTCGATGATTTGACCGAGTCCTTCTGGCCAGCTACCGCTCCGGTGACGTCGCCGGGATCTGTACCGGCGCCGACGCAGAACATGGCGGACGGGATGACTAGAAGTCAATCGGAGTGGGCCTTCCAGAGGCTTCTCAAGGAGATGTCCGGTTCCGATGAAACCAACGCTATCGAGAGGTTACCTCCACCGGTTCAGTCTGAGCTGTCTCTTTCGACCATTGACGAAATAGCCGACGTTGTCGAGATACAGAAGCCGCCGACGCAGAATCACCGCCTTTCCGCGGATGATCTAGGGAATCGGAATCGTGCACGGTCGTCTGATCCAGCTGGGGTCGATCCTAATCAGTACCATGCGATTCTTAAAAGCAAGCTCGATCTTGCTTGCGCTGCTGTTGCGCGTCGTGTACGTCTTTAATTCCAGCTCTTGTTTGTGTTAAGAAGAAGCATTTTTGATCCTAAATAGAAAATCTATGGAAACACAAGGAGAAATTAGTTTTGGTGTTGATTAATTTGATTACGCAGGTGGCTACTGTGAAGCCGGAAGACTCGAGTGTCTCAGGTGGCAATCAAAAGCAATCTCTTCCGGTGGGATCTCGAGCTCAAGGTTATCATCATAGTTTTGCTTGCTTTTGGCTTTTGTTTCTTCGCCTTCTCTGTATCTTCAATATCTACGATAAGAGTACCTAGTAAGCAAACATTTCATGAGATATGTTTGAGCGAATGTGAAGATCCAAGCATTTAGTGTACGCACGTTTTAGCTATTTCAGATTCGGTGTGATCTATTAAGTATGAGTTTAGATGAGAATCATCCTTTCGCAACTCTGTAATTGTTCGTGCATTCTACCGAATCTCTACATACTTTCCATTCCATTCGATACATACTCATGGATGAAATGTTCTTCGTATTGTGGATAATGGGGTTATTTTGACTATTCTAGGCTCCGTTGTGGCACAAACCTCGCCCGCTGCGTCGTCTGTTAGAGTTGTTCCCCCAACAAGCACTCAAAAGAAACCAGATGTTCCAGCCAGGCAAACAACCAGTATTTCATCACGAGATGATTCTGATGACGATGATCTTGATGGAGACACAGAAACAGCAGATAATGGAGATCCTACTGATGTGAAGCGTGCTAGGAGGTATCTTAGAATCTTTTTGATAATCATCCTGAATCTCAAAGTTGATATACATAGATACTTTTGACTTGGAAATCTTTTTGGGGAAAGGTTTGTGGATAGGAGTTTCTACTCTTTTTGATTAAAGAGAAAGAAAGAACTGAGTCTTAGAAGGGGAATGTTTCAGATAGTTTTATGTTGTTCTTAGGAAAATCTTTTTGTACATCTGAAAATTTGTAAATGATCACTGAGACCGTAGCAGACTCTATTTATTAATTTCTTTCTAAGGTTTTCCTGATTCCGTATTTGGTAATTGGTCAGGATGCTCTCAAACCGAGAATCCGCTAGGCGCTCCAGGAGAAGAAAGCAGGAACAAATGAATGAATTTGATACACAGGTTCCTGTCTTGTAATTGTTGCTCACATACACTTAAATTTCTCGATTCCTTTCTTGCTGTTCAGTAGTCTTCCACTGATTTATAGGAAAAGCTTTTACATTTCATAGGTAGGCCAATTACGAGTTGAGCATTCAACTTTACTTAGTCGTCTTAGTGACATCAATCATAAGTATGACGCAGCTGCTGTCGACAACAGAATTCTAAGAGCTGACATCGAAACTTTGAGAACAAAGGTAATATATATATAAAGATTCTATTCTTCTTGTGACTCCATGAGTGTTAAAGATTTTACAACACCCAAGATTATGATCGTATCTAATTTATTAACTAATTTTTCTTGCACTGATAAAAACTTGTGCAGGTTAAAATGGCAGAAGAAACGGTGAAAAGAGTGACGGGAGTGAGCCCTTTGCATTGGGCAAGACCAAACATGGGCATGCCATTGAACAATACACCAAGCGATTCCTCTAGAATCCCACCAAACTCTAACCACATTTTGAAACCTGCAATCTCAAGTACTGGTGCCAGTTTGGCACCAAATCAGAGAGTAGAGAGAGCCAATTTCATGCCGGAACAGGTGAACCATGAAGGCATACAGAGTCAATTTGCTTCTAATTCAAATCTGTATGAAACCCTGCCCCATTGGAATCAGAAGCATTAACCACAAGATTGAGTCATTGGTTTTGTGATTTTTGAGATACTCTTTATCTTGCTTTTAAAAAGGAAAAAAAAAATTACATACTCTTTATCTTGCTTTTAAAAAGGAAAAAAAAATTAACTGTGCGACTCTGCTACGTTGTTATTGTAAGGGTAATGTAACCATTTATATATATATATATGCTTGGAAATAATTGGTTATCAAAAGCTAAACGTTTCTAACGCAACCAATATTGAAAATGTCAAAGTCAAAAAGAGTAGTTACCCATATATGGAGTAGCGTAAACGAAAAACACAAATATTATAATCAATTGAAAACCCGTAAAACGCTCTCGGTCACAATCATTGGCTAAACCAATAGATAGATTAACTTCGGACATTGGAAATTGTTAAAGGTTTAGATTGGGAAAAATGTCATTTAATTCGCGTATTTACACATTTGGACTTTTATAAAGACCATTTAAAACTTCGAATTATGTTTGACAATTCATTTTAATCATAGAATAATGTTGACTGGACCGAATTAGACTCGTCGTTAAACTGATTAACAGAACGAATTAACGAGACTAATCTCCGTTTAAAACGTCTGATAAACGTCGCTCAGAAAATCGCAAAACCCTCAAATCGAGTTGAATAGAATCCCTAATTCTCAAAATTCTCAAGACCGAATTAGATCCAACTATTTAGGGTTAGAGAGAATCGATTTGTGAATTTGGGAAATTAGGGTTAGAGAGAAAATCGATTTTGAGAATTTAAAGAATTATGGATTCTGTTCAACTCGATTTGAGAGTTTTTCGATTTTGTGAACGACGTCGTTTCGCTTAACATACGTTTTAACGAAGATTAGCTCCGTTAATTCGTTCTGTTAACCAGTTTAACGACGAGTCTAATTTGGTCCAGTCAACATAAATCTACGATTAAACTGAATTGTCAAACATAATTCGGGGCTTTAAATGGTCTTTCACAAAAGTCTATGTTTTATTCGGTCTAAATGTATACGTAATTAAATGACATTTTTTCCGTTTAGATATTTGTGATGTTCATGTATTTTGACTACTGTCTAGATTCAGTGTGAGCGGGTATAGTATAAACTGCATGGCATAGGGCTGTTGTTTTTGGTAGAGCTCAGGTTTGTTTTGGAATAAGAGAGCCGAGACATTTACATGTAAGGAAATAGGTGAAAAGAAATCAAATATGAGAAACTTGGCGTGGGTGCTCTAAGATTTGTTCAGCCATACTCGAAAGCTTCTAGTTATATTAATATTCCTAAACATATCCGTATGCAAATATACATCCTACACGCTCCACGACCAAATGGACCTAGTAATTAATATACTCGTTTTTGAATCAGTCCCAACGAGAGTATCTTAGAAATGAAACATTAACAAAATTACCATGACATCACTTTACCATCTTCTATTGAGATTTCGCACCAGATTGGAGTGCTGCTTGTACTTTGCTATGGAAGTGTGTTTCCAACCTTTGATCAAAGAAAATCAAATCAAATTCATATTTTCATTAACTGAGTAAGAAAAAAGAAACGAAAGGTAAAAAAAAGAAAGGAGTCTTTACCTGGTTGCACATTTGTAATAAATGGTATCTGGGGAGTTGTAAGTTCTACAATTGTTAAACATCCGTCTCGCATCAGCGACAAACATATCAAGCGTCACGTAGTATTGTTCTGACTCTACTCTCTTTGCAATTGTCTTCAGATCTGTGTACATACCATTTTTGTTAACCAAAGTTAAAAACATTTTCACTTAAAAGAACAGTTACGGTATTGCCAAGAAATTTCAGTCAAATCTATTTAAATCAACAGAAAAAACGATGCGTCTTTCTCCTACTTTACAAATTTGTTCATCCTAGATAAAGAAGCGTCTCTTGACTAGGTTGCATTTATTCCGAACAACTGGCTCTACTTGTAAACTATAATGCCTGAAGGAATAGTAAATTCATTCTTACCAATGGGATCTTTAATGATGTCATAGTAATCAGGGACGTCGAGAGAATCAACTGGCTCTTTGAAAGGCCAAGCATCAGCATGGTCTTGCATTGTCTGTTGCAATTACTTAAGCTTGTCAAACTACAGGGCATGTAATTGCAATAACATATAATGTAATATGATATAATGACAAAGCATTGAAGGGGATAAAACTTATCGCAACCTTCAAAAGCACGCGCATAAGTGCGTTCAACTGCTTTTGCTTTGTCACGCTATCTGCAGACCCATTGAATAACTTGTAACGCGTGTGCCCCCACTGATCTGGGGTCCAACCCGCGTCCCCTGTAATAGTTTTTCCATAATTCCTGTATTAGCAATTATTGAACTATAATTACCCAACTTGAAGAAAAGAATTACAGATCAAAACCTTTGCATTCTTTTAACGCAAATTTAGGAAATGCTCTTACTATATTAACCCTGAGACGCAAATTCATGGGAGATAAATCTATATTCTTAAAGCCAAATTTACATATTAACCCTAACTTCATAGCTAACCAGTGCAGGAATCTTAACACACGCATATCAACTTGATCAGATGGAGCCACTAGAGCACAATCTTTTGAGATAACTAGAACATGTTAATGGAAGAATATTCTATTTTTGAGTAACAAACTGCAACAACGCTATGGAGTAGAATTATGACTTACTTAAGCCAGGTATATCGTCAACTTTGATCTTTTTAGGACTTCCAGCTTCTTTCTGCAGAAATTATCACATTTATTATACTACTGGAAACATGGGGATTTTGCCGTGACATGCATAAAAGTCACAAAAGACACGCAACCATTGATGTTTACCTTTTGAAATTCAACTACTCGGTAAACATTCTGACAGTTCGATAACTCTCTTATCCTTTCATCAATTGCCTGGCATTATAAATAGTACAACGGGGATCAGAATATGATGGTCTTGAGGGTCCAATCACCAAAGCCTTTCATAATTTAATAAGACAGAAGTGCATGTAACCATTGTTTAGTGGTGTTTTACGCTGTGTAGGATATTTTAAGTGGTGTGTAGGTTGCCATCCTTTCTTAGTCTATAAAAAAGAGGCCAGCTTGGCTCTTGGGCTCATAGGGGAAAACAGAAAATTTCCATTGACTAAGAGAGCATAAACTAATTCGAGTCCTCAGGTTTGTATTTCTTATGTTCTAAAATCTTACTAGAATCATCCATAAAGCTAGAGCTAAACAGATAAAGTAAAGAAAGTAATAAAAGAACAAAAAAAAGCCTCATAAACTGTAGGACTTAGAGGCTCAGGAAAATATTTCATCAGAGTTTAAGTATAGTCAATGGCTTACTTTTCTTTGCTGGCGAATCATGCTTGACAAATCTGTATATGGAAGCTTTGGATCAATTTTGCATTCCATAAGGAGGCCACCATCATAATCTTTAATGAACCTAGGAAAATACCAAGCATTTATTTGCACTTTTATCTTTAAAGAATGCTAAGCCAAATTTTGGAAAGTTCTCTTGGCACGTAATACAGAATCTCTCTGATAGCATGATCAGCTAGGAAATAAAATGCTTTTATTCTAACATTTGTGAGCTTAACTGAGACCACAGACATTCCAGTCAGGCATCAATCATATTAAGCACAAAATTTAAGGCAAAGTTCAGTTTGAACTTAAGAGATACATCGTTTACATACCCATGCCATACATCTTTCTCCAAGTAAATCTCTTTCGTAAAACCCTGCACAAAAAAATAGATTTAACAGATCAACTTTGTGAACAATTATAAGAAAAGACAAAACTACAGAGCATTAGTACCACCCCAGAAAGTAGACTTCATAGCAAATGAGAAATAATGTCTATCTAGAGCAGAAAAAAGGAACATTTTGGAACTAGAAACTCAAAATCATCATGTAAAGGTTTATGCACACAAAAATAAAGCAGTAAAGATTGCTTGGAGGTTCTTGCGTTTTATTCAAGCACTCAAATGCAACGGGAATACAAAGCCGCTCACAACTTCGGATGAGCTAAAAAAATACAACTAAACAACCAAAGAAGAAAGAAAAGTATATATTGGATACAAGAAGAGCAATGAAAAAAACCTAATGCCTAAAATATGACAGGATTTAGATCATGTTAGCTGAGTTTCAGAATTATATCAAATATTAGCGTTCTGAATAGAGCTGATCGACTTCAAGAGAATCCACTTTTAAATTTAAATATTTTCGACGAAATGGACAGATCATTTTGCAAGACTACCTCGCCTTTTTATCCTGTTGGTCTCAAATTTTAAGAAACCTTGTAGCAACACATGAAGGCTACTGACAACCATATTAATCGTATTATTATTCTTTAACAAGAACAAGGATAGATATGGCATCTCTTTCCCATAGAACAAGGCTACAATAACATATGTTGCATGCAAAATACTGTTTCATTCCCTAGCCAAGATACTACTAAAAGTTACTTGAAGTCTATTTTCAGATTAAATACATAACCAAATATTGCATCGAATATGAAATATACCAACCTGCTTGACAAAATAACCAACAGCATTGTTGTCAGCATAAGTAAGAAAATGCGTCAATCCATCAACATCACGTGCATGTTGTTTCAAGTGGTTCATCAATCTGGTACCATAACCTTTTACTTGTTCATCTGCGGTGATTGCACAAAATGCTATTTCTCCAAACCTCTGACTGAATCCCAGGAAAACAGTGAAGTTAATAAGCATGTCAAGACTGTAATCACGCTAATTATGACATTATATTTTATAGAAAGATTATTGGAAAAGCAAACTATGCGTGATAATTATATAAGATACACTCAGTCAAGAACGCTTACAGTTTTGAGTAAGGAGCGTATTAATGTATATTTTTTTAAAGGAAATCATTAACAAAAGAATATCATCGTTGTAAGAATGTTGGTAATAGTATACGAAGTTGACCGCACCTGTGATATGGACGATAGGTGATACCACCTACAACTAGATTTCTTCTTAGGACCATAACAGATTTATGTTTCCTGTGTAAACAACAGAGGTTGAAGATATCAGAATGCTTACAACAAGGAATATCTCTTGCAAGACGTCAAATGCTTATTCAGTTCATAATCGTAGAACTAGAGCAAAAGAATTCGTAAGAAAATGAAAGAATCTGGATGAAAATCAGGTAGAGAAGCATGACCATCATATGTTCAGACAGTGAACTTGGACAAACTACATGCATCACTAGCATTTAAATAAAAGAAATCGTCACCACTTTTGTAACAATTGCATCTATTCTCAAAAAGGTTTCTACTCAATTGCTGTTTTTGTCAGCACACTATGGTCATCCGAATTCTTGGCAGTCAAATGAAAATAGCTGCTACATTAGCTCACTCCTTTGACAATCAACAACACAGGATTACAAACGAGGAGAAATGTGAACTATTGTATTCAATCAAAAAAAAAAGGTTCATGTTTCACTTTGGTTTAGAATGTTTTACCTATCCATCAGAAGCCGAACAATGTACTCCTTTGGCATATTAGGCAACTGTCTTGCAAATATGTTCTTCAACCCAACCAAGCTGGAAAAACATTCAACAAATTATTCAAAAAAATTCCTCTGAATAGATTGATTAGAATCTGAAATTCTGTGACAGGTAATGACTGAGAGAAGGAAGTACCACATCATATGCTCATCAACGCAATCATTTGAGTAACAGACAAATTTGAGCCGACCAGCTTGCTCCTAAAGAAAGATATCGCCAAAATTTATAAAAGTGGCTCTAGCTACAGAAAACAGATTCATGTACTGTAAAGGAAAGGATCCAGTGATAACCTACCTCTCGCTTCAAAGTCTCTTCTCTCGCAATATAAGCTCCGCTAGTCTGCAAATTCTCTGTCAATATCTTAGCAGACTCATCCTTGGGCACCAGCCCCGAGATTGAGCTCCCACCAGCGGTTCCACTAACACCAGTTCCGACCACAGATGGTCTACCATCCTTTCCGCCGTCAGAGCTCTCAAGCTTCACCGTTGAGATCTCCGTCTTAAGCTTAGTGTTGCGACTCGAACCGTTGACTCCTGAGCTGGAATCGAGTCGAGCGGCGGTGAATGTGCGGATGGAAGAGTCCTGGTCCGGTTCGGGAGCAAATTCGTCCTCGTCATCGTCCACGACGGCATCCTCTGATTCCTCAGGATCTGAGTCGGTATCAGCTCCCCTCGCGGAGATGCTCTCGAGGTCATCGTTAGAGGTTAGGGCGCCGTCGCGAGTATCGGCGGAGAAGGAAGAAGGAGGGAAAGACGTAGAAGGAGGGGCATGATCCTCAGAGGCGGCCGCATTCGCTGCAGTGGTGGCGGCGAGCTTGCGTTTGTGGAGAGAAGAAGTGACAGAGGCGGAGGCGGAATGAGAAGGAGAGGGAGTCTGAGAGCTGCGAGAACGATTGGCCGCGTTGAGGTGAGAAGAGTGAGAGTCCATTGCAGCGATCCAGCAGAATAGTGAAGGTGATTACGCAAAATTGTGGTAGTAGCAGAGGAAATCGAGAGGCTAGGGATTTTTTCTTTTTTTGCTCGTGTTTTTCGGGAGTGAGATGGTGGTGATGAAAAGACGACGCCAACGACCGGAATATTATTTGTTAGAAAAAATTACACATTAACATCAATTTATTGATAAATAACTAGATTAATATCCATCAAAAAATACTTATCCCAATAAATAATTCAATCAAAATTTTAAATAATTACAGCTATACTTAATTAAATTTATATTATATATAAAATTATTTATTAGGTGAATAGCATTTGTAATATTAAATTTAGTAAAGTAATAAAAATGGTGATAGAAATGATAAATGACAAATAATAAGTATGAAAAAAAAAAAAGTTCTAGATCTATAGAAACAAAATAATAGATTGTCTTATAATTTTCTCTATATTGGAGAAATGTAAAATTAGAAAATCACATTGATAATATGTTAATTACTTGGTCGAATTGGTTTTTAGTTAGACTTCACTCTTCACTAACTTATAGTTTTTTCTGAACAAAACACCATTCACCTATTTTCTATGATCCAAAAAAAAATTCTAAACCAAAACAAAAATCTATCTTACTTCCGTTGCACCTTTAATCGATGAATTTTTCCGTTTTTAATCGTTTTAATAAATCTACTTACAAACATACGAACATATTTTGGTACGAATATGGTCTTCTGATAGTGTGCATGTTGTTAACTCTAAACGATTTACAAAAGATATATAAAATTCAATTTATGTGATGGATTTTGCCATCGTTAACATCTTCTAGGAGTGATTGATGATAACACATTAAAGTATAAAAACACTGCACACAAACGATGATACAAATTAACAGTGCTGAGGTGATTTATCAAAATTCGAAATTTGCAGAGGTCTTTTTTTAAGTTTAGAATACAACAGAGAGACCAAGTGCAGTCGACAATGCATATAAAAAGGCAGGAAGATCGGAAGTTGTTGCGGCTGTGACCAGCTTGTCGTCGATCACACACCGCTCTGATTCTACGATCTGACCACCAGCAACCTTCACAGCCACCTTTGTCCCATAACCACTTGCACATCTCTTCTTCTGCAAAATAATAGTGTGACACAATAATGGAGTTATAATGAGTTAAGTTGCGACCAATATGAAATTGGCGAAAGTGGAATTACTTCTATAAAGGAAGTGGTGCATATGTACAAAGGTTATATACATTTTGAATATTTTGGTTTGTTTGATTCGGTTAATAACGGTTCAAAATTCCGGTTTGGACTCGATTCAATTTGGTTGAGATTTTCACCTCTAATATTAACAATCTTTCGCTACCTTAAGAGCGCCGGTAGCTGCAAGTAGCCAATTTCCCATTCCAATGGCAGCAACAAACTTGCCTTTCTCAACAAACTTCTTTACTAAATCGACGGCCTTGTCGTTCATCACCAAAAGCTCCGGCGATCTTCCTCCGGGAACCACAATGCAGTCGTAATCATCCACAGATACATCTTCCCACGCGACGGTCACATAGAAGTTGTGACCGAACTTCTCCGTAGGAAGTTGCCTTCCATCCTCAAGGTCGTGAACGATAGTAGCACATTTATCACCTTTCTTCTTGTTTGGTGTAACTGCGTCCACTTTACATCCTAGAGCTTGAAACGCTTTAAACGGTACGTTGATACTGTAATCTTCAACACAGTCCTAATATATATATCGAAAGAAATTGTTTGAAATTCCAAAAAAATGTAAAGAGAGATTCATAGAGTCGTATGATAAGAAGAAGCTTACTCCAATCAAGAAAAGCAAAGAAGGCTGAGTCTCCTTGGAGGAAGAAATCTTGGAGCCAAGTGATTCTAACAAAACTCTGAGAGTGTGGCCAAGCGTTGGCCATCCTAAGGTGGAAATAAAATTTCCGTCCGTGACACAATCCGTAATGTCGAAAACGGTTTGGACTCCGGCCTGTTGCCACCACGTGCCGCCGGAGAGCTCGATGAACGGCTTCATGCTTTCGAACGCCGTGCAGTTCATTCCGTCGCCGAGTAGACCCGCCGCCGCTAGCATCAGCTGGCTGTGACAGCTCGTGAGGATAAGCTTCTTAAGCTCTGCGAATCGAGCAACCATGCTAACGCATTTCTCGTCGGTGCTAAAAAGTTCAGCGAAACGTCCTCCGGGAACGATGATGGCATCGTATTGCTCGGGGATGACTTCATCAAAGTTTGCGTTTAGCATTAGATGATCTACCACCAACTCGGAGTATAACTGTAAAAAGAGAGAAAAGTGTTTTTTTTTTCTTCTGGAAATTAAATAGGCTTACATGCACATTTATAGTAGGATAATAACTTCAAATACATTTTATTAATCAAGCAAAGACCGTATTGAATGGCGAAACGCAAATGAAGAGAAAGTGAAAGATTAAGAGAAATATGCCTCGAGGCCAAGGAGATCGTGAGCCGCCATGACGCACTTATCGCCAGTTTTGCGACCAGGAGAAACGCAGTGGACGCTAACGCTAAACGCTTGGAGGACGTAGAGAGGTACTATGGTCTCATAGGCTTCCATGAACTCTCCACATAACATCAAAACCGACTTCTGAGCCATTGATCCCATAATGATCTTGTACGACAAGCACACACACACAATGGTCAACTAACACACGACTGACTTTATATACATGAGTTTGAATAAGCACATTGTATTCTTTTCTTTTTTTGTTCAAGCAAGAAGTGATAAGGTTATGTAAGTGGAGTCATTTGGAGCATTTATTATTTATATGTCTATCATCATATGATGTGACCCATAATTGATTATGAAGTAAAATTCTTGTTACGGATTATTCTAGAACATATAGTATAAAAATTGGTTTAACTATATAATTTATAAATAGATAGCCTATGTGATAAACACATTGTCATGAGTAAAACATTTATTAATTTTAATGATTCGAAATCGCAATATTTAATTTTGATGATAGTAATAAGCAATTTAACAAAAAATATCATTACAATTATTAAATGACAGTATATAATTGCACTGCAACAAATTGTTTTTTAGCTCCACAAATAAATCAATTTTCTCAGTCCAATGCAATCATTCACAGCTGAATAGTTTATATAAACATGTGATAATTGCCCCTCCCTAGTCACCTACCTGGCAACCTCACCTACTTGCCATCTTCATTTGCATAACCTATAAACCAAATACAAAAGTGTAAAGTCAAATTAAAAAAAGGCACATAAGAATGAACCAATTATACTTTGTGGTTCCTTCAGCATCAGCACAAGAACAAACGAGGACTTTTATTTTGCTGAGAAAAAAAAATCAAATCACTATTAATATATGTCCGTTCGGGGACATCCGATAAAAAAAATGGTGGATTATTAACAGATCTACCGTATCTCCATATTTACAAGTTTGAGAGCTTGACATCGAAGTCAAATGTAAGAAGCCCATAACGATACTTACAGAATGGAAAGAGAAAATCCATGTTGTTTTGTTGTAACTTCAAAAACACTGGCAAAAATGTATTTGTCGGAGTAAAAATGAAGATTTTTTGTTATTTTTCTAACGCTTAATTTTGTTACATAAACATTGTCTGAACAAGACTACAATAGTAATTTAAATAAACCATGCACCTCTGGTACGGAATCCATATACGAAAACATGATATTTTGTAGTAATCCAAAGTTACCATGTGAAGAATACGCAATATAAAATCGCAATTTGCAAAAGACTACAAATAGACAGCACATAATCTTTGCACAAATTAAATAAAAGCATTGTACCCAAATTATTAGCGACATTCCAAATAAATTGAAAACGACTACATAGATTTTATATAAAAAAAGATAAATAAAATCAAATAAAATTCAGTAGCTTATTTAAGATTCATATTTATTGGTTTTCAGTAATATGAAGGTGGTGGTAGAAACTTGTACTCAACTTTTGGAGAAGGTGCATAGTAAAATGGTGGTGGAGAGCTGTAGACATATGGTGGTGGAGGAGACTCCTAGTTTACCTTTAGGGCTTGTGCGTAGTATGGTGGCGGTGGTGAGGAACTGTAGACATATGATAGTGTAGGAGATTTGTAATCTACTTTAGGGGATGGTGTGTAGTAAAGTGAGGGTGGTGGAGAGTTGTATACAAGTAGCAATATAAATTCAGCCGAAAATGTCTTTTTTTTCAATGAATATGTTATAGCTTACTTTTTATGTAGACGTTAAAAATTTCATAATCTTTTTCGTTTAAACACGAAGACAGCTCTACAGAGTTATTTATTCTACAATTACATCAAATACAAATGGAAATAACAATTGCAACTAAAAATAATAAAAATAGAATTAATTATTTACAAAAATTACAAAACAAACGTTACATTTTAACTGACAAATAAAACCGAAATTTATGTACACAATCCGCGCGTAGCGCGGGATTAACCCTAATGTATATTAAAGTATAAAGTTTTTAGCAGTGAATTACATTTGGTAACAAACTATTATAAACACAGCTGAAATAAATAATATTATAATATTATTACATTAACTATCGTAAAGTTAATATTATATAGCCATAAAAACATGTATATAGATATTATTGTTCTTTAGTTCATATTTCATATATATTTCGTAGTTTCTATTTTATTCAATTTATATATTACATTTTTCTTTCAATTAACATTTTTTACTATATAATTTACATTATTCTGAATTGTAATGGTTCAGTATTAAATTGTAGAATGGGTAAGTTTCAAGGATGTTTAACTCCGAAGAAGCTGAATTTTCTGTTTTAATTTGGGCAATACAAGCATGTTGGTCATTTGGATACAGAAATATGGAATTCGAAGGGGGCATCTTCGATATTAATCGGAAATTTAATGACAATTTCTGGAATCTTAAGTTCGAACAATACATCTCTGCGATTAGGAATTGGAGCAATATGTTCACCACAGTCAAATTTACTTATAGGAACAGATTTTCCAATTAATGTCCCGATGTTTTGGCAAGAAAAGCTAATCTTCTTTGCATTGGTATGTCCTTCATATGTCCCTCCTTCTTAAAGGAATTTGTAATCTTGGATTTCATCCAAATTTAATAAAACTTTTGGTTGACAAAAAAAAGAGTAATACTCTAAAATAGACTAAATAAAATTTTTGTCACAAAAATAACATTCATTAAAGTAAAAATACAATTTTATCATTACTTGCAATCATTTTAATTTAAATTAATTATAAACCAAAATTTCAAAAAATAAAAAACTATATTAAAAACAATATAGAATATTTAATTTTGCAACTTTTTTTAAAAAATATATTTATTTATTCATAAAATATCTTTCAAATTTGTTTTAGAGAAACTAATTTCAAAATTTATTTTCATCATTTTTAGGAAATGTACACTAATTTTTAAAAATGGTGTACATACTTTTATGAAAAGTTTCCTAAAATTTTAGCACATGATTTATAAAGCTTTGGAAATAATCAAAAAGGGTTTTAACATATATAAAAGAATTTAAAATGGCTAGCAAGAAGATTATAAATATGTTAAGATGATAAAATAAAATGTTTGAAAGATTAAAAAGATGTTATTAAAATTTCAAGAAATATATACTAATTTTTAGGAACAATCTACATATTTTTTAGAAAATGTTCCTAAGAATTTAATAAACATTTAAAAATGATTTTTCCATACATAAATGGTTTTAAACGTTTAAAAATATGACTTTTAATAAGTTAAAATGATATATTAAATATACATATATATAAATTGTTTGGAAGACTAAAAATATGTTTTTATAATTTTAGGAAGGGTATACTAATATTTTAGAATCATTTACATACTTTTAGGAAATAGCTCCTAAAACTTTATTAAATAGTTACTAAAACTTTAGTAAACATTTAAAAATAGTTTTAACATACATAACGTGATTTTAAACGACTAACAAGATGATTAAAAATATGTTAAAATAATAATATAAAATGTTTAGATGACTAAAAAAATGTTCTTAAAATTTTATGAATGATAGGCTAATTTTTAGGAAAGATTTACCTACTTTTTAAAAAAGGTTTCTAAGACTTTAGTAAATGGTTTTGACATACATAAACATTTAAAATGACCACTCTAAATAAGTTAAAATGATATAATATATATGAAATGTTTAGAAAACTAAAAATACGTTTTTAAAATTTTAGGAAAGGTATAATTATTTTTAGGAAGGGAGTACTAAGTTTTATGAATGGTTTACATATTTTTAAGAAAATATTCTTCAGACTTTAAAACCATTTAAAAATTAGTTTAACATATAGAAAGTGGTTTTAGATGTTTTAAAAACTTATTATAAATATGTTAAGATGATATATTAACTATATATGAAATGTTTGGAAGACCAAAAAAAATTTCTTTAAAATTATAGGAAATATATATTAAATTTTAGGAATGATTTACATATTTAGGAAATGGTTCTTAAATGTCTTCTGAAAAACAAAAATTTGAAAGAAAAAAAATTCAAAATTTCTAAAACAAATTTTGGAAAATAATTTGGAATAAAAAACTTTTGAGAAGAATAAAAAATTCCAAAATCGTTTTATTTAATTTTTTATATTAATTCTTTTTATTATATTATTATTCATAAAAGATAATTTTATCATTTTCCTTTCTAATGAATACTATTTTTTGTGCATTTCATCAATGTGTATTATTTTTGTGACCACAACTTGTTTTGGTGCTATTTAAAAGAATTACCGTTTTCAGAAAACCATTACTTATTTTCTTTTTGGTATTTAATATTTTTATGATCTAAATAATTAACAAAAATCATATATTACTTTCGATTTTTATATTGATGTGCCATAATCTAAACGAATAATGACACATGTCAAAATCAAATGAGTTATAATTATCATTTGTGTTACCTTCACACTAAATTTATTCTGCTTTATACAATAATTTTTTAAAGATATGTGTTTGTTTTTTGACTGAATATTAGAGATTTTCTATTTAGTACATAGTTTCAAAGTTAAATGTAGCATCATATATTACAAATATGGATTATGTTTATGATATCTAACAATACTCTAAAACAGACAATATAAATTAGATAATAAAATTTATCATATAAATTTATAAAATAGTTATGGTGAAATTATTTAGATTTTACTTGTTTTAACATAAGATTGAGATGGAAATTCTTTCTAATTCTTTTTAACGCTGATTTATTATGAGAACTGATACATCAAGGAATCAACAACGGACAAATTTATTGTCTTATCAAAATCCACGACATACGATTTTTCATACACAGTACTTAAGATCTCTTATAAACTTGTCTCTGCACAAATGATAATAAATTACACTTTTTGGCATGCGAACCCCAGATTTTTTGGTGTAGAAGTATTAATTAATTGTTGATACCAATGTGATTTCTATAACTAAATTAGATGAGAATTTGACAGAATATAACTACAAAAGCAATTTTAAAAATAAAGAAAAGCCAAATAAACATTTTATATGAAGGAAAATGGTCATTTAATTCCTGAAGTAATTGTAATTAACAGATTTATTTTTCAGCTATTGTATTTGCAGACTAAAGTTCCAACTTAACGTTGATTTTGTAAATTTAGGTATGAGAAGTCAACGTTAACCAACAAAACAGAGATTTTAAAGTTGACTTTTCTGAGTCCTATTTTGTAAAATACATGCAAACTTAAATAATTAATTAATCAATTTAAAAGTTAGAGGATTAATCTTTAAAATTATAAAATCTAAGGAATTAGATAATTGTTTTCAAAATATAAAACTATATGTTTCAACGTCATAAAAGTATTAATTAATTGTTGATACCAATGGGGTTCTATAACTAAATTAGATGAGAATTTAACAGCATATAACTACAAAAAGCAATTTTAAAAATAAAGAAAAGCCAATAAAAATTTAATATGAGGGAAGTTGTTCATTTAGTTCTTCAAACAATTGTAATTAAAAGATTTATTCCTCAACTATCGTATGCCCAGACTAAATTTTGAATTTAGTGTCGAATTTAGTGTTGACTTTGTAAATTTAGGTATGAGAAATCAATGTTAACCAACAAAACGCAGATTTTAAAGTTGATTTTTCTGAGTCCAATTTTTCAAAAGCAATACAAACTGAAAGAATTAATTTATCAATTTAAAAGTTAGATAATGAATGTGTAAAATTGTAAAATTTAAAGAATTAAATAATTATTTTCAAAATATAATATGGTTTTTGTATAGAAATTATTGTTAATGTAAGAACATATACACATATATTATTAAAGTTTACTCGTAATAACTTTAAAAATAATTTAATATTACGAAAACATTAGGTTAGGTTTGATAATAAAAAATAAACTATATATACAGCTATATAAAAATTTAATTAATAAATCTTTCTTATAATTTTATTATTATAGTTTTATTATAATTTTATGGCTAGATTAAGTCTTATTTTTATTTTTATGGCATCCATGATCTAAATTCTTCCTGAACTTTTCATTAAAAAATGGAAAGTTGCTCGTTGACGTTCTCAAAACGTTTTTGCACGTCTCATACAGCATCATGTAGACATGCCTCCACGATTTAGTTGGATGGATTCAAAAAAAAAGTAAAAAATAAATGTAGAGCTGGATTTGGAGAAAAACTATGTTATATAATCTCATGGCTACATTTCTTATAACTCAAACAAAAAAAACAAAAAACTAACCAACGTAATTAGACGTTGGTACAGAAAAAATAAAATTTACAATGAGACCTTCGTCTAGGATGGGGCCTTCAGCCCATCTCATATACGTTCTAAGCGTTATATGAGGGAAGTTGTTCATTTAGTTCTTCAAATCAATTGTAATTAAAAGATTTATTCCTCAACTATCGTATGCCCAGACTAAATTTTGAATTTAGTGTCGAATTAAGTGTTGACTTTATAAATTTAGGTATGAGAAGTCAATGTTAACCAACAAAACGCAGATTTTAAAGTTGATTTTTCTGAGTCCAATTTTTCAAAATCAATACAAACTGAAATAATTAATTTATCTATTTAAAAGTTCGATAATAAATGTGTAAAATTGTAAAATTTAAAGAATTAAATAATTATTTTCAAAATATAATATGGTTTTTGTATAGAAATTATTGTTAATGTAAGAACATATACACCGATATTATTAAGGTTTATTCGTAATAACTTTAAAAATAATTTATATTACGAAAACATTAGGTTATGTTTGAAAAGAAACAATAAACTATATATACAGCTATATAAAATTTTAATTAATAGATCTTTCTGGCAATAAAATTTTATTATAATTTTATGGCTAGATTAAGTCTTATTTTTATTTTTATGGCATCCATGATCTAAATTCTTCCTGAACTTTTCATTAAAAAATGGAAAGTTGCTCGTTGAAGTTCTCAAAATGTTTTTGCACGTCTCATACATCATCATGTAGACATGCCTCCACGATTTAGCTGGATGGATTCAAAAAAAAACTTAAATGTAGAGCTGGATTTGGAGAAAAACTTTGTTATATAATCTCATGGCCACATTTCTTACAACTGAAACAAAAAAAACAGAAAAACTAACCAACGTAATTAGACGTTGGTAGAGAGAAAATAAAATTTACAATGAGATATTCGTCTAAGATGGGGCCTTCAGCCCATCTCATATACGCTCTAAGCGTTAAAATCATAATGTACTCTTGTACGGAAACATGATTATCCGACAAAGTCTACTGCCAGAAAATTAAGGAAAAATGGTTGATAAAAACCTGTACTTTTAAAAATTATTCAAAACAATACTCCAAAACTTTCTACAATAGTCTTTTTTCTTAACAGATATAAATACAAATAAATATCCTGAGACTTTACTTTCGTTAATTTTCTCAAACTTCTTTTTCAACGCCGTTAACGGGCTGATGACGTGGTTACATTTCGCTATGTCAGACAAGTAACCCCTCAAATTAATTTGGAAGATCAAAAATATTTAACCAATTTTTTAATAAACTAAAACTAATAACGTTAAGTGAGACAAGATTGGAGAAAAGGAAATTCCGGTAGGCCAAGCAACTATGCGAAGAGGAAAGGAAGAAATGAGACTGCCTCTTCAAGTCAGACAAGATTGTCCCATGCATTGAGAGTTATGACATGTTCGAATTGCAGGGAAAAAGGACACAATAAGAAAGGTTATACATATCCGAGAGTTGAGAGTCAACCAAAAAGACCAAGGGGTCGACCAAGAAGAGATCAGGTTAGTGTCTTTGTTTGTTTCATCATTCCAAGTGAGATCGAGAATGAAACTTTCAAGGTACTTCTTGCAGGATGGACTTTCACAAGGAGATGGACTTTCACAAGGACATGGATAACAAGGTGAAGGGCTTTCACAAGGTCAAGGACTTTCCCAAGGTCAAGGATCACAAGGATGGGCGTCATGGTTTTAGTGTCATTTTGATGATGTGTTTTTAGGACTTGCGTTTTGTTTTAAGAACAAACCAATTGATGCTTTCATTTTGTTTTAAGAACAAGTGTTTGATGGTATCATTTTGTTTTAAGAATATATCGGTTGCTGTTATTATTTTCTTTTAATAACAAGTGTTTGATGGTATCGATTGATGTTTTCATTTTGTCTTGAGTAAATATCGATTGACGTTTTCATTTTGTTTTAAGAACAAGAACATAAAAAAACAGAGAACACAAAACTTGTCACTTGTTTGTTTCTTGAATTCATTATTTCATAACATTCTTGAACTCTTACATAACATAAAAAACACTACAAACACAAATGACATTCTTGAATTCTTGAAATCTTATAACCAACCGTTAACAAATCAGATTGTCTTTGCTTTAGAAACCATCAAGCAAACAATGATGATGGTCATAAAGAAGAGACACAGAACATACAACATCTTCCACATTCGAATTTTCATTTTACTCCCGATACGTCTTCCTTCAATGCATCGATCACTGCTTTTTAACTCCTCAACCTGAAATTTCACATTGCTGATTTCTCTTTCGATGATTCCTAGTTTTGTTAAAGCATCTTCAACCTCTTCACAGACAGCATCCTCCACCCACTTAAACAAATGATCATATTGCATTGCACAAACATTTTAACCTGCCTTACTATCTTTAACGTAAACAAAACCGTTGTCCAAACTCTCTCTTTTGCTTATACAGAACCTTACCTCTCTTCTGCTTATGCACCTGTAGAAAGGTCGGCCTGGATTATCTTGTGTCTTAGATGTAAAGATCGTTATATCTAATCCACACAGACACTTCGACGGTAGCCCTTTTCTCTCCACAAAACTTTTTTGTTTCTCGGATGATGATGATGAACTCATTCTGTTCAAATTAAGTAGAAAAGGAGAGGAGATGAGAAACGTTTTTTGAGAAGATGAGAAAACGAGAGGATATGAGAATCGAGATGAGGAAGGGATGGAGATGAGAATGAAATCGATTTGGGGATTTTTGAGAATTAGGGATTGTGTTTATGGGTTTATGTTGATTTGGGGATTTTTGAGTGTTTTAGCGATTTAAGTGAGCGACGTTGTTTAGAGTAACAGGCGAGTTAAACGGAGATTAAACCCCGTTAACTTGGTCTGTTAAGCAGCTTAACGACGTGCCTAATTTTATCCCGTCAACTAAAGTCCATGATTAAAACTGATTGTCAACGATAACTTAATGTTTTAAATGGTCTTCGCATAAGTTTGGGATTTATTCGGTCCAAATATGTAAGTTCGCGATTTATGTGGCATTTTTCCCAATAAATTATAATCAAACCAAATTTTTTAATAAAAGTGATTTAGATAGAAAACAAATGGGAATTACATAACCGAGAGAGAGAGAGTGGTTCACTAACTTCCACAAAACCATATCTAGAACGTGTGTTATAACAAACCAAGTTACCTAGAAATGTGGAACATCAGATAGATTTTAATGTGTCCAAAGACTAAAAAATATGACTTCACTTGTTTCTCTCATCGTGTGCAAATGGAGTGAGGTTCACCGTGTTTCCTGTCATCGTCGACCAATACATATTGTTTGAAAATGGACTAATATGTAATCCATATCCATTTGGAACCTTCTCAGCTCTTCTTATTTGAACTTTGCATGTTTCTTGCCATTCACTCATGGAATAAACATTGGAGACATGCTCGTCGAGATCTTTTCGGAGAGCATAAATCATTCGAATAGCATATGGGCATGGTATTCCCGTAAGCTGCCATTATCAACAAGCACACTCATGATGTCCAAGATCAACAGAAAATACATGTCCAAATTGCTCAGCTTCATACATATTTGTACGTAAATGTAGACAACAAAATTCATCATGAACGAGCCATTATCTCCATCTTAAAACAGGTTTTTCTTAGTCTTAAACTACTGTTAATCTCATCCTAAAACAGAGTTTTGCACCATCTCTAACAGTCCTTATTTCTTAACAACACATTCTTCACCAGTAGAAAAATCAGATTGAGCCATCATAAAATCCCATTATGCAAAACATTCAAAAACAATTTTAAGTAACACAAAAACCATTTCAAACAAGTGAAAATAGCAGATTTACCTCCAATATTTCCATAAAAATAATAATCATTAGATGTTTTTTGTACCACCAGTCACAGGAGCCGGTCCTGGTCGCAAGGACAAAAAAAATGAACTGTTTTATATTTTTTATATTATTTTTAATTGAAAATAAATAATGAAAGTGTTAGTATTTTAAAACATGAAGAAAACAATACATTATTCTTGAATATGATTCTCCTTGCATTTCTACCAGCAAAATATTCATCAAAGTTATATAGTCCAAATTTTCACCTATACTCTTTTCAATTTACAACATCAACAATCTGTTTAATCTTTTTTGTGACATAGTTGACTGTAGATAAGATAGTTTTAACTTTGAAAAAAAAATTCTGCGGAGGCAACTAAAACAAGAATCGTCATCATTATGCGGTTTGGTACTACTTCGGTATCAGTCTGAACTCGTGATGTGAACTTTCCAGTCTATTTTTCAGCCACATTTTTTCTACTTGCGATCGTCACCATAGTCATCCGTCTTATATCCTCAAGCATTTGTAGTAATGCTTCTTTCTTACTTCTTTTATCATCCTGTTAAAGGCTTCAACATAGTTGTTGTGTACATCCGCATATTGACTGTGTGTATTAAAATAGGTACGACACTATGCCTTTGGATTTTTGCCCCGAAGACTTTCATATGCAACTAGATTAGCAACAAGTTATTTTGTACCAGTTTTCACGTAGTGGAATTTCATTGTAACTACTTGCGATCTGACAAAACATCGTCTTAAGCACATCATTTGAATGTTGCTTCTTCCAATTAGCATAAATGTGCCTTGCACACATCCTGTGTTCAGCAAGTGGAAGTTGATCAACGATTGCTTTGACCAATCTTTTTTGTTTGTCTGTCAGAAGTGTAAGACCTTCTCCATCTTCTAACTTTAAATCACAATGCAACTTGTGAGATAAACCACTTCTAGTTCCGTGTTTTCCACTCAATACATTGGCACCAGCATTATTGTATCCAAAACAGAATGCACCGAGGATTGGAGGGAATCCAATCACCTCCCAATTGTTGAAGAAGAGCCTAGTAGTGAAAAGGTAGAATTCTAAGCAGCAGGACATGGATGAGAGGAAGAATGCTTAGGACTGGATGACTGATTATGCTCTGTAGCTTACTGCCAGTGAACTTGCTCCATTAAGGAAGAACAAAGTGGCATTGCTCGTCGAAGCATTTGAGACCTTTTTACCGGGAGAACCTTCACCGGTTTTCACTTAGGGAAGACACCTTCAAGCTTGCAATTGACATGATAGCAAAGCCTAAACGCCTTGTGGGCCAGTGAAAGATGAACTCTTTTTTTATGAAAATGAATGGCTTTTACGTACATCTATAATGAGATTCATTTGAGAGCTTTGAACATTGCATCCTTTATACAAAGGCTCTTATTAAGTCCAGTCACCTAAGAGAGCATGAGTCCAATAGATTTCCTCAGTTATTACATTAAAATGGTTTACTTGACAGAAGCAAATCACAACAGCATGAAAACCCCAAACAACCCAATTAATATTTCCTGATGTAGCAGTAACAACAACATTTGCTCAAACGAGAAGCCTAAGAGTTCAAATTTACTAATGTACACCTGACGATGTCCAGAAGAGAGCAACACTATCCAAGACTAAACAAACACAAACACCACTCCCAAATGTGTCAAGCTCCTCATCTCCTCTGATTGCCAACTGCAAATGCCTTGGAGTTATCCTCTTCACTTTCAGATCTTTGCTTGCGTTTCCAGCTAACTCAAGAACTTCTGCAGTTAGGTACTCTAGAATTGAAGCCGTGTAAACAGCTGCAGTGGCACCAACTCTTCCATGTGATGAAACTCTGGTCTTGAGTTGCCTATGAATCCGACCCACTGGAAACTGAAATAAGAAAGAAACAGCATCCAAGTGAGATTTCATACAATTATAATGCAAAGAAAGCCTCCACTTTATAACACAGATCTTTCTACTTGTATGGCTATATGCAAAGCATTAAACATCATAACATAGAAGTAATAGGTAACAAGGAAAACAGAACATGTAAGGTAAGCAAAAAGTCTATACACTGATTTATATACCTTTACTTTATGGTTCTTTATGAGGTAGATAAAGTAAACTTAAACAAAGTCAAATATACTTTATGGTTCATTGAACTACTTGTCCTAGACTTATCACAGCCTAATATGCCATCATCACAAGGGAACTTCCATGAATTCAACAAAATCAAGCAGTCAACATCCACTAACAGGAAGAAATTCAAAAGATGAGAGCAAATGAAAAGCTTCTGACTTTAGAATCAGTGTCCTTCGACTGTGCACACCAAATAGTTTAATCAAAATTGTATAACCTGACTCTAGTCCCAAACGAAACCTACAAGACTCACGTGTACAAAAAGTAAACTTCAGAGTAATGGAGTCTCAAGGTCTTTTAAGACAATTTGGGGGCTCTTAACTTATGACAAAACAACACTATGCATACTGAAATATACAAGTATTAAACGCAACCAGCAACCATAAAGGCCACACAAAAAAAATGATCAACTAGATTTGCAGAATATCACTTTGATAAAGTTAGACATCAACGCAAGTGAGGCATGTCAAAGGAAACATTTTTACTTTTAAATTACAAGCGAAAAGACTATCTATTATCCTGCAAGATAATTTCCACGAAACAACATCACTCTTCTCGACTCCAAATTACAATTGGGCAAGAATCAGAGACTAAGGAAATCGAATTTCAACATTGCCAAGAAGCTAGGGATTGAGGGGAATAACCTGAATACCAGCACGAGCAGATCGAGAAATGGGTTTCTTCTTGTCCTTGTCTTTGTCCTTGTTACCAGCAGCCATCGTCTTTGCAGCTACAAGCCCTTTCCCTCCCTTGCCTGCTATGTTCGCTCACAATTGATGTTGCCCACTTCTAGATCCAACCGTACATAGTCAAACCAAAAACAAAACAAAAACCATCAGAAAATCCAGATAATCTGCCAGATCTATCGTAGAAGCATGAAGAATCAGAGAATCTAAAAGAAGACTAAACCAAACAGCACGAGATCTGAAGCGTTTGGTGGATAAAGACAAGCAGACCCCGATTCGTGGAGAGAGAAGAGAGAAGTACCTGACACGACGAGAAGGGTGGAGAAACGAAATCTGGTTGAGTTGAATGGGATTGGAGTTTTAAATTTGCAAGTTTGGTGGGATTTTTAAAAATATTTTAAAAATCTTAGGGGGGAACCTTATTAGACTTGGGCGGTTAAAATTTTTTTTGGAGTTTTTAAAAAAGTTTTCCACATTTTGCCATTATACCCTCCATTTCTTAGCAAATTGTTATAATGAGCTTTCATTATTTTATTTTTCTGAAAAAGAAAAAACTTATAAAGTCAGTATATAACCACTTGGCTTGTGACTAATGAACTATTTTATATTGGTAATAAGCGATAACGTTTTACGTAAGTGTATAAGTTTTACATAAAGTCATAAAACATAAATAAAAGTGACATTATATCAAGTCCGTCGTGTAATTTCTATGATTCAAATGTGTTACTCTTATTTAACAAAGACTATTGAGAATCCAAAAGATAATATATTGGGTTTCAAGTTTAATTAACACTTTTGTTTTCTGTTTGTTTTTTAGCCAATACAGTTGGTATTTTAGACTAGAATCATGTGATTCAATAATTAAATGTTTTGTACTAAACTATTTATGTTCAAAGTTGTATTTTAGGATGAATCCAATAATTAAATGTTTGACGAAACCATTTATGTTCAAAGTTGTATTTTAGTATGAATCTAATAATTAATTGTTTTAACTAAACCATTTATGTTCAATGTTGTAGTTTAGGGTAATAAATATTTTACATATGATAATTTAGTCAAAGAGATTTAAATTCAAATTTTTGTTTATTATGTTAAGATAACACTGACGCTTTTAAATATTGATTTTTATAAGAAATGGATGCAAATCACAGTGTGGATCATGGTATCTACTAATCTAGTATAGACTTTCCCTTGTGCATAGGAAATTGAAAATTAAAATTATGATTCAGCAAGAGAGAAATTGTTAGAACTTTAGAAAAGGAGAGCAATTTTTTATCGATCTCGTCGTTCTTCCAACATTTTTACATAGAAAAAGAACATCATCTCACACGTTTTTGTCATATATGTAAAAGTAACTAGTTTTGTAATAACAAATCGAGGCGTAATTGTCAACAAATACTACATCATTGTTTTCCATTTTATTCTCTATAACACTTTTAAATCAAGAGACCAATCTATTTTTGACTCCAAAGCGTATAATCAAAATCTTGATACTTATTTCCTTCAGAGACAAATCTAGTTGACTTTGATCCAACATCAACAACCAGACAAACTAAACACTTTGTTGTGTTAAGAGAGAAGTTTAAGACAACAAAATTGAAGGAATCTTTGTTGTTTATTACGCTCTAATGAAACACACTCGTTAAAAAAATGAAACAACTCTTCTCCTTTCTTCCCATAAAACATAATAATACTACACTCGGATATGTAACATGGGGAAGACGAATACGAAATGTAATTAAAACGCATATATGATGGAAACACACAATGTCTGAAATAAAATTTGTCCAAAACTTTTCAAGTCTGCTATGAATATAAAGGAGTTTGGGTTTACCTTTAGAAGCCGACAACAAAACTTCACTCATCAACCTCTGCTCTGATTTCTTTTTGGAGATCTTCTTTGTACTCTTCAAATGTGCCTTCAAAGAACGACACTGTTCCGTCTTCTACAACCCAAATTTGACTCTTCTCCTCATCCTCACAGACACGTGATATGAGTCTCGAGTCGTGACTCACCAGCACAACTCCTCCACTGAACTCATCTAGTGCATCTGCCAGAGCATCTATACTCTGCATGTCTAAGTGATTTGTAGGCTCGTCAAGAAGCAAAATGTGTGGCTTCGACATTGAGATTGAGGTGAACACAACCCTAGCTTTTTGTCCACCAGACAATTTCGCAATTGGAGTTAAGTGGTTGTGACTTGGTAGCCCAAACTTGCCTAGCTTCGCACGCACCGCCTCTTGTTTGCTAAATCCTTCTTGGTCAGGATGAAGGCGAAGAAGATACTGAACCGGTGTTTCCCCCATTGTTAACAGGTCAACAAAGTGCTGAGAATATCTGCCAATCCTCAGCTTTTGGCTTCTTCTCACTTCACCCTCGGTTGGAACTAAATCTCCCGCAAGAAGATTCAAAAGAGTAGATTTTCCAGCTCCGTTAGGCCCAACAATAGCGACACGTGTACCCATATCTATACCTACATCAACATCTGAGAGTCTGAAATCTGGCCTGTTGGGGTAGCAGAAGCTAACCTCAATCAACTGCAGAAGAGGAGGAGTGAGCTCGGTTGGTTCTGGAAAATGAAACTCCACGCTATAATCTCTCCACTTTCTGGGAGCTTCCGGTGCTGGGCCCTCCTCATCAACCGCCTTACCCTTTGCCTTACTCTTGGATGCTTCTTTCGCCGCAGCAAACTTGGCCCTGTCCTTTACCTTCTCCTGTTGAGCACGGTTTCCAGATCTCTTAGCTGCTTTAACCTGTTTCTCGTAAATCTCAAACTTTTTGTTCATCTCCTTGCGCCGCTGATCATATCCAGTTTCGAAACCATCGAAATTACCACGATAGAAGTGGAGATTCTGGTCATGCAAATGTATTATATCCGTACAGACAGTGTTGAGGAAGTCCCGGTCATGTGAAACAACAACCAACGTCTTCTTCCAGCGACACAAATACTCCTCTAACCAGAGAACAGCTCTCAGGTCGAGATGGTTGGTGGGTTCATCTAACAACAAAAGAGTTGGTTGCACAAATAGAGCTCTAGCTAACGATATTCGCATCCTCCAGCCACCACTGAATGACTTAGTTGGACGCACTTGCATATCTTTTGTGAAACCTAACCCTGCAAGAATTTTGGACGCCTGTGCTTCAGCAGCATCTGACCCCAAGATCTGTAGCCTCTCATACAATTCAGCTAGCTTTTCTCCAGAATCATCATCTTCTTTGTCACCATTTTCTCCGTCAGCTCCAGAAGACGAATTCTGCAACGCTGCAGCTTCTTCCCGTAGCTTAACCAACTCTTCATTGGCAGAAACAACTGCTTCCAGAGCACTCTTTTCATCACCGACCACCTCTTGCTCAACAAGAAGAACATCGATATTCTTTGGAACTGGAATCTTCCTCCATGCTAAAAGCTTTAACAGTGTAGACTTCCCCATTCCATTCGGCCCGACCAATCCATACCTTTTTCCATGTGATATCTTGACAGATGCATTCTTCAAAAGTTCTTTGCCTCGAGCTGAGACGGAAAACGAATCAATCGTTATATCTTTAACATTCGCATCAGCCGTGTCGTCTCCTTCAAGCACCGAAGTTTTGCTCCCAATAACAACCGTGAATGCATCATGGTCGTCCTTCAAGGCCTCCCTCCTTGCAAGCTCTGCAGCCTGGAGAGCTTGCCTTTCTTTCGCCTCTCGCTTCTTTTGTTCCTTATCGGTGACAGAGATATCAAGATGCCTTTGTTCGCTCTTCTGCTTTCTCCTTGCTTCCGCCTGTCTCTCTTCCTCATCCGAAGAGCCCTCGTCTTCGCCGTCGGAAGGAGGAAGATCTATGTCATCAGTGTAAGAGGAGGAAGATTTTTTTGGAACATTCTTGGCTCTGGATGATGAACCCTTTTTGGGTTTATCATCTTTCTGATCCATCCCTGCAAGCATCGCTGAGACAGATAGTCTCTCCTTTTTCGGTTCTTTAGAAGAATCTTTTCCACTTGGCTTCCCCTTCACGGGAGCAGCACTCTCGTCTGACTTCTTCTTACCCATTTAAGCCTGTGCTATCTGACATAAGACATCAATCAACAAAAGTCGATGAGTAATCAAAATCATGTAAAAAATGGCGTTTTTTTTCATAGCTTCATGTACATATCTATCGACGACAAATCATAATCAATACAGACAGAAGTCATATTATCTAACAAGCTAATTCGAAAATTATCAAATTCAGAATTAGGGATTCTACTTCATTCATATCAACTCGATCGAAAGTATTCGATTATTGGACTTCGTTTACCTAAAGCATCACGAAAAAATTTCGGATTTTGAAATCTCTATGCTTTCAAAAGATATATCCCGACAAAAACTAGGTAAAGTTTCTACGAGCTGTGACGCGAACAGTAAGAGTTATCATCAAACTTTACATAATTTAATCTGAGATTGGAGAAAAACCTGAGAGATGCGAAAGCAGAAATGGATTGAGATTTTGAATATGGAAAAAAAATTGCTCTGGAGGAAATTGATCGAGAGGTTGAGGCAAGTTTTGAGAGAGACAACGCGGCGCAGAAGTAAAGAAGGTTTGGGTTGTTGTATGAAGAAGAAACACAATCAAAGTAAAAAACCAAGAGATCTGGGTTTTTGTAACCCTTTTCTTAGCAATCCGGCCCAAAGTCAAAATTCTGGTTTTCTTCGGTTTAAATTCGAGTTATCCGGTTTTAAAATAGATGTTACCAAATAAAACCGACATAGTAGTATACGATTTCAGTTTGAATTTTAATGAAATATTTTGTTTCTTTCCAATTAAAATAAAGTTGAATTCGGTTTTCTTTTTCCAAATATTACGGATCATTCCTATGTAATGTTGATATATCCTTTAAAAAAAAATTGTACAGATTCAACTGTGAGAATCGTAATTTAAATTGTGGCTTTTTCTCTTTATATAAACAACACAACAAAGCAAGGCTTTTATATAAAAACTTTTTTGCTAACATTGACTTCAGTGGTGTAGCTTTGGTCAAACTACAACTTCTTCTCTGCCACATACAATATCATGTCAAACATTTATTTGTATTTTATGCCTCAAGGGACAACGAGTTTATTCTTTCCAATAATTTTTTTTATTAAGGACATCATCTTATCGTTAAAATACAGAGATAGATGCTTAAAATATTATGAAACAAAAAAAAACAAAAAGAAGGTTTCTTCAGGGAGGAGCCATTGACTTCCTTGGCGTGGGGGGCACGAGTTTGGATAATCCATTGTGATAAGTTGCTTCAATCAAGCTCTATAATTTTTCTCTTCCTATAAGAACACAAAAAGAGAAATGCTTTTCAAATAGTACATAGGAGAAACTATGGAGATTCTTGAAATTAGTGGCATGGAAGCTTCTACTCTGCTCAACGACGTCAACAACAGATCCAACTCTATTGATATTGGAGGCAACTATAATGAAAAGGGTTTAGGAGAAATTTACCGGGACAAGGTGCATATATCAGTTTACAAAGCCGAGAAGCGACTGAAGAAGATCATTTATACAAGATGATCAACGTTTTGGACAGTCAAACAGGTATAGGTTCTACACTAAAGGAAAACATTATAATTATCGTAGTCGCCAAGCGGGAAACTGTATCAAATACTACAAGAATCTGCAAGAGCAACTGAAGAATAATCTTGAAAAACTGAATAAAACAGAAGCAACGCAAAGAAGAACAGAAAAGCCTGATTACGTAAGTCCTCACAACCAAATCAATATCATTTTTGCTTTCTCATTGCACAAACAAAACTACTAGGAATAAGAAAAGAGAAGAATCAGCCTCCTGCAATAAATGATCAAACGATAAGTTTTTTATGTTCAGTGTGGAAATAAGATTAAATATGTTTCATATGTTTGGGCACCATACCGGTTTAAGTGCAAGCAATTCTCTGTGCTGCACGGTTGTAAAAGCTTGGTCCAAGAAAAGAGGATACTAAACCAGATAGGAGAAACACAACAACATCTGAAAAGCAATGACCTGGGTCGAAAAACAATTCATTTCAAAGAAATAAACTGGGAGGTGCTACTTCTGTTACTTTAATAGTCTTATTTCATATCATGATATTGGCCTTTACACTTACTTTACCATTTTACAAATCAGTATCATTTCAGCTATAATCAAAGTATAATTCCAAAAAGTAGCAGCAGCAAAGCAATACATGATCTCCTGAGGAGGTTTAAAGACACGGAGAAGTTAAGGGATAAAGAATTGCCAATGGCGAACTTGTTTACAACACAACAAGTCAGCAAAGTTTGACAACATCTATAAAAGTAATCAAAATCAAAGACCGTTTCCCCCATTTTTACTCTTAAGACAGTGTTTTAGTTGTCTCCTTTCTTAAAATGTCAGAACTAATCAACGAAATGATCTTTGTTTTCCAACAGATTATGACAAAGGTGATAAAAAAGCTTGAAAAAGAAAGAGTAAGAGAGACCATAATTGATAATGGTTACGAGGAAAAGATGCGGCTTCTAGAGAAAAAATGTGAATGGATTTGCGGGAAATGGGATGAAGAAAAGAAGTATATTGTCGGCTTGAAGAAAATACAGAAAGATGGGTTGGAGTAAGCTTGTAATATGTCTCACCAGCATTCCATTACATGATTAACTTCAGATTCGGAGGAAGATAACATATATGTTTCCTGCGCTACTTTGGTTTTTTTTCCACTTTATTCATTTGGACAATAGTAACCCAAGAGTTTGCTTGTGTTCGGATCATCTTTACATGTCTCCATTCTAAACAACTAAAAAAAAAACATTTCATCATTCTCATGCTATCTCGACTTGTATAAGCATATTGTATATAGTATTACTACGTTTGGCCATTTATCTAGGCAGCCTTTCAATGTTCTATGTAGCTTGTAACCACTAAATCCAAAGTGGGAACACATGAGGGCGTACGTGGAGAGAAGCTTCAAAATCCCATACATCCATCCATGATCTATTTAGAATACTAAGAAGACAAAGGTTTCAAACCAGGTCATCACCTTTTCACATCAAATGGAGTCTGTCCCAAGCAAAGGTTGACTCAAGTTTGTTGGTGATTCCGCTACGCTTACACGCTCTAAGCAAGGTTGATGCCGGTTATACGCCGTTGCAGCATCACCATAATGCGCTTCAATCTCCCCGTTCTTTTCATCGACTTCGTCTATTTCAACTGCTGTCTGCATCACAAAAACAATGTAGAGTCTTTCTAATTTAGCAACCATTTTGATTCATTCAATCGTCTCAACTCTTAAAGAAGTATATGCATCCATATTCTATCACTTCCTCGGAAAAACATACCTGTATAGGGAAATGTTTAAATGATGGCAGGAAGCGGATCTTGCAGTACTCGTTATAAGCTATAGTGATCAATATAAGAGGTACAGTAGCAATTGCTGCAGATGGCTTTGACTTAAGCCCAAAGAGACCCACCATGGTGACTTGCATAAGTATAATGGAGATGAAGATGTAATGATGAATGGATGGCCAGAATCGACCGCAAGTATCATATGTCTTCTCGTACACATCTTCCATCTGAAGAAAAAGTTGAATGGTAAGTAGGTGTGAAAAGTGAAAACAATCACAGATCTAACAAGAGGGTTTCTATAAAAGCTAGACCTGGTTGAAGTAGACTATGTATCCAAGGCAGAAATAGCCAACTAGGAAAGGGAGCATCAATGGTGCAACCACGGCATATATCATACCGATCATTATCGATAAGGACACTGTGGGGATAACCCTAAAATATGGAAACGAAAAGAGGTAAGGGTTTTTCTCTTTTCCTCTTCCATAAGTGCAGGATCTTATGATATCAAATGTTATCATCCCCAGTTGCAGAATCTCCAAAGAAAATCCAGACAGCCCATCTGTCAAGATGTATGTCATAAAAAACTCTCCCTATATATAAAAAGTAAGTTACTATTTTGAAGAAAATTTGGTTTACGAATCAACAATGTTCTTGAAGAGTATATAGAATTTACCTGGGCTGAAACAGCAGCAGCAAGGTGACTAGGAATGTCTCTAGGATGAGTGAAATATTCTCCAATTTCATCTAGCAAGGAGCCAGAGATGAGACTCAAGAAGAAAACATTTCCCATTAGAAAATAGAACACCATATTGCAAGCTTTTATCTCCTCTTTGCTCTTGGAAATAGAGCCGCCGAGATAGGCCATCCCGAGCATAGCATAGGGGATAATGTACATGAAACCTTTCAGTATTGCACTTGGGAGGTACCCTGTCACAACTGAGCTTAGACCTGGTCTATTGCAAATAACAAACTTACCTTGTTAGTGTATTTCAAATCAAGAAATAAACAATATGAGAACAATAATAGCGAAGGATCCTCCGGAGAAGAGAAACCTTACATGAATTCAATCGCCATGGCTGGAGGGAACCATTTCTTAAGCTTCTCGTATTTTGCAATTCCTTGGACAGCTGTGACTGGAATAGCAAAGAATAGTGTAAGGAGTGCTGCTGCAAGGATGACTCCGATTTTGTTGAGTGGCAATATCTTTTGTGGAATAGCAAGATTTCTCCAGGATACATCTCTTGGTTCAGGAGCCATCTCAGTGATCAGTTCTAGAGGATTTGAGTGCTGCTGCGTTTGAGCTGCCAGCGCGGCACTTCTTCGGGATTTAAAGGTGACAAACGCAACAGGTAATTCCTTCATTGACATAAAAAACCAGAATATAGTATGCGGTAAAAATATCTCAACATGTTTTATATCTAATCAAATATAGTTATGTAGAACCTGGCTTTATGCCAAATTTAACACACTACTCTGTTTTGGTCTAGCTGCCTCATACAGTCTCTTGCTATACTTTTGTTTTGGAATTTCAGTTAGACCATTTCGATGTTGTTATCTTCATATAACTACTCTTCAGGATTCATGCAAGCCACTATAATAACTCTAGAATCATAGTTATCTAGTTTTGAACACAAACCACTATTAACCCAACTTTGTTAACCATAAACTCTGACCTCAAGAAAGTACCTTCTCTCTGAGCATAGTTTCACTTTGAAGGTGGCAAATCTTATGGGTAATTTCTCGAAGCTTTTCTTCTGATGTGGATATCTGCTTATGTTCTTCAGCGTGTCTCTTTTCCTCTAGCTCTTTCTTAAGCTGCTTCTGCTTCCCCTACATAAACGATCCTACAATCATTTTTGCAGAATAAAAAAAAACTGCTAAAACCTGAAATGGAGAAGTCCTGATATAAAAAAAGGTCATTCTGGTGTTACAATATGAATGATACGACCAGTGGCAAAACTTACCAAAAGGTATTCAATATCTCTCCCATCGTACAACATCTGATGGGAATGATAACTGAAAGGATGATGTTTAGAGAAGAAGTGATCAACACCGCATGCACGAGTTTTATGCTCAGGGCAGAGGGGAACTTGCCGGACAAGAACAGTGAAATGATCAGCACGATGCCTAAGTTCTCTCATTTGTTGAAGCCTTTTCACAAGAATCTCTTTATATTCCTAGATGTGAGTATCCAGTAAATAACCTATTCTATAAATTGCCAGAAATTTGAAACAAGACTGTGGTATAATGCCATCATAGACAAGAGTACAAGCTTACCTTATACAGCAAAAGCAATGCATAAAACGATATGAACCACAAGCATGAGAAATGCACCCACAACCTAGGAAAGGAAATTTGAAGACAGATGAGAAATTTTAAGACAACAAATCTGAGATGATGCTAAACAAAAACAAAAAAGGCTTACTTGTTAGAACTTCGTGTGATATTTGATATTGTGAAAGCATCCATCGAATACTCCCTTCTTGTAGGTAAATCTGACTCACTGTAGTAATCAACCGGAAGAAGCAGTGACACTCCAAGTATCGAACACAACATGAAGAATCTGATTCTGCAAACATTTCAAGACCAAACCTATTCACTACATGCGTGTCCTCCACAATATCTTTGAAGAAAACGATTTGTCAAATTCGGATAATGAAACCGAATCCTCACCCGAACTTGAAGAGCCTGATGAGCACCAGGGCGTCGAGGCCATGGCGGTGGAGGATGTCGTCCTCGGGAACACGGAAGGCGCGTGGGATCCAGGCGACGGAAGGAAGGAAGCGAGGGAGGGAGAAAGAAGAGTGGAGAGGCAGAGAGCGGTGGCGATCGGAGAGGAGGCGAGCGTAGTAGATGACGGCGTTGCGAGGCTGCTTCTTCAGCACGGAGAAGAGCCAGAGTGCTAGGACGGCGAGTCCTATGTTGATCGACGCCGACGCTATCAAGCTCTCCGGCGTCATCTCTTATCTCTTGTCTCTTCTTCTCTCACTACTATGTGAAAACAGAGTCACATCACATGACGTGGCCTTTCTGCATGTAAAGAAAGGTCTCCACGCCGCTTTTGTCTCGTCTTTTTAGTTTACACATCGACCAAAATAGCACTTTGCTAATAAGATTGGTTATAAAATCTTGTATGTAGTAGACGAGGTTTTGTTTTTCCAACCTACACCACATCCAAAACATATTCACTATAACTGAAAAATATTTAAAATTTGATTTATTGGTTTTTTTTGTATAAAATAAACCATCGTCAAACTTCGACAGTCACATAAATAATAAAAAAAATACAACACCAATTAGCTCTAATAATCACAATTGATTTTTTTTCTAATGGAAACTCTTTTTTTTTTCTTCATGATTACATAATATACAATGATATTATTTTCCATTTTACGGTTCTCCAACTTAAATTAGTAGTCTTATGTTCCAATTTTCTCATAGTGTTTTTTTACAACAATTGTCTTATGTGGTATCTATATATGGTCAACACTTGTTCCAATTCAGTAACTCTTATCTCATCAATTCTAACTCCAACGCACTATAATATCAAGACCTAACTATGTTGTTGATTTATTAAAACTCTATACAAAACGTATAGTGTGTTGGAGTTAGAATTTATGAGATGAGAGTTACCGAGTTGTAATAAGTGTTGATCATATGTAGTTACAGCATGAAGTATGTTTACCACTATGTTCCAAATTTTAAAAATGAAAAATACAGTGGACTTGCGTCAAACATGTCGTATGTTTACTGTTATACTCTTTAACAAACTGATGCAAGTAATTGTTGATTTATTAAAAACACTATACACACTTAAAAATCATGGATATATAAAAAAATTAAAGGCGAATTTTCTAAGGCTGACACATTAGCAATTTTGAACTAATATAAAATTATGTACTATTTTTTATAATTAATGATTTAGCACAAAATAAATGAAATCTAAGATTAAATTTAAAAAAATGATAAACATATTTATATATTGTATGATATAAAATTTAAATGTATCTTTTTATCTTTTTTTTACGGGACTTAATAGGACTAATGAACAAAAATGAGAATAATACGTTGAAAAGCTTTACACAATCTAAAAAGAAAACCAGAACTACAAAACTATAAGCCACAATATATGCTCGACAAATTTTTTTTTAAAAAATAATTATCAAAAATAGGGAGAAGGATATAACAAAATAGATATAAAATTATAAAAATATAAAAATATAAAAAACTTAAAAAGATGGGAAAAATTGGAATAAAAAATATATGTGAAAGAAAAATTGAAATGGTGAAAAAAAATTTAATAGATTAATAAAAAACTATGAGAAACAAGTAAATATATGTATAAAAAAATATTTAAATAAGAAAAAATCGAACAAAAGTAAGACTTCATACATAAAAACGTTCGAAAAGGTTGATAATAAAAACGAATATATAAAAACATATCATTTATAACATAAACTAAATCAAAATACGCACGTTAGTGCAACGTATTATTAAAATCATCCTAAAAAAATTATAAAAACAAGACGTAAATAATATCGATTATTGAAACAAATCTAAAAACATATTAATTATTCACAAACTAAAATACAATTTGTGCGTTGGCACGAGTTTTTTCCTAATATATAAATAAAAATAGAGCCAAAATTAGTGGTCTATATTAACTTCAACCCACCAAATCTAAAATCTGAACCCTGGTTCCAGCTTCATAAATAAAAGTTCCGGAGCTACTAGTAATATACTAAATAAAATAGATAATATATTTTTGTGTGTCTCTTCTTTCCTCGAACACAAATCCGATGAAATTATTTATTTTATTTTTTTAAAAACGGCAAAATCAAAAATAGACTTGAGCAAGTGAAAGTCAAAAATGAGAGGTGGTGAGAGCTGTAGTCGAATGGAGTCGTATTTATTGTGAGTCTCTTCTCAGCCACATCTTTAGATACGCACTCTCATCTGACGTGGCATCTAAACGACGCCCATTCTCTCTCCGCCACTCGTTCGGCACGTGACATTTCCTAAATGGGCCCCACTCTTCCCGAAAACTCTCTCTTTTCCACTCTAACTCTCTCCTTTTCTTTCTCCCATATCCAATGGTGGCTTGATGAAGCATGAAGCATTCTGAATCAAGGTTTTTGAAAGCTTGCTTCTTTTTGTTTTTTTGTTTCGGTTTGATTTAGTATATTTATTTTTAACGGTTTCTTTTTTTTATTACTGTTGAGACTTACGTTAAGCGAGTTGTGAATCTTATTGTTTTTTTTCTTCTTCTTCGTTTTTGTTTCGTGGTGGAGTCGGCGATGTGTGGAGCAATCAGGGAGCGTGATTTGGGGTCTTTGATTCGATTTAGTTTCTCGAGTCATGTTTGATTGGGACGAAGAAGAGGTAAATGTCAATCTTTTGCTATACATCGACTTTTTTTCCTTCTGGATATGATGATTAAAGATCAGTTTTTGATCACTCGTGCGGCGATGATTCTGAGTTTTATGGTTGTTTGTTTCTTCTCTGAATGCATTTCTAGGCTTTTTAAATTTTTATCCGATTCTGGGTCTGAAGTGCCCTTCTCTTTGAATGTGTATGCAAGCACTCTCTCTTGTACTCGTAAAAGTCGACTCTACTTCTCTGTATCAATCTCTAATGTGTTAGTGACAAACAGCGATATGTAAGCTGTAAATCCCCTGGATTGATTTGATTACATTCCATGGTTCTGTAGCTGTATATTCTCAATTCACAGGGAAGAACGAGGTTTAGGCTTTGGAGAAATACAACTTGAATTTTGGAACTTAGGGGTGATTATTTCTCACATAACAAAGAAATACAACGAGGTTTAGGCTTTTGGCTTTTTTCCTTGACAGTCTTTTACCTCTGTTATCTAGTTTTATAGTCAAACCTCACTTTTAAGTGATCAATCAGTTTTTTCTTGTGGGAAGCGTGCCTACTTTTTACATCATGTTCTTATATATATTCTACGTTTCTTCAGTTTTGGTCGCATGTAGATGTCAATACTTGCTTGTGCCTGATCCCTATTGTTTATGGTCTTAACCTATTTTTCAGCTTACTAATATGATATGGGGTGATGAAGGTGAGACAGGCGACCATATTGTGCCTTTTAAAGTAAGAAGTGAACAACATAACAGGAAGGAACAAAGCGAAGAATCTAAGGCGGTTAAGCCAGCTGAGCAAAATATAACTGGGACTAAAACGGACCTCCATGATAGTAAATTGGCGAGCAGTTCTGGCCATAATGTTGATGAAGGGAATTCTCAGCCAGATTTCTGTATGAGCTTATGGCCTGACTCATCGCTATCCAATGCCGGAGAAGCTAATCCCGATTCGAGTGCAACGGAACTTTCTAAATGCTTAGCTGAGCCAGCCAGATATAATTTAACGAGAGGTGGTGCGTTTCTTAAAACAGTGCTGTTTTGCTTGGGTACGTTCTTTCAAATCTAATCATGTAAAAGTTGTGTGCTCACCCTGTTTTACCAGAGAAAACGTCTGAACTTGGGAAAGGCCCTGATATTTTTCATAGCACTGATGAGAGTAAAGAGCAAGGTGATTTTGATGAGTACGGCTGGGCGAACATTGGTAGTTTTGATGATCTTGATCGAATGTTCAGGTAAAGCTTGTTCTCATTCTGGCTGAGCTATGCGGTACCTTTTCAATGACGTACACCTTTTGATCATTTTCCTTCAAGTGAGATACATATTTCTTAACATCAAAGGAAATTACCGCAGATTACCTACTAATGGTTATTTCACGCACGTCGGTCTCTATCTAACACAATATCCTCACAAGTGATGATTTTGCAGCAATGATGTCCCGATATTTGGCGATGACAGTCTCACCAGTGCAGATGAGTTATGGTCTTCTTCTAAAGATGTATCCAATAGTCCATCAAAACCATTACCGGCCATTTTGGACTCTCAAGATCTAGGGTTGGATATTAGAACTGAGTTTGAGCAACAAGAGAACCAGCAATTTCCATTGACCGTAAGAGCCAATGGCCCATCATCCCAAAGTATGCCTGGTGTACGTGTAACCCCAAAATCTGAGCGGTATCATGAGCATAAGGGTCAACCCTCAGTTGAGGACCAGGTACTGTGCACAGCAAGACTGCTGCATATTGCTCACACGTTTATGATAAAGTGAATGAAAGAAATTATGTTACATAGTTTCTGGTAATGCGGATCTGTAGCATGAATTATGACTGCGAATTCTAATGCATTCTGATTTGTACAGCTCCACTGAGCCTTATTTGTTTCATTTCCTTTTCCTGTCCAGCCATATCAACAAAATAAAATGATGAAGTTTTCAAAAATGTCTGGGACTTCTGAGGCAGGAGCATTTCAAGATCCATATGGTCAGAGGACTCCTTCCAGGAATTCACCTGGAAAATTTGTAAATCAGTTGGCACCGTCAGGATCCTCTTTGATGGGTGGTAATCTGCAGAGTGAGTCTCAAGGGTCTGGGATATTACACTATCCACATATGCCAAACCAATACATGGCTACTTCTGGTTTTGGTAATCATAAAAATCCATATTCTACTGTGCCTGTAATTTCGGCCGTCCAACGTCCTGATGTTAAGAATCAGCTGATGCATCCTTCCTACAACCCTGCTACTGCTATCTCTGTAAATATGGTAACAGATGCCTCGGCACAACCTTCAACAATGACGCCACAAGAAAAACTAGAAAAACTTAGGCGCAGACAGCAAATGCAAGCAATGGTTGCCATTCAGAGACAACAGCAGCAATTTCGTCATGAGGTTCCTGTAGCAGATCAGTCCATTACGCAGAACTGTTGTCAAGGTAATCCGCTCCAGCTTGTCAACAAAACTAATAGTCAACGGCTAACTGCAATGCCTTCCTTTGATCCTAATTCATCTTTGAAACCAGATGATTCTGGCAACTTTGCTGCTGCTGTTGATAATTCATCAGAATTCTCGGTTCTTTATCGGCTTCAGGATGTTGTAGCAAAGGTACTCAAATGGTTTACTGGCTTGTAATTTTTAATAAGACGATAATCGTACTAATAATCTTTGTTGACCTGCAGTTGGATACGGGAATAAGGACTTGTATACGGAATAGCTTATTCAGGTTGGCTGATAGCGCAGGTCAGAGACATCAGACGAGTGATACAGCCCACAGTAATAAGACTAGCCAGGATGAACAGGAAGTTATTCCTAAAGAAAAATCCAGATATAGGTAAGCAAATTTATGCATTTTAGTTAATGTGTTATTTACATGCATTGTATTTAGATCATGTAAACTACACACATAGTTTTGTGAATGTGAGGTAACCTTTTATATATGGTAGCGAGTTGATATCTCAGCGAGAACTAAGATTGATGGAGTTGGGAGTGTGGAGATAGGAGGTCCTCGTGCACAGGGAAAAGGATATGATTTATCCGCATTTGCATACTTCCCTTGTTCTGAATGAATTGATCTATGCAGCAAGGACCATCCGGATACTGCAAGCATATGCATTAACACTGTTTTATGTACTGTCATATTCGTTTTTAGGTGACTTCGTTTTAGATAAACGTCATCATCAGAATCAATATGTGGTTTACATAGCTCGCTCTTGTTCTTTGTTCTTATAGATATGCCGGGATGCTAGATACAGAAAAAGTGACCAACCCCACAGACAGAACTGTGGCTCATTTACTCTTTCATAGGCCTTTTGATATGTCGGCGGCAAAACATATGGAAGGACCAGAATCACCCGTTTCTTCCAAGATGGGAACTGAAGAAAAAATAAATTTTCCTAAATGCAGCACGCAAGAGAGTCACTTAAATAAGCAGAAAGCAAAAGAGGAAGAAATACCTGCAGGTTCACTTGCTTTTGGGAATGCACCCAACTCTGGATCCAGTAGTACTGTTGGTGAGAGGGTTGTTGAAGCATCCCAAGTAAACAAAAGAAAGATGTGAAATTTAGAAGGTTATATAATTCCTTACTATATATTGCGCCCCATGCCGTTTTATATTCGTTCATACAGATACAGATTTATTGGTAACTAATACTCAGGCATTGCTTTTGTCATCTATCAGTTTTAGGTTTCCGTGTTAGAGAGGAGCTTGAGGAATTCAGCAGAGTAGAGAACATCTCTCTGCATCTCTTGAAAACAATCTCCTCTTTACTCCTTTCATGTGAAGCTCATATTCCTGTAATTAGATGTTTTTTTTTACTTGTTGAAAACCTCAACTTATTACACGTCCCTCCACGAGAACTACATTTTGGACAATTCGTGTAGTTTGCTCTTTTTTTCTCCTAAAAAAACACATTGAATCTCTTATTACAATTATAAGCAATCAGTAGGGGACAAATAACTACGATAGTCATAATAATCAGTCTATTTTCAGGAGAAGAAGTAGGAATGTCTCAAGCTGCAATGAGTTTGTCTTTCTTCAGATGATGCATCGGTATGTGACGAAAGACCCAACAGGCTCTTTACTGTATGTAATCTTCACTACCTGTCTCTTCTTCAACCCATAGTATCTCACGAAGCTGTCCTTCTCCTGCAAAAAAGGAAGCTGAAAACGAAAAACCATCTATTAAAACATAAAATACAAAAGGTGAAGAAGCTTTGTGAAGAGTTGAACCAGACTTGTTTGTCCTCAAGCTCATGTTTACTCAGCAACTTTTGCTTCTGCTCTTTGGTTAAAATCTCAATCTTTGGCTGTCCAGCGTGCTTTGTGATGTTGACCAACAAATCTTCTATCTGTTGACACACAGATAAAATTTTAAACATGTAAGTAAGTGTTCAGTTAAGTAAAACAAATCTCCTATCTGTTTACACACATCAATTTTAAATATGCAAGTGTTCAGTTAAGTATGAAACAAATATCTCCATCTCATTGCTCTTTTAAGAATGTTTTTTCCCGGTAACCTGTATGACTATTAAGTCAGCTATCAGTTTCATGATCCATCTAAGACGAAATGAATCCTGAGAATTTACACTTTTATCTAGAGTGTTTCATCATGTAAACCGAAAACTTCTTACCTGGAAAGTTTCAACAGTGAAAAGAAAGGTTGTCATCAATTCCTTCTGAGCAAGGTTGTTGATTTTGCTCTGTAAAATGAGAATCAGCCCATGCAAACCTTCACTGCTGGAAATCTGACTGTGTAAAGCACGGACTGATTTCACGGTGATTGGTTCAGACCCCATGAACACAACAAGTATCTGAATAAAACCATTTCAATTTGGAAACTGAGATAAGTTTGACGGAAAACAGGTAAAAGCATGAGAAAATTGTTTTGTTGACTTTTCTTATCTCAACTAGCTGTTCAAACATAATGTTATCATGACACCCAAATGCTCCTCAACTGTTTCCCATTATACAGTTATAGCAATCTACCATTGGATACAGACACAAGACGACACCTCGAAATTCAGCAGAACAGACGAAACGCAAACCACGGAAAGAAAAAAGCAACCCAACTCCATTTCCCGTGCACTAATAAGAACAGGTAAAAGAATATTTGATCAGCCACTATAGTTCTCACTAGCCCGATCCTCAGGCGTTTAAATATGTCTTAGAACGAAAAAGTCGATGCCTTTTGCAAAAATTCCTCTGTTTCCACTGTTTCAAGGCAAACCCAACACCAGATAAACCCTAAATTGAAAAAGTTGAAGCCTTTTCAAGTTTTCATCTGTTTCAGTCCCAAAAAAAGCAACACCCAAATCGAAAATAGAGGTCAAAAGAACAGCTGAAACCTTTTTTTTGGGATTTGAGCGGAGAGGCACGCAGATACGGAGGCGTTCAATCTCTGGCTTCTCACTAAACGCAGCACGAAACTCAGAGAGAGAGCGAGAGAGTTCGGCGTCGGAAACTTGGTAGCCTCTGTCGCGAAGCATCTCAAGGGCTGTCGTGCGAGTCAAGTAAAACCTCTTGCTGTCGATCCCACCCTCGTCCACCGTCTTTGCAATGCAGTGGCTTTGGGTCCCATCGTTAAACGTCGACTCACCATTTTCATCGCACCATTCTTCGACCATTTTCTCCTCCATTTCCCCTTAGCTTCCTTTCTCCGATTAAGTTTTGCAGTTGAAGAGGAAGAATAGGTTTATAAAATTTACTCTTGTCACAAGAGAGAGAGTGTGCTAATTTTTTTTATTGGCCTAATTGGATAGGAGAGATCTGGACAGTCCACTGCATCAAATTACCAACGGTGGGGATGTTATATGAACCAAAATTAATTTTCTAAATTTAAAATAGAACCTACAAAAAGAATAATTTTTATGATTACAGGTTAAACCGAGCTTAGCATGTTAAAATGTCGCAGTGACGTCAGAGGACTATATTGAATCGGCTGATATTAACGACGGCGAGGACTTTAGGGTTGATGCTTCCATGGAGATTCCTAAGATCTCAAAGCTTGACGACGGGAGGCATCCAAAGAGAATTGACGAACCGAGGATGAAGAAGAAAATGAAAGCTGAGTTTCTCACATCTCTTAACAATCTCGATGATGGTTGCCTCATGCACATCCTCAGCTTCCTGTCTCCAATTCCAGGTAAATTGGTTTCTTCTGCGCATATCTTTATTGGGTTTACTGATTCTCTTATGTTTCTCTGTTCAATTTTGCTTTTGATGGATGCATTGTTGGTAATATCTCTCCCAGTTAGACGTCGATTAGAATTTCACCGAGTCAATTACGGTTCTGTAGCTCAATAATTGACAATTAATTTCAAATTTGCGACTTTTAGACTCCCCAGATCCTATTCAGATCACAATTGGATTTTGTTCATGTGTTAGTCTCACCCGATTTCTATAATGAATTATCGTTCCTCTTAACTTGTTGTATTTTGATATCTGATACAATCATTGTATCAATGTAACATAACTAGCAAGACAGCTTTTTCTATTGAATTCGTATGTTTTGATCTAAATTGTGCTCTGTGAAGGTTCCAGGATTTCACGTTTTGTTTGCATGATACTTGATTTCTTTGATGGACTTGGGCATTTCTTGCGCGTTACAGTCGATTTCAGTGCTGTTTTTGTACCTCTGAGTTTGCAGATAGGTATAACACAGCACTCGTTTGCCACAGATGGCGATATCTGGCGTGTCACCCTCGCTTGTGGCTACGCGTTGACCGTTTTGTGAAGGATTTATCCCAGCCTGGAGTTTTCCACAACATTGAGTCAGCCGTATCTGCAGCAAGGTTTGTGATTTTATCTTTTATGCTATACACTTCTTTGGTACTCGTAGAAGAGTCCACAAATTACCTGACAAATTTATCACCACTAGACCCGGCGATACCATTTTAATAGGAGCTGGTGGGAATCATCACGTCTCTAATATTCAGATTAAAAAGCCTCTTTGCCTGGTATGTCTACATATATATCTTGTCTAATTGATCGATTTCCATTATATACATCTTTCGTTTCTATAACTTTCTTTAGAAGTACTGAAGTACCAATGTGAATTGCTCTACTTTCACATGTTTCTTTCATTAGCCAGGAGCACGTATACTCCTAATATAAAATTATAAAATCTAACTTGATCGAAAGTACTTATACCAACAACTGTAAATAAATGTTTAATGTCCCAAAACATGTGAACAAATAGCCACCTATCTATTCTGATGAGAGGATGGAGATCCATTCCATGCCTTAGCGCTTGGCATCGGAGATCAATATGCGTTAAAGAGATCCAAAAGAGAACAATCCCACATGTTAGATACAAAATAAAATTGAAAGACAGCTTTTACTGACATACAATTATTTTCAGTCGCACTACTGGAAAGTGGAAACAATGCACGAGCTGTTTGTGAGTTTGTAAATTCTTTTTAGTGTTGCTTCTCAAGTCAACATGATACTAATGAATGTTATTAAAAAGTAAAATTCCTTGACCGTTATGAGAACTCGGAAAAAAAAAGAATTCAGTTCGACTTCAAAGTCTGAGAAGATTTTGGGATTCTTTTTCAGTAACAATGATTATGGGAAACACATGGAAAGATCGTATGCTGTAATCAAAAGCTATTGAAGTATAAAATGATGTTGGATTAATAGATGGAGTTGCAGAATATGGATGATAGTTACTTAACCAGGACTGTACTGAAGCACGCACATTAGAGCACTTCAGCGGGTTAGGGATTGCCTTATCAGTGACCTCTTTAGTTGCAGTCAAGTGGAAGACTCAATGTCTTGAGGCTGAAATAGTCTTTAGCTGAGGCATAAGTACAAATGTTCAGTAAATCAGTAGTATTTCAGTTTTATCCCATCTTTGCTTTGTTCAGATTGGTGGAGGCGAGATTCCTGATGAAACCACCCTCGTCTGTTCTCGAGGTTCAGACAGGTTTGGAGCTCATATTCCCTAAAAGCCATTTTTTACTCTACTGTTTTTTCTTTCAAATAATTATGGGAGGTTTAGCTTTCTGAATGTTGGTCTTTAAGGAATTTCCCATTGCGGCTTAAGGAAACCGAAAGATGTTACGTCCTGTTCTATGTCGCCCTTCTAGTGTTTCTATATATATTGCAAGGAAAGTTCTTTGGTATACGGCTTTTTGTTGGTGTGTTTATTGTGCAGTGCCCTGGAATTGCTGTCAACCTGCAAGCTTGCAAATCTAACGGTGAAAGCCGAGCTTGGTTGCTGCTTGCTTCATAGGAGTGGAAGGCTAACCATTGATGGATGTGTGCTTCAATGCGAAACGAACCCTTTGGATCATCTCTCATGCCCAATCGTTAGCACTGCTGGAGATGAAGAAGATATCTTGAGCCATGTGGAAGTGAAGGAAACTGTTGTTGAAAAGATCAGAGGAAACAGTGTGACTGTTTTACAGACAAGGATCGAGGGAGGTGCAAAGGCTGTTTCGACAAGCGGAGATTTGGTTCTGCAGCGTGTTCGAGTCATGTATTCAAAGGCTTACCTCTATTTCTGGTTTGATGTAGATCATGAGTGAAAGTAATCCTTGTTGTATGTTAAATTACTAGACCTTTTCTTCAACCTGTAACATTTGTAGTCCGTGGGATGGGTGGTCTTATCATTATCATCACCTCCGTTTGTATTTTAAGTTACCCTTTTAAGACAGAAGTGACAAGACCTGTCTCTTTTTTTTACATAAAAAAAGAAAAAAAATTGTCTTTGTAAGAATATAGTCCTTATTTAGGGTGAATTCAATTTCAGTTGGCTTTTAATTATTTTTGCTCGGTGTATCTTTTTGTGGTAGTAAACATTTTTTTTATGTGCAAGTGAAGCACTCAAATCAAATGAAAAACATTGTTAACCATAAATAATTTACTTCGCTGTTAAAAAAGGGAAACTATTAGAGATATTTTCATAAAAATTACTAAACTAAGAAATTCCAATTCCTTTTGCCAGATTTTAAATTAAAGAAAAACAAGAAAGTCCAGTTGTAGAAGATAAATCAAATGATTACAACAAAATTAATGTGCACAAAATATTTTTACTGAAATGAAAATGTATATGAATGAAAGCTAAGGAAAGTGTATTCAATTTATAATTTGGAGCTGTGTTATTTAGTTATATATTTTAATTTTTTTAAAAAAATTAAAGTTATGATTTTAAGAGATTTGTTGATATTTTGGTGGAGTTTTTTTTAAAATATAAAAATTCAAATTCTATGGTTATAGATGAGATTTTATAATTGTTTAATTAAATTTATAGAAAATTTCCTAATTCATCCATAATTATCTTAAATCTCATTAAAAATCAAATCTTTTTCAATTATTCCTAAATATTAGATTGAATACATTCCCTTAAATTTACATAATTATGAGAAAAAACATATTATAGCAAAATTCTATGTAACTGCATGTAAAGAATGACTACCTACTAGAGGTTGCTGACCAAAAAAAGATACATGAGATTTACACTTCAAAAGCTAATAATTACGTTTATGTATATCTAAACAAATAATTGAAAACCCAAAATAAAACAAAACCTAAAGTAATAAAAGCCCACACACTCTGCAGTAAGCAGTCATCGCTTAGTCCCCTCTCAACTCACAAACCATCCAAAAACCTCGAAGCCGAAAGAATGTCAGCCATGGAGTCACTGATTCTTCAGCTTCACGAAATCGGCGCCGTGAAGTTCGGCAATTTCAAGCTCAAATCCGGAATCTACTCTCCGGTTTACATCGACCTCCGTCTCATCGTCTCTTATCCTTCCCTCCTGACGCAGATCTCCCAGACTCTCATCTCTTCTCTTCCACCTTCCGCTTCCTTTGACGTTGTCTGTGGCGTCCCTTACACCGCTCTTCCCATCGCCACCGTCGTCTCTGTCTCCAATGACATCCCTATGCTCATGCGCCGTAAGGAGATCAAAGACTACGGCACTTCCAAAGCCATCGAAGGAATCTTCGAAAAGGATCAAACCTGCCTCATCATCGAAGATCTCGTGACCAGTGGCGCATCTGTTCTCGAGACGGCGGCGCCTCTTCGTGCCGTTGGTCTCAAGGTTAGCGACGCGGTGGTTCTCATCGACAGGCAGCAAGGCGGAAGGGAGAATCTAGCTGAAAACGGGATTAAGCTTCATTCTATGATTATGTTGACGGATATGGTTAGGGTTTTGAAGGAGAAGGGAAAAATTGAAGAGGGGGTGGAAGCGAATTTGCTCAAGTTTCTGGAGGAGAACCGTAGGGTTAGTGTTCCCAGTGTGGAGAAACCAAAGCCCATTACTAAGGTTTTAGGGTTCAGGGAAAGGTCGGAGATTTCCAGGAATCCGATGGGGAAGAAGCTGTTTGAGGTTATGATGAAGAAAGAAACCAATCTCTGCTTAGCCGCCGATGTTGGAACTGCCGCCGAGTTGCTCGACATCGCCGACAAGGTAAAAAAATGGATTTTTATTCTTGGAGAATTGGTTTCCTTCGACATTGTATCAAAATGTGACGAATTTCATATGATTTTTATGTTAGTGATTTTTTCTACATGTTTGTGTTGATGAAGGTGGGACCAGAGATATGTGTCTTGAAGACTCATGTTGATATTTTGCCTGATTTCACGTCTGACTTTGGCTCTAAACTCCGTGCGGTAATTTACTTACATCTCTGGAAATCTATTTTTCACAAGATTATTTGATAGGTTTGGTTAGACAAAGGAAGTGAAAGATTGTAATCTCTGCGATAGAAACGTGGATCTTATGCTATATTGAAGTCTTTTAATCCTCATAGATCCAATAAACTACCATTTGGCTGTTCTTGACTTTTAACCCTTTTCGATACTTATTGATCCATTGCTACTGTTACTTCAGATCGCAGACAAGCACAATTTTCTCATATTTGAGGATCGCAAGTTTGCAGACATTGGTAACACGGTCACAATGCAGTATGAAGGGTAATATTTCTACTTTATGCCACTTTTAGCCTTGATTTATGTCTTTCTAAGTCTTCTGAAATTTATCTGTTGTGGTTTATTTGCAGAGGCGTCTTTAAAATATTAGAGTGGGCTGATATTATCAACGCTCACATAATATCGGGGCCAGGTATCGTGGATGGCCTGAAGTTGAAGGTATATTTGTATTTGATCTTTGCTGGATATCATTGATTCTTTCGTTTTTACTAACATTTTCGGGGCATTCTGCGATTGCTATGATTTCAGGGTTTGCCTCGTGGTAAGGGTCTGCTTTTGCTTGCTGAAATGAGCTCTGCGGGTAACCTTGCTACAGGAGACTACACTGCAGCAGCCGCGAAAATCGCAGAAGCTCATTCCGATTTCGTGATGGGATTCATCTCGGTTAATCCGGCGTCTTGGAAATGCGGATCTGTGTCTCCATCTATGATTCACGCAACGCCTGGTGTTCAAATGGCGAAAGGTGGTGATGCACTTGGTCAGCAGTATAACACTCCACACTCTGTGAGTCTCTCCCCAAACCTTACACTCATAGACTCGTACTTAGTTTATGCTGTATCTCAGAATCATAAAGTCCGTTTCTCTTTGTCTTGTCTCAGGTGATTACTGAGAGGGGAAGTGATATTATAATCGTGGGACGGGGAATCATAAAGGCAGAAAAACCAGCAGAGACGGCTCACGAGTATCGACTTGAAGGCTGGAAAGCATATTTGGAAAAATGCTCTCTGTAGGTTCGAGCCAGAGAGATTGTGTTCTGATGCTATAAGTTTTTAGAGTTTTTGTGTGATTTATGTGAGGATGGATTTAAAACTCATGTCTTGTTGATTTTATCACTTGATCTCAAATCTCAATAAGAATAAAGTGAAGCGTGAAGAGCTGATCTCATACATTTGCATTGTGTGATTCCGGGATTTACAGAGCTAAACGTTACCAGAAAAAAGACTGCAAATCGATATTTGTCGTAATTTACATGTATGAGTACAGAGTTACACGTGGATCTTTCTGATTGGTTAAAGAGGCATACGTGGATTATTTTGCTGAGGTGGACGAGGTAGAACCAGAGATGAGATTTCTCCCTAATATATTATATATAGTAATATATATTTATAAGAAATTTTTAAACATTCATAAAAAGCCTAATTTCTTTCTCCTCTGATTATTCCTTTGTTATGCTGAGGTCGATAAGAGAGAAACAGAAAGATGAGATTTTTAACGAATTGAAAAGAATCTACAAAGCCTAAATTGCTCCATTCCGTGATCGATTCGATTCTGCCGATGGCTGTTTCCGAGGAGACTGATCACAAACTCTGTGGTTTTCTCTGTGCGGTTGTTTCCGTCGATTCGCCTGGTCATCCACATGGACTATCACTGGACTCCCCTTGTTTTCTCTTCAATGATGGTTCTGTCACCGGTTTCAAATCCGAAAATGGCTTGCTCTTATCACTAATCAACCGTAGCTCTAATCCCAAATCCCTAATCCCGGAAACTGACGCCGCCGAAGGGGATCAGGATGTTGAGAATCGTGGAACAATTGAAGAAGACTGTGGATTGGAGACTTCACCGAAACGCCGTAGGTCTGCTGAGAGAGAGAGTACAAGAAAATCTCCGAAATCGAAGAGAAGAGGTTCCTCCAGGAGCAAAAGCTTTCAGCTGGAGAAGAGCAGCGGACGGGGAACGAAGAAGGTGAGGAGTCTAGGCATGGTTAATGGAAGCATAAGTGTAATGCACCAACTTCACGCTTTGGTCGCCAATAAATGTTTAAAGATCACATGTCGAGTGGTGAAGGCTGACAAGGGTGAGAATGGAGAAGAAAGAGCTGTGGTGTTAGTGGATGTTTTTCTCCCTGTTGCATTGTGGTCCGGATGGCAATTTCCGAAATGCCGGGCTACTGCTGTTGCGCTGTTTAAGCACCTGAGGTAATTCGTTTGGAACTTAGTCTCCCTTATGTAGCTAGGACAGTTTCTTAACCCTAGTTGTTAGGTTTAGGACGAATAAGTGCCATGCTATGCTTAGACTAGACGTGTGCATCACGTGTCTTTGCTTTGGAAATCTACTGTTAGCTATGTTGTTAGGGTTCACGTTTTGCAGAAGCAATGCTGTTTCTTGTTCCTGGTTGCCGATCAACTTACGACATCATCTAGTCTGAAATCTATAGATACTTCCCCTATCTGTCTTCCTTTTGTGTTTAGGCAAAGATTTGAGATGATCTCAATTGGACTAAAAATTTATTTACTTTGACTTCTTTTTATCTTCTTCATATTATTTGTATATCACCCTGAGAGTATCCGTTGAGGACAGAGTATCAGTTTTCCTTTTTCTTATGTAGCACTTTAGGAATGCATCTGATGCTATTATGAAGGCAAACTTCTTTTCTGAATGGGTTTGAAAAGATACCTCTCTCGCATTTTTTTTAATGTATTCCAGTTTTCTGCAGCTGTGACTGGGGACTGAGAAGCTCCATCCTTAGTGGGGAAAGTATTTGGGAAGAGGTCAATGGAAGAATAAAGGCCATCTGGGATCTATCTGACTGCCATGTGTTTGATTGCAAATTAAACTGTAATGCCCCAAATTCTCCAGAAAGAAGATTAGTTAAACTACATGAAATCTTTAAGAGCTTGCCCAGTCCAGGAAATAATGGTGTCTTTGATTCTTCTAGAGTATCACCATCCACTGACTCTTGTGCATCTGGCATTTGGGATCTCTCAGATGATGTTTTGATTAGCATTCTGATGAAACTTAACCCAAAAGATCTTGTTAGCATTGCTGGAGTCTGCCGTCTCTTAAAATCATTGGCCTTTCTAATTGTGCCATGCATGAATCTAAAACTATTTCCTCATCAGCAGGCAGCAGTTGGTTGGATGTTGGAGCGTGAGAGGAAAGCTGAGGTTTTCTCACATCCACTATACTTAAAATTTAATACTGAGGATGGGTTTAGTTTCTATACAAATGTTGTGTCTGGTGATATAACCACTGAGGCAGCCCCCATGGTCAAGGATTTTCGTGGGGGAATGTTCTGCGATGAACCAGGTTTAGGTAAGACGATAACAGCATTATCACTTATTCTAAAGACGCAGGGAACAATGGCTGATCCGCCTGAGGGACTTCCTGTAATTTGGTGTACACATAAAAGTGACAAAAAATGCGGTTATTATGAGTACACGAGTGACCAGATCACTTCTAACAGCATGTTTTCTGTAAAGAGGTTTCTAAGTCCAAGTAGCTTTCGAAGCCAGCTTTCTTTTGAAGCCTTTCGTCCACTGCTGGAGTCGAAATCTTTGCCACTTAAGCAAGCTAGGCTGATGGATACAGATGGCCAAACTTTTGAGTCTAAGAACTCAAACTTTGAAAACCAATTTCAAACTCCCATCTGTGCTTCCCATGATTTAGAAGCTCAACATAGTAAGAGCCTGGGTAATGTCAGAAAAAATCTCTTGCATGCATATAATGGCGCACATGAGCACTCTGAAGTGATGGAAGCTAAAAGAAATGGTAGTTGGAAGAAGTATGGTATGATAACTGGTTGTAAGAGAAAGGATCCTACTGATTCGGATGTGGAAAGCGATATTTGGATACAATGTGATTCTTGCTCAAAGTGGCGGAGAATAGTAGGCGAAGGCGTGTCTGTTGCTGGTTCTGCATGGTTTTGTAGCACCAATGGTAACCCAGCATATCAGAGTTGTAAGGAACCTGAAGAATTATGGGATAGATCTCAACCGATAAATTACTTGCAAGGGTTTTATACTAAGGGAGCTTCTGGTGAAGAAAATGAAAATATCTCTTTCTTCACCAGTGTTCTTAGGAAACACAAGTCTTTAGTAAATTCAACTGTTAAGAAAGCCTTAATCTGGCTTGCTAAACGCTCACTTGAGCAGCTCTCACAGATGGAAACAGTTGGCTTACCAGGTCCACCATTAGACGTCCGTGGATTCCAGAGATTATTTCATGCATTTGGTCTAACGAGTAGAGTTGTAAAGGGTGTCACTAGATGGTTCTATCCAAAGTTTCTTGAGAACTTAGTGTTTGATTCACCTGCCCTCAAGGTTGCTCTCTGTCAGCCGCTGGATGTATTTAGATTGTATTTGTCGAAAGCAACTCTAATTGTCGTGCCTGCAAATCTAGTTGATCACTGGAAAACACAAATTGCTAAGCATGTCAGCCCTGGTCAGCTACGTATCCTCATTTGGACTGACAGTAAGAAACTTTCTCCGCACAGCCTGGCTTGGGACTATGATGTTGTGATCACAACTTTTAGTCGCTTAAGTGCTGAATGGAATCCTCGGAAGAAAAGCCCATTGATCCAAGTGCATTGGCTGAGGGTCATGTTAGATGAAGGACACACTCTTGGTTCTAGTCTCAGTTTGACAAATAAATTTCAGATGGCTGTTTCTCTGACAGCTTGTAGTCGTTGGTTACTGACAGGAACACCAACCCCGAACACGCCAAATAGCCAGCTTTCCCACCTCCAATCTCTTTTAAAGTTTCTTCACGAGCAAGTATACGGAGAAAATTTAAAGTTTTGGGAAGCTGGCATCCTTAGACCATTTGAAGCAGAAATGGAGGAGGGTCGTACGCGTCTACTTCAGCTGCTTCAGAGATGCATGATATGTTCTAGAAAGAAAGATCTGCGGATGATTCCTCCGTGTATCAAGAAGTTGACATACCTTAATTTCGTTCCAGGGCATGCAAGAAGCTACAATGAACTAGTGGAGACAGTTAGGCGAAATATCTTATTAGCTGATTGGAATGACCCGTCTCATGTGGAAAGTCTGCTTAACTCTAAACAGTGGAAATTTCGAAGCAATACCATTAATAATGTAAGACTATCTTGCTGTGTGGCTGGGCATATTAAAATGACTGACGCTGGTCATGATATTAAAGAGACAATGGATGCTTTAGTTGAAAGTGGCCTGGACCTTTCGATCGAGGAGTATTCTTCTATTCAAGATTGCCTTATTAGTGGCTGTAACTGTAAAAGGTATGTCTTAAATGCAATGTTGTCATTAGTTTAGGGCTTTTTGACACAAGTATCTGACTATGTTTTTGTTCCTCAATCTTATAAATAGATGTGGGGAATGGTGCCGACTTCCTGTAATCACTCCATGTGGACACCTACTGTGCCTGCATTGCGTTGCTGTTGATAGTGAAAGGTGTACTTTTCCTGGTTGTAGATACTTATATGAGATGCAAACTTTGTTGGCTCGACCAGAAAATCCAAACCCAAAATGGCCTGTGCCAAAGGATCTTATTGAGTTACAGCCTGCATATAATCAGGTAGATATGGTTATGAAGAAAGCATCTTATAAGCTAACGATTTGATCCTGGAGGATATACTTGAATGATTTCTCTTTATTATTCAGGATGACTGGAATCCTGATTGGCAATCTACGTCCAGCAGTAAAGTCAGTTATCTCGTGGAGAGGCTGAGGAAGTTACATGAGGGTAATAGACAAAGCATTTTGTCTTTCAACAAGAGTAAATATGACAACCTGGGGCAAGAATTCTATGAACAGGATTTTGGATCTCAGATGATACTTCTTGACAAAGTTTTGATTTTCTCCCAATTTCTTGAGCATATCAACGTGATTGAACAACAGGTATGAATTACCATGTATTTGTAAGGTAATTTTGCTCTTCCAATCGCGTTTTAAGCTTTTGAGCAATCTTCTATCATGCTTTTATAGTTGGAAATTGCTGGCATCAAGTTTGCGGGAATGTACAGTCCAATGCCTTCTGCTAAAAAGGTACTTGTCTGTTGATGCTTGTTTTTTTCTTTTGTCTTGCTTTCCGCTGATGGTTAACAACTTTCGATTTCAACTTTTCAGATGAAATCTCTGGCCATGTTCCAGAGCGATGCTGAATGCATGGCACTTTTGATGGATGGAAGTGCTGCGCTAGGTCTTGATTTGAGCTTTGTAACACATGTATTCCTGATGGAACCAATCTGGGATAAAAGGTATGACTCTGAACAATTTTACATTCAGCATACACAGACGATATATCAGTAACAAAATTTAAGTCTTAAGACTGTTTTTCTATCTTTCATTTTATAATTCCTCAAACCTATAGATTTGAATTTTAGGAGGTTCTGGAGTTAATCATTTGACCTTTTTATATATTTCTATCGTATGGAAAAACTAAAATCGAAATTGGGTGGTTGACAATATGGTTCTTGACTGCTACGCCTTTTATACATATTCAGTGTCTAGTTAATTATTTTTCCACTCAATGGTGTTGCTGACTCCTACAAATGTTGAACAAATGAGCAGCATGGAAGAGCAAGTTATCAGTCGTGCTCATCGGATGGGCGCAAAGCGGCCTATATATGTAGAAACCTTAACCATGCGTGGCACAATTGAAGAGCAAATGATGAGATTCCTAGAGGTACGATTGCTTTTTGTTCTTATTGCTCTGTAATTTTTTAGTCATCAGACAAGAAAAGCTTGGATATATACGTTTGGCGAAGGTCTGATTCTATCACTGGGCCACTAAGTTCCCCATGTGTGCTGTTTTGAGCAGAATGCTGAAGAGAATGATAGATTATTGAGTGGGAATTACATGAAAGCGGAACAGGAGACAACACGAAGCCGGCGCACGCTACACGATCTGGCAGAAAGCAATTACTTGTCTCATCTTAGCTTTGTCCGATCAGATGTCAACACATAATAATTTTATCTGTAAATTACCGTAGCTTCAAAATGACATTTGCAGCTTTGCTTTTTGGTCTTAAAGTCACCTCACCATTTTGTTTATGTATCTGTAACAAGTAGGTTTGATACAAACACTAAGAGAATTAAAGCTTTCTTTTTGGTAACCACAGCAATCAATTGTTACACATTTGAGTTTGGATATGAAATAAGATAAACATTATATGGCCGATATGATACCCTCCATAGAATATTAAGAAGCTAAAGATCATTACAAAACATTATGATCAAACTTGTCGTTCTCCTTCAACATAATCACCATCATCATCTTTGTCTTGGAGTTTCTTGTAGACAAAACGCTTAGCTATAAACAAATAAAAGCAGAGGCTTAATGCGTTAAGCGATGCGATTAGCCAATAGAAGGAATCAAGATGTGCTCTGTTAAGGTTGTTGACGAGCCATTCTTCACCGTGGCTTTTGCTGATTGTTTGAACAGCAGATATAACCCCGGTACTAACAAAACTCCCGACTCCAACAACGCTAATAAAGATCGCTGCACCGATACTTCTCATAGTTTCAGGCATTTGATCATAGAAAAGCTCTTGCATACCAACAATAGTGAATACGTCTCCAATACCAACTAGTACGTATTGAGGAAGCAACCATAAACTACTCATTGGAACAACTTCTTTTGGAGTGTCAATTAATCCATGATCTCTCGCAACTCTAAGTCTCTTTGCCTCCACAAACCCACATATCATCTGTTATAAACACACAAATTGTTACGACCATTCATTTGACTACTTAGGTTCCAGTAAAATAATAGTAATATATGTGGAATGTTATTAAGATAATTCACTTTACCATGTTGAAAGTCGCAATAAATAAGCCAACGCCGATTCTCTGGAGAGATGTGATTCCAGAATGGTGATTCGTTATCTTTCTAACGTTAGGAACAAAAACGCGGTCGTAAATGGGAATGAAGATGAGGATGGTGACACCAACAACGCTTTGGAAAGCAGCAGGAGGAATAGTGAAGTGATCACCAATGGTTCTATTCATCATGCTTCCTTGCTTTAAGAAGAATGTGTTTAGCTGAGTAAGTGTAGCACAAAACATTATCACGCTTATCCAAATTGGTATGAGCCTCAATATTAGCTTTACTTCTTCCACTTGGTTCATGGAACATAATCTCCATGGGTTTCTACTTTTGTTCGACGTATTATCAATCTCATCGATGATTGTAGCTTTATCCAGGAATCTGCATCATGTAAAATTGATAGTCTAGAACTAGTGGTAGATATCATTATGTGGGTTTAATGTATCTTCAAAGCTTAATTAGTTTAAGTTATAGTACAAATTCAAATTAAGTGTCTTCACGTGAATCCATGCACGTTCAAAGGAAGATAAAGAAATACTTCGAGTACTCCAAATACTCATCTTCTTTTCAACGTTTTTAATATAATTAAACCAATGTCATTTTGCTTATCATTATATATTTTTACAACAATAAGCATTATACAGATTTAAATCGATATATCAAAACGATATGATAGAGATAGAGGTGTTACTCCAACGACTCGGATCCAAATGGACTACGTAATTTTAGGTCAATGCTTCATTCCAATAGATTAACATTAAGATGCATATTATGTACCCATAAAACGAACATGTTGGACCACTTTGGATATCAAATTTTTCTATAACCAAACAGTTGTTGAAACTGAGGTGATCATATAGTACTATTAAATAAATAAATAAAGCAAGTACCTGAACTGGTTGGTTCTGGCAAGAAGCTGTGTTTTGTTAGCATCTGTTGACTCGGATGACTTGTCCTCCTCCGTGCCTTCCTCGTAGCAGAGGCCATAGTGGTGGCGCGTAGTGCTCAAGCGCCATTTTATAGAGGAGGAGACGATGACTTGAGCAACCCTCGTGAGAGGGCTTCCGACCGGAACTTGTTTTCGATATCTCGGGATTCCGATCAGAAATATAAGTATAGCTATTCCTACACTTCCTGCTATTACGCTGAATCCTAATGACCAACTCACTCGTTCCTTTGTAGTAAAAAAATAAAGAAATAGTCCAAAAGAATTTAGAAAACAATATATTAATCTGGATAATCTTTTTTGTTTCCTTGTTTTTGCATGATAAAATATATAGCATTTGAAAAGACGATTGAAATAACATTTTGATCGCATGAGTTGCACTTCCATTTCCGATGTGATCGGTTTAAAATAGCATAAGCAAATCATCATATGTTTCATTTGTACTCTTCTTCAATAAACTTGGATTATATTATATAGTAAATATCGTAGTTTCCTGCCAACCATATTAGTTGTTATGCCAACCAGTTTTTAAGTATGAATATATAAGACCCCAAAATAAACATTTCTTACGTATTCCAAGGCAAGAAATACCCCAAATAAACATTTCTTGAGTATTTTAAGAAAGCATATGAACCGAAGACGATTGATAAATAGTTAAATACCAACATTTTTTCTTTTTGGGGTTTAAGATACCTATAGTTTCATATATATGAATATGTCTCTTACATATAACAAAAATAAGAGAAGAAATTAATGTTTTTGAGTTGAGATAGAAATATATATATAAGAAAGCAGGAATATTTTTATATAATGAGATTAAAAAAAAAACAAAGATAGAAAACGAAGTACCTGAATGAAGATGAGGGCAACAACGGCTATGGAAGAACCAAGAACGATGGCCAAGTACCAATAACTGAAGAATGACGTCTTTGCTGCCTTCTCCTCCGCACTGGCCTCTCCAAACTGATCAGCCGCGAACGTCATAACGCATGGCTTATGCCCTCCTTCTCCAACCGCCATCACATACAACGCCATAAAGAACGCTTTTTCTCTCATCCGCGGTGCCACCACCGTCACCGACAATGGTAACATTACCATTCCCTAAAATTTAAAGATCAACGTTCATGTTATTTAGCCATTTATATTAGCCTGAAGATCTCAAAAGGTGTTTATATGCAGACCAGGAGATAAACAAAAGACGTCAAGAGAACGGTTTTGAAGCGGCCTAGGATTGAGTCTGCTAGAAACGCTCCAAAAACGGGGAAAATACAAGAAACGCCGATCCATATGTTGATGTGTTTGGCCGCCGTGGCCGTCGACTGGCCTAGCTCGTTGGTTAGATATGTCATTAGGTTGCTTGCAAGACCGTAGAACGCAAATCTCTCTGCCATCTCCACAACTGCAAAGATTATAAAATCTCGCGGTTTCAACTCTTTCTAAAGACTTGACAATAATATAGGTATGTATATCCATATGATTGGTGGTGATGTGTTACCGATAATGAAAACGGCAGCGTTCCAGCCTCCTTTGGTTTCTTTATGAATGATGGAAGTAGAATCTGCCATAGCTGAGCAACTTTTTGTTAGTCGAAGCTCCGAGATTGTAATTATGAGTGTATCTAGACGCCTTCCTATAGGTAGTGAGATTGTTGTGATCACCGATATGTCCTTTTATATTTTGAGATTTGACTCTAATCTCTAGGTAAGCTTTTATATTGCTTCTGTTTCTTTATAATTATACTCACGAAAATGCATGTGATGAGAGTCTTTGACGAAAAGGTATAGCTTTATAAGATTTTCACTTGTAAAATGCATAGTGATGGTGGCTAGATGTGTAAATCTTCTTCGAGTGATACAATTTAAAATCTATACTTATCTAAGAAAAAAAATAGTGTACGTAATTGCACAAATGTGCGACTGTTTGTTATAATACATGACATGTTTGAATCAGGATGGACATATTCACATAGAGAATACATACTAAGGTTGTTGTCTTATTGATGTTGAGACTATAACTAAACTAATCTAAACGGTGTAAGCACAAATCAAGGAAACACTTCTATATTAGAATTCATATAATTGATTCTTCTATATCCAAAGACTTCAGAGATGGATTGCAAATTTTTATCTTTATTTTACATTAACACTAATCTTTTATTTGTTAACTAGCCCCAACTAGCAAACTTCACTTCAGATTACACCAATCAGATTTTAATGTAATTTTAAAATTCAGTTATTATTGAATGACGATGAACTAACATTAATGAATCATAATTCTATTCAAAATCATAATTCATAATTGCCTTTAAATTCACAAATTACTCAATTGTTGAGAGAAAAAATTTCATAACTCAACTTAATAAACCAATGACAGCCATAAATTGGGGTTTGATGCAAAAGTGATGCGTACACGTAGTGAAGTTTACATTTGTCGTCTTGTGACATTTAGGATATTCCAGTGTTTCTTCTCCAACTTCTTCTTCTTCCATCGACACAGACAAATGGATCAACTTTGATCATTCCTTCGATACGTAACCCGAAATTACTCTTCTCCTCTGTCCCAAAAATTAATCAGCTATGGCTTCTCTGGCGACGCAGATGATTCTTCTTCCCTCTGAAAATGGGTATAGAGCTTGGGAGGATCAGACCCTTTTCAAGTGGCGCAAGAGAGACCCTCATGTCACCTTGCGTTGCCATGAATCCGTCGAAGGTTATTTAGTTACCCTTAACTCTAATTGTTTTCAGTAGCAAATTGGAACAACTGGTTGTAAGGAAATATTAAAAAGTTCGATACTTTTCAGTTGAGATCTTCCGGTGTTACCAATTCCGTGCTTAATCATCTTCCTACTCATTTGACTATGTCTGATGATAGGTAAAGTAGGGTCTTTAGATACTGTATAGCTGCAATTAATCTCTCTCACACATGTTCGTTTTGAGTGTGGTTTTTAAGGGAGCTTGTTATAAAGTACTAACTCAGTGGAGAGTATAATGGCGTTCAAATTTTATATGATTGTATATAGGATCTTTGAGGTACTGGTATCAGCGAAGTAATGTGGATCTCACCGTATCAAAATGTGCTGTTTGGAACGATGATGCTGTTCAAGCTGCTCTTGATAGTGCTGCTTTTTGGGTCGACGGGTTGCCGTTTGTTAAGTCTTTATCTGGTTACTGGAAATTTTTCTTGGCTCCTAACCCTACAAATGTCCCAGAGAAGTTTTATGATGCTGCGTTTCCCGATTCAGATTGGAAATCCTTACCCGGTCAGTTTCTTTTCAAATTCTAACACTATAATTTTATAATCTTGTGGTTACACTGTTGTATATCAACTTGTGAGCGTCGCTCATATAACAAAACCTGAGAGTTGGTTCTGTTGTTAATTATCTTCTGGTCTCTAGCATATTTTTGAACTTCTTCCTTGGTTTTACAGTTCCTTCCAATTGGCAGTGTCATGGCTTTGATCGGCCCATCTATACGAATATTGTGTATCCTTTTCCGAATGATCCTCCTAATGTTCCTGAAGACAACCCTACTGGTTGCTACAGGACCTACTTCCAGATTCCCAAAGAGTGGAAGGGTATGTGAATAAGTCTTTTGTCTGATCTTTCCTTTCTCATTTTCATTTGTTTGTCTGGATAAAAAATTTTTGTCTTTTGGCAGATAGAAGAATACTTCTTCACTTTGAAGCTGTAGACTCTGCATTCTTTGCTTGGATAAATGGCAACCCTGTTGGGTACAGGTGTGACATTCCCCTACGAGGACTAGCCTCCATTTTATTGATCTTGCTATGTACTTGTCTTTAGACCTGTACAAGTATATAGAGGAACAGTCTGTCTTTTGAGCCTAGCTTGAGTCTAAACTGCTTAGTTGAGGAAACATACGAGGTATATATAATAATGGATAGAAAAGAAAATTGAATATGTCAGTTTTCAAACCAATTCAACAAAAAGGTAGAACATAGGAAATGTGACTTCGTTTACTGCATAACTAGTGTTCTATTCTCTGTAATACCTTTGCTTTGGCTACCGAATCACAAAATTGAACATTTTACTGAGAAACATTTTCTTGATTTATAGTGTTCTAGTCAAACCATGATATACAAATAATTGTCTCACTTCTACTTCAGTTATGTGCTCTTTTTGGCAGCATCGTTCAGAAGTAATACATAAACAAACTGTTTTTTCTTTTTCTCTTGAACCAGTCAAGACAGCAGATTACCAGCTGAATTTGAAATATCCGACTATTGCTATCCATGGGACTCCGGAAAACAAAATGTTCTTGCTGTCCAAGTCTTTAGATGGAGTGATGGTTCATACCTCGAAGACCAAGATCATTGGTGGTTGTCTGGTCTTCATCGTGATGTGCTTTTGCTAGCAAAGCCCAAGGTTCTTACTCTTGTCACCTTGACCGTACTGTGTAAAATTTATTCATCGGCTCCAGCATATATGGGCATTGATACATAATTGTTTTAACATTATTTTATGCAGGTCTTCATTGCTGACTACTTCTTCAAGTCCAAATTGGCAGATGACTTTTCATACGCAGACATCCAGGTAGCTTATCCTAGAAAAGTTGCTTCTGATGATGCAATCCACTTCATGAGCTGCAAATCTGTCTAGAAATATTTTTCGTTTTTCACTCATCTATTTGCCTGCTGTGTATTGGTAGGCTTTTCTTCTGGTATTAATCAAGTAAACAAGTATGTACCTCTTTATGCTTAAAGTTCACTGTTTATAATTCTACAGGTTGAAGTAAAGATAGACAATATGCTGGAGTCCTCGAAGGATCTTGTTCTTTCGAACTCCATCATAGAGGCTGCCGTATTTGATACTAAGAGTTGGTACAACTCTGGAGAATTTAGTCATGAACTTTCTCCCAAGGTGGCTAATTTGAAGCTTAATCCTTCTCCAAGCGCAAGTCTTGGATTTCATGGTTATTTGCTTGAGGGTAAACTGGATTCTCCAAATCTCTGGTCAGCAGAACAAGTAAGCAGCACATTGGCTATTGCTATTGGCTTTCTGGTTCAGCCACCTAATTTTTGAATTTGCTTCTCTACTCTACTATAACGAAGTACAGTATTAGTCAGAGACAGTAAAATAAGAAACCTTAATGATATTTTATCATCTTAGTGCTGTATATCTGCTGCGGCTCTTAAGGAATACATGGATTAAAACCGTTGAGTATTTGTAATCAAATTCCAGTGTTAGGATCCTTGCTTGAAAACTGTTGGGTTGTCATACATATCTTTTTCAAGTACTTTCATCTTGATAACGTGTAACATTGAAGTGATATTTTCTAAAAAATGTAGTGGGAATATGAGATGTGTCTGTAAAGTATTGTGTTCTGATGGAAGTTACATAGATTATGTACTGAAACTGTATCTAGTCTCATATGTTCCTCTTTGATTTTTGTTTGTCCACAGCCAAATGTTTACATCCTCGTTATAACCCTGAAAGATAAATCTGGGAAACTCCTTGATTCTGAGTCATGCATTGTTGGCGTTCGCCAAGTATCAAAGGCCTTCAAACAGCTTCTTGTTAATGGGCACCCAGTCATGATAAAAGGTGTAAACAGGCATGAGCACCATCCACGTGTTGGGAAGACAAATATAGAGTCCTGCATGGTCAAGGTAACGTGGTTTCTTCTCTTGTCCAGCTTTGCTTTCTCCCTTCCATAGTTTATTTAACTGATACCAATGTTTAACTTCTGTACTCTATTATGCATTTGATTTATCCCTGATACTGTTCCCAGGATTTAATCATGATGAAAGAATATAATATCAATGCTGTGCGAAACAGTCATTATCCTCAACATCCCCGCTGGTATGAATTATGTGATTTGTTCGGCATGTACATGATCGATGAAGCCAATATAGAGACACATGGTTTTGATCTCTCTGGGCATCTGAAGCACCCTGCGAAAGAGCCAAGCTGGGCAGCTGCTATGTTGGATCGAGTAGTTGGGATGGTTGAGAGAGACAAAAACCATGCGTGCATAATTTCTTGGTCCCTGGGAAATGAGGCTGGCTATGGGCCTAATCATTCTGCCATGGCAGGTAAACAGTCCAATTGAAATTGTGCGATTGTTAGTAACACTAGTTATATCTTGCTTTTGAAGAATAGTCTCTCAAAATCCTGTCTATTTCTCTTTCTATGTGCTTTACTTTAGGTTTGGAGGAGAAATATTATTATCTTCACTGTATTTTCTTTTCCTTGAGTTGATTTCTCAACTTTCAAAAGAAGTGTTACGTGATTTTTATATATGATATAGTAATCTATAAGTTATGATGTGGCCAAAAATGCTGAAGCTAGAGCTTATGTGAAGAAGATTTTAAAATCCTCCAAAAACTCTTTGGCCCTTGTTGCCCACATTCCTAACGGAGAATTAGCTTGTGTATTCTTGCATTTTCCGGCCCTATCCGTTATATCTTACAGCTATTGTTGTTCGATTTGTGGAACAGGTTGGATTAGGGAAAAGGACCCCTCGCGGTTGGTGCACTATGAAGGTGGTGGTTCCAGAACAACTTCTACTGATATAGTCTGCCCTATGTACATGCGGATTTGGGACATCGTCAAGATTGCACTGGATCAAAACGAATCACGGCCGTTGATATTATGCGAGTATGTCAGATCAGTTTCTTCAGAAACCCCCTTCACTTTTCCTGAATTTTGTTGGCATCATATGGTGACAACGTATTGCATCATTGTTTAGATTTCATGTTCTTTTGTGTCTGCTTGAGAGATTTTCTTTTCAATAAAATGCAGGTATTCACATGCTATGGGTAACAGCAACGGGAATATAGACGAGTACTGGGAAGCAATTGATAATACCTTTGGCCTGCAAGGAGGTTTCATATGGGATTGGGTTGACCAGGTTCGTATCTTGAATTTCAGTATAAGCTGATTCGTCATGCAATAATGCCTCTTAACAAATTACTTAAACCTGTTAATCTTTTCTATTTATAATGATCTGAAATTTTTTATTCATCTAACATAAAGATAAAAGTAGATCTTTGGTAAGATTCTGTAGGTACCAGGCCACTGCGGTGGCATATATGGTTAATCAAAGCCATGCAAAGATTTAGAAAAATACACTTTTCTTTGTTGGTTCGTATCAAAACATTTGTCTTCTTCTGTTTCAGGGTCTACTGAAGCTGGGGTCAGATGGCACTAAGCATTGGGCTTATGGAGGGGACTTTGGTGACCAGCCTAATGATTTGAACTTCTGTCTGAATGGGCTTATGTGGCCTGACCGAACGCCTCATCCTGCACTCCATGGTAACATCTTGATAGAGTTAAGAATCACAAAATAAAGCAAAAGCTTTTCCATCAGTTGAAATTGATATAGTTAGAAATTGAAACAAATGAACTATAAAACCTATATTGTTAGAAAAATTTCCTCGGCAAAAGCTTTACCAATATCCCTCCGAGCTCTCTCTAAGCTAGGATGAGTCTCACAACCGAGATCTCATCCTTCCTTATAATAAAACTTAAAAGCAAAGCACTCTAGTAAAAGAAACTAATAAAGATATAGAAATCCTAAGGAACATAAGATTAAAGCACCGCTTGTCCCCAGGGCTGGAGTCCGGAGGTGACCAAATAAACCAAGGAGTTCATTCCAAAGCACGCCCTTCCAAAACAATGAAATCATCCTCATCCTCATCGAAATCCAGATAAGGTGGAATATCAGTCGAAACTTGTTGGTTTACACAAACAAGTTTGGGCCGTTGTTCCACAGAAACTTGAGGTTGGAGCTTGAATATGACAACTTCTCCCTCTGTATCTATGTCGGGAATCTCTGTTGTTTGATCCCTGAATTCGTCAACCTTCTTTATGACACATTGGTTTTTTTTTATAGGGAACACAACAAAATCTGTAAACGTTTCTTGAGATGGCACCATTTGAATTGCAGCAACCGTTTCTGTTAGCCTCAAAATTTGATCTAAAACGTCCTTCAGACCAGCTTGAATACCATCCAACTTTTCACCCAGAATTTGTTGATTTTCCTCTAAAGCATCCAACCATCTCTCTGTTCGAGTAGTAGTCATGTCTTTAGGCATTCGTCCGAGGACCAGTTGGTAGAGTTCAAAATGACAAAGAAAACCAAAAGCTCTTCTTTATTGAAATAGACGCAAAGCAGATTTATACCACCAACATCATTAGTAATGTTTCCCTTGGCAAAGCCTATAACAACGCTTAGAAGCTCTTTTCCAGTTGAAAAGAGAGCTTATATTCTTCCAATGCTCTCTCTAGCGTGGATGAGTCTTACAAACGAGATCTCTCGTTAAAGCAAAGCACTAAGGAAATAGTTAAGAAATGGAAATCCTAAATACTTTCAAAAAATCAAGAAATATAATTCTAGTTTTAGAAAGGAACATAAATCTAAAGCGTATCACATCTGTTTCCATTTTTTTTAATTCTTGACCATGTTATATTTTTCAAAAGGCATTGATTTTCTTCTGTTTGCCATCATGTCTCTGTGTTGCTTAAGAGGTCAAGCGTTGTTATCAACCAATCAAGGTTTCATTGACGGATGGCACGATGAGGGTACAGCAGAATATACTTCACCTCAGTTGGCTTTGGTGTTAATCTTATCTATGTAGCTCAAACTTTATCTATGCAGGTAGCAAATGCTTACTTTTTCCATACAACAGAAGAATTAGAGTTTAGCTGGACAATTCATGGGGATGGTGTTGAACTTGGATCTGGGACTCTCTCTGTTCCTGTGATAAAACCACAGAATAGTTTTGATATGGAGTGGAAGTCAGGTCCATGGTTTTCTTTCTGGAATGACTCAAATGCTGGAGAATTGTTTCTGACAATAACTGCCAAGCTATTACATCCTACTCGTTCACTTGAAGCTGGTCATCTCTTGTCTTCAACGCAGATTCCTTTACCCTCAAAGAGACAGATTATACCGCAGGTACTTCCCAGTCATATTTCTTTTGGAAAGATCTCTCTTCATTCTGCTAGAAAAAAGGAAGTCATGACAATTGTAAGTGACCTCCTCTTCTAGGCGATAAAAAAGACGGATGCTATTATCACTTGTGAAACTATTGGAGATTTCGTTAAGATCAATCAGCAAGATTCATGGGAGCTAATGATAGATGTCCGGAAAGGAGCCATTGAAGGCTGGAAGGTAAGTTCTTTTCAGTTTTGTATCTTGATTGGGAAGCTCTTAAACTATTTCTTAATGCACAAAATTATTGGGAAGAAGTCTTATATACTGCACGCATATAGGTTCCCCAAGTAAATGATATCTTTGCGTCTAAGGTTTGATATAACCGCTTATTACCAGTTTCCTGATTTATTGAAACGCATTTGGGGTTTGATGAGAACATAGTTGTAGCACAGAGAGAACTAGAAGACGAAAAAGAAACCTAACTAGCTAGGCAAGTGAAAGAAAAAAAATACAAAAGCGTAAACTAAAAAAGTCAATATATTAAATGTTGAAGATCTTTTCTTGGGTTGGTGTTAATATGGAAGTCAAACACTATTAAAATGTCTTAGTTTTGAAGATATTTCAATATGACAGGTGCAAGGAGTTCTCCTTATGAATGAATCTATACTGCCATGCTTTTGGCGCGCACCAACAGACAATGATAAAGGTGGAGATGACTGTAGTTATTTTTCGAGGTGGAAAGCAGCGCATATGGATAATGTTGAATTCCTTGTTGAAAGCTGTTCAATAAAGAGCACCACTGATAAATACGTGGAGATAGAGTTCATTTACATTGGTTCTTCAGCTTCCGGGTCTTCAAAACCAGATGCCTTATTCAACGTCAATGTGACATATATGATCTATGGTTCTGGAGATATCATCACCAGCTGGTATGTAGTACCAAACTCTAATCTTCCACCACTACCACGCGTAGGTATAGAATTTCACATCGAGAAAACACTGGACCGTGTAGAATGGTATGGAAGAGGTCCATTTGAGTGTTACCCAGACCGAAAATCAGCAGCCCATGTGGCAATATATGAACACAATGTTAGAGACATGTATGTCCCTTATATTGTTCCAGGAGAATGTGGAGGTAGAACAGATGTTAGGTGGGTGACATTCACAAACAAAGATGGCGTAGGAATATATGCTTCAACATATGGTAGCTCTTCCCCAATGCAGATGAATGCTAGTTACTATACAACTGGTGAGCTTCACCGTGCAACGCATGAAGAGGATCTTATTAAAGGAGAAAACATCGAGGTAGTAATCTTTCCCTTGTCCTCCTCATTCTCATGATCGATCAGCTTTTCAAATTCAAGAATGGAAATCCATCGGTACTTATTGATGAGAAGACTTTATCTATAGCACTTGAGCCCCTTTAGCCTCGATTGTTTGGTTTTGTTTGCATTTCATTACTGTTTTATTTTGTAGGTGCATCTCGACCATAAACACATGGGCATTGGGGGAGACGATAGCTGGACTCCGTGTGTTCACGACAAGTATCTGATTCCACCCGAACCATATTCATTCTCTCTCAGGTTGTGTCCAATTACTGCAGCGACTTCGGTCTTGGACATCTACAAAGATCAACTGCCCTGCTGGACTTCGGACGTGAGAGTGTGCAACGTTTGCAAGTCTAATACCTTATAATAAATTATCAATCCGGATACATAATTTATCTTTGATCTTTGTTCTCAACACTAAGTTCCAACATTACGAATTTAATCCATAACAAACAGAGATACTAAGCTATTTGACCTCTTAACGAATATATCTCCCAACCATCAAACTCAAATTCAAAAATGTTCACAGTTTATAAGATTGTAGTTAGATCAAAAGTCAACCATCTAAAGCTTAAGCACATAGACGCACAAAGTGGGGATCATAATGGCGAAAAAGCCAATTTACGCGGGTGCTTTTCCAATGAATGAGGGACCCACCCACTTAAAACGATAATAATTTCTTTTTTTTTGCAGACTTTTTAACCATTAGGCATGTGACCACAAAACTCTGTCAAACAAAAAAAAAAAAAATCATCTCTTATACACTCATCTTATTGCTTCGAATGTTATCTTTCTCTCTCTCTCACTACTCACTAGACTCCATAGCTAAGCTCCTCCTACTATTACTACCTCCACGCGCTTTATAATTACTGCCACAGTGGCAAACCCACCTTCTCTCCTCTCATGGCCACCGCAACAGCAACCATCATCATCATCAACACCTTTCTCCGTCGCCGCCAACATCCCTGATCACTCCTCCGTCTCCGCCGCGGGAATCAGTACACCTGACTACATGCTAGGCCTCCGAAACATTATCCTCTTACCTCCACCGGCGCCGCAGATTACGCAGCTCTCGCCGTCGCCGGTGAATTTCGCGGCGGTGGAAGGTAACAACAGGTCAAGGAACAATAATGTTGAAGAGAAAGTGTGCAGAGATTGTGGGAATAGAGCGAAGAAAGAGTGTCTGTTCGAAAGGTGTAGGACTTGCTGCAAAAGCAGAGGCTACAACTGTGCCACTCACGTGAAAAGCACGTGGGTTCCTTCTTCTTCTTCTTCTTCTCATCATCGCTCTACGAGTCGGACGTCTTCGTCGTCTTCCGACAGGAAGAAGAAGCTCAAAATCTCCGACAAACCCACCAATCCCGCAAGTGTCTCGTTCGTTTCGACAACCACTTCTCGCCAAGGTAATGAAATTTGAAATTGAAATCGAAAGAAAAAAAAAGATCCTTTTTTGGATCTAAATTTTGGGACTTTTGTGTGGAAATTGTAGAGACAAGTTTCAAAGAAGGATTACCGGGGAAAATCGAAGCTCCGGCGGTTTTTAAACGGACGAGAGTAACAGCGATAAGCAACAACGAACAAGCAGAGATCGGTTATCAAGCGACTGTGACCATAAGTGGACATGTCTTCAAAGGCTTTCTTCATTACCATGGTGTTGATCACAACAAAGCCTTTCCATGTCTTTCTAAAAAATAATTTCATAGGATTTGTATATACAGAGTTTGCTTTGTTTCAACATCTTAAAGTTTTCATTAAATCTGTGGGTTTTATTATTAAAGACAAAAACTTGAAACACTTATGGGCCACTACATTATCAAGCAAGTCTTTTTTCTCTTTTATATTTATGTATACAAAGAAATGGATTACTAGATGTTTTGTTAGCAAGTGAGGTTGTTTCCGGGATCAACGCCTAACTGGCGACAATAATCGGTATAGTAACGAACCCTAGCTTGAACGGTGGCTGTGTTGGCTCCGTCGCATTCCAAAGCGCCGTTAATGGCGCGGATTGTTGCACCAAAACCTTGAGAGAGAACAGGCTGAACTCTATTGGTCCAGTACCACAAGGCGGTCTTGAAGGATATGACTGGATCTGTGGCTACTGTTTCTGGTGCATTGAGGCCGTCAAAACCAATTGCGGTTCCTGCTGGCCCGTAGTTGAAATTCCAAGAGAGTTGGATTGGTCCGCGGCCAAAATAGCCTTTGTTTGGATTGCATGGATATTGCGTTGCATTCTCGTCGCAATAATCCTTTGAGGCTCCATCTATTTCTTCTATGTAGCAGAAATCTGAAAACAAAACCCAAAATTGCTTTATCGATACAACAAAAGTGATGAATCAAGAAGTGCAAGCTATGACTGTGACCATTTATGTACGTATCATACATGAAGCAATAAGTTATACTTACGTCCAGTTTCATGCGTGACATGAGCAAAGAACGATGCGATCTCACGCCTAGAATCATCGACGGATCCAATCCTACCGAAACGAGAAAATGAGTCTAAGGCCTCAAGAAAAGCTCCTCGGCTGTAAAATCCATTGCCTGCACAGCTAGACTCGGCTTGACTGATGATTCCATTGAAGAATTCTTGAGTAACAATCGCAGCCACGGATACATCATTCGCAGGAGGAGGAGCAAAACAAGGCCCTTGTTGACAACCTACACCACAATAGTCCGAAGTGTTACCACAAAACCCAAACTGACTACAACATAGCTCTGACGAACAACCGCAGTTTTGAGCCTTTGTTGTTGTATAGAAAGCTTGTAGAACCAATAGAATGGTTACTATAGAGATGGATTTAGAAATAGCGTGAGTCAACATTATCATTTTGTTGGGAGAATGACGAAAAAAAGTAAATGGTGGTATGTCTAAATATAGTGAGTCGATGTAAGAAAAGTCGTTAATGTAAACGTGTGGACGCGATCGAGCCACTAATATATGCATTTTCAATTCATAATGAGAAGACCGAACAATTTGGAGAAGTCGTCTCTTTTGAGATGGAGATGTTTGCCTGACTTTTAAATTGGTCATAGTTGACTTTTTTTTCATTCAACGACTTTGCAAAAGTGTTTCAGTTCACATTTTAGTACCAAGATATAGTCAATAGAATTTCAGGCCCAGCCCAAATGAATAGAGCAAATATGCCCAAAGGCCCAAACAATATTCTTTAGTACTAAAATGTTCCAAAAAGTTTTCTGGTCATAATCAAAAGCAAAATCATGGACCGGACTTGCAAATTCTGTGTCCATTCTTCAAGATCAATGAAACCGAATTATTAATCGTAGTTATCACATTCAATTATCATATGATTTATACAAATCATTTGTTTAGTGATAACACTATAAGTACTTTTGGATTTTGTTAACTCCTATTTTTAACGAAGTTATAGGTATAGGAAGATATCCCAACGTACTTTACAAAGCTTAACATATTATAAATCTACAAAAAAAATATCAAACATTCTTTAGTCTTGAGGATATTTACATATCACATTCAACTCTAAGAAACAAACAACATTTGAAAATACTTTACACAATATAAATTTAAAATGAGAATGAATAATTGATGGACAGCACTATAGAGAGGAGAAAGAGGCCAACGTGAGATATAACCCACCACATGGTGATGACTGATGACTAATGAGTATTGCGTAGTTTGATACATTCCATATTAAGCAACAAAACATTAATGCAATTATGTCGGTCTTCCACTAGCCATTCCTCACGTGATTACCTTTGACCTTTGTCCATGGCTCTTAAGCAAGACCTCTCCACACATTCCTATGAACATCCTTTGCTGATAGACCGATTAGCTAGACGTCCAGTTTAATTAAGCTTTTTGATTAACCTTCGATAAATGAGTCCACAAAAGCCATTAAGGGATTATAAATTTGTGACATGACAGGTGACAGTTGGTTTCGGCATATATGTGTATAGTATTTTCTTTGGTTCTTAATTTCCAGTTCATATATGGAAAGTAGTAAAAATCAAAGTCTTTTAAATAGCTTTTTGGACGCATTCAAACGTTCTATATGGTTATATCTATTGTGTAATATTTAGACCATTACTGTTCGTATTCCATGCAAAAATTTTATAATATTTATCAGTTTATCTCCTAATATTTTTTTAATAATTCAATAATATATAAAATTCGAATCTAGACGATGACATTAGATAGCAATAATATAAACTGATAAACTACAAGTCTCGATCTACTTATATAATATATCATATATTATTATTTAAATATATTACACATTATTAAATTACTACAACACAAACATGTTTGATTCTAAAGCTTTTTTATTATGGTGAATTTAGGAAATATAAAAAAAATTTTGTATATAAAATAATTAATTGAGTTATTACTTTTTAAGTTTTTTAAATACACTACTAATTTGAAGACATTATGTAGAAAAAAAACAACTGGTATTGATTTTTTTTAATACACAAAACAAAGTAAAAAATTACAACCCCGTGAGTAATAAGATTTGTGGAGGGAGAGCAAAGCATGTCGATCGAGCAGAGAAAGCCAATACTAGAGTGGACCAAACAAGAAAATATGAGATGGGATACAGTCTGGTTCTCTCTACAATTAAGATAAATAATACTTTTATATTCAAATTATTTTCTAAACACCCATCATATCGTCACTCTATATAAACATACACTCACACATTCACTCACAAATACTAAAAACCAAAGAGAATATCAAATCAAGATCTATACAAAATGAGAACCAATCTACTTTTTTGCTCATCTCTCTCTTCATCTTGAAATCTGAATCACTAAATTGCTATGAAAATAATCCACAAGGCCATCCCTCAGATCTAAGAGTGTTCCACATTAGCAGTCCTTGCTCTCCATTCAAACGACCAAACACTGTCTCATGGGAAAGCACACTTCTTCAAGACAAGGCTCGTCTCATGTACTTGTCAAGCCTTGCCTCTGCTAAGAAGTTTTCCGTCCCAATCGCCTCGGGACGTGCCATCGTTCAGAGCCCGACTTACATCGTGAGGGCTAACCTTGGGACACCGGCTCAGCCCATGCTTGTGGCTCTTGACACTAGCAATGACGCTGCTTGGGTTCCTTGTTCTGGTTGCGTTGGCTGTGCTTCCTCTGTTCTCTTTGACCCTTCCAAGTCAAGCTCTTCTCGCACACTTCAATGCGAAGCTCCTCAGTGTAAACAGGTAACTTTGATATGCTTTTGGAATGGATTCGATTGTATACGCCTTTTTTGGATAGACGTAAATTCTTCAAACCAGAACGGTAACGAATATTCTTATACCGAATAAACCCAAATGAATAAACTAGAACTTTATATTAAATATATATACAAAATGCATTTAGTAAGTTATACTAACTAATAGTCATGAATAAACTAGAATTTCATTTTTTTGGAATTACCAAAAAAGTTCTTGACCATAACTTGTTCAGGTTTGGGAGTAAAACCATGTAAATTCAATTAATGCCTTTCCCGACACATCGAGATTCGAAACTTTGAGCCTAAACTTTTTTTGAAAAGAAACAAATCCCTAGTAAATAATACGGTTCTCATTCGGATTTAGTTCCCACAAAACAAGAAAACCAAAACCGAACTGAAGGACCACCACTCATTTTGGAGTCTAGTGTTGATTATACACACAAAGATGTAAACTTCATTTTGGCGGTGTTATTACACAAATCAACGAGAAGTCTAGCTAGATACTCACGGGTTTTTATTTACCACATCTATAACAAAACTGAGTCTAGTCACGGGTATTTTTCTGTACAGTATTAGATTCGTTAACTTTATTAACAATGCCAACTAGTAGGGCACGTTTTACTGTTTGATCTATATTCTTTGTCGTCACGCTTGTTACTTGTTTACTTATCATAAAAAAGCTCACTTCCAACTTAAAAAATGTAAAACATCGTTATTAGCGCAATAATGCATCCATAACCAGATCCAAGATGGACAAAACATTTCTTTATGGAAAATACGTTGTAAAGTACGAATATTCACTCAAAAACTAATTCGATAAAGCTTTGTTATGCAGGCTCCAAATCCAACGTGCAACGTAGGCAAATCATGTGGTTTCAATATGACTTACGGTGGATCAGCCATCGCAGCATCTCTGACTCAAGACACACTAACATTAGCCAATGACGCCATCCCAAACTACACTTTTGGGTGCATCAACCAAGCCACCGGAACATCGTTGCCAGCGCAAGGGCTCATGGGTCTAGGTCGTGGTCCATTGTCTTTAATCTCACAGACGCAAAACCTTTATAAGTCCACATTCTCGTATTGCTTGCCTAATAGTAAGTCCAGCAATTTCTCTGGATCGTTAAGATTGGGACCTAAGTACCAACCAGTTCGGATCAAGACCACTCCATTGTTAAAGAACCCAAGGAGATCATCGCTTTACTATGTTAACTTGGTCGGGATTCGCGTCGGGAATAAGATTGTGGATATTCCTACAAATGCACTGGCCTTTGATCCGGCTACAGGCGCCGGCACCATCTTTGACTCCGGTATTGACTTCTCATTCCCTTTTCTTTTGTTATTATATTTGCTTCATGTTGAATGTAACTCTAGGGGAGGCTAGCTTGTACCTTCCTTCCACTGAAGTTTACTAATTATTGTTAAAACATTAACACTTCCATTGTACGTACGCAGGGACGGTCTTCACGAGACTAGTCGAACCAGCTTACCTCGCCGTGAGAAACGAGTTCAGACGACGGGTCAAGAACGCAAACGCAACATCACTCGGAGGTTTCGACACTTGCTACTCCGGCTCCGTCGTGTTCCCATCGGTAACGTTTATGTTCGCGGGAATGAACGTGACTCTGCCTCCGGACAATCTCCTCATCCACAGCTCCTCCGGTAGCACCAGCTGCCTCGCCATGGCCGCAGCTCCGAACAACGTAAACTCCGTCCTTAACGTCATCGCTAGTATGCAGCAGCAGAACCACCGTGTCCTCATCGACCTTCCCAATTCCAGGCTCGGCATTGCCCGTGAAACATGCACCTAATTAAATCTGTGCGTGATTATGTTTTTGTTTTGTTTTTGAGTTGGTTTTGTATTATCTCTATCTCCTTTTAAACTTCTTGAAATTGGAAACAATATAAATTAAAGATTTTTGTGTGTGTGATTGTCATGTCAATCTACCGTAAGATTTCTCTTGCTACAAATGTTGCCTTCATTTCTGACACTAGTGAAAGTAAAATGTGCTCTTCAATGATGCAAGTGAGTAATGAAGAAATCAGAGATGGATATGGAAACACAAGACACAATAATTTCAACTGAACTTTCATATAGTGGTGTAAAAGTTAACCATGGTTTATGAGCTAGGTTGGTCCACTGGTTATATGATGGCCTTATATAAGTAAATATGATCATCATTTAGAAAGAAAATGATGTGTGTAATTTATATTAATTTTTTGTAGAAATTAAAAGTCAAACACACATCTTTTTTAGATCTCAACCATTTTTATAAAAAGTTCCTTACGTAATATTCACACGCATACTTTAAAGGATTTTTTCCGAAGGAGAAAATAAAACCTAGATATGAATTATGTGCGATTTCTAAATAGATCTAGAATTTTTTAGTTTTTATTGGGAGGTTGCATAAACATGTTGGTTTCAATTTGGATTCGATTTTTGGATAAGTTTAAGAAAATCATCTAGCTGATGCGTTCAAATGCATAAAACTAACATTAATTTTCACTTTTATTCAGAAAAATCATTTGGGTGAAAAAACAAACACGCCTACCCAAATCAATTTACGAATGAATTTTGAAACACAGCCAAGTAGTTTTTGTTTCACTCATAAACCGAACAATTCTTGTTGAGTTAATCCAGTGTAGTTCAGTTTTGAACTAATGTCAATCCCATCCCGAGGTAAACCTCGCATACAACACTTCTTCTATACCAAAATCCAAAATCTATAAATATATCTTGAAAATATGGTAATCTTGCAAATCAATAGTATCTTCGTCCAATAAATCGCTAAATGTGTTAGTTCAGCAAACAAGTTAATAAGACATGTGCTCTAATGACAAAGCCAGTTTTGTTTTGTTAGATCAATAACCTGAAAACATCATAAATGTTTTCAAGATATACACATTCAAGCTATAAGTAGAAGAAGGAATATAGGATTTTTCAGCAAACATGAAAAAAAAAGAGAGTGGAAAATAGAAAGGATGAGAGAGCGACACGAGTAAACCCCACTACCATCTCTCTCTTTCTTTTCATCATAAATTGTTTTGCGGTTTGGCTTGACAATAACGCTAACAGCCAGACTGACTCCACCATACACCCAAAAGAAAAAGCATTCAAAAGGAAACATTTTATAGCTAGATGAATCAAAGCATATAATATCAAACCCTTTGAAAATTAAAATAAAATAAATTAAAAAGTTTTTTGTTGGTTATTATTAAAAAAACACATTTTAAGTTGAGAAAAAGGAAGAAAGTAAAACCTATTTTCAATGGTTGCCCACTTTCTCACAGTTCTCTTTTATTCTTTCCAACACTAATATTGTGGCGGGTTGTTCCCACTAATTTGTGTGAAACAAAGTGTAACGCAATTGATATTTTTATGCAAAAAGATGAGGGACAAAGCCAAAAATTTAAATGTCAAAACTTTCTAAATTTGCCAACATTGTCATATATGCTAAAAATTAATCATCAGACTGTAATGCATTTGGAAAACTATTAAGTTGAAATTTAGAAGAAAACACAATCTTCCACACACAAAAAAAAACCTTAAGTGACGACAATTGAAGATGCGAGAAACGCGTGTACCCAAACTCATTGGTTCGTTTTAAGACAGACATCAGCAAAAATCCTACAGTCTCATTATGACTCGCTTTGTTAAACTCCACCTTCACTTGCTTTTTTCTCAAAAAGTCTTCATTTTTCATTAAAAATTGCTAAAATCTTCTCTCTCTTTTTCTCCTTTTATCATTTACTCTCTCGAGTGTTGTCTCTGTTTTGCTTTCTGCCTGAAGAATCATGGAAGACGGAGATTCTAACCAAGAAAATCCCCAATCTCTCCACACAAACCACGACGATTTCTCCCCTAAGAAGCCGCCCGCTTCCTCCATCGTCGTTGACAGGTTGAAACGCGACGAATGGAGCGAAGGAGCTGTTTCGAGTCTACTCGAGGCCTACGAGACGAAATGGGTACTCAGGAACAGAGCCAAGCTCAAGGGTCAAGACTGGGAAGACGTAGCTACACACGTCTCTTCACGCGCCGGCCACACCAAGTCCCCCAAGACTCAGACACAGTGCAAGAACAAAATCGAGTCCATGAAGAAACGGTACCGTTCCGAGTCAGCCACCGCTGATGGCTCCTCTTGGCCTCTTTACCATCGTCTCGATCATCTCCTCCGCGGGAATGCTTCCGTCTCTGTGCAGCCTCAGAACTGTTCCGCTCCATTGCTTCTACTCGAGCCGCCGTCGCCGGTGGTGACACATCCGCCGCAGCCACCTCCTGCTGCTCAGATTTCTCACGGATCCAACGGCGTCGGCAGGATTCCGAAGGTCATTAACCAAATTTTGTTTTCCCGATTTTGTAAGATTGTCTGATGAAAATTATGTGCAGGAAGATGAATTCAAGGCGAGACTATCAGATCACAAACCGGAGAAAGCGAAGGAGATGGATACAGATAGCAGTACGCCGGTGATCTGCAGAGATAAAGCGAAGGTGAGGCCGAAGAAAGTAAGGAGAAGATACAAGGAAGAGAAGGAAGAGATCGCCGGGAGCATACGGTGGTTAGCGGAAGTGGTGATGAGATCGGAGAGAGCGAGAATGGAGACGATGAAAGAGATAGAGAGGATGAGAGCTGAAGCAGAGGTGAAGAGAGGAGAGATGGATTTGAAACGAACGGAGATAATGGCCAACACTCAGATAGAGATTGCTAGACTCTTTGCAGTTGCAGCTTCTGGACACAAAGGTGTTGATTCTTCACTAAGGATCGGAAGAAATTGAAAAGTTTACTTATGGAGAAGAAGAAATCTTCTGTGTACATACAAAATTTGGTCTACCAGAGAGAGAGAGAACTTTTTTTTATTAGCCAGCTCTAATAAATATGATCAATCTAGTTTGATAGAGATTGTACTCTGACAAAACTGCATAATGCCATTACTGTCTCAGATTGATTGACAATTTGATAGTCTAAATTGCATGTGGTAATGTGCATAATGAAAAGTTGCAGTAACATTTAGTGGTTCTAGTCTTATTGTTCTTTGATGGTGCAAAGAGTGGTCATAGCTATTGGACACACCAACCGGCCTAAGCTTGCCAGGGTAGTTACTAATTAGGCTTTTTATCATCTAATCAACTTTTGTTAATAAAGTAAAACATTTAGCAACTACAAATACAAATGCTCTTTCCTTTGTGCTTTCATATCAAACTTTTGGTAGTCTAAAAATTTGAAAATAATTTTATTATAATTAATTTATCTTATTAAGTGAGATAAAAAATTATGTTTATATTAAACTATAATTTAAATTTTACAACTAGGATTTATTATTAGTTTAATTTTTACTATTTCAAAAATAATATTTTATTAAAATATAATATAATTAATATAAATATTATAGAAAAATATTTTCAATAAAAGCCTATAAAATTATTACAAATACATATATTACATATAGAAATATATAACTAAATATTTTTAATTTAATATAATTTTAAATATTTTTACTTATATTTTTGCTAATCAATTGTAATTATACATAATCAAATTTAAATATTATTTACAGTTTCCACAGTATACTGTTCCGCTGCTTACTACTAATATTAAGCTACTATCATTTATACCAATCAAAGATGCAAGTCGGAACCGGTACTTCTTGAACCAAACCAACTGTGAATTCCTGGTTACCGTTGGCTGGATTCGATTCAACTGAAACCAATGAACCGGATTAGTAACTGATAATTTTATTCGGTTCTTTTCCGTTTACTCCACCAAAAACAGTTTGGCCACGATTTGGTTCGGGAGGATCCTTCGTTGTTGGTGCTCTCAAGTCTAACCCATGAATCGTCGTAATCGCGGATCTTATTCTTCTTCTTCCGATGCTTCGAAAACTTATGGGAGTCGTCAAACCTCTGATAACCCGATAAATATCACGAGGACCAGATCCGGCGTCGGAGCTAGCGATTTGTTTCGGAGAAGATCCGATGTACCACGCAGACGAAACAATGATAAAGAAGAAGCAGACAATAATAAGGAGGCTGACGTTTCTTTCATCGTCGGAACTTGCTCTTCTATGTGTCCAGGTAAATCATCAAATAAATTTCTATTTGACCTGAGATTCCGCTAACATTGAGCCTATCCTGAGTTGCATACAATCTAGAATTGAGCTCGATTAGTATATATAATTCAGATATTCATGATCCTTCGAGGTATAGGAAGTAAGGTTAAGTATCAGCTTTTGGGGTTGGAAGAATGGCTATATATCTCATTAGGTCTTGAGCTGTACTTGCTGGGAACAGAGGATTGTATTCATGGGCTCTGAGTGTGAATTCTTAAGAAATCGTTTCGGGGAGGAAAAATTCATAAATCTTCATTGTTCACAGTGTCTCAATGCGAAAAGGATGTAAACAGCTTGGGTTAATATGTATTGTTATTCTTACTAACAGAGGGGGAAAGAGTCACAAGAGAAAGATTGCGTGATCTCGCAGTGTTTGAGAGGCTCTATGGAAACCCCACTAAATCATCCACAGATCTAGCTGTCAAAAAGGTGAGCTTGAAATATGACAGTTTTGAGTTTCATGTCTATGGTGCTGCTAATTAGTTTGTCCTTATACTATCTCTGTGTTCTTGCTAGTTTTGCAGAACCCTTTCAGGAGCGGATGTTCAGGCATCAGATGTAAGACCACTCCCGGTTTTAGAAGAAACCCTGAGATACCTTCTAAATTTGCTGGATTCAAGGGAGCACCCGTTCGAAGTGGTTCATGATTTTATTTTCGACAGGACAAGGTCTATTAGACAAGATCTTAGCATCCAGAATTTAGCCAATGAGAGAGTGATCCACCTCTATGAGGAAATCGTATGTTTCTTCACATGTTTCTTTTTCTTTTCTCTTTTCTAGTTCTCTAAAGCTAGACATCTGTATTCTTTTTTTGTTAGAATTACTTCCCTCCGGTTTTATTGAAAGTCATTTGTGTGTTTACTCTGTTGATGTTACTATTCTGACACTCAAAGGGCTTCTCATACAGGTTAAATTCCATGTCATATCTCGCCAGAGGCTTCAGAGTTGTAGTGCTACAAGTATTAGCTCAATGCATCACTTGAACATGGAGCAGCTAGCAAAAACTCTTACCTCTCTGTATAATATATATGATGCATATAGGAAACCAGATTACATCTACGAGAATGAAGCTGAGTTCCGTTCACTCTACGTGCTGCTTCATCTCAATACCAGTAGTGGAGTGATGGTTGTTTCTCTTTTTCCTTTATCCTTTTTTTATTTGTTAGCATGTCACCCTTTTTTCATTCATATAAAGCATTGAGATTTTGATCTGCAGGGGGAACCATTGTCTTTGTGGTTTCGCAAGTTGACTTCTGTGTTAATAAAATCCAAGGAAATGTGTTTTGTACGAAACCTTTTGAGGTAGGGTTACGCTGTTCCGTCCTTTGCGTATGAGTATTTAAATCGACAACATTTAGGAAAGATGAATTGAAGTATGATTGTATATCCTCATTTTTCCTTGCAGATCATATCGGATTGGTAATTACAAGAAATTCCTAAGAACAACGGCTTCTGAAGCGACATACTTGCAGTATTGCATAAGTGAGCCCCATATTAGAGAGGTGAGCTTGTATGAATTAACATATGTAGTTGTGTCCTAGTTCTCACTTCTCAGGGATGGTTTTGTCGGTACTTTCAGTGGTACTGGCTTTATGTAATATGAAATGGGAATAAAGTGTGAGAAAGATGATCTAAAATAAATTTGGACTACAAACTATTGCAGGTATGGTAAAGAAAACAAATAGTTAAATGGATACGTTTATGGATGGGTATAAAGGGCCTATACATGTAATAATATTTGGAGTAAACTGCTCAATTTTGTTGATCATTTTGTGAATATTTTATTAAATAAAGATGCGATCGTTCGCTGTGGAATGCATAAACAATGTTTGCTACAAGCTTCAACCCTATCCTCTCTTGCGGCTATCTCAGAACCTGATGATGAAGGTAATATATATACAATATATACAGACCTTGGACTAAAGATTCCCCCGTATTTTTTGTATTTTTATATATTGTATGTAAACTTGAAATGTCATAAGCCAACTTTAATAATTTCAGGAGTTGGATGTTGAATCTTTATGCCATGAGTGTGGTCTTAAGACATGTACTGATTCCGATGGGTGCATTGTGTTGCCCACGAAGCAGCCAAACTTACGTAGACCGGAGGAAGGTTTTCAAGGTTATGATTTGATTGGAATTGAAATTAAGAGATTGTTGTGAAGATCGTGTGTAAAACCAATAAGAAGAAGGGAGTTTTCACACAATGTGAGTAGTATCCTTAGCTTTTGCCCCTTATTTTTTTTAATGTAGCTTGTACTTTTGGTCGGTGTTTAAATTGAGATAGAGAAATCCTAAGCCTGTAATCTTTTGATCTCTTATGACCCAAGAAAGGTATAAAATCAGGCCTATTCGTTATCGCATATTTGAACAGTTAGAGCAGAGACATGCTGAGCATCTGAGTCATAGCTCAGCCTTAAGTTGAAAATCTGAGTCATAGCTCGAACTTACAGTTGAAAAGAACCCGAGTGAAATTGTTCGACACACAATACTCCTTCACGCTTGATTTACAGTGGAAAAGAATCAAGAATTGCTTGAAGGATCGTATGTGCGCTCTACCGTTACTTTTCAGTAGCATTAACGACAAAAACAGAACCAAAGTGTTTCCCTTTGCTGTCGCTTTTGCGAGATTGTGACTTCTCGTTAGCGCAAATGGCGTCTCCAACACATACTTCTAGCACATTACCGCAAGCTTGTATAAAATTTCATCCATCACTAAATCTAACCACCTCTTGTCCCCAAATTGCAAATGATGCAACTACTAACTTTGTAAAAAATGGTTTATAGTGCTAAGGCAAAACTTTGCCTGGATTTTCAAACCAAGTTTGATAATCACTAATAAACTGATTTAAACCAAATTTAGACTCCCTTCATTTGTTTGAACCATTTATTAAAAAATGTCCGAGTGGATAATGATTGAAGTAATCAATCATCATTAATCCAATTTTTTTTCCTTCTTTAAATGGGTAGTACTGGTAGTGTCCTTTAGGCTTTTTAACCAAACTCCTATTTTTGTTGTAAAATATTGAAAGGCCCAATTCAATCCACACAGATCCTTCTTCCTTCAATAATTTATCTTTTTGACTGAGAGAGACACCAACAAAACTCACAGAGACGAGAAACAGAAGCCAATATCCCCATCGATCATTGATTGCAGCTAAAGGACATCTGCATCTAATCTCAATCCAATCCAGGTTTATCAATCTCTCTCTGATGAGCCACTTTCTGAATCGCTGTTTGAAATTTCACTTTTTCTAAATTGTTGTCAATTCAATTTATAGCTCCTATGTTCGATTTTTCAGCTGTTGTTAGGGATTTAGTTTAGCTGTGTTACCTAAAAGAATCGATTTTTCATAATTGTCATTGTGGAGAAAAGCAGTTTCATTGATTTTGGATTGGAAATTTTCTTTTTTGAGGTGTAGGGCTTGTTGGTATCTTCCACGAATGACGACTTCCGTTTGCCCTTTCTCCAAAGCTGCTCGTCCAGACGATGCTTCTGCTCGGAAACAAGGCGACATGACGCCTTCCGGTTGCCCTTTCTCTAAGGCTGCTCGTCCCGACGACGCCTCTGCTCGAAAACAACAAGGCGAAACTACGGCTTCTGGTTGCCCATTCTCTAAAGCTGCTCGTCCGGACGATGCCTCTGCTCGAAAAAAAGACGAAATGGCGAGCAAAGGATGTCCCGAAAGCGAAGGGAGATTGAATAAGGAGGACTCTACTGATTCTGCAACGGTGCCTGCCAAGTGCCCGTTTGGTTATGACTCCCAAACGTTCAAGCTTGGGCCTTTTAGCTGTATGCTATGTCAAGCACTTCTATATGAGAGCAGTAGATGTGTGCCTTGTACACATGTGTTCTGCAAGTAAGCCCTAGCTGCTCATCATCGCCTTAATGTTAATTTTTTCCCTTTTTATCGTTTTTTGGCTCATGATTGATGGTGATTGGTTCTACTTTTATTAAACTTTAGTATTTTCTTGAATGCAGAGTGTGCTTATCACGGTTTAAGGACTGTCCTCTATGTGGTGCTGACATTGAAAGTATTGAAGCTGATGAAAACCTTCAAAAGATGGTCGATCAATTTATTGAAGGCCATGCTAGAATCAAGAGATCTGTCATGAATAGCACAGAAAAAGAAGAGGTTGAAAAGGATAATAAAAAAGTGATTTACGCTGATGTTTCCATGGAAAGAGGTTCTTTCTTGGTGCAACAAGCTATGAGGGCGAGTTCTTCTAACCTTACTGATGGAGTTATTCTATTTCAACCAATTACATTTTATATGAAAGTCCTGGTATTAAGGTCTTGTTATTGACCTTGTTTTTATTCAACTTGTATGCACAGGCATTTCAAGCCCAGAATTATGAAAGTGCTAAATCAAGGTTGGCAATGTGTACCGAGGACATTCGAGATCAACTAGGGAGGGAGGGCAATACACCAGAGTTGTGTTCACAGCTTGGTGCAGTCCTTGGTATGCTTGGCGACTGCAGGTAGGCTCATTCTCTCTTTTTCTTTTTTTTAATCCCAAGTTGTTTATTTCTATCATCTATTCGTTCTTGAGTTTCTGAGAACAAATAAGATTCAGCAAACAAGGGTGCTCTCGAATGTGGTCACCAATATGCTCTGTTGTGATCCCCCACTACCTATTTCTTCAATTTGATTAATTATGGACACTTTATTGTTCATAGTGATTTTCTAGTTTTGAAGTTTCTCAAGTGCGTGTTCACTCCTTTGCAGTTTTCTGAAATGATGGTTTAATTTCCTGGAGTGTTAGATGCAGATGAGTGTAGTTTTCCTAGTTATACTGATTGCTAGTTCTGGATTCTAATGGTTTCTTTCATCTTGCTGCGAGTATTTCATATTTAAGTGCTTAGGCTGCACATTGCATTTGGGGGAATACTATAATAATTCCTTTCTGGTTTAAATGGGATTCTGGTTTTCCAGACGGACTCTTTTTACACCAATGGTTGGGAATGTTTTCACGCCTTCAACCTTTGCTGTGTCCTCTTATAGTTTGCATGCATTCATCTATGTGGCTCAATCAGCCCTTTCTGAATAAAGGAAAAGCAGAAGCTATAGTACATGCCTGGTTCAGAAAACCTCCATTATACATAATTTTCATCCTCCAAACTGCGTTACTGTGGTTGAAATGTTTGATCTTTTGTTTGGTGTTGACTCTTTCTTTTTTGGGTACCTATACTTGCTGGTTAACTTAATTTTTCTTGTCACTGCAGCCGAGCAATGGGAGACTCAAGTTCTGCAGTCAATCATTTCGAAGAGAGTATTGAATTCCTTCTGAAACTGCCGGTGGATGATTTGGAGGTTTTAGCACATTGCTTTTTTTTTTATTTGATTGGCAAATTGTTACCATTTTTTAACAGTTATTGCTAAACTTGCAGATTACACATACACTTTCTGTCTCGCTCAATAAAATAGGAGATCTTAAATATTATGACGAAGACCTACAAGCTGCAAGGTCGTATTACTGTCGTGCTTTAAATGTTAGACGTGACGCAATGATGCATCACCCAAATGCTCCTTCTCAAGTAAGTATGCCTTCATGCTATTTCAGTATCGCTCTTAATGGATAAGTGTTTTAATGAATGTCTTGCTGATAAAAGTGTCGTTGGTGAATAAAGAAACCTTTACTAAGTTTGGTTGTTATTTCTTTCAATAATTTATAGATTCTGGATGTGGCAATTTCACTAGCCAAAGTTGCAGATATAGACAGGAGTCTACAAAATGAAAATGCAGCCATAGATGGTTTCAAGGAAGGCATGAAACTGCTGGAATCTTTGAAACTGGGCTCTAAAGATTCTGCTCTTGAGCAACGAGTAAGATTCTTGCATGACTTCCTTTCGTCGGCTTCTTAGATGTTACTGAATGTCAGTACAAATTTTTCTGACATTGTAATTTTGACAATGACTGCAGCGTCTCTCTGTGCTGGAGTTTCTGAAGAAGCAAGTAGAGAAGCCTGAGCAGTCTACAGAAACTGCACTCTGAACTTATACCGACGCAGGCTTATGCAAGTATATATATAGACTGTATACCTAAGCACTCTGTCGCATTTTGCTGAATAAAGGGACGAGAAAGCAAAAATGTTGTGTTTGGGCTTAAGAATTTTTGAAACAGAGTGCTCTGTATCTTGTGATGGTTTCAAAGTTGTAAACACTATGAACTTACGATGAACTTTAAAGAAGCTGTTTATAAGAGTGTGAGAGTTGTCGAGCAATCTGAGTGGTTGTTACTTCTTAGTAGATTAGATATCTTAAGCGGCTACAGCTGTGAATTGCTTTACGCTTCTTTCAATCTAAAATGACAAAAACCCGACCAAACAGAGCTTATGATCTACAAGTAAGTTATTTGAGCCTTTGAGGCATCTTTCTCTTGATATACCCAGCTTGAAAATGAATCTTTCGGCTTCATCATTTGTGCCAAAAGTTAAACAGAGCAGTAAATAAAGAAGAAAGTGCCATGTGTTTGAGGGGATATTGCACAAAGTCGGAATAGTGATATAATCTGAGATCAGGACAGTGTTTGAGTCGAGATTCTAGATTTTGGGAAGCGTTTTTATGTCACTTTTTTCTCTTCCTTTTATAGGCGGATATCGATCATGTTCATCGCTCACGGTGAGTGAGAGCAACTCGAACCACCTGTCCTCAACACGCCTTGATTTCGTGGAGATAGACCTCCTATATGTTCCAGCGCCGAGCTATAGTGATAACACTGTTAACTCGGTCCTGCTGTCAGCTCAATCTCCCGCCATTTCGAGACCTGATTGGACTTCTCATTGGCCGAGATAAAACAGTCTCGTGGGCCTCCTGACGCGGGCTCCGATCTGGGCCACTATGGGCCAGGCGTTTTGGCCCATCCCCAACACCATGTGCTTCTTTTTTTAAAGGAAAACAAACTCCAAAACTAGGCATGTGCGTTCGGGTTCGAATCGTGTTTTTTAGATTTTCGGTATTAGACTAATATTTTTAATTTTTGGTTTGGATGCTGTTTAGATTGGGTTTATCCAATATCCAAAATTATCCAAAAATCTAGAAACACTTAAAAAATATATACAAAAATACTCAAAAGTATATGAATTAACCAAAAATTCAAAGTAAAAATTTATCCAAAATTATTCAAAAATATCTAAACTAACCAAAAAATCTGATATAAAAATTATGAATTATTTTAAATTAAGTAAAAGAAAGTTCAACTTTGGGTTTTTTCGGATACTAATTTGGGTTTCGGTTCGAATCGAATATTACCGACACCCAAAATAATTCGTTTTAAAGCCCATTCAAATATTTTTTTCTAAAACTATACTTGATCAGAATCGGATATTTTAAACCGGGTTTGGATTTGGCTTTTGGGTTCAGATATTTTTGAGCAGGCCTATCCAAAACTATAATAAGTTTGAAAATCAAATCTATTCAAAATGCAATTGAGATAATATACAGACTGCTGATAATAATCGTCGAAACGCTGTCGTTCGCTGCTTTATTTCCTAAAAGTGTTATCTTCTTACCCTCTTCTCGGACGACGGAGACGAGACAAAAAGTTAGGGTTTCAAATTTTTAGTTTTTCCCCTCAAGTTGTCGAGCCAGTGGATTGCCGCCTCCTCTTTCTCCCTCAAAGTCAGTTCCTTTATTGTTGGGCATTTTTCTATTTGGGGCATTAGGGTTCTATTTGATCGCCTATACATTAATTTTGGAATCATCATCATGAACTTATGAGAATCGAATTGTGTTGCTGCTTCAGAGTTTAACGAGGAAGTATTGGTTTTTTTCTTTCAGTAGATAGCAAAATCAATGAAATTTTACTTGTATCCTGCCATGGCGGACTGAAATCAACTCCGAACAGTGGTTCGTCACTTGCTTAATAACTCTTTCGATCTTTCCCAAAATTCGAAAAAATTTCCAAATCCTGACGCTTGTTGTTTCAGATTTGTGACATGGTTACTGTATCTAGGCTGTTGAACCTCACTATTATTGTTCCCGAGCTTGACAAAACATCTTCCCGAGCTCATCATCAAAGGTTTGTCTCTGTTGATATGTTATAGTTCTTAATTAGTCATCATTTCATTGTCTAGTTTCTGCAGAGACTTCCCCATTTTGATAATTTTTTTTTAAAAATAGGTCCTGTGTGCTGTCACCAACTCTTAGACCCCTCTTACATGAAGCTTTACTGAGAGAAGAGAAGGCCGAACATGGGAGCTCTTGCTCAGGTAGTTCCGTGGATACCCGAAGACGACCTGCTGCTAAAGAACGCAATAGAGGTGAACCCTCGTTTCCTTGAGTTCTGTTTCCATTCTTTATTACCGGAAATGGAAGCTCTTTTGATGTCCCTGATATTGGATTGAGCCACGATCTCAACAGAGTGTTAGACAGAGTTTGTCTGAATGCATGCATGTTTGCAAAGCCGTAGCAAATTGCTTAGACGGAGTAGTTGGAAACAGTAGTGGTTATCAGTTTTGACTGTCAAGTTGTTTCTTTGGTTTCTTCTTAGTAATTGCTTTGAATGTGTATTTGATTTGCTTACTCCTTCGTTTGTTTATTTTTTCCGTTTTATGTCTTGAGATAACATAAGTTTTTGGGATAGAAGGTAGGAGAAACCACGACATAGTAGAATTTTCATGTCAATTGTTTGTTTAGTCCAGTTGATATCTTATCCTAGTGTTATGCCATCTAGTGTGAAATAATATGGCGAGATAGATTGGGAAAACAATATTCACTATCGTGATAAGGCAAGCTAGAATTGTTGCATTAAAAAGAAGTTGTACCATTAAGCAAGCAACATAATTATTTGTTGTTAGGGGATTGGCGAAAGTTGTATTCTTTTCTCAACACCAGGAAAAGGACTCTTGCATATTTTTCATGAAGTTGGTTCTGTTCAGAGCTACTTTACGAGGTGAACAGAAATTGATTGGAAATGAGATTTTTGCAGTCTTTTTTCCTGGTGTTGAGAGAAGCATTTACAAATGGCTCACTAATCACCACATAACAAATAATTATGTTTCTTGTCGCTTACACGCCATTAGACTGGCTAAAATGTTTGTCTACTAATGTGGTCCTTCTGGAGGTATTGCATTTTTTCTCCATCTAGCTTGTCTGGCATTCTAGCAATGAAGTAATTGATCTCCTTAAATTGATTTGCAGGCTGGTGCATCTTTGGAATCGCTTGCTAAAGGCGCTGTGCAGTTTTCTAGACGATTTTCTATCAGAGAACTGCAAGATCGATGGCATGCACTCCTATATGATCCAGTAGTTTCTGCAGAGGCAGCTTTTCGGATGGCTGAGCTTGAACGTACTAACCCTAATTTTCCTACAAAGTTTGCTAGAACTGGATCTAAAGAAAACAAAAGTTCATCTAGGAAGAGGAAGGCTGAACAGCTCAGAAGTACTTATCATTCCTTGCGGAAGAAATTTCGCACTGAGTCATTCAATTCCTTGGATCTAGGATTTCTCGTTCCACCAAATGACAGCCATTTCATGGATAATGGTGATGCAACACATCTTGGTCTTGAAGACTCTCACATGGATATTATCCACAACGCGTTCCCAGAAATCTTGGCTGATGACGGTTGCGTGACAAATCATGTTGTCCCAGAAGATAATAGACAGGGAAACATCTCCTACGTAGGAGGAGAAAATCTCGCATTCACTGAACATGCAGGTCCTTCCGAATGTGATGCTGTTCATCCAGATTCCAAGCAGAAACTAGAGATTTCTGCTCATGAGCCGAAAGCCACCATGGCTAGCACTGATTGTTTCCTGGCACAGCTTTCAACCTCTCTTTTTGAAGACGAGGAACCATTCATGGAAGTAGATGGAAAAGAAGTTGACAAGTCGTATTATGATGGTCTAAGCTCACTGTTGCTGAACCCGACAAATGATACAAATAGCGGGGCTTTGCCTATTACCACCAAACAAGATCACCCAGTAGATGCAGCTCCGGATGGCCATGTGATGCCTGACCTATATGATACAAGTGCAGTGAGGTCAATGGAATGCAAATCTGTGTCTGACTCATCTGGTTTTGATCCTCATCCTGAGATTGTTGGTGGTGTTATCTGCTGTTTATTAAACCAAGAGGATCCTGATGTTCCGTGTAATGATGACATTTTTCTGTCCAACAACTGCCATTCAATGTCAGTTTCTTCGTTAGCCCGGCGGAACTTTAAAGACACATACAATCCAATAACTTCAGGTGTTAGAGATCTCTCTGCCACTAGGGAAAGAATTGAGGGACATGCACAAAAGAAGATACCAGGACGTTTGCAAGGGTCTTCTCAAGGAAAGCCAGAAATAGGTCAACCAAGTCAAGGTACCAAATTCAGGGCATTGACAAGTCCTGAATCACATAATACTGTTGCTCCTGGTCGATCTACTGGTTCTGCACAGGCATGCTCAAACACTCTGCTTTCTGACGGTGCTGGTGCAAAAGATAGAAAGAACGAGATGGCCGATGGAAAACTCATCGTTGGATTTGATAGTCATGGAAGCTACTTCGAGAAGGATAGTGGAAACAGTAAAGAGGAAAAAGGTGTACTACCTATAAATGAAGTGCCACAAGCAAAAGATGCTGATGTTGGCTTGATAGAGATTTTAGACCCTGACCTGGAGATTAGTCAAACAGAAGCAGACGGGCAGGTTTTTGAGAGTGACGAGGACTTGCCGAATTATTCTGACATTGAGGCTATGGTAACTCTCGACTTTCACCCATAATTCTTGAGCTTTATGGCTCTGTGATACATTTACCCCTAAACAATAACGCTCTTTTGGTTTCAGATACTTGACATGGACTTGGATCCTGATGACCAGGATAATTTTGATCTTGAAGGTAATTGAACATCCCTACTCATTACATGGCATCATTTACGAGGAATTTGTATTGAGAATGTAGGGACCCTTTTCCATGGGTGATCCAAGAGACCTTATAAAAGGTTTACGGCTTATTTGTAATTCCTTGAACGTTTCACTTGCAGTCTCCAAGTATCAGAGCCAAGACATGAAAAGAAGAATTATAAGACTTGAACAGGCTGCTTATTCATATATGCAAAGAGCCATTGCTTCCCATGGTGCATTCGCTGTTTTATACGGTAGATATTCAAAACACTACATCAAGAAGCCTGAGGTATTATGATTCTATTCTTTTGGTAGTTTTTGTAAGTATTGTCGTTGTGTGATTTAAGCTACTTGAGAATTATTGTACACTTGTTATATCGCATTTTTTTATTTTTCTTGGCACAGGTTCTGGTGGGTAGATCAACAGAAGATCTTGCGGTGGACATTGATCTGGGAAGAGAAAAGCGGGGCAGCAAAATATCTCGACGCCAGGTTGGTCATTAGTAGATGCTTCTGTTTTATTTCTGAAGTGTTTAACTCTATGATACGAAAAAACCCAGAATTTGTAACAACCTTGTGTTTTTGTATGATTTGGTTGTTAAATTCAGGCGATCATACGGTTGGGTGATGATGGGTCGTTTCATATGAAAAACCTGGGGAAGTATGCAATCTCAGTAAATGAGAAGGAAGTAGATCCTGGACAGAGTTTAATCCTCAAATCTGATTGTCTGCTTGAGGTTTGATCATGGATACACATTTTGATCATTACATGAAATAATAACCACACTCCTATGTCCTTAATTAAACTTGATTGTTACGCAGATACGGGGAATGCCTTTTATATTCGAGACAAACCAACGTCGCATGAAAGAGTACTTGAAGAGAACAGGGAAAGGGAATTGAGACTAGAAGGAGAGTGAGCGTTCTTTGTGTATTCGCTTGTGAAGAAGTTTAGTGATGTCACTTTTGTAGTCTTCTGAAATGTTACCTTAACCACAGGAACATGTTTTGTAGATCTTTTATTACATCTTTAATTCCGCAACATGCATAGTTGACCCAGTTCTTTTAACTTTTTAGCCTTGAAATGAAAATACAACTTAGTTTGCAACCGAACTACTGTGTTTTGCCCAAAGAATAACTGTTCTTGTTTTCGGCTTGTGACAAAGAAATCGTTGGATAAATGATTTGGTTTTGATCTTCTTGACTCACATTAGTATATAAAAAAGATTAAAATCTAAATGTTAATACTGTGGCCAATTAAGTTTGAAACCGATACTAAGTCGTCGACGCAAAAAAAAGTATAAGATTCCTAGTTAAATGCAACTCCCATCAAATTCAACAAAATAATATATAAAAAAAAATTATTAATGGTTCCCTAAATCAACAAACAAAAGTACACTTCTTGGCTTTTAACCAACAAAATATAACCTTGGTTCAAACCTAAACTTTAGTTTACTTTAGGGTAAGGGCCAAAAAGCCAACGAAATCCACCTGCACAGATTTGACATTTACAAACGCCGTTAACTATGTCATCGTGTAAAACACAAAACAACGTAGAAGCTAACGGAGCTCTGTTTAATAAATAAACGGAAAGAAAACTATTAACCCGTTTTATAGCTTTGGTCCCCCTCTTCCACCTATAGACAATTGATTTAAGCAGTGTCTTGTAATTAACCATCATATATGTCCATTCCACTTTACCAAAGAGGAAAGCTCATCACTTAGTTTTCATCAACTTCTGAACTTACCTTTCATGGATTCGGCAATATTTTCCTTTTATAGAAACTCAAGTGGGTCCTTTGCTTCTTCAACTCTCTCTCTCTCTCTTCTCTTGCACTCTTCTCTTCTTATTATTAAGACTCTTTTCCTCTCCGCCAAATCTCCTCAACAAAATATCAAAAAAGTAAACTCAAAATTAAAAAAGAAAGAAGAATAATGGCGAGAGGGAAGATCCAGATCAAGAGGATAGAGAACCAGACCAACAGACAAGTGACGTATTCCAAGAGAAGAAATGGTTTGTTCAAGAAAGCTCATGAGCTCACTGTTTTGTGTGATGCTAGGGTTTCGATTATCATGTTCTCTAGCTCCAACAAGCTTCATGAGTTTATCAGCCCTAACACCACGTAGATTATCTCTCTTCAACACCACTCTTACCTTTAATTTTGATTGATTCATTTTCTTCTAATTGACGTACGACCTTTTTTTTGTGTGTGTGGTCTTGTTGGTTATAGAACAAAGGAGATCATAGATCTGTACCAAACAGTTTCTGATGTTGATGTTTGGAGCGCTCACTACGAGGTTTTTTTCTTCTTAGATCCTTATTCTTGTTCTTGATATGTGTTTTTTTTCTTCTGGTTTGGTGAAATTGGTGATTCGTTGTTGTAGAGAATGCAAGAAACCAAGAGGAAACTATTGGAGACAAATAGAAATCTCCGGACTCAGATTAAGTATTTGTTTCTTTCTCTTCTCTCATCATCTCTCTTTAAACTGAAAAAAAAAATCAAAATTGCGAAATTATAAGTTTTGGTTATTAATTGTAGGCAGAGGCTAGGTGAGTGTTTGGACGAACTTGATATTCAAGATCTTCGTAGTCTTGAGGAAGAAATGGAAAACACTTTCAAACTCGTTCGTGAGCGCAAGGTATCATCATATTTTGCACTTGTCTAGGGTTTTAATTAGCATGTTCTTTTTTTTTACTAGTTTTGAATTTGTTTTGACTGTAATTATAGTCAGAAGACTTTTGTTGTATTAGTTTGGTGTTTAAAAGGTAAACATTTAGTTTACTGTTGGATAATATATGTGAGCGTTTTTTTATTAATCGATATATATATTAATTTGACAGTTTAAATCTCTTGGGAATCAGATCGAGACCACCAAGAAAAAGGTCACTTCTTCTTCTATCTTCACTCACTTTTGCATTTTATCATATTATTTGCTTCAATAATTTCGTGTAATTTGTATTTATGCATTTGCTAAAACTGTTGATAGCACTTTTTCCTAGGAAAATCATATAATAAAACCTAACCATGTCATTATTTGGGGCATCCAACTTTTTCAAACATAACTTTATAATCTATTTCTTGTCAAAACTTAAAAGTATAATTTGATTAAAGGAAATTATTAGCTCTTTTTAATCAAATATTCAGTATCTTGTTTTTAAAAACTGCCGAATTGTAGTTAAGCTAATGGATAAAAGGAAAAATCAAGCGTATATTATAGTGATGGCATAAAAGCTAAATCAAAGTAAAGTTGATTAGACAGTTAGTGTCTTAATCATTTCAGTCTCTTCATAGTTTCTCTTGTGGTTTACTCAATTGCAGAACAAAAGTCAACAAGACATACAAAAGAATCTCATACATGAGCTGGTAATGTATCTTGTTTCCCTCTCTTTGTTTTCCTTACATACTGTTTAGGCATAGCACATGCATGGAGCCATAGCCAATTAAATTGACGCATATGTAATGTATCAAACATATCATGTCACTGCGAGTTAACAATCTTAAAATTTCTTTGATGAAATAGGAACTAAGAGCAGAAGACCCTCACTATGGACTAGTAGAGAATGGAGGAGACTACGATTCGGTTCTTGGTTATCAAATGGAAGGGTCACGTGGTTACGCACTTCGATTCCATCAGAACCATCATCATCATTACCCCAACCATGCCCTTCATTCAGCATCTGCCTCTGACATCATTACCTTCCATCTTCTTGAATAAGGAAGGGTTAAAAGGTTGCTGGTGATATCGTTTATGTATCTAATTAATAACTACTTGAAAGCATAAGGCTGGTTCAGCTAAAACCTTAAAACTGTCCTGCTTCTTAATTAATTATGTGTTTTTATAAAACCTTAAGAACTATGGATTTGTGTGATCAGTAGCTTGCTGTTTTAACTTATTTTGGATTGAATGTTTTCAAGACTATGTATGATATTATATTGAAGACTTCCTACTTATACTCCGTTACTCTTTCTTTATCCCTATATTATCGTAAGAGTAATACATACCGATGATCTTGGCTTGACCAAGATGAGGGAGGAACTACGACGTAGCCTCCTAATGGCTTCTAGGAGATCGAGCTGGTCTTTCAGCATTTCAATGGAAAGGATGCATGATGGAGAACGTTTGTGGGTTAAAATTACACTTAGACTTATGAGGGCTATGGAGTAGATGGTGCGTCATAGTCGATTCTGCTCTTTTTTTATCACAAACCAACTAATTTTGTTTGTGTGATTTCACGTCTAGATAGAGGATTGGCTAGCTTTTGGTTCAGAGGGTTACATGAATTCAAGAGACTTTTAGGACTCAGTATATTTAGTTTGGTATGATGTATGTACAAAAATAGAGACTTGAATGTCACATCACACTTCTTAGACTATCTCCAATCCCACTCCATTTCTATTTTAGAAAAGATTTTCCTTTTTATTTTTATTTGTAACATGATCCCTCAACTATTATATGTTATTATTTTACACCTAACAAAAATTTAGTAATTTTTTACAGAAATTTTATTATTATTATTATTATTTGTTATACTATTTAGTATAACTTTTTATATACAAAACTTGAATTAAAATAACATTTAATTTTATGAAATACAATAAACGAAATAGAGTAAATGAGTTGGATTCATAGACAAAAATGGAGCTTTTTATGACTCCTCCGGTTGAATTGTTATCTCAATTGTGGCTTAGCCCAAGTAAAGAGTTTAAAATGAGCAAACTCTATAAAACAACTGAAGCCTTAATGATGCCATTTTGTACTTTGGCTATCCAATCTGTGAACACTTCTACCTCTGTTTCCGTTTTATGGTTCATTTAGTTTTTTAGTTTTTGCCTTATCGAAACTTTTAAAAAAGACATAAGAAAAAGAAGAGGGAAAAAAGAGGCCAAGACATTGATTGTTCAGAACCAACGAGTAAGCCCTGAAATGAAATACAAACCCTAACGAAACTCAACAAGAAGAAGAAGAAGACGAAGAAATAGAAAATTCAACCTAGAATGCAAAGCACTCCCTTAGAGAGAATAGTTACAAGAAACAGAGGTTGTTGTTGTTGTTGTTGATGAAGCAGAGTCAGTAGAAAAGCAAGACAACGGAGAAGACGAAGAAGTTGGGCTTTCTCTTCCCACCACAACAACATCGCAACAATCCAAGTTGTCCAAGCTCAAGCATTCGTTCTTACCGTCGTCGAACATGAAGTCAATGTTGTCCTCAAATCCCATCTCGTTGAAAAGCTCGGGATACTCGATGTGATTCTCACTCGAGAGATTTTGATCAGTCAAAAACGGAGCAAACCCTGAATCCATCATACAGAAGTTCCAAGCCAACTCATTGCTGTCTGAAGAACGATCCATTCCCATAATGGCTGAAGAATCTATGCAGCAAGTGACGACCACCTCTTCTCCTTTGTATCCAAACTCAACTTCTTGTTGTTGCTCTGTTTTCTCTTCTTGCGGTTCTTCCACACACTGTTTCACTTCTTCTGCAGGCTCTTCTTTCGCTTCTCGCGTTTCGATTTCTTGTTTGGCTTCAGCAAGAACAGCCTCTTGATGATTAGCTTGGTTCACAGGGAACGGGAAAACACCTTTCTTCTTTAACCGGTCGATGTAATTACTAATGTCGAAATTTGTAACCGCGTTAGCACCTCTATATTCAATCGCAGCCATATCATATGCTGCTGCAGCTTCCTCCTGCGTATCTGCAACCAATATCAAAGTTACTTAGACCATGCTAAAAACATTATAATACTTGTGGACAATGTCACAAATTGTTATTTAGCATGCTGCTAACTACTACTAACCAAATAAGCCTCGACAAGTGTTAAAGAAATGTTATTTTTCTTTTTTTGTCGTTTCTTACAAAAATTTAAGAATTTATGATAATCCTAATAAAGACAAAAAAAAAATCTAGAGAATTGAGTGACGTGTTAGTGGGGACAACTAGGGTTACACTATTTGTGTGATGCGAATGTAATAGAGCTGAGGCGTGTACGAGACCATTTCTCCTCCACTCCGCCGCTCTAAACACTAAAGCGAGTCTAAATTTCTTGCTAATTAATTGTATTATATAAACTATTACACGAACGTACGATTACTAATTATTTAACAATAAAGAAAAAACACTTACCCAGTGTCAACTCTAATAACTATCACTACGAAGTTACCTTTGTAATTTCCATAATAATCTAGACGATTTTCTTTTAAAGTAGAAGTTAAAAAAGACAATAATATTCTTATAATTTAAAAAAAAAAAAGAAAGACCAGATTTTGTTCGGAGGACAAGATGAAAGATATGGTAAAGAGAGATCAAAAGTGCACGTGAGAGCTCGTGACTCCGACTGAGAACAGTCTCAACTCTTAAACCATTTTAATAAACCACCAAACAAAAGAGAGAGAGAGAACCTGATCGACCTCGGGTTTGGTCCTAGCCTCTGAACTATTTTGTCCTTTTTGTGGACTGAAAGTGTTATCACGTGACCTACGCGCTACACGCGCCGTTACACTTGTAACGTTACATTATTCTATACATTTTTTCACATCTACTAATTTCATTTTTGTAATTACGCTCCTGTCTTCCCTCTCTCCTATTCTTTTTATTTCGTATAAAATAAGAATAATATTTTTGTCCATTTGTTATACTAGAAAAACTGTATATTTTTGCAAAACTGAATCTGAATTTGAAAAATAAAATCATTTTTTTTCAAAAATATGTAGTTTGAGATTAGTTTAAAGAGGAGTAGATCCCTTAATAATGTAAGCAACCGATTAAAACAATTGTAAAAAAATGGCAGTATTACTTTTGAATAAAGGGTTGGTAATATTCCTTCTGCAGAGTTCAATTTATGTATTCAGAGTATTGGATCCACAAAAAAATGCAGAATTTAAAAGGTTATTATGCAGGGATCAGATTAATTAAAAAAATGGATATAGATGGGAAAGAAGAAAAAGTTGATTTGATTAAAAATAAAAATGAATTAAGGTGAAGTGAGGGGACATGATGTCAAAACTCTCGTCTCACGTGAGTGTGTGTATAATTTTCAAAGCCCACTGCCTCCCTAATTATATTATTCTAATTGTCTAACTAACCAAATAAATATTCGCTTAATCACCATAATAGAAAGAGACTCTTATAGTTCAAACAATTATCACACTCTATTTTTAAAATCAAAGACCAGACTAATTAAAAAAAAACAAGAGAGGATCCGTTATGCCCGGTAGTTTAAAAATATTCGATTTATGCTAACCATTTTTGTAACAATTATTTTAATTACTCTGAAATATTATTAACAATTTATTTTATTAAAAACAAAATGGTAAAGGAGGTACGTACTATAGGTGCCGAGGTACAAGTACTTGTTTCCAAACACTCTTCCAATCCGAGCCTCCCATCTTCCGTTATGGTGATGCCTGTTTTCCCATAATTTCACTTTTTTGTATAAATTTCACAAAATAAAAGTTGAATTTATAGAATAAACAAAACATTTCTGAAAATCAACTTATGGCTATCACATTTCTACAAAAATAAAAACATCACAAATTTGCAGGGAAAGTACTGAAACAAAAGTTAATTATGATGATTGAAAAAAAAAATGGAGAGAGGGAGAATATTCTAAAAGCAAATCTTGAGGAAACAAAAATAAAAGTCCAACTTTATAATTTTGTTTTCCTTAAAAAGACTTATATTTCCTACTTTGTTTTGTTTTTCTTAGTTACCATATTAATTACTGAAAAGGAAAAACTAATTTTCTTATTTTGGTGTAAATTTCCCAAAAATAAAACAAAAAACAAACATGTAATAAAAAGAAAAAGGGAACCTAGCGACGCCGCGATATTTAGAGACGCCTCTAGAGAAACCACTGCTCTGGCGGCGGAGAGAAGCCAAATACTCTTCCTTTGTCACTCTCTGCATTTCCTCAAATTCCTTTGTGTATGTCTCAAGCTGCTCAACAAAATAATAATATTAAACACCAAATAGATTTTTTGAAGAAAAAAACACAAACATGCATCAGAATCAAAAATTGTCTAACCGGAAAATTCAAGATGGTGTCGGGTCCCCAGTACTTGAGAGCAGCTAGATCGTACGTATGTGCTGCTGCTTCTTCGCTGTCATATGCTCCTGCAATTACGCGTGAGAGAGCAGTTGAGAGAGATTCGATTCATCATCTGACCAAATCCACTCCAATTTTTTGTTTTTAATTTAATAATTTCGGCTGATTTTTTGGTATCAGAGAATAAGAAATTTTACCCAGATAAACTGATGAGTAGAAGAAGGCGCAGAGTGAGGCAGTCCAGATCAAACCAAAAGTCAAATTAATTAGTTTAAAAACAAAAAGTCCAGATCTTCATTACAGAATCAAGATGGGTTTTGTAAAATTAAGAACCTTGTTTGCCTTTCTTGTTCTGAATCGAATTCCAAGAGCTTTTGTCCCATAGATGAGCCTCGAATCTCCCAGTCCATCTATGTCTGTAAATTCGCAGAACAAAACATGCAATCGAAATGCAGTTTAGAAAGAAAACCCAAATCCAATCTAATCTAATTCGAACAAAAATCAAATCATTTTAATTGAATCCAAAAAAACCTAGTGACTCCTCTGTAGATGGAGCTGCGTCGGGTAGAGGCAGGACTGGTCGGATTCTGTGGTTTAACATCAGAAGAAGGAGGAGAAGATTTCTTAGCCCTTTTGGCTCGTTTAGGCCTCGGAGTCTCTGATTGGGTCGGAACGATGCAAGCGGAAGACGAAGAAGTAGAAGAAGATGGAGAAGAAGAAGAGGTTGTTAAGGCTCTCTTCATTAAAAATGAGCAAAACAGAGATTTTGTGAGTGTTGTTGTTGTTGGTGTAGAGTTAAGAGAGGAAGAGGGAGAAGTGGTTTACCAAAGAGAGGAGAAGAGAAAGGGCAAGTTTAAATAAAAACCCTCAAAGGGCTTTTGGGTTAATTAACAAAAGAGTTAAAACATAAATATTTTGTAAGACCAAACACTTGGCCTTCTGTTGCAGCCATGCTACCAATAGCTTTACTCTCCACGCTGTCCTTATTTTTTGTATTTTGATTTTTTTGTACGTTTTTTTATATATATTTACTTTTTTTGTACGTTTTATGTTTTGGCAATTATTGAATATTTTTTAATTCAATTTTGGGAAAAAATTTTGGAATGCAAAATATCTTAATTTGGTTTCGTTGAAATTCTATTTTTGAAATCGTGGAATCTAATAGAGGTAGTAGATGTTTTCGTTTTATAAAAAGAAAATTGTAGAATTTTTTTATTATTATTATTTATATGAAAGTTGAATAGTATGTTTCCACTTTAAAATTTAAATGTTTGTATTTCTAAATATGTTAGCATTTTAATCTATATCATTTTTAAACATTTAAAATTTCGTATACAGTTGTATAGTCTGTTAAGTGAGTTGTATAGTCTGTTGAGTGAGTTGTAACGTACTCGAAATTGGATTGATTCAATATCTCAAAATTTTATAAGTCTTTCAAACGTCTAATTGGTAATGTGAATTTTATCACCTTATTGAAACATATATAAATTAAATCTGTCTAATTTCTATAGCTTCAAACGTTTAATCAGAATATATGTAACTTAGAAGATGTATTCTTTATTTCATAAAATAGTATATATGCTGTATAATTTAATAAATTTTGTATTAAATTACTATGATTTGTAAATACTAAAGCTCAAATTTAAAAGAAATCTTAATACATTACAACTTCAATTGCTCAAATTAGTAATTATAAGTGTAATTATAATGAAAATCTAAAAAATAGACAAAGACAACACATTATTGTCAATTAATATTGTAACGGACGTTTATATAAGTTTAAATTTATCCAAAACGTATAAATTCACTTAATTACAAAAATCATATAATTTTAACTTTTATGAAATAATTATTACGGTTTAAAAATTTTCTAACGGCTAAATTCTGTTCGACGACTGGCTAAACTATTTTACGGATAGTGATTCTATATTTTTGGTTTTAGTGGAATAATTTATCTACAATGATTTTGATTTAATGAATTAAGTTCGGTTGGGCAAAAAAACATTTGATTAAAACTGCTTTTAAAATTTTTTAAAAAGCTGAAAATAAATGGAAACATAATTGTTTTTTTGTCGATATTTTTCTATCGTTGTTTTTTTTTATATGTAAATTTTTGTTTTTGGGCTTCGTTTTTTTTTGGACTCTTAAACTATAGTATTTTTTCGTGTTTGTTAACGGGCTAAAATAGCCATTTTTATATCAATCTTTGTATTATTTTCTGATGTTTAATAGAATTCTAAATGACAAAAAAAAATGCCACAAATATTTCATGGATTTTTATAAAAGAAAAGAGATTCTTCTGAAATATCAAGAATCATCCAAACGACCAGGGAGAGAAAAGGCCAAGAATTCCTCTGATCGAAATGGTTGTAACAATTGTCATATTCTTAGAGCACAAGAATTACATTTGTACATGAATTATGTGGATACTTAATTGTATCACATGTATGGGATGTCGACTAGGCTTCAAAGACCACAGGTTGGACATAACTCCTCTTTCACGGTTTTGGTATCTATTTCAAATGATATTAGTTTGGAAATGAAATACATTAGAATCAATACGTTTCTTAAACAAAAATCATATATCATATAAGCTGAACAAAAAAATCGATCACATTTCCAATAGAAACATTGGCTAGTGTTTTTGACACATTTTGTGTAACCTAAGATGTAAAAGGATATGATCAAACCAAAACCAAATACTATTAGACATGGTTAGAAACAAAATGCGATGACTAGGGTCTAGGGATATGATCAATGCATCTTCTGACCAAAAAAATATTCTTTCTAACAAAATGATATCATGTACTTTCCAAAACATCTAGTTTAATGTACTTAAAAATGATTAGACGTTTAATATGGAAATTGAAAAACTAATGAGATTAATAAGCGCTTCTCTAAGTCTATAAAAGTTAGTGATTAAGAAGCGGATCTGTCTCGTCTCTTCCACTTCACTTCACTGTGTCTTTCCAGTTTCCTCTTCTCTAATCGTCGAACTGATAAAAATAAAAGGTATGCTTTGTGTTTCTTCTTCTCCCACTCATGGCTCGTCCGGAATTGAGTTCGTGTTCTTTTGGAACCGACAATAAAGTTTTCTCGTTTCATATAATTTTTTTTTTCAGAGATGTCTTATGTTCCTCCACATAAACGACATGAAAATGTTACAGTCAGAGCATCCTCTGTTCCACCTTCTCTTCTTACAAAACTCAATAATACAAAGATCATCTACGCAAACGATTGCATTTCCAGATGGTTTCTCGTTGGTGCAGAGGACAACAACAACGTTAAGCTTATGCCTGTTTCTTCAGAATGGAGGAGAGGTGCAGAAGACAAACCGTTGGTAATCTTAGTGAAGAGCGATTCCGTAAAACTGGAAACTCCATGGCTATGGGTAACAGAGAAGGTGAGAGATGATCTTATATTGGGTTTTGGTAGGGCAAAGACGTCGCTACTACTTTGGATGTCGATCTCAGATTGATCGCTCGATTTGGAAAAGTTGTCTTCAATGGGTAAAGAGTTTAACTTTTCCTCAATTTTATTTCATAAACACTGTAATTATATGGTGCAGATTAGTAATAGACTGATAAGCCATGTGTTGGTCTAGTGGAGGAGTATTGTAGGTTAACATTCAAACACTGTATTGTATGGTGCAGATCAGTTAATCCATCAGAAACTTTAAGAGATGGTAACGTAACGAAAAGGTCACTGGAAAAACTGAAGAAATCGTTTCAAATGTCCCAAAGTCTTATGTCGAAAACATTGGGTATGGAGTTGTACCTAAGATGGGATTATGTACTGAAGAGACCAAAGAGTTGTATCACGTGAAGGTGGTGTCTTTTTTCCTTTGTAAGATTCATAAATCTGAAAATTTTGAGGTTAGGTATATGTTTTTTTAGGTATTAGACAACACTCGTCTTGATATAACCATCTCCTGTAAATGTATGGTGGACCAACAACATAAACGACTCAACTTCTACAAGGCAAGTCTTTTTTTCTCTTCTCTCTCCCCACATTTTTAACATGACATTAGAAGCTGTGTCATGTTTCCTCTTCAGGCTGAGCTTAATGCTCTAAGACACTTAATTCTTGATGTATCATGCCTTGATCAAGATCTTGACATGAGGCCGACGGTTGATGCAAAAAGGATATTAACTAATCTCTCAGTGAGTAAATTTTGTATATTCTATATATATAGTATCCAAGAAAGTGAGATGAAAAATATTAAACATGAGATTTTGATTGTATCCAGGAGAATGAGATTAAGAATCTTAAAGAACTGACAGATTCAGCTGTGATAGATCCAAATGTGAAAGGCGGGCTAAAGTGGCCGCTTGGGAAATCTTCAAGTGCTGGTCGTTATAGCGTTTGCGGCGTTTGGAATACCGTAACTACGACATACAGAAACCCGACTCTGAGGCTTCAAGTCCGAGAGGCTGATCGGTATGATTTCAGAACTGGAATTGGAGGAAGCTCAAGGGAAGTATATCTCAAACTAAAAGCCTTAAGCAAACTACTAAAGGTAACTAACAGTTTTGTTTTTTCAAAGCATGCTTCTTGAATTTTTTGTTGATGGTTGGTCAATGAAGTGACAATATTTTTGTTTACAATAATATCAGGAGGAAAATGTGGAGAAGAAATGTGTTTCAGACATGCTAAAAGATTGTCTGAAAGTAGTTTGGGATTACTTTTTGAAGACACAAGTATAGTCACTGTGTGTTTTTGGTCTCACTGTACTCCAAACTTTGCTGCTTTTACAGATTTTGACTCATTTCTCTATTGGTGGCAATATCCACTGATCTTTTGGATTGGAAAATACTTTATATAAAAGATTTATATTTTCAACTTTGTTTGCGTGTACGGTTTCATCAGTTCTCTTATGAAATTTGCGGATTTGTGGTTTTTTAGTATTCTTACAAAATATGCTATTGATAAATTTACTCCTAAGATATCCAAAAGGAAATATATATATTCTTTTTTTCATTTTTTTCTTTTACTTTTAAAAAAAGTTTCAACCAATTACAACTATCCAAATAACTTCTTATCAATAAACTATACAAAAATTTCAGTTAAATAATTTATTAGCTTAGTTCTTAAAATTTTCAATTTCCGTAAGATTAAAGTGATAATTAGTGAAACTTTTGATAAAGATATTTCATTGATTTTTATATTTTCGGCAATATTTCATTGATTTAATAGTTACAGATATACATAACTAAATCTTGTTTCTATTCTCATGTTTTATTTCCATATACCAACTAATTACGGTTTATTTGATCTAAACAAAAAAAAACACGAAATGGTATAACATGAAAGTAAACCGAACAAAGATAGTTACGGTTTATTCAGTTTGAAACCGACAAATTCGAAAATATATAGATTCTAAACCGAAATGAGCCAGAATAAATATGGTTTAACCAATAAACCCAAGAACCGAAATCGATAAGCCGAAAACAATCAAACCAAACGATATATTATGGAATTAAAAAAAACATCAGAATTTAATCAGCATTAACTAATGCCATTTTCGTCTCCGGCTCCAAAAAAGACTAGTCTCCTGATAATAACAATTAGCAAAGCACATCTCTTTGCATTCCAGAGAACTTGAACCTAATAATCTAAATCCTTCATCACCAACCCAAGTCTCAAGGTAGTCTCTCTCTCTCTCTCTCTCTCTCGCTCAGTTTTTGTGCTACAAACTGCTAAACTTGTTTGATTCATCAATTGGTTTCTCTCTATGCTTTTCCTCCTGGAACTAAATTAGCGCCGATCTTTAAATTGCGTCTTATCATGTACATAATCGGAGCATCTGATCATGTTTTCCTGTTCCGAATCGTTAACTTGGATGTGGTGTTCTTCTTCCGATTATCTATCGCTCATCTATACGATGAGTAACTAGTTTCTCCGATTTAGCGATTCTGCGTGTTTTTTAGGGTTTTGTTTGCTTTTATGTAGTGATCTGTAATTGACCTGCTCAGTTCTTTGTTTTTGTTTTCTTACATATTTACTGGATTATGTATAATTCCATACATATGTTTACGTATCTATTTGGTATTGCATTCCAGATCCGATTGTAGATTGGTTGACTTCTTCTCTAGAGGCTTCACAGATCAAAATATGAGTCAGAAGGGTTTGATATACAGCTTTGTTGCGAAAGGAACAGTCGTTCTAGCAGAGCATACTCCTTATTCAGGAAACTTTAGCACCATTGCTGTTCAATGTCTGCAGAAGCTTCCCACAAATAGCAGCAAGTATACTTACTCTTGCGATGGTCACACTTTCAATTTCCTTGTTGACAATGGTTTTGGTGAGTTTTCTTGGCCTCTTTTTTGTATTCGATGCTTGTTAGTTAGTTGAAGCTTATTTTTTTAACTTCTGGTTCGATGATGCATTTGATTGTGTATATGTAGTGTTTCTTGTGGTTGCTGATGAGTCCACCGGAAGAAGTGTTCCTTTTGTGTTCCTTGAACGGGTCAAAGAAGACTTCAAGAAACGGTATGAGGCCAGTATAAAAAATGATGAGCCACACCCTCTTGCAGATGATGACGAAGACGATGATTTGTTTGGAGATCGGTTTAGCATTGCATACAATCTTGACAGGGAGTTCGGGTCTGTTTGTAGCCATTTCTATTCTGATATCAGTCATTGTTTCGCATTGCGACCATATTCTTAGTCATCTCTTCTTTCTTTTGTTTTTCTCTAACAGGCCTATACTTAAGGAGCATATGCAGTATTGTATGAGCCATCCAGAAGAGATGAGCAAACTTTCAAAGTTGAAGGCCCAGATAACCGATGTCAAGGGGATCATGATGGACAACATTGAGAAGGTATGCTTTTGTAGTTATAGGAAAAGGCGAACAAGCTGAGACATTTTAATTTATATAGTAGCACGCCAACCTTGTATTTTTGGTTTGAGGTGATAGCAGTTTTATCTGCAAGGTATAAACACATGACTTTATAAAAGGAAAAAGCCACAAAAACAAAAAAAAGCTGCAGAGAAGGATGCTTAACAAGTCCTAACTTCTGAAAGAACTATTTGACATCAAGTAACTGGATTCTTTTTTCATGGTAGTTATGCTGATAGAATTATCAAAAAAAACTCTTGCAACCATTCTGTCATTAGTTAGAACTGGTAAGGTATATTGTGCTAATCCCTCTGGTATATCTCCAGACGCCAATCGACATTTAAATCTGTGATGTGCTGTGTCTTGTAGAAATTAAGAAGTTGCATACAGCTAATAAGTCTTAAACTTCTCTGTTGCCTTTTGACCAGCTTGATTTTGTTTAGTAGGAAAAATGGTATTGTGTAATGTTCTCTTTTATATGCATGTCTTTTAGTTCATCAATATTAGAATGAGTCAGATAATCTAGGTAGGAATTTACTAGGGAATTCTCAAAAAAATGCTAAATTTGATGACTATAGCATGAACTCCCCTGCTATCCATAACAGGAATTCGTCGTGCTACAGTGATGCTCCAAGTCACGATATATCATCTATTGCTTTTACTCTATATTTTATGTTTCTATTTGCCTTAAGTTTTAGGTCAAATATATGTTATAAATAAAGTAATTGCAATAATTGTTGATGAAAGGCAAACTGGATCTAGGGGTCTCGGACCACTTCGTGTAAATAGATTCTGAGAATTTGTCATGTATGCCAATAAGTGCTGATTATGAGAAATGAAGAGGTGATACAGCTCTTTTTGATGATTCTCTTGTTGTTTTAAACAGGTTCTGGACAGAGGAGAGAAGATAGAACTTCTGGTTGACAAAACCGAGAACCTGCAGTTCCAGGCAGATAGCTTCCAGAGACAAGGGAGGCAGCTAAGAAGGAAGATGTGGATACAGAGCCTGCAGATGAAGCTGATGGTGGGAGGTGCTGTTTTGTCCTTTATTCTCATCGTTTGGGTTGTTGCTTGTGGAGGTTTTAAATGCTCGTCATGATGTTTGGTTTCGTTTGTATCTGTTTGATCATCATCACCTTGTTTACACACATAAAACGCATACTCTTGTTTGTACATGTTGGAACTTATAATAACATATCATCATCATCATTCCCACAAGCGTATCTATACCACTATATATATAAAACTAGAAAAAATTGTTTCTAAGTTTTGGCGTGTGTTTGTTTGCAGCGATTTCTTGCATTTAGTTCTTCAAAATTCGTGTTTATATGCCCTTGTTATATAGTTTAAGGCTCATTTTTTTCAGCATTTAATTTTGGATTACCATCGGAGAAACTCTTCTTAACTACTCTTTTTTTTGTATACATGCCAATTTGTTTTTGCATTTGCATAAATTCATGAGAGAAATCGTGGCATCTTAAAATCAGAGAATTCCAAAATACATTTAAAAATGTAATAAAAACGAAGATTAGGATATATAAAAGCAGATTAGAATTTTTCTCAGATACTTTATCTGCCTTTAAACTCTGTGGATGATGAAGCAAAGAGCAAAAGAGGAAGCGTAAAGGCGAGTTAAGTAGGGGCAAAGATCACATGGGCGGAAAAAAGAAAGACACAAAATCTGGACGCAGATATGAGTTGTTGTTCGTTTAATGACAATTAAACACGTGAACTGAATACTGCATCTGGACACATATCTTAAACTCATCTAAAAAATTGGATATTTTGGATGAGTTTAAATGTATTAAAACTCATCCAGAATTGTAAAAAGTCTAAAATAACCTTCTTAGATTCAATAATTACAAAATATTTACTCTAATTCTAAGGTTGAAGTTTAATACAAAGTTTGGACTATTTTTGTAAGAAAAATTTAGAATGTTATAAAACAATTTTCATTTTTTTAAATTTAAGTACTTTATTAAATATATTCTTTAAATCTTAGTATCAACTTCCTATATATATATATTCATTTAATATATTTATGTATTTATGCTTATTTTTGTTTTTTTCTTTTCTGTTGTTTTTTGTGTATTTTCTTTTTATTATTTCAGATTTTATTACAACTATAATATATTCAAAGTTAGAGACAAATGAATTTGAAAAATGGGACAAATTATCATTACTTAATGACACTTATTTGATGTTTTCGAATCATTTGATATGATTATACTGATTTTATATAGTTAATATCATTATACTTTAGAAAAAGAAAGATAAAGCACTATAAGCCAGAAAAGAGTGAACCTGATCACAGTAAAAGCTTTAGTTTGTGAATATTGACAAATAAAACTGCATGAAAACATATAAAAAATTTGTCTAGAAACTAACAAATGATGAAATAGATAAAAAATTTATCTGAAAATTTATTTTTTTAAAGAAAATGAATGAGACTTTATAACATAATGGTTTGTATTAGTGTTATCAAGTGTCATTATCTGAGTTCGAACCCAATTTAATACGTATTATTGAATTGTTGATAAAAAAATCAATAATTTCAGAATCAGCATAACTTGATTTCTAAATAAATATGAACATCATTGATTTGACTTTAAGATTAGTATGTTGCCCTAAAGAAATTAGATACATGGGTGTATTTCACATTAATTATAGAGATCCTACCAAATTGATAAGTAGATACTAAATGTAATTTTTGAATTTAATTACGAAGATTCTCTTTATTCACTATATAAGGAAAATTCGTTGGCATAAACATTCTTAAAAAAAAAAAATCTCAACCGTAAAGGAAAACATTATTTTGTTTCTTCCTCTGTTCCTCTCATACAACAAGTGTACGAGTCAACATAAAAAAGTAAATATTTTTCTCTAAATTGGTCACTTACTTAAATCAAAAATTATATCAAAAATAAAAAATCTCAGCAGCATTAACGTAATTATATAGTCACGACGATTAATGACTGTGATCACGTAAAGTCCCAAAGAGTCGAAATCTCAAATTTCGTTTTTTTTGTTTCTTTTGTTTTGTATGAAATTAATAAAAAAATGGTATACATAATTTAATATTGGGAAACAGTTTTAATCGGGGGAGAGAATACAAAATTCATGTTTCCTAAGCTTTTGGCGTTTGATAATGGCGTGACACCTTTTTCTTCTCAACAATCTCATCTTCTTCTCACTTCAGTTTCTTGCAATTCACTCCTTTTCCTCTTCGTCTCTTAGATTCTAGATTTCGCCCACACGTTTTCTGCATTCTTCAAATTCCGTTCAAAAATGGGAAGCTGCTTCTCCAGCCCTACTAAATCCACGTCTGAGATCGCTCCGTTTGACCTCGTCGTCAAACCTCCTCCCGTCGTAGCCTCTTCCGCCGCCGCATCAACTCGCGTTTCAGACCAGCGTCTCCCAGTCGCTCCGGCGACGGCGACGGCTAGCTCAGCTGTTACAGTGAAATTGTGCGGACCGGCGAACAGTCTAGTGACTTCTTATCTCCGCTTCGCTCTCCTTCACAAGAAAGTTAATCTCCGTTTCGTTCCTTCGGAAGACCAGAAGCCGACGATTCAAGTCGGATCGGAGACGGTGTCGGGATCTCAGGAGGTTCTTCTCCGTTACATCGAGGACAAGTTCCCTGAGCCGCGGCTGATGATTTGGAAGTTTAATCTAGAAGGTTTCGACGAAGCGACTCCATTGATAGTGAGGACGATTTGGCTTCAGCACAGGAGCATGTTGTGGCACATCGAGAGGATGCTGAGATGGTCGGAGGATCTGGCGGCGCGTGGAGGTAAAAGAGCGGTGGATCCGTCTGTGGGAACGCCGAAGATGGAGATTAGGAAATTCGCCAAGAGCTATACACAGCTGCAGGAGCTGATGGTTGAACACGCTCAAATGGAAGAGAGAATCCTTTTCCCTGTTCTCGAATCTGTTGATCGAGGTAAAGATTTAGGGTTTGAGTTTTTCATTGATTCACAAGTAGAGGATTTCTGATTTTCTAATGTCAAATGTCAAATGTTGGAATCGATCTCTCTCCATATTCTGAGTTTTTTTTGTTTTGTTTTTTTTGCAGGGATGTGCAAAAGTGCAAACGAAGAACATGGGAGAGAATTACCAATGATGAATGGAATCAAAGAAGACATTAAATCGATTGGCGTATTGGACTCTGGAATCTGTTCAGAGGAACTCTTAAGTCTTGCTTCTCGTTTCAAATCATTGCAGGTAAAAAAGAACGTTAACAAATCTTCTTCACTTTTTTTTTGGTCTTCTTGTAATGAAATGAGCCAACATTGTCAACACTTACGAGGTGTTGCTGTGTTAAACAGACGATGTGTAAAGCTCATTTTGAAGAGGAAGAGAAAGATTTACTACCAATGGTGGAAGCTGCAGAAATGGGGAAAGAGAAGCAGAAGAAGTTGATGAATCAAAGCCTGGAAGTGATGAGAGGGACTCATTCTAATGTGTTTGATTTCCTCCTTGAAGGTCTCACTCCACAAGAAGCTATGCAGTATCTTGACTTGCTCATGAAATTTGGTGATCCAAATCTTATCTCATCTTTTCTCTGCCAAGACGTTGTTGACTGATATTTTTTCTTCTTTGTGAAAACTCTTGTTGTGTGTTGGTGAAGCAAATTTGGTGTAAATAGATCAGGCTGCTTTGCTTTTCTTATTCTTATAGATAAAAACAAAAAAAGATTTATGACTCGTAAGAGGGCAAGGGATGACTACACATTATATCATTCAACAACGTTAATTCGAATTTATCCTGTTTATTGCTAAGAACTGATTCAAGAAACCTAGGTCTTGATGCAAGTCTGTTTAGAGAGATGTGTTGTCGGTTACTCGAGTAATGCTTTTTTTTACCTGTCTTATGCCTCAAGACTTGAACACCGACAAAACAAGGTAAGAGAAAAAAGTAGAAGAAAAAATCATAAACTAACTATAAAAAGCTGAAATAGCAGAGGAAAAAAGCTATGTTTAAAAAGCGTATTTACACGATTCAGAATCACTACAAAAAATATTTCGGCGGCCACAAACATTAGACCGGTCGTATTGCCAAAACTAACGACTCGATGCCTCTTCCATCCTCCAATCTCTCTTTCTCATTCTCTTCCTTTTCAAAATTTAAACTAATTTCTTCTTTATGATGAATCGAAAAGATTGATGACAACAAATGGAGAAGAAGATGAAGAAGGAAACAAGAGAGAGTGGATGTAACCTTTTATCTGTTTGGAACGTCAAAATTGTTGGTTATCCTGAATCGAGCTGAATAAGTATGTACACACATTCCTGGATTTGGCTATTACCCGTTTAGCTTAGCTAAGAACTGGCTAAGATTGTATTCTTCTGTGTACTGTGATTGATCCCACAGTTCCTCTAAGTTACCAAGAATTGCCTTGAGTCCTTTCCCAGTTCCAGTAGTCTGATTATTATCCTCTGATCCCTTCTTTGAAGACGCACCACCCTACAACAAAGACCGATTATTGAGGATACCAAATCTGCTTCTTCATCAAGAGACTTGCAATCAAAATAAGATTATACCTTTTTCGAAGTTTCAGCTGAAGCAAATAAGTCAAGCAACTGATCAGTGTTCATTGTCTTCATACTAGCATTCTCAGCGTTGATCACCGTATTGGCAACCGACACTTTGAATCTTTGGAGACTCATCACTTTTTCTTCAAGTGTGCCACGCATTATGAGACGGTGTACATTTACAACTCTCTTCTGTCCCAATCTATGCGCTCTGTCCATTGCCTGCCACATTGTTTGTTCACCTCTAAATTAGCAAACCCCACTATAATAAACATAATCAATTCACGTGCGTGGCTGATATATTCTAAGTCTTTCATGTAGAAAATGGTAGAGATGTGAAACTCTTCCTCCTTGGTTACAAGCACAAATTCAAAAATTAGTTCAAAATCATTCTACCTGATGATCACGCATAGGATTCCAATCATGCTCCATAAATACAAGTGTGTCAGCAGAGGTCAGGTTCAACCCAAGTCCACCAACTGAATGAGGAAAAAGACGAAGTGATTTCAGTTAACTTGGTCACAATATTTACTCGATATAGCAGAAGAACTACAGAGCTAAGTGAAAAAGCATACCATGTGTTGTCAGGAGCAGAACATCAATAGTGGGATCTGAATTAAAAGCCTTCACAATCTCAAACCTTTTTTCTGGTGCAACTGAACCATCTAGTCGCATATAAGTGATGCTGCTTTCAAGAAAAAAGCCATAAACAGATAAGCAACATGTTGAAGAAGCCAGTTTTAAGGATATATAAATGAAGATATGAAAATGGGAATCACAACAAACAAGTTAAGCACACAAATCAACATAAACGAAAAAAGGCTCATCATTTTAAGTCTTTTATGTGAGAAATTAGGACACCACCTAAATCAGTACATAGTCCAATAAACTAGATCTTTTATATAATAAAAAGAGTAAATTCACAAGTTGAACTCGCCTTTTCATGTGGGCTTGAAACAAGTCCTTTTCAATGATGTCCAGCAAAGCCTGCATTAATTAACATGGTTAGATCTTGAACAATCTTGTTAGAAAACAAACATAGCGGGAAAAAAATGGAAGAAACTAGAGATGAAAGATAAATCGATATGTAATTACTTTGTGCTGTGCAAATATCAAAACTCTGTGCTGGCCTACACTAAGAGTGCCATCTGAACTAGACGCATCAGAACCTATTCCACATTCTTCCAAAATTTCTTGAAGAGCAACAAGCTTTGGAGAGTGTTGAACTTTATGAAGCTCAGTGATAATGTCTGAACATCCATTTATCATTGCTGACAAATCAGAAGCCACCGGCTCTGTAACTTTTTCGCCAAGAACAAGAAGCGGATGACTGCAGAGTTTAAGCAGGTACTGCAGTGCCTGGAAAAGCGAAACCCAACCATAATTCAAGGTCTCCCCATGCTATAAATGCTACAGGTGTGAGTGAATATAAATGTTGCTGTTCCCTTCAATGCAGGAAACAACATTATACCTGGAAAACGTGTGTGGATGCTTTTGTTGGCGCAACATCCACATTGCCTGAATCTGCTGATCCGTCAACTTTTATGATACTAGATATTTCTTGCTTAGCATGTGAACCAGAAAATTGCTCATAAAGCTTCAATTGGACAGGACTAAGGTCACAGTATCTGTCCTGAATGATTTTTTCTGGCAAATCAGAGAGGACTTCCTCTTTCGTACGCCGCAATAAGAATGGCATAACCTACGTGTTAATAAGATGTTATCAGGAATGATATTACCATAAAGTTCTCAACAAATGGAACAATGGAAAATAAAAAATCTAAAGCCGTAGTAGATGAACTCCAGAAACAGGCATTACCTGCTTATGGAGTGCTTCCATCGCCAGTACACCCGCTTCAGCATCCTTAGCAGAGCATTTAGGATCTCTAGCTGCCAGCAACGGTTTGCCATAAGATGCTTGAAACTGCCCAATAAAGAAACACATTTCTCGTAATGACACCAGAGATTATCCCAAAGTGACCCAGAAAATTGGTAATCTGTAACGACATAAAAGCAGGGAATATGAATAAGAGCTTACCTGTCTCTCTGTCCCAAGAAATCCAGGCATCAAAAAGTCAAAAAGGGACCACAGCTCCATGATATTATTCTGCAAAAAGGAAATAATATCACTCAGAAGATAAAAAGCACATGTATTCAACTTTCTGGGAAGTAAGCACTCCTGTGTAACCTGTATTGGCGTTCCACTAAGAATAAGCCGGTGCTGGGCCTTCAATTGTTTCACTGCTGAAGTAACTTTAGATTTCGCATTCTTGATAATGTGGCCCTCATCCAAAATACAATAGTTCCATGAGAACTGTGTCAGATAATCAGCATCCTTGCGGACCACATCGTAAGATGTGATTATGACATTGTGGTTGTTGAATTGTTCACGGAGAGAAACGCGGTCTTGAGCAGAGCCAACATACTGCAACACGCTTAGCAGAGAAAGGTCGATATATTTTTCAATTTCAAATGCCCAGTGGCCAACTAGTGTTGAAGGGCAAACTATTATTGATGGAAAAATATCTGGTTCATCTGTTGAACCACGGCGCTCTGCTGCATCAGATGCCACAATTGCAGACGCTTGAAGCGTCTTGCCAAGCCCCATATCATCGCAGAGAATTCCATGGAGCTTAAAACGTTTCAAAAATCCTAACCAATTGATTCCTTCTTGCTGATACCTGTAATCAGAAAACTGATAAATATTCGAGAATAGACATTTCAAAAAGCAACACAATTTCCTCTCAATTCAATTCAACAATTTAGAAAATATCTGTTATCGAATACGTATAATCCTATCAATCAAGGACTGGTCTAAGCAAAAAAATTTCCGGAGATCTACTCTGCTTAGCCCAACAATAGGTGCAATGTCCTTCCATTACTCACAAACCAAACCCTCAATTTTGTAAAGATGCAACTGAGAAAACCAAGGCAAAAAAGGGAAAGAATGCCAGTGAAACGACCAAATCATATAAAAGCACAGATACCTTGTATGAGACAGAGAAACAGCTTTCATATAATCTAGACTACAAAAATTACCTTCTCAATGTAACTTTTAACTCAGTGCAAAGCTTGTAATCATCTATATGGGAGTTGTCTAGTAGCTGCTCCAAAAATTTGGCGTCCTCTGTATTGCTGGATAGATCTTTGCTCAGCCCTAAAGGAGGGGGGACCCCGCGTGCTAAGGGAAGCATAGGTACAAGGGCGGCAAAGCTACGTGTCACGCTCTGCCTGACTGAACTGTCAACATCGCTCATGCATCTCAGGAGGGGAACAACCAATAAAGGAGAATATGGAACCAGTTCTACACCCAGCCCTTGAACAAGCAAACCAATAAGCATTCCTGCGCCTTGTCTGGCATTGATGCATGTCAAATCTCCCAACATTGGAATAGCATTGTCCACCACTGCAGCCATGACATTTGTTGTCATTGATTTAGCCATTGTCATAACACATCTCGAAGCAGCCAATCTAACAGCCACATGGGAATGCCGAACGCATTTGAATATACAAGGCAGGAGACTCAGTAGTCTAGGTTTCAGTGTTTCTTCCATCACTGGTGCTACTGAACGTACCACCTAAAAACGGATAAAATAAAAGACATCAAGTTACGGCTCTGCGTATTGAATAACAGGCTTAACTGTTTTTATCAAGGGAGGTATGATGGCCAATCCCGAAAACTAAACGTTCGAATAACTCAAGCAAAACATCACCTACTGGCGCAAGAAAATGAAAAATCATATCTATGCAAAACACTTCACTGGGTGTACCTGGATGTTGTTTATCAAGACCTGTGGATCAGAGATAGATTCTATTTTAAGGTCAAAATTCTGTTGATCTGCAGGAATTCCAGGAACAAGAACCTCAGTGAGGCACTCCCACAATTTCGGGAGCTTGTCAAACAAGGAACCACCAAATTTCTCGCTTAAATGCTTCAATGCAAGTTCAGCTCCTCTCCTGGTAATAAAACCCTCAATTTTAGACCTGTCTTCGCCACCAGCTAACACGATTTTTGCCTTTTGTTTTCCTGCGTTATTTCGCGAAGACAGGAAGTCCAGGTCATCAACGACATCTATAGAGCTAATGATACTAGCTTGAGGTGTCTCGCTAGGATCCATGCACGTCAAGCTACAAATATTCTTGATTAACTTGTCATTAGGGCTAGGCTTCCGATCTATGCAGTAAGAAATAAGTTCTGCAAGAGCCTCAGCAGCTTTCTGTTGTAATATTTGTTCCTGGAAAGAGCAGAATCAGTGTTCAGTTCAGCGTACATGAAAACAAACATTTAATTTCAATTTCTACCTGCTCTCTTTTAATTGAAGCCATTAGTGGCAAGATTATAGGATTAAGTCTAGCGGGAAATTCTGACATCCAAACAACTGCAGCAGCGATCAGGGAGGTGACTGTGATATGTAGATTGCTCTGCATGAAAATAAGTCCAGAAAAAGGATTAAAAAACGTTCAGCCACACAAAAGGGAAATACTGATTTATATGGCCTATGATAATCTAGCAGACAAAAGATATAAAATAGCACATGAAAAATATCAAAACATATTCCAATGTACCTGGACACATTTTAAATAGCCAGCAGTACTTAATAGCTGTTGTCTAGATGACTCCACATCTTCAAAAACTTTCTTTTCGAGGGATTCATTCCCAGCACTGTCCTTATTCCACAAAGCTAGTGTTGATGCAAATTCAATTGTCTCATCAGCACTCAAGCTTTCCACATTCAGTTTAGTCGTTGATAATAACTTATCAAAACAATGGCAGGTTTCAACTGTATGTAACAACTGAGAAGCTTCATTCCTCATTTTAGTGTATGTTCTTGAGAGCTCAGCATAAGGAAGAAGTATGTCTTTAGTGGGAAAAGCAGGGTCTGAGCAAGCTAACAAATCTAGCATCCATTTTTTAAGAGGACTAGGAAAACCAGGGAAACTTCCATTTCCATCGGAAGGGACCTTGCATTTAATTTCTCTGAACCAAGAGATAAGCACAATGGACGCAACCTGCAAAGCCAGTGGTTTAGTCTGAAACATGCAACAGACGTCTAGTGTGCGTGAGGGAGAGAGAGAGAGACAGCATACCTGGCGCTGAACACCGGACAAGGATGTAAGAGTACTACTCAGTGGATCTACCACAAACTGCATTGAACCCTCGCTCAACCGGGATGCAAGGATACCTAACGCAGATGCTGTAACTACCCGGGTGCGAGTCACTGACATCTCCATATCAGAGCCAACGATAATTTTGGTGGACCTGGCAGAAGCATCTTCATTTCTTTCGAGGGAAGCAGAACTCCTTGCATAATCAAAGCCCAGAATGCTGGAAGCTTCATTCTCAAGTTGGACAGCTTTCATCTTCGCAGCAGCTTTGAAGTGACTCTTACGAGGGGGAGCTACTGGCCAAAACATTTTTGTAGCATCCAATGTTGAGCCATAAGGAGTAGCCGCAAGTTCTATCCACGAAGCCATGTATGATTTTGCAGCCTCTTCTAAATCTTCCACTGGGCACTGAATAAGAGGAGAAATGAGAGATCAGGGCCCAAATACAAAAAAAATAAGGCTGTCCTAAACACTTAAACGTCAAAAGAGCAAAGAAGTTATCAAAATTACACGTTTTCAGGTGAATGCATTACATGACCCAAATTCGTTTGCAATTAGCAACATGATTCTCACATCCGACATGTACCTTTCTGCCATTAAGTACTTCGCATATGGGTAAAAAATAGAAAGCAGAAAGACATCCAGCTACTAAAAGGGTTCAGATGCAAACACATTCTAACTATCCTGTGACTTAATGTCAAAAAAATTACATATAGAATACCACACATATCACCAAGCAAAATTGGAAACCTACTCTATAATTTGAAGTTCAATGCAAACCAAGAAAATAAATATTGATTTCAAAGGGTGTCGAAACAGGAAAAAAAACATAGAAAATTAGGTGTACTGAAAGGAAAGCAACACTCCACTACTAGATACCTGAACCAAAAGCCTCCACACTCTTTCCGAACACTCCAGAATCTCCTCAGTTGATTCAAGCAAAAGATTCTGAAAGACGATTCTCATAGTGTCCCCTAAAATAGAAGATGGCCAGAAAGAACTTTTGGACTGCTCAGAAATGTTCTTTCTGCATCCAGCTATAAGTAGTCGCTCCTGCCAGGAAAAATTTAGGAACCAGTGGTCAGCATATGGAAGGAACATAAAGGAATATTTTACTCTGAAGTAATCAACAGGGATTTACATCTGTAAAATTTAATAAGCCAGAGAAACTCAAGGCACAAGATACATATAAATCATGCAAGTGGCGACAAACATAGGCAGCAAGCACAGAGAAAGATTTTATCGTAGAACAAAGAGTAGAAACCTACCAGAGTTCGAATAGCAGAAAAACGAACTGATGTGATGTCGTGTCTCGTAAATGGCCACAACCTAGGGGCTAAACCTGATAATGCATAAGCGCTTTCCTTGACATCTCTTCTTTCTCTAATACTCTCAACATGAACCATTTCATTGAGATCAATATTTTGTCCCTCCCCCACTGATAGTTCCTCATGCATCACCAGTGTCATGTCATCTTGAGAATAGATCTCTGCCAGGAGGTTCATAACACTGCAAGAAATAGTATACTGGTTCAACATTTATCTTCTGCAGAAATTTCCGAATACCAAGAAAGAAAGATTTTAACCATATATAAATAGTGAAAAGACGAGAATGTAATTTTATCGCTTGCTTACCTGCTGGTGGATGGACTTAGGTCATCCAACTCTAGCAAGATATCCCACAGTAACATGACAATGGAAAGTAAAGTCTGTCCTCTCAAAGAAACAATAGAGGCTGCTGCCGGTATAAGAGCATCAGCGGCAACTGCTCGCACATCATCATCAGAATCCTCCAACCCTGCTTTACAAGCCGGAAGAATATGGCCAAGCAAACTTTGGAGCATCTCCTGCAAACAATAATAATTAGGGGCAATAAAAGCTAATACTGAACATGCATATCTACAAACAATTAACGGTTCAAGAAGTCAAGGGAGCTACACCTTAGACAATTAAAACATACTACCCATATCATGATAGAAAAAAACAAAAGTCCTCCGGACATGAAAAACGGCAAAACACGTGTTAACTAAATAAAAAAAGCTCCCATGCGCCGGAGTATTACCTGTCGCACAGCAACCAAGTACTTGATGCCCAAAAGACTTCCATGACGAATTTCCCATTCAGGCCGGCGCTACACATATAAATGATAAAGATTACCAAACATGTCTATAATTTACAGAGACTGCAGCAAGTTTCTTTGTTTTGAATGGGTTCAAAAAGAAGGGAGTAAACATTCACCTGCATCTGAAGCAAGATATTTAATGTCTCATAAATCAACGAGGGACTCATGAATTTGAAAGTAGCACCAAGTGCTTGGGCACAAGCTTCCCGCACAGGAGCAACTACCTGATCAGAAATATAATCCCCAAAACTGCAAAAGAGGAAAAAATAACGACCAACTTAGAAATGCCCAACCAAATCTCCGCTAGAATGCGAAGGTTAATAAGTAATCGTGCTACCATAGACGCTATGAAGCAGAAACAACTAAAACTGGAAAAGAAAATCTATAATAAAGTACCAAAGTCTTACCGGTCAAGTGAAAGTACACATAAGAAACGAATGGTGCAATCCTGGAGGAATTCAAAATTTTTGATCCAAGAATGCCTAGCTTGTTTAACCAAATCCAACACTTCGATATTTTCTTCCTGATGCTTATTAGGTAGAACGGGTTCCTCAACAAAACTCTTATCTTCAAAGTGATTGCTAACATCTGCCACATGATTTCTATCAGACTGAGATGATGAGCCATCAATAGAAGATTCGGGTTCAACTTTCGTAGAGCTAGAGTCAATTTGACCATTGACCTTCACTGGTGGCAGTAAGAACTCAACATCTTCATCTTTAACATTAATGTCATAGACACTCCCCATCACTTCCAAAACTGTGTTATCAATAAATGAGTTTGATGGATCCTCAGTTTTAGGTCTTTTCCGAAGTGGCTCCAGCTCATTTACTGAGAACTGCATATTCAAGTCAATTTCTTTCTCTTGTGTTACTTTATTCAAGACTTCTGTTAACTCAAACCCATTATCCGAGCTAAACTCTGCTGTTGACACTCCAGCAGAACCACCATGAAGCATTAATATTTCTCTCAGAGCCAGTACACTGCCATGGCGGATCTCCCATGCTGACCATATTATCAGATAATAAGTCAACTTTACTCGAATTCAATATGTGAAAAACAAAGTAAAATGCATACGGCACAAGTACATGAACCTTACCAGGGTCAAACATGTCAAGAATGAGTTGCTCAACAAAACTGTGGAAAGGCCATCTTCCATCCCCATCAGGCTCAATATCATCTTCGTTACCACTGTTTGCCTGAGAATTATCCAGTAGCACATACAGAACAAACAAGACAGTTTGAATTATGGTCCTCTGAAGTCAAGAAGTGCTTAGAATTCTAAAAAGTAAGGTAAATTCCTCAACCAGCTTGACGTTTATTGCTAAAACAAAGTCTGATAATTGCGATTCTATTTCAAATAAAGTTTGTGCCTATGTATGTACTATACATTTCTAGCTAGGATAGCATATCAATTAACTACTGAGACTTCAAATTGGTTGTATGTTCAACACTAAGGTTCTACAACTCAAATTATACAAGTTGGTTATCCGTCATTACAAGTATGCATTACCCAAATACCTTGTTAGAATCCAATGAGTCAGACAGAGTTCTTTTTGAGGTTGAGGCATGAGACGATGACATCTCAACATCTGCTCCTTCGCAGTTACCTTTAGCTTGATCTTTTGAGCTTATTTTTGCTTTACGTTTCAGTAGATTCAATTCCCTTGCGCTTGGCCTCCTATGAGTGACACGGGGAACCATTCTGGAAACAAACTGTTGAATATGATGAGGAGAATAGTTTGCGTATAATCTGTTACCAACCCCATTTGCATGAACATTGGACTTCTGCTCAACAAGATCCTCATCTCCAATCATTTCATTGACATCCATAAACTGCTCGCACATGTCCAAACCTGTTCCATATATTGTCAGAAGTCTGTTCAGATGCATCAATCAAATAAAGCAAAAGATATATAGTGCAGAAGAGTCAACTTTACAAAGAATGAGAAGAACCAATAGTAGTGATATAGAGTATAGAATAGACTTAGAAGAATGGGTTATACGCTGGTTTTTAAAAGACATACATATAAACGATCCTGGGATATAAGAATTCATGACATTGGGTCATTTATAACACTTTCTCCATGGTTATTGATTCATAGAAAAGAAAACAAGCGCAAGGAATCACTGACCTAGACGTCGCCGGAGATTCTTTTTCTGACGAGCCACTCGGTCCCTTGGATTCTTGGAATTGTCATTCAAAATGTCATACTCCTGCAACAAAAAGAGTTTCCCGTAAGCAGCTAATAAGTTGGCTATATCTGAAAATGTTCGTTTGTACCAAAGGAATTGCCATATCTCAAAAAAAAAACAGAAATGCATTAGGAGGGGAAAAAAAGGTACGGATGGGAGGAGCATTACAAACATAGTCCCTTAACCAAAAGTAAAAAAAAAAAAAAAAAAAAAGAAGGGCAAGCTATCATGTCGCATCAAGTAGTTGCCATGAAAAGCACTTATTAGCTACAAACAGAGTAACAGAACTTCTTAAGGCCAAATAATGACACGTAAAAAAAAAATTCTACAGAGTCCAGCTGAGAAAGGATATTTTTGTGAAGAAAATATATAGTTTCAACCATGCTAAGGATGTGATCCTCAATGACAAAAGCTAAGAGAAGTAAGAGCAGCGACTGTCCAAAATGTTTTCTTACGATTCCGAGAGAACTTAATTCAACCTAAAAAACTTCTAAAGAACCTAAAAAACTTCTAAAGAAACTTTCTGTTATTCCAGTGGCTTACTTATTTCAAACAATTGATGACTGGAATAATTGTAATTTCCCGAAAGATCTTTGCCAAGGCCTAAAGACAAGACCTCAGTGAAGCAATTACACCAGAGATAAACCAGCTGCAACCATATAGACTGACCTAGACAAGTAAACAATAGTAAATATAAAATTACCTGTCCACCAGATGCCAACAAAGCGCCAAACTCTAAAACCTTATTCATCTCGAAGCTGTTAGGACATGCCAAAAGTTAGAGACATCAAAAGACATCGGGCAACCTTAACATGACGAAGACATCAAAAGACATATGTATTGGGTAACAGATCTATTTCTAACCTTCTGAAGGGAGCATTTGCTAGAAGTTTGGACTGTAGATTGCCCGAAGCCACCACTTCATCTACATTACCAGATAACCCGGCCTCACCCAGCTTTGTTGCCAAAGAATTTAAGAGTTCACTCAATGAAGTATGCTTGACATTCAGAACAATGGAACCAATAGCATGAGCAGCAGCAACTCTCGTATCCCACTTTTTACTTCGGAGGTAATGCAAAACCTATTCACAGAAATATAGAGTTAAGCCAAAGGAACAGATAGGAAATTATAATCTAAAGAACAACTTAGCAGTTAAGAAAGATGTAAAACTAAACTATAATGCTTAGACGGAATGTTATAAGATATGTGATACCTACAAAAGCAGAAGAAGCAAGGTCTCCAGAAAAAAAATCCTAGCCTGAGCAGAAATATTATTTAATGCATAAGACCAGATGTCCAAACAAAGCTTGAGCTTCAATCTAATAATAGAAACCCTAGAAATATGAGTTAAATCCTGAAACTAATTGATAGGCAGTTGGACACCCTACTTAAGATTCCATTCTGAAAGCCCATTAGATTCTTTATCTAATGCGTCAACATTGTCTAGGAGCAGTATGGGTTGACAAATAATCTGCTGGCATTTTCAAAAAATGCTGACAACAGCCTAATAAAGATGTATTGTAACTACGTGTCAAACATTAGGAGGCGCTCCTAGAGATCATAGTTGTGTATAGCACTATGCAACAACTTTCTCCAGCCGTGCAGGGACTTGTAATATATATTGGACAAAGACAGAAGTAAACCCATCAAACGGGGGATGACACCTTTTAACCCAACACCATATTTAAGATTTATAGTGCAGGATATGACATTCATTATCTCTGAAAGTCTCAACTAATCTGCATCAACGAGTCTACTCTGTATATACACCAATACTGTGCACATTGGGCAGGATAGTAGGTCTAGAAACATTACTAGTTTACTACTTCCGAAGAGAAGCGCATAAAATAAATATCGGTAACTCCTACTGCCACTGTCATTGGTATATCAGTTACTTTCATATGCGTATAACAATCAACTAAAGCTCCCTATCTTCTGAAATCAGATGCCCTAACCATACAAAAGTAAACCCCAGAATCGAAATATTATATCCCTAGAACGCCCATTAATTGGAGAAATCAACAAAACGAAAAGCCAAGACTATATATACCTTTCTCAAAAGAGAGCTCAAGTCCTGAGGATGAGACTTTGCAATATCTCCGATCTGCCTAGCTGCAGTAAGCCGAGTAGTTTGTGTTGAACCAGCTAAGAAGAAAATAAAATTAAGGAGAACATGTACCGTTCTTCAAGGATTAGAATACGAACGCAATAATCGAGAAATACATTATCCAAACGAAGAAACGCAACAACAACAAAAAGGAGGCAGACTCATATGCAGATTCGTTAACAGAGGAAATATCAAGGATACTGTCCAGCAATGTAAGGAGACGATTGAGTCGCGAAGATTGTTGCTGTGCCATGATAGCCACAGTGAAGACGACGATGACAACAACAACAACAACAAGAGTGGACCTCCTCTTGGCTTCACTTCCACATCCAAGCTCATCCAATCACTTTGCGAAAACTAACCCTACAACACACACTGCAGATAAATCAATCACCAAAATCTCGAAAACGAAAATCGAAATCAATAATTCGGAAAATAGAATATGGAAAAACTTCGTTTCAATAGCTTTTTTTAGTAATTCGATTTGCTCGGGACAGCCGTTTCCCAATCATTATCCTCGTGATTTTCTTAAGAAAATTCGAGAAAGAAAGGAATTTTTGCATAAGGGAAGGAAAAATTAGGGTTTTTGTTACCTGGTTAGGCTGCGAGGTTCTCAAGAGCAGCGAATGCTTCTGCTGATATATAATGCTGCTTCCTTCTTCTTCCTCCTCGTCTTTTCTTTTAGCCTCCGAACAAAAAAAGAAAATTGCGAAAAAAAACATTAAAATTAATAATTAAAAAAAATTGGGGCGAAAAAAAAATAACAAACAAATGGGGAAAGTTGTTAAAAAAAACAATTGGGGAAAACCCGTTCTTTTTTCTTTCGTTGGGAATAAAACCGTTCTTCTCGTAACGATGACACAAATTAATGAATTAAACATAAAATAAGATAAATTGCTAATTTTTAAATTCACTATGAAAGTTTATTGAAAAAGTTCGTCCTACCTACGAAGTAGAAGTATTAATAAACGTGTTCTTTATCAAACCAAACAATTTTGATATAAATGTTCTCTTTGAAATTGGATGTCTACACGAAAATACCTACACTTAAAATCTGAATCCGAATCCGACCTAAAATAACCGATTTCGATTAAATTTAGTTTTAGAAAAATAAATATGGATATAAAACTAGATATTTCAGATATTGGGTAAACACTGGCATGAACTGAAACTCGAACTAATATTCGATAAAACTCGAAATTAAACCATATTTTACTTAATTTCTGATAATTTATATATTTTTGAAAGAGTTTGAATAGTTTTTTTTGGTTAATTTGGATACTTTTTTAATACTTCTATATAGTTTCGGATAGATTTTTACCATAATTTTTAGGTAATTTATATATTTTCGAGTATTTTCATATATTTTTGGATAATTTTCAAGATTTTTTTTATAATTTTGGATATTAGATAAAATTTGATCCGAACCCGATTTAAATCCAAACGGTATGTGAATGCCGATACTTAGATTAAATATTTGAAGATGAATAAGTATCTGCAATAATGAAGGACAAACATTGTTACATAATAATAATATGGTTTTTCAGAAACACTTAAAATGTATAAAATACAAAAATAAATTCCTATGACACTGTGATTTTCTGCGACCGTATTAACCTTTTGGTTAATGTTGACATTATAATGTGACATAAACAAATGAAAATGGAAGCCATGATATAATTCCTTGAGAAATAAAAATACACTTGGAACTACGCATTTATTTTGTTACATTTTTTTACTATGGTTGTAGCACATTTAATCATTGCGTCATGTGCTTCTTGAACAATTAATGAATTAAGTAACTTCTCAATCGGAAAGATTGTGAAAATCACCTTCATTATCAGAATCACGTAATATATATTTATCAATAACTTTCGGACTTTAATTCCATTAAATCTTTCGTAGCGGAAAAAAAAAATCATATTAATATTTTTTTCCCACTACCGATAATCGATCGAAGACGTAAGCTTATATATATATAACTCTTTTACTTTCATGCAAGTTCTTGTGATACATATGACTATTCATGTGGCTTTGACTTACTTGCCGCTGATTTATTTTGCCTCTTGATAGTTAAATGTTATTTTACTATTTCCATGCCACGATCATTTTCAATATTTTTCAAGACATATTTTCATTTGAGAATTTATTTACCATCTAATATATAAGGTAGACATGTTCGTAGTCGTCTTCTTCATCAAACTAACCAATTTTGATATAGATATTTTTTTTCATGTGGCTTTTCTATAACGATTCTCCATGATCAATCTTTTCTGTCTGGATGATCTCATTGTTTCTGCTTCTTTTAGATTGGTAAGCATATTGAGTTTAACTAGGGACCAAGCACCTCTCCAAGAGATGTTAATTTTGGTTACGAAAATATAATGTAATTATATAATCTATGGTAGTCAAGTATAAAGGAGAAGGTAAGTTCTTTGAAGTTGGTGAAAGATTAGGTAAACCTCAAAACCGTGTTATTTGACCCAAACAAAAAAAAAGTTTTTTTCGTCCCACAAAATACTTCACATTCGAATAATCTAATGTATATCATTCTTCTTATATGCTTTTCATAAGAAAGATTGAAGATGAAGGTACTTCTGTAAGATATCTTTTAAGATATATTTCTTCTAAGGTATAGAGATCAATCATTTGAGCCAGTATATATTTCAAACCATTATATATCTTCTTGCCTTATCAATCACCACTGTCATATATATGTTAACTATATTCATCTTCTAGTTTTTGTTTTGTTCATTTCTGCTTCATAGATTCTACTTGTGACTTGTCTGAGTGAAAAAATGGTTTTAGCAGAAACTACGTATGGTCGTCAAAACTCTTCTTGACGTGTATATTAGTATAACTAGATTTCTAGGAGTGTGTTAAGAGTTTTGTTTGGTCTTCGTGTTCTTGAAGATGACAGAAAAATATGTTAAATTGTTTGTTTCCTAATATGGCATGAAGTGGTTTATTGGGCTTGAAGTGGTTTATTGGGCTTCAAGCATGAAGGAGAATAAAATATGGCTTATGGGGCTTGAAGTGGTTTTGTCTTGGATAATTGGGCTAGAGTTTTGGGTGGGTCTCTAGTTTCTCATTTTAGTATTTTTGTTTTCAAAATTAAAACATTATTAGTATTATTATATGACATCAGCAGAGATATTTTGTACACTTATTAACCTGAGTTAATAAATAAAGAACTGCGATCTGCGGGTAAATACAGTTATTTTTACCGTATAATTCAGATTGTATAAAAAGAGAGCATAATAATAGTTATTGGATCGTCATCTAATTCGATCGTCCACTCTGACTTTTACTCACTCTCTCTCTCTCGTCTATTTCGATCTTCCCCTCCGATTCTTCCTTCTCTCTTGGTTTTTAACGATGGCGTTTCTACTGAAACTTCGCCCAGAGGTCACATCTTCGATCTGGGGAGCTCGTATCTCCAGGAAAGTTTACGTGAAGAGGGAAGATTTTAGACAACAAGCAGACCTTCTTCGTGTCATCTATAGTGCGGGAGGATATGTCATAGGTGGTGGTATCGCCAACTTTCTTCGCCACTCCCATGCCACAAGCGGTACGAATTTCTGAATTGATTGTGGATTTCGTAGGTTTGTTAGGTGGATTTGATTGGAGAGCAATGGTGAATTTCTTTTGTTCTGTGTAGTTTTACTGAATTTTATTGATTCATGAGAATGAATTTAGAGATGCCATTTTGATTTTGATTTTTGGATTCAATGCTTAAAATATAGTTTTCAGATTTTGATAATGTAGTGTTTGTTGTGAATATTTTTTTGCTGAATAGAGAGGTAGAGATTATTGAGTATGAATGCTTGATTTTGATTTAGATTTTTAAATTTTGAATGCTTGATTTTAATTTACAGATTTTTCATGTAAATTCAGCATTTTGCAAGTGAAAAATTATGTGCTCTGAAAAGATAACAAACAGGCTACATTCATTGAAATATGCCACCCCATTATACAATGAACTCAATCTTTGTTTGGCTATTTTAATATCATCAGCAATGCTTTTTTATTTTAATATATAATACAAGTTGTTTTAGTCAAACTGGCGTGGTATATAAAGGAAGTCTTCTTACAGAAAGTCAAAATCCCAGAGACAAACGAACATTTAGAAAAGTGTTCAAGGGGAGAAAGCAAAGAACAAATCAACATCGGGTTTTGGAAAACGATGGATAGGCTTGATGGACCACCACGTCTCATACTAGTCACTGATCTCGATTGCACATTGGTAAAATTCCAAAAATCTTTTTACCTTTTTCTTTAAGATTCGACGAAAAAAATCTTATTCCAAAAATCCGCAGGTTGATCACGATGATCCTGAAAACACCGATCTCCTTAGATTCAACGCGCTATGGGAAGCTCATTATCGCCATAATTCGTTGCTTGTTTACTCCACCGGAAGGTCTATGTGTTCTTACTTGAGTCTAAGGAACAAGAAGCCGTTGTTGACTCCCGACATCGCCATAACTTCTGTTGGTTCTGAGATTGCATACGGCGGCGAATCTATGGTGTCGGATGAAGTCTGGAAGGCTCGTTTGGGTGAAATGTGGAACAGAGAGATTGTCCTTGAGGAAACTTCTAAATTCCCTCAACTTGAGCCGCAGGTGTATTTCATTGTTTGAGGATTTTAGCTAAATCTAGATTTCTTTAACGTATCTTTTGCATTGTGGTGTTGAGTATTGATATCTGGTTCTTGCTTGCGTTGACTTTGACTTTCTGTTCAAGGTGAAGTAAAATTTGATAATTTACGTTCTTAAGCATATGCTGTATCTCTTATAATATATTTTTGGCATATTGTGGTGTTGACCACCATATAGACATGGATTAGTTCCTATCTTTAGTAAATAAATGTTAGACCTTGATGACAGCCCAGAATTTTGTTTGGCTGATTTTACTTGTTATGTTGTATCTCCTGCTGAATCAGTAGCAATTTGGTCGTTTTTTTTGTCTGCTATAGCCAGAGAAGAGCCAAGAGCAGCACAAAGTGAGTTTTTTTGTGGAAAGAATACATGCTATCGAAATAATGAAGGTTCTTCCTGGGCGATTAATGGAGCGTGGGGTAAGGCTTTGTGTGTACCCCTCATGTTAATTTGATGGCTATTCTTATCATAGATTGTTCCTTTTGGGGCTGATGACAGTAAATCTCTCTATAGGTGGATGTGAAGCTGGTTTATAGCAACGACTATGCTTTCGATGTTTTACCTAGAGGATCTGGCAAAGGAGGGGCTCTGACTTATCTGCTTGAAAAGTTGGAGATTGAGGCAAAGCAGCCTTCTAACGTACTTGTTTGTGGTGACTCTGGAAACGATGCTGAGCTCTTCAACATTTCTCAAGCATACGGTGTAATGGTTAGTTTCCTACTGTTTTTGAACTTCGAATATACTTGATTGCGTTGTCATAGTTCTGATGCCGTTTTACTGTTTAAGGTTAGCAATTCGCACAAAGAACTATTGCAATGGCATGAAGAAAATGCAAAGGACAACCCAAATATACTTCTTGCGTCTGACAGATGTGCTGCTGGCATCATAGAAGCCTTACAAAGGTTTAATTTGGGACCAAGCGTCTCTCCAAGAGATGTTCTGGATACTGAAACTTTCCACAAGGAAATTTTCGATCCTGCTAATGAGGTGGTTCAGTTTTATTTGTTTTATGAGAAATGGCGCTGTGGAGAGGTAGAGAAGTCTGATAAGTATTTGCAGAACTTGAAATCGCTCTCTGTAAGTGTGTTTCTTTGTTTGACTGAATGCCTAGAAAATACTTTTAAAATGTATTCTATTAGAAATAAAAGGAGTAGATTACTTCTTTGAGGATGATGAAAGATTAGGTAAATACTTCACATTCTAACCTTCACTTTTCAGAAAAGTGGATAGTCAAATATGTCACTCCTTTACGTTTTCTTAAGAATTATTGAAGATGAGGGAGCATCTGAGTTATGTTTCAAGTGTCCAAATCAATAATTTTGAAGATGTTCTTGATTGATTGTATCGCATACACGGATTAATTGGCTTAGTTGTTTTGCTTTTGCAATGTTTCAGAGTCCACTTGGTATTTTTGTTCATCCGTCTGGAGTGGAGAAACCGATACATGAGTGGATAGATGAGTTGCAAAATTTACATGGGGACGGGAAGGAAAAGAAGTTGTGCATATGGTTGGATAGAGTTTCTTCTTCTCATATCAGTTCAGACACGTGGCTTGCAAAATTTGACAAGCATGAGTCATCTGGTAAGAAATCTAGTTCTTTAAGATACCTTTGAAATTAATTCTATAAGATATAAGATCGATCCTTTGAACCAAGTAAATTTCGAACCGTTATCTTGTTTGCCTTACCAAATTACCAATCACTGTTGTCATATTATATTTCTATAAGATATAAGATCAATCCTTTGAGCCAAGTAAATTATAAACCGTTATCTTGTTTGCCTTACCAAATTACCACTCACTGTTGTCATATTATATTCATTTTCTTCTTTTTGTACTTTTCTGCTTCATAGACTCTCCTTGTGAATAGTCTGAGTTAGGAAATGATTTAGCAGAAAATACAATCATCTAAATTCTTCTTGATGTGCTTTTTACAAGCCAATGATACAATTAGATTTCTGGGAAGTGTTAAGGACTTGTTTGATCTTTAGTTTTTTGAAGATGACAGAAAAAGATGTTGATCTTTTAGTTTCCTCTTCATTACAGACAGAAAGCCGCAGAAGTTTGCTTCCATGTTCTAATGTTTTGGTCTTATTTGTTTTGGGTTGTATTCAGAGGGAAAAGTACGGTCTTGTTCGGCAAGAGTCTTACTGAGTTGTCAGGTAAACCTTGATTCATGGTCATTTTAAGTTTTCAAACTAATTGGTTGAATTCAACAATATTGAAAATCTGAAAATGAGGTTGTAAATTGAAAAAGGAGGGAAAGCAAAAGCTGACGTGGATGCACATCCAGCAATCATGGTTAGATGATTCCGGTTCAGATGATCAAGAAAAATGGATTTTCTGAATCTGGACTGACATATTAAGATGATACCTGTTTGGGACAAGAGCTAACCAAAAGAGCATAGTGTTTGTGTTGTGTTATGTATTGGTTTCATTAATACTCTTTTACATATCTTGAAAAGTATAAGGAAGATTGTGCCTGAATTGGTCTGTCTTGGATCATAATTGGTTTGTTTAGGACCTTTTTGGGGGAGAGAGTTGTGCCTCTGTACAACAAAACCCTACATTTCTTTGGTTCATGTATCCGGTACTCTTGGTTTGTTTCTTTGTTCATTTGTTCTGTACTTGTTGATTGTTGTCTTCAACACTGATTAAGAAAGAATTCGTGTTTGATTCTTGGTTTACAAGGATTGTTTTGAACTATTTTGGTTTGGTTCTGTTTTTGATTCGATTAAATTTCAATTCGGATATTGAAAAAATAACTGTTTTAACTGTAACAACATTTTGATCAATTTTGCGATTACTCGCTAATCCCGCCTTGGATACTGTAATCTAATGATAAAGAAAAAGAATATGATGGAGATAAGAGGAGACGAAAGTCACGGAACATGATGATTCAAACACGTCTAATTACTACTTACCACCACTTTCCGTAATTAACGCCCTTTTCACTTTATCTATTCTTTTTTGCTATCTTCTTTATACTCCTCACTGGTAAGTCAGTTTCCTCCAAAAATGGCTACCTTAAACACTCGAGTCCTCTTCTTTTCACTGTTTCTCATACTTAGCAAAGAAGCATCGTCGCAGCTTGATGAGCTATGGCTAGTGGGCGACGAAGATGACGATCCACTCAAGGCATTGCAGACAAGGCGTGAAAGAAGAGAGGAGAAGTGCGATTACACGGTGGGAAAATGGAGTTACGACGAAACGTATCCGCTCTATGACTCAAACTGTCCATACTTGAGCTCTGCACTAAGTTGCCAGAGAAATGGAAGGCCTGACTCTTATTACCAGAAATGGAGATGGATCCCTAAGTCTTGCTCACTTTCTAGGCACATTATCCATGCACACTCCTACTATCTTATTCTTTCTTCTTTTTAACCAGTTTTTTTTTTTTAAATTTCGTTCCTTAAGAAAATTCGGTTAGAATATTATTGGCTCCAAATAGGTTATTGCATGAGGACTAAATGGTATTAAGATGAATAGAATATAGATAGAACTTAGATGAATGTAGTAGACTAGTGGCATATTTTGTTACAGAACTAGTTAATTTTCAGTTTCATTTCTAAAAGAATGTGTGGAATCTGTTTCATACCAAAAATAAGCTCCCTTTAATTGATGTTGTTTAGGTTTAACGCATTGAAATTTCTGGGAATAATGAGGCAAAAAAGAATAATGCTTGTTGGAGATTCAATAATGAGAAACCAGTGGGAGTCTCTTGTCTGCTTAGTACAGTCTGTGATTCCCACTCATCGTAAGAAGCTTACTTACAATGGTCCTACAATGTCTTTTCATTCTCTGGTAATAATCATTTCTCCTTTTTTTGACATAAATCTCCTTTTAATGGATCACATTTACATAATTATTTAGTAAAAAGCAACTAATAAGTTTGGTTACTTGCAGGATTATGAGACATCCATTGAGTTCTGTTGGGCTCCTCTGCTTGTGGAACTCAAGAAAGGAAATGACCGTAAGAGAGTGTTACATTTGGACTCAATCGAAGACAATGCTAGATACTGGCGAGGTGTGGATGTTCTTGTATTCGATTCCGCTCACTGGTGGACTCACTCTCAGAAACGGACTTCGTAAGCCATCAACAAAACCTTTTATCAGCTTTGGTGTCGAAGCAAATGATTAGTATTCTTATATATTACTTTAGCTGTCTCTTATGTCAGATGTGAGATTTCTAACAATAACACAAGTTATTGATGCTTTAGGTGGGACTATTACAAAGATGGGAACAAGCTTTTCAAAGGTATGGACCCAATGGTTGCTTACGAGAGAGGACTTACCACATGGGCTAAATGGGTAGAGATAAATCTTGATCCATCCAAAACCAAAGTCATTTTCCGCACAAGCTCACCGAGGTCTACTTCTCTTCTTAATCTCATCGTATTTACATGAAAACAAAAGATGATCATGCTTTCATAATGTCTTGACAGAGAGAGTGGTCAAAAGTGTTACAACCAGAGACATCCATTGCCTTCTTCAAGCGAACCACACGTTCCTCAACAATCAAGAGTGTTGAAAGAAGTGCTTACGAGAATGAAATATCGAGTGTATTTGCACGATATCACAGCAATGTCGGCGTATAGGAGAGACGGTCATCCTTCGGTGTTCAAGAGAGCAATGGGCGAGGAAGAGAAGCATCATCGTCTCGCTGGACATTCATCAGATTGTAGTCACTGGTGCTTGCCTGGTGTACCGGATATTTGGAATGAGATGCTTTCTTCAATAATCTTAACCAAAGTTGTATGAGAGTTATGAATCTGTTTTTAGAACTTGCTCATGGTGTCTTACTTAATAATTATGTTGATTCACAAGTCACAACGTTTGAGTTAGTACTTTTGCTTGTTATTATATCATCAATACACATATCCTAATTTCTACCTAACTCTCTTTTTTTCTTAAACTTTTTAGGTTAAGTTTTGGTGGTTTTCACGAAAAAGGCTAAAAACTATACCATTTGGTTAAAATGATCCTAATGTTTTTTTTTTGAATAAAATAATATTTAATATATGTCCGAAATTCCGTTATGGCCATGAGTCACTTTTGTTTTGTTTCGAATTCTCCGTCTTCTTTATTTCCTTTGGCTTTTATCACTTGAAAGCTCCCAGATCTCTCTGGGCAACGAAGATCACATTTATACGCTTGAAGGAAGCTTGGCGTGGGGATTTTCTTATGGCGGCGGAGAAATGGGTGTACATGGTGACGGCGCAAACTCCGACGAACATCGCGGTGATTAAGTATTGGGGAAAGAGAGATGAGGTCCGGATTCTCCCCGTCAACGACAGCATTAGCGTAACTCTTGATCCCGATCACCTCTGCACCGTCACCACCGTCGCCGTCAGTCCTTCTTTCGATCGGGATCGAATGTGGCTCAATGGCAAGGTACTTCGCTTCGTTTTCCCCACTTTACGATCTCTTTGCTGAGATTCCATTTATCGAATTTAAGGATAGCCACCACAAAAGCTTAAACAAGGATTTAAATATCTGAGCTAGATTTTTATTAACTTTGAATTCAGTATGTTAAATGAACTTAGGACGCTCATTAATGGGATGAGTCCTGATGTTAAATCCAATTAGTATTTTTGCTTCATAATTTGTCTCCATTACTTAGATGGTGGCCATCAAAAATTTCAAAGGCAAAGTTTTTTTTTTTATGATTTGTATGAGTCTTTTCGGTTGGACTCATTGGCATTTTTGTTGTTGTTTGTTTCATGTTAGTGTAGGAGATCTCTCTTTCTGGAAGTAGATACCAAAATTGTTTGAGGGAAATTCGAGGTCGTGCTGGTGATGTTGAAGATAAGGAGAAGAGTATCAAGATACAGAAGAAAGATTGGGAGAAACTGTATCTACATATTGCTTCTCATAACAACTTCCCTACTGCTGCTGGCTTAGCATCTTCAGCAGCTGGATTTGCTTGTCTAGGTATTCTGGCCTTTCCTCTCTGTTTCCTCGTGGGATTTGATTAAATCTGAAACATGAAAAACTTTGTGATTTTTGAACTCTTTCTTTTCCGTTTGAAATTGAAGGAACCACATGGTAATTTACTTCCATTGACAAATATGAAAAATATGGATGCTTAAAGTTCATTTTAAGGTCAGACTAGATAGCGAATAACTGAAGATGTGATTGCCTTTTTGAATAAAGGAACTAAATTACACAGCTCATAGATTTTCCACTGTAATTTGTAGCTTGTCATTTTCCATAATGTATCTCCATATTAACTCTTTTTCATTCCCATGATCTTCAGAATGCTTGTTGTTTATGTTAAACTGCTCTTTTCCTACAGTTTTTTCTCTTGCGAAGTTGATGAATGTAGATGCAGACTCAAGCCATCTTTCTGCAATAGCCAGGTATAAATGTAGTGACTTCCTTGTACTGTCATTCATTTATATTCGGATGCTATCTTGATTTTGTTTTACATTGATCTTTAATTATGCCTCAGTTATCATAGTAAACGTTCTCCATGTTGTTTACTGTCAAATGATGCCTATTCTGACATTCTTCTAGAAATCTAGTCGTACTTGTATACACCATTTTATTTTCATTCTCTCATGTAGGCAAGGTTCAGGAAGTGCATGCCGCAGTTTATTTGGTGGATTTGTCAAGTGGACAATGGGAAGCAAAGAGGATGGAAGTGACAGCGTTGCAGTTCAACTTGCAGATGAGAAGCACTGGGATGATCTTGTTATCATCATTGCTGTGGTATGAGTCATATAAATCTTTCATGAAGTGACTTTCGGACTTGTTCGTAGAGTTATTCACATTCTCCTGTCCTCCAGATCATGCCGTTTACAAAATTTACTGTATGTTACAATTTCACTCGTCAGATAAATTTATATGAATAAGTACTTCGAGGACTCAGTGAAGAGTTGTTTTAAGTGAAATAATGACGGAGCAGATTATGGATTCAGACAGCCACACTCTTCTGCAGCATTATATCAGGAATAAGACAAGCTCGAATAATATAACCTGAACTCTGTGATAATCATTTCTTACATCGCCTGGATGAGCTTCTTTGTTAATATGGTTTTGTAACTGGTTTAAGCTTATGCAACACCCAGGTGAGTTCACGGCAGAAGGAAACGAGCAGCACCTCTGGAATGCGTGAAAGTGTTGAGACGAGTTTGCTTTTACAACACAGAGCAAAAGTACGTTCTCTTCTTGATATTTGATGAAAGTCTGTAATCTGTATTACCTGTTAAACTTCATGTTCAGTTTATCTTTTTCCTTTATCTGTAGGACGTTGTGCCAAAACGGATTCTGCAAATGGAGGAAGCTATAAAAACCCGAGATTTTGCATCTTTTACAAAGTTGAGCTGCGCAGACAGTAATCAGTTTCATGCTGTTTGTTTGGATACATCTCCACCCATATTTTACATGAATGACACCTCCCACAGGTATTTTTCTAATGTGACAACAATATGCTGCCTCTTTTTATTTAGCTATATCTTAAAAACAAGTTGTTAATTGCTTCCCCAGGATAATTAGCTTAGTTGAAAAGTGGAACCGTTCTGAAGGGACTCCACAGGTAAAGTCCTACCAAGCTGTCTCTTGCTCGACCTTTTGACCATCTGTTACTTCCACTATTTTGTACTGGAGTAGATTTATTTTGGAGTATTTTGCACCAGGATGTGAGACAGATCAAACCACATTTTCTGAAATCTCATTTGCAAAACTTTTTTTTGTGTGTTTTCAAGTGTATATAAACAACAACAAAACTCAAAATCTTAAATCTGGACAGGTTGCTTACACATTTGACGCTGGCCCAAATGCTGTACTGATTGCACGCAACAGAAAAGTAGCAGTTCAATTGCTCCAGGGTCTTCTCTACTATTTCCCTCCCAAGTCTGACACTGATATGAAGAGGTGAGAGATAGAACTGTTTGATTCATTTACAGGGGTATCATATGAGTTTCAAATATGACTAAAAAGGCTAATTCTTATAATTTTGGTTTTCGATGTTTACCAGTTATGTAGTGGGAGATAATTCGATTCTAAAGGAGGCAGGATTAGATGGAGCAAATAGTGTAGAGAGTCTACAACCCCCACCTGAAATTAAGGACAACATAGGATCTCAGGATCAAAAAGGGGAAGTCAGTTATTTTATCTGCACTAGACCTGGAAGAGGTCCCGTCGTGCTTCCTCACCAAACTCAGGCTCTTCTTGATCCGGTAACCGGCCTTCCCAAGTGAGTATTTTCTCTGCTTCAATCTAATGATATGATTAGCCACCATCCTTTAACTGCAAATTCAATAAAAAATATTTGTGGCAGAATAAGTGCAAGCTTTGTTGTTATCTACTGCTAGCTTTCATATGTCCAATAAAAAAAATTAATTGTTTTTGTTTTAACAGAGTTTTTTTTACCAGAGTATATATTTTTACTACACTGCAACATCTACCAAAAAATGCAAAAAACGAAAAGAAATTTATAGATAATACAGAAATACAGACATAGGGGTTGGGGAAGAATGTACAATATTTTCTTGTGTCTAGACAATGTTACATTTGAACCAAACAAAAATAAGAGAATGAGTTGAGTTTTAAGATGCTTGAGGTATAGGCAATAGCTCCTTTAAGACAGTTTCTGCCATCCCATCAGCATTTGGAAACAAATGACCAGCGCCTGGAATCTCATGATATTTTATCCAACTTAGTTTCTGGGCAATGATCCTTTGTAGTTGTATCGGTACGAGCCGATCATCATCCCCTTGCCACAAGTGAACCGATCCTTCACCTTTCGGGAACGGATTCTCGATCTTCATTGGATCGAAACTCCATTTCCCAAATCCGACAATCAAGTCGCGGTCTAATGATTCATGTGTCCCTTGTTGCGTTGTTTGGTTCTTGTAAGCCACCCTTGCTGCGAGTTTGGGCAGTAAAGTCATATCTTGAGGAGAGAATATGGTAGGACTTGATTGCAACACGGCTGATGTTTGGAAAAGCTTTTGATTGTTCCACCAATAGAGTAGCCCAGGTGTGTTATGAGTAACAAGCATAGCAAACCTTTCGGTTTTAGATTGCTTGTTCCATAGCTCCCAAGTTAAACTATCCGGGAAACTTGGCCACCATGAGTTGATTACAGGAGAAAGCAGTGTGGCTCCAGCGAGCCTGTGAGGGATGTATTTGAGAACACCCCAAACGGCTTGGCCTCCCATTGAGTATCCAACCACGTAAAACTTGGAACCAAGTTGTAATTGGTCAGCGAGTTGTTCAACGTCATGAGCTAAAGTCTTTTCATTGCGGCTAGAGTGAGGATCGCTCTCTCCATAACCAGGTCGATCATATGATACCACATAGATGCCGTTTTTCTCAAGGAAGCCCTAAGGAAACAAACAATGCGAATTACTCTATCTCGAATGTTTTCAATCGTCAATATTAAACAACTCAGTTCTTAAGCGGAAGATAAATAAGCAAGCGAGACGAGATGGAATCATTACAGGACGAACACGATTGGCGATAACAGCATCGCGCCTGAAGGTGGCGAATGCATGGATAAAGATGATCTTGAAGGTTGCATTTTGGCTACTAACTCCATGTTCTTGGTAGGCTAAGTGACGGCCATCGCTTAGCCGTATCCTCGGGGCGGTAATAGGCGGTCCACCGGGTGTTCCACATCTCTTAGAAGGTGGAGGTGTAAATGAAACAATAGCCCATGTCCCTAACGCAATCAACCCTATTATAACAGCTCCTCCCACTAACCCTGTTAAAATTCTCAAAATCAAGAATCAATTATCACATTTTGTTCGTATCTTTCACAAACTTGCTTTCATGTTAACTAATCAAAAACTCACATTTCTTCATGCTGAAAAAGTTTTGATAAAAGTTGGCTTGATAAAAAAAGAGATTAAAGAATGGCTGACTTCTTAAAATTAATACCAACTTATAATCAAATAAATTGGTATGTACAGGTTTAAAAGTGTTGATCTTGGATATATATAGAGTCTGTAAAACTTAAATCGACAGAATAAAACCTTCATTTCCATCTCACATAATGACAACGTGAATCAAGGTGGATACGTTGAAAGATTTTTTTTTTTTTTGAGGAGTTAATCCAGAAATAGGCGGTAGCAGCAAAAAAACATCAATTCCATTACAGCAACAATCATTCCCACAAACGTATTAACCACTTTTGTTTTAGAAAGAGCCAATGACAGTACAAGATTAATTAGTTAAACCCGTTTTCTCTAATTGTCGGGACCTCTTGTAAAAATGCAGAACATCTTACGTCCAAATATGAAATATTTTTAAATATATATATATGCAAATGAAAAAGTAGTTTTGTTTTGCTTTTTTTCTCTTATTAATTTTGTAAAAATAACACCATCTTATTAAAATTACTTTTAGTTTTTTTTTTAAATTTACCTTGCTTTCATCACGTTTGGGTGCAAAAATTCTTGGTCGTGTTCAAGTTTCGAGCAATGCCTATATATCGCTAGAAAGTAAAAACTATCTAAAAGTTTATATAATAGGAACTTGTGGAAAACTTTTGCAATTATGAAGTATCCATAAAGTATCTCTGCTATGTAAATGCAACTAAGCTTTAATAATGTTAGGCTAAGTTTCGATATACGTTACTTAAAAACTTTAGCACCACCTACATTTTTTTACCAAAGCTCGTCATTGTCTCTGGACGGATCAATCAAGAAGGGATATAACAGATGTATCTGGACGGATCAATCAAGAAGTAGAAAGTACCAATTTAATAGAGACTAGAGAGCAAAACCAGAATCACTTTTCAGAGTCAATCAAACATAAAAATTCCAAGTCAATTTTACACGCACAACAACCTCTCTCAAGTCTCAACAGTCAATTATTGTCAGACATATCACGAAACCTCGCAAGTGCTTTCTTATGGAGAAGAGTTCTGTAGGTATCACCAGGCTGAGCCTCAAACTCGGGATCAAGTTTCTTCTGGTGACTCCCAAGTCCTGCTCTCCTATCGACGCCTTGCGCTTGCACCGGCTCTTTCATTCCACTCCCGTCTCTCCCTAAACCCTGCACTTACCAACCAGCCATCAACACTCTCTTCTTCTCCACCAAAACCATACAACGTTAATGATGGAAAACAAATTAATGATTTTTATAAATTTACCGATCCTTCTTGCCAACCCATATTCCTCAACATTCTGTTTCCCACGTTACTTTCGTCTATTGCTTTCTCTTCTGTAATTACATCGAAACTACTGACTTCGGTCGTGGTAATCCCGCGTCCACCCACACCAGGAGGAAACGGTGTTGGATCCAATGCACCTTTCCTCAACCCCATAATATCCTCATCTTCATTCAAACACACACCATTTAACAAATATTTTATTATAATATAACTCTTCAAATCCAGTTCCATTCCTATAGAAAAACTACTCAAGAGTGAGAGAAGTCAAGGACACTTACTTGAATCAATAACATCATTTCCGCTGGAAGCTGACGAACCGTATAAGTTTCTTCTTTCTGCAGCACGGTCCCGGTATGATGTCTGAGGCTGTTCTCTGTGACTAGGCACTGCAGTGGGCGTTTCAGAGAACCTTCTTCTGCCACTCCCAGAAACCGAAACCGGAACCGCAGGCGAAGGAGCAGAAGGCAAAACTGGAGGGACTTGTACATTAGCTGAAGAAGAAGCTCCTCCTGAAGAACCTCTCATCACCCCCATCAAAGGTGCTCCTGCTGTACTGCTACTCGAGCTTTCTGTAGTGGGAGTTGTTGTCAGTGCAGCAACTCCACGATTGGAGGTAGTTCTCTCCTTTGCAATCATTGTATCAGATTTCAGCTTGCCCTTGGATTGTACAGCGGAGAAAGACGGCCTTGCTTCCAGAACTATAGGGGGTTTGTCACCACCAAGTGAGGGACGTTGTGATTGTGTTTCATTCGTCCGCTGCTTCCACATTGTTAAAACATTACTCATTTTCTTCTTGCTAGCCAGTATGCTACTCTTTGATGCAAGTTTTATCTCCTTCACTCTTTCTTTTTCTCTCTTCTCTGATGCAATTGCTGCTGCTGCAGCCGCCTGAACTGCATCTGGTAAGGAGATTGCCTTTTCTACAATGGGGGTAGTAGCCGCAGAGATAATAATTTTTTGTTGACTGGATTTCTCTGTCTTGGCAGACTCTGGTTGTTTTTCAGTTAATTTACTCTCATTGTTCTGATCAGGACAAGGAACATATTGTTGCGTTTGAGGGTCATACGAGTACCAAAGCCCACTACTGCTGTCATAATAAAGACCTGCATATTTAGAAGCATATGGTTACTAATAATATACGACCCTCTTATTACACTAGCGAAACCAAGTTTTCTACCACTACCACACACACCAAGTCTAGATGATGTTGATTACCAAAAAACATTAAAACAGTTCGTCACTAAGCTCTATCAGAACCGGAGTTTCAAGGCACATAGATAAGAAGGCCTAACTCTGCAATATTTAAAAGTCGAAAAAGTGACAAACATCCATTGGAATTCCTACCGAAACCATAATCAACTATATCAGATAATACTTGCTTCATCCCGGCAGCCATGCTTTAAAGTCTACTTAAGACAAAAAGTGTGTAACTCCAAGTTACTGTTTCAGTGCATTCAAAGTTAAAGACCTACATGATATCCTGTAACCTTATGTCACACAATAGCCAAAACAGCAACCCTGTTTTATTTTATGTGAAGACTTATTTGCAAAGGAACTATCTTGTAAAAGAATACCCCCAACAGATATAGACATATAAGCAAGTGCAAACCTGAATTCCCATCGTAGTAATATCCAGAAGCGGCATCATAGTAGTAACCAGATGCTTCATCCCACACATAGCCGGATTGTGGAGCAGAAGCCTCTTTTTGGGCTTCCATTTCCCCAATGCCCTGGGCCTGCCCTCCAGTTTGTTTCCCATCAGGATTGTATTCCTTTGGAGCCCATCCAACACCGTCATACTAATAAAGACAATAAGGAATGATCATACACATAGAGTAGAAGAATCAAAAGCATGACAATCTACCAAAAAGCTAAACTCAGCCTCATCAGAAATATATTTATGTCCAAACAATTTATTAACATTCAGGCAGAAATTATGCTTTTCCTTTGGCTGATAAAATATAATTGCATCTTCTGGTACACTGAGAGACAAACTCCAGGGAAAACTACAAGTCCGGAATACCTACGGATGAACGGCACACTGGCACAAGCTAAGAATAATTATGTCAATGCACAGAATTGACATTCCAACAGAAGGCTCTGATTTTCCTTACGGTCAAAATCTATGACCAACAAACTAAAAGTACCACAATGAGAATCTCTAGAGACGTATAAGCCAACTGACACACATAACAAGAGATTGTGTATGGGAGAGCAGAGCACCCCACGTGACTGATGAAGCGTTTACCATTCAACAACTGTACACTCTGCCTTGTTCAGGCAAAGTTATAATGCTTGTAGATGGAAGTGTCTTTAAACACTATCAAAGTCAGTCTAATTTGGCAGTTTAGATTATTGCTGTACTTCTCATTACCATCGGACTGCTCTCATTCCCTATTCCATCAGACTGTGCAGGCAAGGAACATTACTATATACAAACTTGGTTGGCTATGTTTCATTACATTACCATTACGTTAGAAGATCAAATTTAACTAGAGCGGAATGAGTGACCAACCAATACAAACGAGGGAAACTGAATGAAAACAATCTTCAAGTACCTGTTGTGAAAATGCTGCTGCTTCAATTGCGGCAGCAGCGAGGTTGCTGGAGTGAGAGGATGCAGATATACCAGTTCCAGAACCATGAACGCTCTTTGCATATGCAACTCTCAGGATTTTACCATTCTTTTCAAGAATTGTTCCGTTTGTTGCTTCAAGTGCCTTGGTAGCATCCTCAACCTACACAAACATAATCATATCTTTCTGGTTCAAGTCCATAGGTGAATTCAAAAATAGTCAAATACCTACATAAACTGGGGATGATAAATATTTGAGTATATTAAAGCAGTTATGCTACAAAATCTGGTCACAGTTTAGATATTAAACTGGTGCAAGAATCTATGACCACGAAAATAATCTACTAGAGAAGGTTCAAAGGTCCATGCAAAGAAATGGTTGTCGATTACAAAAATAGAACGACAAAAGAAACTATTGAGCGTGCCTATCTCCAAAAATTCCAAAAATTACCCACAGAACTAGCAGATTATAATTACTATATAGTCTGTTCCTGACGCTTAGACAAATAAAGAAAAACAAAATCACTCTTCAAACTCAAACAGAAACAGGTGCTACTAATCATCTAGACTGGGTTGCTAACTTCTATACCACCTGATAACTCCCTGACCAAAAGGTATACTTGAAATTATATTCATCAGCAAAGCAAAAGGGGAGAAGAAGAGAGCATTTGAGGAGCAAAACACCGGAGCTAGTAAGAGCAACCGACTTAGCGACACCTTACCGAAACGAAATGCACAAATGCAAATCCTCGTGAAATATGAGTAAATTTGTCTCTCACAAGACGAAGATCCTACACAATGATGGAAAGAGAAACACCAGGTCAACTGACGTAAAAAGTACATATCCTATTAAACATGAATGCGATGGGTTTTTGTCTACCTTGATAGGAGCATGTTTGGAAAATTCATACCGAATCATTTCCTCATCAGCATCTTCGTCTAACCCGCGTACAACTAAGACATGAGTTGGACCTGGGAAAGAAGATAAAAACTTCTTTTCTTAGGCATAAATGGCATGTACAGAAGTGCAAAAACTATAACATTAACACTTTCGACAGTTTTCTGACCCAACAAGGAGAACATCTTAAAGAAAATGCTGATAACCTGACTCTGAACTTCGTTTTCCTGCGGTCGAGTTTGATACATCAGCTGAAGGAGAATCCTTGGTCTTCGGTTCATTACACTGCATAAAAAGGAGATCGTGGAGATTTATGTGATGCCCAAATATTGTTTCTGCCATATTATAACTGCACCAAAGATTTTTTAATGTTCTACCATTGATAAAGACACAGACTGCTGCTTGACAAAGAACTGATTTATGAAAGTCAGTAAAGATCAGTTCAACGGAGTTATATAAGTTCTCGTTTTCACTTTTGATTTATGAAAGCTTTAGGTACTGCCCACGAAACTAAATGCAAACAAAGATATTCTTCGCAGATGTATGCACATCACCGTGTCCATGTAAAGATGACATGTTCGTATACCATTATTACTGACATATGTATGTCACCCTAGTCCCAAACATTAAGTGACAATTCAGAATACATGTTTGTCACCAAAAGGAACTGAAAACAGTATTTTAGGGGCGCAAAACAGATTTTATCCTGAGGGTTTTATCAGTTCTATCTTTGGTGGTATTGCCATCACCAACTCATGACAACCACAAGGAGCAGTTCTATTCCTGAAATGAAATATATGTAACATCTGCAGTTTGCAGATGGGTTTATACTCCAGCACTCGCCATGAAATTAACAGAACTTTCCTCCCAATAATGCACCAACCTGAAAACAAGAGGTTCGCCGTGCAAAATTGATACAGCCACAGATTGTACACATCCAATCTGTGGGAACTATCATGTTTCTATTTCCACCGTAACTGCGCCTAGAAGAATTTTCCGGCCTACGGGGCACACCAGCCCTAGGTTTGCTGCTCATCACAAACCAATTCAGTAAAGAAATGCTATACGACTAACCGAGAGTGTGATATTAAAAAGATCAAGGAATTTTTATTTGAATGCAATGAATCAATTGTTCCGCCACAAATTCCAGATATAATATCGAAATCAAAAGTCAAATAATAATAAAAAGACCTGTAATTGATAGTTAGCTTCCTTCCATCCACAACTATACCATCATGCTCAATTCTGTCCATCATGATGCGTGCGGCATCCTGCACAAACAAACATACTTAATTTCACTCACTGGGTTAAACAGAACACAAGAAAGGGCCACAAGGGACTAACAACTTAGTTAAAAGTAATTACCACCGTGGGGAAATCAATAAATGCAAATCCACGAGAAATCCCAGAATTTTGCTCCCGAATCACACGGACATCATGCAGAGGACCCCATTCAGCCTAGTCATGCATAAGGGAACAACGAACTCATGCAAGAAAATTGTTCAAACCCTGAGGATATACATACACGGAAAATGAACAAGAGATTACCAGAAGCTGGTATAGATCTTCTTCTGTTGATTTCGTTGAGAGACCCTTCACAACAACAGTGGCGGATGGGGTCTAGCAAAAACCATAAAAATATAGGGAAGAATTTTTTAAATGTCTTCGCAACAAAATAATGTAAACCAGGGATGGGAGAATATTATATACAGCAGAAGAATGATCCTGGTCATGTCTATCTTCATACTCTCTTCGTCTCTCACTTTCATGCCAGTGGTCTCCCTCGTAGCTATCTTCCCGGTAACTTCGCCCATGGCTCCAACCTCTAGGAGATCTTGATCTAGAGAACCCATCTCGTCCAGCGGATCCAGATCGAGATTTCTCATATCTCCTATGTGGACTCACATCTCTTTCACGGCTGAAACATCTTTTGTCCCATTCTCTATCTCGTGAGTCCAACTCTCTATCACGTGAGTCCCATTCTCTATCCTGCGACTCCCGGCTCTTTCGATTGCCATCTCTCACACTGCCCCTTTCATAATCAGAATCATAACTCCGGCGAGCATAATCATAATCTTTCTCCCGGCTATCATCTCTGTTATGATGATAGTTTCTAGATCTATAGTTATAATCACTGCCAGAATAATCATCACGAACATCATATCGTGAGGACCTTTCGTGTCCCTGATCACGGTAGTATCCATTACGACTCCCAACTTCAATGTCATGATAATAATCAGCAGCATAGTTTGTATCGGTGTAAGGCTTTTCTTCCCTACGAAGTTCACGAGGATAATTTTCCTCATAGTTTCGCCTTCTGGATTGAGGCGGAGGACCCAGAGTATCATGTCCAGGTGGATAATTGTAGACATCATCCCGCAACAACCTTTCCTTGGGATATCCCTCATCATATGATACGCCAAACCTGTAAGAGAAATGTCGAATAGGAGATAAAGAAAAGACAAAAGAAAATGAACTATCATAACTACGTAGATACAAGTATCCAAACCAACTAAAGTACATAAAAAGCAAATAAGAGATAGTAGTTAACATTCATATACGTGGTTGATTCACCCATGATAACTAAAAAACAATCAAGCAGACAGTTCAACTACCACTCACCGATTATTTGGATCATGCTGAGTACCATAACCCCCCGGAGCCTGTGAATTGAAGAGAATAAGCTATGTCAGCAACAAACATCATGACTGATACTACGTTAGCCAAATCCCATCCACATCCTCATTTTCCACGTCTCTCACTCCATGTATGAGGGGCCGTAAAAAATTGACATTATCCCTAAAAATTTCTTGTTTACCATCCCATATATGTAAGGAGAAAACCACAATTACACTGGTATTATCCCATTCTTGCTGACGACCAAATCGACCAGGATCCATTTCCGGCCAGTGCACCGAGCAAAACTTTGATGGTGGGAGAATATAATCAAAACTTAATGTTCAAAGCCCTTTCCTGAAATTCGTGCATAAACAGACATGTATCCATTAATGCATATATAATCAAGAATTGCCAAGACCGATCATAATCCCCTTTCGAAAATTGGAAGCCTCAAACAAAAGAACTCTTCTAAAGTGAAAGGCACCTTTCAGAATTTTCATAAAATGAGAGTCAGGGGCACATTATCAGTGAAGAAACTAAAGGATCCACAAAACAGATTGCTACAATAGTTCCATGGCAAAATTGAGACTCACAAGGTCGTCAGAAACATGCATATCTACACCAGACGGCAAATTAAGGTAAAGTGTCCTTTTTGGAGTTAGCTAGAGATTCTCCTTAAGTCGAAAAACATGCATTGGCTAGGAAGTAACGAAGGCACGATAAGAATGCATACAACAACACAGATCATTAGCAATTTTATGCCTTAATCTTCATCACGCATACTCATTGAAAACTCATTGAATGATAGGGCAGTGGGACAACAATCATTGAATGATGTAAATTCCATGTTACTGAATCTTAATTGCACAGTGACATACAGAAAAATTGAACAGCTCACATCCATGAAAAAATTGAAAAATCCTCTGATATATACAACTGAAATAGGTAAAAATGAGAATACCCCGCTCAAGTCTTAACCACGGTGAACTGAAAGCAGCACGACGACGCCAGAGCAAAGACACCAGTGAATGAAAGATGACGATGAGCTCTGATAACAGCGGAAAAAAGACTTCGAATCAGAAATTTATAGAGAGATAGCGTAAATCAGGGAGCCGAGAACCAGAGGAGAGAAGACAAGCCTTAAACCGGTGATAAATCAGATACGCAGCGACGAGAGAAGAGATCAATCGCAACTGTCCGTATAAAACGTAATGGTTTCAACCACAGAAGAAAACAGAAGACCCAAAAAGCAATCGATCAATTTGTAGAAGAAAGACGAATTCGAGCTAGGACTTTGCCAAATCAAACTCAATCAGATTAGGGTTTCGTCGTTGTTGAAGAATGAAAACGAGATGAAAAAGGCGACCATACAAACAAATGAGTATTCTTTTATACGAATCCAAAACATCTTTTTTTTTCTCAAGGCGTTTAAAAAAGATAAAGAAGTTATGTTAAACGAGTTTTCACGTTTGCTATGAGACATTTTGACAAGAAAGTATTGGTAAATTGACATAAAGAAGCAACTGGCCCAATAACCAAAAAGTGTGAATCCGAAATTAGCAAAGTTACTGTAACATCTTTCTTTACATGCTTATTCCAACAACATAAAGTTCAACCCTTTTTGAATCATGTATGTGTTTTTTGTCACAACCAACTTCGTCTGATCCTCCAAGATTCAACTTCTATGTATATTCCACCAAATCAGGCAGCAATACAGAATGCAAGTGGAACGAACAAATGACATAAGAATCCTCTCTTTTGAATACATAAACAAAAAGTAAGCCCCAGGTAAAATCTATTTATGGGCATTGTTTGTGTGAAAAAAAAGAGAGAAAACCAAAAATCTAAGAACGAGGAGTCCAAGCTGAAGCAGTGAGTAACGAGAGATCTTTCCATCCAAGCTTAAGCGTACCATTATCATCAACCAAAGTATAACCATCTGAAGGAAACATTCCCAATAGAAGCGTGGCTTGCGTCGCTGCGTTTCCAGCCAAAGATATCCCTTTGAATCCACATTGCTGCATTTTCTCCCTCCAGCTTTCAAACTTCACTTCACCGCTCCTCGACGGTCCTCCAACCGCCAATACATTCCTTATCTCCTTCGACAGTAGCTGTTGCTCCACGACATGCCTCTCTTCGCTCTCTTCACCGTAGCTCGCTCCTAACGAATCAAACAGTGCCGAGTAGTAATGTATTGCTTCCACAAATCTTCCTAAGAAGGAACCAGCATGGCTCAGGTCTTGTTCCACTACTGTCACCACTTTAGGAGCTAATCTGTTCATTCCCAATTATTAACCCAAAAAAGCTACTTTTTTAAACATCTCTCTCTCTTTAAAACTCTAAACAATTAGTATAGTTAAAGAATGATAAAAGGTAGTGTTTATCTACCTTTGGAGTAACCAGAGAGTGTGTGTATCAGAGCCAGTAACATCATAAAGAGAATGTTGAAGCCAGTGAACAGCGACAGCTTCTCTTTTCCTCACATTGAGTCTCTCGGCGTCCAAGTTTCCAACTTTCTCAGCTAGAGGGCAGAATTCGAAAGGTAGACCAAGCTTATCCGCGAAATCCGAAAGACGTTTCCCGGTTGCCTGAAGAGCTTCCATGGAGGTACCAAGTCCCGTGAGACGCACGTGAGGAGGTCCTCCAGGTCTAGAAGCCAAAATGTGGAATAAACCAGGCCATTGAAGTCCCTGCATGATGTCCAGGTCGATGATGTGTACACTGTCTTCTTTCTCAAACGCTTCTTGTATGGCTTGGTTAGCTGTAAAGTGTGAGAATTTCACTAAAGGGCTTATCCCATTAAACACTTGAAACGCAGAGACCATCTTCAAGCTGTGCGTTTGTGGCATCCACCGTGAAGGCAACGCCGCGTAAATCCCGAGGCACGAATTGAGTAATCTCGCTGACATAGCTTCCGAGAAGTAAGCAGCGACTCTCTGCGCAGATGTTCCGTAAGGAGTGGAGAGCTGAGAGATCTCGAGAAGAAGCTTGTTTGCTTCTTCGAGATTATCCGCAGAGACTGCTTCAGCACACTGTAGCAGCAATGTGAGAAGATGCAAACCTTCTTCGTCTTGCTTCTGTCTCTTAATCTCTTCTTTTCTCTCTCTTAGCGCCTCCGCCGTGTTTGCTACGGTGGTCTCCGTGTTAGTCACCGTCTCAGGCGGTGGTGCATCGTTTGAAGAATTTTCTCTTTCTTGCTGCTGAATCGGAGGGGGAGGAGGCTTAGGCTGTTGTTGTTGCTGTTGTTGTTGTGTCTGTTGTTGTTGTTGCGTTACAGGAGGAGAAGGATTGTTGGAGATCTGATGATAGAGAGGTTGAGTGATGGAGTCAAAAGGTTGAGGAGGAGAAGGGTCGGAGGAGGAAGAAGGGTCGAGAAGCATGAGAGATCGGAGTCTGTATTCGAGAAGAGCGCCGAGATTTGGGTTACAAGGGAAGATGATATCTCTAACGTTTTGGATAAGCTGAGGGATTGAGACAGAAGTTGAGGAGTGTATCAAGTCTCTGATAATGGCGTCGACCCACACTGTAGGTGAAGAAGAAGAAGAAGACGAAGAGTCTTGTTCCATTGGTTGTACAGACATCGCCGACCGGTGGTCGGAAGGAAAAACCGGAAGACCGGAGAAGCCACATACAGAGAGCGGTGGCGTTGGCTGAGTAGTTGAGTCGGTCGCCGCCGTAATAGGTGGTGGAGAAGTCATGATGTAGTTGGAGTCAAGAAGGTGAGAGACACGGCGAGGAGGAGGACGATGGTTGTTGTAGTCAGGGTTGTTTAAGGAAGAAGATGAAGACATCTCAGAAGCTAATCGCTTTCTCACCATAACTGAAGAAGGAGGTGGAGGAGGAGAAGTACGGTTGCTGCTGGTACTACCGGAAGAAGTTGTTCTAATGGGACTATGAGACTGACCACCGTTGAAATCGCCGGATTCCGCCATGGAGATTGAAGGGTTCGTCGTGAGATTGCATGGTTATAAATAGAGGAATCCAAAAATCCAAACAGAAAAGGATGTTTTGCAGCAAAGTAACCTCTCTCTCTCTATCTATGGGGATTCTTAATTTAACTTTGATCTTCTTTCTTCTTCACAATCTCCAATGATAAAAAAAAAAAAGCAAATTTAAGAACAAAGGTGTGTTATTTGGAAGGGAGTGTGTTGGAGAAGGATGATTCCCAAAGAAAGGAGACTGAGAAAGAGCCTGGCCGTATCTAGCTCGTCTTCCTCCTCTCGAATTATTGTGAATGTCGCTTCATACATTTAATGACTCTTTCTACCTCTATTCGTATTAACTCTTCTCTCTTTCTCTGGTTTTTAGTATTAATTAATTTTTTGGGTTTTTAAAAAAAGAATATAAATGGGAAGAGATTAGGTGGGAGATCGGAGATGTTCGTCGTTGTGTGTTTGACATCTTCCTTTTGCCGATCCATCTTGTTTCTTCCTCCACCTCTCCTTGTCTTAAAATAACAACAACAAGATAAAATCTTTTTTTGGTATCTAATAATTATCGACAAAATGACTATATATTTTGAATTTTAGATTGATTTTTCAGTGTTCGACCCTCTCGTTGGGTCAAAATACAGACCGCGAAATTAGATTGCACACACCACAAAGAGATGGTTAGTTCTAAACCGGACTATAGTGTGGCTTTTTGTGAGCTAAACGAGAACGGTAAAGTGGATAGAAAATTTAAGATTGTAAAGTGATAACCCCTTTTATAATTTCTTGGACGAATCAAAATGATTTAAAAAGGGCTTTAAGGTTGAACAAAAAGAAGGTAGAGAGTCAAATGCTTCGAAATCTAGTAACAATTCACTTATATAAATTTGTAATTGTATTCAACATGTATAAAATAAAACTGTTTTGTATAATAAGTTTATGAATGGATACAGATGAGATATTTTAAAATTTTAAGATATTTGAATCTAAATATATTGAATCTTGTCAGATAATGGATTTGGGGTATTTTGTCCATTCTGGTAAGTTTATTGTTTGTGTCACATTGTTTATATCATATGGTTTTTGTTTGCTCCTCTATGTTGGATGATTGTAACATTTAGTTCTATTGGTATATACTATTTACCTTGGTAAAAAAAAGAAAAATTTTAGGTAAATTTGTAAATTAGAGATTTGATATGGATTTAGACTGAATTACTAGTCATGTAAACTTTATATGAGAAATGGATTGCATGATCTAGATGCTTAAGTGGATAAAACATGTTCGTCAAATCTGTTTCCGATAACCAAATGCTTTGTTCATACTACTAAATTCAAATGCGAAATATTTGGTAAATTAATAATTAGCGTGGTTTAATACTAGGTCGAATCCACATTTGATAAATATACACAAATAAGCCAAGGGTTATTCTTGAAATTCGGATAATGTAAATGTTATTTTTCGAATTTTAAATTTTGATATAAATGATATGGTTACTATCACTTTTATTTATTTGAGATGACACATTGTATTATATTTTTTAGAAACTGAACATCATTTCACTAATATTCAAAACACTTTTTAAGGCCAAACGGAAAAAAGAAAAAGAAAAAGGGATACTAATTTGGTCCCCATTTTGAGATGGTATTTGAAAAGCCAACTTGCTCGTGTTGTAGTAAAAATGAGCCTCAGTTTAAAGAAGGGAAAAAAAAAAAAAGAAGAAAGAAGAAGGCAAGCCTTTTTCTAAAATATGGACGGACCACGGCATGTACATGTGAGAGGAATTGGACAAGACGTAGTAAGCTAAAACAGTAAATACAAAGGCGAAAGTAAGTAAAGAGAGAGAGAGATAAAGAGATGCACATGTTTTGAAGAGTCCATTACACCAACTGTCAAACCCACCCAGTTCCCCATAAAATCTGAAACTAGTGTTTGACATTTTGCTTTCATCTCCATCTTCATCTTTACCCTTTTCTCCTTTTTTTAACAATTTTATTTTCTCTAAAAAACAATTATTATTATTATTATTTAACTATTACCAAGTTTTGGACCTGTTTGACTGACAGATTCTAGACTTTTGTACGTCAAAACACTAGCCCCCATGGCCTTATAATAATAGCATGGCTTGGGAAATCGCAGTGAACCCTAGATTATAACCATCCACACTTTTTACCATCTTTTTTTTTCCCTTTTCACTTCAAATTATATTTTATTAATTTCTTCACAACACAAACACACGGCTCAATATCAAAGTTCTCAGCGTAAAAAGCTGAGTGTCCTTTCTCCAATTTCATATTCAAAAAAGACTTTATTATCCTTCGAGATTATTTGGTTGCTCTGTATGCATACATTTTTTAATAATGGTTAATTGAGAAACTTAAGCAAATTCAAATATTTAATACAAATTATTTTACTAATTAATAAGGAGACGAATCTCCGCCTCGACCTTGGGGTTGAGTTTTGTCCAAACTCGATTTAGAAAAACGAAAAAGCCCATTACACTATATTAATCGGCTATTGAAATGTTGACTTATTCTAACATTAGTACAGTACATAGCCCAACAAAGTTCTAATCTAGTTTGACAAATGGAAGTCTCTCACACGTTGGCAAAAACGATTGTGGCCCATGAGAAGTTGCAATATTGTTTGAGCGATACCGTTTTCTTGGGCCCATTAAGGCCCATTCGAAAGGTTTTAGATAAAAACAGTCCTCTTCCTCTATCCCTTATCCTTTCCTCTAATCTTTCGCTTTGTTGCAGAGAACCACACTGTAATGGCAATTCCAATGGCAATGGCCACACCTACAGATTCCGTGAGCAGAGTTTGGAGCATGTCGTCTCTCAAATCAGCTCTTCCTTCCGTCGCAATTTGCCGGTTACCTTCTTCGTCTTCTCGCCGTCCGGTCACTCTTCGATTCCCCGTCTCTTCTCCTTCACCGCTTCTTCTCCCATCTTTCTCCGGTCTCTCTCCGGTTAATCCTCTCATCTCAATCGGACTTCCAGGTAATTTCCCCTTTTTAACAGATACAAAACCGCTTCAATTTTTTTGGCTCCGTTAGAATCTCTCGAACAATCATAAGGGTTTTCGAATCGCAGATTGGCAAAGCTTCGAGAATGGTTTCAAAATCATTGATGGTGGTGGTCGTGTGTACGCCATGAGACACGGGAGAAGAGTCCCGAAGCTCAACAGACCACCAGACCAGCGGAAAGCTCTTCTGCGTGGACTCACGACGCAGCTGTTGAAGCATGGCCGGATCAAGACGACCCGAGCGAGAGCCAGTGCGATGAGGAAGTTTGTGGATAAGATGATTACTCTCGCTAAGGATGGTTCGCTGCACAAGCGAAGGCAAGCTCTGGGATTCATCTACGAGAAGCAGATCGTTCACGCCTTGTTCGCTGAGGTTCCGGATAGATACGGCGAGAGAAACGGAGGTTACACGAGGATCATCAGAACCCTTCCAAGGCGAGGTGATAATGCTCCCATGGCGTACATTGAGCTTGTCTAAAAGGTTATTCCTTTAATTGCACAATTGCTAGACTTGGGCTTTGTAATCTCGAACCAGTTGTTTATGCAGATATGAGATCATTTGTTTTTGTTTATTGAGCTTCAAAATTGACAAGACTTGGTAAATGTACTTTCTTTCTCATGGTATAATTTAGAGTTTGAAAGGATGCTCTAGAATTCATCATGTCTTACGTTTTTGGTTTGTTCTTTACTTCTTTGTTATAAGTTTGCGAGTGAGAAGTAAAGCAAAATCAGTTCTAAATCTAACATATAGACTTCAAAATTTTCAATCAAGATTCAAAAAAATGTAAGTGGAGTTGAAAGAAGGATAGAGAGTAGGAAAGCAAGGGACAACAATGAAGAAAAATACAGTCTTTACAGGAAGACAAGGACACTTCACAGAGTAATGCTCATTTGACATTCTTGATTCTGCACTTTCATGAAGTCGATGGTGACCTTACAAATCGATATACCAGCTTGAGTGTTTCTTGAAAATTCTCTGGAGCTTAAGACGACAGAGGAGAATCGATGAACCTTTTGCCGGGAAAGTACCCGCAGGAACTAATGTCTCCCTTGTCTCATGTTTGAAACTCACAGAGTTGCGATTCTTCACAAGAACATGAAGACTGTTTGTGAAATCGAGCTGAACATCAAATGGTAAAATTATACGCGAGACCACGCCTTGTTCGGTTGCCGATTGGATCCGAATGATCGGTTATTATTTGGCTTTGTAAACCCGTGAATGCCAAGATTAAGGCACTGATAAAGATAAAGACGACAACGGTGACGATACCAGAAACTATGCAGCAAAAGCACCGTTTGTGTTTACGCTTAAGCTTGGTCATGACAAATTATAAGTGATGAGCTTTTTGTATAGTTGCAGAGCTTGAAAGCCACTTAAATTATGGATTATAGATTTATGTAAAGAAGAAGTGCTTTAAATGCTATTTTAACTGCCAACTAACTCCTTACAATCTACCTCCATTTATATGACAGTAACTAGAATCCGATTTTATTTTCTTTTGACTTTTTCTTATATGAAGAAATTGAAAAAAATAGCCATCTGTTACGTTGACACGTTGATTTGTATTGACTAATTGTGTTAACTGCTTTTTGCTGAATCAATTTGAGATCTGAACAGATTTGAAAATGAAAAGAAAAAAAAAGCAATGCCTTTTGATTTTATTTGTTCTAATAATACATACACAGAGATAAACGATTTAAACAACAAAACCATCAAAGAGAAGAAAACAAGTGTAGTAGATCTATAAATTAAGCTTCAGATTATGATCACAGCTTAGTTGAATACTTACAGTGTTGACTCGTAACGTTGCGATTCGAAACAGAGAGAATGATATCGCAGGAAGAAGACGATTGGACTTTAAACTTAAAGATGTTGAGAACGCTTACTTTCCCGGCGACTTTAACGAACGTGTTGACCGGGATAGAGCCAGACATGACGTCATTGAAAAGCTGCGAGTCGGTGAGTAACCGATCCGCCATTAGCGTCAGCGTTACGTTCATAGGAAGCGTTTTCTGCGGTCCGACTCGGCTCGCCGGAAGTGGGGCTTCGCCGATCAACTGTCCTCCGTAATTAAGCAGTGCCGACGTCGAACCGAAGCTGAATCCGACGCGGTTAGGGTTTTTCAAGGAGAGATCGATGTGGAGCGTTAGATTAAGGATGACTCTGAGATTCAGAGCGTCAACGGAAGCTCGAAGCCGATCCACGGAGACGGAATCGACGGTGGTGATTGGGCGTTTGGGTTTGAAAAGAGTAAGGCCTAAGACGAGAAGAACTATAAAGACGAGGAGGATGATGAGGAGAGTGACGCAGATACAGATTTTGCGGTTGCGTTTCCTTCCTTTTCTAACGCCGCCGCTGCCGCCGTTAGCAGACTGCGTTTCCATGGAAGCGTTTGACTTGGACGCTTCTGCTGCTAACATGTGTACTGCTGGCTTCTCCTTTTTATCATCCGATTTCATTGAAACGCTGCTCATACTCTTTCTCTCTTAACCATTCTTCTCTGTTACGCTTTCTACTTCTCTTCGCTGTTGTTTTTTTTTTTTCTTTCTTTCTTTTTTCGTCTCTCCAAATAGAGACTATGTACACGGATTTATAACTAATCTTTACGACGTTAGTCAAATAACACTTTTTTTTCTATCATATTTGAATAAAACGATTTTTTTTGTTTTCTACATTAAAATATTTCTACATGCGACACGGCTTTTATATATTTATCATTTGTTTTACTAAATAAATTGGTCTAAAGACGAAGTAAATTTTCTAGAAATCTCAATTGATAGTTATAAAACTAATCATTAATATAATTGGAATGTAGATAATAGGGGATGGTCGGTATGTATAAGACGAAATAAATGTGGTCAATGCAAGTATACAGTATTGGTTATAGGTTGAGCAGCGTTAAGATCCATTGTATTAATTTAATTACTTGAGAAAACGTGTATCATTTTTATTTTTTATTTTTAAAGAGATGCATTAATTGAGTTATTACAACTGTTATAAACAGTGTGGAAGAATTGGAGATGATAAAATAATAAAGTGAGGTCGAAGGTAGGAATCACATGGCTTTGTTTGAGATCCGTCGCTTTTGCTAATTTCGTGTTGTGTAATTTTTACTTACTTCAATGAATAAAATCGACTGTCTTTGTCTGGGCCCATTTCTTTATTTATATGGGACGACTTTTGGGTTTTGGCCCGTTAATTGAATCTTCTCCGCTAGTACAATGTTTGATCAAGCCTCTCCAGTTGAGTTTAATATATAAAATTATTTAACAACAAAAAGATCACTTAGTTTGAAAAGAATAGTTTATGAATTTTCCTTAAAAAGTTATGAAATTCTAAAATGTTATTTTTCACAATTTATTAAAAAAAAATTTGAATACCAAGAATAATTGTTTGCCAATATGTAACGGAAAGTAGCATAAATAGTCTCGTTCAACATTTTTAAAAGAAAGAAATTTTGTTTATTAGACGACGAAATAGACAACTAGAGATTATTAATTTACTAATTTTCATTGGGAAAATATTTTCCGAGTCGAAAGAGTAAATTAACGATCGTCTTTATAAAGTTGTATTGAGATACAATAGCCCCTATAAGCTATTCAAGTTCAAACATCAAACTGTCTAATATCAATACGCTTCGTTTTGAATAATTAAAATCCTTTTTTTGTGCCATCGATGTGTGCTATTTTATTATTCGGATTGGTTCCGCTGGTTCGTACTCGAAATTGGGATCTTGAAGGAAAGAAGAGCGTTTGAGATATTGAATCAAGCCATTCCAATCTGAATCTGCGAAACTCTTACGTCACTGGGTATGTAGTAGCCGTCACTTCTCGTCTTCCTCTGGAGATTTCGACTCTCGCCTTCATTCTTCTTCTCCCCTTAGGGTTCCCTATAAACTTCGCCGCCTCTTCCGTCTTCTTCCTCATCGCTAGGGTTTCCAAGAAATCGAAAACCTTCTCTAAATATTGAGGAAGAAGGAAGTTAGATGGATGGAAGAAGGATAACAGCTAGCCCTAGACCTTGCAGTGGAAGAAGAGTTGTGGCTAAAAAGAGGTCTCGACCTGATGGGTTCGTCAACAGCGTTAAAAAGCTTCAACGAAGAGAAATCTCATCTCGTAAGGATCGAGCTTTCTCCATTAGCACCGCCCAGGAGAGATTCCGCAACATGCGCCTCGTGGTAAGTCTTCTGCTTTTTCAGTCTTTTTAGTTGCTTCAATTTTTGTGATTTATAAAATAATCTCTCTGTCAAACCCTAGAAATTGATTTCTGTGGCTGTTTATTATTTTCTCAAATTTTCTTATACTGCATATGTTTACAAATTACTGAACTTGATTCAGTACTAAATTAAGCTCTTCTTGACTTTGCTTTTCAGGAGCAATATGATACTCACGACCCCAAGGGACATTGCTTAGTTGCATTACCGTTTTTGATGAAAAGAACTAAAGTTATTGAGATAGTTGCTGCAAGGGACATTGTCTTTGCGCTTGCTCATTCGGGTGTCTGCGCAGCTTTCAGTAGAGGTACTTTGCGATAACTTGACTGCTTAAATCTTTCAGCTTTGTCTCGCTTTGACTTAGACGCATTATATTCTGGACTCTTAATTTAATTGCAGAGACGAACAGAAGAATATGCTTTCTAAATGTAAGTCCAGATGAAGTCATTCGGAGCTTGTTCTACAACAAGAACAATGATTCTCTAATCACTGTTTCCGTTTATGCTTCAGACAATTTCAGCTCTTTGAAATGCAGATCCACTAGAATTGAGTATGTTGTCTCCCATATCGGTTCATTGTTAGCGTCTATCTTTCTGGGTTATTCAATCTATGTGTCTTTCTGGTTATTTTCAAATCTTAGGTATATTCTGAGAGGTCAGCCAGATGCAGGGTTTGCCCTTTTTGAGTCTGAATCATTGAAGTGGCCTGGTTTTGTAGAGTTTGATGATGTCAATGGAAAGGTGCTTACGTACTCTGCGCAGGACAGGTTATATCTGGTCTTCACTACCCAAATTTTGTGACTACAAGTTTCTTCCTCTGAGCCCAATAGCTGTTTCTGCAGTGTGTACAAGGTTTTTGATCTGAAGAACTATACCATGCTATATTCGATATCAGATAAACATGTTCAAGAAATTAAAATCAGGTAACTGTTCTCCATTTTTCTTTATCCCTATTGTGTTTCTTGTTTGCTTATACTGAGCAAGTTACTTTCTGACTATACTTTCCACTAGATTGGAGTGACGGACTTTTGACTTAGTTATGTACATTTAACTCCTGTTTCTATTCCTGCATCAGTCCAGGGATAATGTTATTGATCTTCAAGAGGGCTACAAGTCACGTTCCTTTGAAGATTCTATCGATAGAAGATGGCACAGTTCTCAAGTCCTTCAATCATTTGCTTCACCGAAACAAGAAAGTTGATTTCATTGAACAATTCAATGAGAAACTTCTTGTTAAGCAAGAGAATGAGAATCTCCAAATTCTTGATGTAAGTTGATTTTTGTATCAGATTCAAACCAATCTCTTAGTTTCTGTGGTACATGTTTTCTTACAAAGGTTTGGTTCTTGATTTGTAAATGCAGGTCAGAAACGCTGAACTAATGGAAGTCAGTAGAGCTGAGTTTATGACACCATCTGCGTTCATATTTCTGTATGAAAACCAGCTATTTCTAACATTTAGGAACAGAAACGTATCTGTGTGGAATTTTCGTGGAGAGCTCGTGACTTCCTTTGAGGATCATCTTCTATGGCATCCGGACTGTAACACAAACAATATCTACATAACAAGTGATCAAGATCTGATCATCTCGTATTGCAAAGCAGATACTGAAGATCAGTGGATAGAAGGAAATGGTAAATACAGAAAGCTCATTAAGATACATAACCCTTTTAAACTAACAAATCTCACTGATTGGTTTGTTAATGGTCCAGCTGGATCGATCAATATCAGCAATATATTGACTGGGAAATGCTTAGCTAAGATAACACCAAGCAGTGGACCTCCAAAAGAAGATGAGAGCAGTAGTAGTAATTTGGGGACGAACTCAAAGCAAAGAAGAAACGCGGTTGCTGAAGCTTTGGAAGACATAACCGCTCTATTCTATGACGAAGAACGCAATGAGATATACACAGGAAACAGACATGGCCTCATTCATGTGTGGTCCAATTAAATTCACATCACATCATCTTCGTTAGCTACTACTTCTTCGCCTGTATTATTTGGTTTCTTTTCAATTGTGTGTAGCTATCAATCTCTTGAACTTAGTGTCTTTGAGCAGCCATTTGTGTTGTTGTGAACTACTTTGGGCATGTGTTTGTGACTCAGAATGCCAATTGTGTACACTAATATCATTGTACGTAACATTTGGGTTTGACAAAATTCTATCAGAGACCCTTTCACTTCAAAGACACTACATCTTTTAAAGTCCTCTTTATACGCTTATGGTCAAGTTGACATCTTGAGAAAGTTAAGCAGCAAGTTTGTAAGATTACAAAATAAGGAAGTAATCTTTTGGGTATCTTCCCATTGTTACAACACTATTCTGTTTTACATTCAATTGAGAAAACAAGCTTCACCAGTATTTTTCTGCAAAGACAAGGATTTGTATAAAACCTACAGAAAAATGAAATGTTTATATTTCCCCAAGACGATGACAACAAGATTCAGCACTTTAACTTCTCAACACCAAGAGAAGTCGTATTCTTGAAGTGAAAGGGAAGCTTCAAAACTGAGACTTGTCAAGGCTGTCAAAATATGGGTGAACAAGTGCTGTTTTTGCAGCAATTCTTTCAGCAGGATTGTACTTCAGCATCTTCTGCATTTGTTTAAAACATATAAGCTCAATCAGATGAAAAAGAAACTTAACAAAGAGTCTCAGCTTAGGAAAAAAGAGGAAGCTGAAGCAATTTCGCAACAATATTCATATGCTAATTGGTCTTGAGGCAGTTAATTACCGTGAGAAGATCAACTCCTTGAGGCGAAAGAGACGGAACAGCACGTGTTAAGTCTTGCGGCTCCCACTTTGGGTAGACATGCCAGTCACGCAGAGAGGAAACCCCGGGCCATTCCTGCTCAGTTGGTGTTCCTAGCAATCTCCAAGAACCAAGAAAACCATTTGTAAGATACTAGTCTCTATACAAGAATGCTGCTGATACAATGATGATTCCAAGATATAACTTGAATTCAGCAAAACATTCAAGAGTGAATTATGATCAATGAAAAGTGGACTACAAAGGGTCTATTGGTTTCAGTTAGTAGCTAGCTATATCATTCAATGATGCATAGAAAGTATCAATACGGCACTACGGCAAACAACTTGGAGAAAGATAGAAGAACCAATGGAAGTTAAAATCCAAAGGAGAGGTAAAAGTACTTGAAGATATGAAGCAATTGCTGAAACTCAGAATCACCAGGGAACAGAGCTTGCCTCCTGACCATCTCGGCTGTGCAAATTCAAAGAAAGAAACAAACAGAAAGACAAAATCACAGCCAGACGGAGAGAGAGAGAAAGAGAGGCGAATTCAAAGGAGAACAAAACATGATTTGAGACTAACCAAAGATGCAACCAACAGACCACATGTCAACAGCAGTTGAATAATGAGTGGAGCCAAGGAGAACTTCAGGAGCTCGATACCAGAGAGTGACGATCTCGTGCGTGTAGGACTTGAGAGGTACAGTGAAAGTACGACCAAGACCCAGATCGGCGATTTTAAGAAGTTCTTGATCTTTCACCAGAAGAAGATTCTGCGGTTTCAGATCACGGTGAAGCACACCGTGGCTGTGACAATGTGCGACTCCTTTACAGAGCTGAAACATCAGTTTCTGGATCAGAAAAGGTTCAAGGGGCTTAGGGTTAGGACCTTTCCTATACGAATCAATAAATTTCTTAAGATCGGTGTCAAGGTACTCGAAGACGAGATAAAGATTCGATTTGGAGGACTGAGATTTGGCCGGAGATTTAAGAACGTGCTCGACGCAGAGCAACCGGACCACATAGAGCGACGTCGATAGCATCTGGAGAAGCGAAATCTCACGGAGCGCGGTAGGTGGGATACCTTCTTCGTCGATCTCGAGTCTGGTTTTCTTCAGAGCCACGAGCTTCCCAGTGCCTTTCTCTATCGCCTTGTAAACTTTCCCGTAGGTTCCTTCTCCAACCTTCTCTAGCTTCTCGTACTTCTCCATGACTGGTTCCTGTGAAAAATCTTCCAAATCGAAACTATGAGGGTTCTCGGTTATCAAAAGGGGACTATTGATTTTCGATCTGATCAATGGAGATGATTGACAGAGGCTCCTCTCCTTTCGCTAAGATGCTTCCACGTCGCACTGTTTTCCCGCTCCTTACGGATTTTGAATTCCTCGTTCCGTTCGTGACAAAAATGATAACCTAAAGGCTAAAGTTGTTACTTTATAATTTTTTTTAGTTTAATTCAGAAATTGAAATTAAATTATACTACATGAAAATTATAAATTCATATCTAATACACGAATGCATAAGCATAAAATAATCTCCAAATTACAGAAACGAGAGGAGTCTGTAAAGAGATTTTTTTTCCTAGTATTGAACATCAGTTTTACTCACTTAATGGTTTAATGTCTTCATGCTTTGACAAATATTAGAAAACTTTTGAACAATATAACATGGACATGGATGAAATTTAGCACCTTAGTTTCATAAAACGAAAAAAAAGTTGAGAGAGATGACAAAGAAAATTGCAATTAACTTTCAAAATGTACAGAACATCTTTTGATAGCTAATTCCTATTCTCCACCATCAATTTCTTTTGGATCTTCACCATTTTCATCACTAGCTTCATCATCTTTCTTGTCACCTACATCAGACACAACTTCCATCACTTTCTTTACTCTCTCTAGCTCCTTGTCCTTCTCTTCCAATTTATCTTGCAATATTATCACCTGAAAATCATCATCATATTAAAATTTGTCTCCTCAAGATCCCATTTCTAACAAAACCTCAAAAAAAAAATTAAACGAATTAAGAGATAAGATTGACACCGTTTCGTTTGATCTCTCCACATCATTAGTTAATTCTTCCATGTGTTTGAACAGTCCTGGATTCCACAAGACCTCTCAATCCAAATTCCATCTATACAAAATCTTTGCTAAACCCAATATCAACATTTGACTTACCTTCAAATTGTTTTCTAAGTTCCGCGTTTTGAGACTTCTGCATTGTAAGCTTCATTGCTAGTTCATGAATCTATCATCCCACATGATACATAGGAAACGTCAATTTTTCTCACACTTTCCACAGGAATCATTTCTTCTATAATCCAAACAAATTCCAGAATAAAGACTTCAGAGCAGAACAAGCTTTACCTTTCCTTCAGCAGCTTGGTGTCCAAGCTCCTCGTTTTCCTCTTGCAGGGTTTTGCACTTTGCCATAAGCATCTTTCCCCTCGTGCCCATAGGGGTAAAAGTAACTGCTGTAATATTATCCTGGAGTTCCTTGATCTTCTTGTCTTTTTCCTCAACTAGATTCTGTCGTAAAACATAAATAAGGAACATGAGGTCAAAATTCATGTACTCATCATCCTTCATTGTAACCAATAGAAAAAATTATAAAAGTTGTATGTTTTCATCTGCAGCTGTATATACAGCCTAAGAGAAAACAAAACAAATTGAATTTTTACAATGAGGCATGAATCAAGACAGTGTCAGCCAAGTATCTAAGGAGCAAATCTTTCAGGTCTCTCATAACTCAAATAAACTTTCTCTAGTTTGGAATTATCGATGTAATATATTACGACCAATACAATCATTTGACAGCTAGAAAAGAGTAGGTGCAGACCTTCAGACGTGAAAATTCTTCATGAATTGCTGGATCAAGCAACAACCTCCTTGCCTACAAAGTTAAGACAAGAATAATTCAATTACACTGTTATCTGTTTACTCAGAGCTGCTAAATATTAGTGTAATTTGAAAACAGCCATTCTTTATATTTCAGACTTATGAACAATTCGATGCCAGGAAATCGTTTACAAAGAAACATCGCTAATCATCGTATCCAAACTAGGAAAGGATGGCAATCCAAAAAGGAACAATATGACATAAAAAAGTGGAAGACTGCCTACGAAAGTAAAAATTGGTTCAACAACTAACTTTCATGGTTCGTGTTGTTGGCATAATTATATAACTGACTCCAGATTGAAAGCTTTTGAAAGCACTCTACCTGCATTGATGCTGGCTTGAGTTGAGATTTCAAATCGCGAACAGCTGACTAGAAAACCAAATCAAAGAGTATGTTTAGCGACATTCATTCTATGTGATGATCAAGAAAACATGTGGCAGGCAATGAGTTCCTTGAGAATTACCTTTAATTCTGCCATTTCCTGTTCCCGTTTCGCATATTGTACAATGCATGAAGCTTCTTTTCTCTTGGCGATCTCTAACTGAAAGAGAAATAGCCATCAAACCGTGTTTGAAAATGAAGACCTTCATATTGATAAACAACTTATTACTCAATGCCAACCTGTTCTTTCAAAGATCTCTCAGAAGACTTTAAATTTTGGATGTAGTCGATCAAAAATCTAGGTTCTGAAAGAAACAGTACCAAACAGAATCATTTTGGATTGTAAAGGGTTTAGCATCACATATACAAATGTATAAACCAACATTAATGGAGAAGGCTAACCAGGAGATTTTCCAGCCGGTACGAAGGACTCATTCTGAAAAGCTGATTTCCACTTACTAATCTCTGTTTTCGCTGATTCAAGCTCATTCTGACCAGAAAACAATAATAGTTAGATTCATAAAGATGCTACAGGGAACGCCAATATATTATCAAATCAAAAAGATTAGAGAACAATACTTGACACGAAGTAAGGTCATCTTTGCAATTCTGAAGACTGCCAGAGAGAGAGAGAGAGAGAGGAAAAGAAGGTTAGAATAATAAATCACAAACTAATCACTCTTCTCTGCTTTTTCTTTACCAAATTTGAGGACACTAAACCCGTAAGCTTAACATCCAAAAACATCAGAAAAAGGGAATTGGATTAAGAAAACCTCTCTCGGAGTGACAAAATCATCCCAGTTGCAACACCAGGGGCAGCTTCCTCCGCTTTCGTACGACCCTGGATGAAGATAAACAACAATTTTCTCATAAACCGAGCTTTAGTGTAGGATACGAGACAGACGAGAAAGAAAATGGGGATCAAATCAAATGATAACAAGAGAAAGTGATGCCAATAAAATCAGGAGGCAGTATACATTCAGAAGCAGCCCATGATCATTGATCAAGCAGGTGAGCAAAAACTAAAGTACGAAATATATAGAATCCAAAAATTTCAATGTTCTTATGATTTCAAAAGGAACCTTTTTCGATCCGAAGATATCATCTTCATCGTCTTCAAGATCACCGAAGCTTCTTTTATTACCTGAAAGAAATAAGGATGAAAGTGAGGATATTTACACCCCAATGTACCATAAAGTATCAATGTCATGAATCGACTTATGTGAGACCTGAAGCTCTGGTGGCATTAGTAGCGGAAAAATCTCCGCCAAAATCGTCGTCTTGTAAGGAAAACTCCATTAGAGCACCCAAAGAAAACCTGAGATTTCCGTGGGCAATTGGTCGATGGTGGATTGACGGAGACGACGCAGCGGTGGGCGACGGCAGTTGAGAATTTTAGGTTTTAGTTTTTTTTTTTTGAGGGAAGAGGAGAATTGGGTCAACCCGGTCGTCTGGATACGGTTTTGTTCTACATGTGCAATTATTTCTTATTGTGATTAAACTGTACAATTACACAAAATTATTTGGATATAATAACTGCTTTGTTTTATTTGAAGCAAAAAATTATTGAATGTTCAGTATAGTTGCACGAGGAAAGACATGTGTGATCAAACTATATATTTTGCAATAATTAACTGAAATGTTTTAGATTTATTATATATGTAATGATATTTTTTTCCTTTTTCTGGGATCAAATGTAAAATTAAAAAGATAACTATAATCTCTACATATTTATTATTTGATAAATTAATAAAAAAATAATTCTAAATTAAAATTTTGATTTAATTAATTTTTAAAATAAATTAATATTTCATTAAATTAATAAATATTATATTTTTGATATTATTAATTTATAAAAAAAATTATTGTAGTGAGGAACACTAATATCATTCTTGAAATAACGCTTTGTGGTTAATTCATCTCTGCAATAAATCCATTACTTTTGGTCTAAAATTTTATTTCTTACTCTGAAAATCAGATTTTTGACTTTTGTCTCATTTGTGCACTATTAAGAGAGTCTACCATTTGAAAGAAAGAAAAAATTATGATTTTTCCCGCTGGATACAAAGGACTTGTTCTGAAAAGCTGATTTTAACACTTACTAATCTCTGTTTAATCTTCCACTAAACGCTAATATAATATAGAATTAAACAGATTAGAGAATGATACTTGACATGAAGCAAGCTCATATTTACGATTCTCAATGACACAGGGGAAAAGAAGGTTAGAATATTGTTTTTTGGCAATCCATATTTTGAGGTTTTATCACATTTTTGTACTATTCTTTGATTAAGGTTCTTTGAGTCTTTCAATAGAACATTAAATGGTAGTGGAGGAAAGCTGGAAGAATTGTTTAAGAGACCCATTGTGGCTAAATTGGCTGCAAATACACAGTCATATATCTCAGATTAATTATCGAACAAAAGTAGCCAAAAAGACCCAAAAAAACAAACAAAAAAGAAGTAGATGAGTTTTGTTTGTTTTTCTTTCTTATTCAACGAATTTATAGGCAGAACGCATGTGATCAAATACTTGATAACAAAAATTTAGAGAATCATTACAAATAAAATTCACGGGATATGATATGAAAAATTGATCTTATCAACCAAAAAAATAACCCAAAAATGAATGTAGTTAAGTCCAAATTATTGAGTTTCTATACAGTAAAATCCTTTTTCTCTGTCTTTTCTTGGAACATGCATGGTTTTGAATTTTCAACAGTACTATATTGTATTCAAAGATCTCACAACAAAAAAAACAACAAAACTCCACGTAGGAGTTGCAATGAGAACTTTACCACACGCCAAGTTTGACTTGGTTCAACACTTTGCATAGATAAGACATTAACAAGAAAGTTATATATAAAGAAGCCGCAGAGAATTCAGATATTCAAAGCAAGAAAAGAAAACAAGACAGAGAGAGATGGAAAGAAAAATGGCTACCTTATCAGAGAAAGAGGCTGAAGCTTATCTCGACGCAAGGCCAAGATATCCGATCGATTGGTATAAAGAGATTGCGGCAAGAACACAAGACCACAAATTTGCTTGGGATGTCGGAACTGGTAACGGTCAAGCTGCTATTGGGGTAAACTTTCTAATTCTATCAAAGTTAGCTTTGGAGAAACCTGAAACCTTCGTTTACTATGATCTTGTTAGTATGATTTGTGACACAGAGCTTAATTACGCTCTTTTGTTATTATAAAGATAAGTCAAATTTGGTGGCGGCAAATTGATTCTCAACCTCTTGGTCTAGTTATTTTATTATATCCATAATTATTGTTTCTTTTGTTTGACTCAAAGTATTATTTAATAAAAGTTTTACATATAAAGGATAATGAGAAACTATCATCTCAAATACCATAATCGTTCAAGAATTAGAACTTATAGCAAATGAGCTTAACTTCGGCAGATTTTGGAAAAAAATGTTAAGGCAAAACTGAAGAAGAGAAAGAAATCGATATTTTCTCCACCTAGTCTCATCATTTATGGTTGGTGAATTGTTATGTGAATCCAGTGAAAGATCAAAGAACAATTTTGTTGATATAGCTTATTATCTACTAGGAGAACGTGTCCTGCTGGTGTTGAATTTTATTATACAATAAAACTAATCTTGACAATATCAAGAACTCTCTATGTTTCACAGCTTGTTGAGCATTACGACAATGTGGTGGCTACCGATATAAACGAGGCACAACTTAAACGAGCAATCAAACATTCAAGAATCAGCTACCATCACACTCCAAAAAAGATGTCAGAAGACGAAATGGTCGATCTAATCGGTGGAGAAAACTCTATGGATCTCATAGTTGCTGCACAAGCTGTACATTTTTTCGACTTAACCACATTTTACAATGTTGCAAAACGTGTACTTCGCAAGAAAGGAGGCTTAATCGCCGTTTGGGTCTATAATGATATCATAATCTCCCCCGAGATCGATCCCATAATGAAGCGCCTTGTCGACTCTACTCTTCCTTTTAGAACTCCTATTATGAATTTGGCATTCGATAGTTATAAAACGCTGCCATTTCCTTTTGAAAGCATAGGGATGGGGTCCGAAGGAAAGCCTGTTACGCTTGACATTCCGCATAAGCTTTCGCTTAAAGGGTTTATAGGGTTCTTGAGATCGTGGCAGCCAGCGATGAAGGCCAAGGAGCAAGGAGTGGAACTTGTAAATGAAGATCTAATAACCAAGTTTGAGGAAGCTTGGGGTGATGAAAACCAAGTTAAAGATGTTTTCTACAAGGCTCATATGATTGTTGGAAAATTTCCGGTATATATGATTATAACATCTTTTTCACATTACTATAACAGTTGTTGTTACTTATTAGCGTTTGGTGAATTGTTATTTTGAGCAGGAAATGAGATGTGAATCTGATCAAGTGTCTGAAGATAGTAACAAAGATCTCTTGCTGCAAACGGAGGTTAAGAGAAAACAAGAAAGGCGACAACCATCCGATGAAGAAAATAGACAAAGTAAGAAACAAAATACAAGTGAGCACTAACTAGTTCTTGAGATATGATTAAAGTTTGTATTAATGAACAGAGGAATCATCGTCAGTATTTTGGTGTTTCAGTAAGGGCTTAAGCTAAATGATGTATTAAACCATTTGAGAAAGTAATAATAAAGTAATAGTTTTGTTTTAAACATCCAATTCGTTCTTAGTTAAAGAAGTCAACGCCGTTGGTTTTTGTACAAACCTGAACTACGATCAGTACGTGGTCGTACTGTTAATCACAGATTAACTTATATAAATTCCCATCATTGTAGTTTTCATATAAGTTAATCTGATTTTAGAATTGTTCCTCATAATATCATACAAAACAAATTATTTCGTACCTATCAAGCTTTTTGAACCCATTTTACAAAATTATACACAAAAAAAAAAAATTAACTAACGAATTATGGGAAAACAATATTCTGAATAACCAACCATCTCTTATACAATATTCATAATATTTTAACTTAAATGTTTATAGAACTAGAATTCTCACACTTAGTATCTGAAATAAATATGTGATGTAGATGCAAGACCAAGATATGAGTTGAGTAGACTGGAACCAAGATGTCAATTACTATATGATCCTCGTGAAATAATCAAATCTAAGAGTGATCCAGATTTCTAAATAATTGCACGTCATCGGTATATGGATCTTTTTGTTTTGTTTTTGGGTGCAAAATTTGATATATTGATCTATCAAAGGACAAGTGATTTTATTGCGTTGATTAGTTTTACTTGTATATCTTATTATCTATTTCAATCAGATCTGACAACAAATTACACTATTCTATTATGATTGGACCTCGCAACAACCTTTAATTCCTACTTTTGTAAAGTAGTTATTTGCAGCACCACGTTGTGGTACATCATTTAAGGCTTTCAACGGCTTTTACGTGGCAAGTTTCTGAAAAATGAGCCAAAATTTGGGTTTTTATAAAAAAAAATTGGGAAAAACGGACCACATCATTATTTATTTTCAAACGGCCCAAATCATTACTCAAGTTTTTAAAAAATAGTAAATCTCATATGTTGGATTAAGTTTTAAATGTTTTAAAAATTTCCAAAAAAAAATTAGGTTTATTAATTTCTTCATTAAACCAATTTTTAAGGTTCAGTATCCTATCATTTTATCCAATACGATAAGAAAAAACAAAAAATAGAGTCCAAAAACAAATTTACAAACAATTGTACAAAAAACACTTTTACACAATATAATATATATTAATAAAAAAAATTTTACATCACCCGCGCGTAGCACGGAAATAATCCTAGTATTAAAGTAAAGTCTTTATTAGTTCATCTAGGACACACCTAACATCACAAAGTTTTATAGATGTTCTCGATTGGTTTTGGTTTAAGATTGATCAAATAGTTGGTTTGTTGATGGGCCCGGTTAGGAGGAGCCATGGTTCGAATCAGCTGGTTAGAATAGACTAAGTTTGCTTAGAACCGAACAAAGGTCATGTTTGTTACTCTGTTTTTTAAAGTCGATACCTCGAATGTGAGAAGATCAAATCAAACGGTTAGATTCTAACCCTAAAATTACCATCAACGAATTGCAAAAGTTTATCACGCGTAAGCTGTGGATTATGCCAATAGACAATTAATAAGTTCTTGAAATTTAAAAGGTATCAAACTAATGTTAAATCATTAATTCAAACCATTGATTAAAGATTACTTACAAGGACTAAACCATGTGTGAACCTATAACCTTAGAAGCAATGTTAAAAATAATGCAGTGGATATCGCAGTCTCTCTCTCAAGTCAGCGGCTAAGTGATTTTTGCTTCCAAGATAAACCAATCTTTAAACAATAACTTTATTATCGTCTTTGGGATAATTCGACTTTAAAACATGTATCTATTAATATACATGAACACGCATAGACAAACATATGGTTCAGTGATATGATATAATTTTAGTTATTAGGCTTCATCATTTATCTTATGTATATGTGTATTAATGCAGAGAGTTTTTATTTTATTTTTTATGTTTCAAGTTATGTCTTATCTCATTTATCTCAATAAATATGACAAAAAAGAAGATTTTCATTTCATAACGGTACTGTAGTATATCTTTCTTTTCTTTTGTGTGGACCAGTGTTGCTCACCACGACACGTTCTTCACTTTGCGATAATGATTTAAGAACGTTGCGACAATATACATATATTAAAGTTTTTACGTTTCGAATTGTGAATTTCATGGGGTATACCAAATTCCAAAAACATATCTAAATGAAACAAAACATCATTAATTACTTAAATCATTTTTAATTATGTGTTTATCTATTATGCCGTGTGGTGAATGTAGTCATATGAGTTTCAGTAGGCTGTTGTGTCACATTTTGGGTTTTTGTGTCTTAACATATTAAGAATATTCATTTAACCAAATGGCAAATCGTTTAATTTTTATTTTCTATTTGTTTGTTAAATTTAATCGAAAAATTATAAACTGAAACCCATTCATATATTTGTCGAAAAAAATTTGTTTCTTCTACCAAATGAAAATAAATCTACAAGAATTCAAAAAAAACATTGATAGAGTTCAAAAACTCGTCACCTAACCCAAAACTCATTTGATTATAAACATCAAAATTATGATCAGAGATTATTAAATGAACGTCTTAACGGATTAAGTTTTTCCTTCAATTTTTCCTAGTTTCTGGTTACATCTTAAAATTAAACAAATAATACATAAATCATTTGGAGATTTTAAAGAGATCAAGTCAACAAGTAAGTCGAGATACTGCCAAATCCTCAATAGATAATAGGATCCAGTTTTTATTTCTTGACATCATACATCCAGCTATGTCGATTCACATGCACATTTTTTATTAATTTATTCCTCAATGAATCTTTATATCAACGTTTAATTTATAAATAATTGTCTATTTGCAGTTTGCACCTATTATTTCAGCAAACCAAATCAAACCCCATTATCTTTTTACTCTTTCAGTATCACTATCTGTAGTTTTTAGAGCGATCGACTAAACCCTAAAAACAATGTTTTCTATCTAGGGAGTACTGATATTTTGGTTAGGCCTGGACAAAAATACATGAACCCGAAATCCGATCTCAATCAAATATGATTATAGAGAAATACATGAATGGGACTTAAGGCTATGTACTTCAGGTATCGGACATATCCGATCCGAACCGAACCAAAACTCGAACTAGTAATCCGAAGTTAAGCATTTTTTACTTAACTTCGGATAAGTCATATGTTTTTGAGTATTTTTAGGGAGTTTGTATAGTTTTCATATCAGATTTTTTTGTTAGTTTGGATATTTTTGAGTAATTATGGATCTTTTTGGATAAATTTTTACCGAGATTTTTAGGTAATTTAGATACTTTCGAGTATTTCATATATTTTTTTATAGTTTTCCAAATTTTTGGATAATTTTGGATATTGGGTAAAACACAATCCAAATCTAACTCGAACGGATCCCGACCAGAAAATTAAAAATACCGAATGAAACTTATGAACCTGATACCGAAAATCCGAAAATCTGAAAAACCCACTAAATCCGAACGGATACCCAAACACCTAAACTTAATATTTGTGGTTAACTTGGTTGTCACTAAAATATCACAAAGTATGAAAAGAAAAAGATTTAGTCAGCCTATGGGATGATTTATTATGTAAATAAAAATATATATATTCCGTATGAAATATAAAGTATGAACACATTTTTAAAAGCAAAAACCAAATTTTCTTTTTCTTTTTTGACAAAAGTTACACTTGTTGCTTTCTTGCTTTTAATGGGAGAGGTAAAGTCTACTGAAGTTGGAGGATTCCTTAGAAATGTGGAATCTGATAGAGATATCGAAATGGAGAGCGCCAAAAAAGCTTTGCGTCTGTAACTGAAAAATAACAAAACTTCAAGGGTGAAATTGCAAAGACCGGAAGAAAAGTGAAGAAAGCTCGCTCCTTTCTATTTTCTTGGATTATAAATAAAGCTGCAAAGTGGAAACAGAGTGCTTCAACTTTTCAAGCTCATACTCATTAATACTCATACCCCCACACAAGTGCCGTGTAATCATTCTCTTTCCGCTTACAAAAGATCTTTCTCGTCTGCCATCTCCGCCGGTGATTCCGCCACCGTCGACTTCTGCCTCGGACAAAAGGTTCCTTCTATTTTATTCTTTATTTTTTAGTTCTGTTTTAAAGTCTTTTTGTTCATTGTTACTTTATATAGATGCATAGTATCTTATTATATCTCATCCTTAAGCTCAGTTTGGTATCTCGCTTTTACCTGAATCTTGAATATTCAGAGCATGGGTTTTGTTTACTTGCTTCATCTGCATATTCCGGTCTAAGTAGTTACTTTGTTATTCATTTTCTGTATCAATCAATTTTAGTAATCGTTTCCCTATATTCATAAATCAAATGATTCAGCTACTTGAAATCTTGAAGAGTTTCCTCATACCCAAAGTATTGAGCTTTAAAGTGTGTTTTTTTTTCCAAACAGTTACTGATGAAAAGACTCTTTTCTTTGTTTTTTCTTAGGATTATGGATGAAAAGGATGTGTATACAGAAGATGGAACTGTCGATATTCACAAAAATCCTGCCAGTAAGAAGATAACCGGAAACTGGAAAGCTTGCCGCTTCATTCTCGGTAACGATCCTATCTAAATTTTTTTTTTTCCAATATCTTTTTGCTTTATAGTGCCATAGAAGATTGATCAGTGTTTGTGTGTTGTTTAAAATCTTGTCTTAGGAAATGAGTGCTGTGAAAGATTGGCATACTATGGGATGGGCACTAATCTCGTGAATTATCTTGAGAGTCGTCTGAATCAAGGCAATGCTAGTGCTGCAAATAACGTCACGAACTGGTCTGGAACATGTTATATAACTCCTCTGATTGGAGCCTTTCTAGCTGATGCTTATCTTGGACGTTATTGGACTATCGCAACCTTTGTTTTCATCTATGTCTCCGTGAGTTTTACTTGCCCTGCCAATTGATTATGGGTTGATTAGAATGTCTTGAGTTTTGGTGGTACTTATAAGTTTCTTTTTCTCTCTATTGCAGGGTATGACTCTGTTGACATTATCAGCTTCGGTTCCTGGACTTAAACCGGGTAACTGCTATGGCGATACTTGTCATCCTAATTCGGGTCAGACGGCTGTTTTCTTTGTTGCGCTTTATATGATCGCGCTTGGAACAGGCGGTATAAAGCCGTGTGTTTCGTCGTTTGGAGCGGATCAGTTTGATGAGAATGACGAAGCCGAGAAGCTAAAGAAAAGCTCTTTCTTCAACTGGTTTTACTTCTCCATTAACGTTGGAGCTCTTGTTGCTGCGACTGTTCTTGTCTGGATACAAATGAACGTGGGTTGGGGATGGGGTTTCGGTGTTCCGACAGTGGCGATGGTCATTGCGGTTATGTTTTTCTTCTTGGGCAGTCGTTTTTACAGGCTTCAGAGACCCGGAGGGAGTCCACTTACACGGATATTTCAGGTTATAGTTGCGGCTTTCAGGAAGATGAGTGTTAAGGTTCCAGAGGACAAGTCTCTGCTCTTCGAAACTGCAGATGATGAGAGTAATATCACAGGTAGCCGCAAGCTCGAGCACACTGACAACTTAAAGTAAGAAAAGCAAGTTTCCATCTTTTCCCAATTTAGCAATATAAAGCTTTTGGCATGCATTTTGTTTACCTGAATCTAATTTGTTTTCACAAGAAAGTTGACATCTTTGGGGTTTTAATCGAAGTTCTTAACAATTCAGGTTTTTCGACAAGGCAGCAGTTGAAAGCCAATCGGATAGCATCAAAGACGGGGAAGTGAATCCGTGGAGGCTCTGTTCTGTAACTCAAGTCGAAGAACTGAAGTCCATAATCACACTTCTTCCAGTTTGGGCATCCGGAATCGTCTTCGCCACAGTGTACAGCCAAATGAACACAATGTTCGTCTTACAAGGCAACACAATGGACCAACACATGGGGAAAAACTTTGAAATCCCATCAGCTTCGCTCTCGCTTTTTGACACAGTCAGCGTACTCTTCTGGACTCCTGTCTATGACCAGTTCATTGTCCCGTTTGCGAGAAAGTTCACACGCCATGAACGAGGCTTCACTCAGCTTCAGCGTATGGGGATCGGTCTCGTGATCTCAATATTTGCCATGATCACCGCAGGAGTCCTCGAGGTCGTTAGGCTTGATTATGTCAAAACTCACAATGCATATGACGAGAAAAAGATACCGATGTCTATCTTCTGGCAGGTTCCGCAGTATTTACTTGTTGGGTGCGCAGAAGTTTTCACCTTTATAGGCCAGCTTGAGTTTTTCTATGATCAAGCTCCTGATGCCATGAGAAGCCTCTGCTCGGCTTTGTCGTTGACCACTGTCGCGCTCGGGAACTACCTGAGCACAGTTCTTGTGACGATTGTGATGAGAGTGACGAAGAAGAACGGGAAACCAGGTTGGATACCAGATAACTTGAACCGAGGCCATCTCGATTACTTTTTCTATTTGCTGGCAACTCTCAGTTTCCTAAACTTCTTAGTGTACCTCTGGATCTCCAAACGCTACAAATACAAGAAAGCTATAGGTCGAGCACATTGATGGAAGAAACTGGTTTCAAGGGACAAGAGATTTGGCCTCGAGATTCTTCACAAGGTTACAGTGTTGGTTTAGTTTTTGGTTTTGAACTTCAGAGTTTTTGTAAATGTAGATAGACAGTAGTCTAGCTGTTGATGATTTGGGTTGGGTTTTGCTGATTGTATTTTGTGTGTTTCCTGAATAATACCATCACTTGTCTGTATAATGTTTATTCGATTAAGAAAAAGTTTGAAACTTAGGACAATGAAGTTGAATAGTTGGAAACTAATCTAAGTTTTGATTCTCAAGTAAGAAAATCCTCATTGCAAATATGTAAGAGAAGTTCTTAGAAATAATAAAATATAAAATATAAAATAACAATTAAATATTAAATGAATATCTTAAAATTTGATGACAGGTTTGTTGAAATCGCATAAACACTATAATGTCATTTATTTTTATTTAAAGTTTCAAATTAGACTAGCTGAATAGCCCCATAATTACTTAGAAAAATGTTTTGTTTTTATAATATGGTGTTAATTTTTAATGTTTGTTTATTTGATATAGTAAAAATTGAAAGCATTTAAATTTATAAGTTGAATCCAAGAGAGAAAAAATAGAGTAACTTTGTAAGTTAATTTTATTTGAAAGAAATTGGATAAGTAGTTAGGCCATGTTCGTCTGCTCACTCAGATGGATCAGTTGGATAATCTATCTGAGTGATCGATCCAGATGAACCACCTCGGTGATGTTCGTTTTATTTTTGGATGTGCATTTGGATGGTTCACTCAGATGCAGATGCGTTCGTTTAAGGCAATTTTATGAACTTACATCTGCATCCAGATGCATTTCTTAGCATTTATCATATTAATTTTAATTTATTATATAAATTTTATAAACAACTAAATAATTTTAAAATTATTATTTTTGATGCTTATAAATATATTTATATCAAGATAACTAAATAATTTAAAAATTATTATTTTTGATATTTATAAAAGAAAATAAAAAACGAACAGGCCCATATTGAGACAATTATCTAAGATTTTAAATTGAATTTATTTTAGGTTAATAAAAAAGAACACTCTTTTAGAAGTGTAAAAATAAAATTAAAATTCATGAGCCATGTCTAATGATGTGGAAAAACAATTTTTATATAAAATGATAATGAAAGGTGTAAATATTTTGTTTCTAGCTTCCCATTTCTTCTTCTTCTTGGCTTCCTAATTGCTTCAAGATAAAGACTTTTGCATCGCTGCAATATATATATCGTCACGGAATACAGAGAGATTTAGGGTTTTGATTTCAATCTTGATCGGAGATGGAGCGAACGACCAACGGAGGAATGTTGTACCACGAGGTGCAGGAAGCAAATCTGTGCGCCGTACACTGCGTCAACACGGTGCTGCAGGGGCCTTTCTTCTCCGAATTCGATTTGGCTGCCGTCGCCGCCGATCTCGACGGGAAAGAGCGTCAGGTCATGCTCGAAGGCGCCGCCACCGGAAGCTTTTCCGCCGGCGATTTCTTCTCTGAGGAGTCCCATAATGTTTCCCTCGGCGGCGATTTCAGTATCCAGGTACAGTTGCGATTTCTTGAGTGCTTGATTTTTTTCCTTTCAGTTATACGAATATGAACATCATTGACTTCGCCTCGAGATTTAGAAATTGCGACTCCCATTTCCTATTAAGTTTAGACGAAATTAGGGTTTCGATTTCGTGGTGAATTTGGTTGCTGGATTAAACTGAAGTCGAAATCTTTTTGATACATTTCTGCGATCTGGAAGACTAATGCACCAATGAAAGATATCAAATTTTATAGGTCAGTGCTCCAGATCGAATCGAGAAGATTACGAACATTATATATTGGGATTAGTAATTGTGAATTCTCGGACTTTTCTGGGTAATACTCACTTATCGAAGCCTATCTTCTTTATGCAGAGACATTTGAGAGATTCTCTTTATCTAGGGACTCATGATATTGGAGATTTTAGTTGTTTGTGGGGTTCGTATCTTTTACTCACTTCAAGTTTGCTCATGATTGTCTCGTGTAAGAAGAAGTATCATCTATGGTTCCTGGATAGCTTGAAAACTAGTGGCTTGTTAAGACACGAGTCAGTTTTGCTTGTAACTTTTTTGTGTTAAGATTTAAGTATGGGAAAAGCAAACCACTTATTGCCCTGAATGGCGATACCATTTTTGAACATGTAAAACTGGAAGCAATATTTGCGGGTGTATGTGATCTGTGAAGCATCTAAAACTTGCGAAATTAGTTGGAAGCATAATCTTGTCACTGAGGAAGCTTGTATTTGATTGACAGGTCTTGCAAAAGGCTTTGGAAGTATGGGAATTACAAGTGATTCCGCTCAACTGTCCCAATGCCGAGCCTGCGCAGATAGACCCTGAGCTTGAAAACGCCTTCATCTGTCACTTGCATGACCATTGGTTTTGCATAAGGAAAGTGGGCGGTGAATGGTATAACTTTGACAGCCTCCTCGCTGCACCGCAACACCTATCGAAATTCTACCTTTCTGCGTTTCTAGACTCTCTCAAAGGCTCCGGATGGAGCATCTTCATAGTGAAAGGAAACTTCCCACAGGAATGTCCCATGTCGTCTTCTTCTGAAGCTTCCAACACTTTCGGTCAGTGGCTTTCTCCTGAAGACGCAGAGAGGATAGTAAAAAGCACAAGCTCGGTGCGGAGTTCTTCTGCCGTCGAAAACAGAACTAGTGACAATGTCGATCAACAAAGACCATATCAGGCATTGTCGCAAGAGGAAGTGCGGACTTTTTCAGAGATGGAAGATGATGACTTGAAGGCAGCTATTGCAGCGAGTTTGCTAGATGCTTCTGCGGCTGGTGTCAATCTTGGAGCTGTTGGGTCTTCTCAAAGGGAAACTGAGAAACAAAAGTAGCAGGGAAATTAGAGAACAATACTTTCTTAATGAGGTGAAGAACACTCACTTGCCTTTTGTTTCTTTTTGTTTTTTGATTTTTGTTATCAACAAGTTTACGTACAGAACATAAAAACTTACGTCGACAGAAACCAGAGAATAAATGGTTTGTGAAATGGTGTTTTGTTTGATTTGTGTTTGGTAAATCGAACCATCTTTACTTCTTCTGACGATCTTACATTGAGACCCAAACACCAAGCACAGTGTCAGCTAATCCAGGCCTCTCGCCTCCTTGTTAGGGCTAGAACCACAAACAAGAATTCTCAATCTCTCGCCAAAACTCAAACTTTGCTTCTGTTGTTTTGACTTTTGACTTTTGAATTCAGTACAAAAAAATTGCTCGTTTTTATAATTTATGTTTTTTTATATTCATATGTTTAATTAGTTATTTTTGGTCAACATTTTGAGTTAAATCAATTAAATGAGTTGACAAAAATAAGTAGATTACTAACTTTGATAATACGACTGTTTTTTATTTTCTACATAAGAATGGAATAGATAGATTTCACCTTTTACAGTTTCAAAAACATTGACTAGAAGGGAGAACACTTTTAGGCTGGAAGGTGCGATAATACATCGAGAGGCCAACAAACACTTTCTCTTTCCTTAACAGAGCATATAGCATAGCTTTGAATTATTATTATTTATATATTCTTACATATATATATTCAAAGTTGATGGCTTTGATGATGATGATGGTGATGACCCAACTTTAGTCTCATCACCTTTTTTTTTTACTTACTCTCTTCTTCTTTCGATTTGAGCCTATTGGGATTTGTTGTTTTTCGTCTATTTCTGACATTCTGGGTAACTTTGGGATCTGAGAAGATCGGAATCCACAAAAATTGCTGATCTTTCCTCTAAAATGAGTTCTTCTTCGAAAAAGTTGTTCAACAGAGATAAGACAGTACATGAGATTCTGGGAGGTGGCATTGGTAACTGAATCCATATCATTACCAAATCCATTATAAATGTTAAGTGAATTTTCTCACCTGTATAACCTTTCTTATGAAATGAATCTGCAGTTGCAGATGTGATACTGTGGAGGAAGAAGAATGTGAGTGTTGGTATAGTCACAGTAACAATAGGTTCATGGATGGTGTTTGAGACATTTGCTTATACCATCCTCACTCTTCTTTCAAGTGTTCTTCTCCTCTTGCTCTCTATTCTCTTCCTCTGGTCCAAATCTGCATCCACCCTCAACAGGTTAAGACCACAAGTCTCTGTCAAGAGATCCAATTCTTATAAAAATATTCCATTTCATTTTCTAATTTTATTGTTATATCCCTTGGCTCTAGGCCGTCACCGCCATTACCTGAGTTTCAGATGAGCGAAGCAATGGCTGAAGAAGCTTCCAAGTTGTTACGCATCCATGTGAATAAACTACTACAAGTCTCGCATGACATTGCTATGGGAAGAGACTCAGAGTTGTTTATCAAAGTAGCAGTCTCTCTGTTTCTTATATCATTCATTGGAAGTCTCATGGATTTTCAGACACTTTGCCACACTGGTAAGTACAATTTCTCTTTCTGTGTATCTTTCATAGACTTGGACAGGTTTAAGCGAAGAGTCATTAAACTGTGGTTCAATGTTTTTTTGGCAGGGGTTTTGGTAATAATGACAGTTCCAGCTTTCTATGAGAGATATGAGGATTACATAGATGGATCTATAGTGTTCATCTACAACAAAGCTAAAGAGCTTTACCTTAGATTCGAGATATGGGCTTGTCCGGAAAAGAAGAAACTGAGCTGAGACTCTTGTGTCTTTTGTCTTCACTTCTCTGTTCTTTCTTTTTGATTTCTCGGTTTTGTTAAAAGGAAGAAAATGTATTTTTTTTTATAAATGTTTAAAATGGTACAGCCAAAATATGAGCAATCCACATAAATTTATTTCACAGTTTTGCTTGAAAAACGACACTCGATTCCAAAAAATATTCGATGAAGTTCTGGCCTCTCTCGACCACCGAAATTTAGACGAAAACAATGTTGCTCTTATTCTCTCTCTCTCTGCTTAAAATTTGTCTCAGTTTTTCTTGGACGATTCTAGTTCCCGGACATACTTCTTTGCCTGGATAAAAGTATTAAGAACCAAGATTAGAAAAAGAGAAAGAAGGCTTTGCGTGATTAATTTGATACAATAAGAGTTTAATTAGTCATTACCTGTTCAAGGGTCAAAAACATGATGACGTTCCATGAACCAAGGCGTCCAAAGTTTGGGATGAAACCTTTGTAAAATGCCATAGGACCCTGTAGAGGAAAACTCAGAGTTAAGACGAAATAGTTTATAAGGGGGTATATTTAGAAGCAGAGTTGCTTACGTCGCTCTTCAGCGTTTTGACGAAGCAGTCAATAGTGTTTTTGTAAGCAGAATCTCCCATCATTCTTGACTTAACCTGCCCCGCAACAAGATTCACGGAAAGAAAAAAAATCAGGAACTGTAATGGACAAACTCAAGGTATAATGTGATGTGTAGATACCATACCACGTCAACAGGGGAACCAATGCAGACAGCAAAGAATCCTGCTCCCAGTCCAGATAGAATATGTGTGACAACATTATCAGTGAAACCCGGAATCTTCAAGATTGTCTGAAAGAGAAAAAAATAATAATAGGAAAGTTGGTTACATATCAGGATCCAGTTAGACAGGAGAAGAAGGAAATCGTTTGTTTCATACCTGTTTCACTTGATCGTAACTCGCTAATTCAGCAGCATTGATGATTGCGTTTCTTGCTACATTTGGTCCAAGACCAGTCCAAAGAGCTCGGACTCCTTCCTGTCAGAGTCCGATCATATATATATGAAGCAGAGTTTTACACAACTTATGCATAATCTCAATTTCCATGGTGGGATAACTACCTGTCTCACAATTGTTGAATAAGCATTCAGCGCTCCAGTATACCGTTTTGGCACACCTGCAGCTAGTTTCCCTTCAGCCTGAAGTCTAACTTTCACAAGATCAGTGGGATTCGCTACCATGATACCCAGCGCACCTGAGAGTTAGACAACAAGGATCCAGTTAAGTGATAAAGAGGAAAATTCATATATCCTGAGTTCCTTCTAAGCCGGTCTACCACGAATGCTCACCTGTTGTCAAACCAGCAAGGATTTTCTTGCTCAATGGAACATCACCTATATGGTCTTTCCCAACGTACAAGTTTTTGACCTGAGGAAAGCAAGAATTTGGTTAAGCTTTTGAGTAGTAATTGCAAAAGACGCTGAATTAGCTCGTTTTCTAGAGCAAGAAAGAAGTAGATTTGAAACCCACCGGCTCATACATTCCGATTCTTAGACCTCCAAACAGGCATTGACGATGCAATCCCGGTACAACACCTTTCCAAAGTGAACGAAGCCCTTCTTCCCTTGCTATGGTACCAACAGTCCCCAACAATCCCCGATATTTAGGCAGAGTAACATCTCCAGCTATAGCAGACTTCTGGAGCTGAAGCCTAACTTTAGCAGTGTCCAACGGAATTGTGCATACCTGATCCAGAGTTTAACTGAATATGAAATTTCAAAGATATCGTGTGGAATTGAAACAACAAGTCAATACCAGTAATGCAACACATAATTATCTGAGGAAGCAGCACACAGCTAGGCAGAGCACAATGCTCAAATCGATTTCATCTTGAAATTTAATATTCAGAAACATCATAATACAAAGCATAATTAATATCGCCAAACACAGCAATCCCAATGCCAAAACTCAATCCTAGCTACAGATCTGACCGGTTAACAAATCGAGCTGATATATTCCCCTTCCGATTGTAGAAATGGAATCAATTACATCGAAACTAAACATGAGCACATAATCTGGAGAAATAGTATAGAGAAGCTAATTGACAAGACGATGACTCACGAAGATAAACCTGATCGGACTTGAGAAATTTTTCATAAAAATTCGCAATACATTTGCGCGTACAATGGAAGCATCATGAGCGAAAAGAAAAAGATGGTAGAAAGACATGGAAAAATTGGGGAATCTGGAAATTACCTCGCCGACGCAGGCAGCGAAGGCACTGCAGCCGAAAGTTTTGGGCAATGAAAGGTCGGATTTGCTATCAGCTACCATCTTCGATCCAGAAAAAAGCGAATCAGAGAACGAAAAAGAGGGGGAGAGAGAGAGGAGGAAGTTTTAGGGTTTGGAAATCCAACAAAGAGAGAATCTCGGGAACAGTGACGACGATTGCGGCTACGCAACTTGGCGTCCGAGAGTTTCAGTGAGTAAAGATCGCCCCTTTGTCTCGCTCTCTGCTTTTTTATACACTTGTAGGTGTGCGTCACTTATTCTCATATCACCCAGTTAAGATTAATTCTTCGTTTGTGATTTACTCCAAAAAAAGTCAAACATATTATGACACCACGCCACGGTATATTGAAGTATTTAAATAAATGCAAATATATTTTATGAAATTTATGAAAATGATGGTAAAAAAATAAAATCAACATCGCTTCAAAAATGGTGGATCGAAATATGGAGACAATCGTGAAATGCCAACATTGGAATACATATTTGTTATTGGTCAAAGATTAAAATGCTAACATCTTTATGTTTGTGTAAACCTTTTTGAGATTTCTTTTAATAGAATCTTTATTTAGGAGATTATTTAGTTTTGGTATAAAGATGTGATGTGCTACATACGTGATGAACTCGTCAAATTATCCATTAATAAAAAATTGCAAACCGGTAATAAGAAAAAACCAAAAATGGTGAAATGATTAGAACATTCATATAAAATATATATATACGTACATGCCAAATAAAAATCTGGAAAAAATACAAATGAGATTTGGAGTTTCAGCTTTCGCCAAAATTTAACGGTGACGGTGGCTATACAGAAGAAGAAAGCCAGAACATGGCCACGTAGTTCCTAAAACTAATCATCCCTTCTCTCTCTCTCTTCTTTCTCTCTTTCATTTTCTGATATTGAATCCCCCTCTGACCGGCGGTGATATGTCGGTCACCGGAGCGATTAGCCCCTTACCCGCTGCACCCGTCCCAGCCGGACCCACCACCACGACCCGCCGGCGTGTGGGCGATTCTCTGGACTTAGTCTCCGAACGACCCTCGAATTCTTCTGATTTCTGTAGTACAGTCAATTTAGCCACCGCCAATAACGTCGTTGTATCGACGGATTTGGACGGCAAAGAAACGAGCGGCCAAGGCGGTCCGTGCTCCTCCCCATCTTCGGAGGGTTCCTCGTCTACTGGATCTCACTACCACCACGATCACTATCACCAATTTCCCAACCACCCAGCGATTCGGTACCTTCTCCCCCGCAAATTCCGATTCCCGTTTTCCCAAGGTGGCGGTGGTGGTGGATCGGCGTCTGGGCACGGGTTTAGATGGGGGAAAAACGTTGGGCGTCGGATCTTGGGTCTTCTCATGGCTCTCGTTGTCGCGTCCGTGTTCCTCAGGGTCTACCTCATAGGTGGTGTACGCCTGGTCGACCACGCGCGAGTGAACGAGTTCGTGGTCGTTAGAACACTCCGTGACGATCGCTCAATGGCGCAACGCGAAGTGGCGGGAAACCAAGCTTCGTCTCAGCCAATGCGCGTTCTCGAAAAGCTTCACGTGAGTTTTGTTCTTTCTCTTTTCTCCTTAAATTTAACATTTAGTGATTTTGTGTTCCGTTCTCTTGGAAACAACAAAGCCAATCTTTGTGTGAAGACGCAAAATCTACAGTTTTTTTCTTAATTAGGTCAGTGCTTAAGATCAAATTCAATCCTGTTTTTGTGTTTGTGCCTGCTGAATTTACCTTTTTCTGCTTGTTTCCCGAGAAAATCATAACTTTTCAATCCTTCAAAGGTTTCTGATCAAAACTTAAGATGAAATGAGCGGAATTTTCGTCTGCTATCGTAACTTAGTTGAAGAGTTTCGGTAGAATAATATCTGATATTAAGTTTGCACTGCGGGGAGTTGAAGAAGACGTAGTGGGTTAGGTAGAAAGTTGAATTCTCTGAACATCTCTAATGATTGAATAAGCGAATGATCAATACTTCGGTGGCGCTAGAATATTCTGAAATGAAATTCGTTTTATGAGCTGTACTTTATGATATTGAAACGAGCAGTAATAGTCAATGGATTTTGGCGGCCTTTGTGTGGATCATCACTTCCCTACAGTTTCAAGTTGACCTTAGTTTCTGCCCAATCCATAGCCTTTTGTGTCATAGTTTGAGAAGACTTATATTAAAACTTTTTAATCTAAAAGTTCCAAAACGATCCAGTTGATATGGGTTTAATTAACAGTTTCATGACATGGCACCATTGAGTATTATGTACCCCCTGAGTTAAAAAAAATTGATCTTTGTAAGTGTGTAGATTGGTTTGTTGAGTTAAAGTAACTTGTTGAATTCTTCAATTAATAGATTTAAGGTACGGGAAATTTTGTGATTAGGGTAATCCGAGGTCATACAGATTGTGAATGAGCTTATTCTATATCATTTCCTCTGTTTTTGCAATGTAAGGAAGACCAAATCTTTCCTTTTGACTTCATTTCCGAGGATTTGGTTGTTGATTTCATTGGCAGTTGCTATTTTTCGGATTCCGAAAATTTCATGTTTGGCTGTTGCATTCTGCGGATTCCAGAATTTTCATGTTTGGCTGTTGTTTTTCACAGATCCCGGAAATTTGGCAGAAACCTGAAAGCGGGAACTATCGTCAATGTGTGGCTCGATCTAAGAACCAGACGAGTATGTTGCTATCTTGCACTTCTTAGTTCTTCTTAGTTCTTTTTCACGATCTTGTTTTCCTGGAATGAGGAACTGATATATGTCTTTGTCTAGGAATGCGCCGAAAAACCAATGGATATCTTCTAGTACATGCAAACGGAGGATTGAATCAGATGAGAACCGGGGTGAGTTCTCACTTCGACAGTATTTTAGAAGGTTTTGATCTCATCATACTCCACAGACTGTTTTGATTTACCCTTCTTTGTTCGTTTTGACCAAAATGCAGATATGTGACATGGTTGCCGTTGCCAAGATTATGAATGCAACTCTTGTTCTTCCTCTTCTCGACCACGAGTCTTTCTGGACTGACCCAAGGTCTCGTCCTTGTATCTTGTCACTTATTTACCTGATGTCACAAGATATTACTAGAAATAAGTGAAATGCTAATAAATATTCTATGTATGCAGCACGTTCAAAGATATTTTTGACTGGAGAAACTTCATGTATGTACTGAAATACGATGTTGACATTGTCGAGTATTTGCCTCCTCAGTATGCTGCCATGAAGCCTCTTGTCAAGGCCCCTGTTTCTTGGTCAAAGGTGTGCGTTCATATTAGTGAAGGTTTTCTTGGTTCATTCTATGTTCTTCTATCTCTGCTCCTATATGGATGTAAGGGTATTCCACATGAGTAAGTTCTCAAATTCATATACCTGAAATGCAGGCTAGTTACTACAGAAGCGAAATGCTGCCACTGTTGAAACGTCACAAGGTGTTGAAGTTCACGCTTACCGACTCACGGCTTGCCAACAATGGCTTGCCACCATCGATCCAGCGACTGAGATGTCGTGCTAATTACAGGGCACTGGTGTACACCAACGAAATTGAGGACCTCGGAAAGGTATTGGTTAACCGTTTAAGAAACAACAGTGAGCCGTATATCGCTCTGCATTTGAGGTAAATCCGACATTCTTTTCATCAGCAAGGGAAATCTTTTGGATCTTGGTTTTGAGTCAAATGAGTTTTGGATTTGCAGATACGAGAAGGACATGCTTGCCTTTACAGGTTGCAGCCACAATCTTACAGCTGAGGAAGCCGAAGATCTGAGAATCATGAGGTACAGTGTCAAACATTGGAAGGAGAAAGAGATTGATAGCAGAGAGAAACGGATTCAAGGCGGATGTCCTATGTCTCCGCGAGAAGCAGCCATATTTCTAAAGGCAATGGGATATCCGTCCTCCACCACTGTATATATTGTTGCTGGTGAAATCTATGGAAGCAAGAGTATGGATGCTTTCCGTGCAGAGTACCCAAATGTCTTCTCCCATTCAACTCTTGCGACTGAAGAAGAGTTAGAACCTTTCAGTCAATACCAAAACCGGCTTGCTGCGTTGGACTACATTGTGGCCCTTGAAAGCGATGTTTTTGTGTATACATATGACGGAAATATGGCTAAGGCGGTACAAGGGCACAGAAGGTTCGAAGGGTTTAGGAAGTCGATAAATCCAGATAGGTATGTGAACATGGAATAAAACTTTTCATTTTGCGATAGTTTGTAGTTCCTTTCACTGGTTGTTTGCTGACTTGTTCTTTGTGATTGTTTCAGGCTGAATTTTGTTAGACTGATAGATCATTTTGATGAGGGTGTCATATCTTGGGAAGAGTTTGCTTCCGAAGTTAAGCAACTAAACAGAGACAGGATTGGAGCGGCATATGCGAGACTTCCTGCTGCCCTTCCCAGGCTAGAGGAGAATTTTTATGCGAACCCACAACCTGATTGCATCTGTAACAAGTCTCATCCTGAGCAGCTCTGGAAAAAATCAAATCTAAGAACGGAGTCAAAGACATGGAAGAAGAGTGCTTTAAGATAGCATTGGTACAGTAATCAAGAACAGTCGAGAATCCCATGTCAAACACTACAGTGGATACACAGTGTAGCCTGCATCGAGTTTATAGCGTTTTTGTACAATATAGGAAAAGAGGTAACCCAAGCATCTGAAGATTCAGATAGCTTGTAGAATCGATTCTCCCTACAGAAAGGAGCATCAAGACTTGGATCAGCTATACCAATTTTGTGACTCTGCACGGGAAGCTGAGCAGAACAAACAGAGATTTTCATACGGAAACATCTGCTCCCCATCCTCTTACATCGTTGTTATCAGTGAAATCAAAAATTGATTGTACATTGGATTACAATTTTGAATCAGTATACATCTCACATCGTTCAAAAACATTTAGTAGAAGCTCAGGTCTAGATCTTTCTAACTACCACATTGACGGAACATAAACCTGCTCTTTCAAATTCTGTGTCGCGCTTTCAGTAGGGAAGCCTCTAACTGCGCCAATTGTCCACTGCGATATGATCCCAGCAGCGACCGCAAACCGGAGTTGTCGCTCCAACACATCTTGGTCCTCAAACATCTCAGGACAACTCGTTAGCTTCCTCATTATGCCTGCAACAACAGCATCACCAGAACCTGTTCTATCACAGGTGAAAGGAGTTATAAGCACATCTTCTGTTCCAACCACAACACCATCGAATGAAGGAGTATAGTAATGAAGCCGAAGTGTCCCATCAGTCACAATCAATAGCTTCAGCTTGTCGTGCCACAATGGCTTGATTTCCTCAGGTGTGTAATGGTAATAGTCTCTCCGGTTCTTTGTCTGCTCAAAATCCTCAGCAAAGTATTGTGGTGTGTAGTTTCTTCTCCTCTCGTAGTACTCTTCATCAAGTAGAAACTCAAGCTCTTGCTGTGAAACTTCTATGATGTTTGCTTCATTCCATGCTTTGTTAATCAACTTCCTAGTCTCATTGCGTGATCTCCATAGTGGCAATGGAAGATTCAAGTCAAAGAAAATAAGCCCTCCGAACTTTTTGGACCATTGTATTGCCTTGAAAAGAGTTGATTGCATTGTAGGAGACGTCAACACTTCTGAATTGAAATGGAAAATCCTTGCCTGCATTGTGAACAGAAGAAAACTCAAAAGCTTAAAAGCCAAGCTGGTTTTAAAAAAATTAACAAGACGCAGGTGCTCTGATTCATGATCCAAAACATATACATGAACATGAAACCAGTCATTTGCAATATGATCCATGCTCAAGTCAGAGAATTTCCATAAGAACCAAGCTCAAGGTATCATGTCATTTTAGAAGGTAAGTGAAAAGCCAAACTGTTCCTCGTAAACCTTAAACCGAAAGATGTTACCTCTTTCAGCACGGCTAAATTCAGTTCTGAAGCACGAAGTGAGTCCTCAGGTGGCTCTTTCACCGTCTCCGCCTTCATTTTCCCGTCCTCAAACTTGATCTTGACGCGAGTGCAAGCAGTACTGGAATTCTCATCGAATTTCACAGCCCTCGTCTGAACTCTCTCCTTGTTCATCATCAAAACCAGCTCTTCCCCGAAATCGTCTTCACCGACTTTCCCCATGACCGCCGCTCTACCTCCTAACCGAACATGCGAGATGGCCACGTTCGACGGCGGACCTCCCGGAGCTCGCCCAAACTCCGGCGGATCCCACTGCAGCATCTTCCACTGCGAGTACATGTCAGGATGCATCGGGTTATCGTGGACTCGCACCACCGGAACGAATTCCTTCTGTACGGCTCCGAAGCAGCACACAAGCGGCGGATCGTCGTACGGAAATTCGATCCCGTCGTCGTAATCCACTAACGCCGGATCCGAATCAGGATTCGTCTCGATAGTATCGTTTTCGGTATTTTCTTTGTCAGTAACCGTCGAGGTTTGCTTCTTCTTCCTCCCTTTGCGACTGGGTTTAGCGGTTTCCGCTGCTGCTCCGTTTGTGATACCGCCATTAATTGAAGCTATCGGAGAAAGGAATTGCCTTGACGTTGGTGAATTAGGAAATCTCCTACTGTGAGCTACTATCTCTCTACGATTTATGATCGAATGTGAAGAATCAAAATGGTGAAGGTGAGGAAAGAGAAGAAGTGAAGCCATGGGGTTTTTACTTCGATGCCCAGGGTTTATCCAAATCTTCCTCTTTGAAAAAAAATCATATCGGGTCCTGACCCGACTTCTAACCGAACCGGGTCAACCCTTGAAAACACCGAACCGTGTTTTTCTACTCCGGGCAGAAGAAACGCTTTATAATAACAAGAAAAAAAAACTTCCCTCCGTTCCGGCAACAAAGTCTCACAGACAATTCGATTCTCTCCTTCTCGCGCCGTCCTCATCGTCGATTTTTCTTCCCGCCGGTAAGTATCTTTTTGTAGATTTTCACTGCTTTGAGCTTTGGAGTTTTCATGTCCTTATTGGAATCAGTTTGGGTGCTTCAGTAACCAACCTTGGATCCTCAATCTCACGTTTAGATCAGTAGTATACAATTTATAATTTCTGCGGAATTGCTACACCAGTATGTGAGAAAGTTTTTTTCTTTTTTTATTGGACATAGCTTAGATTTTTTTATTGAGTCTGAGGATCCGCTTTCGATTTCATGACGTTGCGATTGATGAAGTGTATTGTTTCTTGAAACAAATCCATAAGAAAACCTCATCTAGTTTTCTTTATTTTATGCTCATGTTAGTGTATGTCACTGAGAGTAGTTGTTATATACATCATGCTTAGCTTAAAGCTCTTTGCAGTGTTATATCGGTGGCTTCTGCAATAGTATAACTTCTAGATACCATTCCTAGGTAGCTACCATTGCAAGGCAAGAACAATCCTTTATAGGCATCAAATAACTAGAAAACTAAATCACTCCGGTGACTTTTTACCTTCATAGCATTGCTTAGGACCGAGATTTTGTATTGCTATCTTCATGGTTCTCTTTCTTAGTCGCTTAGATACATCATGACACAGCGAATCACTGATCAATGAAAATTTATACTTGCACTTACTTAGTGTCCATTCAGAGAGTTCTAATCGCAGTTCCTCAAATGGGTAAGTGTAACTGTGTGCCATGAATCAGCCAAATTTGTTCCACTCTTTTCCCTGATTCTGATTATTTTCAACTCAATGCATCGCAGAGAACGATGGCCTTCTGGACACTGATAAAAGGTCTGCTGCTCTTTGCAAATGCATTTGCAATCCTCAATGAAGATCGTTTCCTTGCTCCAAGAGGATGGACACTTGAAAAACTCCATCCAACCAGTAGAAGAAACTCTCCCAAAGGCCAAATCATCGGTCTAGTTTATGCATGCCAGTACATGAGACTGCCCCTCTTGCTCATTAACATAGTAGTCATCGGCATGAAGATTATCGCCGGTTGAAGATTTTGTTTAGATGAAGATAAACTACATTGTGTACCTAAAATGATCGTGATTACACATCTATTGGACTATGTAGGAGAGGGAATTTGTTTTTCTCATCTACTGCAGACGAGTATCCCATGTACTCAAGTTTAGTCTGGATTCTGTAACATTCTTCTCACATTTTACATGCTGAAACAAACTAAACATGTCAAAGAGAAACAATGTTGCAAGCTTACACATGAAAGAAAACAAGGGGGCTGCATAATGCAATGAAGAATCTTGTGGATATTACTAGTAACCATCACAACACGCGCAAGAAATCTACTTGATTACATAAAAGATCACATATACTAAAACACACAAATTTCACCAAAGATCACTTGTTTTCTTTTTGCGAATCAGCTTTACTCATCACAGCTTCCATTTTCTCCATCTTCTCATATTCAAACTCCTTTGTCTTGATCCCACATTCCTCCTGCATCGCCATCGCAAGATTGTTCCTTTTGAAAGCTGCCCATATATGCATCATGGCGAAGAACACAAGCCCTGTAGATCCAAATGTCATGACGAAGCAAGTCACAATCTCCCACATCCTCGCTCTTCTCCTCTTCTTCGCCTCCTCCTCCTCCTCTCTAAGCTTCTCCACAATAATGGCTCCATAAGAGTGCAAACCCTTAGGGACACGTCTCGTTTCTAAGCTCCAAGAATGGAGATTAAAGTTCCCGCCATACGACTTCACACCAACCATGAACTTATCCTTACCATTCAACATTCCTGACAAATCAATCCGAGTGAACATCACAGGATCAACAGGTTTAAGGCTTTCTGATTTGCTTAACCGGACTTCTAAGAACTGGCCACCTGATACGTAATTTATCCAAGCGTACAACAACAACTTCTCCTTATTCTTCTCCAAGTTTGCGACCGTGATATTGCGAATCTTCTCAGAAACCGTAGTACCATCGACAATCACAGCGACATTCGAATCTCCAAGTTTGAAGAAGTTTTCAGAAGTTTCGAACTTAACTTCGATTAGAGAGTGATCAAATGTTTCGTTCACAGGAAACACGACAAATCCAAGTCTCCCACCACGGTTAGGATTAATCGAGAAAGCGATAACAGTAGAAAATCCGGCGGGATACTCGAGTTTAGTCTCAACGAACTCAATGGGTTTCTTATAGACAACTCGCCCACTACCGTGACTCACTGAGTCATTCAGCTGGATCGAAGATCCGCCGTCGACGAGCTTTGCGTCGCCGTACAGAGAAATCCCATCGGACTCAAAGCTAACATTTTTACCGAAACTTGTGAACGAGAACGAGGATTGAGCTTCAGATATCGAGATTGTGGAGAAGAGAGAGATAAAACCCACGAGTAGAAGGAGGAGTGACCTGGGGAGAATGAAGCTCGCCATTAATGAAGCACGCATTAGAGACTGGAGTATGTGGAATGTGATTGACTTCTAGGGTTTGAAAATTGAAATGAGAGATGAGATCTCCTGATGGAGAGAGTAAAGTGAATGGTGGGGGCAGAGAGAGAGAAAGAACAGAGAAGGATGGGGTTAAGCACTTGGACAATGTGAAAGAGTTAAAGGTAGCGACTTTTGTCTCCTCGTTTCTGTTAAAATGTTCTGAGTTATTGCTTTCTTTGTTGTCACCGTGGGAAACCCAAAAAATGCTTCATCTTTCATTTAACTTCCATTATTCTGAAATATGCATTATTAAAAGTTTTAGTTTTTTTTCGGTAAACATTATTAAAAGTTTAGTTACGTTAATTTTGTTTTGGGTTTTGGCAAGTATTACTTTCTTTTATTTTCAATTTTTTCATATTAAAAATACTTAAAAATATATTAAAATAGAAGGCTCCTCTTAAAATTTACTAATGTAGCTCGCTCATGCATAATAAATTTGATCCTTGAAAAGCAGAAAAAACAAAATCTAGAAATTTGGCAAAGGATCACACTGTTATTTATATTTCCTTCTCTTTTATTAATTCACAATATTTGGATAATAATAGTAAAAAAATATCCCATATATATACTTTGAAAACATTTAATATAGCATCACAAATAGACGCATAATAATATCCCGGCAAAACAAAACTGTCCCAGGTGTTTTTAAAAAGTCTTTCACTCTTTGTTTTACCCTTTTAGTATTAAATCCTTCAGATCTCTTCCATTTCGCTCACGTTTGATTCATCTTCATCTTCATCTTCATCTTCATCTTCATCTTCATCTTCATCTTCATTAGGGTTTTCGATTTGGAGAAATCATCGAGATGGAAAAATCTAGCAGACCCAACGGATCGGCTAACATCGGGAATGGAGTTATTACTCCAACGCAAATTGCTTTCATCGTCGATCGTTACCTCTACGACAATCGATTCTCTAATACCCGAACCATCTTTAGAAACGAAGCTTCGTCTCTCCTCTCCAATTCTCCAGTTCGCGATGTAAGCACACGAAAACTATTCATTTATATTTTTTTTTTCCGTTCTGCTGCAAAACCGATTGACTTTTTCCTTTTTTTGCCTTACGCGATTCGTAGGTTCTGAAGAGTTATTTAACTCTTGAAGATATATTGAAAGATTACGTATCCCTAAGGGAGCAGAAAGTGGCGTTGGATCAAGAGAGAGTTATATTGGAAATGGAGAAAATTAGGGTTCAGAATCTGTTGCACGGGATGCAAAATGTGATGAACACTTACAACGTGCTACAGGATAAAGCTATCTCAATCCGGTTAAATCTGGTTTATCTCTATTTTTAATTATGTTGTATTTTAATATCAAACCAATATGTTGGCTTTTACATTTTACGGTTCACGACAAACAACTATTTGTAAGGTAGTACCCTTAAAACTTATTTTGTTGTCTTCTTTTCTTGGATCAGAGATTAATAGGATCCCACAAGCTGATAAAGCTGCTAACGGTTTCTCATCTCAAAGTTCACGTGAAACACTGACATTGGCCAAAAACTCATCAACTAAGTTTATGACTGGTGACTGGTCAAACAAGGCGAAGAGTTTGTTCAATAAGGCTGATTCGTCCCTTCCAAGTAGTTCGACATGTCTTAACACCACAAAAACATGCTTCTCCCGGGAGTGATAAGTTTAACAGTCCCCAGGAAGAAGTTACCCCTACAAACCGCACGATTGTTACAAAGGAGAGATTCACAATTAGCCCTCTCAAGCAAATTACTTCTTATACCATGGAAAGGAGCCGTCTTGTTTCTTCTTCTTCACCGGTTAAATCTAACCTTAAGATGTCAAATAAGAGAGACCATGTGAGAGGAAGGCTCAACTTTGATGAAACTGATAAAGAAATGTGCCTTGAGGCAGCACCTGCCACTGTAGATTTGACTTCAACCTCTTCATCTGGGTCAGAGCCGGAAATTGATATACCAGACATTGATTTTTCTATCTTGGCTGAAGACCCCTCATTCTCAGACATACTATTTGATTTTGATATTGGTTGTGAAGGAAGTACCCCAAATGCAGCCATTCAAACTATTTCAGGGTACATGCTTTGTTTTATAAGATCAGTTTCTGTAAACGGCTATTATCTCTTGCTCATTACGTTATTCTAAATCACAGGCCGTCTCCTGAATCGAGGAATGGGAATCTAGAGCCTGACGGGGTCATGTCAGAATATACATCAACTGCTACTGAAGTGACACAAGGGAAGAGGACATGGTCACTCAAGGTTGGTATATTCTGGTTTGCATTCCATTATCAAATATACCTTTTCTCTTTCCACTCATTCATGATGCTTCATATACAGGAGATAATGCCGCTTTAAAGTCTGTAGCAAAATGCATACAAGTCTCAAGTCCTGGTACTTTCGCTTACTCTTTTTCCAATAGATGTAATCAGAACTCTAGATTTTCATGATGTATTGATCCTCCCCCTAACTTAGCCATTTTTTCTCTTAACACAGACAATTGACTGATTGTGAAGACTGCGAATTACTCCAAGACACCAATGCAAGATCCTCTGCTTTTGCCTAACTATGGTGGAACGTAAAAATGATGTCCCCTATGGTTCCTAATTAACTAGTATTACGATTTGTAGAAAATAAACTTGTTTTTTTGGCTTCTTTTTTTTTTTGTTCACCTTGTTTTTTGTTTTTTTGTTTTTTTGGCTCTATAGTTATTAGTTTGACAGCTGATTTCTCTTTGACAACGAAATAGGACTTTATGCATCTATTTGCATGTACCACATAGTCAGAAATTGGCTTACAATAGAAATAAAATGGCTTATGTTTGGTACATGAGTCAAGCCAAATACTTTTCCAGCTTCTCCACTTCCTCTTTGCTTCCAATGTAAAGTGGAACCCTCTGATGTATCTGTCAAGTATCCCAAATAAAAGATTTAATATGATGACACTAAACTTTGGATATAAAGTTAGTAGTAGAATGGCGCATAAAAAAACAAACCGAACAGAAATTCTGGTAAGAAAGTGATAATGAAATGTGTTTTGAGCTACCTCAGTCGGTTGGATATCTAGTACTCTCTGGTGTCCATCTGATCCTTTTCCTCCAGCTTGTTCAACAATGAAACTCATCGGTGCGCACTCATACAAAAGCCTAAGCTTTCCGTTTTTGCTCTTCGCGTCACGTGGGTACCCGTAAATCCCACCGTACAACAAAGTCCTGTGAAAATCTCCGACCAAACTTCCAATGTACCTTGCCGAGTAAGGCTTCATACTTGGACCAGGATCCTTGAGATCATCAATGTACTTCTTCAGATTCTCGTCCCACATTTGGTAGTTCCCTTCGTTGAAGGAGTAGATTTTCCCGACTTTCGGAATCTCAATGTTCTCTTGCGTGAGGACGAACTCGCCGTACATTGGGTCGAGTGTGAAGGAGAAAACCCCTTTGCCTAAAGTAAGAACGAAGATGACAGAGCTTGAGTACATACAGTAGCCGGCTGCTAGCAAGTTGTTCCCTGGTTGGCACACGTTTACTATACACCTTTCTTCTGCTGACCCAAGCTGCAAGCAACACCCACCAAAAGGTCAACGACCTTATATACATTGTGTATCTTTTAGCAGTGGTCATATAAACCAAACCAAACCAACCAAATTCGAACCGAATTGCTTAACCCGATTGGTTTTCTTATTCTAATACTAAAAAAAAACCTTCTAAACCGATTTTAATGTAACTAAATCTAAATGAACCGAATAATTCAGAAACTTTAATAACTTTTTTTGATTAACTCTTTAATTTAAAACCGAACAAAATTCAGACCAAGAACTAAACCAAATTGCAAAAAACCAAACGAAATTACACAATGGTTTTGATCGGTTTGAAAATTTTCTTTCCGTAAACCGGAAAACACAAAACCAAAACAAAACCATAGACCGAATTGTCTTACCTTTAATGTCTCATATATTAGAAGAGCTGCTAAGTAAAATAAATATGGAAGGTGAAAGGGAAGAGTAGTTAATTTACAGCGGAGATATCGTCGGAGTCGTCGGCGAGACACTCGTCATTGGGACTGTAGATACCGAAGATGGAACCAGTGGAAACTGCGGCGTCGATGTTGGAGGAACCGTCGAGAGGGTCGAACACGACTATGTAGTTGCCGGAGTAACTTTCCTCCACCGCCACTGGCACGTCCTCTTCCTCCGATGCTATGATTCCCGTTCTTCCACTTGATCTCAAACAGTTCGAGAACACCTGCACCATCCTCGGTTATTTTAATTCATTACTTATTTGTATTTATTTATTGATAAAATAGAAAACATGTGAACTTTTTTTTTTGGTTAAAGGATTCTGCATCTGAAACGTTTTGATTCCAAAAGTCGTTGCTTTAAAGAATATACAAACACGTGTATATGAATGAATATTTGACCTCATTGGAGACGACGTCAAGCTTTTTCTGATCCTCTCCCTGAATGTTAACGGCGCCTTGAACGCCGGTGAGATTAGAGATTCCGGCGCGCTGGACAAGCGAAGCGATCTGTTTACAAGCCATCGCTATGCTCGACATCACTATCGTCAGCTCTGTATCTATCTCTCCTTTTTGCTCTTGTCTCAGCAACCAGCTCGTAAGAGTCTGCAACTCGTACCCACTCCTCTTCCTCGCAGCCGGTTTGGTCTCCGCCGCTGCCGCAGCATCCGCCGCCACCGCCATACACCTCACTCCACCACCAACCGCATGATGATTTCTCCCAGTTGTTGCTCGTTTCGCGGCGGAGAAGAGAGATCTCGGAAAAAGGATTCGCGGCTGAGATGATGCCGCCACGTGACGAGAGCTAGAGAGAAGGAGATGAGACGACGTCGTCGTCGCGGCGGTTGCTGCCATTTTCTGTGTATGTTTTGAAAAATTGGGAGAGACAGAGAGGATCGGATTGTGAGGTGGACGAAAGGATTCGACTCAAGCTTTCAGTTTAACTAAGTGGGTCCCACTTATCTTACGGACCATTTTCAGATGACACGTGGCACTGCTCTTACGGACATAAACAAATGTGATATATGATAAGCATAAGCAGGCCGATTATTATTTGTCAATAGGATAACTTGTAGACAGTGTTTTAAAGAGTTGGGCCTATTGTAACTTTTTGTTTATCTTCTTAGCTAACCCAAGAACACAAAAAATTTATAGATTTTTTTTTTTATGTTCGTGAGGGAGAAGATTTTTTTTTCTCTCTCTCCCATTATATTCAAATACATGTCAACACAGTTTTTCATTAAACATAAGTACTGTAGCAAATTTTCAAGTTTATGTCCCGTCGGTCAAACCAGAAGTTGACTTTTAAAAATTTAAATAAACGTTTCTGAATTTATTTTACAGTATAGAGTCCAAGTTCCCAATTTATTGGAAACAATGCCACATATATCTAGAGGAAAGATTGTACATGTTTTACTTACCACAATTTCTAAATCTCCTATGCACACACATTATTAGTGGCAAGATCGATGACAAAACTCTTGTAAATGTTTACATATCAGTCTTCAAACATGGCTTAAGAGACCGGATCAGTTTTTTAAAAAACAATCAACATTTTTTTTGTAAATCAATATATATGATTTTACGTTCTCTACAATTTTAAATTTACGATTTTCCAAAAATATTTCATACTTGATTTTGTAAGTTCTCCCTAAAGATTGTGAACCAAATCCGGACGTGAACACATGTACGCATATGTACGCACGTCGCTTTTGTGTTCCCAGAAAGCCACTGATCCGAAAGTCTTGTAATGAAAAAGATAATGGGTTCAACTAAATCTTTTTACAATAGTTTATGTCTTTGATTACGCTCAATATTTCTAATCTCGCGGCCGGTGATGAAGATACGATCTTGATGAGCTCCATTTCTTTTAGTCTTTCATGCATCGCAAGATTTGGTTGTTGTTATGCTACTTGCTAACATATATATACCAAACAGGCAAAAGTGAAAACACAAATTGTCAATAAAAATCAGAAAAAATGTGCCAATTATGGTGTTTAAGGTAAGAGGCTTCATCGATTGCTCTAGCTCTGGCTCCTGCATAAAAACAATGTTATTAATCTGAAATAGCGTTGAGCCTAAGGTGGACCAGACGTAAACCATACTAAGTCTATTCAAGAATGATCCAATGAAGTTGCTTTCTCCCTAATGCCCATATAAACCAAACTAAGCCAAAACAAACCGACGAAAATTGAGCCTTTAAAATAAAATATTTTATAAAGATTATTTTACACCGAAGCAAACTAAAATTGAAAAAATTATTGGAGGGAAATATATCCGCACGTGTTTATTGCAATTGATTATTGATTATTGCAAATTTGGAAGAAGAAGAAGAAGAAGAAAAAGAAGAATATCTGACCGTCTCAATGATAAAATATAGAAGAATTCTTTTCATGAGTAGTTTACGGTGCGGCATGATGCTGCATCAAAAGAAGAGTATTTGTTTTTGACATTTCCAAATTGCTAATTCGATCTTGAGAGGAAAGATTCTACATGTGTTGATAAAAAAAAAGGAAAGATTCTACATGTAACAAGTTAGTTAGGTATAGATGACAAATCTTTATCACAATAGTCTTCAAAAATGGTATCGTTTTACGTATAATATAGATATTTTTCAAGCATTTTGGGCAAGAATATTATTTTGTGTTTTTTTACATCAAACATACGTATTTTAATGTTTTGAATACACTAATGTACCCGCCAAAAAATTAAAATAGTTGATTTTGTAAAATTTACCGATATCATTTTGAACTAGCTAGTTAACGCGTTGAGTCGAATACGGACGTGAACACATGTACGCACGTCGCTTTGTTTCCAAGAAAGACATTCGTCCGAATCTTGTAATGAAAAAGATAATTCAACTAAATCTTTTACAATAGTTTATGTCTTTGATTACGTTCGCTGAAGTATACAAAATGCCAATTTACAAAAAAAATAACATAAAAATGTGTATATTATATCATCTAGCGAATTTGAAGAATCCGAGCAAAAGTTCAGATGACATGATATTATAAATAGTGAAAAGTGAAAACAATACAGAATATGTTAGTATAAAAAAACAAAAATATTTAAAGTTTAAAAGTGCATACCTACATAACCATATTAGTTTTTATCGGATTATTCACGTCTAAGTTTATGATGTTTTGATCATTTCCCAAAAAGTAAGACATACATATAATTTCTAGAGACATCCATGAACTCGTAAGGGATTGAATAATTCAAAGTTTTAAATTAAAAAGAAATGACCGAGCACATATCGGAAGACAAATAAAATTGCAACTACTATGTAAAATATAATATCTAGTTATTTACTGTTGACAGAAAACACGATATGTACTATTATATCACAACCATAAATAGAGAACATTATAAAAGAAAATAATTAAATAGTAAATATAAATCATTCATCAAAACATCCTGTATACATATATACTCACAAACCCACAACATCCCCTTCAATATACACATTCTCTCTATATTACTCTTTCCCTTGAAAACATCAAACTCTAACCCCTAAAATTCAATAAAGGAGAAAGAGAAGAACAGAGAGAAAAAAAACCAGAAGAAATGTCTTATTCTTCCCTCAAATTCCCAATCTTTCTCATTCTCTCATCTCTTCTCCATGCCGCTTTAGGTACGTACACACATATCTATTCTATAGAAATCTCCAGTCGTTAATTAAAGCCAAGATCATGATGATCAAGATCAATTCCAAAATTTGTTTCTCAAAAAAATGATTCTTGGTTAGACAAGTTTTTCAGTTCTTTCAAGAACCATAGATTTCACAGTTTGATCAATTACATGAACGATTCAATATAAACCATATGAAAAGAAAATAATTTATGTGAACATTTGTTTTTTTGTTCCTAATCAGTTTATGTTTTGTCTTTGCTATAATTGTAGGGGAGGAAATCATTTGCGAGAATCTGCCGACGAATATGTGCGCGTTCTCGATATCAGCCTCCGGGAAAAGATGTTTATTGGAGACAGCTAACGTCGCCGGAGAATACACTTGCCGGACTTCTGCGGTGGAGGTTGAAGGGATTGTAAACCACGTGGAGAGCGATGAGTGTGTAGCCGCTTGTGGGGTTGATCGGAAAACCGTAGGGATCTCGTCGGATACAATGATGGAGGAAGGATTCGCCGCTAAGCTTTGCTCGTCGGCTTGTTTGGACCATTGCCCTAACATTCTTGATCTTTATTTCAATCTCGCCGCCGGTGAAGGTACGATCTTAAGCTTCTTCTTCTTCTTTTTTTAAATCTTTCATGCGTACATAAATCTTGTAAATGGCGTACGTACCAGTAATCTGATGAAAAGTATAATTAAACTTAATTAATCCTGTCCACATAAATAAATTAAAGGTATATATTTCCTAACTAAAAAAGAATACATACCATTAGGTCCATTTCCTTTACGTATTTGAGGTTTCTTTGCAAAAACATTTGTTGAGAAATTGATATTAGATACCAAAGTGAAAAGGAAATTGTATTTACCAACTTAGGAAAATAAAAATCAAGTGAGATTGCCGTAAATAGAAAGTCGAAATATGTGTATTTTATGATATTTAATATGGCTGATTTAGATACCTATACTTGTGTGTGTTTTGTGTATTTCGGTAGATTCCTTTTTTTTAACACGTGCATGCATGAAACTCACTTTCGTATTTCTAGTGTTTCTTATCGTCAAAGCAAGGAATATCGGTAGGAGCTTGATTGTTATGCTTCACTAACCTTAATTATTATTTCAATAATAATGATTTATGTATTGCATCTTCTTATGGTAACGTTGGTACAATATAAAATCGATGATATAAAGTGTAAACTTGACGTAACGAACCAATTGACTACATGCAGGTGCATTTTTACCTGATCTGTGCGATGCTCAACGGACAAATCCCCACCGTTCGATGTTGGAAATCCTCAGTTCTGGTGCGGCTCCTGGACCTGTCTCCGAGACTGCTCCAGGCTCTGACTCCGACGCCTCAGCCCCTGCTCTAGCTCCGGCTGCTATGTAAAACTTAATGTTTTTGATTTCACGTGTTTCATGATTCATGTTTAATATCTCGATTGATGATCCATAACGGATCATATTCTTACATTTATATAATTTGATGCTACATCATCAATTGGTTCATATGAGAGTGAGTTTGATTTTTTGGTTCTGTTTCTTAACATTTCCCCTTATAATAACAACATTTGTAATACCATTGTTTTGTTTTCTTGGTCGATATATTGCTATGTGCAATCGCAACTCATAAGCGATGCTTAAAAATTCGACTATAATATCTATTTTTTTTAATAAAAGACGACTATACCATATATATATGTGTGTGTGTGAGCATGAACATATATTGTTTCTGGTTCAATTTATCTTGAAGCTTATCATGACACTGATTCAATGTTTGTATTGATTACTTTTTAGAAAAGTTATGAATGTGTGTTTTCATTTCATAATAATAATAAATATTTGATTTATTATTTAATAATAAATATATGATTTATTATTTATAGCTAATATTTATATACTCAAATGAAAACTTTCAAGTTTTTTCTTGGGAAACTTTCAACGGAGAATTTAACATGGAGTGTGAGTATATTTTATTTTTATTTTTTATACTTTCGGCATTAAAAATTAAATTGGGGAAGAGAAAACGTCGTCCCGTTTTAAATTGCCTTTTGTATTTCATCAAAATAATAAATGACTATATAAGCTTTAGGAAATGTTTTTTCAGAAATCAAAGGTAAAAATATAGCTATTCGCTGATCATAAAATATGGGCCGTTGGATCTGGTCTTATTATTCTCATGAGTCGCAAGAAACTAAAAAAAATTACAAATCAAATGTACAGAATCTGCTTAAGAGAGGAAAGATCCCTTAATTTGATAAAAGTATATATAGAAACCTTATTTCCTTTTATTTACTTATGTCTGAGACATTATCGCTTCTTCCTATAGTATAGTTCGTCTAATTACAATATAATAAATGGCACACGTTGATTTAGAACAAGGAAGAATTGGAGATCGACGGCTATCGTTCACCGACGGTGAAGATGTCGTCGTTGCATGCTTCCACTCGAATACGTACGAATACTATGACTACGACAACGACGAGTGTTTGGAGAGTGTGTCTTCGGTGAGTAACTCAGAGGAGAGAGTGTGTCGGATTTGCCAAATGGAGGTTGGATCGTACGGTCAGGGTTTGATTGAGTTGGGATGTTCGTGTAAGGATGATTTGGCGTTTGCTCATCGACAATGTGCTGAAACTTGGTTTAAACTCAAAGGAAACGAGTATGTTCTTTCTTGCTATACATATCATATCTCTTTGATTCATGTTCATTTTCCTCTTTTTCATTAGCACTAATTATTAAATTGTTGGATAAACAAATCTAATTAATATTATTTTCGTGTGTTTTTTTTTATTGGTTATGGTGTCTAGTGGTGTTCATGTCCGGGTTTAATATAAACTTATATTATTAGGACAGTCTCTTAGCTAAGACCAAAAATAAGAATATGTTAGGATAGCTCGTAATTTTGCCAACGATGCTACAACTTAAGACTACTCAGAGTTTGTAAACTTATTTTGAATAAGATCCTTAATATCTCAAGTCCGACTCTGAGACTACTAAATGAATATATTATTGTTGACAAATGAAAAATGTAAAATTTATACATAAAGTAAATTTGGTGGTAGAGTATGTGAGATTTGCCACTCGGAGGTGAGGAACTTGGCCAGCGGGACTGTGATGATAGAGGAGGATGAGGTGGTGGAGGAGGTGGTGGAGGACGGAGAAGCCACGGTGGTGGAAGACGGAGAGAGCTGGTGGAAGCGGCAGATGGTGTTCATTGTTGTCTTCTTTTTTTGGGTTTCACCATTTCCAATCTACTTTTTTGCAACCCAAAGATAAGTCTTTTTTCTCTTCGTGACCACCACAATCTTAAATGTCCTAACAAAATTCATTTGTTAATTGTAAATTCGTACGTGTTTTGTGTTTGACGTTTGAGTTTAAAATTCGTAAAAAAATTATTTTATTGAATGATTCAAACGTATAAACCGAAACTTATATCCATGCATCTACGCTAGTCGAATCATTAGTGAGATTACAAAACAATCACATGTGAACTTTAGCATTTTTTTAATTATACACATGTATAAACATAAAATTAAGTTTATTATAATTGATTCAGTGATTCTGATACAAAATGCATAAGAATGTTGAATGGAAATTAACTGATTAATTTGGATACTTTTGATTACTTTAGATTTTTTCGGATAAAATGAAGTTTTGTATAAGTTTTTCTATTACAAAATTTCATAAGAATGTTCAATTGACAATAATAACTGATTGATAATTTGACAAAGCCTAAAAAAAATCTCTCAGAAAAAGATTTTCCCATGAGACAAACCAGAAATCACAATCATTATCATCATAATTCATAATAAATACAAAGAAGAAGAAGAAGGCATTAAAAGTATATGCATATATAGATACACCATGTGTATGTGCATATAGATGGAGAGATAACAGAGAGAGAAGGAACAAAATAAGCCTATACAAAGCTCTTTTGAAAACATTTTATCAGCGCCTATTAGTCTTCTTGGCTTCCAATGTAGTCCCGTCCTTGAGAGCTTGCTGGGCATCTGTTTCCATGCCGAGCTTGAACAAGCAAGCCGCTTGCAGATACAATGCGGTTGGCCATTCTGGAGACACAACCTGTGCTTGCAATGCATCGGTCAGAGCCTCTTGTGCGTTCTCATTCATCAGATAAGACAGGCAGCGCCGTGCGTGAACAGTTGGTGATACCATTGTTCCTCCATCAATGAACTGTACCATGAAACACACAAATCCAAACCAGCCATTTTTCAATTTCAATGACTGAAAGAAAAAGAAAAACACAAACAAAATTCTTCAGTATTTGCATTTGTTAATATTACCTGAGTGTAGCAATCGACTGCGGTTGTATAATCTTTGGAACGGAAAGCTAAGTCGCCTTGCTTCTTCGAATTGAGAGATTCCTGCATCTGGTTGGTCCACATTTGAAACGAGAGCTGCATAAGAAGATACGGATAAAATGATTAAATTATATACAAAACAAGTCCTTTATTCAGAGCATCAGAAAGACTAAGCTGTGAGCAAAAGGAAGGAATAAATCCAGACCTCGTTGGCAATTCCTTCATCATCCTTGTATCCGATCTTATTAAGTATTTCATGTATGGCCGTAAGATCTACTCTTAAGCACGCATCACCAAAGGGCGTCAATGAAAGCGGCTGCTCTTCCTCGGCCTCGGTTTCATGGGGTATACCCATAAGATCATATGAAGGTACATTAGAATCCTTTTGGAGTGTGGAGAGTGAAGTGACGAGAGATTTCACATTTGGCCTTTCTCGAGCTTCATACTGCAGACAACGTGTGGCTAACCGTACTAGCTCAGTTCCATCTTCGTTTGTGAAATGACCCTCAAGAGCAGAATCCATTAACATTGCACAGTTCTTTCCCTTGATCAGGTCAAGCGCCTGTATAACAAGCAAAGCTAGAGAGTCACTGAAAGAAAAATATATGAAGCAGATGAACTATCAAAACCAGCAACGTCATGGCGATCTTAGTTAGAACTAAACATAAGAAATCAGGTTCATAACGAAAAGCCAGCTAGTTTATTTCCAAGAACTATCCAGCGGGACACAATGAGACAGGTCCTACATTACATCTAAACTTAGTATAATATCTATTAGGAGAGGACTTACATGGCTTGGTGGGATATGTTTACCACTCATTAGATCAAGCAAAACAGTTCCAAAGCTGAATACTACGCTCTCTGGGGTCACTCTACCTGACACACAATGTACAAATTTCATAGATTCAAGAGTGGATTTAGCTTAAGGAAATTTTGGTCCTCAAAAAAACATATTGGGACCTAAGGAATATTATACAAACATGAAGAAGAAAGGGTCTTACCTGTTCGTAGATACTCTGGAGGAGTAAATGCCAAATTTGTGCTATAACTCTTCCCATCTCGGCTATTTTTCATGAGTCCAAAGCAAGACAACCTCGGATTCCCATCCTGTAAGCCACAAAGGATAAAAGAATACAATTTTTTTTACAGATGAAAAAGAAGATAGAATACAAATCACCAAGAAGGATAAGCAAAGAATCAATCAAAAATTCACCTTGTCAAACAAAACTCTGTAAGCATTGAGATCATGATACAAAGCTCTCCCTTTGTTACTACAGTATTCCAATGCTTGTGCTAAACACAATGCAACTCTTAATCTCATCGCCCATTTCATCGGATGATTCTCCCCTGAAAACAACAAAACCAATATCATCCAATCGATTTTGTAGCAGCAGGAACTACACAAAACCTATTGAACAAACACTATATTATCACTGCTTCTCTCCAACTAGCCACTTAGCAGAAGTTCTGATGATTCGGATCACAAATTGAATAGCCATAACAGGAGTAAGTAAGTACAGTGAAAAAGATGCTTTGCAAGCGTTTCGTGAGGCATAAACTCGGCAACGAGTAATCTCTCCTCGCCTTCGCAGCAGCATCCTATGAGATTCGCCAATCGCTCGCTCCTCAAGCTCCCAACAGATTTCGCTTCATCCTGATGAACAATGAACATTTGCGCGATTCAGAAGCCGAAAATCAAATCGAGAGCATGAAGATTCGAATACCAAAGAGGACGTTACCAGGAACTGTCGGTGATCGGCCCAGGCGAGGCGGTTAAAGCGTTTGACGGCGATGAAGCGACCATCATCAAGCCTCCCTCTGTAAACAATGTTAGGAGCTTTCTCGCCGTGCTCCGATACAATGTTATCTGAGGAGAAACCGCCGGTCGCAGATTTCAGCTGCTCCAATCGAAATTCCTTGAAATTCGGCCACAGTTTCTTCTCATGTTTCCCTCCATTCTCTTTCACAAAGCCAACAACAAAAAGAAGAAACAAAATCAGAAAAACCCTCAAAATCAAACACAAGAAGCGAAACAGGTGTAAGGAACACATAAGCACAGACCGAGATCGGGAGATTCGAGGACTGAAGCGGATTTGAAGTTGGAATGGAACAAACAAAAAGAGAACTTTGAGCAACGAGCTCCCATTTAAACGTCGGCGATGGAAGAATCAGGTGATCGGATTTCGGAAGATAAATCACACTATACAATACTTGTCATTTGTTAACACTCGGAAAGTTCGAGTGAAAAAAAAGCAATTTTTCTCGATGCACACAGAAAGAAACAGATTATTCTTCGCCGATAAAAAAGGTTTCTGTTTTTGGTCTTCTTCTTCCCTTCTCCTTCTCCTTCTCCTTCTTCTTCTTCTTCTTCTTCTTCTTCTTCTTCTTCTTCTTCTTCTTCTTCTTCTTCTTCTTCTGCTTCTTCTGCTTCTTCTGCTTCTCAGCTTTTCAGACCTTCCCTCAAGGGGATTGTTTTCGTTGATTTTTTTTCGTTTTAGTATTTTAAAATTTTTTTATCCGAAGTTGTTTCTGCCACTAAACTTTCCGCCTCTTCCTTTATAAAACTTTTTTGAAATTCCTTTTTTTCGGTTCGACAAAATGTTTCTTTTTAATAATTGTTTCAAATATTTAGTTTATTTATTGAATTAGAAATCAAACAAAAAAATGGAGGAAAATTTGTAGCATGATATAATGTAGTTCACAGGGTATATAATTTAATGAGAGTATAACATAGGCCGACATAAAATGGAAATTTATGAAAGTATTAAAGAGGTCAAATAAAAAAAACCATAGGGTGCAATTTCTTCTTATGGTGAAAGTAAGACGCAAAAAGCAGAAACACTTTTTTCATGTTGAAAGTTGAAACCGCGTGAACTTCATCATTACACCATTTGTTGGCGATTGACTTTTAGTGTATTTTTTCAGCTGACTTTTTATGAGTATTATGCTTTTGTAGTATGAAAATGTAATTTTCAGTGAAATTTAGCATGTATTGGTGCTTTGCCTTCAACACGTTCATTAATTGTTTGTAATGCGTAAAAGATACAACTCCTACACATGAACTCGGTTTTGTTATCAATGCGAACAGCTTTTGTCGTTTTTAATACATGTCTTGTTGTAGTAAGTAAATGTTTTAAATGTGTCGATATTTATGATTTTTCAGGATTTGAAAATGACAAAGATGATAAAAATAAACAAGAATGAAACAATTTGAATACAAACGCATGTTTTTGTAGATTGTCATGTCATGTGTATATCCAATCTAAGGTACAAGCCACAAACAATTTCTTAAGGCCACAATATAATCAACTGTATCAGTTAAATCACTTCCCCATTACACTTCCCAAGTTCGATTGGTCTTTTTACTCGGGTGCAATTTGTTCCCTTTATTAGTTTTGTTTCTTTCTTTTACCTTTTTTTTATAATACATAGATTCTTATATTTCATTACAAATTAAGAATATATAATTAGTTAGAACCCACTTTGTTCTGATATGTAGCCATCCTTGTCCAAACACATATGATGAAATGTTTTCCCAGATCACAACCGATAATATTACTCATAAAAAGTTTCATTTTTTTTATAAACGATAAAAGATATAGGGTCCTCCAAAAGTATAATAGATACTTCAGAAAAATATAAATATATAAAAACAAAATTGAAATCAAGAACTTCATAAAACACACCATATCCAGACAGTTGGTATAATGATAATGCTTCTTTCTTTCTGCATTTAAATTAATGATTTTACTACCCATATATGGTACCACATAGGACCCTCTTCTCATAATCACTCAAACACTACAACAATAATTATAAGAAGTCGACAAAACTAAATTATAGTAATATAGAGAAATATTTTCTAGATAAAAAAATGGCATCATGACTCATGAAAAAAAATGAAATTGCTCGTTTGTGTGACAACATGAAACAATGATCATTATCATATGTCAAAAAAATGATCATTATCATTACCATTTCATATATACCAACAATAAGTATATATATCTATTTCTCGATGTTTGTAGCTTTTGTTTGAGTGATCATATCATATGTTTGTAGCTTTTGCTGATTCTAATCGAATATTAGCCATTCGTCGAAACGCCAATGATCTTGAGAATATGACATCGAATCCTAAGAAACAATTATATAACCACAAAGAAAAAGAAAAGAGACAACATTACTTTATCAAATATTTGCATTCAAGTAGTGGGTCCAAATTTTTAGATTCGATCGGTAGGGTCTATTATGACCCAATAGGTCTCGTTTTGATACACTAAAGAATTGATTTAGAGTATTTTTAAAACCTTTTAAATGATCTATTATCAAAAATATCTGAGCATTTCATCTTATTACATGTTTTTTGTGTTTATATTCAACTAACATGATATATATGAAGTTGACATCCATATAAAATATTTCATTAGAAGTTTTACATTTGGTTAGTCGTCGAAATCTAGAGAGTAATTTTCTTCTGTTTTCTTTTTTTGCACCGAAAATGTGAATAGAGACAGAGAGTTTTGGTTACAAAGTTGTGTCCTAAGAAGATGTAAAAACATGTGAGCCCACATGGGATGTGCCTTTGACTACATTCCTTACCGACACATGCCACGTTCCCTCTTCCTAGCGTAACAACATTTTCGTTTTTTGTTTTTTTTCCATATTTCACCCCATATGTTTCTGTTTTGTTAAAATCACCCACACTGTATTAATCTCCAAAGTTTCATTGATTATCATTTTCTTAGATGGTAATATTTTTTTCATTGTGAACTAAATTTAAGATGATGCGATTGAGGTCGTTTAAGGCTATTCGAATAAAACGAATGAGTGGTAGCAAACAGTTTGAATTGCAAAAGATTTTGGGAATAAGAATGGATGGAATTGAAAAATATTAAATTTTTATCATGGTCTCAAAAAGATAGAAAAGTTTTGTAGACGTCCTTTACTAAATTTCGATGTGTTTACCTTGGCTATGTAAGAAAATGGTGAACAATCTTAAGTGACAAAGTAATTTAAATTGAAATTTTAAGTGAGAGTTGAAACATGGTGTTAAAGAGGATTTAATTGGTTATGAACACTGAACACACACGAAAGTAATGAAGATGGGGTTGGTTAACATGTATAAGAGATTGTTTCGTGTTACCATAAAAAAAACATCGACATACTTGAGCCGCAAGAAAGTGGAAATGTACAAGCTGCAGTTTTTTTTTGTTGGTTTTTCCTCTTCTTTACTGGATCTATAATCATATAGTCAGATATACCAAAAATCAACGACCCGAAAACTAAACTCCAGATGAGTTCTCATGCGCCATTGGTAACGTTATCGTTGTGACCTCCATTACTGTCTTCGTAAATTTTGCCATTCACTTGAGCCCTAGGTCTCTGAAAAACCAAAAGAAAATTGTAGACATTAAGATCAAGTTATCGAGTTTCAAGTGGATGTTTCACTGAAAACTAATTCAGAATGCGTACCCAATCTGTAGGATCAACACCGTTCCCGTTCAAGAGTTTGTGATTCTCTTCTTTGGTTCTCTCTTTCGAGCTCATAGGAAGTAATACTGTTGTCCGATCAGGCAATTCTGTTTTGAAAACAATATCATATGAGAATCTGTGGGTCTATGCAAGTTAAATCTGAAGTAAAAATTATCAGACCTGGTAATTTCTTGTCGAGGAAGAACACAACCAAGTTCACTGTATACCATGCAACGACAACATCTACTGTGTAATGTTTACGGGACGCGATGATCAAGAGGCTTTGCAAGATGGCAATGACCCAACCTAACAGCTTTATGAACCTAAAAGAGAGACATTTGTTTGGTAGTAAAGAGATGAGATAACTTTTCGGTTATTGTTGAAGGCGTTTTACGACATTTTTAAAGGGACTTTGTACCTTTTAGAACCGTATTTCTGGTAAGTGAGGACAAAGACTAGTGTGAATATCATATGCGATGAGAAAATCAAATCTCCACATCCGTAAATCGCCCCACGAGGAACTGACAAGATCATAGTATCATCGCATAAGAACGAGAAGAAGTGTACACCAGAAAATGTGTTGAGGGAATGGCAAAATGATGTTAAGACTCACAGTTAATCAAGAGCACCTCAAGAACGCTATGCGGTCGAGGCAACCTGGCAAGCTCAGCGCCCTGTGAGTAACACAAGAGACTCATCAGAATAAAACACATGAACATGAATGATACGCCACTTATGTAGAGCTTTATCTAGTTTTACCTCTCGACAGTGATAATTAGGGCCAGGAAGCTGCGTGGAATAAAATGTTATTACTCGGAGAAACTGACAAGCCTGTCAATGGAAAGAATTTGCAAAACAAAATCAGTACGAGCAAGCTTTGAATTGGATTTACGTGGCAAAGGGCAAAGGATACTTACAACTAAGAAGGCGAGAACCCTGCACCATATCAACACAGTGTATATCTTCTTGCTTTTCATGATGAATGGATGGAAAGTCCACTGCAATTTAAAAGGTGAAACAAACCATTCATATAACGGCTGCTTGTTCAGAACAGAACAAGATATGAATCCTATGATCCTGAAGAAACTCACCAGGACAAACGAAAGAAATACACAAGTGAACACAGTTTCACTTATGTAGCTTTTATCTTGACCAAGCTCCTAAAAAATCGAAAAACCACAGAGAGATTCAATATGAAATTTTCTCAGAAGAGAAAGGGATCAACCAACCAGCTGAGATATTCGAGACAAACCGGAAGCACAAAATACCCAAGATCCTGAAGCGTCGGTCCTGGTCGATGAATATAATGAACTCCTCTAGCAGCTAAACCATGAAAATACTGCACATAACAGATGCATTCATAAAGTGTCAAAACTAACAAAAAAATTCAAGATTCAACTTAACCAAAGCAATCAAGAGACATAAAGCCATAAAGGTAAGTAGAAAAATACACCCCAAACAAAAAAACAAAAAAAGGGGGAAATTTCAAGTCTTGTGCTTTAATTTCTTCCAAGGTCTTAAGTTACTATAGGTATAACAAACCATGATCATAACCTTTAACTATATCCTACGTTTTGAGTTTCAGACTTCAGCAAAAAGAAACCTAAAAATAAGGATCGGAATCTGGCAAAAGGGTAATAACCATTGAACACTACGAGCAAAAAGGTGTCGAATTCAAATCACACGAAGACTTCAGCGTTCATTACATGTTGAAGTTATCAGAAAGATGAATTTAAAATATGAAAACCTGACAGAGGAGACCAGCAAGAAGGTATTTCCAGTTCTCAGAGAGGAGACCAATCTCCGTCGTCATTTCCGAACAAACTCGCTTCCATAGCTACAAACAATGAGCCGAATACCAAATCAGCTAACTTCCCAAATAATTGCAGAATTCAAAATCTGAAAGCGAAACTTAAACGAAGAACCTTAGAAGCTTCGCGGCGAATGTAAAACGTCATTATCTTCTTCTTTTGTTGATGTTATTCCACTTCAATACTACTTCAGAGCCCAACAGTTTGGGTCAACATCATCAGAACCAAACCAAAACACCCAACAAATTCAAAACTTTTCACCACCTAATTTCAAATTTATCTGTAAAGCCGAGCTTTTTTCACCGGAAAGAGGTCGTGAATCCGCCGAACACAAGTCGGAGTTCACGTCGCTTTGACTCAATGATCGATTAAAAAGGTTGAAACGAGAACGACGGGTGACACCAGAAGGGAAAGGAAAAAAACCAAAAGACGAGAGAGAAGAATCTGAGAAAACAGAAGCTTTTAAAAGTAGAAAAAGGATCTTCCTTTAGAAGGATCTGAGACAACGATGATCAACAAAAGCCCTAAAACAATTTCTCCGTTGCCCAAAAATCTCTGAGAGAAGAAAAAAAAATCAGCGTTTTGCGAAAACACATTTAAGCATCGTTTGGGTGTACGATAAAACGCGAGTTCAACACGGAGAAAACGGTTGAACATTATTTTAAAAAATGGCGACTTTTATCAGCAATTTTTTATTTTTTATTTAAATTAAATTAGTGATAGTTGGAAATATTTGTTTCCATCTATTACTTTTACCCTCTCGGTTGTAGAAAAGTTGGATATTCTATTTTTTCCTTTTTTGCATTTTTATTTTACACATAGATAAATACTATCTACAGCAACACTTGCAATTATGAATCTCCAAATATGTTTACAACCAACAAACTAAAACAATTTGTATTTGCTGAGATGTCAGATTATACAATTTTCATGAACCATAATAGAATAATATATCAGTGCTAAAAAAAGCTTTAAATAACATGATCTTTTCTGTTGACCAAAAAAAATATATATATTCTTTTCTTTTCTTTTTGCCATCTCAGAGAAACATCAAAAGACTAATCCATCTTTAAGCAACTACTTTCACGAGATTTAAACAAACAAATTACTAGAGTAAAAATATTATTTGAATCTATATAATCCATTAGTTTTATATTTCAGAGTATGAGAGTACTGATAAAACCATTTGATAGGAGAAGAGAGTAACGTTGGTTTCATAAGCTCTATCATGTAAATCTAGCGCTGACAAACTGGAAAATCAAAACACCTAACAGAGCAACACCGAGCTGGATTCCGATTTGAAGCATTACATTCTTCAGAATCGGCCAGGCTTTCTCCGACCATGTCCTCTTCCTTTCGGTGCTCACAGTTGTCGTTCTTTCTTCTTCTTGTGCTTCATCATCATCATCTTTAGTCTCATCTACTTCTTCTATAATTTTGGACTCTTCTCTTATTTCTGAACCGACTTCAGTGATCTCCCCCGGTTTCTTGTCAAATAATCCTTTGAACTGTTTTCTAGCTTTGCTCTCTGCTTCCTGTGAGGTCCAAAGAGATGAGATTCTTAAACAATTCAGATCAGCAAAACATGTTGAAATCATAATCAGCCTTTTGAACTCAAACACTGACCTGTTCCTTCTGCTTCAGTTTCAGAAGTGCGGCTGTCGCATCAGTTTCTGATGATTTATCCACTTTGATCATCTAAACACATCCACAAAAGTCATGTAAGTAAACAAATTCCATCTCCAGGGATTGAGTTATAAACAAGCAGTTCTAGCACAATATACCATATTGAAGTCATTTCTAGCGTCTTCATACTCTGCACCTGCCATGTAAGCCATTCCGCGGCGGTAGAGACCCTTCACATGGCCAGGCTTTGCTTCTAGGACCTGTTTGGAAATTGGTGCACAGATAATGTCTGAGAAACCCCAACTTATGATTCAAGAATGATCCCTTAAGAGATTGTTCATTGAATGTTACCTTATTACATGTCTCTACAGACTTCCTCCACTCTCCCATTTTAACCAAGCAAGCCGCAACATTCAGATGTAACATATTCTTCAAATATCAGCAGAGAAAGGATACAAGAGTTAGTTGATACTTCAATACTATAATCAAATCTATAACTACAAGCGTAATGAGAAGATAAACTCACCCTTGCGTCACCAAAAACTTTTCCTTCCTCGTCATCTTGTGGATTTACATGATTAAATTCCCGGAGCACCTAAATTTGGGTTCACAGCTCAACAAATGCTAATACTAGACTTTAAGACAGACAAAGGGAGGAAATTTGGTTTCATTTTTTTTGGGTTCTATTACCTTCTCGTACTTTGCTTTTGCGAGCTCGAATTTTCCTTCTTTAAACAGCCTGTTACCCTGAATTTTAAAGATAACCAAAAGCAGAAAAGAGCCATAAGTTACAAAGCTCTGGCGTGACCTGATTCCCATACAAGATTTGCTAATACAAAACTCTGTAGTGGTACATTTTAGGAGTATATAAGTATTAGCAGAACACTTGATCCATACCGTGCTTCTGATATTTTCTGCCTCATTCATGATGCTCTGGAAGTTCAACCCAGTCCAGTCCTGTTACAAGATTCTCTGGACTCATAAGAAATGGAAGTTGTTTACAATTCCTGTGGTAAGCATCAACAGTAGAACAGCTTACTCTTGGCGTTTCGAAACCAAGGAGTTCGATCTCCCACTGAACATGTGCACCTTCAGGAACGCCAGGCGGCCTATGGAGAAAGAAAACAATCAAAATGCGTTTGTTTCTCTACTACGAGTTTATAGGCTATCATGTTCAGGGCGATTTACACAGTTACAAGTATGACCTTGGAAATTTGTCATATGCATAATCAGGGGGACATGTAACAAGAGCAATCTCCCCAGGTAGCATCAAACGCGTACACATCTCAAATCCCTCAGGAACCTGCTTACGACAATAAAATCTCAATCTTAAATAACTCCACTAGGGGTTTTTATAAACGTTGGAGTAACTGACCAGTCCTTCTCCTGAACTAAACTCCAACGGCTGATCATTTTTTTCAACCCTGCTATCATAGAAGACAGTCTTCTCTTCATTGAGAAGCATGCCCTTGTAGTGAACACTTAACCGACTGTCTTGGAGAGGACAATCCATTGGAAATTCTCCTAATAAATTGATGAAACGTTGCAAATCAGAATAGTCTAGTGGATAAAACTACATATTCAGAAAACAAGAGCTTGGAGTCTAGAAGATGCCCCAGCAAGATTTATAAGAGAAAAACCTGCATCATGTTGAAACAGAGAAACCGTTAAAAAGAATTGTGAAACATACCTCTGCCATCTTGAATTCGACGTTTTATGAGACGTCCATCTCCAAACATGTCTCGCACCTTCCAAGTGAGAACATGAAGGTCAATTACTCAGTCTCCCAATTCTTAAATGCGCAAAATACTACATAAGCAAACAGGATTATACAAGTTTCGTCTTTCTTATACCTGAATGAAATGCACAAGTTCAACCTCAAAATGAACTTCCTCAAGGTCTTGAATTATATGCATCAAAGGAGATTCTGTTAGATACTGCTTGCGAACATATATCATTGCCTTCTCCTTCCGAGCCATTGTTCCGATTCCGATTTCAAGACCTTTAGGCACCTGCCTAATTGACAAGCAATAGTCAGCAATGATAGTAATCCACCAGAACAGATATGCATAGACAGAGGGTAAAGTGCTGAAGATGCCCCATAAACTTAACAATCACCTCAGATTTTCCAAACGTGAAGAAATAAGGTTCTTCTTTGTGAGATAAGATCACTTGTCCATCACCGGATTTAGCTGATATCCTAATATACACCACAAAAATGCATTAAAACTTCATTCAATGTTTCATCCCACATGGGAAACAAGGTTAAAATATTTTTCAACCCAAAATGCAGGAATGATCAAACATTAACTAAATTACCTGGCTTTTACTTCATAGGGTTCTCTGGGAGATTCCCAGCCCTCACCTTCATTTAAAATCTTTCATATAAAAGGAAAGCAATACTTGAGCCATCAAGAAGAGCAAAACTGTTTTTTGTATCATTCATTTTACCTCTGCTTATTATTTCTTGCACTACCCTTGCCCAAGGAAACAAAGAAATACATAATCCCTGACCCAATTAATATGTCTATAACTGTGGAAAACCAGGTCCTACCTTCTTGATCACCCCCAGATCATCACTTGCAATCTGAGCATTAACAGAAAGGAAACGAATACATAAGTCAGACCAGATGAAATGCAAGTTTTCATAGTCTTTCGGCTAACTAAAGCACTGTTATCTTGGTTTATGATGAGATCTTGCCTTGGCTTTGGCAAAATCCATCAATTCAATCTCAAAATGAAGCTCATCATCTTTTGGAAAATTGCCTGGAGCTGAGACTGGACAATCCTTCTCGGCATAGTGCACTTCAGGTTTCATCTTGAACTGAAACAAAAGGGAAAAAAGTTAAAGATTTTTTAAGCCTTGAAGAATCGAGAAAGTGATCCGAAGCTAATGGAAGATTTGGTGCATTAACACATTGAAGTTCAGGTAGTTCAAGTAAATAAACTAAACCCTGTACAGAAACCAAACTACGAAATTCGAGCAGTGATACAGCTTTGTGATATACAATATTGGCAATGCACTCGAGTAAAAGTTATCTTTGAGGCGGGAAGACTTGAGCCTAGTACACACAGGTAGAGGGACAACAACACATCTTTAAAAAGTTTGGAATTACCATTGCAATTTCACCCTTATGCATTGTGGGGATTCCTTCGAGCAATCCAAGTATTATTTTGCTCTTACCCAAGACATCTCTTATCGGTACACCTCTCCCTGATGGAACATCAAAGATCAAACACATTCATTCGATGAGTCCCTGACAAGAAGCTCAAAGTAACTCCTACTGAAAAAATTCCACTGAGATACGTTCGTCTTCCTCACCTCCACATTCTGACCTTGTAGATTCCACTACTACACCATCCAGTGTCCGTACAGTGCAGTGATAAATCACCTGAGGAAAAAACACGCATAAACATCAAAATTAACTACTCCTTTTTCTCTGTTTCGATAACCAGGCTTTCGAAATTACTACCTGATCACCATCCACGGGGCTCGACTCGCCTCCTCCAGGTCTCACCACTGCTTTCAACAAGCTCCCAGAAACAATTTTCTTCCTCCTACTCGAGATACAATCCTCAGATGCATCAGACTAATAAACTTATTCATAACCCCAGCTAAAAATCGACTAAATCAGCAGAGATTTTCTAAAAGCAAAAAAAAGCACATGAACCTCTTTTCGTCTTCCGTTTCGGATTTCTTCTTCTTGGGCAAGTAATTCTGCTCCGTCGCATCCATCGCCGATCAAATCCGGAGCTCCGCGGCGATTTCGAATTAGGATTTTGTGGAATGCATAACACAGAGTGCAGGATCTACAGCTTGAAATCGAAGCCTGACGCAAAAACCAAGTGTGAGTTGGGTCTCCCTACCTCCTTCCTCTCTTAATACTGGGTAGTTCAACAACTGAGTTAAATTCTAGCAAATGAAAATCTAGCTTTTTTTATAAATAAACCTTTTTCTGAAAAATAACTCTTTTATTGGTAAAGAAAACAAAAAAAGTTTCAAAACTCAAAAGTCTCACCTTTTATCATATCTGCTCCAAAAAAATTGAGAGAAATGTCTTCTCTAATGGCGATTCGGACCCAGAAGATTATCACAATAGGTTCTCTGCTTCAGGTACGTTCTTCTTTTCCGCGGTTTCCCTATCGACTCGCCTCCAGCCACTGCTCCGGTACCAAAACCCTTGCCCTTAACTCAATTTCCAACAAAAACCTTAGCACATCCGCCGCCACGAGTGGTTACCACCAGCATCCACCTCATACGCCGCCGCAACGGTCATATCCACCTCCGGGCTTCGATTCTCAGACGAACACTAATCAAAGAGTGCCGCAAAACCAGGGGTATAACCCTAATCAATGGAATCCCCAGAATCCTCAACACGGTGGGTACAGACCTCAACACGGTGGGCAAGTTCCTCAACGCGGTGGAGCTGGTAATACTCAAGTCAATTATCAGAATCATGGTCAGCAAATCCCTCAGAGCCAGTCTTACATGCAGCAACCTAGAACCCCAGACCAAACCCCTAATCAGATAGCCCCTACAGTTGAAGAGGTAGTGCGCTTGTGCAAGCTCAGGAGATACAAAGACGCCATCGAACTGCTTGATAAGGGAGCTATGCCTGATGGAGAATGTTTCTCTCTGCTGTTTGAGTCTTGTGCGAACCTGAAATCGCTTGAGCATTCCAAGAAGGTACACGATCATTTCCTTCGGTCGAAGTTTAGAAGTGACCCGAAGCTGAACAATACGGTGATTAGTATGTTTGGGGAGTGTAGGAGTGTCACTGATGCTAAGAGAGTGTTTGATCACATGGCCGCTAAGAATATGGATTCTTGGCATTTGATGATGCGTGTGTACTGTGATAACGGAATGGGAGATGATGCGTTGCATATGTTCGAGGAGATGACGAAACAAGGGTTGAAACCGAACGAGGAGACCTTCCTTACCGTTTTCCTGGCTTGTGCTACCGTGGATGGCGTAAAAGAAGCATTTTTGCATTTTGATTCGATGCGAGACGAGCATGGGATCAGTCCAAGAACAGAGCATTACTTGGGTCTTTTAGATGTTCTTGGAAAATGTGGACATCTTGTTGAAGCTGAACAGTACATCCGCGATCTACCATTCGAACCCACGGCTGAGTTCTGGGAAGCCATGAGGAACTATGCTCAGCTACATGGAGATATCGATTTCGCGGATTACGCAGAGGAACTGATGGTTGATCTTGACCCTTCAAAGGCTGTGATCAACAAAATCCCTACCCCTCCACCCAAATCATTCAAGGACATAAGTATGCTTGCTAGTAAGAGTAGGATCCTTGAGTTTCGGAATCTGACTTATTACAAGGATGAAGCCAAGGAGATGGCTGCGAAGAAGGGAGCCGTTTATGTTCCGGACACACGTTGTGTTCTTCATGACATTGACGAAGAGGCCAAAGAGCAGGCACTACTCTACCACAGTGAGAGGTTAGCCATTGCTTATGGTATCATAAGTACACCACCTCGGAAGTCCCTCACAATCATCAAGAATCTGCGTGTGTGTAATGACTGTCACAACTTTATCAAGATAATGTCCAAAATCATTGGTAGAGAGTTGATTGTGAGAGACAACAAACGTTTCCATCACTTCAGAGACGGTAAATGTTCTTGTGGCGATTACTGGTAGAACTCAGGTTCTTGAGAGGCTTCGCTCTATGCTTCTCCAGAACTCTGCCTGCACTTGGGAGTGGTATTAGTACGCTGTAACAAATTTTATCTGCTTTAGACCCTTATAAATGAGGTATGAAGTTTGTGTTTTCACCATAATAACTCTTGAATAAATTATTACTTTTTTGTATTGGTCTCATTCCGGCAAATAAAACACTAAAAATTATAGTAGTCTACCAAATGCTTATTGGGTTTACCTGACAAGTCTTAATGGGCTTTATGAGTGCTGAACGGGCTTCTAGTTGTATTAGCTATGCCCATGTGATATGAAAGATTTATACTTGCTTGAGTTTTGCAAATGGTCACAATTTATTATGTTCAATGTATATACAAAAGTCAATTACACCTATACTTTGCACTAACAAGGATAGTTTTTACGAGCTTCAATCTTCAACGATCTAATCTTGTTACCCAACAAGAAACTATACGAGATGATAACGTGTACATGAACACATCAACCAAATTTGGGATAAGAAAATGTTTGATCTGAAATTTGTATGATACAACAAATAAAACGAAAATTTGGTGACGAGTTGGTGGTTGTTAGTTGAACAAATATGTTGGACTGTTGGAAATTTCTACATGTGAGAACCGAACCCAATTTACTCATTTCTTTTTTTTTTACATGTGAGAACAGAACATAAATTGATTCACAGTATAGTTGCACATATGTCAACCTATGATTATAAATTGATCGGCAAGAGCAGTAGTGTTATATAGTGACAGAAGAGAGAACAAGGAGGAAGAAATATATAATAAGATAGATAATATTTTGGTCGGCTAATTCAGTCTCTTGCAATCTAATTGCGCCAGCTTCATACTCTTTTCTATTTTCCATTGTCTCCATTAATTATAATCAACCATTCACAAATACGTTTTGTCTTCAGTACAAAAATAATCTTTAAATGTACCATCAAACATCGTAGTATTCATTCGAACGCGCCCTAACCAATGATTTGTTTATCATACACCGTGTTGTTTTTGGATTTTAGCATTTATTGCCATTTAATCACATCTTTTATCTTGCTTAGATTCGTTAATCCTACCTTTTTCAGGGGGTTCTCAATAGACGAGAGTACAAAGAAAAAAAATTTCGATTGTAAAAACCCAAAAATCTAAATGTGAATACAGAGACCAACATGCATGCATTAGAGTGTTATTTTCTTAAAAACATATCGTAATGTATTGTTTCGAGCATTACATATTTATTTTGATATCTGGAGAAAGATGCAAGTAACATAAATGCGAAGTCATGTGAAAATGCAAGTGAATTTCATTAAACTTTATCCAAACATTTACAATATTTAAGAACGCGACGAACCGCGTGGAGCAGTCAAAGTACAGAGAACATCAACGTCCAGGGTCCCATCTCCAACGAAAAAATAAGAATAGAGTTTCGTATGAAACCGGAAGTCGGATTTGGTCGAACCGGCTTAACTCGAACCGGTAGAGTGGCTTAGGCCATGGCTGCAGAAGTTGAGAGGCAATAACACATATGAAGGGTTTGCATATTATAAACTACGGTTGAAGTAGAGCCAAGAGAACGTATCCTATTATGAAGGCCGACAAAAGAACAATTGTTTTGAAGTTTAAATTGTACAATGAATATCATAATTAAGCTTAAGAAAACAATACTACGGTTGAGAAAAAAATAAAAAATACGAATTAAACATGAGACATGATTTTAATTTTAAAACTAAACATAAGACATGATGATTTTGTACTTGTTTTAAGAAAGAAAAAAAAACATAATCGAGAAAACCAAGACAACTAAAAACAGCTGCCATTACTAAAAAATTATAGATATTAGAGAAAACTGTCAATAATTAGTGTGACGACAATGTTTATTATTGTAAAAGCAAATGGCTTAGGACAAAGCCTGCACGTTGCCCCACAAAGAAGACCAGCATTTCAGCATTTAATCAAATCCAGTTCCCAAACTGTTCGTGCGCGATAGTAAATAATAAATGAACTTATTAATAAATCAGCTTCAATATACTACTAGTATACGTAAATCAATGACAGGAGTACTATTTATTCTAAGGAGCTAGTAAATAACATTAATGCTCGTTAGGCGAATCGCCTCTCTCTTTCTTTTTGTTTGTATTTTTAATCCGTGGTGTGTCAGTGATTGTCTCTTTTTTTTTCCGTTCTGAAGAATACTAATCTTGATTTTCAAATGAGTTACAAAAAAAAAATTAATAGTTTTAACATAAAAAAATTAATGGTGAATCTCGCACCAATATTCTGGTTAAATTTTTTTGTTACAGCATATTAGTAAACCATAACGATTTAGTTCCAAAATTTTATTAATCAATCGAAAGGCATTTTTTCATATGACGGGTTCAAACATTTTTCGAGATTAGCCAAACAATTCTCAAAAAAATTATAATTTTTTTTTGCATCACCATAAAACCAACTTGAACAGAATACAACAAAAGTGATTAGCCTATCAAGTTGTAATTTATTTATCACGCATTTATGATACTTTTTAGTTAAAATTTAGTAAGTCATACTACTACTTTACAAAATAAAAATATATGATAGTATTTTATATACTAATATTCTTGTGAGGCTAACTTTTGTAAGACAATTAGGATGGTCTATTACCTAAGCTTAAGACGGTTTATATAACCTCCTCGTTTGTAAGTTTTTTCTTATCCATAATATTAAGATATGATGATTCGGCATGCAAAAGATTTTACAAATGATGTAACCATCTAAAACATTAGCAAACAAAATTATTAAACAATCCTATTTTTTATTTTTATTAATACTTCTCCATTGCTTAAGAGTTGAGAGAACAAAAGAGAGGGAGAGAGGAAAGGGAATACCAAAACAACAGCTCGGTGACAGACTGATATTAAATTTCCCAAGAGAAGAAAACCAAAAACAAACAAACAAAAAGCCAAAGGAAAAAGAAAAAAAAAAGTACTCCTCTCTTAATGCTATTATCTTCCTCTATTAGTCATCATGATCAATGGTGGTTAAAACGATCCAAAACCTCGTATTGTCCACATCTTTTCTCCATCTTTCCACTATATCTAATATAAACCCTAATTTTGCCACTATTTCACTACCCTGTCATCAAATCTAATCTTCATGCCTCCTTTTCTTTTCTTCAATCCTTTCCCTAAACACACCCAAAAAGTTAACGGAGACTCGATTCGGTCAGTAAGCCCAGTCCAAAGGTAACCGAGGCTCGTTCACTGTCTGCTCCATCTTCATCTGGCTCGAGAACCCACCATTGTTGCTCCTCTGTCTCCACACCGCATCTGTTAATTAAACCAAATCATTATGAAATTAACTATTTAATTAAATTAAAAACAGCTCTCGTTATGGGGTTTGTTATACCGCTGAGACTAGCCGCAGACCGAACCGCTGGCTGCTGGACCACAGATTCGTCCAGGTTAAGGACATCCGCTACTCTAGCCGGAACCAACACCGTCGCAAGAGCTAAAAACCCAAACAGTAACAGACAACATTTCGGTTAACTAAAACGAAAAACAAAAAAATTGGACAGTTAGGAATTTATATCTTCTGAACTTACTTGGCTTCTCGCGAGTCTCGGCGGTTGCAGGGGAAGTTTGGTTAACGCGACGAGGCAAGAAGACGCCGGTTCCGGTTGATCCACGTTTTCCGGTGCGGTCTGCGAGGAAAACAGCACGCATGCCTGAGCCATCACGCCTCTGTGGCTGATTAGACCATGCAGATGGCGACAAATCCACAGGACCAGCAATTTTGTTGTTGTTATTAGCCCTTAATCCTCTGCTCTGGTGCACCAATTGGCTATGATGTTTCATAAACTGTTGCTGCTTTAGCTGCTGAAACTGCAGCAAGAAGACGAAACCGAAACGAAACAAAAATCAGCACCAGTATTATAAAAAACTCAGCAAAAAACAAATGTTGAATCGATATTAAGAGAGCGGTGAATTGATGATTACTTGGATAGCTTGTAGCTTCTGGTATTGGAGAGATTGGCGACTGTAGTAGCCAGAGCCGTCGTTAGGGTTTTTAGCTGCGGCGAGGGGATGTTTTCTGGGAAGATCGAGAAGTCCTCTGCCACTATTGTTGTTGTAACCGTTGTTAATATTCATCATCGCCAGTTCCTCCGCCGCGGCGCAGTACAGATCCCATGCCGCCGCCTGAGAAGAAACTCGCGTCAGGCAGTTCTGATTCCGACGACCACATCCGATTCCGGCCCCACACTGAGTCGATTGAGGCAAACGAGTCGTGCCCCACGCCTGAATAAACCATAAACAAAGAGAAAAGAAAAAACAGTTAGAAAAATTAAAACCCCAAAAAAATCCGAAATCTATGGAAAACAGAGACATAAGTTGACTGTATATGTCGAATTACCTTTGTCTCGTTCCCTGCCGGAAAAGCGTGGTTACCGCAAAATCCACCAGAGAAATCATCTTCTAGAGTTGATTTAACCATTTTCATGGTTAATCCGGATGAGAAACTCTCCTCGTCACCGATTGCCTTCACGGTAGAGCCAAAACCCGAATCGAACCCAAATCCATGACTCGGATCGTAGGGGAAGAAACATTTGTTGGACTCTTTGTTCTCCTTCTCCACGAGAAAATCATCGTCAGTTAGAAACTCCGGCGGAAGCCAGAACTCAGCGTCGTCGATTAAGGTAGTAGGTTCCATGGCTTTTTTTTTCAATGATCTTTCACGGTATCGAGAAAGTGGAGTTTTAATAGCGGAGGTTACTGCTTCGTTAAGTTTCAATAATGAGTTCGAGAAAATCAAAGGGGCCCAGTTTCAGGCGAACTAGGTCAAAAAAAAAAAGTAGAAGCAACCTTAGAGGAGGAGGGAAAGAGAAATGAGAGGTATTTGTAGAAGGAAGAAGAAGATGTAAAAAGTTAGTAGTAGTGGTGGTGGTGGGGGGAAAAGTTTCATTTTCACGCGCCAACGGTTTGTAAGTGGATTTGACGCGCCTATGATACAGCGTATAGGGAGGGTGAGGTGAGCGTGGGCCTACTACTGGGCTAGTAAGTTAGTGGGACCTTCTCTCGGAATATCTGTGAAGCGGGTTGACTAGCACGTGATAGAGGTTAAAACCGTAATTCTCAGTAGCACGTGCCTTGCTTGAAATTACCGAATTACCCTCTTCAACTTGGGGTCCGAAGATTCATGATATGATATTATTCCCTTTTTGTGTATAATAAGCATTGAATGTGAAAGCGTGTATTCGACGTCTTTTTTTTCGACTAGAGTATAGTACATGTATCTATATGTATTTTTTTCCATTTATGGTAGTAGCCACACACACAAGTCGCGTCTCTTCATTGGGTACGTTGAACATTTTCGTGATATAAATGATGATAAATCTAATAAAAATACGTTACAAGGAAAAAGCTTGATATATAATAATAATAGTACTAGTTGAGAGACAAGGCTATTATGGTAATGAGCAAGAAGATATGGTGTCACACCACATCACATACCGTCGTGTAAAGCGCGTTTATTTATACGTTTGTTAAATGACGGTTTTGCCCATTGAGAGATTTTATAAAAAATCCCGTTTGGGTTTTTCTACATAACGGTGCCGAAACCAGATGAGATTCTCTCAACTCCACTGCACGATGATGTGACGTGGAAAATACATGTGTCATTATTTAATTAGTTTAGTGACATATGGCCCCATCTTATGTTCCACTTGGCAGAACGGGGAAACGGGATGTGTGATTCTTCGCGTAGAAGTTATTCCACACCATTTCCCACTACTTTATTGAGTTTAAATTACATTTCTTTTAATTAATGATAAGAGGTTTCTTATAATCCGTAACATTATAAAGGCGATTATGTAAAACGGTGTCGGATCAGAAAAGTTTCGTCATGTATAAACATGAGATGTCACTGACAAACAAAGGAACATCTGTTACAAGGTTTGACAATTAAAAGAAATGTTCTCGTATTTATTTACTTCAATGGTTGGTATATCAGTGTGTAATGCGCGTTTCATATAAATATAAGAGATATATATCCAAGCTTTACGGGAAAAATAACAAAAAAAATTAAGAGATCTCTTAAGTTACTAAAGTCGATGTGAAATTTATAACCCATCTTTTAAAACTAATATTTTTTCTAACAATTCATCACAATTTTGCATAGTGTTTTATTCCTATATTAAATTAAAGATTAAAGGAGATGATGATGATGATGTATCGTTTATGCTGACGGGAGAATGAATGTTACCATGATTGGTCTCCCATAAACTTTCCGAAATCAAAGAACAACATTTCCGCAAATGAAAAAGAAAAGCGAAGCAGAAAGAGAGCATTGATCTTATTTTCTTCTAAATGTTTAACAATCTTTTTTTTTTTCCGCCGAAAGAGAAAACGAAGTTATTACAACATCGTTTTCTTCTACTTATTTTTGACTTATCACGATAAAAACCACTAATTACACCAACAACCCAATTATCATGTTTTTTTTGAGAAAACCTAAATATTATTATTACCATGCTTTCAAATTACCGTGAAACGCTCCCATTCCATTATAGTTGGTTATCCTTAAATCAGAAAAAGGTCACGAACTTAGTTTTACGATACGATTAAATCACTTTCTGTTCCTTTAATAAAAATATATATATACAATATGTACACCGTTATGTATGACCCAAAATACATAAATAATTGTGAATGGGATCTTTATTCCCGGGCCAGAATACGTGCATTACATGCTTTACTGTATTTGTCTGTTAATAATACGAATTAAAGTCGAGGACGTTGTCGATCCCAAAGAAGAAGACAAACACATTATTAACATAATATTAGTTCACTAAATAGCCGACGACTCTAAGACCCATCCTGAATTCAAGCAAAACAAACATAAGATTACGGTCTTTATTTATATTTTTATAAAAATATGTAAAACCGTCTATTTTTTTCATAACTTACAGTTTTCTGAATATCAGAACCGGATCTGAACGACTCTCCCCAATTTTGGTTAATCGTCTTTTTTGCCAAAAAAAGAAAAAAATCTAGAAATGAACTATTAGTGGTTATTGACATCTTGTTTGTGTTTTAATTTTGTAGTTGTATGTTAATAATTGTTTTGAGGATTATGTAACAATCTTTTAACGTTTTTTCAACTCAAAAATATTTGCCAACTATATACGATAAAAAAAAGCATTACTTTCCTATAGAACATATGAAAACACTTTTTTCATACAGGTCATGAAAACATTCGAATTTTAATTTATAAATACATAAAAAAAAAGCATCGCGAAAAAGAATATACATAGGATTTGATGTTATTTGACATCAGAAAATGAAACATGCATCACATGAACTCCACGAGAAAGTCTGAAATAGACACAAATCTTGACTATGTATTATTTTAACAATGATTATTCATTTCTTTTTATTATTTGCTTCTCGTTATCTTGTTTTTCTCTGGGTGGGTGGTGGAGTCCACTTTGATTTCGGTGACAATAACATTATAACTCGGAAAAATATAAAATAATTATACATATTGTTAACGACATAATATAGCATTTTGGGATGTTGAATTAAGCTTGTTTGTTTCCATAATTTCCTCTCCCTTGCTTTTGTCTCGTTTTTCTCTTTTTTTGTTTCGGAAATAAAAAAAAATATAATTGGCTGAAGCTTCTATTCCCAACCATATAACCAAATGGGACCTTCTCTTGTTTCCTCGTATATTCAACTATTTATTTATATATAGTTCTGACTTTTTCGATTGATCCAATAAGTTGCTTAGAACCGGAAAATAAGCAATCGTTACTTTCTAATTACATACATAACCCTCTCTACTAAGTTATATCGTATTTTGTTGCTTGTGTACGTTTAACGACTAGTTTCACAAATGGAAGTCAGTTTTACTTGTCTATACATCTATATATATTATTTGGAATTATTATGTGAAGTGTGAAGTTTTTTTGTTCTTGAAGAAATGAAACAAAATATGTTTGTTGTGCATAAAGATGATTGGTGAGAGTGAGACATGTTTATCACTATTTTAGAACTTTTCAATACGACGAGGTAGCTTACAGTACAAGCAAAACCATGCGAAGATCTATCACAACGCACTCTCTAGCGAAGGTTTTGTGTTTAAAGGTTTTGAGAAGCTTGGGCTTGGTCCTATGTGTGGTTGCATGTGAAGAGTGGAGCATACGCACGTGACAGTAACATGTGAGATCCAACTAATATAACTCAATTAAAGCAGCAAAATTTATACTAATTTTCTTTTTATCCTTCTTTTCTGTCTTTCCTTTATGTCTTCTTGAGTTTACAACTCATCTTAGCCTGTTTTGCGCAAAAATCCATAATTAAAACCATGGATAGGAGTTCATACCGAACATATATTCGGTTTAATTATCTCATTATATGTATAGTCAAATTTAATATTATTCCTTTTGGTCAATTTATAATATACAATATTAGTCACTTATTCAAAATTGTAGTGCTATTATTGTTATTATTATTTTTATATAAAGTTCAATTGCAGATATATCCGGGTGATTTCGAATTTTAAGATTCATTGACATTTGGTGGATAAGATGTTTCACTAAAATACCCAATAACGGCCCATTGAAGAGAAGCAAGATACTTCAGCCCAAGTGTACTTCCAGAATATCACTTAATTAGCCCCATAAAAAACAACTATTTAGGACTAGGCATGATCATTTCACAATGTATAAGCTGGTAAGGCCTTAAAGATGACTCCAACTTTGACTGTGCTAATCCTATCATCCCAAGAAATCCAGATATTTCCGAAAATAAATTCAGAATTGAACTTAAAATTCCAATTTTGGTATTCGATTTTAATAATTTTGGTCTAAACTCTACTATCAAAACCTATGAAAGTACAATAATATTTTAACATTCATCTTCACAAACCAATTCTAAATTTTAGAAAACCACAAACTAAAAAATAAATCGATTTATTTTATAATTTTTTATATATAAAAAATCGTAAATTTATATTTGTTTTATTTGGACACATTTCCCGACCCTATTTGCTAATAACCATAGCTAGAAAATTATTCAATTTATGGTATTGCAAATCATGTATCTCAAGTATTGTTGCGCACTTTTACACAATTCTTGTTTATATATTTTGGAAAACTGAAAAACACTGGATCGTACATCATATAGATAGCACAAGCTCATAATCATAAACATAATTTACGGATTACAGTCTTACCACTATAAAACTTTTGATACTTATAAATTCAGCAGCTAATACTTTCACTTTTAATAATATAATCATCACAATATAAAAATGCAAATGCGAAAAACAAAAGTGGTTTATTATCGTATTTTGTTTCTATTATTGGTGCTGCCGACGTGCATTTTGTTTAGGATTAGCTTCACGATAAAGGAAATATAAGATTCCATTCTAACAGCTGCTAACAAGTATTAATTTAGGAAAAACTGAAATTAAATATCTAGAACGTGCACTTTCATGAGCCTTTGCTTACATAACTCATGGATCACATGTCTATCCTAATCCAACGGTGACACAATTCATTAAATGTATAATAATATCATTAATTACCAGCAACGTTAACGTAATATTGAAATCATATTATCAATATAATAATATACATTTCTTTCAAAAGTGGAATCAAATCATTTGGAATTATGTGGAAATATTAGCTATATCATCAAATGTAAAAGTAATACATTTAAAACAATTTGCCTAAATTTAAGTTTTATATTGAACATTTTTTACTTAGTAGTTAGTTAGTACAATAAACTATTAGCAATATTTAATAAATTTACTCACTAAAAAAAAAAATACTCATACTTTCTCATACTACCGTACGATAATGAAAATGGACGGTGTAGATGCACTCAATGGACGAAACATCGAGGAAACTTCATCCTTTGTCTCTCACTTGCTCTCATTTTCAAATCCTATAACATTAGAAGCTAGAAGCTACCTTCTCACAATTCTTCACCATCTCTCTCTTTACTGAAAAAAAAACTAATCATCTCAAGTTTGATCAAGAAAGATGACTAAAGACAGGAAGATCGGAATCGCGATGGACTTCTCGGAGAGCAGCAAGAACGCATTGAAATGGGCGATGGAGAACTTAGCTGATAAAGGAGACACACTTTACATCATCCACACGTTACCAACCTCTGAAGCTGAATCTCGTAACTCCCTCTGGCTCAAATCCGGTTCTCGTAAGTCCTCTTCACTATTCCTCCTACTTAAAAAAAAAAAACTTTTTTACGATTGAAATGTCGGTTTAATCCGGTTTTAACCTGGTGTTGCAGCTCTCATACCGTTGGCTGAGTTTAGGGAACCGGAGATTATGGAAAAATACGGTGTCAAAATCGATATCCCAGTTCTTGACATGCTCGACACTGGTTCAAGACAGAAAGAGGTTTTTTTAATTTTCTTTTATATATTTCTTGATCACAATCGATATTTGGTTTTTGTATTTAGCAACCAATATATTAATTAGTGATTTGGTTATTAGGTGCATATAGTGACGAAATTATACTGGGGAGATGCAAGAGAGAGGCTTGTTGATGCTGTTAAAGATCTCAAACTCGATTCTATTGTCATGGGAAACAGAGGACTCAGTGCTCTTCAAAGGTTTTTTTTTTACTTCTATTTAATTTGATATTTTTGCCAAAATGCCATTATTGATTCATTGCATGGTATTATTGAACACGAAATTATAATTTGTGAGATAATACTATAATAGGTTGATTGATATGATTAAATTATTTATGTCGGTTAAAAGCTTAAAATAATTCGTTATTTATAAGACATATTTTTTTTAAGAGGATGAACAATTTAAATAGATAAAAGCTCCTCAGTCAATGACTTTCCACCGAAAGTGGTTAAGATCATGGAAAGACGACAATTAGCTTTAATTTTGTTTGGTCTTTATCTTATAATTAAGAAAGAAACAAACTATTTAGATTTTAATAAATCGCTTGATAAAAAAGAAATCTATTTAGATAGAATTTTTTTGTCTTTATCTTATAATTAATTATTGTTTTCCTGCAAATGTGTAATGAAATTATTCCCAAAAGTGTAAATTACTAATTAGATAAAATATTGAAACAGGATAATAATGGGAAGCGTGAGCAGCTTTGTGATTCAACACGCACCTTGCCCTGTCACCGTTGTCAAGGATAACTAAAAAAATGCTGCCTTTATCTCATAATATTCATGGCAATTTTATGCTTTTAATAAAAGAAACTTTTCTCTTGCTTTGTATTTGTATTTGAATATTTGAAATCGTATCAATATTAATACTTGTTGACACACATAAAGAAAAGCAGAGAGATTTTTGTTATATTTTTTGGTTTTCTTGCTGATTATTTCAAGTATCGTCGGTGTGTTTTGGTGGAATCAATCCATGTGATGTTCACATGAATCACATGCGGTGAGCTCGGTTAAACAATTTGTATAGCTCCAAAATAATTAAAGATAAGTTCCACGTTAAAGAAATCATATGGACAGTTGGATATATGCCTTCTCATTGGAAACAAGATTATGTCTGTGAGTAATGTTATTATGAAACTCTTATTATTATTTTTTAGAAAATGATTTAGAAGAAGACAAGAAAGTAAACTTATTAGGGTCACATTACTACCGAAACTATAAAAAAACGACCAGGTTTGGAAAGGATAAAAAAAGAGTAAATATTAAGAATATGAGCGCATCACTCTTGGCTCTTATTTCTCTCAATCCCTTGATCTTACTCTCCATCCAACCAACATTAAATCCAAAAGGTTTCAAGAATTCCACTGTAACACGATCCGCAGATTCCAAAAAACTCATTGTTACTTGTTCAAACGGCATGCGCAGATCATTAATCAACGGGATTAGGACCATCATGAGTAGTTTCTTGGTGCTCGAGTCCAAATCTTTTCCAATACACTCTAATCCCATGTCTGGATGATTTTCAAAAATACGTCTGGCAAACTCTACCTGCGGATGAAAAAAAAAGTAAACTTGAAACCGACAAATTTGAATCCGTGAGGTTAAAATTACAAGAAAGATAGCATCTTTATGACCTGTGAAGGGAGAACTGGAAAAAAAAACCGTAGACATTAATCATATCTGACTTGCCAATAGCTTCAAGAACTTTGACCTCCACAAGAATCTTGACTTGGTCATTCAGTAAAAACAAGTAACCACTGAAAACCCTAACTTGGAGGGAAAGCTATTAGATTAGAACGAGGGAACAACAACTCGTCTTTTTACCATGTACACTCATCGATGGTGAATGAATCAGAATAGATTTCCTCAGCTTGCAAAGAGGAGACATTCTTTATCACCCAAGTGAATTTGTTATCACCTACGCTCTCCATCTCCCTCCTTGCCAACTAGCAATAGACATTGTCGGCTCAATTTTGTTGATTTTTCATCCGTTTACTTCATGTTAACCAGTAATATAAAAAGAGATTAAAAACCAATTAGAAAAAAGAAAGCTCATTATAATGTACCATGAACACAATTTTAAAAGCTACAAAGTCGGTGATGACACAACTCCCACAAATGTAGCATCCGGTTTGGTAATTCTAATAGAGGTTTATTCAGTGATCTCTCAGACATCAACACCTGGAGCTTTAGTTGTTGGTAAGAACACTACCTCCTTCTCACTTAAGTGCTTACTCCACTACCTTTAGTGCCTTGAATCCAAGAAAACATTCCGCTATATAAATTCACATATTCAAGAATCCAATTGAAACACACAAACAAGATCGACAAAAAACAGAGTCTCATTATTATTTCAAATCTCCAAGATTACTAACTTTCTCCCCCACAAGAACAAAATGGCATCTTCCATGAAATTTCTCTGCGTTCTTGGCCTTATTCTCCTTATTGGAACCGTCGTAGACGGGGCAGGAGAGTGTGGTAGATCTTCGCCGGACAATGAGGCGATGAAGCTGGCTCCATGCATAGGCGCGGCTCAGGACGCTAACGCCGCCGTGCCAGGAGGTTGTTGTGCTCAGATTAAAAGATTCTCTCAGAATCCCAAATGTCTCTGCGCCGTTCTACTCTCCGACACGGCTAAATCCTCAGGCGTGCAGCCGGAGGTTGCCCTTACCATCCCCAAACGCTGCAGTTTCGCTAACCGCCCCGTCGGTTACAAGTGCGGACGTAAGTATTAACATATAAATGTGACATTATATATAGTTATACTATGCTTTGTTTTCAAAGATTGCATAATTTAATGTTTCATGCAGTAAGTAGAACAGGTGTGACGTACCATTCTAACCTTATATACCGGAATTTGCAGCCATTAATTAAACACACATAGTCGTGAAGTGTCGATATTGTTACAAATTACTACTAATGTTATATGTTTTATTTTGGTATTCATTATAGCATACACACTTCCGTGAAGTGTTGTGGAAAAAGAAGGATGAAGGAGACTCATGGGCTTTGGAGTTAACTAATACACCCCAAAAGCCTTGCAACATTATCACCATGTACCGTATATTATATGAATAATGATAATGTTTTATATGTATCAGTGTGATTGTAATTAATAACTATATCAATAATATATGAAATGATTTCACTCTATTTTTTATTATGGAAATCTAACCAATGAATATCATACACTAGAAACAACAATTATACAATTTATTCACGAGCTCGATTGGAACAACACATGCATCATCAATATGACCTCATATAACAAGACGCAAAGTAGTGAAGCAAAATATACGATGCTCTATTGTATATGGCAACCAATTTAGACGCTAACCAAACGGATTTAAAAAGCAAAATAAGCAGAAACTTTATTTATATTTATATATATCAAAGTTATAAACACTAGCAGCTGTGGAACAGAACCAAAGAAAGAAATTCCGGACAAAAAGCAAAGCAAATAGATCCTATTGTCTGTACGTAGCTACCATCAGACTCCTAACACACAAAGATGAAGTTATTATGACCACATTTTCTTCTGTTTCTTTTGAAGATGGCTTTACTTTTGACTACATATAATCTGAACCGTAACCGCGGGGAAAATGCTCAAGATCAGGATGAATATCCCCTGGCCTCCTTGGAGGTTGCCTATCAAGATTGAGATAAACAAGCGTCAGATTAGCAAATTTTGACTGTGGACTTTATTTGTTCAGTAAAAATAAAAAGACTACTTACCTTCCCAACCGGCCTGGCTCAAAACCGGGGCCAATAGGATCAAAACGAGCACCAGGAGGTGGCACACCCCTGTTAAAACCAAAGAATCCATGATTATTTAGTCAGAAACAATTGAGAGCAAATAATCCATAGTTAATTCATCAGAAACAATTGAAAGCTTTTCTCGTGTTCAACTCTATGAGCTGTGTATGTCTATGTGCATTCGTGCAAAAGAAAACGATGCTAGAAAGAGAGAGATTTTACGGTTGTGGTGGTCCCATGAAGCCAGGATGATCACCAAATCGGGGGAACATGCGACGATCATCTGGTCCTACAAGCATGCTTCCATCGCCGAAACCACCCCTGACAGGGTACATACCAGCACCTGGGCCAGGGATGAGATCGCTGTACCCTCCTGGACCTAGGCCAGGTATCGGAGGAACTACCACCCTAACAAGTAAAGGCAATAAGCGATAAGATATACTTTCTTAATATGTTATGAGAAAACTGTCATGACACAATGAACTCAAGTAAGCAGTAGAAGTGGTCGATGTATTACCCTGAGGGGTGAATCTGAGGGCCTAATGGAACAGGCCTTTGTGCGTAATATCCAGGCTCAGGCTCTTCGTTTGTCTCCGAACTGCAATCAACCAATGATAAAGATGGGGGTCTTAATATACACTTCAAGAATTAAAAATCACATATCACTCTAGTCCAACTACTAACAAATGCCTCCAAAAATTGACGTTTGATGATGAGAATATACGAACCAAGGCGTTCATAAAATTTCGAATTGCAATATTAGTAGACTCTGCACATGAATGCGCAACTCAAGCCACATCCATCCGAAAAAATATAGGTTTACTGTACACTACAACTTAAGTTCATATGTTCGTTCCTAGCCCTAGGATCTAACAACAGCTTATGAGCAATTTGTAATTAAGGGGATTACCTGGAATGGGTCGTAGTAGAAGTAACAACTTTAAGTCCTTCATCAAGCTTGTACAGAATCTGATTCTGCAAATCAATGACTAATTTGCCCAAATCCTTGAACTGTTCATCGTAATCCCCTTCCTCTCTGGCTTCAGTAGCATGATTCCCAAGTCTGCAAAAAACACAATAAATTCTCAGTTCCTTAAGATTGCACAAAAGGAAATCATCATCCAGCACAAACAAAGAGCGAGATAAGAGAGACGATTACATACTCTATCTCGAGATGAGCAGGTTCTGTTCCACCCTCAGCTATGGCATCAACAAGAAGTTTATCATCTATCCCCAAACACTTAACCAGAATTTTCTTCAATCCTTTCTTCCGATTAGCATAGACAAACGCGTACTCGTCGAATTCGTTCCATCCCTCGATCCCAACCTCGCCTAGAATAGAGCAAATCAGAATCCTAAACCCTAGAAAAAAAACCCACAACGAAACCGATCCTAACCTTGAGTAGGAGAGGAAGACAGAGCGTTTTCAGCGAACGCAGGCCGTCCGGTGGCAACGAGTTTGAAACCGGAGGCGATAAAAGAAGCGTGAACTACGAAAGCGACCTTGTCACGGTTGTTGCGAAAACGCGGCCTTGACGATCTGATCACAAGCATCACCGTCTGTGCATTCGCCATCGATTCCAGCTGAAGAGAACTCGAGAAGTTCGAGTGTTTGTTCTTTAGCAAACTTTCGAGAAATCGATTTAGGAAGCAGCAAAACTAAAAGGATCCTACTCGTGTCCTGACTTCAAGAATAAGTTTCGTCTGTCAATACTTAAGGGATATTGGGCCTAATTTGAAACAAGGCTCTCTCGTCTCCAAGATAAGAAGAAAAGGCCTAACATCTGAAATACTAAAAGAAAAGGAGGGGAAATAAAAAATTGCACCAGCCGGGAATCGAACCCGGGTCTGTACCGTGGCAGGGTACTATTCTACCACTAGACCACTGGTGCTTATTTGTTGAAATCGTTAATAATATATTTAATATATTAAATATAGTGATTTTTGGCCAAGGACTTTAAGGTATATTTGCAATTCGAATATTTTAGAAAATATGTTGAGTAAATAATATTTTTTTGGCTCAAAATCAGTAATTATCAACAGATACGGTACGAAACCTTAATATTGAATTCATTCGCTAGGAATAGTACATGAAGGTTTTAGTTTAGTAACTCGTGCCAAAGTAGGTCGACCTGCTCCTTCTGAGAACGTAGTATTGTAAGGTAATGATGATCTTATATTTGACTGTTTCAACCAATTACTTTGGTGCTTCATTTTGGTTATATTACATGTGTTTCTTATGATCCATTTGATGATTTTTACTATTTCTGTTTTCGTCAGTGCATAACAGAAGACCACTTATTAGTGGAAGAAGTAATTTAGTAGTCTTTTCAATCAAATATCATGTGAAATATGATCTCTTCTCTTTCTCTATCAAACATCATTTTCAAACAAGAATAAAAATGAAGACTTTTAAGTGTAGTTGATCAGAAAATCGGGCAGGAAAAATGGCTTGTCAGTGAAAAGAAGAGTAGAATCTCGAAGGTAAACTATAAATTCCAAAAAAAAAAAATCAAGCACGAGCATCATGTGCTATTTATTCTTCGCTTGGACAAAACGGTATCGATTCTTGATAGAGACCTTAACAAGTCTTCTTGTGAAAGCATGCACTAATATGTATTTTGATGAGTTTTGCCTTCGCCGAGTAACCTTATTGGTGGTCCTATCGCTTGAGCATAATCACGTTTGTTGTATGTGGTTGTAATAGAAAAGACATGAAGTTCAGGTGGTTGATTTTTTAACACCCACAAATTGATAAGTTAGCTTACGATGCCCAACTTTAATTCTCGCAGACCACTCACTATAGTCTAAATATAAAGTTAAATGTATCAAAATAGCAAATACAAGAATTTGTAGACAAAATATATACCAATTTTATTTTAATTTAAAATTAAAGATGTCAATAGAATAATCCACGATGGGACTCGTATAATATAGTACCAAAATAATCCGATTCAGATTCAATTTTAAAAAACATTGCTTTCTCCATTTAGTCTTGATTTTTTTTTGTTGAAATCGATTATAGTCATAGATAATGAGAATCAGTCAATGGTGGTAGCAGCACTATGGGAAAAAAAGGTAATCCACTTTCCTGAACCATAGCCTCAGATTTCCATTAGTTCATCATACATGATAAGAGTTGACTCTTAATCATTAATTGTTCTTTTAATTAAATATTCAAGATTTGGCAAATGCTGTATTTGGTTTGGTAGCAAATCCACTAAAGATTCACAACTTTCTCCTGGCAATGATCACCAATAAGCTAGCGACAGCCACTTAAAACTCATTAATTAAAAACTTTAATTGGTCTGATTATTCCCTAACCACATATGGATCACTGTAGAAGTAGAGGATAATGATCGTATAATGTCATTAATTTGGATGGTGGTTACAGTATTAAGCATAATAGACCCCCCTAATAAATTAACATGTGATTATTACTGTTATAGTTGGGTTTGTATGATTATGCTTAAGTGTGTTCTTTTTCCTTTTTTTTTTTTTTCTTCGTGAGTAATTATAGACTTATAGTAGTACTAGAGTACAATGTTGATCGTGTAATATGTGGTGGTTAACAAACAACACCATAAATAGATGAGATCATATATGATTAAAAAATAATTTTCAAATCTGGCGGCATAATGTTTTGTCATTGCTGAATTGTAGGTATGATCTTAATAAGATACGTAAGGGGACTCAGAAATGATGATACATCAATCGGTAATCTTACCTATTTTTGGGTAATATTTACCTAATTAGGTTTTTTTTTTACTTTTAAAACAAGGAGTTGAGATTGTTTTTGAAGTAATTAAAGAATAAAAAAACTCGTTAGATGAAAAAATCATCATTTACCAAGTGTAAGTAGTTTTGTTGGTTGTTATGTTTATGCTTCAGAAACTAGGGATTTGAACATTGTTTAAGAAGAACTTCAACCATGGTAATAAGAAGATGTATGTACTTCGGTTTTGAACTCATCGCTTAGTTAAATAAATAAATATTTGTGTTATTGAATTGACACTAAATTTAGAAGTTTTCCAGGAGTTTTTGTACGTACTAAGGATCCGATTCTAGAGGGCTACAAGATGGTTTATCCAGAATCTTATGGACCAAATGATACTTTTGGAATCTTTTGAATGAGAAGTTTTGTATAAGGCATCAACAATGTGTTGGTGATTTTCACTAAATCTTTGGTCTTGGAGGTAGCCAAGAGGGAGATATCTCTAAATAGACACAAAGAAGGAATCTTTACATTATAGGCATCAAACCCATATGATGTTAACATTTTTTTAGGATCTACAAGATTCTTGTAAATATCTGCACTATGAAAAATGTATGCTTAAGTTTTTTTTTTTGTAGCTAGGACTGTATCTTTGGTTGCACTTTCAGTTAGAGTGTAAATTCATTTTCTTGACATTTGTAGCTCAAAGTTGTTGAACAAGAATCACATTTGGTCATCAGATCTTTTTGGCTTAGTAATCTTTTTGATATATAGAAAGCTTCGATCAAATTTGAGGTTTCTTCTCTCTCCCTCTCTCTCTCTTTGATTTGGTAAATCAATCTAATTCGAGCTCTTTTAGACTTTGGAGCTAATGGAAATTTCAAATGTCGAACTCCTTAGGTCCACAAAGCCACACAAGTTTTAATCTGAAAGTGACCGACTTGAAAAAAATATGAGTACCACATCACACTGAGATTTATACTTATCTGAGTGTAATCAGAACTTCACTATCATTTACTTCCCTGTATTATTGTATAAAGATTATACTAAAAACGAAAGCGATAGTCGTAAAATTGAAAGTCGGGTGAAATTAAAAGTTAGCTATTTATGTACATAATTATTAATGAACCGGAATAGTAGATAAGTATACGTGTCTTCTATTTGTCAACTTAATGTGTCTTTTTGTGGTAAATTCCTTTGAAAGAATCTTGAAGCACTAAACAAGAAGAGTCAACATAGCGAATGTTATCCATTATAAAGAGAACCAAGCTCGCTTCTCCACAAACACACACTCATCAACATTCCCTCTCTCTCTCTTTCACTCTCTCTCTCAATCATTAACACAAAATTATGGAGCACAACAAGATTGATACAGAGCTTCAAGATTCATACGATGATCAACAAAAATGGGTTCTTGATTCTTCTCTCGATAGTAGAGGAGAGATTCCGGTTCGGGCTAGAACCGGAGCTTGGAGAGCTGCACTCTTCATCATTGGTATGTATATCAAACTTTGTAAGGAGACTCTTGGTATTAAATCTTTACATAATAATCTTATGGTCTGATATATGTGTACATGCAGCAATCGAGTTCAGTGAGAGGCTAAGTTATTTTGGGATCGCTACGAGCTTAGTGGTCTACTTAACGACCATTCTTCACCAAGATCTTAAGATGGCTGTAAGAAATGCAAACTACTGGTCTGGTGTCACTACTTTGATGCCTCTTCTTGGAGGCTTCGTCGCCGATGCTTATCTCGGCCGTTATGCCACTGTCCTACTTGCAACCATCATCTACCTTATGGTAATAACTTCTACTCGAAATCTTTTTCACGTATTGTGTTCAATATTTAAAATAGAAACCTTGTTTTTTTGTTAAAGAAAAATCATTTATATAGGATTTAAATGTTATTTTGTTGTGGGCCTTTCGTAGTAGCACCTCCTGCATATATACTCTCAAAACCAATTCAATAATACTCCAAAATGTTAGGAATATTGTTCGATATTTTAAACAAAAATTGTCTGCTAGCATGTTCGCTACTGATGCATTCGAACAAAACTCCAATCTTAAAATATTTGGGATCCTTATTTAAGAAAGTCTTGTAACACATCATATTTCTGATTAAATATATATGCACGAATTTTTTAAGGTATTTGAGATGGCCACGTTATAAATATATACCTTATTTGTATTATTTATTCTGAGATCAGTCAAAGCTTGATGGTTTGTTTCTCTTGTTTTCTTATCCTTGTTGATATTTTTTTCATTTTGCAGGGTTTGATTCTATTAACATTGTCTTGGTTTATACCGGGATTGAAAGCTTGTCATGAAGAAATGTGTGTTGAGCCAAGGAAAGCACACGAAATAGCATTCTTCATTGCAATCTACTTGATCTCCATAGGCACTGGAGGTCATAAGCCATCCCTTGAGAGCTTTGGAGCTGACCAATTCGAAGATGACCATCCTGAAGAACGAAAGATGAAAATGTCATACTTTAACTGGTGGAGCGCAGGTCTTTGCGCTGGTGTTTTAACCGCGGTGACTGTAATCGTCTATATAGAAGACCGTATTGGTTGGGGTGTGGCTGGTATCATACTCACCGTAGTCATGGCTACATCGCTTTTGATCTTCCTTATGGGTAAACCGTTCTATCGTTATCGAGCACCTTCAGGTAGCCCGTTGACCCCGATGTTACAAGTCTTTGTTGCTGCCATTGCCAAAAGACATCTTCCTTGTCCCAATGATTCTTCTCTTCTTCATGAGTTGTCTAAAGAAGAGTATACTAAAGGACGCCTTCTTTCTAGCACAAAAAATCTTAAGTAAGTGCATTACAAGTTACAACTAGAGATATATATGTTCAGTTCTGGTTTGAGTTCGATTTGGTTTTTAAATAACAATAGTAAGCAAAGTAAAACATAATCTAATAACATACGGATAGATTTGGTACATACTTAACCGTATACTAATTTCTATACGGTTTGCAGATTTCTAGACAAAGCCGCAATTATCGAAAACCGAGGAAGCGAGAATGCTATGGCCGAGAAGGAGAGTCCATGGAAACTCGCAACGGTAACAAAAGTAGAAGAACTGAAGCTACTCATTAACATGATTCCAATCTGGTTCTTTACATTAGCCTTTGGTATATGCGCCACTCAAAGCACAACATTCTTCATCAAACAAGCCATTATCATGGACCGACACATAGGTCACAGCTTCATAGTTCCTCCATCTTCCATGTTCTCCCTCGTAGCTCTCTCCATGATCGTCTCCGTAATAGTCTACGAGAAACTTTTAGTGCCTCTTTCGAGACGTGTCACGGGAAGTGAAAGAGGTATTAGCATTCTACAAAGAATCGGAACCGGTATGGTTTTCTCCTTAATCAGCATGATCATTGCTGCTCTGGTTGAGAGAAAAAGATTGGAGTATACTAAGGAACATCACATGACCATGAGTGCTCTATGGTTAGCTCCTCAGTTCATAGTTATAGGCATAGCGGATGGTTTTACCCTTGTGGGTCTTCAAGAGTATTTCTACGACCAAGTCCCTGATTCGATGAGAAGTTTAGGCATAGCGTTTTACCTTAGTGTGGTTGGAGCGGCTAGCTTTGTCAACAATCTTTTGATGACGGTTTGTGATCGTTTAGCTGAGGAAATCTCTGGGAAGAGCTGGTTCGGTAAAGATCTTAATAGCAGCCGCTTGGACCGCTTTTACTGGACGCTAGCCGCTTTGACTGCTGCAAATATATGCTTCTTTGTGACTGTAGCTAGAAGATATACTTACAAGAGTGTGCAATCAAGTCTGGCTGTTGCTGACGGTGGCGATGACGTCGAGATAGCCTCGGTGGCTAATACGTCAAAGTATACGTAACATCGCTATAGGTTTGGTCATATGATCACCATCTTAAGTTCTTTTTGGTGTTTTGTTGTACTTTTGTTAAGTGTTTCCGTCCTCTTATTTGTTTAGTGTGTGTGGCTTTAGATTGTAATAAACTAATGTTATCAACTTATCGAAACGTGGACATAAAAAACCAAACTAAACTACTCGAAATAATCCAAAAACCTTACCGTAAACCAACCACACATAATTAATGAAAAATATATTTTTGTGAAAATATTTTTATTTTTCTTTACCATATTTTTAACAAGTTAACACTTACGATGAAAAAATTCGAAAAGTTTCCTGGTTTTCTATTAAGATACTATACGTATCCAGCGAGCGATGCTAGGAACCCCCTGATTAACGGCGAAGGCCATGTAATACCCTGGCGGAGAAACGGCGCCGTTAAGTGGAGCCGTGCATTGAATCCTGTAACGTCCTTCTCCGTCAGGTATTGACGGCCCAACGGTCAACTTCACGAGCCGTTGACCTTGAGAGAACGAGTGCGTCGCAAAAGGCGCGCTTCCCCAATTGATCTGAATCGTCTCCACAACCGGCAACGGCACCGTGACGAACACGTCGAAGACCTCTCCGTATCTTACAATCTGCGGGATTTCTCGGATCTCGGGTCGGAGATTGGCCCGATCCGGTGAAAGATACTCCGGAGAAAACGCTTCTATCCGTAGCTCCGTGGGGAATTCCGCTTTGAATTTGTAGAAATAGTGAGGGTTACTTCCGGCGAGAAGGATTCGACCGTCGGGTAATAGATTCGCCGTCGAATGGTACATTCTCGGTACGGTTCCTGGGTTCAGTGTCATGAATCGCAACCCAATTGGTTGATCGGGTCGGTATGAAAGCGGGTAAAGACACGGGTTCGATCCCATTTCGAATCCTTGGCTTCCGGCTTGAGCTCCGTTTATGATCAGAATCTCTCCCGTCGGTAAATTCACCATATCCCCCATGATCCTCCCGAACGGCATCTCCTCCGTCACCCAAGTTGGATCCGCCGCGGTGGCGACGATCCGACCGCAGGTACCATGCGCCGGAGCGTCGACTGCACGCGCAGTGAAAGCGCCGGATTGAGCTCCGCCGCAGATTAGTATATCCGCCGTGGCGAAATCCCCTTGGATCGCTAACATAGCCGATGATCCGCCCGACGGGTAATTTCTCGGACCGCCGTATAACGGCGGATACTCTTTCACAACGGCGTTTATACGGTGATCGTATTTGACGGCGCGGCTGTTGGCGAAGACGAAGAGATTTCCGCCGTCGTCGGGGAGGAGATGAACGTAAGGGTAGAGATTATCCATCTGTTTGTCCTCCACGTCAGCAAGGAACTGAAACGGAACGGCGCCGTTTTCACGGGGAGGGTAATACTCAACCGTATTGGTACCTCTCCCACCGACGATGATAACTGAACCATCCGGTAATATCTGGTTAGTAGCGTACCAGCGACCGGTTATCAATTCGGTTTCTTGGAGCTCCACCCAATCGCACGTCTCGTTCGGGTCACACGGTTCGAATTTCCGGATCTTTCTAAACCCATCTCTGTCCCCACCCGTTTGAAGCAAAGAACCGTCGGATAAAAACTGACCCGAAGAGCACCACGTGTCGGTTTGGATCATCAACGGTCTGATCTTGTTAGTACCAAGGTCAAATAGAACCGAATGAGCGTAGCAATCACGTTTCAGAACAGCGTCGTTCGGGTCTTTCCGGCACCGGTGCCGGTCAAGAGCCTTTCTCGACGGTCCGATATTCGTCCGATCAAGAAAAACCACTGTATTGAACCGGGTCACCGCCGTGTGCATAGAGGCTATACCGGCGTCTTGTACGATGAGCTCCCACCTGCCTGGTAAATCGGCACGTGTGATGGAGAAGAGAAGAAGAACTGGCAAAAGTATAACTACGATCTTTGAAGTGTAATAAGGAACCAGTTCTGCCATTTTTGTCGGTTAAGCTTGGAAGCTTTCTGCTTCACTGACATTTTTTTAAAGAGATTTAAGTGGGGAAAAGGTGAATTAAGCACAGCCGTTGATATTGAGTGAGATGATTTTTGATTCGACGATCAGATAATTAAAGACTACGTGAGGGTCCCATAGTTGATCCAAATTATACAATTAAAGAATAGATAATAGAATCTTTTTTTTATATACATAGTTGAAATTCGTTTTACGTTCGAAATCCAATTGATTAAGTTCGAAAGTCAAGTTTATATTGCTATTAATCAGCATAAACTAACGTTTTACAGTTTTTTGGACGATCAAAACGAACATTTCAAATGGATCAAAGCAGCGTAGGCGATTCAATCGATTTCGTTTTGTAATTAGTAAAGCGTATTTATCGGTTGATTAGCTAGCAAGTTTCTTCTCACTTTTACTGCTGAAAAGATATAATCATGAAAAAAATGCAATCAACTAAAGAAAACGTTTCTATTTATCTACGTTTTTGGTAGACAAAATATCGCTATTTAGCATGGATTAGAACTTACTATATATATGTCTTTTCCGATTTTTCGACTCTTTAGACTAGTCGCGGTTGTATAGAATTATTGATTTGGATATGAATGTCTTCAGAGAAACATCAAGACATGTGTTATATAACGAGATCCAATTTTATAATTTGTAACTTTTTCTCTACAATACCAATTCAAGCCCTTCATAAAATGATTAGTCTGATTGGTTAGCGTGTTCTTTTTCTTTTCTTTTCTCCATACTTGTCCTTTTTCTCTTTTTTTTTTCAACCGATACCAAATGAAGAAACGCGCTATTTCGATGATGACTTTTCGCAAAAAATAATTTTTTTTTATAAGGGGCTGACACGTGTCAAACATACGACGTGTCGCGCTCTGATGAAAAAAATCCAGTTGTTATAGTATAGATTAGTTGATAAGCTTTTGGATTGTGCTGTCTACAGCTAGTGGTTTCTAAAAGTATCATCCATTTTCTAAATTGCTTTCGTTCTTACAATATATCAAAATGTACTAATAGTCTTATAATACCCATGAGACCTAGTTCGACTAGAAACTTGTCTTGATCCCTATCAAAATTTAGGATATCCAACTCATTGTTTTATCAAAGTCCGTTAATCATTTTCACTATTCGATCCGACGATTCTATTACCAGAAGACTAGTTTACTTCTAGTTCACTTCTAGAAAAGAAAGATAAACTTTAAGAAGACATTAAAAAAAGTGAAAGTAAAAAGTACAAACATAACTCAAGCAGAGAAAAAAGAACAAATCGAGTCTGTTTGTTCAAATTTGAATTTTCGGTTATTAGTTAATCTGATTAATTATGTTCTGTCTGAGCAAAAACTTACGAAAATATCTGTCATCTGTGTGTGCGTCACCTGATTTTTTTTTTACCAATAAACCCTTTTCTCTCTTCGCATACACAGGTTTAAGGGTTTTGCTGTAGGGTTTTCTTTCTCGACGTCGATTTCTCCAAAATCTCAATCATCTCCAAAAAAGAAAACCATTTCGCTTTTAATTGATGCAACTTCGGCTTCGAATTCCGCCGACCCAGTTACAAATCAATCCCGGAAATGACTATGGAAGCTCGAGTCGGTGTAGTGGTTGAAGGAGGACAGAGGGCTCTTAATTCGGCCACCGCCTCCGCCGTGCATAACAGCGTCGTAGACTCCGGAAACAGGAAACTATTACATCAACAATCGCAGACGCAGACTCAAAGCTGCCATCAACATCACCAAAGTAATAAACAGTCACTGAATCAGAAGCAGGGTGGCTCCATTTCGCATCTCATCGCCGGTGGAGTTTCCGGCGCGTTCAGCAAGACATGCACCGCTCCTCTCGCTCGTCTCACCATCTTGTTCCAGGTATCTTTTTCTCTGATCAAGTTTCTGTTCCGTTTACAGGTCAATTTGAAAATAACATCTGAGATGGTTCCAGAGAATTGGTCTTTTGCTCCTTTACATTAGGGAAAGTTGTAAGGATCCTTTTTATGTAAGAAAGCTGAAAACTTAGGAACGGTTTGGCAAGTTCATGAAGTTATGAGTTTATCTTGTAGCTAAATTTGAAGACTTTATTATACCCACAAACATGTATAATGCGTGAGTGGTGAGGAATCATATGACAACATGTCATTTTCTTATCAGATACAAGGTATGCAGTCAGAAACTGCAATTTTGAGCAGTCCAAGCATATGGCGTGAAGCTTCTCGTATTATCAACGAGGAAGGTTTTAGAGCTTTCTGGAAAGGAAACCTGGTTACTGTAGCTCACCGGCTTCCCTATTCTGCAGTAAACTTCTACGCATATGAAGAATACAATACCGTGAGTTGCATTCAAGTCACTTTTAAGAGTATGGTCGCATTCAAGTCACTTTTAAGAGTGTGGTCTGTACTATTTCATGCTGATTTATCACTCAGCTTCCCCTTGCTTTTTTTGTTTGCAGCTTTTGTACTCGAATCCAGTCTTGAAGAGTTATAAAGGAAATGCAAGTTTAAACGTTTTAGTGCATTTTGTAAGTGGTGGCTTGGCTGGAATGACAGCTGCTTCAGCTACTTACCCTCTCGATCTCGTAAGGACACGACTTTCTGCACAGGTAATTGTGTTATCTACTTTATTTTCAACTTTTACTTAAGATAAAGTTGAGGTATATACATATGATTGTCGGCTTTCCTTGACCTAAGCAGTGTTATTTGTCTTCCCTTGGCCTGAATACATTATATTTGATCTTTTGCAGAGAAGCTCAATCTATTATCAGGGTGTTGGGCATGCTTTCCGTACCATTTGCAGAGAAGAGGGATTTTGGGGTCTATATAAAGGACTCGGTGCTACATTGTTGGTACGCTTTTTATTTGCTCCTCCCCTTGTTCTTTTAAACGATCTGTGTTTGATTGTTAACTCCTTCTTGGCAGTTCAAAAATAGTCTGTATATGTAGCCGTAATGCCAATACCTCGCACTATGATTTTCCCTAGGCTGCTAGAGTAGATGGGAGTCTCTTAGGTAATCTAACTGTCTAATATGTGGTCTAAGCGGTTGATCAGTTAACTTAGGTGCCTGATTAATGGACGTACGCGCACTAGGTATTTTTATTATCATGTTAGCTGTTCACTTAAGAATATAAAATGATTCATTGGTGATGGACCTCATGCTTACGGCCAAATTGCAGAAGATCTGGAAGTATGTGTGAGACTGTTACTTAGAGAACACTTTAAGAAATAACCAAGAAGGATGATCTATTCGAGTCTAGAGAATTTATTGAAATTGTGGTTGTTGATTTTGGTATGGATAAATGACACATTATAGTAAAGAATGAACTAGAACAAGTAGGTCACTAATGTTATGTGAAGTAATAAATTTGTTATAATTTTTAAGTTTATATTTTTCTTAATGTAATTGAATTGTAGTAGTAATAATATTATGTTGATGTATTTGTGTTTTGTACGTCTTATGTATTCCAGGGTGTCGGACCAAGCCTTGCAATCAGCTTCTCAGCATATGACTCTCTGAAAACATTATGGCTATCTCATAGGTAAAATGCCTCTTTGATTTGGTATTTGACTTCCAATATTGCCTAATGAGTTTGTTTGTCCAATAAGAGTATTAACTCATCTTATCGTAATATTTTCTTCTTCAAACCCTTTTCAGGCCTAATGATTCAGAAGTTATGGTTAGTCTTAGCTGTGGCAGTCTCTCCGGAATTGCTTCCTCGACAGGTTTGTTATGAGTTAAAGATGGGGCATAACTTTTTTTTGGTGTATGCATTACATGAAAGTTTGTTATATTATACCAATATACCTTTTGTAGTGACCTTCCCGTTGGACCTTGTGAGAAGAAGAATGCAGTTGGAAGGAGCTGGTGGGCGAGCGCGAGTGTATAAAACAGGACTCTTGGGAACATTCAAACATATATTTAAGACAGAAGGCATGAGAGGGCTATACAGAGGAATCTTACCAGAATACTACAAAGTGGCTCCTGGTGTTGGCATCGCCTTCATGGCATATGAGAAATTGAAGAAACTCTTATCGTCTGTCCCCAATTAATAGTCTTATATACTTTAGTGTAAGCTGCTTTGTAGAGTTTGGAGAAGAAGCAACAGATAATCTTTGCTAGTAGTTTTTTAACCTTCCAGTGTATAGTATTTGCAGTTGTTAGGTGTTAAGATTTACAATTTGTTCCTCCTTCATTAGCATCTCTAGATAACAATTTTGCCTTGTTCGAGGGCTCTTCCATTAATCCAAGCTCTATACTCTTTTGTATCTCTCTTCTTCCTCTTATTTTTTGGACCCCTTGACATGTATCTTCAGAGACTTTTAGTAAGACATGAGAAAGGAAGAATAGAAATAAAGTTTTAAAATCAAGGATGTTTCGTTTGAAGCCATATGCAGAACGTGTCTATTCTCACGAATCATGTCCGTTTAAAGAAAAAGTGTGGAGAAATGTCCATCACAGAAAAAGCCAAATTGGCAGCATTTTAGGCAAAGTTAAGAGACAAACACTCATATTATATAAGATTTTTAATTTAGAACCAATAGCTTAACTTACAATAGAAACAATTGATCAGCGTCACAACAAAGAGAATGCTACAAATCCCTCTGGATTTAACATCCAAAAGAATTAAGAATATGGTCTTTTCATTTTTGGCTGTACAAACAAATGGTTACTTTTACAGATACTGAACAAACAAACACGAGAAAGATTTAGGATTTGTTTGTTCCTCACCCTCATGGTTTTTGAGGATCTAAAGCTCTCTTATGTGATTGAAGATACTTTAATCTGCTTATGAGGGCATCGATATATGTTCTGATTCGATACCTTACTGAGTTCGTGAGCGTTAACGGCGGATTCAGAATCAGCGTTTGCCCCTCCACTACAAGGAAGACTAGCAAGCGCACCGCTTTTGAGTACAGGTTTCCTGCGTTCTCTGCCTCTCCCATCACCACCTCATCTACCTGCAAATAGTCAAATTTTCAAGTCTCAATTCCAAAAATCGAAACTCTGATTCGTGAGTGTAGTATGTAAGTAAGAAACAATAATAACCAGATTGGTTTTCAGTTTGGGATTTTATCATAAGGGGCAATAGAAACTTACTCCTCCACGTATACCAAGAGTAAGAGCTGCTTGGAATATTATTTCCATTGCATCCGGCATCTTTGTATTGCCTACAATTATGTTCTCTGTATTTTAACAATTCTGATTAACCGAAAAAAAGAAACAAGAGATTTGTCTCAGTAGTTTTGTTACTCCAAGAAAATGCATACCAGATTCAACAAACTTGGCGAGTTCTTCAGCACGCTCAACCTCCTGGACAAACTCCCTCTGAACCTGAGACAATATCTTCTCTGATCCTTCATGGCTAAGATTTCTTCTTACTCGGTTAATGTCTTGGCGCAGGCTTCCTTCTACACCCGAGACTGCCTGAGTATGACAGATGTGCAGTGCTTGATTCCAAATTGCAAGAATCACCAGTTGGATCGAGAAAGCTTCTAAATGTTTACCTGATTCTATCTATGAAAGAGACGCATGAAAAGAAAAGGCTCAGAAACTCGCATTAGCAAGATTTTTTCAGCAATTTTATATAACTATTTGAAGTTGCTTACCCTTTCATGAACCAACTCTGCAATCGTTGCTGCACACTTTTGCAAAGACCGGATTCTTGTTGACCTGTGAGTTGATGGCTGTTCAAAAGCATCCACAAGGTCCAGCGACCCATGGAACGTACCTGGGAGAGAATTCTGACTCTCCAAGCTTTCAAACCGACCAATATTTCTGCCAGTGGCACCAGCTATTGGCATAGGAGCCGTTGAACTAGTTACGTTTCTTTTAATGAGCTCTACAGGAGGAGAATGTGATTTGAATGGGTAATTGAAAGGCTTCGGAGAACCAGATGAAGATGATGGTATATCTACTGGTGGTCCAGATATCAGAACATAATCTTGATCCATTGCATCTGGCGTATCCCCTACTGTAGAACCGATAAAAATGTTAGACACCAAGCGAGACAATTGTTTCAAAAACAATTATTTTCTAGTCCTAAACAAATTAGAAATTCAGATACCTCTTCCTTGAGTACTAAGTGATCTGGAATCAGGCAAGCTTGACGGTTGGAATTGGTTTCTATCTGATAATCTATGGCTTTCAAACTTGAAGTTATTGGTTTCTGCTCTATGACTGACTCTACTATATCTGGAATTAAGTTCCATGTTTTTCAAAGGACTAGATGCTGCCTCCTTTCTCTCACCTCTGGTGTCAACACTAAATCCATAAGATGACTTCATAGGGGAAGTATTTTTAATATATGATGGACTTCCCTCAGGTCCACTAGAATCATCATCTAAAAAGAATGGCAAACAGTCTTCTTGAGAAATTTCTTCCATGTTTCTTGAGGGACTGCTTCCAGATGAATGAAAATCATCCATCGTTCTTGAACCTGATCTACTCCTGCAACATAAAATCATAATCAGTACCAAAGTTTTAATTACAAATGATAAAAGTAATTAGTTTATCCCCGCATCAACCTTGGCAAATCATATGATCGTCTGTCTGAAAGAAAAGGGTGATGAAAGAACTCGTCGAACGTCAAACGTTCCACTGTGAAACAGAAAGTTCCAGAAATAAATATTAAAACACAAACAGATACGGGTTACGGACCATCAAAACTTTTAAGTGTAACTAACGAACAGACTTGAGAGATGAAGGGAAATCAACTGTAAGCATCCATTTCAAATCAATACCCAGAGTTTTTAACAAACCCCCAACTTGCATGCATGGGATGAAAAATGGAAGCACTGAAAATTTCAAATTTTAGTTATAACTCTAACAAAACAAAAGCTTTGAACAAGACAAATGTTAGAAAAATAGTCTGAGTTTCCAATTCTATCTATTTGTTATTTCTTAAATTTGATGGGCCTGCCTGTGCTAATAAAATCGGAGTTCGTTCACACAAATGTTTACCTGGATTACGGCGCAGCAATTTTCGACATAGATCTTTACAGTCAGTAGTCAAATCTCTACAGCCTACTGGAAAATGCAATTCAGTTGATCTCATAATGTTCTGGAACAACTGTGGAAAGCAGATGGAGAACACGTCAGCCAATGAAGCATTCACCGAACACAAACATTTAAAATTTTTAGAAATTCATGACACTTGTTGGTATACAAAACCTGGACTTGGCTGTTTCCTGTAAAAGGGGTTTTGCCTGTCACAAGTTGAAATAATATAGCACCAACACTCCATAGATCTGCCTGTGTATCAAGGGAGATTTTAAGCAGGATATAGTAGAACATAGGTCTAGGTGGCTTCTAGAGAAAAAAGTCGCACCTTTGCATCATACTTTTGAAGCTGCATAATCTCCGGGGCCATATACAGTGGGGAACCACATAAAGTTTCGGCCAAACCCCTAGGCTGCAACGATCTGAGCTAAGGAAATGTGATGTGTAAGTGCTAATTACAGACTCAAAGTAGCATACTTCCACAGTCAAAAGAAAGGCAATTACCTAAGCCTAGATAGTCTATATACATGAAAAGTAGAGCGATACCAAATAAGACCATCTCTGATCATCACATTACACTCAATTATTTCTGCAAACAAAGGAGCTGATGAGAATACCTTGCAAATCCAAAATCAGCAATCTTCAGATCTGCATCATTATCATCTGTGGATAGAAGAAGATTCTGTTTCAAGAACGAAAGAACCTTAGCAATTGAATTTCAATTTACACAATATCTCTATCTCTGCTAGGGCAAGAAACTCTCGGAAAGCATATCCTGTGAGAAAGGATAAAACGTGTTTTAGTGGAACCTAAGAAATCACCCTTCTACGGTACCCTTAAAACCTTCCAAGTGATTGATCTTATAAAAAGGAACTCTCGTGTATTGTCATGATCCAGTTGACGAGATCCAGACATACCTGAGGCTTTAAATCTCGGTGAATGATATTATTGTCACGAAGAACTTTTAAACCAGCCGCTATTACATAGAAAATTAATTTAAGAGTGAGAATGCAGTTCTACCGGTCAAAACAAAACAGAAAATAATGAAGAATTCTTTTGCGGAATTTACCTAACTGCTGCATGAAATGCTTAGCAGTAGCATCAGAGACTCTTCCATGACGATGAATAAACATAGACAGATCACCCCCATTGCAGTACTCCAAGACCAAATATATTTTCCCGGGAGCCTATATCAATTTCAGAAAACAGAAAACCATGCTCTAGTAGTTAGACCCATACACACTCTAAGCATTTACCATTCCCAATACAAATTATCATCAGCCCACATTGTCTATGGAGTTCAAAAGAATGCTAAGCATCTGAATTCAACAAGGGCCATGCCATATACCAAGCATCAGACCCTTTTTTCTCTCTGTAAATTTCAACAAAGCTAAAAAATTTTAGAATCCCACCAAATGGTAGAAGATTAAGGAAAAGAAGAACCTTAAATATTTGGATGTTTCATCTAGCAATGTCAGTTTATACGAGCTACATCATTCGATATTCTGAATGTTCTGATTCTATTTTACTAAAGCAACCAACGAGAGACTCAGAGATCGAGTGCTAAAACCCAAAATTCAACCCTAACATAGCAATTCAAGCTAGCTTCTTTAACATCTAGACTCATGGCATTAGAATTTTTTTAGCTAGAAACTAAGAGCATGAGAAAACGGAAGACCCAGCAACAAGAGATTAAGATACCTCGATCATGTCGATGAAGCGGATGATATTGGGATGATTGATCTTCCTCAAGATGAAAATCTCCGACATGAGACTATCTTGCAACTTTTTGTTAAGCCTAGCCATGGCGATCTCCTTGATAGCAACCACGGTGCCATGGACAAGATGCTTCCCTTCCCAAACCACCGAAAACGAACCCGACCCGATTTGTCGACCCACCGCATAATCGCCGATAACCCGTCCGCTTCTCCCTGCCGCCGCCGCCGCCGACTGAGCCATTTTCCTCCGAGCAAACGGCGCCGAGAAAATCTAGAGGATCCGATGAAAACAAGTACTTACGGAGATCCACAATTGAGCTGATTGAAAAGTTTCAGAAAATTGAATCTTCTCTGGAATTTAAAAACCCGCTTTGAGTTGAAAGAAGGATTCAATTGGGCGTCTTCAGATAAAATGATGATGAGAGAAAGAGAGATTGTTTTAAATTAATTTTGAACTTAATGAAACTTTTATTATTATTATATAGCAATAACTATGGAATCAACTTGTAATGAAATGACGCTATTGATTATACAATAAAGATACCAAAAATATTATCTCTACTAATTTTTGATAATTAATTTCTTAAATTACGTGTTTTAGTGGTGTGAGATTACAAATGTTGATTTTTTACAGTGAAGAAACGTGTTTTACTGTCCTTTTTTAATAATCAACTCATCATCACTGACCAATCATGCTAATAGTAATAATTATAACACAATAAAAAAATTAATATACATCATTAACAAAAATTTAGAGCAAGTCTATTGGTAAAAACCATACATAGATCTCTAAACATTGTTTAGTAATATTTTTTTAAGAAATTATTTTTTAATTCTTTTAAATAAGAGACTTCTCTACAATTTTTTTAATTTTAAATTATTTATTTTCTTTTCTTTTAATTTAAAAGATCCTTAAAAAACTTCTAAAAACACCAATAGATTTGCTTTTAAAACTCCATTATATAAAAGTAATTAATTAAGACATCTAAAGTGTGCTTGTAAAACCAATTCATTCGTTGTCACCTAGATTGTTGTGTTCTTGATCATTGTAATCATTATAAATCTAAATTGATATCTTTCAAGATGGACTTCTTCTATGCATACTATTTGGATTAAAGTGTCGGTTATATAAACTTTCATAAAAAGAAAAAAAAATTTGTGGATAGAAAGATGAAGTGTAAACGTTTTAAAATGAAGTGTGAAGATGGGATTACGTGTATATTGAAATATGAATGTATAGTAGTAATTTATTTGGAGGCCTAAGCCACTATAGCTTGCTTCTGCTTGATAGTGACTGGCCGTGACCGCCATTGCTAAATATTCTCAGCCATTGATTTCTTTTCAAAATTCTTACGTTTTAGTTTCAAATTAGGAAATAAAATGCTCAATAATCATCTCCTAAAAGGTCTTAGGTTCGAATCTGGGACATGGCATTTTGCAAACTTTTCACGTGAATGTGAGTGTGACCTCTATAAGGATTTGGTCATTTGTCGTACATGTTACATGTTTCTATATCCATGATATAAAGTTCGTATTTTCTCTGATTTTTTATTTTATTTTTTACCTAAGGAAAAATCTGAGTATTTTATCTAATTATTTTACCATATTTATCATGATTTGTGTGCTCTTTTTTTTTTGAACCATTTATGAAACTTATCTTTTTGTAAATTGGACTATACCATTTTTTGTTTCAAAAAGAACGTGAACAATAGAAAAGATTGATATTTTATGTATTGCAAAATCTGGGTATTTGATGATATACTTTTTTCAATTTATTTTTATTAAACGGCAACAGATCATATAAGTAATTTATATGTGTGTGTTTTTTTTGTGAAACCATTTATAAAACTTATCTTTTTGTAAAATGGACTATACCATCTTTTTGTTTTAAAAAAGCCGTAAACAATAGAAAATACACGGCAAAATTTGGCTATTTGATCATATTTTGTTTAACATATTTTTATTAAACGGTAACAGATGATACAAATAATTTATGAGCCATTTTGACGGATAATTATAATTCACAAATACATCAGTAAACTCATATATTTTTCTTGAGAGACTATCACATGACATATGATCATACCTATCTTTTTTGAAAAAATGTGTTTTTTTATTCATATATTTGTTTTTTTCACAACATCATTGAATACAAATAAAACTAGTGTGTTTCAGACTTATAGAGTCAAACCTACATGAATAACATGAGTTGAATGGACTCACGTGGTCTAGTTTAACTTGTTCGCCGTTAAATTGGTTGAGCGTATAATTTTTATAATCTTTACCCTGTCAAAACTGGTCATTCTTAGGATTGGGTCATTGTTCCCGTGTGAAACTTGTCTCTTTGTAAATTGGGCTATACCATCTTTTTGTTCACGGTTTTACGTTTTCATTTTGGCCCATTAGAGAATCATTCATATGCATCTACTATCTAGATAGAATAAGAACCGTGTTTAATTATATAAAAATTATAAACTAAACCAACAAAACTATTTCGATCTGGCAGAAAAAGAAAAGCGAAAACGTCAATCACATAAAAAAGTCCCACATGCCCACAGGTCATTGAAACAACACATCCCATCAAAAGCTTAGATATAAAGAATCACAGGTCATTTATACTCTCAATCATGTGTCAACTCTTTGATTCCTCTCCTCTTCTCTATATATAAACCATTTCACATCCTTCTTTCTATGCGTATCTACGTTATTCCATCATTGCAGATGTTAAGATGCAATGTTGATGTGATGATGATGAAACACAAAATGGAGAAGTACTTGAAGTTGGCACAATCATTTGCATTTGTTTGGGGATTCATCTTGCTCGTTGCTCTCGTGTGTTGCTGCATCAGCACCAAACCTGATCGTGAAAACGATGACGATGCTAGCTGTGCCGGCTGCGACGGTGGACATACCGCCTTTTAGTCTACAGTTTACTCATTCTCTGTTTCTTTCATTCACTTCTCTTCTTTAATCCTCTGCTTTTAGGTTTGTTCATAATTTCTTTAGTTTACGTGTAATCTTTTCGCAAGTTAGCCATTATGTTGCAAGTCTGGTTAAAATGAACCGGTTCTTGGTATTGTTCTGGTTTTGAGTAAAGGTCAAGTAAATGAGTGTTTTTTTCTTTTGTTGGTCAAGACTCGAGAGAGATGACGTACTCGTGATTGTGACAATGAGAGTTTTGTATATGGTTGAGTGAAGTCAGACCGATCTAGGTTCTTCATTCAGGCGAACCTGATTCGACGTAACATGTATAGAATTTGATTTACAGTATTTTTAATTGTCCTAGTGGATACAAATTATATACAAGTCAATCTGGCTGATTATTGTTAACATACAAGAAATTGCGTTTGTTTAAAGGATATATTATAAGGACCAATGTAAAGTCAAATATTTTTGTCGTCAAATTAATAATCAGACTATTAAGAACTTTTAAAGTTTAGGTTGGTATATAATTTCACTTACCATTTCCCCGGCTAAGGGGTCGAAATCCAAAATTGAGCCGATGCTATACCGGTATCAGATCTTTCTGCTCCTCCAAGGCTCCAAATATGGTATCAATAGATAATTTTGTACAAATAGTTTCTTATAAAAATAAAATAAAATTTGATAGATAGATAGAGAGGGAGAGAGAAAAAAAAACGACTCATATTTGATTATCTAATAGTATATAGTCCATACAAAATTACACGTGAAAAAATGCACAATTTCGCATATTACACACAAAAGAAAAAAAAGGAGAAAAAAAAGTGTGGCAACAAAACCCAGAGAGCAAAAAAATTACAAAGGGAGAAGTCGTATAGACCATACAATTACACACACTATATCTCCATCCTCGCTCTCTCTCGCGTCAATGGCGTCTTTCAATTCGTTCCCAATTCCCAAACAGGTGTGTGTGGATACTTGCTGTGTGTGTTGTATATGTATGTATACGAGCTTCCACTCTCGAGCTGATTTTTTTTCTCGTTGAATTTCGGATTATAGATTGTGGGTTCTTCTTCTTCGTCTGCTTCTCGGTCACGTATCTTGGTTCGATCGAGTACGGCGTCGTCCATGGCCTCAACCAATAGTATGCTGGTACAATCCCTCTTCTGCTATTCTATTCTCTCTTCATTTGATACTGAAATATGACTGCGAAATTTCCTCTGGATCAGGTCTTCGTACCTCCGCATCCTTTGCTCAAGCATTGGCTCTCTTTGTTGAGATGTGAGCAAACTCCTTTCCCCATTTTCGGTGAGTACTCGTAATTAACAAGAATCACTCGAGACTGTGATCAAGTTCTTCTCTCTCTCTTTGTTTGATGTGCGAATTATTCACCTCTGGGAAGATGTATGTATCTCTTTTGTTTGATGTTCATCCTTTTCCCATTTCAATTCTGACTTTTTGTCTATACATCGAAAAAATATGTGTTTTTTAGTAATGTTCTTTTCTGAGATGAGCTCAGATGGCTTTCAGTGGCTGAAAATGAAAAATTGTTGTTTTCTCTCCTTTTTTTAATTTCGGTTTATCAGTTCTAAAGACTGTGTGTCGTCCTCTGATTGACCACAACGAGGAACAATTGTTTCAGCAACTTTGCATAGATTGATGTTCTTACTAAATAGAACCTCTTGGTTAATTGATGCTTCAGTTAGAATTCCTGTGAACTCTTTGCTCACAACGAGGTGGTCGTTCCTATCCTCAATCAAAGAGGAAAGCAGATTTTACCAGAAAGACCCTCTAAAGGCCTGTGGCTGCTGTGCATCTGCAACTCCTTACACTTCAGAAAATGTGTATGTAGAGCTCAAAGATCCAAAGGTATGGAAAGCTCAATGCAGATGAAACACTATTTTCACGATTTTTCCTCGTTATGATTTTCACTATTCCTCTTTTTCAGGAAACAATAGGCGTGGGTTTCGTTCGAGAACAAATGTCTTCTGTAGAAAAAGCCAATTTATCTCGTAGCATGTTGCAATACAATTTACTAGGGAAGAACCTTTTGGCACTAGAAGAAACTTTTGTTGCCTTGGACTCTTTAAAAAATGGAAAAAGATATTATGTTACAAATGGGGAAGTTGGGGGCTGCTGAATTATTCAAGACTTGTCTATCTAGGTCCCGAGGCTCGTCAACCTGTTCATGCATAGCTGACACAGGAACCGAGTTGGTGGATACTACACCAAAAAAGCAAACCTTTGTGCCTTCGAGAAGGAAATTGAGAAAGAAAGCAGGAAGGTCGAGTTTGATGACTGAAAATGGTGATCAGGGTTCTTCGACGATTGGTTTAAGAACCACATGGAATGATATTGATGTATCTAGAGTGAGAAAATCATTAAAATATAGAAAGAAAAGACAGAGGAAATCTAGAAACGAGGCTGAGATGTCGGCAGGAGTCAAGGTTCAGTGTGAAATCTTCCTTTAACTGTTCTTTATCCTTCTTCACCTTTCAGTTAACAAGAAATTCTTATGACACTCTCATGTGGCTTTTGAAGATAGTGGCGGACATGGAGAGGATCAGAACAAAGTTGGAAGAGGAAAGTGGTAAGGTAGCGAGTATGAGTTGTTGTGCTGAAGCAGCAGGGATGAACGAGAAACTTCTGATGCGCAATCTACATTTTGGCTGGTACTGTAGAGATGAACTGTTGAAAAGCACCCGGTCCTTGGTTCTCTTCCTCGCAAGAAATTACCGTGGACTGGGGATCGCCCACGAGGATTTAATTCAGGTTCCTCTTCTCTCCTTTAGAATTGTATTAAGAGTCTGGCAGAATTCCAGTCATTTTTAGCTTAAGTTTATGATTACGTAAATAACAAACAGGAAGCTCCTGGCTTGGTTTCATGAAATTGCTTGGTAGGCTATCATCAGGTTACACAAATGATGAAACTTTTAATATTGTGATTGCAGTTTCTTTTTAAAATGTTCTTGATTGTGGGTTTCAGGCAGGGTATATGGGAGTGTTACAAGGAGCAGAGAGGTTTGATCACACAAGGGGTTACAAGTTTTCGACATATGTGCAGTATTGGATAAGAAAATCAATGTCCACGATGGTGTCACGGCATGCAAGAGGCGTCCATATTCCTGTTTGTGCATTTTGATTTTCAACCGTTTATTCTTAGTTACCTAAATTTTGTTTCAATTTCAACAGAGCAAAAGAACCTCACTTGTTTACTTTTACCGTTGTTGTTTCTTTTGGCAGTCGTCAATAATCCGAACTATGAGCCAGATACAAAAGGCTCGTAAAACATTGAAAACGAGCCACGGGATAAAATATCCGGGTGATGAAGAGATTTCGAAACTAACAGGCTACTCGTTGAAGAAGATTCGAGCAGCTAACCAATGCCTAAAAGTGGTTGGATCAATCGACAAGAAAGTAGGAGATTGCTTTACCACAAAGTTCCTGGTATGGCTTTTGACAGACATGCGCAGAAACTATGGATATTTAGTAATTCATTTGGGGGGTGAAAATCGGTTTTTCTGTTTAGCTTGGTTCAATCTTTTGCTTTTAGAAATGGATAAGGAATTAGGACGTAGATTTTTTAAAATATGGTTTGTTCGATATTAAAATCCTGTTACCGTCAGGTTTATAAAAAAAAAATTGGTTCTCTATAGATCTAAGCTAGTTTTGTATGGCTTTGGTTTGGTTTCGAGGCTCAACGATTTGTTTTCGGTGCATACAGGAATTTACACCGGACACGACGATGGAGAGTCCAGAGGAGGCTATGATGAGGCAGAGCGCAAGGAGAGACGTCCATGATCTTCTAGAACTGCTAGAGCCAAGAGAGAAGCAAGTGATGGTTCTACGTTATGGACTTCAAGACTACAGGCCCAAGTCCTTGGAAGAGATTGGGAAGCTTCTACGGGTAAGTAAAGAATGGATTCGGAAGATCGAACGGAGAGCAATGGCTAAACTCAGGGACCAACCCAAAGCCGACAACCTCAGATATTATTTGAATCAGTGAAAAGATAGAATTTTGGAACCAGTGTCTTCTATGTCTTGTGGTTTATAATAACATTGGAGTTTCTCGAGTGTAAAGTTATGTACATTTTATATCATAGAGAAAGTAGATATTTTATCCCAAAGTGGAAATATATTCAACATAGAGAACAAATGGATTACTCAGTCACAAATCTTGAGTTTATGACGCTTTTAAGTATTTTCATTTCTTAGATTCGAATCTTATATTAGGCCAACAACAAAAGTTTGATCGAAAACGTCTCCAATGAAGTTGCTCATATCTAAAAGAAATTTATACAGATATATAATAAACAAAGCCCAATGGGTTTCCGAAGAAAAGAAATATATAGCCCAATTGTAAATTGGAGACCCAAAATTATTCGGTACAGTTGTGACGGCCGGTTTAATATCTATCGTTCTATCGTCTTTCTAAAATTCTGTTAGACCAGATTCGAACATCGTCGTGAAATGGCGTGCTCAATTAGTAGTAACGCCTTCCGGTGTTACTCTGAAACGCAGCGTTTTGCTTCCCGACAACAATGCGGCCGCGTAAAGCCTAATCCTTCCTCTCTCTTCTCTTTTAGTTCCTCCCCCATTCTCGGTCAGGTAACCACTATATATATGTTTAACCTCACTTTTCGAGTGAACCCTTTTGGATACTCAAACCGATATTGATTTCGAATTTCGGATTCTATAGATTTCGGGTGCTTCTCCGTTGCGTGTTTCCCGGCGGAATATTCTGGTTAGAGCAAAAATGGCGGCGTCTGAAGGCTCGATTAACGGAACCAATAGGATGCTGGTAAACTTGTTTCGGATTAATCATAGTTTTATTTTTTGGAGTTTTCTGTTTATTTCGAAAGTGAAAAAGAGATGAGTTGATTCTGGTTTTTTCAGGTCTTCGTGCCACCACATCCTTTGATCAAACACTGTATCTCTGTCCTGAGAAATGACCAAACTCCTTGTCCCATTTTCAGTGAGTAGATAAGATTTTGATTTGACAGATTAACCACTGTTAGTATCTAGGACTAAATTTACATCAATTTACTGGCTTTCAGATTCGTTTGGATCCTAATTTCTACAATGAGTGAACAACAATCTTTAGCTGTTAGGTTGTGTTATCTGCTATATTGCGTTTGAAAATGAGTTTTCAGGGACAGGTTTTCATTTTGCTACAGTGAAGTCTGTGTCGCTCTTTTAAATCTTGACTCTTTTTTTTGAAAGCATTTTCTTCTGATTATCTTAGGAAATGCAATCGCTGAACTAGGAAGACTATTGATGTATGAAGCATCCCGAGAGTGGCTGGTGCGTAAACGTTTTAGACCAAGTTTCACATCTCTTCTTTTATTGTATTGTGTTTGCTTATTGTTTCTTGATTTTCCCCTATGTGATAAAGCCAACTGTTGTTGGAGAAATAATGTCTCCAATGGGTGCTGCTTCCGTTGAATTCATTGATCCTAGAGAACCTATAGCGGTTTGTCTATCCACTAAACTCATTATTCTCAATCCAAAAATTAGACATTTCTTATTCTTGGCTTTTGTCTCTATGTAGGTTGTTCCGATTTTAAGAGCTGGTCTTGCTCTTGCGGAACATGCATCCTCAGTTTTGCCTGCCAATAAAATATATCATTTAGGTAAGTACTCTAACTATATTATCTCTTGCCTGAAAGTAGGATGTCAAAGTAAAGTTTTGTCTATAGTTTATTATGTCCCTGTGTTTATCCTCTTTACCAGGAATAAGTCGAGACGAGAAAACGCTTTTGCCTTCGGTGTATCTTAACAAGTAAGATCTTCTCCACAGCATTATGTAGTTAGTACTAAAGCGTTTAATGATGACAGCTTTGGTACGTGGTCTTTAGGTTGCCGGACGAATTTCCCAAGAATTCAAGAGTATTTTTGGTGGACCCAATGCTTGCGACAGGTAAGGAAATCTTGTCAATGTAGCTAGATTTTAATCATTTTAGCCACGACCATAGTAGAACAAGTGTAACTTGTGTTTTGATGCGTCTCAAATGTAACCTATATATGGAAATGTGAATCTGTGACATGGTAATACCGTATGTTTCATAACTAGAAACCGTAGTCTTAGTAACAATTTTGTTTCTCTACGCTTCAAAACATGGGTTATTTTAGGCGGTACCATAATTGCGGCGATGGATCTGTTGAAGGAACATGGTTTGTCTGTTCAGCAAATCAAAGTGGTAAGCATATATATATAGGAGGCAGCTTTTCTCTAAAATGTTGGCTACAGAAGAATATCCTTAGTTATATATTTTGAATTATGCGGTATCTCCCTGAATACAGATTTGTGCGGTTGCTGCACCTCCTGCACTATCGAAGCTTAATGAGAAATACCCCGGGTATAAACACCAAAAGATTGACTCTTAACTTGTTTGGTGTTCGGCTGGATTTTACTAAACTGTTTGGTTATTGTTTGGAACATTTCAGGCTTCATGTGTATACTGGAATCATCGATCCTGAAGTCAATGAAAAGGGGTAAGTCAGGCCGGCTTTTGTGCATGTTACAGCGTTATGAAAGTTCAGATTTCCGTTACTGGATTCTTGATTTCTCGAAGAAAACAAGCAAACAATATGGAATTTTAGTGTCGTTAATGCATTTATTATGGATTAGGTTCATAATCCCTGGGCTTGGAGATGCTGGAGACCGCAGTTTCGGGACATAATCCAGTTTTTGTTCTTGGTCAAGCTTATGATGAAGTGATTTTTGTGTGAGTTCTTCAAATCTTACAGTCACAATCATATGATTTTCTGGGTTTCTTACCATTGTTTTTGATATGTCTCAATCTCAGGTTTGTTGAGAGGTTTTTGATAAAAGATTCCGCATGGAGAATATGAAGAATTCATTATGACGAAACAAAGAAGAAACTTTTAAACACCAGTTTTGCTTCGTCGAGATTTGTATGTGTATCATTGTCGCCTGCTAGTGAAACTTTGTCTGCAAAACTATTTTTTGAAAAAATTGTGCGAGAAATTAACTCCATCATGATTACTGTACTTCAGCTCAAATTGGGCTGGGATAGAGACTCTGTTATCGGTTAAGTTCATTCGATATGAAAATATTATAATTGAGCTGGAACCGTAAATTTTCTAGTTTGGTACTATTTAATTCAATTTTTTATGTTCTCATTCGGATTCACAGTTCAGTTTTCGCTAAAAGTAACCTCGAAAGAACCAACAAACCGAAACTATTTTGTATTCAATACGGTTAAACCAGTCTCAAGTTTTGGTTTTGTTACAAATACCTGTCGGTTTAATTCTCGTTTAAAAAAACTTTCGTAGTTTGGTACGGTTCGTTTCATTTTCATTATATACCCGCTCAAATTGGTTCGGTATAAAACACGAAGGGTATAGTAGTCTTTAACATCACCTTTGATATAAGCAAGCCCTAAGAGCTCGCGAGACTATAAATAACATAATTTGCAACTATCTATTTTTCCATCGCCGCCGGACTGCTCTCCTCTCTGATTCTTCATCCTCCTCAGGTGTGAGATTCTTTTTCAAGCGATTTCGATGCTGTTGATCATTCTCTGATTTGCTTTTAAACGCGTCAGAATCATTGACATATTGATTTCAGAAGTGGCTCTTTTTTTATATTTATCGGTGTGCTGCATGCTTTTCGTTATATGTGCTCAATTATTCTTGATGATCTCTTTATCTGGAGCTTGAGATTACTCTTCACTTCATTGTTCATCTGTGCCTCTGCTGGCGAATCTTTTTTTTCTCTTTAAAAACGAAATTCTATTGCTCATCAGTCTTTCTATCTATTTTCTTGTGGATCAGATCGAAATTTTCAAGTTAAAATCATGCAGAACGAAGAAGGAGTCGTCACAGAGCTATACATTCCGAGAAAATGGTATATCGTCTTTTTTTCCTTCTTTACACTATGCTTATACATTAAGCTGATTATGATGTATGCCTAAGCTGAATCTTTTGTTGTCTGGTTGTAAATTTGCAGCTCGGCCACAAACAGATTGATCACCTCAAAGGATCATGCTTCTGTTCAGCTTAACATTGGTCATCTTGATGCCGATGGTATCTACACCGGCCAATTCACCACATTTGCTCTCTGCGGATTTGTCCGAGCTCAGGTTTGTCATAACTGTCAAATCACTTTTGTAATCATCTCAATGCCTGAATCAATATTTCACAACTGTGTTTAGCGAAGTGTATGTTTTGACCAAATAAAACGTAAATTGCAGGGAGATGCAGACAGTGGCGTGGACAGGCTCTGGCAGAAGAAGAAGGTCGAAACCAAACAACAGTGAGAGAGAGAGAATCTAAGGTTCCTTCTTGTTATTTTTGGAATGTTTCCATTGAATTATCTCTTGATGCGAACTCGTATTTTGGTTTTCTGATTTATGAAGATGATATTAAGTTTTGATGTCCATCGAATCAGATTCTACAGTTCAATTATTTTCTCGTAATGTTCTATACATAAGAACAACTACACACAGCTTAGTGATTTGCTTGAGAAATTGTTACCTAATGCATCTGCAAACTTTTCTTTTCTTTGAAATTGAAGTGTTACATATTTAGAGGAAAATGGTTAATCAGGAAAAAAAAGAAGTGGAAAATAGTTTTCTCCATATTTAGAGGAAAATGGTTAAGCTTTGAAGTAAAACAAAATACGTCTTTTGAATCAGATCTCACCATCCCAAAGCTCTTCAAGTGTCTTATAGGGACTCAACGTCTCATGAATAAACGATGTACCTTGGACTAACCTAGCCTGCACAATGAAGATCCAAACAATGATATTTAGACTTTCGTAGATTCAAATTTGCAGAAGATATGGTTGTGGAAACTTGCCTGATCTATCTCAGAAAACTTGTCAAACATTTCTTCTGGAATTGACCATCCCAATAAATCAAAATTCTCTCTGATCCTTCCTTCATTTGTGCTTTTGGGAAGCACACTGTGACCCATTTGAAGACCCCATCGAAGCGCGGTTTGTGCAGGAGACTTCCCGAGTTCTTTAGCAACCTCTTTCAGAACGGGACTCTTTAGAACATCACCCTTCACCCAGGTTGTTCCTGGAGAACCCAATGGTGAATATCCCTGTGACAATCAAAATGTTCACGAGTGTATGAAAATGAAATCTTCTGATTCCTTTTCCTTGAGTCTGTAATGATTTGACCAATGTTAAGTGTTTCAAACTTACTGACAGGTGAATCCCCTTGGACTTGCAGAACTCATGTAGCTTATGTTGTTGCCATGAAGGATGACATTCCACCTGGTTAACAGCTGGAGGAATGCGAGCAACCTCCACGAGATCCGAGAGTTTCTTTGTAGAGAAATTGCTTACACCAATGGCTCGTGCCTTTCCTGAATCATACAGTGCTTCCATTGCTTTCCATGTGCTAGGAATATCGATGGGCATAATGTTCTCAGGCTTAGAGTCAACAGTGCCTTTCTTCAAACGAACAGGCCAGTGCATCTTGAGAAAAGATCAAATGAAACACAACTAAAGTATAAGCAAGCATGACTAGAGTTTCAAATCTAGAGATCCAACTATTTCACTAAGCATGGTTCAGGCTAGATATTGAAGATATGAACACATCTTGAAAACTGCGAGAATATAAAAATTAGCATTTGTTCAAGATCCGAGTTTCTTACGAGATACAGATCGACGTAATCAAGCTGTAGATCCTGTAGAGTTCTGTTCAACGCATCAGGCACATCCGGTGGGTCAAGATCAGTCAACCTGTCACGGCACAATTTGTAGGTTATAATATGTTGGAGGCTAAGCAGACGCAAGAAAAGCTGAAAAAAGCGTAAGAAATATAAAGATAACTGAAACGTTATGAGCAAATTACCAGATTTTTGATGTGATGAACAGCTTCTCACGCTTCACTACGCCATCTTCAAACAACTTCTTGAGAACTTTCCCAATCTGCAGGTGCAGAAAAAAGTTTTCAATATCTCCAAAAGAAAAATCAGAAATGAACAATTCAAACTAACTTTAAAGCAGTCTATAACAAGTAACTCCATCAATCCTACATAATTTAAAGCTAGTTAACAAGACAATCCAATAAAGATGGATGATCATACCAAACCAGACACTGTTCTACAAAATTTGTAGTCCATAAGAAAGACAAAATTCGGTTTCAGATCCCATGAACCTCAAGCAATCAAGAAGATAATGGAACCTAAAACGCCATGACAATACCAAATTTAACAGAGATGCAAGGTTTCAGAGGCATACTTTGGAAGATATAAAAATTCAGATCGCTGAGCTACAGCATTTACCTCCATTTCATTGCCGTATCTTGAAGCACAATCAATATGATGATACCCAATCTGCATAGAACGAAAAATAAATTTTCAGTTCTACTGCAGAAATGGATCTCCAATTCAATCGATAAATCATGAGATCAACCAAACCTCAGAGAAACAAAAAGTTCTCTAAATATCTGAAATCAGACTTTGACATCTAGCTCCAAAATCTCTAGGGATCAGTCAAATGAGAAGCCATGAGATGAAATCAGAGACGAACCTTCACAGCGGCGGCGACTGCGTCTCCGACGACGCCTGGAGCAGCCTGCCATGTACCCAGACCGACGGATGGGATCTTTGCTCCGGTGTTGAGTTCGAAGAATTCGATTTCGTTCGCCATTGTGTCAGAGCTTTAGGAGTGTGCGATCGATTACAGATCTCAGTTATTCAGAGTTTTGGAAAAAGAAAAAGAAATCTCGGTTATAGCGGGAAAATCGTGGGAATTATATTTCTACAACGGCCAGACTTCAAACACGTGGATGAATCCAAACGGTACATATTCTAAGCTAAGTATTTTCAGTGATTGATCTCTTGCTTAATTAATTACGATTAATTAATTCAATCGAAAATACCAAAAGAGTTACCAAAAAAATTAAAACCTCAAAATATATTTGTCCGCCACGTCGGACGCTACCTCTGAGTCCACTCGCTCACAAACTTAAAAGCAAGCAACAAAAAAAGGAAATGTCAAAGGAGAAAGACGAAGAAGCTTATAATCGAATCTAGAGCAATTTCGGAAACTCTTATTTCGTAGGTGTCAATCATCTTCTAGGCTTTTTAGCTGTGGAGTTCCTCTGCATTTGCTATTCCCCGCCAAAATTCCTCCTGAAGCAAATGTAGCTTTTAATTGCGAAAACTAGGGTTTATTGGTGGCTCCTCGATTTTGGTTCCTCTTTCCTCGCAGATTTTTCGGAATTTCTGGGTTGGGAAGACAAAATCGACTCGTATTTACATTGAGATGAAGAAGATTTTTGGAGGTCCAGGAACTGTGTGTGGCTTGTTACTGAGAATCGGACAATGTGCTTCTGCCGCTGCTTCTATCGGCGTTATGGTCTCTGCGACGGAGTTTTCTCTTCGCACTGCTTTTTGGTAAGATTATTCACTTCTGTTAAGTGTTGATTTGTTTCCCTTTAACCTCGTTATGTTCGCTTAGCTGTCTGATTTTATTTGTGGTAATGTTGAAATTAGATAATGGATCTTTCTGCAATTTTGGTATACATCATCTGTGCAAAGAAATAAATTAAGTGTAAATGCTGTATTGATTTGGTTGGTTTCAGCTACTTGATTGCTTCAATGGGTCTTCAGTTGTTGTGGAGCTTTGGGCTCGCATGTCTTGATGTTTATGCTTTGAGGAGCAAGAAAGATCTCCAAAACCCAATCTTGGTTAGCTTATTCGTCGTTGGTGATTGGGTATGCAACCACATTTTATGATTTATTTCTTCCTAATTCAGTCTTCTGCTTGAGCTGTAATGATAGAGCTGCCTTTTGCTCCATACTTTGGACTCTTAATCTAACCAAAGGATTGAATTATTTTGGTTTTGCAGGTGACTGCAATGTTATCTCTTGCAGCTGCATGTTCATCAGCAGGAGTTGTAGTCTTATATGCTAAAGATCTCAAGTATTGCGATGTTCGTGACCAATTTTCATGTCTTAGGTATGAAGTAGCTGTAGCGCTTTCTTTCGTAACTTGGATTCAAATCGCCGTTTCTTCTCATGTCACATTTTGGATCTTAGCCTCGGTTTAGTTTCTTTAAATGTCGAGAACATCTTGTATCTTTGATAACATATAACGTTTTGTTTCAAATTAAATCCATCAATGTTTCTTGAAATTAAGCTTACATTGTCACGTACAAGTAGGTTGTTATGTGAGATTCAATCATCGAGCCAGCGCAAGACACTCTACTGCCTCGAGCAGTTCAGTTTAGTAGGAACACATAATCTATATCGCTACTAGCCTCTTCTCTGATTTTTTTTTCTTCTGAAATTGCACAATGCCATTGCAAGAAATCAAATTTCTTCCTCATGTAATCAATTGATGAGAAAGAAACTGATTAAGAAAAACAACAAACTGAATCGAGCCAATGGAAACAATTTCACTTGTAACAAACAAAAAAAACAAATACGAGGTAACTTCGGTATCTAAATTCTCTTGTCATTTCATACAATATTATACGAAATTCTTATACGACACAGAAACTTTCGTTTTACAAATTTTTCAAAAATTCGTATTCTCATGGTGCAGAAGCAGTTCCATTTAAAATGCTTTCGATCTCCTTGGCTGCAGCTTCCATCGTTGGTCGACTTTGCCTCGTCTCCTTCATGCATCGTTGCTCCGCAAGAACACCGAGGTCCTTCATAGACTCCATTTCCGCCGCCGTCAACTGGAAGTTGAGACAGTCCTCTGGATCTAAATACCCTAAGGTTCCTTGCGCGCAGGTTGTCACATGGCTCACGTCGCTCACGCCCAATCTGGATGATCCGAAATCTGCGACCTTACACTGTTCATGAGGCGGCGTCGCCACGGTAAAGGATCGTATGATCCGCCAGCGTATATATGCTCGTACGTACAAATTGAGCAATATTCTTGTTGATCGCTTTGACGATTTCTTTGCCGGAGAATACCCTGTCGAGTCCGGCACTGTTTGTAGTTAATTAAGATTGTTGTTTTCGACCCAATTGTTCAAGTGATTGCTTTGAATGCACGGTAGCGTCAATTTGCTTACCGTCATATTTTGGCATAACTTTTCTTACTCTTGTTCAAATCTTAAAAAAAAATCCAGTTGAATTCATCTATAGAAACCTGAGATTCTTTCATACCAAACTGTTTTATTGGTCTGTTCCGCTAATTCACCATGTGACACAATGCAAAGTCAAACCACTCTTTTGAAAAAAAAAAAAGAAGACAGGGAAAAATTGAAGAAGAGAAAGAAGAAAACACATACAGCAAAAAGCTTGTATGTACAGCTATTGCCAAACCTATAAGCATCTCTTTTACAAGACAGAAAATCCGAAAATGTGTATTTTGAGGGTCCGGTGATTGGGTTGGGAAAACTCAAGTGGGTGAATAAGCTAGAAGTAATGTATGCCACCATCCACACGCCACTTTTCTCAGTCTGCAGCCATCGAGCTGGACTTGTGTAGGAATGTTCCGGTCGATCGTGTCCCCTAGACACAGCTGTTGAGTAACAATAGGTCAAAAAATGAGATGCTATTTGTGAAGATACTGTGAGAATGAGACACGACCGTTTAGCAAACCAATCCGACAAACCAAAACAGGAACGACATCGTACCTGTCCGTATTTGTTCCATCCCCAGCATAGCAACTGACCATCTTCTGCAGAAACAAAAATTGCAGTGCCAATAAGCAAAACAGGAGAATACATTCAGTACCGCCTTCACAGATGTTACCCTGAACTAAACTAAAAGGGAGCATCAAGCATTGACATCAGGAAATGTATCATAGAACGCAATGTCTTTCACGAGCATGCTATGTGTTTCCAGAAGGAAGGAGATAACTTTTTCTCCCTTTAAAGAGAGACCACAAATTAAAACTGAACCAATTCAAAAGGAGACCTGAAGACAATGTGCACCATCTCACAAGCTAGGGGCTCTTTAGTTTCTTCTCGTTAAAACAACTGAAAACAAATGCCAATTTGCTAGGGTTCAGTTCAGTTCGGAAAGGTCTCTGCCATTAACATTCAAAAATCCATACCTGCCAAAACCACACTATGTCGCGCTCCGCAGCTAACTACCCTTGCATGTTTGTTCTCCATATTTGGGCTATCCAGCAACCTTGGTGTCATCTAAACCAGAAGAGAGATGATAAAATACTTGAGTATACCAGATGTTTCAGTTCATGAAGTAAGCAAAATTATCGGACTTTTTCAACCAGAAGTCCGTAATTTTGTATTACAAGAAAAGTACCTCAGCATGATCAGTGCCAGTTCCCAGTTGCCCAAATTGGTTACCACCAAAGGCAAACACTTTACCATCACCAGAGATGCAAATAGTATGCCACAATCCAGCTGCTACGCTTTCCATCCGGACATTCTGCACTGCTGACACAGCCATGGGTTTTAACTGGTCATTTGTATTCCCGTGGCCACACTAAATGAAAAGAAAAGTATCGGGTTAGCATAAGTAAACGGGGAAGCTAAACAGATGCATTTCAATTGAAGGCTCAGCCAGTTTGACAATCAGACAAAGGCTAATAAGACTTAAAACATTTACCTGTCCATATAGTCCCCAGCCAAAAGTTATTAACCCTCCATCATCTGCAACTAGGAAGGACGAGCAATCAAGATCAAACCATCACAAAATTTTCTAAATCACTCTCGAATACCAAGTTGAGAAATACATATATTGCATAGTAGCTTTTACTTCATGCCAAGCTAATTGAATCAATTGTAGAGAGGAATAACTTAAGAGTTACAACGGACCTGTAATTGCCGCACTATGACGCCCTCCACATGAAATCGCCTTTATATACTGACCAGGAACTCTTGAAACTTGAGTAGACGTGGTTGCTGACCCTTGATGCAATATAAAAGATCTTTCGTTTCCAAATCCAGGTGATTCAAGGAAAGGTATTAGATGGGGAGATGAAACCATTTTAATCCGGGAACCCAATCCTAATTGCCCTTCGCCTCCATATCCCCAACCCCAGACCTGTCCTATATCTGAAACTTCCGCAGAAATATGACAAATAAGATGCAATCATCCTCAACGAATCTTCGGGCTTCACAAATAACCTAGGCTAAAAAAACTACATGCTGCAACTACAAGGAAGCAGCTTCATCTCGGATTGTAAAGAAGTCACTTATTCAACTTCACCTGACAATGCCAAAGTATGCCGACCACCAGTAGCAACACTGGTAATCCTCACTCCAAGGCCAACACTCACAAGCGAAGGTGTTGTAGCAAAAAAGTCCTCTCCAGATGTAAGGCCTTCCGTTTCATCTTTAGTGGTTGAAACCCGCCTCCGCTTCCCCTGTTCCTCTCCAGCCTTTCGGTTTTCATTCTGTAATATCATACCGCTGGATGTATTTGTACCTTGTGACACGACTGGACTCACTATCACAATTGAGAACATACCATATCGATCAATGATAAATAAACGAAGCAGTAAAGTCAATGATATCCCAGCTGATCTCACCTTGCTCACTCGAGCCACTCTGTTGCTTTCCACCAAAATCCTTTGATGGAATGCACTCCTTCCAACCCCAAGTAAATGCTTCACCAGCCTCTATACACACCAACACACAGGTCTTTCAGAAAAAGACAGAGGTACAAGTATCATTAATCCTTTTTGAAATTTCAGTTGACCAATCCTAAATATTCCACCTTGGGATAGGCACATTAAGCATATATAGACCATTGCAAAAACATTGTCTCCGGGTCCAGTTACCTGTTACAACCGCACAATGTGCCCATCCTGCAGAAGCCTTTATGACTGGAGCCTCAGTGGGAAGAGAACACGGCTCTGGAGTTTCCTTAACCAGTCGTATCAAAGGTAGACAACAATGGAATCAGTTTCGTAACAAAAAGGTAGACAACAATGGAATCATCTTCAATGAACTTTACCCCATGCTTTCTAGAAGCCAGATAGCTCTGTCCTTCATCATCACAAGACCCCCAAGTTATAAGCTTCCCGTTCTCTAAAACCCAGAAAAATAGAAGAAACGAAAAAAGAAAAACAAGTAAAACAAGTAAAACCCATATCGATCTTTTGATACGCAAGAATGAGAGAAAACTTCCGAATTCAGTAAAATCCGAGAAAATACAGCTGTTAATCAACCTGAAATAGCCAAAGCGAAACCACAACCGCCGCCACATACATCTTTCCACGAATCTTCGCCATGAGCAGCCGCCGGTAATAGCACGGGAGTAGGAGAGAGAATTGGAGATTTCTCCGGCGCAGCTCCTGGTAGGTAACCGGACATGTAAACCACATTCGCCTTATATTCTCCAATCGGAACTGGTCCTCCATTGTTTCCATTCATGGCAGAGTTTCTTTCAAAACCACAATCACCATAAAACTCACAAACACAAACAAACCAAAAACACCCCAAGTGAAACAATAACTAGCAGCAACAAAATCCAAAGCCCTGCCAAAAAAAAATCGAGTCTTTTCCAGTGATCTGCGTTTCACTTTCTCAGAAAATCGGCACGTTCTTGATAACAGAGAACAAGAACAGCAAAGAAAACTGAGAAACGGAAAGAGACGAGTTGACTCAGTCAGTGAGCAAGAAAATGAGGGTGGGAGAATCAATTCCGGGAGTTTAGGCAGTGCCACATCAGATGCCACGTCATGTGAAAACACGTGGTATGATCCAGGCCGCATATATTTTCTTTTTGTTTTTTATGATAAGTAAAAGGTCGAGAAATTTCTAGAAGAAAAGACTATGGTGGAAATTGGAGCTCCTTTTCTCTCTGATTGACGCGTGGTGGGGAATTAACCTTCCACATATGCTTTATTTTTATTTCATTTTTGCGATATTAGCTTTTGACATGAGCATTCAAACTCAAAACCAAAAATTATTATTGGCAAAAAAGAAGTGTTAATTAAAAAAATTATTTCTAAATTTTCGGTGTAAGTTCTAGCATGTTAAAATTGGAAAAATGATTCTTATTGGTTAACATTACATCGAATCGTAATCTAAAATGAGCAACAAATCTTATTTGATCATTCTATTAAGGTGAGTTATATATATAATGATCATGTTAAATGTTATGAGTTTCTAACGAAAATCCAATTTCTTAGTGAGTGACTAGGCTGGTTTGTGCTAGATATTAATTTAGGTATGTTCAAAATTTCGGATCTGGATCCTGACACATTTATCACATCTTTTTTGTTTTTTTCTTCACATCTTCGACTTGTTTAGTTTTTAAGAAAGAGCCCAACTTGTTTTTCTTGGAATGCTGAGGCATCTTGTAGCTTTCTTTCAAATCAAAATCAACTTTCGGTATGGACCATGCTCAAGCCAAAACAATTTAGCTTCTTTGTTTCCCTATCACAAACTCCAACATTATGATTTAGCGTAGAGAAACGATGTAAGACCAAGGAGTGATGTTAAAATGGATTACATGTAAATACGAACTGAAAGAAAGACATGTAAGCCTAAGTACGGTTTCAAGCATGCAATGCTACATTTGCAAGCCCAAGTAAGATTCACAGATTATCTTCTTCAATAGCTGAGAGTTCTTACACCGGACGAACAGAAGATGAAGATGCATAGCCAGAACTGTTTTTTGGGACAAGTCAATGAAACACATGTTTTCATCAGATTATTTTATAGTCTATTTTTGGCCTAAAACAATCTAAAAGTTTCCTTTCGTAAAATCTCATAAGTCCATGCAATATATTTCACTAAAGCATATCCATTTTTTTTATTTTTTCCTTCGTTATTCTCCAAATCAAGGATCGACTATGTCCATAGTTTACATTCACTTTTCAATTACATAACAAAAAAACGTATGATTGAGTTTAATTATATAAGAACTCATAGCGAACTAAGATTGCCAATGTACTTTCGTTTAAAGAAAAAATAAAGTAGTTCATTATGAGCAAGCTAACAACAATGAAAGTTCGTAGTTAGGTACGAGCGAGCTATAACTAACACTAACAAAGAGAACGTAATTGTTCTGAATGACAAGAAAGTAGTTCGTTTTAATGACCTCGTGAACGAAAGGAAATAATGAATTTGTATACTACTACATGATGATAAACGAGGTAAGAATGTCTATCAATATAGTATCATTATTAAAAAAAACATAAATGACAAACAAAAAAAACAAGTTCACAAAAGATAAGCAAATATCAAGAAAAATAATATAAGCAAAATAAATGAAGAGAAAATGAAAAAAAAAACAAATAATAGGTTCGCTTTTGAGACATTAAAACTCAAAACCAAAACTCTTTCTAAATTTTTTAAAAAAGAATTCTAATATAGCATGTTGAAATGATGACTCTTATCTATCAATCTCGAATGAAATTTTATTTTAGAACTGACAATAAACCATTTTTGGATCGACAAACTTCTTAGGTTCTAATAATATCTTAATATTATGGACATTCAACTTCAATCCAATTGTTAATGAATATCCGTTCTATGCAAAAAAAATCATATTTGCTTAGTATCTTGTATTTGTGTTTCATAAGATCTAAAACAAAATGCTTAAACCTTAATTATCATATATATACGCATCCGTGGCAAATAACCATTGTGATACAAATCAATGATCAGAAACGCATCAAAATCAGATACCATTACATACATACAATGTTGGCTAAAGTTTAGTATCATATTAACAAATCAATAACTAATCAAATCAAACGAACAAACAAATATTCACATAATTACATATATATTTGGTGATTAAACTATTCACGTAATTACGTACTTGGTGATTTCTTATAAGGATCTAACCCTAGACGAAGCTCAAGATCTATCACTTCTGCACTTTGGGACAAAGCTTTTTGAAATATCCTCATTTTCTCCTCTTCTTCATTTCCCAAGTTGTCTCCACTTCTATTATTGTCTTCTTTTGTTGTTGGACTGACCGTATCAACGAAGAAAGGAAATTCAATAAGATCTTGCTCGAACCGATTTCTCGAAGTGGTGCAAATGGAGTCTTCACGACCATCTTCTTTTAGGTTCGCTTGTCGCAGCTTTGCCCTGTCTTTTCTGTGGATGTTCATGTGCCCTCCTAAAGCTTGTGCGTTGGAGAAACCCCTCTCGCAAAAATCACATATGTATGGTCTTGCTTGTCCAGACCATGAATATGATCGACGATCCAAGTATTGTCTTTTCATTGTTGTATATGATTGAGAGAGAGTATATAAACAAATGGAATATAAAGGGAGTGTTTTAATTTGTGAAGAGATGTAAATTTGATAAAATCATAAGATGATGTTAGATCAACTGTTAAATATACATTATGATCATTGTTATTTAAAAGTCAGAGCCGACTTTGTCTTTCTTAGCCGACAATATGTAGATAGCTATGTGTGATGATTGAAATATTTTATTGGTTTTGCGTTTACCTTTTGTAAGTTTTGTATAAAATATTAACATATCTAGCCGACCATAATCAAGTATACTATTTATAAATATATAAGAAAAAAATTTTCTTTTTAATTTGGTTTGTAGCTAAATGATATGTATCAGTGTAGTTATTTTTTCATAATTTGAGTTCAAATTCTGTAATATGCGTAAATGTATATGAATTTTTTTAAATAGAAACACTTAAAATTAAGAATCGGTTAAAAACACTCTAATGTTATTAGAATAAATAAAAGTTGCAAATGTCAACAAATGAGTTATGTCTTCCGAGAGAACATACACACGTAAGAGCGAGCGGTCGACGACGTATATGTTTTACAATTTTCTTTAATCAGAGTCATTGATTAGAGACATACAGTATTTGAAATATTATTACAAAACTATAATTTTAATGAGTTCCTCCTTAGACTTTCATCCTTTGATTGAGATAAAGTCATAAACCTATATATAAGCCGACAACTTAGATCTCGTATACGCTAAATGATGACGATTCTTGCTTAGTTAACTTGTTAACTTCAACATTAAGCTGTTACAGAGGAAGAGGTATTATAATCATATATGTCGTATGGTTATTTTCCTTGAGCAAGAAACTACAGAACAATTCTGCATTAGTGTCTTGGACTTATCCAACAATAAATTGACATATATACAAACATTAATAACAATCTCCACTTATAAGATTATTTTAACCCTATGTACGGTTAGAATGTGTCAAGGGATATTGTTTCTAAGAATTATTATTTGAACATTTCTTTTACCGACATTTCAATGTTGGAGTTTCACATGTGTCTTTTTTTTAACAACGCAAAGAAAAAGTGTCGAATATGATTGTTGGACGTTTTGAACATACTTTTTAAAATACAAAGAGTTTTTTTTTTCAGAATATATAGATGTCCTTTATGAGATTCTCACCAAAACTCGTTTACGGAAGATATAAAACGATCACTACGTACTATACAAGAAGTTTTTCGGAATATAAAGTTAATTTGAGATATAAAACGTTAATTATGAATTTTTCACCGATAACATAAGCTAGAATTAGCTAAGGAAAATATAATTCTCATGACGGTATGAACACACTAGTTCTACGAAACTTTTTAGTTGATTTAATGGGTTACAAAACCTTAGCGTGGTACGTTACTCATTATTGGTACAACTCCATTCCCTCATAGTCATATGTACCGGGGCTTAGGTAACAAACTAACTTTGGGCCTGGGCCTGATTTTCTTATGGTCCAGAGGATATCAAGTTTCTTAAAGATAGGTAACGACTAAACCTTAAGAACTTTCGAATCAGCCGTATATATGATCAATTATTGACCAGTTGCCATACTAAATTCCTTTTCTTCGTTGATTAGTTGTCATTTTCGATTTTTTTTTCTCTTCTGTTCGTAGTTTTATACTTCACCGAGGCCGACGAGTCAGGGTGGAATAAAAACTGAAAGTCCAAAAATATTGAAAAGAGGATCATATCGTTAGACCGACCATTATCATATATGTATGTGACCTACACTAAAAATCAACGGTCAAGACTGTGAATTGAGAAGTTTCCAAAAAATAGAGTGGACAAGTTTAGACCACTTGTCCATTTGATCTGAGCCCATCACTATCATCATCACTCCTTAAAGTCATTGTTCAATCTCTCTCCCTCCATCACTTCTTTTCCTCACAAGTCATTTTTTTCATACGTACACTCAATGAGTTTTACGTCACCTAAAGTAGTTATGGATCATTTTCTTTTTCTATTAATAATGTTTGTGGGTAATTTTGTATATATATGAAATGGTTAGAATTTAAAAACTTTTTTTTTAAAAAAACATAAACAGTTTAGTCTTTTTTCTTTTAAATGTTAAATTTTATATTGATTTATGACAAGGATTACAGAAAAAACTTAGAAAATAGAACGAAAACTACAAACGAAACTAAGTTACAACAAAAAACAAAAAAACAGATAAATTCGGTAAAAAATACCAATTCTGAACAGTTAAACTCAGAAATTTGCATTGATGTGGCTAAAATTTTTTAAAGACATGAGTCTTCATGGTCGTTGTTACCAACAACATTATCTATAAACGATTTATTTGTATACTATCTATCTTATTTGAGTTATTTCTCAAATGTAAATGCTAATGAACGTGGAGTAATCACATGTCCACACAAAAATTATGTTACATTTTATGTCAAATGCATTCGGGTGTCCACAATTTTTCTCGCGAAAAAAAAAACTACGTTTTCCAAACAATCAACAATATTTTGGTGCCCATGTAAATAAGTCCACGTTTTTCATAAATGTCACATGAACTCTTTACTTATCCCAAAGGAGAAATGTCAGACGAATATTTTGTTATTGCATCACGGAAATACCTTTTTTAGGTCTTTTAGTTAAAGAAGTAATTTAATTGCATACCAGTTTCAATTTGTAATTGACACGTAAACTCCCAGATTCCCAATATATTTCAAATATTGCAATTAAATATCTTCTAAAAAAAGAATATATGCAGAGGAATATTATGCATGTCGATCAGATTTTCATCTCTGATGAAAGAACATAACTTATGCTAATACGATATAAAAAGTAAAGAATAATACTCTATTTCTGTGGACATCTAGAAAAGTGTTCGTCATTAGAGAATCTTCGTAATATTAAAATGTAAATTTAGATGTAACATTATTTCTATTTCTGGTCAACGAGAAATGGTTTGGAAATTCCGAATAAAACTCAAATTCTTTTTAAGAATTGATTCTCTTATTTGTTTTCCATTTTACGATCTTTACTTTGAATGTTCTCAGAAAATGATTATCGTATTACGAAAAGATAATTAAATGAAGAAAGTTCACTTATACTTTAAATTATATTTTATCATAGTGGTTTACAAAACTAAATCATAAATCATTAAGTACTCTCTGAGCAACTAACAAAAAGTACTATAATAAAAAAAAGTATCAAAACCACAAATTCGAATTTGTGGTCTTTATATGTTCAAAAAATACTATGACCCAAAGATTGGATTGACTAGTTTTGATGAAAAGAAAGAAAAAAAAAAAACTAAACAAAAGTTATCAACATCTCATGAGTGACCATTTGAATATTAGAAAGAAAGCCTACAAATTATTGCAGCCACATGCAGACAAACTGGATTTTCATGTAATAGTCAACTAAATCATAGTGATGGTGTTAGATACTCCTCACGAAAACAAAAAATATAATAAAAAACCATAGAATAAAATAAAAATATCTAAATAATTGAAGCTTTATTCTCTTGATCAATACTTCACCTACCTTTGACCTATTTTTTTTAATCACGGGCTTGGCCTAAAAGAAACTCTTTTTTCTTTAATATTTTGGTTCACATCTTTAAATCTTCGATTTCTCTACTTCATCTTTCTTGTATTGTTGACACATCGCCTTCAAAATTGAGGAGCAAAACTAAACCGGAAATAACCGGAAGCCATGTTCATCAAGCTCGTCTTTTTCTTCTTTCTTCTCTGTCAAACTCTGAGATCTTCCTCTCAAATTCTCAACTTTACCTACAATGGCTTCCATTCTCCGACAGATATCTCACTCCAAGGCATCGCCACAGTCACACCAAACGGTCTCTTGAAGTTAACCAACACATCGGTGCAGAGAACCGGTCACGCCTTCTACACCGTACCGATTCGGTTCAAAGATTCACCAAACGGCGCAGTTTCTTCCTTCTCCACAAGCTTCGTCTTCGCGATACACTCTCAGATCCCAACTCTGAGCGGCCATGGAATCGCTTTCGTCGTGGCTCCAACGCCCGGTCTTCCTACTGCACTTCCCAGCCAATACATCGGTCTCTTCAACATCTCGGACAATGGTAACGCCACGAATCACGTCTTTGCCGTCGAGTTCGACACAATCCAGAGTAGCGAGTTCGGGGATCCAAATGATAATCACGTCGGAATCGACATCAATGGTTTGAGATCGGCGAAGTACTCGACAGCCGGTTACTGGGATGACAAAGACGAGTTTCGGAATCTGAGCTTGATTAGTCGCAAACTGATGCAAGTTTGGGTCGATTACGACAATCCTAGTAATCGAATCGATGTCACGATGGCTCCATTCAATTCCGGTAAACCCAGAAAACCGCTTATCTCCTATGTCAGAGATCTTTCTCCGACTCTTCTGCAAGACATGTATGTAGGATTCTCGTCTGCGACTGGTTCCGTTATCTCGGAGCATTTCGTAGCCGGATGGAGTTTCCGGGTAAACGGTGAAGCTCCGAAGCTTTCGTTATCGAAGCTCCCGAAGCTTCCTCGATTCGAGCCCAAGCGAATCTCAGATTTCTACAAAATCGGTATGCCTATGATTTCCCTATTTCTGATCTTCTCCATGATCTTCCTCGCGTTATACATCGTGAGGAGGAAGAAAAAGTTCGAGGAAGAGCTCGACGACTGGGAAACAGAGTTCGGGAAAAACCGATTCAGATTCAAGGACCTGTACCACGCGACCAAAGGATTCAAGGAGAAGGATCTTCTCGGATCCGGCGGATTTGGGAGGGTTTACAGAGGGATTCTCCCGACGTCGAAGCTTGAAGTCGCCGTGAAGAGAGTCTCTCACGATTCCAAACAAGGTATGAAAGAGTTCGTGGCGGAGATTGTAAGTATAGGCCGGATGAGTCACCGGAATTTAGTTCCTCTCTTGGGTTATTGTCGCCGGAGAGGAGAGCTTCTTCTTGTCTACGATTACATGCCCAACGGAAGCTTAGACAAGTATCTATACAACAATCCAGAGGTAACCTTAGATTGGAAGCAGAGATCTAAGATCATCCAAGGAGTTGCTTCCGGATTGTTCTATCTCCATGAGGAATGGGAACAAGTTGTGATTCACCGTGACGTGAAAGCTAGCAATGTTTTGTTAGACGCTGATTTCAACGGTAGACTCGGCGATTTCGGTTTGGCCCGGTTGTATGATCACGGTTCGGATCCTCAGACCACTCACGTTGTTGGTACATTGGGTTACTTAGCACCTGAACATTCAAGGACCGGACGAGCCACGACCGCAACCGATGTCTACGCATTTGGTGCGTTTCTTCTTGAAGTTGTTTCCGGTAGACGACCCATCGAGCTCCACAGCGAAAACGATGATATGTTCTTGCTTGTGGAATGGGTTTTTGGTTTGTGGCTCAGAGGAAACATAATGGAAGCAAAAGATCCGAATCTGGGGTCTGATGGTTACAATCTTGAAGAGATTGAAATGGCTTTGAAACTCGGCCTGTTGTGTTCACATTCTGACCCTCGGGCTAGACCGAGTATGAGGCTGGTGCTACAATATCTAAGAGGAGATATGGAGTTGCCGGAACTAACGCCGTTGGATTTATCAGCGGGAAGTGGGATGAATTTGGGAGGACGGGACGGTTTTAGCGGTATTGCTATGTCGTACTCTTCCTCCGTGTTTAAAGGGTTTACCGGCGGGTCTTCGATCGCTGATTCTCTACTCTCTGGTGGGAGGTGATTGATGTTCCAACTTAGCAACGTTTGATGATCTAGCTTTATTTGTTTATATTTGATGAATACGGATCATGTATATATACAATTTTGCCGTTGTATGGAGATATATGATTGCAATACTTGATTGACGATGAAGAAAAGTCCTACAGGCGATAATGAAACACTATAATATTGGCAGAACTGAACGGATAAACGGTAGAACATGAGTAATATGTGTTCCACAAGTTTTTCTTCATAGAGGTTTGTAGTAGATCGGATCAAACGCCATAGCAATGCGATCACTGTGCAGGACCAAGAAGAAGTGGAACCGGTGGTTCATTCATTTCATCATGTCGTCTTGCAGCCCAGGCCCTTAATGGAGGTTCAAAGCGGTCCCTAATCACATCAGGAGCCATCTCGTCATCACACGGGAGGTAAACAAGTCCTCTCTCTCTTAGATGGGACGGTTCATTATAACACACGGTCCAAAGGATATCCACTAGCTCTCTTTCTTCTCTAGCTGCACAAAGATCTTCATCCGACATGGCAATGATTCTTCTTGTTCTCTCCTCAAGAAGCTGTCTTAGATTCACATCCGCTCTGTCGAGATTTCTCTCAGATTCTTCACGGGCAAGCTCTAAGAGACCACGAAGGGCGAACTCACGGACTTCAAGGTCTTGGTTGGATGCTAGGTGGATCATTATGCGAGGGAATCCAAGATCCCTAACGATTCTACAGTCTGAGTTGCTTTCTTGGAGAAGATAGTGAATCAAGTTCAACGCTTTTCTGAAACGGAAATAGTATACATATTATGGACTTAAGAACACTCCTCCTATCTAATGCATATGCTTCAGACGTTTTACCTTTGAAATCTAACGGTATCGGAGACCAGGGCGTCTCGCAAGCCAGCGTAACCATTTGCCAGACGGAAAGCTGTAATTCCGGGTTGGTTGTTACGGATAAGAGCTGCAATGCGGAAAGCTACAATATCAAACTTCGGTTCCTCAAGCAAATTTTGCTAGAAGCCTAGAAATAGTAACTCTTACAAGATATAGCACCGAGCGCCTTGGTCCGGACTCTAATGTCAGGATCAGAAATAAAGTTGGTTAATAAGGGCTCGAAGCCATTTGCCTCCATAACAAGCTGCTGGCTACGAGGATTGTTTTGGACAACGGTGGTCACAACATCAGCTGCATTTGCTCGAATCTTGGCATTGGAGTTCTTAAGATAGCTAAGTAGAGGGACCAAACCTCCAATGGAATGAAGATCTGAACATTAATGATCCAAATATGTAAGATATATAGTAACAAAACCAAACAATGGTTTATGTAAGAGATCAAACCATTGGCCAAATCGATCGACTCCACGTGTTCCTGCAACTCGTCCAACATTCCTGTCCAAATAAAGTAACAAGTTTTGAGATAGATGAGACCGGTGCTTGTGCATAACCGAATAACAAAGTAAATTACCTTCAAGATCGTCAGATGTAACTCCTTGAGACTCCAAGAGTTGTTCAGGCATTTTCATGATTTGAGATATCTGTTTCATACGCGAAATTGAATCGATTGTTTGTCCTTGCATTGCTTCCATGAACCATTGTCGATCTTCTTCACTAACAAGAACACAATTTTTCCAATTAAAAAAATCGTAATTCAGAGAACAGTAATAATATGCAAATCACATCAAGTTTAATCATCCAAATGCTTTCATTCTAAGAATACAGAGCATTTCAATCATATAAGAATCCATCGTTGATACGAAAGGTTTCATCAGAGATAACAAGCTTTGAACAAAACTAAGAGAGAGCAGGATCCGATCAAGAAAAGCTAAGAGACCTCAAACGGCGAGAAGGGGAAGCTCCATCGGAATGGGAGAGGCTCCATTTGAGCAATCCGTCCCAATTGGGTCCATTGTTCGCCATTTACGCTTCTTCAAAAGAAAAATAAAAAACACAGAAACGGAGAACTGTGGAAGATCGAGACCGAAAGAGACTTGTTGATTTATATTATTACACGAACCGGGATATGTTTTTGTGTGCCCATAAAGTATCCACTTTATCGTTTACGGAGAGAATTGAGTGAGAGGGGACCTACCATATGTGGACCAAAAACGACGACGTATGCATCTATCGGATCGTGGGTCCAAAGTCCAAACCATCCTATAAAAGATATGGCCCAAATGCGAAAACGAATGAAGAGACTAATCTTCAAAATATTGGTCGACGTAAAATCAGTTCTTGAATTATTAATGCAATTACGTAGTATATTAGCAAAACCTAAATCTGAAAATGGTAACTATAATCCAATATTGAATTCGCCGTTTCTGATTTTTTGAGGCTAGTAGAGAATTCGGAAGAGTGTGATTCACAGCAATGTCATCTAAGTTTAGAATTAGCTTTTCTCTTCTATTTTTTATTTTTTATTGTCAACTTATATCACATTATCATAAAGACTATGTTACAAATTTTTTATATAGACTTTTTTCTACATAATAATTGTCGGAAAATCGTTGGAAATCCGTCTAGAAATGATAGATATATTGTGTCGAGAATTCCATAAAAAATGAGTATATTTTTCTGTAGTAATATATTTAAAATATATATGTTAAGGGTGTTGAATTACAACCTTACATGCCTTTAATCATCTACTATGACTTAGAACCTACATCATCTCAATCATCTATAGCAACCGTACATTTCAGGGTTAAAATATCATATATCCTATTATCTACCACTAGTAATATTAAAGTACCGAAAATGGCAATCTTATGTCCTACAAATTAAAATCCTAGACCTCAGTAATTCTAAATAGAAAATAAAATCAGGAATGGAGTGTTTATTGAGTTTCTCTATTCAGACCAGAAAGCGTGAGCGGCTAAAACTCTATCAAGAAGCTCTTGAGGAACAGGTTCGCCTCTCCTTTGCCTTGCTGATATCTTTGCCGTGTGAACCAACGTTTTCCATTTATCCTGTTTAATTTACGTTACACATATACTACTATATATGTTTATTTTTATCTATTTTAGTTACAATAAGAATCTGATTATACACATATATATAGCCTCTAAAATGAACGTAAGTACCTTGAGGTCAACGTAAGTTCGATGATTTGCATGGTCAAATGCATGAGACTTAACGTCGCGCCACCTGAAAATCATCAATTAATTTAGAAGGTTACATTCAATATTCAACAAACCAAATTACAGTTTTAAACGAAAACATAAGGCTGGAAAATTTAGAGCTTGACAATTTAATTACCTTCCAGTGCCGAGCCTTTCCACGGCTTGAACCAATGCTTCTACTTCCGAGACAGTGAATGGCCGTCTAATTCTCCGATGAACCATCTCTGGCTGCGAGGCGAGTTTCGTGCGCACCGGAACCACGGATTTAGCTACCATCGTTTTAGTGCTCTCCACGGACCGGTCCGGAGCCCTAATTTTGTACATAAAGTCAACTATCATGATGTTTCTGACCGTGGTTTTTCTTTCTAAATAAGTTACTAGAAGTAAAAAATTTACAAGTTGAAATACACTTTATTAGAGTATTTTGGTTTATAAAAAATTAATGAAAAACAGCTACTTATGATTATAAATAATTGTGTACCTATGTCGCGTTTTCGGGGAAACGGTGGGTAACGTTGTTATTGTTTCTGATATCCGCGGTTCTAACGTGAATCCGAGGTTGTGGTTGTTGTCATCGTCACCACGAGGAATCCCAATCTGAAGAAGCGTTTTGGAGTCATCAACGATGGTTTTACCTCGAAGAAGCACTCCAATATTTAGTCCATCCTTAAGAATCTGAGTGACCGCCTTCATGACCGCTACTTTCAGTGACCCGACCGTGGCTGATTCAGGAATGTCAACCAATAGCTCCGAGATTTTCAACGATTTGATACCAAATTTTACTGAAAAATACGACAAGATGGAATCTTATTGTAAATAAGAAATGTTCATATAGATTTAACCTCAAAAAGATATGATTTATACATGTACATGGAGCATCACGTGATTGATCAGGTTCATCATTTTGGTAAAACAATTTTCTTTTCTTCAAGGGATACATATTTTCCGATTCTTGACTACTACAACCTCGCTCTTTCGTGGAACTCATCTTTCTTTTCCCGTCTACATAAATCCAAAGAAGCACTTTAAAAACTCAAATCTTTTATGTAAAAAAGCTTGCGGTACAAGAAAGCTAGCGGGTGACTTGATCGTACCGTTATTGGAGTTTTCTTCTTGTGTGATTGGAGAGCTAGAAATGGAAGGACCAAGAGCTAACCAGTCCTTAGACAATAACACCTGAGAAGGTTTCTCCGGACAAGGTTGAGGCTTAACCTCAACTTCCATGGTTTCCAAAAAGTTATTGACGACGAAGTCGTCCTTTGTCTCCTTTATTTCATAGTCCTTGCGATCGCATGAGAATTTTCCGGCCACTTGGGCTAAAACCTCGAACTCGGATCTATGTTTATTCATCAGTTTTTGCCTGCGTCCCTGAAAAAAGAAATGGCGCGATCAAGTGAGCCAATTGTATGTAACTTGTGGAAGAAGAAATCTTGTTGGTATACGCACTCTGGGTGATCTATAAGCCCTAGGAACCGCAGGAATTTGGTAAACATCGAAACCACAGTCCAACATGTTCCTGATACACACGTAACTACAAATTTCTTACGTTAAGCCTGAACCTGCGCAAGTCAGATCGTATAGAACACAAAACGTTGATGAGTAAAATCAAACTCGTAAAAAACAAACAAACATTGGATCTAATCACATAAAATTACACAACCTTAGAAGTATCTTTCGTTTCTCTGAATCGCTTACGATTGATTTTGCGCGAGAAGGAAAAGTGAGATTTATGTTAGAATTTGGTTGTGGGAAATAAAATATATAGAAAGATGTGAGCCGTAAAACATCCGCCTTTAAAGTTGGGTTTGTGTCTGAACAAAAACCCCATGAAACCACAAAAATTCATTACAAAAATAAATTTCAAAGTTTCAGAAAATTTTGAACTCAATTTGACAACATCTGTCAACATCTCATTACTTTGAAATTTCAGTATATTAAAAACGCTCTCCGATTTTCTTTTTTCTTTTCCCTTAAAGACATGTTTTTTTTTGTGGGGCTAAAACTAACCAACGTTTTTTTTAGCTTTAGCCCTAAAACCCTTCCTCCGATTACTTTGGACCAATTCTTCCGTTCCGGGTTAGGTGATCCACTGCTTCCTTAACATCATCCTGGTTTTGACACGTGGACGACTCTCCTTTAATTTTGGATAAATATCATATCATTCATTCACTAATCTTTTCTTGTTGTGGATCGGGTCTCAGGGTTTTTGACAATTTTTACGTGCCATATATAATAAAGTATTGTTTGAATCGAAAAATATATTATGATAAAGGTGTGAAGTGGCAAAAAGTTTTAGATAGAAGAACGTGTTGAATAAGATGAATAAGGGAAAATAATTGAATGGTGGTTGCATTATAATAATATGATAATTTTTAGAGGAATGTAATAATTACAAGAAAAGCTAATAATTTTTAAATTATATGTGAAGTCAATACTGAAAATTTTATATAATGTTAACCTTTAAACGCTTATAAACTATAACACATAACTGACTCGTCTAATTTGGTGAATGAAGAAATTGATAATTTAATTTAGTCTATGAAAAAATAGTAAATTTGAGAACTCTTTCGTCGGTTTTCTGTGTTTATAGTATGTTTGATTTTTCCATCTTCTCCTCTCTTGCGATTATGGCGTCATGACACGTTGAAAAGTTCAGCTTAAATTGAATAGTAACTAAAACATTGTTATGCGATTAAATAATAAGAGCTAGTTTTGCTAGATGAATGGACTTGTTATCAAATTATCCATGATTTAGGTATAATTTAGGTAACTACAAACGACTAGTCAACCCCCAAGTTGTAATATATATATTGAAAATGAAATATTAGAGTAATATCGCTTGATCCAAATATGACTAAGTTTTAGTAAGGAAAAGAAAAATATTTTGATACATGGAACTTGGCTCGGAAGAAAAAAATGGAACATAGCTTCATAAGTTCCATATCCTTCAAGAAAATCTCTGAAAAGGCAAGAACCCAATGTAGATAAGCAGGGGTTGGGATCGTTTGTATTGTTGGCTGGTTGTGTAATGTGCTATATTATTTTTTATAAAACAAGTTTTTAACCAAGTTTAACTAAATTTCTGGTAGGCCAAGTTTTTCTGTAAGTTTGGGTTAACCCTTGGAATTATCTAACAGTTTTAGAAGTCGGTTGTGTTGGATATGTTCTAGTCAAAGTCCAATGCTGATATGGGTTATTCAAACTTATAATTTAAAAAAAAACTAACTTAGAGAGGACCAAAACATCAGTAACCATTTTGGAATTGGCAAATTCCACACACCACCACCGGGTCAAAAAGAACTATAAAATATAAGTGAATATGAGAAAATAATAAACGACACAAACTTGATGTCAAAAACAAAAAAAAATAAAAAAATAAACAGAAGATACTATATGAGTAACCAACCCATTATTCATAGGGAAAAGTTCGAGCACTATGCGAGGGGAAAAAAAAAGACTCATATTCAAAAGTACAAAAAACATAGAGTTATAATATTTGCAAGAGTAACGATGGATTAAAAGGTTATTAGATTTCTATTGCTTTGATAAATGCAGAAGTTGAAGAAAATAATTTTCATTTGTGCATTTTGATGTTGAGTTTTGATCTTCTATATCCGAATGTTATTTACTTTTCCAAATTTAAAATCTGAATTCAAATAGTATGTTTGATTGCAAATTTAGTCTTAGTGTCCAACAAAAACGTAAGATAGTTAAACAACCGAAAATTGGTTATACACTTAGCTGACAAACCGAGTTTTTTTTTTAAATACGTAGAATATAAAACTATAATAACTTTTAATCTGGTTTTTAGAAAATTTTAATTACTAAAACATTTTAACTACATGAATTCATCAGAATTTCTGAAGTATCAGTCAATTCATTTCATTAAAAAACTGAATCCACTTAATTACGACTTTCTTGAGATACCAAAACCGGAAACATACACGAACGCAGTGTGTGGTGTCTTATGGAAAATTGTTTAACTGGTAAGATTAGGAACCGTGTGATGTATATTTGGTGAAGACCGTTGACTAACTCTCTTTCCGTTTCTTGTTTTCAGACACACAATCTGCAAAGATAATTTCTTTTTCTGTAGAGAAGTTTGCTTTTAGCTCCAAAGTCCAAACCGATATAAGCCCCATAGAGAGAGCAAAAACCACAACCTAATTTCTTTCTACACACATCTCAAATTCAATCTCAAATCTCTCGAACTTTGTTCAAAGTTTCGATTTTTCATTGCTTCAATGGGTGGGAAGGATTCAGAGACAGCTCCGATTTGGGGAAAAACCCGACAGACCGAGAGCAACGTTAACCCAATGGATTTAGAATCGTCTTCTCTATCTGGGCAGCAGCAACGATCGCAGAACCAGAGTCGAGGTTCTTATGAAGAACGAGGAAGAGGAGTTAAGGAGTTTAGGAGCTGGTTCTCTTGGCTCATACCTTGTTTCGTGGTCGCTAACGTTGTCGTGTTCGTGATCACCATGTATGTCAACAATTGTCCGAAAAAATCTGGAGATTGTGTTGCTAATTTCTTGGGTCGGTTCTCGTTTCAGAGCACAAGGGAGAATCCTCTTCTGGGTCCTTCATCTCTCACGTAAGCTTCTACTTTTATGTTTCCTTTTTGCTCTGTGTATCCACCAAACAAAGCACTGATTTTGACTGAGTCAATCAGAAATTTCTTAGCAAATCCAAGAAAACTCCGAAATTGCTCTTAGGAAGTAACACTATGCTGTACTATAGCTTGGATGAAGTAGCTGATTGCTTTTAGTGTGAGTCAACGGTGTGGATGATGTCATATATTTATGTTGAATTGTAGAATCATCTGGAGTATAATAGGAGTAGAGCATAGAGAAAGTGAAAGTGTGTTTCTCCACTTCCTTTAAAATTCAAAATCGTCCTGATATCGATATTTTGAGATTGATTTTGGTTACATTTTACTTGCAAACAGGTTACAAACAATGGGTGGATTAGACGTCAGAAAAGTGGTTGAAGGAGATGAAGGATGGCGTCTGCTTTCTTGCAATTGGTTACATGGAGGAGTTGTTCACTTGCTGGTGAACATGTTGACTCTTTTATTCATCGGTATGCGTATGGAACGTGAATTCGGTTTTAGTAAGTACTCTCTGCCTCTCTAGTTCGATTTGTTTATCTCGTGAGGACACACCTTTGATAAAATGTGTGTATAACCTATGTTTCCTTTTCTTTTTTGTTCTCAGTACGGATTGGATTGCTTTATTTGATATCGGGCTTTGGAGGAAGTATATTGTCAGCTCTTTTCCTCCGCTCAAATATCTCTGTTGGAGCATCTGGTGCCGTGTTTGGTTTACTAGGAGGAATGCTATCTGAGATCTTTATCAATTGGACCATCTATTCTAACAAGGTACCTTCAAAAACCTTCTTCTTTTTATATATAATCTAAAGATTGAAACTTTAATGTTGTTTGCCAATGCTGTCTAGATTGTGACGATCATAACTCTTGTGTTGATTGTGGCGGTAAACTTGGGACTCGGTGTGCTCCCGGGAGTAGATAACTTTGCTCATATTGGAGGTTTTGCTACCGGTTTTCTTCTTGGATTCGTGCTCTTAATTCGTCCCCATTTCGGATGGATCAACCAAAGAAATGCTCCTGGAGCTAAACCTCACAAGTACAAGATATATCAGGCCATATTATGGACACTCTCTCTTCTCCTCTTGCTTGGCTGGTAAGTGTAACGTTACCAACTATAAATCCGTCTTTTTGTTTATCTTATAGTAAAGACCATTTATACACTCCTCTAAGCCTGCGAATTGCGTAAATGATCTCTTCTCTTTTGGACGACACAAGCAAAATAACACGAAACCGACTTCTTCCCTTGTCAGGTTCATTGCCGGCTTGATCTCTCTCTTCAACAATGTTGATGGAAACAAACATTGCTCATGGTGTCATTATCTTTCGTGCATTCCAACTTCTAGATGGAGCTGTAACAGAGAACCAGCTTCTTGCATGGTAAAAATCTTGATAGCCATTGTAATTCTCCGGTTTCTCGAGCCTCAGGTCGAATCTCCTTTGAGGGTCTCTAATCAACATTTTCTCTGTGGTTTTTTTCTTCCTGCAGACGACTCAATTAGGCAACCAACTGACCATAACTTGTTCGAGGAATGGGAAGTCGGGATCATACATTTTGCCAAATCCCTCGAGTTCACGGATTAATAGCTTATGCGTTCAGCTTTGCCGTTGATTTTGCTGGTTTCAGAATATACATACACGCACACACTTCATTGTATTTTCTTCGTCTTAGATTCTTTCTTGCTTATTTTGTGTATATTTATAGGAGCCCCTTGTTGAATATCTCCAAATGCTTAAATTCTTTCTTGCTTCTTCGTCACATGCTCGTGCTTGATCAAATTTTTAGAATAAAGTCCATTGTATATAACAACTCAATGTAAGACCAACCAACTCAGTTTGTCATTCCTCTTTGAATCCTATGTTATTTTGTGCCATAGATGCATCACAATTAATTACTTTTGGATACAGAAGAAAAAAACAGTCGCCGTCTGTGGGATCGAACCCACGGCCACGGGATTAAAAGTCACGCGCTCTACCACTGAGCTAAGACGGCTTCGATGTTCTTATTCTTGTTGTATTTTTAAATATCGCAACATTTCAAATTTAGGTTTCGATCAATACTCATTTTAAATGTCTCTAATTAAAATATATTTCTCATGTTTTTAATGTGAACTAATCAATTAAGTTATCAAATGCGAAATATTCGTTTAACAGGAAACCATGATAAAATATTTTGGCTAATCTGGTTTTAGAACACGCATTCCATTGTATTTTCTCCGTCTCAAATTCAATTGTGTTTATTATGTGTAATCGAAGTTCTCTATAAATAAGTAAATTAAACAATGTTTTACTTATATTTGAGTTTTAGATCTCTGTATACTTTTATATACAGTGTTTAATTCAATTTTAGAAGATCATGATAAAAAAAATTTATTTATAGAAAGAACAAAACTCCGTGTAAAAATTAAGAAAAATAAAGTTTTCATTTCTCTTTGTATCAAACCTATGTTTGTCTGTGCACTGATCTTCTACATTTGATGCATCATTGACAAAAAAAAAAAAGTTTGATCCAGTCGCCGTCTGTGGGGATCGAACCCACGGCCACGGGATTAAAAGTCACGCGCTCTACCACTGAGCTAAGACGGCTCGATGCACAGGCTTTGCTTTAAACATACTAGTTTTCAATATTACATAACAATTTGCTGAAAAAAAAAAGATAACAGTTTACGTGTTACGAAATACGAAATTACGAAGGTCAATTCCCAACTTATGATGAATGTATACTTTCTTTTTTGTTACTTGTAAAATGCAAAACCCACTTGTTTCGTCAACTATATATAGTCAAGGTGGCCATAGGAAAATTTCAAAAGTTACAACATTGGTGCTTTGAAATTTTTAAATAAAAGACTGAATTCGGTAAAGGTACTTCATGTTTTCAAGTTTTGTTATCAATAATATCATTATAACTAAATCTGATATAAAAAAAAGCATGAAATAAATAAAAGTAATGGAAGTGAAGAGAATTTAACATCATAATGAAACTTTTTTCCAAACAAAAATAAATATCTTATTTCTTTTCAAATATATATATATATATAAGAGCTCTACATATAATGGATATTATTTTAAACAAGACGTGATAATTTGTTTATTGAAATAGATTAGAAAGAAACTAGAGATCATTTGTTGCAATACATTGACCGTAGCTCCACCGCGTCGAGCTCTCTCACAAAATTCTCGGGCCGATAGAACCCGGTTCGCGGATCAGGCATCCACCATAACTCTTCTCCTCTCCTTGTTTTAACTTCACTTTCAGAGGCTGCCACAACATATGGATCTAACTCTTTTGCTATGGTTTCAGGTTTGTAGTATCCGCCGGTTTCACAATCTAATGTCCACGATGGCTTCTCTTGGCTGCTTCTTATTGCATATGCCATTTGAGAGGCTTCTTTGAACAAAATGAATCTTCTCCTACAGTAATAAAAAAACAAAGAAGTGTCATTCAATTTAAAACACTATCTATTCAAAAGAATATACCAAAAGAAGTTTAAAAAACTCTTCTAGGTTATGGAAATGGATTGACGTACGTTCCGAACATGTTATTAACTGAGCCAGAGAAAATTCTAAGATTGAAAAGCGATTGAGACATTGATCCCATCATAGTTTCTATGGAAAAAATTGTAAGTGTATAGAGAATTGAGAGTAATCTACGTTGTACGTAGAAGATATATGTTGGAAGACATGGCTTTGTATAGTTTATATAGGCAAGTTGGTACCAATACTAGTATGTTCTTGTAATAACTAATAATACTTTGACTTTGTAATGTCAACTAGACTGTTCGAAAGAAACATATATAAAAAGTGTTTCGACGGGGAACATAAGATAAGTCGTAGTCCCTCGCTCGATCGTACATCGAATTAAAAAGCCACAACGAAACGTGTACAACCTGGACAATGACCTAATCTTTGCTTAGATTTAATTTGTACGTACACTTTTAAAAACATCAAGCTAATATTTAATAACAGTGAACTATTAAAACTTAAACAATACTTGGTTTGTGCTTGAATTGGTCTATATATTTTGCACTGAAAAAATTTCGATAGGATCAAGGGTTTCGTTTGGAAGGGTCAACAAGAAAAATGGCTTTTCTCTGAATAAAATAACCACGTTTATGTTTGCCTCAGCTAGATACTTGACCACACGTAAGGAGCAAGGGTTAGTAGCACATTTTTTGTTTTTTTTTGGATTTTATGATACCATTTTTCCGGTGATAACTGTATGTTGATTTAATGATAAGAACTCATGCCAAAACAAAATTTTTTTTTTAATATATTTTTGCACAACCGGGCAATTGATAAGTGGAGGATTAAAGACTTGAAAGAGATTTGTTGTTGAAGAAGTAAGGCTTTGAAAGTGACTCCAAAGACTTGGTCAAGGCTCCCTAAAGTCCTTGGAACTCATCTTTACCTACATAATGTAGAATAAGATGTGTACTATGTAGAGAACACATACATTAGGATCTCACACTTGTCACCACTGATGTGTGTTATATCCATCCATGTTTTTCTTAATATGTTCAACTGATTCTTTACTTCTTTTTAAAAATTGGAATTTTGATTTGGAATGTCAAATGATCCGGTTTTGATTATGATTTTTTTGTCGGTTTATGAAATATAATAGTCAAATGAAAACTAAATGCCATTCTGGTTAGGTTTCGATTAATTTGATTCAGTTATTTTTGGTTTCAAATCGATTTCTATAAGTAATCGGTTTATTTGATCTTCAGTTTAGTTTTTCTTTGGTTGGGTTTTCGAATCTGATTGTCCGGACGATTCCGGTTTATTTCGTATCAGTTAAACCGGACTGGACGACCAGACCTTCTGGCTGGAACAAAGGGTCTCCGGAGTGCCGAGTGGACTATCGACACCTTTGCTTTCTCTTGAAATTACATCATTAGCCACTGAACCACACCGGCAAACCAACCAGTCCGGCACTGTGACCGGCATTTTGATTTTCTATTTCCCTCCTGAGGAATTTGGCAATTTCGTGAATATTTTCCTCAGTCGCAATGTTGCACGAGCTTCTTCTAGCTCTCCTAGGTTTCACCGGAGATCTCATCGTCGACGAGCGGGAGCAACGGAAAACCCTAGGCCTCGATTCCCCTCTCTCTGATGAATGTACCTTCAAACTCGCTCCCGACATCTCCTTCATCGAACCCAGCGAAAGGTAGTGTCTGCTTGCACTTTCTCTCTTTCTTCTCTGTGCTTTCATGATCTGTGATTGAGCTGATTTTGATTTCTCGTGATTATGATACGCTCCTTGTAGGGACCTGATCGAGAGGTTGATCAAGCTAGGGTTCTACTATAGGGAGCTTGACAGGTTTGCGAAGAAGTCCCGGAATTTGAGCTGGATTAGGTCCGTAACCAGCGTGCATCCGTTGGAACGGGCCGATGAATTGCCGAAGCAGAGTAGCGAGAAGAAGCCTAGCGTGTACCGCAGAGCCATTGCTAATGGAATTGGGGAAATTCTTTCGGTCTACAGGTCTGCGGTTCTTCACATTGAGCAGAAGCTATTGGCGGAGACTACGCCTATTCTAGCTACGGTTACTCAGGGACTCAATAAGGTACATTCCCATTACCTACACGTTCATCACTTGATGACTGAGCTATATGAGTATGTGTATTGAAATCCAATGCCATTATTTTTCTTTCTAGTTTTTCGTTCTTTTCCCGCCCCTGTATGAGGTTGTTCTCGAGATTGAGCGTGATGATATTCGTGGAGGGCAGCTTCTGAATGTATTGAATAAAAGGTGTCACTGCGGTGTGCCTGAATTGAGGGCTTGTCTCCAAAGGTATTCACTGGCTTTGTTCCTCAGTGGCTCTATCTACAGTAAACTGAATCATCTTTGGTCCCGCGTCACCACTTGTCAAAGTTTTTGTATTGATGCTTATTCCCATATCCATATGTAGGCTTCTTTGGCACGGACATCAGGTCATGTATAATCAACTTGCGGCTTGGATGGTCTATGGGATTCTCCAGGATCCTCATGAAGAGTTTTTCATTAAGAGGTAACTATAGATCTACATTGTTTGCCATTATTTTTTAATTCATTGAGTGCCATCTCGTATTTCTTAATGTCGCCATTAGTGGTCCTCATAATATATCAGCTTCTGTATTCTTAAACTGGTATATTATGGCTTGCCAGTTGCTTGTAGCTGCACAATTTGGTTTCTGTTTGTTCTTCTCCAAAGAATGTGTAATTCAATTCTGATATACTTGCAGGCAGGACGATGGGGATTTAGATCATCGCTCATCTCAGGAAGAAATAACTGAAAAATTGGCTCGTACTTCAGTTCATGAGACATCGTTAACTGATTGGCACTCTGGATTTCACATTTCTTTGGTATTCTCCATGCCACTTTCTATTTTCATCTAGGTACCATTACTATATTATTGATGGTTCTAATGCTTATTTTGCAGGATATGTTACCCGATCATATTCCTATGCGTCTTGGTGAATCAGTTCTTTTTGCGGGGAAAGCCATAAGGGTTTTGCGAAATCCCAGTCCTGCTTTCCAGTTCGAGAAGGACAAGAGTTTTCAGCAAACAATGCGTGGCTCCCAGAGAATTCGAGGATTTATGCATAGTGATTGCCCGGAGAAGGAAACGGAGTTAGATGCGGATCTTACAGGGGCAGAGTTGCTTCCACAATCTGAGGCAGACAAGATCGAAGTTATGCTCAAAGATTTGAAGGTACTGGTTGGGAGACTATCTCATAGCACATTATCTTTTTGGTAGAAAGTGTATTAATCATGTTAACAGGGTTGATTTAGGTTTCAGTCATGGAACACCTTTAATATTCTGTCCATGCATATAAATAGTATTGGCCTTTCTCTTTGGATCACGTTAGACCTCAGCATTTATGCTTAAATATATACCTCTACGTGCAGGAATCATCTGAGTTTCACAAGAGATCATTTGAATACACTGTTGATTCTGTTCGAGCAATAGCAGCCAGTCATCTTTGGCAGGTTTTCACTTGATAACTTTTGATTCTTAAGTCATTTTGGATCTTTTGTTTCTTTTCTTTTTGTGACACTACGTACCTTTCTACAGCTTGTTGTTGTGCGTGCTGATCTCAATGGTCATCTTAAAGCTCTAAAAGATTATTTTCTCTTAGAGAAAGGAGATTTTTTTCAGGTAAACTGCACAAAATATCTGTTGGCACTCTTAAATGAAAAATAAGGGTGATTTATGTCACTACCTCATGTCCTCGTTTCTTGCATTAGCCTCAGCAAAAGACCTGTCGACAGTAACCTCGTATCTGATAGACTTTCTGATTTCAGTGCTTTTTGGAGGAGAGTCGTCAGTTGATGCGTTTGCCGCCTCGCCAGTCAACTGGAGAATCTGATCTTATGGTACCATTTCAGTTGGTAAGTGGTTACAACAGAGAAGAGTTTTCATGATAAAAAATCTAGTCAGGTCAGATTAAGTTTATAACGCTCTCTTTTGGGAACGCACAGGCTGCAACAAAAACGATTGGTGAGGAAGATAAATATTTCTCTAGGGTATCCCTACGGTCAGTAACACATCAAGTTCTAATTTAAAGAAAATTTATTAGATGATTTTTTTCCAGCCTTTGAGCTAAGTGGGAAGCATACATTAATAATTACTTCTCCCAACTGTTCCATAATTTGGCTATTTTGACTGCTACACTCCTCAGGATGCCTTCATTTGGAGTCACAGTTAGATCTTCTCAAGCCGACCTGGCGAGATCTAAAGTCTCTCTTACCGGGAAGGCGAACCTTACATCAGACACCTCTGTGGATGGCTGGGACGCTATTGCTCTTGAGTATTCTGTGGATTGGCCTATGCAACTGTTTTTCACTCAAGAAGTACTTTCTAAGTAAGAATCCTTGGGCATTGCCTATATCCTCTTTTTCTTCTAATTTCTCTCACTTCAATGTTCTTGTATCGATTTAGTTGGCTGTTTGCTGGAACTTGATATCTAAGAGCTATAGATTTGTATTTTAGGTATCTCAAAGTGTTCCAGTACTTGATACGGCTAAAAAGAACTCAGATGGAATTGGAGAAATCATGGGCTTCTGTAATGCATCAAGATCACATGGATTTTGCTCAACATCGTAAAGATGGTACAAACGGATCAATATCTCAGCAAAGACGACAAGGCATACGACCCATGTGGCGAGTCAGAGAGCACATGGCGTTTCTGATAAGGAATCTTCAGTTTTACATTCAGGTAAAGAAACTTTAGATGTCTCATAAGGGTTTCAAAGTTTGGTCTCAAGGCAGTTTGAAAAAAAAAATTGTTCTAAGGTTTGATTTTCTCTTTGTCTTAAGGTTGACGTGATAGAATCTCAGTGGAAGGTGTTGCAAACTCACATCCACGATTCTCAAGACTTCACTGAACTTGTTGGCTTCCATCAAGAGTAAGCTTTTGTGACCTTTTGGGTTTATATAAATTTTGGTTCGGTTTCTTTGCTACCCCAACTTCTTACCTACTGTAATATACAAATGCAGGTATCTCTCTGCTCTTATCTCTCAATCTTTCCTCGACATTGGTGCAGTCTCGAGGATACTCGACAGCATCATGAAACTCTGTCTCCAGTTCTGCTGGAACATTGAGAATCATGAAAGCAATCCAAACACGTCGGAACTTGAAAACATAGCCGAGGTGCATTTTCTTTTCGCATTCCAACAAACTATAACACCCAGTGCTCTGTTTCATTAGTTTTTTTTTCTTGCGGGTTTTAAGGAATTCAACAAGAAGTCGAATTCCTTGTACACCATACTGAGAAGTAGCAAACTCGCAGGGAGCCAGCGAGCCCCGTTCTTGAGACGTTTTCTTTTACGCCTAAATTTCAATTCCTTCTACGAGGTAGTGATTACTAAAACAGAAGATTTTGAAGTTTTTCTTTCTGGTTCGTAAAACTCGAGCTTCTTACCGACTCTGTTTCCCGGTAACAGGCAACTACAAGGGGCTTGTTGAATGTTGTCCGGCAACGCCCAGCTCTTCCATTGTAAATGTCCGACAGTTCCGGTTGGAGAATCTCGTTTCGAAGCTTTTTCAGACATGGGCTTGACGTTTTGCAGCAGCTAAGACACGTGGAAATAGAATGGTCTAATCTTCAAATCACTATCACGTGACGCCATCAAAGGTAATATGTATCGTATGTGGACTTAGTTTGTGCTCACACGCCTTTCCTTTTAAATTCAAGAACATAAACTACCAGTTGTGTTTCCTTCGAGCTTTAGGGATGTGATACTATGTAAAAATTATGTAGGGTACTACTTTAGGTCTGATTCGTTTGATTATTTGAATGCTTGATGATGTGAGTTGTATAACTTTCTATTATATAAAGGTTTTATTCTTATGCAAATATTCATAATATGAGTACAACAACATCAAGCTATAGTATAGTAGTCTACGTCCATGTACTGAGTAAGCTGATGATATATGAACAACAGTACAACACTATTCAAATTTGTCTTCTTCTATAGTAAAAGTTAATTTGTTTTTGTAATAATGGAGTTCACAGCATTACACAAAATCAACTATTGTATAATAGTAGATCATAATTAGTACTATCCAATACCCTACGAAATTCGGAAAATTAGGTGTTCTTATTCACTCACAGTTGTACCATCCAACAAATAGAAGGTAAAAAAAAAGGAACAAGACAACATTTTTAACCATACTACAAAGAGATACTATAAGTTCTTCAAAATGTCTTAGGCTAGAATCTGAAAATATTGAAGAACAACAAAGAGCAGCAGAGAACGAAGATAAAACCCAGTAAGGATAAATTGGACAACCCCCAGGGCTTCTCCGGAAGCAGACTTAACATCAAACTCAAAAGCATTTCCGGTGAACAATCGACGGGCCTGACTCATCATATTCCGCCTTTGCGATCCACATCTACAAAAATGAATAGCAAACGATCGATCAGCCAGTCAGTAATAACTAGAATTATTTGGCTGAGGGAAAGGAAAATTATCGGATTAGTTACCTGCTGGAATGTACTGAGGGAGGCCAAAATGGATCCTCCAATCCAGACAGAGTATTTCCTCTCAGGCGGTGCAACAACTTTGATCTTCATGCTGCTCGGTGCTAAAGCAGTGATCTCTTTGCTCATTCTGTCAGCAATTCCAGGGAACATAGTTGTTCCACCACTGAGCACAATGTTACCATACAAGTCCTTTCTAATGTCGACATCACATTTCATTATGGAGTTGTAGGTGGTTTCATGGATACCAGCATTTTCCATACCAATCATAGACGGCTGGTAAAGAACCTCTGGGCAACGGAACCGCTCAGATCCAATGGTGATCACTTGCCCATCAGGTAACTCATAGTTCTTCTCTACCGCAGAGCTGGTTTTAGCCGTCTCAAGCTCCTGTTCATAGTCCAGAGCAATGTAGCAAAGCTTCTCCTTTATGTCTCTGACAATTTCACGCTCAGCTGTTGTGGTGAAAGAGTAACCACGCTCAGTGAGGATCTTCATCAGGGCATCTGTGAGGTCACGACCTGCAAGATCGAGACGTAGGATGGCATGCGGAAGCGCATAACCCTCATAGATAGGGACCGTGTGGCTCACACCATCCCCAGAGTCGAGCACAATACCTACACATAAATCAATAATTTTTAAGACATGGTCTTAAATCTGCAGAATAAAAATGTAAAAGCCTTCAGGACACTGGACTTACCAGTAGTACGGCCACTAGCGTAAAGTGACAGGACAGCTTGAATAGCTACATACATGGCCGGAGCATTGAAAGTTTCGAACATGATTTGAGTCATCTTCTCACGGTTAGCCTTTGGGTTGAGAGGCGCTTCAGTGAGCAGAATCGGATGCTCCTCCGGAGCAACACGGAGCTCATTGTAGAAAGTATGATGCCAGATTTTCTCCATGTCATCCCAATTGTTGACAATACCGTGCTCAATTGGGTATTTGAGGGTTAGAATACCACGCTTGGATTGAGCTTCATCACCAACGTATGCATCCTTCTGTCCCATCCCCACCATCACTCCGGTGTGACGAGGACGGCCCACAATACTTGGAAACACAGCCCTCGGTGCATCATCCCCAGCAAAACCAGCCTAAGTCAACACATAACATTATTCCACCTTAGATAATGGGATTAGCTACATTGTTCATAGGATCAACAAAATTGGAATCAGAAACAGAAGGGTCCACAAAGATTCATTTTTTTAGATACGCCAGTAAGTTTCAGCTCAGCGATATGTTGGAGAATGCAAGGCAGAAGCTTAACAGATAAAAGTTTAAAGATTGAAGAAAAAAACGAATACCTTAACCATTCCAGTTCCATTGTCGCAGACAAGGGGTTGAATGTCTTCACCATCAGCCATTTTCTATCTTCTGCAAAAAAGAAACATAAGACCAATTTGGCATAAATAAGTAGTATAATTAAAACGCAAAACAATCAATGTTCTTTTTCATAAATGCTCAAACCAATTTGAATATATCTAAGCAATAACATTATAATAAACACAAAAATAAATCATTTTCAACGAGTCAAGAAAAATAATATCCGAGAATGACATAATCAAAACCTCAAAGGAATGTGACATATTCCAGATCCAGAATCACGTTTTCAATTCGATTTTTATAATATTAAACAACATCAACCCGAGAAACACAGCTGAAAAAACAATACTATCACACTCGCGCTCGTAAATTTGCCTGCATTTAAGAAAATACTGATCTTTGAAAAAAGCAAGCGATTTTTAAACCAGAAAAAAAACCCAGATCGAATATCACGAAAATGGGATATTTAGATTCGCTCGATTACGCCACAAACATAACGACGAAACCCCGAAGATCCATAAAACAAATCCAAAGAAGATCAAAATCAAAGTGACAAATGTCAATTATAACGAGGCGGAGAAATATCGAAATCGGGATCTATAAACACACAAATTACGCTATAAAATTTTACCGGAAACGGAAGAAAAAAGTAGATTGAAAACCTTGATCGCGGCAGGAGGAATCTCTCGGAGAAACTATCGATCAAAACAAAAAGGTAAAAATGAAGGAGGAAACACAAAAACGAATGGCAAGTAAAATACAAAACGGGTCAAAGGCTTCGAATTCGGCTCACCTCTTTTTCCGGTTCAATTCATTATCGAAAAGACGTTTCTGTCCTCTGTTTTAAAAACAATGATTATTATACAAGCTCAAGTCTAAAAGTAAGCTCCGAAGATAAGGCCCAACAAGGGCCCATATTATTTGGGAAAGGGTTAGGGTTTTTCTCTAGCCTCCATATATAAATTAGAAGTTATCAGTGATCGTCTTTCTTCTTCTTTCGTAGGAGCTCGATCCAAAGGCAAGCCAAGGTATCACTTCTGATTCAATGATCTCTTGTCCGGAAATAGGTTTTAGTTACTAATAAGAAACCTCTTTTTTGATCCGTTATTGGTTTGGAAAATTTTGCAGAAGATGACAACTCCGCAAGTGAAGACCGGTTTGTTCGTTGGGTTGAACAAGGGACATGTTGTCACCAGACGCGAATTGGCTCCTCGTCCTCGTTCTCGCAAAGGAGTATGTTTCTCTCAGCTTATGTTGTTTGGATTGATTTTAGTAGTTTCTACTAGATTGTGATAGTTTTCTTCAGATAGTGTCTGGAACATAGTTTCTGATTCTATTACTGGATTCATGATCTGAGGACTCAGAAAGTGTTGGTAATTTGATATTGTCGTCATCTTGTTAATGTACCCTCTTTACATTTCGAGCTTGCTTCTGCAAAACCATATTGTCTGGCAACATCTATGCAGTATTGTCCTTCTAGTTTTCCTTAACTTGAGCTTATCTTTTACTGATTCTGTTGTGCTGGGTTCATGGTTTGGCCAAGTTTTTGAGATTTGGTGACATTATCTTGCAAATGTTGCAGCATTTTTCATTGTGATTGATACATAGCATTCTTTGTGATTTTTCATTTGCTCAGAAAACGAGCAAGAGGACACTCTTTATCAGATCCTTGATAAGAGAAGTTGCCGGTTTTGCTCCCTACGAGAAGAGAATCACTGAGCTTCTAAAGGTTGGTAAAGACAAACGTGCTCTTAAGGTAGCCAAGCGGAAGTTGGGTACCCACAAGAGAGCCAAGAGGAAGAGAGAGGAGATGTCTAGTGTTCTCCGCAAGATGAGGTAAAACCTTAAATCCCATTTTACGATTGTGCATTTGCTGCTCTTCTGCTGAGAAATTAAAGCCTATCTGATTGTATATAGCCTATACACTTTATGTAGACTTAAGTAAAGAGGAAAAACCATCCTTAACTGAAATTTCATTCCGAACACTGTCTTAGCTAAAGCATAGATTTTAATAAAGCTTATGGTTGATGTTGTGGTTAATTCTTTATATTTTGGTAAATGTGCTTATTAATTCAAGAACAATTTTGTTATTGTAATCATTGTAGGTCTGGTGGTGGTGGTGTAACTGAGAAGAAGAAGTGAGCAATCATAACTCAGAAAGAGAAGCTACTCGTATTATGTGTTTTTAGTGTTTTGGTTTTCAAGAGAATTTTGTCCATGACTGGTGATTATGCTTTGAAACTTATATCTACTTTTTAATCATCTTATCTTCAATTTTCTCTGATGTCATTGAAATTCTGAAAATCAAGAAAGTACCATTTAACAATAAAAAAAGGGTCCACAAATTACCATGGAAGTAAATTTCAGAAGATGTAAAAGAATATCGCATCCACTGGTAATTTAATTAGGGTCATCATCACATTTAGATATAACTAGCTTCTCTAAAGTCTTAACTCAACATATCGCAACTGCTCCAGAAAAAAATTACTTGAATCAATCCGATTCTCAATACAAATTTCTTTTCCACAAAATTCTAGTTTCGAAAAAAAAATTGCTAATTCTAGTCAGGGATTTTTCATTCTTCTATCTACTTAGTCATACTGAGATTAAACACACAAATAACCCAACCTGCCGGAAAAAAAAACCATTAAAAACCCAATTTCAATGAAGAAGAAAACTACTTTTTATCTCAATCACAAAATAAGAAAAAAAGAAAACAAATATTTTCGTTAAAAAATTTGGCCTCAACGCGCTTAAGCGCTAATATTACCGCTCGTTTCCCTCGTCGTGCCAATTTGCCGATTACTACATCTACGGCTTACATTCTCACTCAGTCATATGGCACGGATAGCAACAGATCCAACGGTTAAAAAAGTCATTAGATTATGATCACGCGGATCGAGTCTGACAACCGTCGATTATGAAGGATCCGACGATACAAAATCTCCCAAATTTATTAGAAAAATTCCATTGCGTTTCAGAAAAACACACAAAGGCACTCTTGTGTCGTCTCGTCTCCTTATATATATAAAACCTCATATCCTCTAATCAATCATCACAATCTAGTTTCGTCAACATTTCAAGTCGAATAATCTTTATTTTTCTAATCAAAGTTCTCCGAGAAAAAAATGTCTGGGCGAGGAAAGGGAGGAAAAGGATTGGGAAAGGGAGGAGCCAAGAGGCATCGGAAAGTTCTCCGAGACAACATCCAAGGGATCACTAAACCAGCGATTCGTCGTCTTGCGAGAAGAGGAGGTGTGAAGCGTATCAGTGGTTTGATCTACGAGGAGACTCGCGGCGTTCTCAAGATCTTTCTCGAGAATGTGATCCGTGACGCCGTTACTTACACGGAGCACGCTCGCCGGAAAACAGTTACGGCCATGGACGTCGTCTACGCTCTCAAGAGGCAGGGTCGGACTCTGTACGGATTCGGCGGCTAACTTCGATGATTTTAATTTTGCAGATCTTGTAAAATCTTTTTTTTCAGTTTCTAGGGATTTGCTATTGTCAATGATGAATGAATGGAAAAATATGCAACTCGTTTCATAATTAACTTTTTTGTTGCACAATTGAATTCATCACATTTGAGTTAAATTCATGGTGGTAAGGAGATTTATCTTTTTCACGACAATTAAGAGATAAATTAGATCCAGTGTTTAGTTTATTCAATCATTCTGGTAGATTGAAGTACTGTGGTTCGAAACCTATGACGACAATTTAACGTCTTGTTCCTTTTGGTTCAGAAAACTATTGACTTGCGCAAGATATGCATTTTCGGCTAAAAATCTCGTGGCCCAACAAAATTAATTGAAATATTTATCAAACCAGTAATTAGTTTATTAAATCGTCACTCCAGTAGGCTGAAGGACTCTGGTTCGAATCTCTGCGACGACATTTTTGAGTCTTGACGTCTGGTTCTTTTTTTTCTGTTTGACGTGAGCACGATAAGACTTTCGGGCTAAATATGTCGTGGCCCAACATAATAAATTATCAAAGACTCAAACTTAAATGTTACGAGGATAAGGCTTTTGGGCTAAGAGAATGAGGTGGGCTAAAAAAAGTTACCAAAAAGTCGAATTAAAATGCTATAAACCTGTTGGGACGAAAATTTTTCGATAAGCATGTTGGGCTAAATTTTTCGTAGCCCAGCAAAAATATATAATAAAAGACTCGAAATAAAATGTTTTTTACTGTGGTAATACATGATGATTATGCATGAAATTTCCTTAATACTCTTATCAATTTATTCTGGTTTGAGAAAAGAACGAGATAAATACATACTTTCACCGTTTTATGCCTTTTTTTTTAACTTTCTTTAAGCATTTTACCGTATTTATTATGCTACCTGCACTTAATATATGAATCATCAATGCCACTACAGACTACATTATGATGAGTTTCTCAATTATTCGTTGTTGAAGTCAAATTTTCTAATGAGTTATGGACCCTCTACTTAAGACTGTTCCTTGTACTTATACTGTAGCCACTGAAATTTTCCTTTTTTTCGTACATCGACATTTCTGATTTTCACATCCAAGAATAAACAAAGCCAAAAACAGTGGAGCAAAATGTTTTTTGTTTCAGACATTATTGTAGCTGTAATCTTTCTTCATATTCCAATAATATAAAAGAAAAAAAAAAGATGTTTCAGACAATTTCATTCTTCCAACAGTGTTTAGACGTGTGACCCGTTGATGTTAAAGTCAGTGTGTCTTTCTAAAATTAGTAGAGGCACTTAATCCTCCTTCAAGAAAATTGTTTCGATGGCACGAACAGTCAGATAACTTATATTACAAGTGAATTTGATATAAATCTCATATCTTTAATGTTATTAGGACATATAGAAAGGAGAACCCTACAAAAAATAATTATTATTTTGAAAATCGGTTACCAAAAAAAATGATAATTATTGATTCGATGTGAGGAGTATTTAGTCAGGATTAATAGGTATATGTAAAGATAAACAAATGCTATAGAAGCAAAAATAAACATAAAGGCAAACATATATAGACAGAACAAAACACGAACGTGAACAAATTAAACAATAGACGCAAATATGGACGTGAACAAGTGCTATATGCATAACACACACGCGAATACGAAAAAGAATTTGGACGCAAAGGTTAAAAGAAAATAAGAAAGCCAACATGTATATAAAAAATGCGAGTGTCAACAAAAAAAAAGCTAAACATAAATACAAGATGCAAACACAAATTTACTATTTGTTCAGATAAAACACAAACACAAAATCAAATTCAAACGCGGGTTCTAAAATATTAATACTGTTTTCAAAAATATACATTAATTGTAAACAAAAAAAACACTGCAAATAATTGTTTATTGTTAAATAGTATCAACGGAACTATCAACTAAAAGTATATAAAAGTTTCCTTTTTGATATTTTTATCCAAACTTGAATAATTTTTTTTGGGTACGTTTGGAAACAATTAATAACATTGAGAAATCTGACTCTGAGCTGAAAAACAATCTAAGTGAAAAATCTGATTTGAACTTATAAAATTAAAGACAAAACATCTGAAGAAGAAAACGAGCGATCAATAATAGTTCAGATTCACGAATCTTTGCTAGCTAGTTCCTGTAGCTGTAATGTAGAAGAAAGATTGTGAAACCAAACTTGCTATGTTTTGAACTAACTGTTCCTAAAAATTTGGAGGACCACTTGTTTGGCACTTTTGGCTTGTCTTCATGAGAAGTCCAAATCTATTTCATAGAAAGAGAAATGGAAAAACGATCGCCTCGTGATTTAAAATTTTATTTTTATTTTATCGTTTATTTATTTTATAATCAGTATTCTCGTGAATACTCCCACTATATTATGTGATTATTGACACTTTTTAAAAGTATGTTTAACGTTTCTCTCAAAACAGATAAAGATAAATAAGAGTGTTTTCTTTCCATTGTCACTATGGCAGATAACAAGTTATATATTAAATTTTTAGTCTCTGCACATCTAATTTTTTTACTTTATGCTATATATATAATTTAAAAAAAAAAGTTTCGAGTTTGGAGTCACAGAAAGAAATGGAGTTATATATATATATATATATATATATTTCCGTTTGTTGTTTAAACGTAGTTTAGGTAGTCGACAAGAAAGAAATAGGAGTTATATATATATATATATATATATATTTCCCGTTTGTTGAAACAAAAAATTAAGCATAAAAAGGTTTTGTTTATATTAGCAATGGAAACTGATGATATTACAAAGATTGTTTGTTGAACTGATGATATACAAAAGTCAAAAGCTAATTCTTCATTCAACACTTTAGTTATTTTGTTTGCCTACTAGATTGTTATATCAATTAACGGGGTTAATTGCCTAATAAGCAATAATTTTTACTAATACCATTACCGACTTATACCGTATATTATCCGAAATTGTTTGTGGTGTATGAGTGGAAAAAAAAGGTCTACTTCATGACATACATAAATAAGTTAAAGATGAAAATGGTTGAACTAAAGTGTGATTAATTAGTTTATAGCATCTTTGTGGCAGTCCACTACTCTTAGATCATTTTTTTTCTTCTACAAAATCACAAATTGCCACCATTAATTTCAGACTCGTGAAATATTACATTTAGCTTGTAAAACCTGACATAATTCTGCTTATTACAAACTTGACTATCAATAACTAATCATATACAGAATTAGAAGATTAAACCGATCTTAAATCCAAATAAAAAAATATGGCTTTGATGTTTTTATTTATATACACCAAAATTTATAAAGTAAAACGATTTATTTTACTGATTTTTTATAGTTTGTAATTTTTTAAAAATCAAGACCATTAAAAAAAAATCAGGACCATAAAAAAAATAAAGATGCCACTTCTTCGGAAAAAAAGTTAACAGCTCTATTTAATGAAAAATAATGCGAAACTATATAATTAAAAAGAAGGATGGAAAAAAATATATGAGAAGTGATAGATACGTGTCACCTGGTTGCATTTGCTAAAAAAACCCATACACGCCGACGTAGCATATGTCAACGCCGATGTCTCGCGTCCCACGTTCGACCCACATGATTCCCACTTCGCTGATAAGTCAGTCTCTATTATTTTGCAATTTCCACTTTGTGAGATGAGTTTTGTTCGTTGACGTCAAGAATGATTATTTAGGTTTAAATACCTTTTTTCTGTAAGATGTATTTGTAAAAAACCTAATGTGCTGGCAACATAAATAACTAAACGTTGTTTTGCGTTTTCCTAATATAATAACATGTTATCCAATAAAATAATACTATATGTCCAAAGCACGATAAAAAAAACTGTGTAACTTGCAAAAATTGACATGCAAAAATTTACGATTTTACCATCATATTATCTGTGGGAACAAATTCTAAAATTGGCTATTTAATACATATATGGTTAATTTAGTTGAGTCATTGACATTTATATTATTACTTGCCGACTAAATAGAGAAACTTGAAAATTCGTTAAAAAAATATATATAAACTAAGAGGAGCTTATATTATATCAACCACAATTGGTTGTGTGAGTATACATATATACTGTTTATACGTTACTGTAAACCTGAAAAAATTCAAATTCACACGTGAGATGCAGAAAGATGCACTCAACTTACAAGCAAACATGATTAACTTTTTGAATATTCAAACAAAAAAAATTATAATTTTTTGCCTATAAATTTCTTCACGAAACCTTCTTGTCACTTGTAACTATATCACATGTTCCAAATATAGCCTTTCTGAATAGAGAGAAAAAAAAACAAAAAAGAGCACGAAATCCCCAAAATGGCATTTAACATAACCGCCGTGAAAACCTCCTCTAACGGAGTATGGCAAGGCGACAATCCCTTGAACTTCGCCTTTCCGTTACTCATTGTCCAAACGGCGTTAATCATCGCCGTTAGTCGTTCCCTCGCCGTTGTCTTCAAACCTCTCCGCCAACCAAAAGTCATCGCCGAGATCGTCGTACGTAAAAAATTACACTACAACACACACTATTTACATTTTTTTGCCATCGTCCTTATTTACGACTTTGCCATCCTACTCCTATTTACGAATTTGCCATCATCCTCTCTGTTTTTTTTGTAGGGAGGGATTTTGTTAGGACCGTCTGCTTTAGGTCGAAACACGGCGTATATGGACCGTATATTCCCGAAATGGAGCATGCCGATACTCGAATCCGTCGCGAGCATAGGACTCCTCTTCTTCCTCTTCCTCGTCGGTCTCGAGCTCGATTTATCATCCATCCGTCGAAGCGGAAAGCGCGCTTTTGGAATCGCAGTCGCCGGGATCACGCTACCGTTTCTCGCCGGCGTCGGAGTCGCCTTCGTGATCCGAAACACTCTCTACACCGCCGCCGATAAACCTGGATACGCCGAGTTTCTCGTTTTCATGGGAGTCGCTCTCTCAATCACAGCTTTCCCTGTGCTCGCGCGTATCTTAGCAGAGCTCAAGCTACTGACGACTCAGATAGGAGAAACAGCGATGGCTGCAGCCGCTTTCAACGATGTAGCCGCGTGGATCTTGCTCGCTTTAGCGGTTGCGTTAGCGGGTAACGGCGGTGAGAGCGGTGGGGAGAAGAAGAGCCCTTTGGTGTCGCTGTGGGTTTTGTTATCGGGTGTCGGATTTGTGGTTTTTATGTTGGCTGTGATCCGACCCGGAATGAAATGGGTCGCGAAACGCGGATCTCCTGAAAACGACGTCGTGCGTGAGTCTTACGTGTGTTTGACGTTAGCTGGAGTTATGGTTTCCGGTTTCGGGACGGATTTGATTGGGATTCACTCGATTTTCGGAGCGTTTGTTTTCGGTTTGACTATACCGAAAGATGGAGAGTTTGGTGAGCGATTGATTGAACGGATCGAGGATTTTGTCTCCGGTTTACTCTTACCGCTTTATTTCGCGACGAGTGGATTGAAAACTGACGTAGCAAAGATCAGAGGAGCTGTGTCGTGGGGGATGTTGGGTCTTGTCGTGGTTACGGCTTGCGTCGGAAAGATCGTCGGAACTTTTGCTGTGGCGGTGATGGTTAAAATTCCGGTGAGAGAGGCTTTGACACTTGGTTTCTTGATGAACACGAAAGGTTTGGTGGAGCTCATTGTACTCAATATAGGCAAGGAGAAAAAGGTTAGCTTTTCTTTCCCCTTTTTTGAATTGTTTTTTTTATAGTTGTTTCGTTTTTTTTTTGCTTTTAGCTACATAATATTATTCTTGACCAAAGAAAAGCTATATAAATTAGAAGAATTAAAAAAAACTTATAACCTAGTAACATTATCTGCACATATGGGTCATCATTAATCATTAAAGAAGTTATTGGATCATTTTCATGGGGACAGCGAAAAACACAAAACATGATTAGTATATTCATTTATTTTCATGTACACATTTATTTTAACTGTGTAGATATATTAACTTAAGGTTGTCTATTTGGTTCCATGTCAAGAACCGGTCCGATCGGATCCAATCACTTATATTGTTGGTTGGTTTGTTGGGGATCGTTCGGATTTGTAAATCCAAATTGGTGACTATTTTTAGAGTGAACAGACCCGTTATAGAATATTGGTTTTTTTTTGTCGGCAGATTATTGGGATTAACCTTTTAGTCCATTATTTGGTTTAAACAAATAAATATGTAAACAAGAATATACCACTTTTGAACTATGTAAATAAGAATATACCATATGTAACTATTTAAATAAGAATATACCATTTTTATAAAAAAAGGGCTATATTATTTTCATTTGGAAAGAAAGATAAATACTAATATATAAAATAGCATACATATATAGGGATAACATCATAGTTTATCGCCTTAAAAGTCCATATTCGTTTTAAGGGCCAATTTTTTGTAGTGAAAAGTTCATATTATCTGGTGGTTTTAACAGCTCTTCAAATTTTAAGTAACCTTGTTTTTATCAAGGCCCGTTCTGACAAAACTATAACTGTTGGGAAGATACGTTTCAACAGTTTCTTTGCATCCGAGTAGCTTTAGTCTGATCTTGAATTATTAAGGTGACAAATCCATTGAACCACAGTGGAGTAATACCATTGGTTGTTTCGTTTCCTATTTTGGTGGGTGATTAATTAGTAGTATAGCAAAACTGATCTAAAAAATTAAGGACTAATTAATCATGTATGCATGAAAAGTGCGATTTACCTTTTCGATGGGACCAATGTTTACGTAATCAATCACCTCCTACAGATACCACTTTCGGCACCACAGATTCTACTTATTATCTTCTTCGATTTACACCACCAAAAAAAGCGACAGAATGGAACAATAATGATTACACATTAATATGACTGTTATGTGGTTATTAATTAACCGTACGTGCATGCGTGGGCTTGGGTTTAACTAGGTGCTAAACGACGAGACGTTTGCGATACTAGTGCTAATGGCACTCTTCACAACGTTCATTACAACGCCAAGTGTAATGGCCATTTACAAGCCGATACGTGACACCCACCGCAAACTAAAGGACTTGTCGGCGAGCGGAGACTCATCCAAGGAAGAGCTTCGCATCCTCGCCTGTCTCCATGGTCCTGCCAATGTCTCGTCCCTCATCTCTGTCATCGAGTCCATCCGAACAACCAAGGTAACCTTTCTTTATATAAAACCGGAGGCTCTATGCATATGTAACATTTCTACGACAAGAATACACATATGACACATGGTATATAGTTTAGAAGAAATCATTCGAACGAATCTTGGTTATGGCTTATGGGCTAGTAATCTTGGTTAGTTTCATTTTTTGGCAGATACTGCAGCTTAAACTGTTCGTCATGCACCTTATGGAACTAACGGAACGATCATCGTCAATCATAATGGTGCAAAGAGCCCGTAAAAACGGGTTTCCTTTCGTCCACCGTTACCGTCCCGGCGAGTGCCACAGCAGCGTCATAGGAGGCTTCCAAGCCTACCGTCAATTAGGTCGAGTCGCGGTCCGGCCTATTACCGCAGTCTCTCCTTTATCCACAATGCACGAAGACATTTGCCACATGGCAGAGACCAAAAGGGTCACAATGGTCATTTTACCTTTCCACAAACGATGGAACGTTGATCATGGTCATGGCCACCACCACCACCAAGACGGAGGAGATGGAAACGTACCGGAAAACGTCGGTCATGGTTGGAGATTGGTTAACCAGAAGGTTTTGAAGAACGCGCCGTGTTCCGTGGCGGTTCTTGTTGACCGTGGGCTTGGTTCTATTGAAGCCCAAAGTTCGAGCCGTGATGGGTCGAATGTGGTTGAAAGGGTTTGTGTGATTTTCTTTGGTGGTCCTGATGACCGTGAGGCTTTAGAGCTCGGCGGGAGGATGGCGGAGCATCCGGCGGTTAAAGTTACCGTTATTAGGTTTTTGGTGAGAGAAACATTGAGGAGTAACGCCGTCACGTTACGGCCGGAACCATCTAAATGCAAGGAGAAGAACTATGCCTTCTTGACAACCAACGTGGATCCAGAAAAAGAAAAGGTATAAATTCTATTTTTGCTAGTTATGGAATTTTAATATACAAATTATATATCCGCTTTTCGGTTCGGTGTTTTTTTATTTACAAAATATTTTTTTAAAAATGGAAACCGAATGGCATTTCGTTAGATTTTAACTAGTTTAGATCAAAAAATTTGAAAAAGTAATGGAAGCTTTAATCATTTTTTGTATCCTAGTACAGTTTTGGTTCTGGCTTGTCTGTAATAATGAACGAAACAAAACCGGTCTTTTAGGTCGACGAAATTGAGGTTTTTAATCGGGTTTATATCTGTTTGGCAAAAACAAAATTAGGAATTGGACGAAGGGGCATTAGAAGATTTCAAGAACAAATGGAGAGAAATGGTGGAATACAAAGAAAAGGAACCAAGCAACATAATTGAAGAAACATTGTCAATAGGACAAAGTCAAGACTTTGACCTAATAGTGGTTGGAAGAGGGAGGTTACCGTCGGCCGAGGTGGCGGAATTAGCTGAGCGTCAGGCAGAACATCCCGAGTTAGGTCCTATCGGAGACGTCCTTGCCTCTTCGATCAACCACATCTTCCCATCAATACTTGTGGTTCAACAACACAACAAAGCTCAAGTAGAGGAGATTACGGTTTCCAAAATTGTTAATGAGTCTCCTCTAAGTATTAATGGAGATACAAATGTATGAATAAAAAAAATGGTTGTAGCTAGTTGAACTTTGCCTTAATGGTTAAGTAGTAAGAATTGTAGAAAGAGCGTTCTACATATAAATAACCAAATTATGTTATGCCTCTTGTAAGATGTAAACTAGTAGTAATTGTATATAATGGTTATGCATTAAATTAACAATCTTTACCAGTAATTCACATAGAGTTACTAGGTGAAGCCAAACCAACATACACTATATATATATATGATTAAATTTGTAAACAAAATTAGGACTTGGTTCAGTTGTATAAATCGGATCACATTGGTTTATCCAAATTGACGATCCCTTACAATATCATGCAAAAAAAAGCTTCGTCAATAGTTGCCTTTTTGCAATGGCTTATTCTTGTTTTGCCCTTATATTTGTGTGTTTTCATGATCTCTTTGCAAATAGATTGCTGATTGTGGCTTACATCTTAGCTTACATGTAATTAAAGAGGTCATGAAGACCACTAAGATGTATGGTTTGGCTTTACATGCAAGTGAAAATAATGACGTAAGTGACAAACTACTAGGACACAGCTCAGCAGATTCAACCTTTTCTCAAATTATATATATACAGTCATTTATCCTTCTTTATCCACACGCCACTATTTAATTCTTGTCTCATAAAAAAAAATGATATAGTTTCTTTATCGGCAACATGCATTATACGTATTTGTATTTAGAATATCGCATAACCATAGCATTTGCACAAATCATTGGTTATAAATTTATAGACTTTAGTGTACATAGAACTCATGTATTTGTGGCTAGTATCATACTTACTCTATAGTTTCTAATTTGACTTTACAAACTCTACAACATGAAATAAAACTAGACTACACACTGCAATTTTAAACTGAGATTATGTTTCACAAACATATTTTAAATTTTTTTAATATGGATTTTGATTGGTTCTTTAGTTTTGGAATTTTGATTCATAATGTATTTTTTTTAAAAAGTATATGTTAATAGCATTTTATCAGTATAGCCATAAGTCTTAAAATATAAAATATAAAATATATTTATTTAAATACCTATGAACTAAACACAAATTTTTCTATAAACTTTTCATATAATCGTGTGATTATGTTTTTTTTAAATTAGTGGTTAATCAATGATTTATTAATATTTTTATATCAGAAGATTTGAGTTTTGAATTCTAAAAAATTTGAGGAAATTTTTAGTTTAGTACAAATAAAACTAAATATTTATAAGACTGTACAAGATATAAGAACTTTTATAATTTGTAATATATAAATTATTATAGTAGTGCTAAAAAATCGTATGGTTCCTCAAGTATCTATCGATTTCGCGTTAATATTTTTCTATTTCTTAATGTTATCTATCGACTTTCTTATCAAACCAAACCCAAATGATAATTAGATAATTTCGCAGTCGTTTTGCCTTTAAGGGAGTCCCGGGGAATCTCGCACGTGCAAAACACACGTACCAAATTACACCCAGTTACACATTTTATAGGAAGAAGAGGAAAACGAAAAAAACGCATCTATCTCTTCTCAGCACAAGTCTGCCCATCTGAATCAGATCTGCTCAGGTCAGACTGATCGGTGTTCGGAGCTCCGGGAAAATGGCGGCGGCTAGACAATTACGCACTCTCCAATCTCAGCCGGAAAACAAAGTATGCGTCGATTGCGCTCAGAAAAATCCGCAATGGGCGTCGGTTTCTTACGGAATCTTCATGTGCTTGGAGTGCTCCGGGAAGCACCGAGGATTAGGTGTTCACATCTCCTTCGTCAGATCCGTCACCATGGATTCATGGTCGGAGATCCAGATCAAGAAGATGGAAGCAGGAGGCAACGAGCGTCTCAACAAATTCCTCGCGCAATACGGAATCCCTAAGGAGACGGATATCATTTCCAAGTACAATTCCAACGCTGCCTCCGTATATCGTGACCGGATTCAGGCTTTAGCCGAAGGTAGGCCATGGAGGGATCCGCCAGTCGTCAACGAAGCAATCAGCGGCGGAGGAGGAAGTGCTGGGATGCATAAAAAGCCTCCGTTGGCTCAGGGCGGTTACGGAAACAACAACGGAGGCTGGGATAGCTGGGATAACGATGATTCCTACAGATCTTCAACCGATATGAGACGGAATCAATCAGCGAATGATTTTAGGGCATCGGGAACTCGTCCCGGCGGCGGAGGAGGTGCACCGGTGAAGTCGAAGTCATCGGAAGATATCTACACGCGATCGCAGCTTGAGGCTTCTGCTGCGGGGAAGGAGAGTTTCTTCGCGAGGAGAATGGCGGAGAATGAGTCTAAGCCTGAAGGGCTTCCTCCATCGCAAGGAGGCAAGTATGTAGGTTTCGGGTCTAGTTCAGCTCCAGCACCGAGAAACAATCAACAGGATGATGTTTTCTCCGTCGTGTCTCAGGTGATTTGGATGTACTTTTCAATTTCTTTTGAATGGGATGATGATATGTATTGGGTGAATTCCATTTTCACCTGATGATTTGTTCTTAAAAATGCTAGGGCTTTGGAAGATTGTCTCTGGTTGCCGCATCTGCAGCTCAGTCAGCTGCAAGTGTTGTTCAGACAGGAACCAAGGACTTCACATCCAAGGTGCTTTTAACACTTTCATTATGCTTGATTTCTCTAGGCTGCAATCCATAAGTTTCAAAAGGCTACATCTGATTTGGGTCAACATGGAGTTCGTGGTAACTATATGTAGTCTCCTTATCTAGTATCTCTGTTGATTTATATAAGTTGCTGTTTAGCTTAATCTCTAATCTGGGCGCCGGTTATCCCATCTTCGACATTGTCATATAATAGATTTCGTGTCCTATCAAGTAAGATTCTTTATATATCTGTGTAGAGCACAATTCCTGGATGCTCTCTATACATTTCTTCTTCACCAATAACTGCTCACAATAGAGTTTTGGTAAAGTGAAGTCAAAATCAGATAAAAGAAACCATTTTTCTTTGCAGGTGAAGGAAGGTGGGTATGATCACAAGGTGAGTGAAACTGTAAATGTAGTAGCGAGTAAGACAACAGAGATAGGACAGAGAACATGGGGGATCATGAAAGGAGTAATGGCAATTGCGACACAGAAGGTCGAAGAGTACACTAAAGAAGGAACAACAAGCTGGAATCAGCATAATGAAAGTGAGAGCAATGGTTACTACCAGAACTTTGGCAATGGGAACAAAACAGCAAATTCATCTGTTGGAGGAGTAGGGTCACAGTCATCATCAAGTGGTCATTACAACAATTCTCAGAAGTCAAATTCTTGGGACGATTGGGGAGAGAATGAGAGTAAGAAGAAGGAAGCAGTAGCTCCGAAGGGGTCATCAGCTTCTAATGATGATGATGGCTGGACCGGTTGGGATGATCATGATCCCAAAGATGATGGGTTTGATGGTTATTACCAAAGTGCCGGCGACAAGAAATCTGTTGGTCACAACGGGAAATCAGACACCGCTTGGACTGGTGGAGGTTTTCTCTAAAGGTAAGCGAAGCTTTTAGCTCATCTGGGGTGGAGCTTTTATCATATCACAATAACTATAATATTGATTTCCTTCGACAGGTGACAGCTAATGCCGGTGAGAAGTGTATAATTAATTAAGGCTGGGACCGTCGTGGTCTGAATATAAGATGAAGATAGATCATCATCTTTAAAACCATTTTCATCCATTACCACACAGGTCTATGTTTTCTTCATAAGTTGGCAGTTTCTTGATAATATTTCTTTTTTTTCTTTTCTTTTTTTGCAAGGAGTCAAGTATTTGTATAAGATCCATAGCCGACTGTTTTTGCTAAAGATTCTCAGATAGTTTCACAATTCTAATTTATATTTAACTGTAATCACAACTAAACATTCTTTTTCTTTCCCCCAAAATTGTCTTTCTTCTTGTTCTAGCTTGACGCAATTTTCATTTCATTAATTTGTTCTGCAAGCAAGAATAACAGAAACAATCAAAGCAAGAACATTGCTGTTTTGACGTGGAGAATCAGAGAATGTCCTCTAGTGAACGCCGAACGAATGGCGAAACCGCCCTCTACTGATACTAAAGGAACCTGACCGGGTGGATCCTTTAATTGCTCTTTGCGCAGACCAAGGAATAGATCCTAGCGCCTCGTCCGCTTGTTGTCAACACCACCTTCTGAGCTTCCGTTAGTGTTATCGTCAACAGGTTGTGAGCTTCCGCTTGTATTATCGTCATGACGGCAAGACTTTTCGCTGTGGAAGGCAGGCATTCCTCCATCTGCTAAGTCTGTCCAGTACCATGTTGAACTTACACGAGCAAATAGATCTCCATTTACGTTATTAACCTGCGGTAACAGAAGACTGCGATTCTTCTCTTTCAAAGTGAGAAGATGCTCGACGAACAGCAAGTCTTTTGAGATGTCTGGTGTGATTACCATCAGACTTGCTGGTTTATGGTCTATTGCAAAGAGAGGTCTTTAGCATCCCATTACGTCTTGGAGTCTATCTCCTGAAAACACATTTCTATATCGGAGATGATTGAGATACGGTGAGAATTACGCCAAAATTTTTTACAGAAAATGATAATCATAACACTCAATACATATTGTCTACAAATTTGGAAGCGAGAATTTATCTTGAATGTATCATCTTGACCGGAAGGTTCTCCTCGGCTGGCGACTGTCCAAGACTCCACCAAGAGTAGCCAAAGCGTCCTCAAATTTCCTGATTTTAAGCAAACCCTTCACCATTGATACTTCTTCCTCTGAGAATTTCGCTTTCTGCATCACCATGTTCATTAGCTTGACTAGTGTCTCCTCCATTGACAACGTGAGAAGACCTTCAGCCAACATGTACAAAGAAGAAAACTCAGGCACAAACCCTTTCTCTAACAGCTCAACAAGGAAGTCCACTGCTTCACGGATTGGTCCGCCTCCATTACATAGCCCACGGAAAACGATTCTGTAAGAGATTGCGTCTGGTCCTGCTTCACTCTTTTCAAGCATTTCTCTAAACAAATTTACAGCTTCCGTTGTTTTCCTCTTTCTAAACAGCCCTTGAATCACCGGGTTATAAGCGTGTGGTGTCAGGACGATCCCTTTCATCTGAATTGACCTCAAAAGCTTACTTGCAACTTCAACTCTACCAGCTTTACACAAACCGCTTATCAAGGTTCCATAGGTCACGATATCTGGTTCACACCCGTTTGAGGTCATGGCTTGCACGATATCTGCAGCTTTCTTTATGTCACCTCCTCTGCAGAAATGTGTTAGAAGTGAATTGTATGTGAACTTGTCAGGTTTCTGTCCTTCCATTATCATTTGATCCATGAGCTGAGCCGCATCTTCGACTCGCCTGCTTTTACAAAGTCCATCGATAAGTGTGTTGTATGTCACCGAGTTTCTTGATACCCCGTGTATTTCCATCTCATCGAATATCTCCTCAGCCTCTCTAATCTTGTTGGCTTTGCAAAACCCATCAATCAAAGTGTTGTAAGTTATGACACTCCGTGCACAACCACTCGATTCCATTTGTTTAAGCATGTTAAGAGCTTCATCTAGCTTCCCTTTAGAACATAAGCTATCAATCAACATATTGTATGTGAACTCGTCAGGCTCACATCCTTTACTCCTCATCTCATCGAACAGCTCCATCGCGACCCGATGATTCCTAGTTAAACACAAACCTTGGATTAAAGAGTTAAATGTACAAACGTCCGGAAGAATCCCTTTGCTAGTGAGAACACGAGCAAGCTCTGTGGCTTCTTCGACCTGATTCTCCTTGCACAATGTGCTGATCAACGTGTTGTAAGTAACCGTGTTTGGAGAGCAATCTCTAGTGATCATCTGATCAAGAACCTCCACTGCTTCTTTCACTTCTCCCAATTTACACAAACCCGAGATCACCGAGTTGTAAGTATACACATCTGGATCATAGCCCTCTTGAAGCATCACATCCATAATCTCAATAGCATGTTTCACATGCCCTGCTTTACACAAACCGTTAACCAACGTGTTAAAAGTGTACTGATCCGGGAAAAACCCGCCTTGATTCGACATCTCCTGAATGAAATTGAGAGCGTCTTCGACTCTCCCTTCCTTGCAGAAACCATGAACAATAACATTAACACTCACATTAGACCAAGAACACCCAAACTCAATCATCTGTTCCCTGATTCTCAAAGCTCCATCCAAGTCGCCTTCTTCGATGTAGCCCTGCATAATCGTTGTAAACGTCTTCTCATCAGGAACCAGACCGTAACTGGGCATATCCTCCATCATCAAAATTGCGGGTCTAAGCTGATGCGCTCTACACAAAGCTTTGATCAGAACATTAAACGTGGAGACATCTGGTTTAATCCCCCAAACACTGATCTCCGCATGAGCAATCTCAACAAGTTTCAGATTGTTCCCGTCAACGAGAAGATTCAGCATCCGGTTATAGAAATGGGTATCCGGTTTCAACCCGAATTCATCGATCATCCAATGAACAGCAACTAGAATCTCATCGTGCAAGCCGAATTGAGCATAACTCTCTATCAAGATTAAGAAAGGAGATGTACCCATTTCGCAGCCCGAGCTCTTCATGTCCTCCAGAATCTTCCTCATTTCATCGAACGAACCGGACCGGCCTAGCCGGAGGAGGATCTCCTGGTAGAGAGCAGGGTCAGGGGAGAAATTGGGCTGCTTGGAGGCTGAAATGAAGAGGCGGAGGGCGGCGGAATCGTCGGGCTGGCTACGGAGGGAGTCGAGAAGCTTAACATCGGGAGAGGAGAGAGCGGCGGAGTGAGGCGAAGCGAAGGAGACGGCGGCAGAAGGAGGAGTGAGCTTGAGAGAGAATGATTGGTGGGTTAGAGTTACGGTTTGGGAGATGGAAAAGGGATAGAATTTGAGACAGGACGAGAACGCCATTGTTTGAAGTGTAGAGATGAAGGAGAGAGAGAGCGACAATGAAGGGGTTTAAGGATTTGGGTTAAAATCCGACCGACCCGGTTGTCGAACCGGGTCCGGCGTAAACCCAATAGACGATGAAGTTGGATATAAAATCTATAAATGGGCCAAGTTATCTGCGAGCCGACTAAGCTACGGGACTGTGATGTGGCATTTTACTTTTAAAAAGAACTCAAAACTCACATCACATACAAAACCATTATTGGTGTTGCAAATCACTTATATATTTGTTGGATAATGATGTGAAGATTCTATGCTAAACATCCATGTTTTTTGTCCACTAAAGAACTTCAATTTTTGTTACTATTTAAATACGTATAACATTATAGATTCTAGACTAATGTATAATATAAAAATAAAATGTGCCCAAATTTATTAAGTTATAGATTCTTTGTTACTATTCAATTTTTGTTACTATTTAAATACGTATAACATTATAGATTCTAGATTAATATATAATATAAAAATAAAATTTGCCCAAATTTATTAAGTTATAGATTCTTTGTTACTATTTAAACACGTATAATGTTATAGATTGTAGACTAGTGTATAATGTTAAAATTTGTCCAAATTTATTAAATTATAAATTTTTTGTTACTATTTAAATACTTTGTTACTATTTAAATACTTTGTTACTATTTAAATACGTATCAATCAAAGATTATCCGTTACTATTTAAATACGTATCAATTAGAGATTATCTTTTACTATTTAGTTATATTATATTATTAATTTTTTTAAATTGGATAAGTACTTTTAGAATCTTTAAACTATTAGGTAAAAATTTATCGTTACGTCTAAATATTTCTCACTTAAACTAGTTTTGTCCTATGGCAAAAAATGTTTAAAAATAATAAGTAGTTTTCCTCTGAAGAAAAAAAAAAGAAACAAAGTATTGTGCTTCGCAACCTTCTCTCTCTTTTGAAAGTTAAATATGGACCGCTAAAAGCTTTCCTTCTGGTTCGTTGCCGCGTTGCACGTTCTCTCTCCTATCTCCCCCTGCTTCCCTCTCTATTTTCCCTCCTATCTCACTTCCCAAACCCTAACCCTAATTCGTTGCCCTTGGTTCCTCTTATCTTACTTCCGAATTTGTTTCGAAATCGATTTTTCAATAAGTTTCTGTAAATCTTAGATCCATAAAGTTTTTTTTCCTAAATTCGTCCGAACTGTCGATTCTGGTCGAGCTTAGGGTTTTCACCCTGTTCTGTTCTTACGAAATTGGTGTGAACATTTGATTTTCCCGTATACAGATGTGAATCAGGGTTACTAAATTCATACATTCAGGCTTCTTCTTTTCTCCACTCGATTTGTTTTGGTTTCAGAAAGGAAAGAAAAAATTCCAAATCACCCGAAAGTTTCTTCTCCGATTAGGATTGGAGCTACCATACGTGTTTTCCGGATTGGATTCTTAATATCAGTGTACCCCAGACTTGGATTTCGAATTGTTTCAAGCCTTACCAGTCTCAGTCACAGTACAAGGCTCTGTTTTCTTGTATGCCATCGTGTGAATTTGAGCATTGTTTTAAATGGGAGAAGAAGCAGTTTTTTTGGAGATGCCAATGGAAGGAGACATGGCGGAAGAGAATCCATCAAGGAAAAACGAATTGAAGAGAGACCGTCTGTGTTTTGGAGAAGACAATGTAGAAGAAGAGCTTTATTCAAACAAGAAACAAGTGAAAGAAGCATCATTTGATGACGTTAGGTCGGAAATATCGAACCCAGTCGCGTCTCCGGTGGATTATACTTACAGTTTCCGCGATATCACTAGCCATGCGGCCAATTCGAGTTCATGTGATCGCGTTGGGTCTTGTTCTGGCAGTGATTCTGGTTCCAATGAGACTGTTAGCGATGAGAAACACAGTGAATACGGCGCATCGCTAGCAGATGGCTCTACATCGAGTGCTGCGGTAACGTCTAGTTTCGTATTGGAGATTCCAAAGCATCTTAGCACAACCGGGATAACGAAAATCACGTTTAAGCTCAGTAAACCAAAGGAGGAGGCTTTCTGTGATTTGCACATGATCCAGGAGCATACAGGGGAGGGTGCTTCTTATAATGTAGCTTCCACAACTTTAGGTGTTAAAAAGTCGAAGACGATAGTTAGCGACTTCCTCTCTAATGTGAAGAAGCTATTGTTGACGGGTATTCTCGATGGTGCTCGGGTGAAGTACATGTCAAGCTCACATGTGGTAAGCTTGTTTTCTTGTGTGTTTCTCGTAATATGGGTTTTGATATTCTCATTTTGTTACGATAATTTGTTTGTGACATCTATTCTTCTTTAATGGTCATTAGAGAGAGATCGACGGGATAATCCACTCGGGTGGGTATTTGTGTGGCTGCACTTCGTGCAATTTCACGAAAGTAAGTTTGCTCTTTGCGATTCCTTATATAGTTTCCCTGTGTGGCTTTACTGATTGCAGTTTCTCAATCTTTAATTGTTTTGTGGGAAGGTTCTAGGTGCCTATGAGTTCGAGAAGCATGCTGGTAGAAAAACAAAGCACCCGAATAATCACATATTTTTGGAAAATGGAAGGTCGGTTTATAACGTAGTTCAAGAGGTGAAGATTGCTCCTGTTCATGTTCTTGAGGAGTGTATAAGGAAAGTGGCGGGTTCTGCTCTGAGTGAGGAGGGCTTTCAGGCCTGGAAAGGTATCTAAGTCTCTTGGTGCATTTACTCTGCTTTGTTTTCTCTGAAAGCTCCAAGCATTTTATAAGTGCATTCAGTGGAATTTCCTTGTGTTCTTTTACTTTCTGAAGAGTTGTGTTGTACCTCACCACCAAAGATCCATAGATTGACTATTCTGAAACATTGCGGACTTATTTTTCTGTTTTTCAGAAAATCTCCAGCAAGATAATAACATGGCTGAAGATGATTGGAATCATACCATGAAGAATTCGTCTCAATCCTTTGTCAAGTACTTTGACCTCCTGCTTTTGTTATTACTTGTTCTGGAATCTATTACAGTTTTGTTATATTCGGATCCTTTTTTTTATCTTGTTGTTTATTTTATAAGAGGGTTAACATGGTTAAAGTTACTGTTATGAAAGTTGCAGTTATCCTGGTCCTGGTCGATCTCTTGATGAGAGTCAAATCTATACTCCATGTTTCCCAGAGACCAATTATTTTAGAGAGAAAGTATGTACAAAGGTCAAACTAGACGAACAAAAGCCAAAAGCAAAGAAGTACGTTCCTCTATCTTCCTGCTTAGATATCGACTGCTGTTGTATTTACTTGGTTTTTGATCCTGTAGGCTTAACTCTCATATGTTTGGTTCGGGTTACCATAAGAAAGTTTCTCAAGGCGGCAAAAGGAAGAGGTTTGTATTGCGTTTTTGAATTTCATTGTTTGCGTGTCCCTGTTCACACTCATTTTTTAGATGCAATCCCTTGTTGATGACAAAGAAATTGCAATCGTATGTTTATAGGGACAATGATCTACACCGTTTGCTGTTTTTGCCAAATGGGCTACCAGATGGGACTGAATTGGCTTACTACATGAAAGGAAAGGTTTGTTATCGTAAGCTTAATGAATTATTCTGCTTATTCTTAGTGCAAATTTAAGCTTGGTTGGCTTTGCTAACACTTGTTTTCCTTACAGAATCTACTGCAGGGTTACAAGCAAGGAAATGGTATAGTATGTAGCTGCTGCGACAGAGTGGTAAAATGCAAGATGCTGTAACTATGTAAATTGGCCTTTATACTCATTTTCATTTCCAAGTATAATAATACATAATCGTGTTTTTTAACAACAGATCAGCCCTTCACAATTTGAATCGCATGCTGGAATGTCTATTAGGCGACAGCCGTGAGTTATCTAGTTACAATGGGTTTTTGCACTAATGTTGTAAGACTTATCTGAAGTGTCTGATTCTCTTGCAGGTATCGTCATATTTGCATATCTTCCGGAGCGTCATTGCATGACATAGCCCTGTCATTGGCGGATGGCCATGTCATTACAACTGGTGACAGTGATGACATGTGTTCTATTTGTGGCGATGGTGGAGATTTGCTACTCTGTGCTGGATGTCCTCAAGCATTTCATACAGGTAGGGTTGCTAATTCATTCTACTATTGAGAATATACCACTTCTTTGTTTTAATAAGAACTTTTAAGCACATATTTGGAGGAATTTTTTTTCCAAGCATGGCGTGAAAGGAATTACTTGTATATGCTTATTTTTCGTTCCATTCAAGTTTTAAATGAATTTCTTATGATACGATTTCAAGATCAGAATTGGTTTGATATCACCTCCCGGGTTGTTGTCCGGTTCTAATACTTCTTGACCCTTTTCATATGCAGCATGCTTGAGATTTCAATCTATGCCTGAAGGTACTTGGTACTGTTCAAGCTGCAATGATGGACCTATCTCTTGTAAAACGGCCATTGCTACTGATCCTAATTCGAAACCGATAGTTATAAGACCGACAAGAGTTGTTAAAGAACCAGAAAGTGAAATTGGTGGTTGCGTGTTCTGCAGGTTGGTTGTATACCTACATTTAGTTTGAGTGCGTCATATATTTCCTCTCCACCATGCTTATAAATTCCACTCCCATCTCTGATAGGTCCCATGATTTTAGCGTTGGGAAATTTGATGATAGAACAGTTATTCTCTGTGACCAGGTGCTCTTCTTGTTTCTGGTCTCTTCTATCCAAGATTTCCTTTAACAACTTGTATCTTGTCTAATGGCTATTTCCTCTTTTCTCTTGAAGTGTGAGAAAGAATACCACGTCGGTTGTCTCAGGGAGAATGAGCTTTGTGATTTGAAAGTAAGTTCCGTAAAGTTGGCTCTACCTTTTCTGTGTTGACAAGATCATTGAACCTATCTCAACTTATTTCCTGAATTTTGTAGGGAATCCCCCAAGATAAATGGTTCTGCTGTAGTGATTGCAGCAGGATTCACACGGCTCTTCAGAGTTCTGTTTCCTGTGGGCCACAAACTATTCCCACGCTTTTGTTAGACACAATAAGTAGAAAGTACAAAGAAAAAGGAATATATACCGACAATGGAGATACTGTGGAGTGGATGATGCTTAGTGGAAAAAGTCGATACCCAGAGCATGAACACTTGCTTTCACGAACGGCTACAATTTTCAGGGTATGCGTTCACTTATATATGTGCTCCGATCGTTTTGGCTTGTACATTTTCTTTATGAATACATATATAGCAAACATGTTTGCCTTTATACTTTTTAGGAGTGTTTTGATCCCATAGTAGCAAAGTCTGGTCGTGATCTCATTCCTGTCATGGTCTATGGGTAAGCTAAACTGCGATAAATGGAGCTTCAGTTTCCCTGTTCATTTCATATTTTGATAGTTTTTGATCATTCCTGGTCATTCTTCCAACAAATTTACAGGAGAAATATATCAGGCCAGGAGTTTGGAGGAATGTACTGCTTGGTCCTGATGGTGAAGTATGTTTGCGGTTCTTGTTGCATTATCTTACCACTTCTGAATCTCTCGATTGGGATCCTAATTGTTTCTTCTTCTTTTTAATGGTGCATGTTTAGTTCCCATGTTGTTTCTGCTGCCCTGCTTAGGATATTTGGTCAGAAAGTTGCAGAGCTTCCTATTGTAGCTACAAGCCGAGAGTATCAAGGAAGGGTAAGCTTTTATACATCCCATGTTTCTCTACTGTGTCGGATTCACTTATTCTATCCCTTTTCTTTAATAACTCGTAACAAAACCAATTTGGCTCTGGTTCTTTAGGGCTACTTTCAAGGGCTGTTTGCTTGCATTGAGAATCTTCTTTCGTCTCTGGATGTTGAGAACTTGCTTCTCCCAGCGGCTGAAGAATCGGAGTCTATCTGGACAAAGAAATTTGGTTTCACAAAGATGACTGAGCAGCAAGTACGTCAAGTTTGGTCTAAAACGATTTTCAATAGCTATTAAACACTTCTTTGTGGCACAATCTTTAATGATGTTTGAATCAAATCTTTAATGGTTAAGCAATTTTGGGTTACAAAGATGGTGAAAGAGGAGTAACAAATGGTGTTTGTGTTTTTACAGTTGCAGAAGTACCAGAAAGAAGTGCAACTTACAATCTTCAAGGGAACATCGATGCTGGAGAAGAAAGTGCCGAGATTTTCGGAATCAACTTCAGTCATCTGATATAGTCTCTCTTGGAAGTTTTTTTGTTTAAGCTTCCTCTGGATTGTTTTTTTTCTCGCTGCTTTGAAACCCACTTCTTTCCTCTCTGCAGAAGGACCATTTCTTGTGTACCTCTGTTATTTTTTTGGGTACAAACTCTAATCAAAGATACATTAGGCTTTAGGATTGACAGTTGACGCAGGAGAGGTTTCAGACACAGTGAAATGTTTTGTAAAGGAAAGAATTTAAACAAAGCAAAAGATGTTCAAAGTTATAAGAATATACATCGTTTCTTTCTGTGCTCTGCTAAGTAAGTAAGTTGCGAGTCGTGGTTCACGATAATATCATAAGGGCACCAATAACCAAACCCCTATTAGCATATTATTAACTCCAAGAAATAGATTAATCTCCCTTTTTTTGTTTAGCTTTTATTTTACTGGTGGTTTAGAAACAAGCGATTGACAAACGGGAAAAAAAATGTAAGACAGAGACATACAAACCGAAATAGGACAAAAGAAGGACGAATGGCGTCGATTCCATTTGATCGAGTCCTCTCTATGGCAATAAATTTTTTTACACTGTAACGTAGTTGCTAATTTCGCTTCTTGTCGTTATCGAAATCATCAAAACGGGTTCTGCCCGCGGGTTGAGCCCAATTAAATTTTTTATTGGACAGGTCTGGACACTTAAAAATATGTCCGTAAAAAAACGGGTTTCACGGGTCAGACCTGTATAATTTGTGGGTTAAATACATTGACCCAACACGGGTTTGCCGGCCTGCGATGTAAACCGCAAAGAAAAAAAATTATTTTCATCTGTGTTTCTTTAACTTCCAAACGTTGGAGTTCAATCGGAAGGAGATTTATTTGGACTTGCAGAGATATCTTTGTAAGATAGCAGTTATGTATGTGTACTGTAGCTACTTAGCCGGCCACATTATATCAAATAAACAAAGCGTCTTCAAATCACATACAATCAAAACAAGTAACCTTTCGGAGGAAAATTTCACAAAGCTAGTCGTCATTCGTGTAACAACAAAATCAATTCCGTACGAATAACAAAATTCGTTCTGAAACTCAAGAAAAGCTTTCACACCGAAGCTTTTATTTATATATAAACAAGAGAGAAAGCGAGAGAGAGGAAGACGCAAGTGCCTTGGTCTTGCCACAGACATTCAAGAAGATGCGGCTACAACAGGCATTTGTGTGGCCCATCCAAACTTATCACGACTGTGTTTGCTGCGAGAAGAAGAAGACGACTTCTTGTCTTTGCTGCCACGGGATGATGACGATGAATTGCTGCTTCCCTTTTGTCCTTTCTTTCCATTCTTCTTCAAGTTGTCTCTGCTCTTTGATTTCTGCTGTACCTGTTTCTTGCTCCTTGTGTGAGAGACAATGGAGGGTGGAGGATCATACACATCTTCAGCCCATGACACACTCAGCTTCTCCAGCGACTTGCCATGCTTCTCTCGGCTGCCTTTAATGGCTGGGATGACAGTAGCAGCACTCATCTGTCGTTTGGATTACAAGAAACATCAGTCAGAAGCAGCCAACATAAAGAGGGAAACCCAGATAAAGCATTCCACTATTATATACTTCAGAAACTGAAAGTCTATTGATAAGCTCCAACCACTGAGAAATACATCAATATCCAAGGAATGGTACTCTTTCCCATGACCAAAAAATATGAAATCTTCCGGATAATTAAGTCGATTTTGACGAATTCTCCAATCATCTGTTTTATGCATCGACGGCTAAGACTACACTGTTTGGTTCTACATGTTGCAAACAACTTCCAAAATATGTGATCACAAGCCTATAGGTATATCACACAGCCATAATCTGAGGATGGTACTTTTCAAGCCTCAAATATAGGATTTCTCACTAAGTCCGTTTTGAGAATTCTCCAACTTATGCCCTTGCTTCTGCTAGGGATGATTTCTAGTCTAGCTCCTTTGCATTCTCGACCGCGAAACACTATAGCCTAAAGGGTTGGTCCTAGATGTTGCAAGTAATGAGCACAAGCCCAGAGCTGTAGGAATTTTGAAGTTACAAGGACCAACGCCAACAGAACATAACCAATAGCTATTGAATAGTAACCAATTTCATTTAGTAGCATAGGGTAACTTACACTCCCAGAGAGCATGTCCTGCAGTGCGGTGGCAAGGTTCTTATCTTCTCCTTCATCATCGGAAGACTTGAGAGGTAAAGGCTCAGGGATATGTTTGCTGAGTTCTTTGGATTCTTCATTCAAATTTTGGTGTATATTACCACTACTATCATCCCCATCAGACTCTTGAGCATCTTCAGATCCGATACAAGAGGTATGGTTGGAGCCATTAGAAGAGTTATTGGGACTCGAAGCAGAGCTGCTCATAAGGTGGGACTCTGCGTCTTTGTAATCCAACCCACCACAGACAGAGCTCATATCCAACTGTAGCAGAAGTAACTGCAACGAACAAAATCAAAGTAACATCAGTAAACCAGAAACAAAAATGCACATTCATTAACCTAATCTACAGGATTAAACACCTAAAAAGAGTCGCAGATCAGAAAATCTTGAACAAAATTTTATCCAAGAAAGATTCACTGTACATATACACAAGTACCTCGTACGTCGCAAATCAAGCACCCGAAACGTCAAAAAACACGGAAAGATCACAAGCTTCTTCTTCGATTAAGCTAAAACCGAGCTAAGGAAACAGTGACTACCACCAGACGAACGCGGAGAGGGGAGATCTAAGAGATGGAGGGGAGATTCAAAAAAAACGAGAAATGAAACAAGGGAGCGAAACTTCAACTAAGATTACCACGCCAATCACTCTTTTCAAGAGGTTTCAAACGATTGGAACATAAACCAGAATGATAAAAAGTCAACGAAGGAACCAAAGAAAGGAGTAGCTCGGAGGTCAGCCGCATTATATCTATGCTCTTCGAAACCCTATAACCGAAGAGCTACCGGAAAGAAAGAAAAAAAAGCCCTAATCAACTCCGACGAATTGCAGAGATCTCAGAGCTATCTAGGACTCAGTGGGAACAACGTTTGAGACAATCAATCAATCAGTTAATCTGAGAGGTATGGAAACACTAAAGTCGGATCATTGAAACCAGAATGAGATCGACCATATCCAAAAGGAGATTACGCGAAACACAGGAAGACAGAGAAAGCTAATCTGAGAAGACTGATAGAAGAAACTTGAGGATCAAATGACATTTTATAGCAAATGAAAGGTCAACAATACCAAAGCCGAAAGACGTGGCCGCCTTATCAAAAACGAATCAGAGCTGTACACGTGTACGCTTACTCATGGGCCGAGATAGTTAGCCTAAAAGGCCCAGTAGCATGACATGATCATCAATCCATCAACGTCGTCTTTAACACGATTAGAAAATCACAGCTTACCTGATACGTTTGAAAGAAGCATTCGTCCAATTCCACTAATTAAGTATCTGAGATATCATAGTTGCATAAAGACTAAAAAGTTGGTTCTGTTTTGTTGCAAGCAATTAGCAGCACGATTGGAATAGTGAAAGAAGCAGACAATAACGGAGGAGAAACAAAGAAGAAAATGGCAAAAGATTTCAGATACGGAAGAAGAAAATCTTGGGATATGATCCCGATTTTTCCAGAGATCTTGCTGATTAGGAAAACATGTTTTAACATTCCATTTCATGAACAAGGAAACAGATAGAGGAGTACCATCATCGTTGTAAAAGGTTTCTGCTCCAAATTAATTGTATCCATCTGTTTAACCTATTAAGATACTAAGATATTTGAGCAACTGAGACTTGAACATTTCTTATGGAAGCAAAATTCGAGAAACTGTTAAAACCATTCATCTTCAGTTTCCCAATTCTTTTGAATGAATTTGCAAAGAAATAACATTAGGCAAATCGCAGATGGATAAACAAAGAAAGCGAAATTCATTAACACGAAACCCTGTTCATTCAAAGATCTCAATAATCGAAGACAATTCCAGACAAACGATTTATCCCAGATCTAGACAGCAAATCCATTAAACCTAAACATTCAGAAAGAAAAAATAAGAAAAAAACCCTAAGTGCTTGTGAATTTGGTAACCGCCTTAGTGCCTTCAGAGACGGCGTGCTTCGCGAGTTCTCCGGGCAATACAAGTCTAACCGCCGTCTGGATTTCCCGGGACGTGATAGTCGGTTTCTTGTTGTATCTAGCGAGCTTTGAAGATTCCTGAGCGAGTTTCTCGAAGATGTCGTTGATGAAACTGTTCATGATCCCCATTGCTTTCCCGGAGATTCCGATATCGGGATGCACCTGCTTCAGAACCTTGAAGATGTAGATCTTGTATGTCTCGACGCTCTTCTTCGATTTCTTCTTCTTCTTGTCGCTTCCGCCTTCCTTCGAGATCTTCTTCTCCGCCTTTGGTCGCTTCTCCGCCGGCGCTTTCTCTGCTGGCTTCTTCTCTGCCGGTTTCTTCTCTGCCGCCTTAGGAGCCATGATTGATAACTTTAGTGGTGAGATCAAAAAAATAAAAATGAGATTGAGAGAGGACAATATGTTCAATGAGAAGATGCGTCTGCGAATGAAAAAATAATGAGGGGGGGGCACATTTTCTTATATAGAAGCTTGTGCTGGCTCTTATTGGTTATCTGTACTTCACGAGGATTGATAACGTGGCAAAGATCGGAAGATTATAAATGAACGGACAAGATTTCTTATGGTGCTATCCTCATTTTTTTTTGGAGTCAAGCTCATGGGCTCTATCTTATTAATTATTATTTTGATGGGCCTTTTATTTTAGGACCCACGATCTGGCCGGGCCCTTTATTCGTCTGGTTCCCTAATTAAATCCGGTAACATCTTTAAAAAGTTACTACGCACTGGTTAGATTTTGTTTGGGAGTGTTCATCAAAATTTTATTGGTTAACGCTATTGCACTAACAAAACATACCAATTTTTTTTAATTTGAAGACTAACTTCTCTTTCATGTCAAATTCACATTTTCTCCATGGTCTTATAGCGGAAACTAAGTTCCATTAGAGCTGCAGTATTGGAAAATGAGTGATTTCTCAAGCCAAGAACATAAAATAAAGGGAAACAAGGGAAAAGTGCAAAGCTTTTGGGTTCAACGACCATAATCCTGTAATCTTTGCTCTCTTCATCAACATGTATTGTAAATTTGGATCAGAAACAACTTCAGGTGATTTTTTAAAGAAAAAAGATTCACCCATGGGTTTACTGGTTTGAATAGAACGGAACAGAACCCGTAAATCCACCAGCGCGTTATGTTTTGTTGTCCCCAGTTGTCCACACATCTGAATCTTCCCGAACAATGTGACCTCTCACTGCCAAGCCGCTCCTAGGAACTTAGGTCCTGCAGTTCATATGAACCATGTAAATGCAGTGTTTGATTCAATCTTTTTGCAATATGTAAACACAAGATAATCAAGGTACAGTTGGAATCTAAGGTGAAACAAGAGTATAATCTAGCAAATTCTTGGAAGAAATTGGCTATGAACTGCATGGGTAAGGCCTAGCACTACAAATACTATAGAGTCTTAGAACTTTCATTAGGGAACTTATATATCAAGACATCTATGGACATCAAATGAAGATATACACAAAATTGACATTATAAATTTTTGACATGGTACACGAGAAATTATAAATAATCAATAAGTTTTCTTGGAAAAAAAGTACTACAGACAACTATAGTGAACTGTATCAGTAAGCAATAGATTTGAACTGTGAACTAATAAATTGTGTGTCGAAAGCAGCAGTGAAGCGAAGCAAAACTACAACAATTAATAAAACGCAACCTTTGCAAGAACATAATGACATTGCAATAAGCAAAACCGGACATTGAATACTAACATGTTTTTTTTTATAATAGTGGGGAAGCAACCATCCACAGAGCAGGAAAAGAAAAAGAGATTTAAAGAAGGCAGTGTGAAGAATTGGTTGATCATATTTAACAAACGTGTGTTAAGACCATGCTCGAGTCACAAATGCAACGACCACAACCAAACATTGGCCTTGCCGTAACTACATTCAGTCATTCAGGCAACAAGATGTGCACTATAGGAAATTATCAAACACTATCAGTTTCCATATTGTTCTCTATCAGCTATTACTGACTTCTTGAAGCAAGCCAAAGGCTTCGACCATGACCCATAGAGTGAATCAGATTTAAAAAAACAGCATTAAGGGTAGGTAGCTAACCGAGCTTGTATCCGTCTTATTACCAAACTAACAGAAAAAAAAATCATCCGAAACATATGAGCCATTTGTTAAATTGATTAGCACAACCATCCCAAAAAGAGGAACCACGGGTACATTTCTCAGTATACTCAGAGTCTTTACCTCAACTAACACTTACAATTCTCTAAAACTAATTCAGCAAGATCACAAACAACTGATTGGACTATACAAAAGCAGCTTATGGAATCCTAAAATTCGACCATAAGAAACAGGAAGTGATATGACAGAGAATGATCAAAATTCAAAGGAAAAATATAAGAAACCAACCTTGAGGGACCGATGTTGATGTTCCTGTGAAGAACCCTTCCACGAGCAGAATCTCCGCCATCAATTAGCTCTCTCAGCCCCAAATTTTCCACCTCCTCCTCTTTCGGTTCCTTCTTCTCCTTATCTACACGGCGATTTGGTAGCTTCATCGGCAACCTCTCGAAGTAATTCCCGTAGATATACTCTGGCGTGTACCCATTCTCTTCGTCGAAAAGCATGATATGTCCGTGCCACTCCCAGACACGATAATCCGATTCCTCATCCTCATGGAACCCAACGCAGATGTGGTGTTCGTTGACCGTCACGGCCTGCCCTGAATTCGGCTTAAGAGAATCGCTTCGACCCGAGACGATGACACGGATTAGCTCTTTCTCCAGTCTGGCTTCTTCCCGATCGAGATTGTTCTGACCATCTCCGTCGTCATCGCCGTCGCTGTCGTCGGATTTGAAGAGGAGGTCATCTAGGGATTGAGAGAGAAAATGGGAATTAGGGGGACGAATTTGGAGACGTCCAAGTAGGGTTTGGATTAGGAGGTTGTCGATATTGCTGTTTCCATTGAAGGAGCTCATGGTTTTCTTCTTCTTCTTCTTCCTCCTCCTTTTTCGTCTTCGTTCTCGTTGGAGAGGCCACTCGGGTTTTAGGGATAGGGAAGGGTTTTTGTTATCGAAGACTGTTTATTATTGAAGGATCAGTTTAAGATGTAAACGTGGGTAAGTAGGCAATTTTTAGAAAAAGGTAAGGCTAAAATGGTAATACAAGCTCGTAGGCATCAAATTTCAAGTTTTTCTTTTGAGAAAGAAGAAATAGACTTGTTTTTGTTAAAAAGTATATAGAAATAGAATAATTTTGGTCATTTAAGAAGGTTACGTTAATGAAAGAATCACGTCAATTTCGTAGATCGTAAATCCAAAAAGCATATCAAAGTAAAATAAAAATTGGTCTACTTGATTTTCATTGATTATATAGAAGAAAAACTTTCAACAATTTATCAATATGGGGAAAATGACTCAAAAGTTAAAAAAGTGAAGAACAAACAAAATGGGTAAAAATACCAACAACGTTCTTAGTTTCTTTGATTTTTTTTCGGCATCATCTACCGGATTCAACAAAGGGACATACATAAATACATCCTTGAGAATCCTAACATATACGTAAGTATTTATACTTGTGTATACACTTCACATCTGTCAAGAAAACAAATGTGAAAATGCAATTGTAAACTTTCTTTTTTGCTTGGGTGGTGAAAGAGATCACCGTCTCAAGGTTTCCATGACGTAGTCCGCATACAGATCCCTACATGTCACAATAGAGTTATTATCCAAATCTGATTAGTTAGTTATTATATGATCAAGATTACATTTTTAACTGTAAGTCTATATAACAATCAGTTTTATGAAGCCTTACATGGAATGCTGAACTGCTTCGTACGCTGCGGTAGCGGGAAGGAAGTCGTTAACAGCCACTTCTTTGTTCTCGTTTTTCTTATCTGTGAGAAAAAATTCAAGAGTATGAGTCTCATATACGAATGTGTCACAGGCAATCCGGTTTACGGTTTAGTTTTGATTCACCCCTAATCTCATATCATCCATTGCCAAACAAAGGTTGAAAGAAGAAGAAAGAACACTCACAGTCTTCAAAAAAACGGCGGATCTCAGCAAGACGATGAGGCGGAAGCTCCTTGATGTCGTTGTAATGGCGATACTCTGGATCGTCAGCACAGACAGCAATGATCTTGTCGTCTTTCTCACCCTTTTAAAGCATAAACAGCATCTAGTTTCAATATTTTTTGCCTTTATCAGAAGATAAGATGATACACATACATTCAAGGATGTTAATTTTCTGAACCTGATCAATCATTGGCATAAGACCAATAGCTTTGGCCCGAAGAAAGCATCCTGGGATAACCGGTTCCTGTAGAACAAATACAATACGATTCACATGGTATTCTACTGGTCCAGAAAAACAGACTGGAAAGAAGGTGGAGGTGCTGTTATGAACGGAAGCTGTAAAGCTGCTTTTCTAATTCAATTTCACCAGACCAAAGAGAACTGATCAGTGAGACACGTTTATAAGCCTAGCTCTCACTTCATGCTCTGTAACCGACTCACAAGATCTCTAATCTGCTACATTAAGTCCTAAGCTAGATTCAGTAGAGCCTATACTAAAAGATGAGCTGCTGAACTTCTTCAAAGCTTATCAGAAGCACAGATGTAGCAATCAACATTATGCGATGTACAAATTTTCAACATTTTAATGAAACAAAAAACGATTACCTGCATAATGACAAGAACATCAATAGGATCATTGTCCTCACAAAGGGTACGCGGGATGAACCCATAGTTGTGTGGGTACACGACAGATGAGTAAAGAATACGGTCGACCTGAAAAGATTTGTAATGTATTATACCATGGTATCGTCTTTAATAGTGAACGGGACGGCAAAGAAAGTTATTGCAATGAAGTTAATACCTTGATGAGACCCGTAGTTTTGTCAAGTTCATACTTCACCTTGCTCCCTTTTCCTATCTCAACAACCTGCAATAATACCTCCATATGCTTTGTTAATGATTCCCAAAGAAATATCTCAACGATTAAACTCATAAATGGGTTTCCTAATCAGGCAATGGACATTATTTCATATCCTACATCAGACTCATTCAAGTTCTCAAGACAAACACTGCACCTACAGATACATAACATTTGTAACAACAATAAACAAATGCAGCATCTCCAAATTCGCATAAGTGCAGTTTTTTGTGACAATCTAAGCAAAATTTATCAACCATTAGAGCTTTTGCTGCCTAAATATAAAGAACGTTACCCAAATACTTACACAATTGAAGATTATTGGAGCTTCAGGTCCTATGAAACAAAGCAAATAAGAAGTGTATAGAGTTAATATTAGAAGCAAAGAAAACATCTTAGAACCCGGAAAAAAAGAAACCAGTTACGTTATAGCTTACCTATCTCCAGATCATGCCATGGGTGTGCAGCAACTGATCTCTGTGTCATGGACGAAAGTATCCTCTCATTAAGAGGAGGAAGTGAAGCATGTTTCTGAGCATAGTTTTTGGTGGTAATCTCAATCGGTGGAGACATATCTGCAAGCAATGCACATATCAAACAGAAAACCATAAATATATGCATATATGTATATGTGAAGCAACAATATACGGAAAAAAGCATATCTCCCAGACAAACTATGGGATCAAACTTTACAAATGTAATAGTCCAGACAAACATCCAATTCCCCTTAAAGCGGAAGATTAAAACCATATGTTCATGAGTTATATACCAAAGATCTACACGTCTCCACAATTGAACACAAAACGCAAGGCTTGACACACAGAGAAGATACAAAATCTGAATATAGAAAGTTACAGAAACGTCCATGAAACGCATACTTTTTTGTTTTGCATCAGTTCATGGATCCTTAAATGTATCTACCGACAAAACCGTTCCCAACAGACAAAAAAGATTCGATTTTTATATTTAAAAGAAAAAACAGGGCACTCTCTCTTGAATCATTTTTACAAAATCGACAATGGACTAGAGAAAAACGAGCAAAGATTTTCCCTTTGTGGAGTTTCAATATCTAGAAATGAGAATAACAAAGAAGTGACTCTATCGAAAGTTCGAAACCCAGCTCAGATCTACAGGTCACAAATCCCTCATTAGAAATAATAAATATCCAACAATCTATACATTTTTATAACTAATGGCTTATGCAAGCAGCTTAAGACACCAAAACCCTAGAAACCAGGTGAGGGAGAAGAAACAAATCCGATTAAAAACCATTTCGAAATCCGTACCTGAGCGAATCGAGAAATCTCCTGAGCGAAAAAGTGTCGAACGAAGAAGAAAACACAGGCACAGATCTCAAGAAGAACAACCAGAGAAGCACAGATTTAAAGAGAGAGAGAGAGAGAGAGTAGAGGAAAGCTAAAGGAGAATGTAGCTGTAACTATACGCGTTCCCGCTCTCTCCCTCTCTGCTTCTCTGCTATTTGAAGGCTCCATTTGTTTTTTAAGAAAAGGAATATAAGGAAAATTAATAAAAAGCATGACTAGAAGAAAAAAAATTATTAAATTTAAAATCTCCCATTTAATTTTGAAAATTAAAATCGAATATTATGCAGAGGGAACGAAGAATGTGTCCTGACCCGAAAGTGTATACGTGTTGATATATTATTGGAAGATGGAGAGAGAGACATAGACGGAATTCCTAACGGCCGTGGGGTCAAAGGTAAGGTCTGCTACACGTTTAACGTGAGAGTCTCCACTCTCCAAATTCGGATTGCGACGAGTCCACGTTAAGTCTCCGTTAACTACAGTTGATTTAAGAATATGCTTAGAGAGGCAAGATCTTGTGTTAGCGAGTGCACCGAAAGTTCGTGTTCGTGTTTATGACAGACAATGTCTCTGTCGGTGGATTACAAAACGGCAATTAAAAGAAAAGGATATACAAATCTTTCAAGTGAATATTCCTTTTCCTTTCCTTTATAAAACATAATCCAAAAATGAAAGTGTTGCTACTTGAATCGTGATTGTATATAATAGTTTTGGTAACAATCCTATTAGGATAAGAAAATCATTCAACTTTATTAAGATTATCATATAGAAAAGTTTGAAATATTATACATTTATGTCTTTGTCATCTAGAATCTATACACATTCAAGAATTTGAACTTATAGTTCGGTAGTAGCATTAGCATTAAAATGTAACTATGATTTATAATTAACTGTTCTAATCAAAGTAGTCCCAGTAATATACACGTGCGTTCCCAATACAATTTTCAATTACTAATATCAAATGATGTCAGCGTGTGACGTGTGGGATAATATGATTTTGACTATCTGTTTAGTAAAAGTTGAATAATCTTTTTATTTTTGGCTATAAATTGGATTATTGATAACCAAAACTATTGGATAAGCGAGTTAAATGAAACAAACAATCACATTCCACGTTATAATTGCAATGTAATTTACATTTAAAAACAAATCTGGGAAATTATAATTTAATTTTCTTTTTGTTATCTTTAAGAAGATATTGATTAAAGCTAACTTTCCTTTAATGTCAATGGAAACACTCTTCGTATCCATTTATAAAAGGTAACTAAATCACGTGAGTTCGAAAAGAGAACATTCTTATTGGCTTAGAGAAGTGTTGCTGTGGACCTGCCCGTAGGGGATGATCGGTCGATGGGGTTGAGTAACGAATGCTCCATGCAGTAGATATAGATGCTACGTAGGATAATCGTAGGAATATTCCTATCTACGCTTTTATTCTTTGGAATGATTAATTCCTTAATACCGAAGACAAAAAAAAGATTTATATATCTTAGCAATTTGTCAATCGTCATGCTTTTCACCTTTGCGTCAACTTGGAGTTAATTGGAGGATTCTCCTTGTTCGAATTTTTCTTTTCGATTTACAAGTGAAGGGATTGAAACAACTTTTTAAGAGCTTAATCGTTAGTACTGTATTGAGACGAGGAAGATTTTGGTTTTCTTGTAAACGTTTGAATTGAATTTACACAAACTTTGAACCTATCGTGCTCAAAAGTAGAAGTAACCAATAGTCACAAACGATAAAAATATACCCTATCTTGTCTCCTAGGAATATAATTTATATTATTAATTTCGTGATCTCAATACAAACATACTGATCTGAATATATGCATATGATTTTGTGAGATCAATAACAATATTATATATATATATAGATGTCAAATGGGGCTGTTTGCGTCCAAATGGCAGAATCTATTGCAGTTTTGATTTTTAGTTCGACAATACATTTTTATTTCCGTTGTGGACTACTGTTCAAATTACTATGTCTAAATTCGCCTCGCAAGGTGGTTTAAGGGTCCGGTCCGCAGACAGTATTAAACTAAACCTTCTTAGTTATTTCCATGTATTTTTACCAGCCCAAGGCCTGCTATTGGACATCTATTAAACGGCGACGTATAGGTATTATCACAATTTAACCAAACCGAAACCGAAGACCACGCGCCCGGCCAACATAGATCTCCATGGCGATCAATATCCAACGGTCCAGATCAATTCCCTCTCCTTCTCCTCCTTCTCTCAAAAAGAACAAAAAAAAATTCTGAATCTTCGAAAAGCCGATCGGGAGGAAAAAACAATTCAACGGCCGTCCGGTTACTCTCTATCTCCGTTCTGACGATTCATCTTCGACGAGCAGATCTGGTACTTCTCCTTTCCGATTTAAATTTCTCTCCCTTTTCGCTCAGTTTTTAGTGTCTTTGTGACGTTGATTGTTTTGCATACCAGTCATTTGTTTTTCGGCTATAACTTGACTTTATTCACGCGATGGCTGCTCCTCCTGCTAGAGCTCGGGCTGATTACGATTACCTCATTAAACTTCTGTTGATCGGAGACAGCGGTAGGTTCCTTCATTCAGATCGTAATACTGCATTGTTTCGGCGATTACCCTGCATTACTTGATTTGTTTCCTTTTTTGTTTGAGTCTCGCGATTTGTATTTGTTAAATTGGTTTAAGTTTTTGTTTGAAGGATTGTTACATCAGTGATTTGAGTTTTTTTATTCGATCTTCCATTTACGAATTAAGCCTAATGGGATTTAGTAACACCTCCTAGATCAGTCACTCAGATTTGAATTTCATCAGCTTAGACTTTTGATTTTTGATAGAGAATTGAGAGACCATTTTCCGCACTTGTGAGCTCTTCCTAGTTTGGTACTATGCTGGAAAATCTCAAAACGAATCGCAACAGTTATGTTTTGGGGACAAGTGGTTTAGAACAGCCTTAGATTGAGCTAAATTGATGGAATATACCTTGTGCTGATTGCTGTAACTGTTTCACTTTGTTCCAGTTTACGGATTATTGAAAAGTTTATGCTATCTAACTTTTTACTTCCTTTATCTCTTTCTTTCATGTCCACATTTCGTGAATGTACCAGGTGTGGGTAAGAGTTGCCTCCTCTTACGTTTCTCAGATGGCTCGTTTACCACTAGTTTCATTACAACTATTGGGTATGATCTCTTTTTTACATGACGCTGTTCTCACGTGCTCTATGTAGTTTGTATATTCCCACTCAAGTTGATTTTTTTTTTGTTGACAGAATTGATTTCAAGATACGGACCATTGAGCTGGATGGGAAGAGAATTAAGCTGCAAATCTGGGACACTGCTGGACAGGAGCGATTCCGGACTATCACAACTGGTTTCTCTTCGTTTTGCTTTACAATATAATTTGATTTTCGACTCCTCTTACTGTTATATATGCATCTCTTTCCTTCCTCTCTGTGGTGGGAACGTGTAATACTCACCTAAGTGGTTTCTTCTTATTGCAGCATACTACCGTGGAGCCATGGGCATTTTGCTTGTGTATGATGTCACCGATGAATCATCTTTTAACAGTAAGTACTCTCTTTACTTTTAACTTACAGTTTAATTAGTTCAGGACTCTTGAGTCTTCCATATGTTTAGCATCACATTATTTTATAATCAAATTAATCTGTTCTTTTATACGCTATGTTTTCTTCGATTACAGATATCAGGAATTGGATCCGTAACATTGAGCAGCACGCTTCTGATAATGTCAACAAGATTCTCGTGGGGAACAAGGCTGATATGGATGAAAGCAAAAGAGTCTCTCTCTCTCTTTTACCCTTCCCATGTATCTTCCTGCTTATTTTTGTTACATGATTTTGTTTAGCTAACACTGGTTTGTTTTTTTTCCAGGCTGTGCCAAAATCCAAGGGCCAAGCTCTTGCAGATGAATACGGAATCAAGTTTTTCGAGACTGTACGTTGTAGTTCTAGGTTTAGTTATTCGTCAATATTTGTAGGAAAATGTCCATTCTATTCATTTGGTTAATGTTGATGAGTTTGCTCTTGCAGAGTGCCAAAACTAACTTAAACGTTGAGGAAGTTTTCTTTTCAATTGCTAAAGACATTAAGCAAAGACTCGCAGATACCGATGCAAGGGCTGAGGTTTGTTTGAACTTGAGAATTCATTTTCATCATCATACATTGCAATTAGGTAAAACTCACATTTTAGTATCTCAAACCGTTTTAACGTTGCCTGTGTTCTTATGATTTTGTAGCCACAAACAATCAAAATCAACCAATCCGACCAAGGTGCAGGGACATCTCAAGCTACTCAGAAATCTGCATGTTGCGGTTCGTAAAAACCACATAGAAAAGGGAAGATCTTCTATGCTTTTTCTTAGTTTTCTATATGAGATGGTGTTGTTCTCTACGTATTCTTTTAAAATTCTCTCTTTCCCCTAACGGTATAGAGTGAACGACACATATTTATGGTATGGATTCTCTGACATCAGATATGACTTATGATATTATCAGTTTATCTCGCTCACACGCCAACCATCTGTTTCTACCTGATCTTGCTGTGAAACTGGTACGACCTTACAATAACAATCTCTCTCTATCCACTTCTGATGTTTCATTTGTCAGTCCTCAAGCCTTAACCCCAGAAATGAAAACTTGAATCTGTTGATTGTGAATGGATTAATCATAATTTATAAAAGGGGGATGAAAAGAATGTTAAGAAAGATGTAAACTACAAGAAAAATTACCAAAAGAATTTCAAAACCTAAGTGATGATGCACAAACAAAGAAAAAAAACTAATTTACAAACTTCAAATCAATTTGTGGAACCAAATTCTTCCCAAAGACATATACAAGATCATTCTCCAATGGAGTTAGATTCAAATCCAAGCGCAATACCCTCTTGCTGCTATTGCATCGAGTCAAAACCGGACTGGTATAAACAACGGAAGAGGCAACTGATTGTTTGGTTATCAAGCTCGCTCTGTGCTTTCTCATGTGACCGCCTAGAGCTTGACCTGTCCCAAACATTTGACCGCAGAATGAACACTTATGCACATCATTCTCATTGTTACGAATGTGCTTCACTTGTTCTTGGTCAATACTCAGCTTAGGTTTCTTGTGGCTGGCTCTATGACCTCCGAGAGCTTGGAACGAATCAAATTTCCGGTTACACGTTTTGCATTCGAAGTATTTATCATTGGTTCTGCTTCCGGTACTTTGCTTGACCACGAAACTCCGAGATAACATCATCAGACTTTTAACTACGTCTATGTGCGTGATGGATTCTTCGCAATCCGACCGGTCTCTCTTCATGTTTTTTTCTGGTTTGTTATAACTCGAGAACGAGAAAAGAGCAGGACAGAACAAAATAAAGATTTAGGTTTTGGTTGGTTTACCAAGAAAACGTGAAAGAAACACCTGGTTTATGAGAGTATCTTTGTAATAAAGATTTGGGAATAATGTACTATATATTTATAAGTAAATAAGAAAAGCTTAAGAGGTTTTGACTTTTTTACTATTGGACCCAACAAGTCCTTTAAACTACCTATTCAAATAAATTAAGCAGCATTACTGGTTTGACTAAGTACAACATGTAGTTAATTAGTATCGTCTTACAGAGTTTTTTTCTTTCTTTTTCGGATTTAAACAGAACGAATAAGTCTTTTGCAATCGCGTCAAAAATATCAACTAAAACAAATTTTACGAATAGGTCTTTTGCAATTATGTTGTTTTATGTTGGCTTCTAAATTAGTAAGCAAACACGTTATTTTTTTTATTAATTGACCATGCATTGAAATGAGCACGTGGATATTACTATTGAGAAAGTCAAAACTAAAAGTCAAATGACTCTATCCTCAAAAATCAAAATCTGACCAGCTTCTCTTCAGCTAGACACTCTTTGTACCAATAGAGTATAAATATATGTTCACTGCACGCGTACACACGTCACCGATTGTTGAATCGTGACCGCGTCTAAACCGGACTAAGACTATGGTTTAGACGTTTTGACCAAAGAGTTGAAATCTTAAAAGTCAATTCGATTTTTAATTGGACAAACGACTTTTATAGATAATCCACGCTTTGTTATCACATTTTCAATCGAGAACATGCTAGTTCCCACAGGAATCTGCTTTGTGTGCAGCGCCTTTTTCTATCGATTAGGCTAAAGAGACGTAGCTTCTTTTTCTTCACTCCATGTATTGAATACCAATTCATGGAGTACATAACCACGTCCCTCCTGTTGGAAACTCATCAAAAATTGATAGACTTGTTGATCATAACAGGCTGCGTCTAAGGATGTACTTAAAGCTACTTCCCAAAGGCAAAACAATATTTAACGTTAGAGAAGTCAGACGTATCAGGGACAGGTTTATGTCATGAAGTTTTGGTCATAATGACATTTTTGGACCCTAAGAACTACTGGACTTCCCTCTCTAAGGACATGATTTTTTTCAATGATCTATATTTAAATCTTTGGATGCAGCTGATTTGATAACTTAAGAGAGCGCAATTATCACGTTTGGATGGGTGATGATAGTGGCAGGCTCTATCGTTGCTGCCACTGTTAATTCAGTGAATGCATGCAAGTATGCAACACTTTTATATGCTAAGAAACGTTGTGTGAATGCCTATACACTCACCAAAAAACGTGTTTGTAAGCAACTCATCAATGACTCTTTATGTCTGTATTTCATCTTGTTTTGTCTTTTTAACCATGAAACTAAGGACTCTTTCTTATGTCTTCTAGTCAGAGCAATATCTCTGGAAATCGAAGGGGTGAAGAATTTTAGTTTTGTAGAACTGTCGGATGCAACTAGCGGTTTTGATAGCTCCACATTGATCGGTAGAGGTAGCTATGGAAAGGTCTACAAAGGTATTTTGTCAAACAAAACCGTAGTTGCCATCGAACGAGGAGAAGAAACTTCTCTGAAAACAATATTCATGAATCATTTCCATGAGGCATAATATAGGTGGGGCAGGTAAGAGCTTAACACGTTTAGATTAGTACACACAGATCTCAAAAGAACAATAATGGTGATAGACAAGTCATTGACCGTGAAGGCTTATTAGAGCAGCGCTGATCCGTAGAATACAGTTTCCGCAGGACCCGTCATGTAGATATGGTTGTCTTCTTGCTTCCACTCTATCTCCAATGGTCCGCCCGGTAGATCCACCGTGCATTTCTGTTCCACCATGATCAATACAAAAAAATATATGAAGATTTTATGGTCAACGTATATATATATACGACCCCATGGAGCTAACTTCAACTAATGACAATTTTCAGTGTGTAAACATTTGTATCTCGTGGTATATTGCTATCCAATTTTGTGTTAATCTAGCACAGAGCATCTGCATCCCTAAATTATCATGATTTTTGTATATCTGGATGACTAGGAGCTGCAAACTGATATCCAGATTTTCAATTCTTAAAATTCAAACTTACCCTGTTGGCTCGACCTTCAAGAACAGCTGCAACAACCAGAGCGCAAGCTCCAGTTCCACAGGCCAAAGTTTCTCCTGCAAATATGAGTATGCTTAAGGATACAGAGAGTGAAGATTCAAAAATTTGAGGGAATTAGCTGACCTGCTCCGCGCTCCCACACACGCATTTTCAAATGAGAACGTGATAAGACTTCCACAAATTCTGCAGATAAACGCAAAGCATTGGAAGACAAGTTAAGAGATATAAATCCAATATATGATAGAGAAACAATGCTATACATCTGTCGATGAAAATCTGAATAGATATGCAGATGAATCTCCACTAACCTGTGTTAGTTCGAGCTGGGAACATTTCATGATGCTCAAACTTTGGACCAATCTCCGGCAAGTTCAAATTATCAACTTTCAGTTTCTGGTTCACACAAAGGAAACTTACTAACGATGACAAATTCCATATGTCATGGATAAAAAAATTTGAAGTCTAGCAACGCAAACACGTACCGGTCCACCTTTTGTGCCAAATGTGATACAGTGAGGATTGCCCATACTAACACACGTCACATTCCAGCTTACTCCATCAACAACTAGTTCTGCCTGAATAACAGCTTCACCTTTGTTCCCAGGCAACTTCGTGGGCACATCTTGTGCTTTAAGAATTGGTATACCCATGTCAACCTTAACCTGTACCCCATATCAATCACAATGTAGTAAACAACTTGCAAAAAAATAGAAACAAAAGATAAAAATCCAAGCTTTACCATACCCATCATAATGAATATGACTAAACTTAATACGAGACATCAATCCAAATGGTTTACCTGTCCGTCATCTTGGATTTCTGGAACAATCAGGCCAGCTCCGGTATGTATTGTAAAACTACTAAAACAAATAAAAAGACATTAGAGATTATATAGCAAGCATGGCTAACTCTGAACAGATATTTCTCATACCTATGATTTCCCTGCAAGTTCTCGAGCTCAGCAATGAACCTGGCAAAGCATCTAACTCCATTGCCACACATCTACAAGAACAAAATCAAATGCCAGTGACTTCAAGCGCAACAACAACTCACTTGAAACATATCAACCGGCATCATTATCGATCGAAAAGCCCACCTCTGGTTCACTTCCATCTGAATTGAATATCCTCATGGTGTAATCGGTGCCATTGACTCCTGGCATTGCAAAGATCACTCCATCGGCACCAACACCGAAGTTTCGATCGCACAGCTTCGCCGCCTGATCTTGAGTAATCTTAGGTTCCGATGAGTCTCTGTTATCCACCTATTAAAAACACAATTTCATGTGTAAGAATTCGACACATTTCGATCAAATTTCATTATCATTTCAAATTGAAAGAACAAATGTACCAAAATGAAGTCATTCCCGAGGCCATGATACTTCACAAAATGAAGAACTCCTCCGGTTTCTCTCTTATCGAGGAAACTCGCGGGCGATATTTTCTCGGCAGTGACGGCGTCCATTGAGGCTGCAGACACGCGAAACCCAGAGCTCCCAACGCAATAATTTCTCTTAAAGGAACCAAACGAAAGAGAAGAGACGGAATCTAGCTTCCTGGAAAAGGCATTCGACAATCGGCGCGATTGCGGCGCGACGGAGACAGTGCTAACGGCGGCTATCTCCATGGCTGCTGTAGATTTTTGCTTTGTTCGAACATTCCTCCATATTGGGAGACTTTGAAGAAAACATCGTGTTGTTTGTTTCCTGGACATGATAAACTTCGTGTCGTTCTTTAGTCGACAGATATTTAATGAAAAGGCCTTTAACAGAAGCCCATTAAAAACTTCGTAAAGCCTCTCTCTCTCCTTTGCCGTCTCCTTCCTCTGGTTCGCTCTCCTCTGTCTGTTTTCTCTCTCTATCATTCATTTCAGTCTCTTTCGCTGTCAAATATTTTCTCCTGAGATTTTTTTTTTCCCTTCAATTGAGTGAAATATAGCATTTCGTATCTCCGATCTGAATTCCCCGTGATTTAATTTTCGGCAGTATCTAATTCAAATCTGTGAGAGAGATTTAAGGTTAGTTTCTTAGCTGCATTACTTTATGCTATTATTTTTTTTTCTGTTACTTTTCCCACCTTTTTTAGTTATCTATAGAGATAGATCCCCCAATTGAAGATTATTAGGGTTTTCGAATTTCAGAATCTTATCTCTCTAATTCGATTCGAATTCTTCCACAACTATCCCTTTTCTTTTTGTTCATCATACCTGGGTTTTTGATTTCAGCTCCGGATTTGCATCTGTATAACCCTTTATGCAAAGCAGTGTGCATCGTGAGAAAGCTAGCTCGATCGCGATGATCTTGGAAACTCAGAGGAATGTTGAATTCCCACATAGGATCGTCGATAAGCGTCCGAGGAAACGGCCGCGATTGGCTTGGGATGCTGCGCCTCTTCTTCCTCCTCCTCCACCCACGGTAACGAATTGTCCACATATATACCAGAAAGCTATATCTTTTGTAGTTTCTCATATCCCAGAAGAAGCTATTCTTTTGTAGTTTCTCATATCACAGGATCCTTTTAAAAATTTGATTCTCTTACTCATTGTCTGTGTTTCCGATCTTTGACGATTCTTCGAATTGTATCAACTACTCTAAAAGTTTCGAACTTTTTTTGTTTGTACTCGAGCAAAGTATTTTACAGCTGGTGTCTTTGTTTTGCTTCAGGTATTTCATCCTCCGTTGTACTATGGTCCGGAGTTTGCGAGTGGTGTAGTTCCCAATTTTGTTTACCCAAACATGTTTTACAATGGCCTTCCTCGTCAGGGCTCTCCTCCCTGGAGACCAGATGATAAAGACGGCCATTATGTCTTTGTGGTTGGAGATACTTTGACTCCACGATGTGAGTCTTATGTTACAGAGTCTTTCGACATCTTACCTGTTTCACCGACTCTCTCATGGAGGTTAACTACGTAACGCTGACATGCTCTATTCTGTTGTGCGTGCAGATCAAATTCTCAGCAAAATGGGTGAAGGTTAGTTACCTCTTTGCTGAAATATTTATGTTATCCTTGTAATTAGTATATTCTGCTTGTTTATCTGTTCAATATGTATATTCAATGTCAGAGTAGGATTTCAGTGTATTTAAGTATCGTTTGGAGAAGATTAGCAATTTCATTATCCATTGGACTGTATTCTGGCAGGTACATTTGGACAAGTATTGGAATGTTTTGATAATAAAACCAAAGAAGCTGTGGCGATCAAAGTTATACGATCCGTAAACAAGTATCGTGAAGCTGCCATGATAGAAATTGACGTGCTGCAAAGGCTTACAAGGCATGATGTTGGTGGTTCTCGGTAAGAATCTTTTCTTTCCTCTTGCTAATTCTTGGTTAGTGTTAAATTTATTGCATTTGGTATAAGCTCTTCCATTCCTTGCAGTTGTGTGCAAATACGGAATTGGTTTGACTATCGTAATCATATTTGTATTGTAAGTACTGTTACCTTTATTTGATAAGTTTGAGAGGAAATCATGCCCGAATATTGTGTGAGTTAAAAGAACTTGCGAATGGGTTTAAATGGTTTCAACAGGTATTTGAGAAGCTTGGACCAAGCTTATATGATTTTCTCCGCAAAAACAGCTACCGTTCATTTCCTATTGACCTTGTTCGGGACCTTGGCAGACAACTTTTGGAGTCTGTAGCATGTGTGTGGACTATTCTTGACCCATTCTTCTATATAGTTGTCCATTAGTGCCATGCATCATTTTACTTTCTGATACTTTTTGATTCGAGACTTAGGCATTAGTAACTATTATTTAATGTTTATCTTTTGATACCACAGTTTCCACGTAATCCAAATTGGTCAGTATTCTTGGAGACTTTTGTTTACTAATGTACTCAGACTTTGTTCATTCTATGCGGACAGATATGCACGACTTGCGGCTGATTCACACAGATTTGAAGCCGGAGAACATTCTTCTGGTATCGTCTGAATATATCAAGATACCTGATTATAAGGTGAGTAATCAATCATCTCCAAGCTGGACGCGTTTAGGTTTATGGCTTATGTGATATGCAATCCATGAAGAAACTTGTATAATTTAAGTTGGTTGACTTTTTTTCCTTTGTGGTCATGATGGTCTAGTTTCTATCACGACCCTCGAAAGATGGCTCATACTTCAAGAATCTGCCAAAGTCAAGTGCCATCAAGCTCATTGATTTTGGAAGTACAACGTTTGAACATCAAGACCATAACTACATCGTATCCACAAGGCATTACCGCGCCCCAGAAGTTATCCTCGGTGAAGTTTTATGACTTTGACACATCGGTATAGATAATGTTTTATTTGTATAGCTATCAGTATTTAATATTTGGGAACTTTATCGCAGGGGTTGGATGGAACTATCCATGTGACCTGTGGAGTATTGGTTGCATACTTGTTGAACTTTGTTCGGTGAGTAACTTTCTTTTTTCATGTTTTTCTGTACACCAGGATTCATGTCACCGTATCTCAATAGATGTTTCTTCTGAATATATTTTTCAGGGAGAGGCGCTTTTCCAAACGCATGAAAACTTGGAGCATTTGGCCATGATGGAAAGGGTGCTAGGACCACTGCCGCCTCATATGGTGCTCAGATCCGAGTAAGAACAACAAGATCATCCTATTAGCAGCATCAGATTCCAGCGGGGATTAAATTGACCTTTTAGTTTCTTATATCAAAATCAAAACGGTTCTTGCAGCCGGCGGTCTGAGAGATACTTCAGGCGAGGTGCAAAGTTAGATTGGCCTGAAGGTGCGACATCAAGAGACAGCTTAAAAGCAGTATGGAAACTTCCGCGGTTACCGGTAAATAATCTCTTAAGGATCAGATTAAATTAACCTTAGACTTGAGATTCACTTATCTGTGATACTGACATTAGGCTCTCCATTTTTTTGCCTTTTCCAGAATCTGATAATGCAGCATGTGGATCACTCGGCAGGCGATCTGATAGATCTATTACAAGGGCTGCTTCGATATGATCCAACGGAGAGGCTCAAGGCAAGGGAAGCACTGAACCATCCCTTCTTCACAAGAAGCCGGGAACAGAGTATTCCCTTTAACCCAAACCCCCATCCATTTTTATATAACCACAAGAACTAATAAGAAGAAACAGCAGATAAATGTTTGGATAAAATCTGCAGTTTCTGGTTTCTTTTACTTTTCCTGGGTTTTTTGTAGCCTTGTTATACATATTTTCATGTATAGAAATGAAGAGAAAGAGAGAAAGTCTTGTACCTTATTTCTTTTTTGTCTGTCGGTTGTTTTTGTTTCTTGGGTTCATTTTCCGACCACGACCAAGGTTGTACCGTGGCGGTTTAAAAGAGTTATTACAGTTAATTACACCTCAAAGTCCAGTGTGTCATCATGCAAAGTGTGCTTCTTCTTCATGTTATTTGGTGATTGAATACGACAGAAGTTGCTGTACCAGAAGAGATCCAAACCCGTATAACCGATCTAATCGAACCGAAACCATTACTTTTTGCCTTCGGACCGGTTAAAAATAAAATGCAGCGCCAGGCTGATGTCCATCAAAGACGGAAACGGTATCGTTTCCTATTAAGCAAACAAGAGAGAATATTCGGAATCGAAAGGCTTGATCTTCTTCTTCCTCAGCTATCTCTTTTCTGAATAAGGGTTTTGAAGGTTTATCTCTTACAACAATCATGGAGTCTCTGGGAAGATTACAGCTCCATCACCAGCCATTCCACCTTTCTTTCACTCACACTTCTTCATCCTTGCCGAAACACCCAACATATTCCCCCTTCAGACCCCTATTCCGATCAAACTCCTCTTTCAAATGCACTTCAATCAAAGCTTCGTCCTCTAAAGTCCAAGACTCTATCTTCTCTCTCCAAAAATCCACACCTTTCCGTCTCGTCAAATCCACATGCATCACTCTAACAACTGCCGCGGCGCTGCTCTTCGTCAATCTCCAGCTCAAATCGCCGGCGATTGCAGCTCCCGTCGCGCCTCCGCCATCAACGGAAAGCAACGAATACGTCACCTTGGAAGAAGAAGAGAGAGCGCTTGAAGAGCATTTGGCAACTCACCCTCCTGATGTCGACTCTCTTCGTTCCTTGATGGAGGTTAAGATCAGATCTCGAAAGCTTATGGAAGCGATAGAAGTGGTCGATCGTCTGATAAAATTGGAACCTGAGGAATCTGAATGGCCAGTTTTGAAAGCCAACATCTTCACATACAATGGAGATCTTGATTCAGCCAAAACCGGATTTGAAGAGATTCTGGCTAAAAACCCTCTTCGCGTTGAAGCTTATCACGGTTTGCTTATGGCTTATTCGGATGCAGGTCTGGATTTGAAAGAGGTGGAGAATAGAATCGAAGAAGCAATGTTGAGATGCAAAAAGGAGAATAATCACAACGATCTTCGAGATTTTAAGCTTCTCGTGGCGCAGATTCGGGTGATTGAAGGTAAGCATAGTGAAGCATTAAAACTCTATGAAGAGCTTTCGAAAGAGGAACCAAGAGATTTCAGGCCGTATCTCTGTCAAGGAGTTATTTACACTTTGCTGAAGAAGAAAGACAAGGCAGAGGAACAATTCGACAAGTTTCGAAAACTTGTACCCGAGAATCATCCTTACAGAGAGTATTTCATGGATAATATGATTGCAACAAAGCTTTTCTCAGAGAAGACGCAGCGTGAGATGGCTGGATCAGAGAGTTGAATGGGGGATTATGTGTAATGTTTTAGCGAATCGTATTGAGATGAAGATGAAGAATTCTTAGTTGACTTTGATGAGTTTTTTCTGATGCAGGTCTTTTCTTAATTTTCTTAGTTGTCTCTTTAGTTGGCTTATATAAAGATCATACCTTTGATTTGATTTGATGATGGATTTAAATCACAATCTCCTGTGCACATGTTTAGATGCGTAAGTACATCTTGTCCATTAGGTTGAAAAGAAACACTTAAGAGTTGGCAAATTATTTGCTTGACTAGTGGCTCACACACACATGATCCATGATATAAGGTTACTCACTCATTTCATTTCGAACGCTCGAGTATTCCAATTGAGTGGAGAAAAGAAGCTTGGATGATGTTAAGGGTTTAGGGATATCGTCAAGGGTTTTGATTTAGGATATATATACACGCACGTGGGTTTGATATCTGCTTGCTGATGCTCTCCTTTGTAACTTCACTTGTGGCCATAGGCTAGGACCATCGTGTTACCCTCTCGTGGTCACTCGGATTGAAAAGTCTCGGCGATTATGGTACTGACAGTGAACATTAGGGTTACTTGTCATCACTCGTTTCATATGCAATCTTGTAGAGCCACTCTCGGTCTCAGATCATTGTAGGCGATGTTGTGCCATTAGTTATGGTTGGAAGGATGTATATTTCCTTCAATTCAATCATTGCGATTACATGAAAAAATTAAATCATTGAGTAGTATATATATTTTTTTCATCAATCATTGAGTAGTATTTTGGTGGAAGATGTGATTGTCTATATATAGGTCGTAACTTTTTCTCCTCTGTTTTCATTTCAACGAATCTGATGGCGTGTTCTTTGTAAATCCCGAATGCTTAACAATCAAGTCACCATGAGTCAACACGTTGAACGTGAGAGAACTTACAATAGTGTAAGAAAACTATGTAGTTTCGCAACTTTGTTTGCTCTGCCACTAGAATTACTTCTAGGTGTTGAGTTTTGTCTTTTCGTTTTGTTTTTTATTTTTTACTGAAAGATGGCATCGCTGTTGAAGATATCATACCTTGATGAAACTAATTATGTTGGTCCTGAAATGTTTTACCAGCCACATCGTACATGGTGAGAGTCAATTCTTTCGTATATCCTCTTCGTCAGTTTAGTTTTGCACCGGAGAGATACTCACTTGCATATATATTGATTAGGTTCCATTACATTCAAGCACAAGCAATGTGTTAAGGGCTTCCTTCCTCTGTTTCTTTACTTTCAACAAAATCTCTCTAATGGAATCTTAAGGATCCAAGAAGTGTTTATATACAGTGTACAGTATCTACATTTCATTGTAACTACTTTGGCTTGATATTCTCTGGTGTACACATTGTATAGATCAAGGGGAATTATACACATTTACTCACTACACAACAAAACACAACTCATAATGAAGCATTGAAGCTTGACAGAGATACTGCCTGAAAATCTCTTGGTTCTTCTTTCACAAGCACTTGTGTAAGCAGCTATTAAAGGTCTGGTTTGTTATTTAAAAAGCATAAGCATAAGCAGCACAAAGCACAATGCTTGTATTGCTTGCATCTACTACTTGTGGATAATGAGGAAATCAACCTCGAATAGCCAAGTTGTGATTTATAATGGAGTCATAATAAGTATGATAGAGATTTCTTCCTCCATGACCATGAAGTTGTCATGAACTGGACCACACTTTTGACAATCACAAACAATGATCTTCTTCTTCTTCTGATGTAGTTGAATTTTATAAATGCTATGTTCAGTCACCCATGTTTTTGCTTGATTTTTTTTGCCTCGGTAAGGTCCCCACAATCCCATCGATCGATAGGGAAATTATTCAAATGATTTGGTTCGTTCGGTTCTCTAAACGAATACTGGAATGTTTCGGTTAACCATAAACCGAACAGACAGTAGAATCTTTTGGGAGTATGATTGTCTTCGTAGTACAATATCATTTATCTTTCTCTCTCTCTCTCGATGTAATCTAACACATTCTTTGGTTCCGAGTCTCAGTTTCTTGGAAAACCAGCTTACGTGTCCGTCTGATGCATGTAGGATCAATCTCTGTCGTTTTATTCATCGCAGCTTTATTAATTAACGCACCTAACACTCAATCTTCGCATTATTGTACTATCTTGTGCTACTCAAGTTCCGAGAAGAGATATATGAGAAAAAATTAGATTTAGCCTTTGTATCAATTTTTATTTATTTTAGAGTTAATCCAGTTAGTTTGATTCAAGAGTGATCAAACCAACAAAAAAGGGTATTTATTTATTTATATTTCTAGTTTGCATCTAAAGATTTTATTAAAGAAAATCTTAAGAGCACCTCCATCCATAACATACTCTCTCAAAGTTTCTTATAAATATAATATTCATACTTTTAATATAATTTAATTATACAGTTTAAATTTAATTGATAAAAACAACTTAAACCAATCATATCACAACAACTTATATATGGGTTTCTCACATGGGTTTCTAAAATCTCTTATTCAAGAGATTCTCTTCATTCTCTTTCTTCAGTTTCTCTAGTTTCATTAATTTTTTAATATAAAAAACTGGTCTAAAAGACCTGCAATGGAGGTGCTCTAAGAGAATTCATCGCATTACGCATTTCATATCATTTTTCGTATTTTTATTTAATTAGTATCATAGATTAAATAGCTTTAACATATATAAATTTGTGTTTCTAACATAAAATACAATAAAAAATGATGATATCTTATATTTTTAAAAATTATTTAGATATTTATTATTGTGTTTAGGATGGCCAAAACTATCTAAATAATAGATGATTGTTAATTTTTAAATGCAGACGTCCAACTTTTTACATTGTCTCTACCAAATAAAGAAATAGATAAATTCCTGTCATGCTCAGATTCTTGTTGATCAAATGGGGTATCAAAATGTACAATTTTATAGATAATTATCTACTTTCTTATTCAAAGCAAATATTCAAACTTTTTTTTGGTTTTACACATATATAAACTTCTACAATGTATTGTATTTAATCATCTATAAAAAATCAATTATATATACGTATTAAAGTTTTTCATACTCTGATTTAGGAAATGTTATTGGGAGTTGAATTTATATAGGATTGGTTGATTTTAATAGTTGAGAGATTGATTAAATTTGTAAAAAAAATTGTTATATTTGCAAAGTGTTTTGAATATTTATAAAATCTATCAAAATATTTTTCTATAAACTTTAAGAATCTAAGGGGTATGGTTAATTTAAAATTCAAGTTTTAATAACATAAGATTTTAATAGAATCACTGAATCATTAAAAACTAACTTTTCTGAATTAAATTTTATATGTAATTAGAAAATCATCAAACTAATAACATAAGATTTTAGTAAAAAATGTTAGAATTCATAAACCAATAACAATAAAATTTAAAAACTTTAACAATGATTAGAAATCTAATTTTTAATAACCTTCTTAGTGATTTTTGTTCCAAAATGTCTAATTATTAATATGCGTACTTTATGAGTAAAGTAAGACGTTGTTGGCAGCTGATCATAGGTTATGTATAGATAGTTAAAGTGTCGAATTTTTTTTTTAAGTTTTGGGTCATTAGAGTCGTTGTCAGCTAGAAGGCAAACAAAATGCGTAACATTTGATCATAGGTCATAAATGTGTATTTGACCTACTCTTCCTTGTGTCGTATAGACTCCGATTCCTCTCCTCGTTAATTCCTTATTTGATTAACTCAAATCGTTATTTACAATTAAACAGAAGAAATATATAACTTTTAAGAAACTATGGCATTTCTATAATGGACTAAGTTTAAGAAGTGTGTGTAGAAGAGTGTTCAAGCTGAACAAGTAATTAATCACATTGTCGTCTTCCTCTTGTCAATTTTTTTTTCACAAAGGTTTGGTTCACTTCCACTCTCAAAATTAATTTAATAGCTTGACTTTACGAGAAAAAGATATGTTTAATTATACTTCTTTTGTTAATATAGATATTATGGGGATGCATCCGAATCCTTAAATTATTATCATAACTACATCATAAACCACGCCTTCAGACTAAACTCTTTACGACATCTTACAAACTAAGCTTTGCGGGAGACAAATCTAGTCACGACAAATAAACCATCAAAGTTAATAGTATACGGGAGTACAACGAATGACTAAACTCATAGCATTATGAATTCTTTGAAAACTTGATTATACAATATACATGCATCTAATGTAAAATCTCTTAATATATATCTATAAGCGACAATTTGGATTAATAGCAATCTACCACCAAAGCACCAACTTAGTTCTTTTAATCATTTTGAAAGCACCAACTTAGTTCTTTTAATCATTTTGATTAACAAATTTCAAAACTGTTCACTAATATCCAATTTGATCGCATAAAAAAAATGAAATTTTGGCGAAAAATCGTGTAGAAAAAAAAACCATCACTGGAAACCCATAATTGCCGCTAGAATTTTCTTTAGTAAATTAATAATATATCACAATTTCACATATTTTGCTAGTTTAGACCCATGACTTGATTGATATGTGTGAAGATTTTTGTAAAATAGTTACACACAACAAAATCTAACAAGATTGTGAGTGTTCGAAAAGTATAGAATGACGTTTTGACGTTTAGTAAGCAAAGACAAATTCTGTCAACATTGACAAGACAAAAATCAAAATATTTTCATATACATATATATAGTAAACGTAATTGGAAAATAAATCCTCGAAATTTTTATGTGAATCTTATCAAAACTTAAATTTCTCATCATCTTCTTTCTTTTATTTTTTTTTATTTATAATTATTTCATTTGTTTATTTGTATTTTGGTTTCTCCTAAAACAATCAATACAAAGTTTTGATTAACAAAAAGGTTATTTTGATTTTTAGGGTTTAGTTCTTTTCTTAACAAGACAATAATTTAAATTACATGTTGCCAAAAAAATAAAAAAATAAAATACATCTATAATTAATAATAATCGAGTGCATAATCGTTATAATAGTATTTACGAGCAGCAAGTAGCCAAAGCCACTATATAGTACATAGGTCAAGGAATCTGCTTTATATATATTATCTTTTTCTGTCTTTTGTTACCGTTTTTGTTTTTTGTATTTTTTCTAAGTCTGAAAACTTTTTGTATAATTAAATATTACAACTTACATGTTTAAGATTTAAACATGGTTATTTATTTTAATACTTTATTGACTTGCGAGTACTAGTTACGAACAAGAATCTTAGCTTTTCCATGCAGCTGAGCTGTATTACTTATACTATAAAACATTGGTTTTTTTTGTCAACAAGGTTTTTCTAAAACAGTCCATTCACTTAATTAATTAAATGCAAGGTTTTTTGTTTTCTTGATTTAGCAAAAGTAATACCAATTCTTCTAATTTTGAGAACACATATACAGTATAATCCTTTCTTATAGCTTTGGAAACATTCCAAATTTAGTGCAGTCGTACTTTATACCAAAGTTGGAAAACGTTTAGTTTTGTCCCCAGAAGACTATTTTAAAAAAAAATTCAAGAATAATGAATGTTATTTCGAATCCAAAAGAAAAACATAATTTCATTTTTCCTCATTGGTTGTAAAAATAAACAATCATAAAAGTAATGATTGTGTGCGTAGGCTAGGCATATAGGCGATCTATCATCTATGGATACATCAATGTCTAAAACAAAAACCCATAAATCAAGGGAAATATATGAAAATATTCAAAGTTTATATACTTCTATGTTCAATTTTGAATATATATATTTTCATACATACATACAAATTTATATTCTTCTCTAAGAGATGACACCAATACTATAATACAACAATACATTATTTTGCATTTAAATCAGGAGTTGTTTAGTTCAGAAACTAACCGTAAATTTAATGTGAAGTAAGTTAACGCTTAACGGTTTAGAAAATGTTTCATGTTCATTAAACCTATTTTTGAGCAATGTGTCAGATTAATTACCTTGAAAGCGAAGGCTGTAAGAATTTCTGTCGTTTTCTAGTTAGTCAGATTTGGTGAGCTCAAGAACTAATCCTTAATAATTAGGACTTACTAAATTATTATTTGTCACTGTTAAATACACTAAGTTTTTCTATGAACATAGATTTAAGAAGGTAAAGGAACATATAGTTGAATAGATTTCAACTCTGCCTAACCTAATCTTTTGGAGGAAGACTTCTAGAAACAGGCTTTCCATTAGAGATAGTATAAACATTAATACAATAAAATATCCTTGATTAAAGTAGGAATCAAAATTTTAATTGAGCTTTAACCAAAATACATCATAAGTTCCAAAATAATCAAGAATGTCACATATAAATATCAGGATTCATTAAAACTGCTCCTATTCATTTATAAGGGCACAACGACAATTCTGCGATATAAAATTAACATGTTAAGCAACAACAAACTGGATCATTTCTTTTGAATTAAAGAGTGAAAACATCATAAACTATTTGTCAAATTAAATACAAAAAATTAGTCCGGTGGCTAGGAATGTCAAAATAGGTAATTCAACTCAATCCAACCCATGATATAATGAATTGAGTGTTAATGGTCATTCTAACACATAAGTTTAATTAATGGTTGACAAATTTTTAAAAAGTTATATGTAATAAAGATAAAAGTCTATACGAAATTACATAAATAACGGATAAAGTTAAAGATGAAATAAAGAAAATAATGTATGTATTATTTCTAATACGAGACTGATATGATTCGGAACTTAAAAAATTTGAGATCCCAAAAGAAAATAAATTAAAAAGTAAAGACTAGAGATGCAGTAAAGAATCGTGGTCTTCATATATTTAATAAGTGATTCTCGACCGTCAAAGTTCACTCTAAATGCATGGTATGTAGTTAAAATCAAAAACATAATGAAAAATTTGCAAATCTATAATTGTAGTAGATAGTATTAATTATGATTTTGAAAGATTAGGCTTCTTCTTTTTTTTTTTTGTACATCTCCTTCTTCTTCTTTTTTATATCTTTTTCTCGTACGTTTCTTTTTCACAAAGTGGACAAACTAACTTATTATGTACATATATGCAATCAAAGTTTGGGAATCAATATTTTTTTTAATTATGTATAATGATTCACCTAAATAATTATATTTCAGAAAATATAGTTAACTATTAACATTGAGGACGTAAACAAACACCAAACTCGAGTTTTAATATTGATTTTGTTAAATTATTCACCAAATTGTTGATTGTTGTATTAAAATAAAATAAAAAAGATAAAAAAGCGACAAAACAGAAAAACCAAAATGGAAGAGGAGAGACAAGTGGCAGCAAATTACGGATGCACAGAACTCAGTAAGTATAGTACCAAACACGCACCAGTCACACTTGCCCTCTTTTTTTTTCCTTTAAAAAAACATTTTTTTAACCTTTTTTAATTTTTCTCGATTTGAACTTTCAAATAACTCCGAAGCCTCTTCTTTTCTCTCCGGCGTCTTCTTCTTCTACATCCTCTGCTTCGCTCTTCCTCCTCTCTCTTTCACTCACTTTCATTTTTTTGTAATCGTTTGATTTCTTCTTAGATTCCTTCGATCTCCCTCTAATCCTAGAGAATCGATCGCATTTTCCTTCTTACTCTGATTTTTCCAATCACGGAAAATTTCTTCAAATATCCGATCTAGATTCATCATCTCTTCGTGTTTCTTCCTCTCCCAAGCTCCGTGAAATGTTTTTCCTGGAGAATTTTCCCTCCGATTCCGAGTGAGTGAAACGATGAACAGATTTCGACTCGCCGAGCCGACTTCCCGAGATCGATCAGCTTCGAAAGTTCCCAGTTCTCGTCAAGGTTACAGCTTCTCCTTTCTCTCTCTCTCTCTTTCCGTTTTCTCCTTTTTGTTTCCGTTTCTGTTTTTTTTTGTTGACGAGAAAACGCAAGAAAATGACGGAAAAAAACGCTAATTTGATTTGTTTTGTTCCATCCCAGTAGTTGAATTTGACTTGCTAAATTAAAGTAAGTTTATTTGTCAATTTTATAAAAATATTTTAGTAAAGCTTCTGAGATTTTCTTTGTGAGCATCTGCTTCTCTTTTTTTGTTTCCTTCTTCGGGTTGTTGGAGAATCTCGTAATGGAGGTCATCAATGCCGTAATTGGTTACTACTAAACTGCGATTTGTTCTATTTTATTAAACTAAAAAAAAAATTCAGAAATTTATTATTTTGTAATTAAAAAGAAAGTTATAGCTCTAAAGATAAAAACAAAAACATGCTAATTTGTTTCTTGTGGAAAACTACAGTTAAAGCAGTGGGTAGAGAAGATGAGATAGCTGCTTTTATGATAAAGTAAAGAAAAGAAAAAAAAGATCTTAGAGAAAGGTTTGTTGGGTAGTGTCATGATTTGGTTTGTTTGTTAAATTTAATTTTTTCAACAATGGTTATGATTTTAATTTACATGTAATGAGTACTCTTAACCTCCTGCTTTATTATGTTTTTATGTTCTTCTCCCACATTTTGTGCTACAAATTACTCTTTTTGTCTCCCAAATTTTGATTCAGTTGTAAAGTCGATTGCTTTATCAATTGAGAACACCCTCAAAAGTTATTCTCATTAGTGGAGTCATTTTTTTTCAGGAAAGAAACAGAGTCAGAAACTCAAGTCTCCAAGATCATCTTCTGAGTTTAATTCTTGCCACTGTGAAGCTCTAAGTGAAAACAAGGTATGGATAGTCTTTAAGATGTTTAAGCATTGAGAGGAAAATGTTTTGGTCCCAGTTGTTGTTTGAAAGTGACTTCTTGCTCATATTGTAGTTGCATCAAGATTTTGCTCAACAGAGCACTGGATTACCAATGAAAAGTTTGTTAGCTCAAGAAATGTCAAAGCAAAAAGAGTCTAAAAGGAGATCACCAAGCATTATAGCGAGATTGATGGGTCTCGATGTCTTGCCGCCTCAGAGTCCTTCTCACAGGCAACACAAGTCTGTGGAGAATCAGAAAGGTAGGAGTGGTGGAGGCAGTTCTCATGATGATTATAGATCTTTGAGAAGGAGCTCAAAGGGGGAGCAAAAGTTTAAAGATGTTTTCGAAGTTTTAGATGCAAAGAAGGCAGAGAGCAATAGAAACTTATATCATCAGGGGAGGGTGAATGCTGCTAATCTCACCCAGGCAGAGATGGCTTTTATAAGGCAGAAGTTCATGGAGGCTAAGCGGTTATCAACGGATGATAAACTTCGTCACTCTAAAGAGTTTAATGATGCGCTTGAGGCTCTAGACTCTAACAAAGACCTCTTACTGAAGTTTCTTCAGCAACCAGATTCATTATTCACTAAACATCTGCGTGATCTTCAAAGCACACCTCATAAGCCACATTACGGTCAAGCGCCGTCTCTGAAGTCTACAAACAGCCAGAGGCATGTCGGTAGTATGAAAACTCAGAAAGTTGACAGGGACTTGTTGCAGAAGAGTCATAGGTCGCCTCATCGGCATGGTAGTGGTGGTGGTGGTTGTCCAAGCCATTCTCATTCTAGACATGTTTCTTATGACACACTTGACTTACCAAATGAGGAGCTGGGAAAGAGAAGTGAGTTGCAGCCAACCAAGATTGTTGTTCTAAAACCTAACCTCGGTGAGCCGCGTTATGCTGGTAGATCTTTTGCATCGCCAAGCTCTTCTTCCGATGAGTTCAGAGCAGATCGTAGGCTTCCATGCACCAGCAATCATGGCAGGCAAAAAAGTAATGAAGATATCCGTCTCTCAAGACAGAGTTCTAGAGATTCCGGAGAATTTTCCAAAATAATGTCTAGGCAAAGGAAGGCGAGCTACGGCAATGGTAGTAACGCCGTGAATTTTGAGACTTCAGGATGCAGAGGATATGCAGGGGATGAAAGCTCATCAGGGAGTGATTCTGCAAGTGAATCAGAGCTAGTGCCAGTAACTTCAAGAACAAGAACCGCCTTTAACCGTAAGAACTACCATCGATCTTTGCCTTCCAAGTCAACAACATCATCTGTCAGTAGGGAAGCCAAGAGAAGACTGTCAGAGAGATGGAAGCTGACACACAAGTACGAGCAAGAGATAGAAATTAGTAGAAGCGGCACATTAGCTGAAATGCTTGCAACTTCAGATAGGGAGGCAAGACCAGCAAGTTTTAATGGACTCATTTTCGAAGAGGGGATTAGTAAAAGAGTTGAGAGCCATGTTCAGTGGTCTGAATTGCCAGAACCGGTTGGAATCAGCAGTAGCGATGGCTGGAAAGGATCCTGCTCAAGAAGTTACTCAAAAACTAAAACCATCATGAACCAGGAAAGCACTTATGGTTACACTATAGTGCTTCCTAAGGAGTTGATCAATCGAGATGGATTAGTGAAGGGGAGTTCTTCTCATCAGGGGGAGTCCCAGTCTTTCTTGTCAAGCAAATTTTTAAGACATGGTAGTACTAAATCTCATTCATCATACAATAGTTCGCCTGAGGTCAACATCAACCCATGTTTAACTAAGTTCGTTTACCTGAACGATGGGATTCAAAAAGAGAAACTCTCTCCTTGTAAAGCACGTTGCAGTTTCTCAGTAGATGCAAATTCAGACACTGAGGATAGTTCAACTTCTGATGATATCAAGACGGCAATGTCTTCTGAAGCTCCAGACTTGTCAACTGTCACCTCGTTAACTGACCCTGTAAGTGAGCATGTTGTTTCAAAATCAAGGGTCTGTGCTATAGAGCATCAGTTTATATTTCAATCGCTAAACAAGAACATGCACATGTTTTTTATGACACATATCTAATTGTTTACTGATGTTCTAGGATATCTCAAGCATGCCAACTGAGGATGTAAATCATTCTTCAGTTCCTGAACCACAGTCTCGTGAAAGCTCAAAGGAAGGAGATCAGCCAAGTCCTGTTTCAGTTCTAGAACCTTCTTTCGATGATGATGTTTCATCGAGTTCTGAATGCTTTGAGAGTGTCAGTGCCGATCTCCAAGGTAGTCAATCAGTGCGTGTTGGTCCGTTGATTCTTTCATACATTAGTATATTTCTGTGTCTTTGTGCAACCATCAACTGACAATTGGTGCTAGTCTAATTCATTGCTTCGGTAGTTCAGAGACCCGCCAGGAAACTATACATGAATTTACGTGTTAACCGTTATCTCTATGTTCCAGGACTCAGGATGCAACTACAGCTCCTCAAACTAGAGTCAGCTGCTTACAACGAAGGTGGCATGCTCGTTTCAAGTGATGAAGACACAGATCAGGAGGAGCCATCGACAATAACTGGTGAGACTTTTATCAGCAAGGAGTTCAGAGAAGAAGACTGGAAGTCACTATACTTAGTCGACCTCCTAGCCAACTCTAGTTTCAGTGACTTAGACCACACTACTGTCATGGAAACACCTGTAGATCCATCATTGTTTGAGGATCTTGAGAAGAAGTACTCAAGCATGAAAACCTCAACTCGGTTAGAAAGGAAGTTTCTTTTTGATCAGATCAGCAGAGAGCTTGGCCAGATATTAAAGCAGTTTTCGGATCCACATCCTTGGGTGAAATCTACAAGGGTCTGCCCGAAATGGGATACAAACAAGATACAAGAGACGCTGCGAGATTTGGTGACAAAAAAACACGAGAAACCAAGCAAAGATGATGTGGAGGAGAAGGAGTTGCAGTGGCTGAGCTTGGAAGATGACATTGAAATCATAGGTAGCGAGATTGAGGAAATGCTGACAGATGAAATCATAGCAGAGCTTGTAATAGATGCAATCCTTCTAGAAAGTTAAATAATAATATCTGTTACATACTTTTGAAGTGAAAAGAAACAAGAAAATGCAAAATATGTAATGACACTTTCATCATATGAGGTGATGAACAAAGAAGCATGTGTCCCTGAGTTAGAAAAGCATCAATCATCATCTGAAAGTTTTTGGTCTTTCGTAATGAACATTGAAACTGAAATAAGGAAAGTCTTAACCTTTTACCATTGATCTGATTCAAACAAATGAGAGAAAGACAATACAAATACACAACAGTGTATGTGTTTTATTTTTTAGTTTTCCTGATTTGCCCTTGGGACTGGTGATTCAGGTGGAGTCCAGAATTGGGCATTTTTGACCTTTGAGAGGCAACCCAATACTTCCAAGGGAGTGATGTCTCCAGTCACAGTCACCTTCTTTGAAGCAAAATCTATGCTGAAGGATGTCACACCTAATTATTGCCAAAAACCATTATAATTAGCTTAATCCCACTCATAATGATAACATAAACAAGATACCAACAAAATGTGCATTTCCCAATTTCACAATCTTATTCCATTGTTTATGGTTCTTTCTAGTTTCAGGCTTAAGCTAGATAAATAAATAATCAGTAAATTTGAATGAAACTTTTTTTCTTTTGTCAACTGAGTTTTTATACAAAAACCGAATCAAATTCTTAGAAAACATAATAAGAAACCAAGAATTTCAAGAACAAACTCAAACACAAATTGAATTAATTAAATCCCTCTTCCATTAACCAAATTGGTATCGCGGTACGCCAATTGAACCAAACAAAACTCAATTTTTGTGGTTGGTTCGTATATACAAGATATATAAACCAATTTGTTCTATGTCATCCTCTCACAATAGGTCCAAAATCTTAGGGGACCCGAAAACTCTCAGGATCGATTATATATGGTCCATATGGATTAATAGGAGATAGCCAAATGATGTAAGGATAATAAAATTTTCTTATTTTTATATCTATACCAAACTCAATATATATTTTTTTATTTACATTAACTTAATATCATATATAACACATATATGTGGACAATATAATTTTTTTCAGAATATTTTATAGAAATTTCAACAAATATATTATGCTAGTAGAAAATATCCTGTTCACAATTTTTAATAAAAATAAATGTCGAAATACTTTTGTAAAATATTCTGTATCAAAATACTTGGATGGAGCAATAATACATACTTTTGTAAAATGTGTTTTGGCAAAGAAAATAAAGTAGCAGAAATGTAAATACTACAAAAATAGAGGGGCAAAAGTGAAATATATAAAAGAGGATGCACCTTGCATTCTAGATAGATGTTTCTTCACTTTGCCTTGACAGCCTCTGCAGTGGCAATGAAGAGACACTCTAAGAACAACCACCTGCAGTCCAAAAAGCACACAACACATTCACCCTCTAAGCTCTCTTTATTTACATTCGATGCCACTCATTGTACGGTAAACGACAACTTTACTTTACTTGCCTGGTCTGAACCACAAGAACTCTTCTTCTTCTTCTCTTCTACGGCAGCAGAAGCTTCACCCTCCTCCGTCACAACCGTATCCTTTCCCGTAGAACCGGATATAGAAACCGGTTCGGGTCCCAGAAGATACCTAGTAGAACCAAGAGGAGTACTGTTGGTAACTTCACAAGCGGGTCTCGCAACACAGCCAAAACTCTTCCTCGCTAAGATAATATTGTCACTGTTGATTAGCTTCAAATTGCTCTTCCTTCCTTTATCCACCTGAATCATCTTACCGTCACCGGAGGAGGAAGGGGAGGAGGGTATTCTCGTAATCTTTGAAAGCTGACGGTACGGTGCAATGTAGTCGTCGCCGGAGGAGCAAGGTGCCGTGAACGATCTCCGACCATCTTTGATAATGGGATTGTGACGGTCGATGGCTCGAGCCGGGACACTCCGCTCGTCGTGGTTAGCCGTAGCCGTGGATGCTTGCGATGCACAAAACATATTGCCTTTGAAGGTTTCTTTTGCAACAACAAAAGCTCATTAATATATACAAACAATGACATATACGTTATAAATATATATGTGTGTAGTTGATAATGCGTCAGAGTGTCACATGAGTGTGTAAAGTGTAAGGTCAGAGTAACAGAGAGTTGAGTAGAAACGCTCTTGTATCGTCCACATAAAAAACCATATTAGAAGTTGAGATGTCACTATTAACTATTTATGAACTACAGTACATTTATTCTCCTTGGATATATTCTAATGTTTGCGTATTCAATTCGACCGATCAGTCTTTATTCAGAAATGGAAATAGAAGATAGAGAAAAAGGTTATAAAGGAAAGACTTTAAATACAAGTTTTTAATTTAACTAGGTAGAAGGAGAATGAATATAGTAAAAAAAAGCAATTTGATTCCTTATATCTCAAGTTCTAACAGATTGATTCAGCAGGTAAATATTCTGCACATATGCAATCTATATGATGTCTCAATTAATTCAAAAACTAATTTATGCATTTGCATTTATATGCGAATTTGCTTTATTTCATATATTCAAAATATGTTTTTAGAAAGCTCTTAACAAATTATTTGTTTTTTAAAGACTAAAATGTTGTTGAAACAAAAATACAAACGCAAACAAACAGGCAAGTCATGTTTTTACAGAAGAAGGGTCCATCAGTCTGTTGAAAACATTCCAAAAAAAACTAATGTTTGTTATGAACTGAGAGAGAGTATATACTAATGCATATCTATACAAAATATAATGTGAAAGGGCACAAAGGCTTAATCTCTTTGTATGAACCGAGAGAAATATACTATATTCTTCCATTAAAACTGAGCTCACTGGGTACTGTACTAGTGACTGGCCCAATAGCAAAATCCAACTAAGACAAAAAGAAAATAAATGTTAGCTAAGCTGCTCGAGACGAGCCGTAGCATCACACTGCAATGAAGCAAAGCCAAGCAACTTAACCCACACTTTACTCAATATTTTCCATTTCTTGCGGCTTTCTTCAAGCTGCTTCAGTTTCTCGTGCTTTCCATTTTTGGCCTAATTGGGACAGTGAAACAGAAGAAACGGGGCCCAGAAGGCTAAAAACTCGTCATTCTTCGAAGAGAGATCTTTGGTTCCCACGGTGTAGTTTGCTGACCAGTCAGCGAGAAGGTAAGTGAGCCATATGAGGAAGACGAAGAGTTCATCGGCTGTGCGTTTTCTGCTGGGCGCGAAGAACTCAAGGATCGCTTGGAGAGAGAGACTGAAGATGATGAGAATACGAATGTTCCATTTTTTCCCAAAGATCCTTCACATTTCACTGTTCTTTGATTCCAAATCAGAGCTCTGTTTCTTCAATTTTGCCTCATAAGCTCTTGTTTGGTTAAATACTATATTGCCCCTACAAGCCAATTAGTCTTTTTAAAAATATTTTTTACTGTTTAAGACATAACCATAATAAAGATTGTTGCGTTACCATGCTTGATTGGTATATTGTAACTACAAAAAATAGTATTAGCTAATAAGCAGTAATTTGTGTCTTGGTGAAAAAAACAAAAAAAACAGAGAAAACAAGAAAAAAAGCGTAGAAGGAACAAAAAAGACTTAGCAGAGCTCTTGAAGAAGAGACTATACATATTAATCATTGCCAAGAAAAAGAGGCTATTCTCTGTGTGACTTGCTTAGAGACTTTTGCCTTCGTCTTCGTTCAAGATTCGGTTACGGAAGTCACTGACCATACGAGGCAGACCCTCTCGCAGAGAGATCTTTGGTTCCCAGTTCAGAAGTTCCTTTGCTTTGCTTATGTCTGGTTTCCTCTTGTGAGGATCATCCGCTGTGTTCGGTTTGAACTCTATCGTTGCGCTCGAGTCAATCACCTCCTTAACCACCTGCACACACACGAGTTCCCATTTCATACACAGAAAATGAGTGTTTCTTGTTAATTATGATCCCAAACAGAGTTCAAAAACAAAACATTTCTTCAAATCTTGATGCAAACCAAAACCTTTCGGAACTACTATTTGCGAAACGTCAAATAACGAATTGAACCCAACCAAAAAAACCGATGGACCAGAGCTAAAATTTTCCCATTTGGCTTTCATTTCTCTTTTTGTCAGGGGAGAAAAAGGATGACGACAAGAGTAAAGCAAACCTCTGCAAGCTCAAGCATTGTGAATTCTCCTGGGTTACCAAGATTGAAAGGTCCTACATGATCGTTTTCCATCAATGCTACAAGTCCCTCCACCTAGAAAGAGATGTCTTGTCACATATCAAGACAACATATGTTTTTCACTGATTGGAGAAACCACTCAATCATCCAGCAGAGGTTGTTACTTACCAAGTCCGAAACATATTGAAAGCTTCGAGTTTGTTTTCCATCACCATAAACAGTCATTGGGTGTTTGCGGATTGTCTGCATAGATATAAAACATTGTTCTTCTTTCAGAGCGTGTTTATAGAGGCTTCATGGGAAAAATAATTGTTTAATGTTGATGAAAGAGCTAAACCTGGGCAACAAAGTTACTAACAACACGTCCATCATCAAGGCACATTCGGGGTCCATAGGTGTTGAAGATACGAGCAATTCTAACCTGAAAGTTAAAAAGGTAGATACAGACCACTCATATGAATCTCATTCATTTGGACAAACAGTCATGACTTCTAAGAAATCAAAAACTCAAAACTCTCCTATGATCAAAAAGAATAAACCCCATCTTGATAAACAGCTATGGGCTGATTCGGAAACTAACTGATGCAAATTGCCATTTTTCTAATGAGAATTAGCTGCAAGCTACATAATATCTCCATCAATTGTGCTAAGAGCTTGCAAGTATGAATCTATGGAATAATTGTCATAATTTACCTCCACACCTGCACCTCGGTGATAATCCATGGCCAGAGTTTCTGCAGTACGCTTTCCTTCATCATAGCAACTCCTCTCACCTTTAATAAGATACCAGCAATTAGCGTGATCAAACTCTCGTTTATTCATATATCTCATGAACACAGGAGGCAAATACAGAATCTTCAAACTCACCGATTGGATTCACATTTCCCCAATACGTCTCCTTCTGTGGATGTTCAAGAGGATCTCCATAGACTTCACTTGTGCTCGTGAGCAGAAACCTTGCCCCAACTCTCTTTGCGAGACCCAACATATTGAGAGTTCCCATTACATTTGTCTTGTGAAACCATCGTTAAGGATTAGCCAATTGAACCATTTCATCACCAATGATCATAGTAACTGTAAGAAATTCTCACTATATTCTCAACAAAAAAAACTACTACTTAGATGCAAGCAATTTATCAGAACGTATCAGCTGGATGCTAAGAATGGTGATCACAAAGCTAATGTTGCCTAAATTGAAACGGTTGATTTGAATTAGAACTAGCATTTAGGAAGCAAATCACGATCAGTAGCAGCAATACGATGAAGAATGTGTAGAAAGTAATCAAAAGGATATGATAGTCTTCACTGGATTATATTTGTAATGAACAGGCGACGCTGGGCAAGCTAAATGGTAAATCTGATCCACCTCGAGGAGGATTGGCTCAACCACATCATGTCGAATGAGCTCAAACCTAGGATTAGAGAAGAGATGAACCAAATTCTCCTTCCTTCCCGTGAAGAAGTTATCAATCACGATCACTTCATCTCCCCTCCCGATAAGCTTGTCGACGAGATGGCTACCGACGAATCCAGCTCCACCGGTAACCACGATCCTCAGTCTCCGCCGTCCAATACCGACGGGAACCCGACCGGTTTTACCTCCGCCGGAATTAAAACTCATCCTGGAAGGCGAGTAATGATTATCGACGATGTTGTTGGAAACAGATCTGGTGATGAGAGAGGTGGACTCGGCGGCGCCTAAACGTGAGAGAGAAGGCTGGAGGATGAAGAAGGTTGATCCGATCAAGATCCCGACGAGGATGAAGAGGAGTCTTTGTTCACGGAAGAGGTAATGGAGCGATCTGGGAAGAGATCTGGGATGCTTTAAGGCCTTGGGAGAGTAAGGACTGGATTGGCTCATGGGAATCGACTCCTCGTCACGCTTGGAGCTCATTTGCTTGTGAAGCTGCTTCATCGTCTCTCCGAATAGAGCTTCGTCGTCGCCGGTAAGAATGAGATCTCTGAGAAGTGCCGGGAAAAAGGTTTGGATCTGGACAGATTCAACCGTTTTAAAGAAGAAGAGCAAATAAGAGCGATGAGGTAGTTAGACGGCGATTACTTGATGCAATAGTTCGCTCTCTTTTTTTCTTTCTCTTTTTTTTATATTTTTAGTTATTAGCCCATTGTAACAGTATATATGTTTCGCTTCAAACGAACTCCAAAATAATTTGATTACTTTTATAATCTTCGAAAATATTTTGCAGATTTTGGTTTGTTTAATATTTCAGATATCTCTAATACTTTTGTTAACTATTTTGCAAAATGAAAATGAGCTTGTTTGACCTTAAAAAAAAATGTTACTTCTTACATACATAGTTATATATATTTACACTTTTATGAATACTGTATATACATTTTATTTTTATGTTTGGTAAAATGGGGTTCACGTGATTTGTGTTCGATTTAAATATACATTAATCATAAGGCATACCCAAAACTTGAGGCGAAGTTGAAAAACACCTCTCGAGGCTTTTATATAGGCTTACTGCTGGATGGCCCAATATTGGCCCATTAAACCTCGGACATTTCGAGGTAGCCATTAAACTCTACTACTTCGTCTTCAAAGTCATGTAGCAACGATGTTTAAGTAAGATTATTAATTAGGCATAACTGTTTAACTCTCATAAAGCATAATTGATGCTCAGGTTCTATTAGCATACAATACTAGAGGTTATCCCGCGCTACACGCGAGTTATTTACATAAAGCTTTTTGTTTATATTATGTTTTCATTGTATTAATATTTATTGTTGTTTTTTATATTATGTTTTTATTATATAAATTTTATTGTTGTTTATTATATTAAATTTATGTTTTCTCTTTTATCTAGAATATAATGTTTGTTTTGTAATTTTAAAAACGATTATTTTTTATTATTATTTATATTTACAATTTTTTCCTTTTTATAAATGATGTAATTATTTAATACAAATATCTGTAAAAACGAATACTCCCAGCTGCATGGATAGGTTTCGCTTTTATCTACTTTAGCACAGATTCCAGTCTCGGCTGCACACGCATCCAAGAGTGCTTCATAGTCAGAATCTTTGAAGGGAACCGGGATCAACAACTTGAATGGATGCGACTTTTGGAGGGAATGATAAGCCTTTGTCATCTTCATGAGTCATAACCATGACTCCTATCTATATGATATAAACACAAACTTGATGATCAGAAAAAGAACATTACCAAAAAAACGTTAGAAAAATGGAACACCATTGATTTGTGCTCCTCCTTAGAAACTGATTCACCGGATCCATATGCTAAAAACTTCTCATTCATGTTCTCTAGGTATGCCTTTCCCGTGTCTCCATCATCACTGGAGTATTCACTGCAATATTTGATGCAAATGATGACATGAATACTAAAACCAAACGATATATATACATACATTTGAATGGTTTCATTAAAACATTTGCACATAAAAAGAATGAGTCAAATACAAAAATCGATCCAGTTCTATGGGCTTATATTCTGCATATGTTCTACAATTTAACATCTAAAGTCCACTTTCCCAATCATTTTACCAAATTTATATCATCTAAAATCTAAAAATATACATGTAAATCTATTCCACGACCTCATGATGTAATGAAATAAAAACGAACCTAAAAAACAAATATTTTTTTGTTCAATTTCAGCTAAAGATGAAGAAAGTGGTCCTTGAACTGTGAACTCTGATTTCTTCCGAGATAACTAAAGATGATTGGTAATACACTATTTTTTATCTAGATTAAATGGAGAAGGGGGCAACATACCAAGAAAAATTAAATCTGAGAGATTTTTCGGAGAGAACACAATGTGATTGCAACTGTATTCCCATCCATTATACCCATAGCCTGGAAGTCCCATATCCAGTAGTAGAAAAACCGAGAACCTAGATTTAAAGACAGAGAACCTAGATTTAAAGACAGTGAGGAGGCCATTTGGTTTCTTTTAACTGAACGGAAAAGAAAAGAGAAGGATACATGACTTAATTTAATTTGTACATAACTTAAGAAAAAACTGATTTTCCATTTTAGAGGAAAATAAATCGATCTCGTTCTCGATTTTAAAACGTTTTTTATTAACTACATTTTAGAGCTGCCTCATGTTTATGGTTAACTATAGTGTGGCCCAAACAAATTTAACTTTTTTTTGTGCATGGCCCAACATTAGACTCGCAAAACCCAATATAAAGTCCAATACAGAGATCTTGTCACGTGGCAGCCCGAGAGAATATTTTTTTAATGATGTGACTGGTTTCTGGAGCTTCAAGTAGCTTTTTTTAATTAGTAGGAATTACAACATTCATATAAGTAAGCTTTAATTCAAATGTACCCAAATTAGAATATTAAAACATAGATGATAGTTGTCATGCTTCTATAATACAATAAAATCTAAACAGGAAAACTACAAAATACAATCCCAACGATTACAGTTTTTACATTCGAAATTATTTCACTAATTTCATCCTCCAAAATCTTAACACCTTAATCAATTAAATTCTAATCAATGGTAATTTTTTTTTGCCTAATCTTCGTATTCTTTAGTGTCGTAATTTTCTCCTTGATTCAATTTTGTTTCTTCTCAAGCAAAGTTCCATAATCCCATTTGAAAACATGTTCAAACTTTACCTTAGAGAATCAGCACAAATAAGAAAATATTTCTTATGAATGTATAAAAAATATAACTTTTTTGGATGATTAAAAAATTAAAAGTTTTTTATATTGAGTAATTTAGCAGAATATCCTCTCCAAAGTAGAAAGCACAAATTTCCAAAACAAACTTTTCAAAGAAAAAAAAAGTCTTACTAAACTAAACAGCTTAATTCTCTAAAACCAGAAATTAATTTCTTAACTCATTGTTACACACTATTTAAGTATACATTCCATAAAACATGTCTTTCATTCTTTCAAGTTGATAGAGATGGCCTCATATACATTTAAACTGATGGATGTTAGTTACTAAGTATAGATTTCTTGTAAGAATGGGTTAACGAAAGTAAAATAATCAAGAAAACGGATATAACAGCCACACCAAACTTCCATATGCCTAATTATATCTAACTCACCACGTTAAACTTTTCTATTACATATTACGAACTAAAAGTTTTGTTGTGTTTTCGTGTAAAGCTCTACAACATAAACCTAGAAGCCGAACGATACCATAATTTTCACATTTATTTCATTTCTGTTACACCAATCCTCCGTACAAATCCATATGACTTCACCTTAATATATATATTTTAGGCTTAACTAACACATGATTAATCAAATCCTTGGAATATTGCACGCCATTAACTTCATTCTTTAATCTAGTACCATGCCAAAATCCTAATTATGAGAGTATCTTTTGATTAACACCAATTGCCAAAAATTAATTAGTATCGTTACAATAAATGTTAAAAAAATTCCAACTATTTGATGATTTGATTTTTGGTATAATGCAAGTAAATAAAATTAATTTAAGGTTTTAGTTATTCGTTTAATTACATTTAAACCAAACCTTCTTCTTAATTAGTCAAATATTGTCCACATCAAAAAAAAAACATTTTTCTTTCGAGAAGAAATTAAATTTCCAAGGGGCAGAAAAATGTTGCTGTCGTTAGTGTTAGGAAAATATTCCTTTGAAAATCTCAACACTCAAGAATTTACCCATTTTTCTGATTACAATTCCATAAAATCAGGATAAATTTAGTACAGACGAAATAAACACGTAATTTTATAAAGTAAAAATCTTTTACTTTTGTGAGCAAAAACACTTAAAATAGGTTTTTTCACAGAGTACCTTACGCCCCAAGAAAGAGACGTATGCATACATAGATGGAAAGTTGTGAATGGATTTGCCCAACTCCTTACCTACTCTTAACTTCGATTGTATACATACACTCACATAAACAAAAGGTATCTATTTATATATCAAAAGCTACAAAGCCCAGCGTTAGATACTTAGAGATCACCAAACAAATTGACAAGTTTCTATCTCATTATTTCATCCAAACATCCTATAAAAGTCTCATTTCTATCAAAACAACTTTGTGGGTAAAAAACGTTAAGTCACATTACCTGAGAGGCTAAAAGGTTAACCAGACAATAATTCACGCCATGTCTGGTTTGCTCGGTAAATTATCTCCAGCCAGACGGGTCGTCAAGGGCGATGACCTTCCTCTGTTTTACAATGACCAGAAGTCAGTGGAGCTTCAGAGATGTCAGAGAAGCACAGCACGAGTGTCTGTCACGCTCGCAGAGCTTCTAATGAGTGTGGAAGATGAGCAGAATGACCAGAGTCGGGCTTTGGATGTTGCGGTTGCCTCCAATTTCTGGGCCACCATCCCATCTTATTCCGTGCCTTCTTCTTGTCCGTTTGTTCTTTCCTTCAAAGACTTGACTTACAGCGTGAAGATCCAGAAGAAGTTTAAGCCACTTCCTTGTTGCGGGAATTCACCTTTTGATGGTAACGATATGGAGATGAATACTAAGGTGCTGCTGAATGGCATCTCCGGTGAAGCCCGGGAAGGAGAGATGATGGCCGTTCTTGGAGCAAGCGGGTCAGGGAAATCAACTCTTATCGACGCATTGGCCAACCGGATTGCAAAAGAAAGCCTACGCGGTGCTATTACTTTAAACGGGGAAGTTCTTGAATCCAGCCTGCATAAAGTCATATCGGCTTATGTGATGCAAGACGATCTTCTCTTCCCGATGCTCACCGTGGAAGAAACTTTGATGTTTTCTGCAGAGTTCAGGCTTCCAAGCTCGCTATCTAAGAAGAAGAAGAAAGCACGTGTTCAAGCTCTAATTGATCAGCTCGGCCTGAGGAGCGCAGCCAAAACCGTGATTGGCGATGAGGGACACAGAGGTGTGTCAGGAGGAGAAAGGAGACGCGTCTCCATTGGAATCGATATAATCCATGATCCTATTATCCTCTTTCTCGATGAGCCAACCTCGGGTCTCGACTCTACCAGTGCCTACATGGTTGTCAAAGTGCTTCAGAGAGTCGCACAGAGTGGCAGCATAGTTATCATGTCGATCCATCAGCCGAGTTACAGAATCTTGGGATTGCTCGATAGGTTAATCTTCCTGTCCAGGGGAAACACAGTTTACAGCGGCTCCCCAACACATATCCCTCGATTCTTCTTGGAATACGGTCACCCAATTCCCGAAAACGAGAACAAGACAGAGTTTGCACTCGATCTTATCCGCGAGCTGGAAGATTCGCCAGAAGGAACAAAAACACTAGTCGAGTTCCACCAGCAATGGAGGGCTAAACAAACATCAAGCCAGAGCAGAAGAAACACCAATGTGTCTCTCAAAGACGCAATCAACGCAAGTATCTCGAGGGGGAAACTAGTCTCCGGAGCAGCAAACCTAAAATCCTCATTTCAAACTTTTGCAAACCCATTCTGGACTGAAATGCTTGTAATTGGCAAACGATCGATGCTAAACTCAAGAAGACAACCGGAGCTTTTCGGAATCCGCCTCGGAGCTGTTCTAATCACCGGAATCATTCTAGCTACAATTTTCTGGAAACTAGACAATTCCCCAAGAGGTATACAAGAACGCTTAGGGTTCTTCGCATTTGCCATGTCCACAACATTCTATACCTGTGCAGAAGCAATACCAGTCTTTCTACAGGAACGCTACATATTCATGAGAGAAACCGCTTACAACGCTTACCGGCGATCATCATACGTCCTTGCACACACGATAATCTCAATCCCCGCTCTGATAATCTTATCCGCTAGCTTCGCCGCCACTACTTTCTGGGCTGTTGGTCTCGCCGGAGGCTCCGAGGGATTCTTCTTCTTCTTCCTGACGATCCTTGCAGCGTTTTGGGCTGGAAGCTCCTTCGTGACATTCCTATCCGGCGTCGTATCGCACGTGATGATCGGATTCACGGTGGTTGTAGCGATCCTCGCCTATTTCCTCCTCTTCTCCGGATTCTTCATCTCCAGAGATCGAATCCCTCTATACTGGATCTGGTTCCACTACCTCTCCCTCGTCAAATACCCTTACGAAGGAGTCCTGCAGAACGAGTTCGAAGATCCGACGAAATGCTTCGTCCGAGGGATCCAGATGTTCGACAATTCGCCGCTGGGAAAAGTTCCGTCCGCCGTGAAAATCAGCCTCCTGAAGAGCATGAGCGGCGTTCTGGGGATCAACGTGACGGCGGAGACGTGCGTGACGACGGGAATCGACATCCTGAAGCAGCAAGGGATCACCGAGATCAGCAAATGGAATTGCTTGTGGATCACTGTAGCTTGGGGATTCTTCTTTAGGGTTCTCTTCTACTTCACACTCTTGATCGGAAGCAAGAACAAGCGGCACTGATTTTACAAACTAAAATCTGTAAGTCTTATTTTATTTGAAAAAAAAAGAGATTAGAGTAAACAGTAAAGTAGCAAAAAAAGTTTGTTTTTATGATTGAAACAATTAACTATTTGTAAATTTCTTGTCTTGATTGATTCACTAAAGATGTTTATATGATTCACTATAAATACTCCATAGTTTTTTTTTTAAATGAATGTTAACTTATATTCAAACTAAAAAATCTGTTTGACATCGTGTGTTTCTGTTTTTGAAACTTATAAAAGCATTTTTATCGATTTATATTTGTCTAGAACTGAACTAAAGTACCAAACTTTCTTCAAATCTTTCATCTCCTTGCGGGCGAATTTTATTTCACCGGTTTCTTATAATTTTGTCGGTGGTCTTCGTAGAAAATTTAGAACTATTTTACTGTAAAATTATGAAAAAAAACAATACTTCACAGAACAAAGAAGACGAATGGTCTGATTTTACAAAGTAGAAAGGTAAATTTGATTCAAAATGATAGTAGAGACTAGAGAAAGATGATCTCATCAACTAAAACCCCTGAATATGACCAATTAGAGAAGACCTTGACGTTGAAGATCAGAGTAAGTCTTCTTGTTGTAAACGAGTTCCGGCCTCCATATGCTCACTCTTTGCCTCTCGTGTGTCCTCCTCCACAATTCTTCTCCTTCATCAATCGAAGTGATTCTTCAAACGTCAAGCCCTGTTTCTTCTCAACGTTTTGTTTTGTTCTTTCGATTGTCTCATCAAGTAATTCGCAAAATTTCTTCACTTGGCCTCTGTTAGTGCAATCTCTCTGCCACCACCACTTCCAGACTCGTCGAGCTTTCCTAAAGGCGTATACTTTGTCAAGAAAAGTCTCTCGGCACACTGCTGCATAGTACCACAAACTTTCAATCCTAAAGCCCCTAATGCATTCTTTAGCTTTTCAGGTCCTAAATCCATCAGTTCCTCGACTTTGGTGTAGTAATCAAGATCTATGTTACTATGCTTCTGAGAAAGAATAACTTCAAAATTAATTAGTCTCAACTTCGGAAAGTATCCTGTCAAGATCTTGCAATTGCTCGGTTCGCTTGAAAAAGTAGATCAAGTACTCAAGCAGAGCTTCCACATACGTCCTGTATTGCATCGAAAACTTTAGTCGTGGTTGAGAAAAAACATCAAGGTAAGTAGAATATTCAACCTTTTCACCAAATTTAGAGTTTATGTACATGTTATACAAATCATGCAAGTCCAAGTACCACCGACCAAAGCCTTCCTCTTCACTAAACGCAATAACTGGTTCTTCAGTCTCCACAAGTGCTACGTAGTCCTCACTAGCATCATAAACAAATCTGTCTCGCCAAGCGTTTGCTATCTCAGCTTCCATCGTACTGTCTTTATCTTCATAGGTTTCAACAAGTTTCTCAATGTTAAGCATGATTGACTCAATCATGCATGTGACGAACACGATGTCGCTGGACCAATCTCTCCATGCGAGACGACGTCGGTTCTGTCTTTAGTAGTTCTCCCAGAACTAATCGCTCCAATCTTTCAACTTCCTCGTGGTTGTAGCGAGTTTGCTCGAGGAGAGTCGATGACATCATCTCTATCTTCTACACACACACCTTATGTATCCCTAAATCCAATTTCTTTCCTTTTCCTTTTATGGTTAATCTTGCATTATAAATGATGCGGAGAAAACGAAAGCATCCTTTTTAATGGGCTTACGAAATGTAATATTAGGCCCAATATATCTATTTCGTTGTGAATTTCCTTTTTCTTCTATGTAGGTAACATCGACTATTATATCGCTATTAAATCTAAACCGTTGATTGAAACTACCACAACGAATCGCTGTCGTTGAGTCTCGTCGGTTTCAACATTTATAAGATAGGGGTGAAGACATTTTGTGCAGTATTGTCCGCGGTTCACTTTCTTCGTTTCGAATAAATTATTAGGGTTACTGGGATTTCGCACTCTCCTCCCCCGTCTCCGTCTCCGTCTCCGTCTCCAGGTATGAAGAGTCTGTGTAATTGGATCTTCTTCATTTCGATTTGTTGATCTTTCTTCTCTTAATTATGGGTTTCCATCGATTTCTTGATTCTTCGCTGTAAATTTTGCGTATTTGTTTGATTATATATATGCGACTGATAGAATATGCTACAAAATTTGTAGTTTGATAATGCCTCGCTTTGATGATCGATATGGAAACACTCGCCTCTACGTTGGCCGCTTGTCATCTAGAACTCGTACCAGAGATCTTGAACGTCTTTTCAGCAGATATGGAAGGTAATTTATTAAATTTAATTTTCCGATTGACCTGTTTTGATTTCTTGTGTTTTGGGTGAAATAAGTGATTGGATTTGTTTATTTCTTTGGTATGAATCTGGAATGATTCGTCCTGGGGGAGATGTGTACACAAAGTTAACACTAGAATCCAATGGGCTGATTAACTTTTCTGTCTTGCCACTTATAACTTTGCACTGGTGCTTTCATTTATGTGGGGAAATTGTGGATCTAGGTTTAGTGTGTTTTTGTTTTTCCTTAACTTGAATGATGTTGTTGAAGGTTTCTGTGGGGTTTGCCTAACCTGGAGATGTTTGATGAGTGTGTGGACTTGGTGTAATTGGTGGAAATTCTCGCCTGGTGTATAGAGGGTGCATCGGCGATTTTGTTTGTAGATTTATTGCATGTTTTTAGTCGACTTGGCCTCGAATCTCAAAATGGTGTTTGGTGTTTGGAAGTTCCTTAAGTAATGATGGCCTTGATTTTCTGCCTACACTTTCCACAGAGTACGAGATGTTGATATGAAGCGCGATTATGCCTTTGTTGTAAGTTTAATAATACCTATCACCTTCATTTGAGAGTTTGATTCCTCAAATTAGTCATGCTCGTACACATTTTATATGTTGTGCATCTATCTTTGGCCCTCACATTTTGAGAACAGGAATTTAGCGATCCTCGTGATGCTGATGACGCAAGATATTACTTAGATGGACGAGACTTCGATGGAAGTCGCATCACTGTGGAGGCTTCGAGAGGGGTTAGTTGTTTGCATCTTTATATTATTGGTTACTCCGTTGGTTCGATGTAAATTACTGATGATGTCCTGCAAAAATTATAATTTATGATAGGCACCTCGTGGTTCTCGGGATAATGGTAGTAGAGGTCCCCCTCCTGGTTCTGGTCGCTGTTTTAACTGCGGTGTTGATGGCCATTGGGCTCGAGACTGCACAGCAGGAGACTGGAAGAACAAATGTTACCGCTGTGGTGAAAGAGGACACATTGAGAGAAACTGTAAAAACAGTCCTAGCCCAAAGAAGGCCAGGTACGAATATTTTTTTATATCCTTGTTTTTGAACAGTTTCTCTAAGCTTCTACTGAGAATTTTTTATTGGAATTATCCAGGCGTGGTGGAAGCTACTCCAGGTCACCAGTTAAATCTCGCTCCCCTCGCCGCAGAAGAAGCCCAAGCCGTAGCCGTAGTTACAGTCGTGGTCGTAGCTACAGGTTAGTGGTAAATTTTGAGTTCTGAAAACTTGTGTTAGTTTGAGCCTTTAAAGCATGCAGTAGATAATTATATAGGTCTTTTCTTATAAACTGGTGCACTTTTGTTTCAGCCGATCAAGGTCGCCAGTGAGAAGAGAGAGAAGCGTGGAGGATAGATCACTCAGTCCGAAGGCAATGGGGCGATCTGTATCTCCGAGAGGCAAAGACCAAAGCCTGAGTCCAGACCGAAGAGTCATAGATGCAAGCCCAAAACGTGAAAAGCAAGACGGATCGGATTATGAAGGTAGCCCAAAAGAAAATGGTAATGGCAAAAACTCTGTGAGTCCCATTGTGGTTGGTGAAGAAAGTCCTGCTGGACTTGATGGTCAAGACAGGAGTCCCATTGATGATGAGTCTGAGCTTAACCGTTCTTCCCCTAAAGGCAGCGAGTCACCTTGATGGCTCATTTCCCCAGCAGGTTAAGCTCAATGCATCCTTGTGTGTCAATGGATGATGTTGTTTCTTCCTTTGACTTGCTTTCTTTGTTGACTCGTTGGTTTGCCTTCAGACAGCTTTCAAACTTTATCTTTCATGAGTTTATGTTAGCAAGATATTTATAATATTCTCGTTTGTAGACTTTTGTGAGAATAAAGCTTCGACTTTTTCTGCTCTTTCCATTTTATATTCCTGTTTTTTTCTATTAAATAGTTCATAAAAAAATAAAATAAAATAAAATATTTTTGTCAAAAGAATTATTGACATAAACGGCAGCCATTACTTTTAGCCTCTTTCTTTAATTGCCAAACATTTACGACAAAAGAAAAGTGTCTTTGGATGAAGCAAATGTTTGTTTGTAACTTTGTATGTCGATCACTGTGATTCCTTTTTCTCCTCTCTATTTCAGACCAAATCAAAATGTTTGTGAGATCAAGGAGCTGTGTATGTACATAGAGGTTACATTGACTAGGCCACGCTGACCTTTAGCTTCATAGGGTATCGTCAAGGCCAAGTTCGTCCTCAATTTCGTCACCATCTTCGAACAGCTTGAGAAACCGGGCCTGCTCTTGTTGCCGCTTCTTCTTTCGCCAATACTTATAACCTACCACAAGACCCACAGCAACCACACCTAACACAAGTACTACAATCAGTACCACAATTGCGGGATGCAATCCACGTGTTTCTTCTTCCTTCTCAGAGCCAGTTTCTTTCTTCGAACCTGCAAAAGAGAAAAGAACAACGCGCATATGATATTATTCCCATATCACATTCTTTACGACAACATAATTCAAATGTGAAGCTTGGACGAACAGAGACACACATGGGATAGTTTTGTTCTAGTTGGAGGAAATAGTGTTTCATGCAGTGAATGATCCTATAGCTCAAGATGTGTTGCGTGTTAACTCACCAGCTCCGACATGTGAGCATCCATGGCAGAGAAAAGTAGCATTGAATTCTTTATCCTTGGCGTGTGTGTATCTACCCTCAGCGGTGAAATCAGAAGGACAAAGCTCCCATTCGTCAAATGTATCATATTTAAGAGTGTCTTCCTCATAGACTCCACATCTCTTGCATTTTGTTCCGTTAAGTCCGGTTAATGGCTGAAAAAAATCAAAAACAAAACACAACATATATCTCAAAGACAGTGATGATACTAATAAGTAATAACCTATTCTTATCTAGTCGCCTTTTATAAGGGGGCAGTGCTGTATGAATACCTCAATCCTTAAGGACATCAGATAGTAGCTAACAAGTAAGGATCACTGGTTTAAGATCAAACAAACCTTACAGATATCGAAAAATTCTTGCTAAAGCACTGAAGTTCAGCAAGATGATCGAAACGAAAAGCAGCAGGAAACCAGCTATCTCACTGTTGATCTACATTTCGAAAAAAACGAACCTGCCAAGATTCTTCACCTTTGAAAGAATAAGAGACATTCGTTTTCTTCACATCAGGAAAGACCGTCTTGTTCTCTCCTTTACATTGGAAATAGACTGTAGGTTTAGTCGAGAACCAATCGTGCGTCGTGAAAATCCGAATCGAGTCAAGTGTAACTTCTTGTGTAAATATTGTTCCTGTGACGATCACCAAAACAAGTCTCACCTATTAAAATACGAGCAACGAGCACGAGAGATATCGAAACTGAAGCTACAAAATCACTCATCCTTGTGACATTGAAAAAACTTTAAAAAAAGGAAGAGATCAGATACAAAAAGGAGAGACGATTGTTTTACCTGGGAACGACCCAAGGAAGATGAAACATACTACGAAACCGCGAAAATCGCAAGAACCCGAGGGATTTGGGATTGACATCGCGATTCCTTATCGAATCAAAACCGATCAGTGTTGTTTAAACGGTTGATCGAAAGAGGACGAGTAATAGGGTTTCGATTTGACAGCAGAAGCTTAATCGGTAAAATGATGCACCGTTCTGGATCTCGGCGAGCTTTTTTTGGCTATGGCGTTCGAGAAAAGTGTACTGCCTTGGTATAGGAGGAAGGTAGGAACAGACCGAGCCTCTTGCGTTGACCGGCTTTGGTTTACTGATCTATATATCAATGTGGACTTGGACATAATAGACATGTCAAATGGAATTTCGAAAATTAAATAATTAACCATCCATAAGTAATAATAATATTGAAGCAAACCTAGGATAACAATTTTTTTTTTGTTTCACTTAATATATGAAATATATATTTTGGTAACCAAATATAAATTATTTCTATAGTACAAAGTTTGATTTTTATCTTCATCCTTAAGAGACTTTGTCACTAATTTTTCATTAAGTTTATGGTATTTGACTTGCATCAGGTTAAGAACAATGTCCATGGTTCCAAAAAAACCACATTTTAGCTAAAAGACATTGTTTAAAAAAAAAATCATACAATAACAATAACAAAAACAAGTTATATGTTTGTTTTTACCAAAAAAAAACAATATTTATTTATACTAAAAAGATGGAGAAAATTCTTGACAAAAAAAAAAAGATGGAGAAACTTGGCATGATCACCTCCTTTGAAAATTAAGTTTCCCCACAAAAAATGCAAACATTGAAGCCAACACAATAGGAAAAGCGATCTGAACAATCGCTGTAACAGCCAAACGGTTATGATGAAATCCAAAATAGTCTTCTAAGAATTTCGAAGCCGTTGTAGATTCTCCAAAAACATTGATTTTTTCATGAATATCTCCATACTGAGACGAGAAAAATCCATTGAGTGTCCATGACGTTGGTGTTATATAATATAACCAAATCCACCATTTTGGAATTTGCTGCAAATTTATACACCAAAGAAAATATTATTAAACTTTTTCTTTTAAATAAAGATGTTATATGCTTTGCTAAGATAAATAATCTTACCGTTTCAGGGATCAAAAACCCGGAAAAGAGATTGAAGTTGACAAAGAAGATCGATTGAAGAATCGAGGCAACCATGAAGTTTGGTGTAATGGAGATGAGGAACATCGCGAGGTAGTTGTAAGTGAGAAGAGAGGTGAACATAGAGTAGACTGACCAAAAGACTTTGTAGGTCGACGGATAGAAACCGATCATTGGATATGTTATGATCACAAACTCGACGGCTTGTATGAAAAGATAAGGTATCTCAGTCACAACTTGACCTAATGCATAAGCAGTTGCTGAGTACATCCCTGCAAATCTTTCACGGTACATAACATTTCGCTCTGTTTCGAAGTACTGAAGAGCTGATGCACAATTGTTAATCCCCAAGAAGAGCACAGCCCCGTAGATCGCTCCAACTACGGTGAACAGACTCTGTTGAGTATCTCTAAAACAAGGTAAAACATATATCAGAACACAAAGATAAACAGAACAATACACTAACTAGCAAAGAAGCCGATAGAAACTTAACAATATGAATTATAAATAGATTCAGATCTCATAGTTACTTACATTTTCTGGCCTTGTTTCCAAAAAAGTGCACCAAAGATCAAAGAAGAGATTAATGTATGAATCAGACGCATTAGGTTATACGAAGGACTTCTCCAGTAAGACAAAGTCATCTTCCATAGAATAGATTTGAATTGTCCATACCAACTCTGTGCAAAAGTTCTTTTAAACTGTAAATCACTTGATCCTGAATCTGGTTGACTCAACTGTTTCACGAGTTCTGAATTGTTCCTATAAACAATCACATATGTTTTTCATTAAAACCAAAATTTTAAAATAAAATGATTTGGTATGCATAATTTTGAAGATTTACTCACTTGAAAAGAGCGGATTCGTGGTATATTTTTGCGAAATCGACGCCAAGTTCAATTTCTGCAGATTGTGAACTAACATCAAGCATCCATGTTGCTGGATTGTGGTTGTCTCTTATTTTCGGAATTCCAGAAACACTCTGTTATTTAACCAAACAACATAAAAAAGAACGAGTCTTTAAACTATTTGGTAAGAACAACCATAGATTAAAGAAACCCATAAGTAAAACTTACCTCAAAATACTCGATAATATGACATGAATTTTGGCCTAATGGTCCTGTGTAGATCATGCGACCACCTCTTTTAAGAAGGACCAACTGAAATTTCAAGTTAATTTTGGTGTTAAATTTAGATCTGGTTAGACAAGATAAACAGCTCTGGGGTAAAATACGAAACTATTGTAATTGTGGGGACACTTTTGCAATTAATTACCTCGTCGAAAGCTTCGAAAATGTCGATACTAGGCTGATGAATAGTGCAGACGATTGTTCTTCCAGTGTCAGCGACGTTCTTCACAGCTCTCATAACAATGGCGGCTGCTCTTGCGTCCAGCCCCGTCGTGGGCTCGTCCATGAAGATGATCGACGGATTCGCCACCAGCTCCACCGCAATCGTCAGTCGTTTCCTCTGCTCCGTCGATAATCCGCTCACTCCCGTGACTCCCACCAATGCATCCTTGATCTCATCCAATTCGATAGTCTCCAGCACTTGTTTTACGAATTCCTGTGATTTTCCCGCCATTTGAGTTTAATGTCGATTTTTTTTCTAACTTCTTCTGTGTATTGAAGAGAAAGTGGCTTACGATTTTTGTTGCTGACTCGATCTCAGGAGCTAGACGAAGCCAAGCGGAGTAAATCACAGATTCTTCGACGGTGATGTTTGGTGAGTGAATATCTGTTTGCTCGCAGTAGCCTGAGACTCTCGCGAATGTTTCTTGGACTTTAGGGAAACCGCTGATTCTGATGTCGCCTTCAATGTATCCGCTCGTTTTTCTTCCGGCTAGAACGTCGAGGAGAGTGGTTTTTCCGGCTCCACTCACGCCCATCAACGCCGTTAGAATTCCGGGACGGAAAGCTCCGGTGATGTCTGTGAGAAGTTGCAGCTTCTTGTGAGCATATCCTTGCTCTCTCATCTCCTGAAAATGATAATCATCATTAAAGATGAAAGATATAAGCGAGAACTATGGTGGTAAATCTTTTGAATGTGGTTTATGGTTGGGTTGTGATGATTTTACCACGGGAGTGTCAACGAAATAGTTCAATTCTTGAAATGTTACATTGAGAGGCTTGAAAGGTAAGACCATCTTGCCTGTGATCAGGATAAAGTATAAGTGGAAGCAGAAATGGTGAATAATAGAAGTGGGAAGAGAGAACAAGATTTTCACCTGGATTCTCATCGTCTTCTGTCTTTACAGGGGAATCTGTGGCCTTTTTCTTGATCGGAGAGTAGTCTGATGTATCTTCTGTTCCTTGCAGCTCAGAGAGTTTTTCTTGTGAGATCATGGCTCGAGATGATGTGGGTGCTGTCATTTGGTTAATGATGTTGAGCATGTTACGGTGGTGTTTCAAAGAACATACATTTATGCTTGTAGTCAAAGATGAACGAACTTACATTTCAGGAAAGTGAGCGCCAGAGTGAAAATGGTGTTGAAGAGCACAGTGAAACCCACCAAGGCACAGAATGATACCCAATACATATGACCATCGTAGTTCATTCCACGGCTTTCGAGTATGGTTCGCCCTAAGGTAAGATTAGTGGGTTGCATCTACAAGTGTAACCAGACCAAACTGATTAGTATTGAAAAGCATACGAAGGAAAGAAGAAGGTTGTGTGGTTAAGAGTGGGGATAAAAGTAAGACACTTACTTGATTCCACCTTGGAGCAAGAAACTCATTTACCGATAGCCCAATCTCACCGTAACTCAAAGGATTTACCCAGAAACCCCACTTGAGCCACGCAGGCATAGAGGCTGCAGCAGACACAAAACCTTAGTCGTGCTTGAATGGTATAAATTTTGAGGCAAGATTAGCAGAGGATTGAGGCAAAGTCTTACTTGGTGGAATGACAAAACCGGCAAAGACAAATGTGATTAATATACCAAAACTTCCAGCTGTGACAGAAGCAACTACTGTCTGGAAGATTGCAGCTAGACACCGGAACATGGATATCGAGGTGAAGTGAACAAGAAACAGTAGAATGAACTGCCGGAAGAACCTGGAACATTAAACGTTATCGTTTTACAGTTGTACGAACATTCGCAGACTTAAATGTGAGCCTTCTTCTAGGGTTTAAGTTCCAAGCAACAGAGTAGAAAGCTCACCTGGAGACTTCAGGGGTGTATCCAATGACGTAGTATGTGAGGCCGGTCCAAACGAACGATTCAAATAACGAGAGAGGGACCTTTAACACTGTTGCCGGGATAGCATAAGCCCATGCTGGATAGAAACACAACTGCTTCTGTTTGTAAAACACGGCTAAGCGTTGAGCCGTCATAGACAACTCAGGGAACCCGTCAACAAGAAGAATAATGACGGCAAAAAAGAGGGCACTCATGTAAGAGTTTCCATGAAGGATATCAATTCCCATCCGTGTTCGGATAAACACAGTCATAGTGATGAATGCGGCCATAACAAGCTGCGCACGTGAAGCTTGAAAGATCAGGAATACTATTAACATAGAAAAAAGGAGAGAAATAAAAACTTCATATTACCTGACCCGTCTTGAAAATATAGACGAAATAGTTTCTCTTCATGAGAAGAAACTCTCTTGATATGCATGCTATGAACATCTCCCAGTTCGGAAGAGAGTACACGCTGAAAGAAAGAGCATCCTTATGGGTTTTTGATCTATCATATGGCTTAGACAGAGCGTCCTCAATGTTTTTCCCCATACTCATGTCCTTGAATTTCTTCGACAATGTTTCTACCGAGACAAACCTATAAGGTAAATCCTCATGCCGCCAGTATTGTGCTTGATCCTTTCTGGATATAACCTTCAAAGCAGAACAAGAGAGGATCAACAACTCATGAATACAGAAAAAAACAAAAAAGGTCACTTTAGGGAACAAAACTTTGGCGTTTACCTCCTGGAGAAAGTCTGCAACACCTTTCCTTTCAGGGCATTGGAATCCACAATCCTCAAAGAAGTTCAGAATCTCACCGCGTGGGCCATGATACACGATCCTTCCCTTGGCCATCAGCATAACGTCATCAAAAAGGTCAAAGGATTCTGGTGCAGGTTGAAGGAGCGAAACAAGAACAGTAGCGTTTGATATGTGAGCCAGCTGCTGAAGAGATTTAACAATCTGAAAAGCCGTGGAACTGTCTAAGCCGTTTGTTATTTCATCCATAAACAGAGCCTTTGTTGGACCAACGATCATCTCGGCTGCAAAAATTAAGAGGTTCAAGTACTGCTTTAGAAAAAGAACATGTCAGCAAAAGTTGAAATTTTTGGTTCCGAGCTATGAACTAACCTGTGGTAAGACGCTTCTTTTGCCCCCCTGATACGCCTCTCCTCATCACATCTCCTATCAATGTTTCCGCGCAAATGTCGAGTCCAAGAATCTGCAAGTAAGACAGAAGACATAAGAACCAAACACGAAGGGCCAGATTTTCAGCCGATCTATCAAAGAGACTCTACCTTCAAGATGTAATCTGTTTGTAGACTTCTTTCAAGTCCTTCGACAGATATTGCCTATGCAGAAAAAGAAAGTTCTAGTCAAGCACCGAGCTTAAAAAGTAGGTTTAGTTTACACTTAAGGGATTAGAGAGCGTTAGAGGAATGTACTTTCATGTAAGCATCCACTTCTGTGTCAGGAATGATTCCTGCTTCCTTTTCTCTCTTACTAACTTCCATCATAGTATCTGTTTCCACAGGAAAAGAAAAAAAATCATGATACATTTTTCTTAATGCACTCCGAGGAGACATTGCTTGGTTTATGAAATCTACCTGTTCGGCTTCCAACACCCTGACAACGAGCTGAGAAGTCAACTGTCTCCCTCACTGTCATCTCAGCAATGTGCAGATCATATTGACTTATGTACGCTGAGGTTTTCTGAGGAACAAACTCGTCCAGTCTGTGACCATTGTAGGAGATTTCACCTGAACACTGTGGAAGCATAAAAGAAAAACAAGAGAAAAGGTACACACTTTATACATCTGCAGCAAAGAAAATTCTCCCGGAAGGAAATGATTGAAAAACAAAACACTAAAATATCTGCTTTCATTATATAAACCTTTAGATTGTTTTCTAAATTTCCTGATAAGGCCTTTAACAGAGTAGTTTTTCCACATCCAGGAGGACCAAGCAACAGTGTTAACCTGCAACAGCAGGAAGATTAAATACGCTTGGATGGCATAAAGCTTTGATCAAAACTTGTTAGAAGACAATTACTAACCTTCCCGGTTTTATAATGCCATTAACATCATTAAGAATGTTAATCTTGGCTTCGTGTGTTTTTGCACCAGTGAGCTTCACCAATTCCTGGAGAAAAGAAACACAATAAAAATTTCAACCGAGAGGCTTTAAAGCAATTGCAGAATGACAATAACAGCTTTGTAAGTTTGCAGAAGTTGTTTGATTATATACTCACAGAGAAAACGCGCTTAGCAGTGTTCCACAGTGTTGGAAGTGCCTTCCCTTCAACAATCTCGCACTCTGCCTCCACTTTTAAACTCTCGTACCTCACTTCTATGGTTGGTAACTCCATCCCGACTCTGCACAACACAGTTTCAAGCTCAAAGGTTTCAAACTTTCTAGAAACCGAAACTAACAAAAAGGGTAAAGCTTTGTTTAGAGATATTTACTAACCTGTCCATTCTTCTCCTGATTTTCTTGAGCAACTTGAGATTATCATTCTCAATGTGTTTGATGAGTTTCTCAATCATCAGATGACGTTCCATGGCTCCAAGCTTCGTCACATCAACGACTCTTTTTCCATTCTCGTTCGTGGACTCATCGCCATCATCAAGTAGAGTCGATCTCATTCTACTGACGGTTGGCAATCTCTCGATCTCAGCCCATTGCAGAGCATACTCTGCATTATTATCATTACCATCACCATCATGATCAGGTTCATAAGTTGAAGAGCCGCTTCTAAAACTGGAAGTATGTCTCCGGAACGATGATCTGATGCTTCTTCCAATCTCTGCAAGCTCCACTCTCAACGACTCAATCTCGTCTGCTCCAACCATATTAGCCATGGCTGTGGCTTAATGAGTTTGAACTCTCTGCTATCAGAAATTCAAAGTCTAATTGAGAGATAAGCCTAATAACTTTTGACACATATATATATACTTATACATTTAGGGATTGTTCAAACTGACACATTTGAATGATGTAAGTGAATACATCAGCTTTCGCTCTGAGTTCTTGAAATTATTTGCGACTTCCAAGGTCATTGTATGTAATAAATTAATAATAAAAACACATGCTATCTACTATTTTAAATTATTGGATTAGTGAAAACGCTGTGATACTCAAAGTTGTCGTTGAGAGCTGTAAGATCATGGAGGATTGAGCATGAGTTTTATATTCATGATGTCTCGGAATTGGTTATGGGACATGTCTTCATGCCTTTTTCATTCTTAAAATATGTTATGATTAATGTTCATAATCTTGTGTATATACACATTTAGTATTTGTTAATTGTTATTGGACATTTCCAACCAACAGCTGCAGCATGAAACCCGCTAATATCACTCTACAAGAAGAATAAGGAAGATTTTGGAAATTATTAAAACCACTTCCGTTGCGTACCGTTTTGATTCAAATTTGTGGTTTTAAACCAAAGTTATTGCGATAACCAAAGCACACCGCTCGTCTAAGATTAATGGGTATATAATATAAACCGAATGGTACCGAGATGGTTATTTGAAAAATATAAATAGCTTTCGATGTTTTACTATTTGAACATTCTTGTTTTCCTTCATTTTAATGAAAACTTGTTGAATTTAGATTCTTGAATTAATTTTGTCAAGTCAATAAAGCTTCTAAACTATGTAAGTTCAAAATTCTGATACTGTATATACTGTTAATGAATTTAAAATACAAACTAAAGTTATAAACAAAAACTCAAAAATTTATCTACAGAAGTACAAATCTTTGATGACTTCTTCTACCACAAAATAGTGTATTCTCTTCTTTTTATAAGAAAAAATATATATATTTTTGCTATCAAAATATTTTCTTAGCAATGAATGCAGTAAGAAATGTTATTTATATGCATATAAAATCATTAAGTTAAAAAGAAAAAAAAGGAAAAAGAGGATGAAAGCAATGACATAATAAGATGTTGAAAGAAAGGTTTGGTGACAAAATCAAAGTAATAATGTATGAATAAGTCATGACACAGCACTCCCTCAGCTAATCTTCCTTCTTTGCCAATTTGTCTCCTTTTTGTTTTATTAAATTCATTACTGTCTTCATCATAATCTTCGTACAACAATCTTAACGTTTTTTTTGTCTATATTCGAATGTTTTTTTATAGAGAAAGCATATACACAAATGTTTATCTCTCTTTTTAACAGAATAAAAATGTTTATCTCTCGGGAATCACTATCTTTTAGTAAGATTAAACTTACGGTTACGCATTCATTAAATAAAAACAAAATCGTGAGCATTATTATAATCGAATTTCACGTTGAGCAAAGACAGATAATTATGTTGGTCAACTTCTAAGAAAGGCAAATTTGTATCCACTATTCATAGGCATGAATGATTAGATAAAAAAACATCTAAGAAGCTCTTGTTTTGGCTAATCATGGAAAGAATACTGCATGAGATTTTATAATATGAATCATGTAACTTCGTGCTTGTTCTATTCCTTAATCTGTCTTAGAATGACTTGCGAACTACAAAAAATGTTTTCAAATCATTTTTTTTATAACTCAAGATATAAAGTAGAGGTTGAGTCACACTTAAATGTAGTTTCCAATTATTTGTCTTAATATTATCATTTAGCTCGCATTTTAACAAAGTGTCTACTAGATATTTGTGAAGATAACTTTATAATATATTTATACTCAAATTAATACCATAGATTAGTTGCTTATGTAGAGCATTCTAAGCGAATATTTCACTGTAGAAGACACATTCAGAATCTGATCTAAATAAGCTTACACCAGTAACGATAAGAACAATCGTCTTTGCAGTAAATGAGAAGAAAAAAAGTTGAAAGTAATGATATTTTTTCACTTGACAGGAGCAAGAATGGTGTAGAGAAGGAGAAAGGAGACAATGACGATGGCTCCAACTAAAGTAAACTTTGGACTTGTCCAGAGCATGAGATTGGATCTCTCTGCTCTTTTGATAGGATCGACTTCTTCCGACAACGGAAACTCCGATCTCGGAGGATTCCACGTCACGTACTTGTCGACGTTAAACTGAGAGAAGAATGTCTTTTTGCTTTGCTTCTTGAAACTCTTCCACGCTTTGTCCCAATCCCTCGACGATTTATCACCTGAGTGACACCATATAAGCAATCAAAACCAGAAGATTCGAAAAAATCCAATCTTGATCTACGAAACTAAAGAGAAACAGAGATTGACTTAGCTCACCGTTGTCGTTTCCGGTTTTGGGAGATTCGTCGGGATTTCTTTTGGAGCAGAGGAATCTAGAGGAAGATGATGATGATGATGTAGGGATTATCAAGCAGAGATTTGAGGATCTTAAGACGGAGATTCGAACGGAAAAGTCCATCACTTTTCCGATTTCCTTGTGTTCTCAGTACGGAAGATGAACAAAAGAATCTTAATGAAGTGTTCGTCTTCTTCGATTCTCCGCCGGACAAAATCTGATTCCTCTTAGCCTTTCAATCTCTTGTTGCATCTTCGTTAGCGACACGTGGCTGTCAATGAGACCCATTTTCTATGATGAATCCGAACCGAACCGGTTACTAAAACGGGTTTGGGAAATATCCGACCAGGACCGGACATTTCCATCTTTAACCCCTAACCGACACTAACTAATAAAAGTGGAGTTAACATTACAGTGGGCTGAATGGGTCAAGAAGATGAGATCTTTTGGGTATTGAGGCCCAACTGCTTTAAACTAGGGTCAACATTATTAACATAAACCTCAAGATGAGAGTAATTTTTCAAGAGGGTTTACTTTTAGTAGTTAAAATGACAAGTTGAAGATTCATTGCTGGAGCATCAGTGTACTACACAGTCTCTAGTTGCATTTTCGTTTGGCTTTTAGTTAGGTCTTATCTTCTCACTAGACCCCACTCTCTTATTCCTTCTCTTAATCTCCACTCTCCATCTAAATTGAACGGTCAAGATCTTATCACACATACCATTCACTTCATTATAAAGTTACTCAACTGTATTAATATAAAAAATTACTGGTAACACAAAATTACTATTGTTTTATCTTAAAAGAACAAACATTTGAAATATATGTACATGTGTAACTGTAAAAAATATTATTCCGGCTATGCATAGATAAATCAAACTAGAAGATAAATTACATTTTCAAACAATAATTTGTGCAACTTTTTTTGGTACGATTATATATTTTTCTTCTTTCACACAAATTTCTACTGTTAGTTATATCACAGTAATATGTAAAATAAAGATTTTCGAGAAAAGCAAAATATCCAAGTGGGAGATATTTCAAACGGATAGACTTTTTTTTTTTCTTTTTTCTTTTACCGAAAAAAAGAAGAAGAGAGTTTCATTTTGGGAATAAATATCAAAAACTCGTCTCCTTATCCCCACTCTCAAATCTCTCGCAGAACCCTTAAACCTTATCCCCTTTCAAAGCACAGCGAGAGAGAGAGCTTTAGCCTCCGAGAAAATCTCAAAAGCTTAAAGCCATGTCTGCCTCCGCTTCGTCCGTCTCTCTTTCTTCCTTCAATCCTAAATCCCTTCCTCTCTGCGTTTCCAGGTCCGCCTCGGTCTCCGTGTTGCCTCCTTCACTCTCCTTCAAACTCCACTCCCACCATCTCGTCTCCATCTTCGCTTCCTCCGCCGTCAAATGCTCCTCTCCCGCCGAATACCCGTCGCGGTTTGTCAGGAACGTCGCCGTATCCTCGGATTTCGAGGTGGAGGAAGACGACATGTTCGCTGACGATGATTCGCCGGCGCCAGAGCGCAGCTCCTTCTCCGCTGACCTCAAACTCTTCGTCGGTAACCTTTCCTTCAATGTTGATAGCGCCCAGCTCGCTCAGCTGTTTGAGAGCGCCGGAAATGTTGAGATGGTTGAGGTAAGAAATTTACAGCTCCTGATTCAGTATTGCTTAATTCTCTTCCTAAATTGGTGTGCTTTACAGTTTTTGCTGATGAAATAGAGATTGCTCATAACTTCCCTGAAATGGGTCTTCGAAGAGATTGTTGTGTGGTTTATTTTCTATGTAGAACTGAGAATATGATATTTGTGATGAAATGGCTTGGTTTTCGTAGGTAATCTATGACAAAGTGACTGGCCGAAGCAGGGGTTTCGGGTTTGTGACAATGTCCACTGCAGCGGAAGTTGAGGCAGCAGCTCAGCAGTTCAATGGCTATGTAAGGAGATACTCCTCTTCTTTACTGTATCTTTGCTTGTTGTTATAAGATTTTCTGAGGATTTCTTGTTTATCGAATTGCTTGTGTGTGTCCTTCTTGTTTCTTGGCTTGTGTGTAGTGTTATTCGTGTCTTCGCTTTCTTTTTTCACATCCGGAATTCCATTGCTTAGATTTTATGAAATGAGGAAGCTTTGATTCTTTGTTGTCTATACTGTTTATCCTCTCTTTGGTTTGTGGAGACTTCATAGTTTATGTTGTTCTGTATTCTGCCTATAAGATGCATCTTGTTGTTCATATCTTGGAAGCTTGTCTTTTAGATTTTTTACGTTGTGGCTGTTTTTGTTAAATCATGTTGGCATGAACATTGCAGGAATTTGAAGGCAGACCCTTGAGGGTTAACGCTGGCCCTCCTCCACCCAAGAGGGAGGAATCATTCTCCAGAGGACCAAGAAGTGGTGGTTACGGCTCAGAACGTTCCAGTTACGGTTCAGAACGTTCCGGTTACGGGTCTCAACGTTCTTCTGAACGTTCCAGTTACGGTTCTCAACGCTCAGGACGTTCAGGTTACGGGTCTGAACGTTCCAGCTATGGTTCTGGGTCAGGTTCGGGTTCAGGTTCATCAGACCGTGTTTATGTAGGCAACCTTTCCTGGGGTGTAGATGACATGGCTCTCGAGACCTTGTTTAGCGAACAAGGAAAGGTTGTAGAGGCCAGGGTCATTTACGACAGGGACACTGGTCGATCCAAGGGTTTTGGGTTTGTGACACTCGGGTCTCCTCAAGAGGTCACAAAAGCCATCAATTCTTTGAATGGTGCAGTAAGTATTCATTTCTCTTCGCATCAAACTATCTACTACTTATTATATAGTACGAGCAAACTCTCTGATACACTTTTCTTTTTCTTTTTTTGCTTCTTCAAAGGATTTGGATGGAAGACAAATTAGAGTGTCGGAGGCTGAGGCTAGGCCACCAAGGGGACAATTTTGAGCGACCAATGCCACTTTCATGTTCTTAAGAAAGAATGAAGAATGCAGATTCTGGAGGTGTAGCGCATCTTTACTGACGACAAGCTATTGATGTTTGGGTTTTGGGCTTTGTTTCCTTTAGTTGGCTTTAATTTGTTTTGAGCTTCAAATGTTTTGCGTTTGTTTTTGCAGACTAGGGTTTTGGACTTTGTTTCTTTTTTTATTTTTCTTATGTTTTGGGCTTTAAAATGTTAACTTGTTGTCCAGTATATGGACCTTTACAAAGAGTTTACCGTTTGACTCCCAAATAAAATATTTCCCCATAAACACAGAACTATATATCATAATATTGATTAATCCGACAATGCCAAGCCATGAATATATTGTGCAAATGTCACGTGACGAAAGGTATCTTCTAGGTACATACTATTCTTAAAAAGAAAATAAACTTATTTGAAGGAAAAGTTAAGAGCAACAAATGGGACATAGCAATAACCGAAAGCAGAGAAGGAACATTGAAGTGAAGTAATGGAAGATTATGTCTCAAAAATAAAGAACACGAAAATAATAAAAATGTCACTTTGCTCTTTCTTCATCATACTTCCACCACTCTTCTTGCCTATAAGTTAGGCACTTTGCTTCCTTTTTAACTCATTTCCCTTTTGTCTTCTTCATATATCATTCTCATAAACCTATATATTAACATACATTTGTAATACACGTATATATTTGTTATGGAGATAATATACTAGTTTATGAAAGATGTGTTTATAGATGTGATCAAGGCTAAAATCAGCCATATATGAAATAATACACAACTTCAATTTTTGTAGAATAGTTGATTTTTATTGAATCAAAACAAATTAAATAGATAGACACAGCAAAAAAAAATTATGAAATTCGAAATGCATTATAACATACATATTTTAATTGTTTTTACTCTTATAGAAAAATATAACAACTTTAACCAAAAAAAAGAAAAATATAACAACTAAAACACAAAAAGTGAGAATTTGATATTTGTTGTAAAAAATAACTTATATATTGTTAACTCATGTAGAGATTTTACCAACTTTCTAGATTTTTGAAATAGAGGATATAATTATGAAAATATGTTACAATCTTAATTTTGTCTTCATTGTGTGTCAAGAATTTGATAGTATATGAGAGATTAGACTCGAGCTTAAAAAACTCGTAAGAAATTTATTGCTTGTCATCTCGATTAACTTTTATTCGTTTATTATTGGGTACTTACACTTAACTAATTCCAAGTATAATGCAAAAACATATATTGTGTTTGTAATGAATCTTTGTGATTTGAAGTGCTATTACAACATATCGTGTATACTACTATTTGCGATAAATACTTTAGATTATTACTTCACCGCCCATCATGTTTATGTTTGAGTTTCGGTTCAAAAGAATCGTAATTTTCATCATGATATATAGTTATCTTCTTCAAATATAGTTCTCAGGTTAGTTAACTCCTTATTATTAGAGTTTTTGTACGAAATATTCATATATACATCTAAATTAATATTCCATAATAACTAATGTTTTGTTTGTACAACTGCAGTGGATATGTTCGTCATTTCGCCCATCTCATTAACATCAAATTAAATATAAAAAAATCAAAATAAAGTAACACTTTTTGTCTGAAAGAATTAGAAAGCGAGGAGCCTTTTTACTGCTCTCCTGCTTCATATGTATTCGGCGCCACACACTTTATCTACACACATTCAGAAATGTATCCATATTTAACTTAATCATATGTATAAAGCTTTTGTTATATTGTGAGAGCAAATGTATATTTATATCTTTTTGTTACAAGTTTCTTGAAAATGATAACTCCCATCACTTCCCATTCTTCTTCATAACTATATTATACTCTCACAGCAACTTACACATGTCATATATATTGTTATAACAAAATGAAATTACTTTGGCTTAATCTCATGTAAAGTAAATCAACCGAGTGATATAATTATCTTGTATCTAAAGAGAAGTTTTGTTATACAAATTAATAAACCGAAAGCAAATGCAATTTTCTTGCGATTATCCACTGTTGGTGTATATATACACAACCATTTGAAATCTATAACAAAGAGACGTTGAATACATCAAGAGTGAGCTAATAATGTCGTTTTACAATTTCATCACGGTCGATTATTGTAATATTATAAATTAGGTTTTTAAAATGAGAAACCCAAGAGGAATGTAGTGTGCAATAAGAAAACAAAACAAAAGAGTTAAATGCGCATGCAAGCATGCAGATACAAATACACATTGGTTTCAAGAAGTAATTATTTGTTTATAATCTCTAAATACATAACATATAAATATAATAGGGCAGCTTGCACTGAGTTCTTGGGATTGAAATTTCTTTTTATAATTTAATATTTTATGACACGCCTATATAAATGTAAATATATATGTCCAATTAAGTAGTGTAAGAGTATGTAGTACTGTCTATGGATGAAAACCATTTAGTAGCATACGAATAAAACATCTATATAGCTCCATAGTCCATACTATATATGACTAAGTCATTAGGATAAGTTAATAACATGTGACCGTACCCTTTCATAATTAAAATATTTGATATATCATATTTTGTATGTAATGTATGTTGTGGAGACTTCATCTCACAAAAATAATATTAATTATAATTAAATATCCAAATTCGATTCAGAGCTACCAAAAATAATTAATAAAAATTATCAAAATAATATTCTTAAATTATTAAAAATAAACTATAAATGAATTATTTAATTTTTATTTTATTATATAAAAAGTAAAAGTAAAATATATAAAATGAATCTATATTTGGATCAGATATCATCATTTATAAATTTAATTATCCGGATGATCTCGAAAATTTAAAATACTTTTCGAACTGAATCGTATATAAGATAAAAATCCAAAATATTTTATGTATTTTAGTTTTTATATAACCTATCATTGCTTTAGATTATTACTGATACATACCAAGAATGCTCTTTTTGTGGATAAAAATTAATATAAAAAAAAGTGGCCATGAGTTAGATATCTATTATATCCACATGCACAGGGATATGGGCAAAGCTGAGAGAGCTCGTTACAAATAAAACATTATAAGAACAAAAAAAGGGTGAGGAAAGGTGTAAATGAATAGATATACTTACGTTTGTTTGCACAAAAAAATAAAGAAATAAATATATTTTTGTTAAGCTTGTAGAACAATAAAGGAGGTTGACTACATAGGGAGGGTGAACGAGACTACATAGTTAATAAAAACCAAAACTCGATCACTTTGTGTTTCGTATTTCAATCATCAGTGGCACATTGCTCCATAACACAGACATCATCATCTCTAATTATACATATTATATATGTGTATGCATATATATGCTACATGTCCATGTATCTCTTGCTCTACTCATGATCACACTTTCATTTAAATATTAGAGAACTCAAGTAAATTATGTTTGGACCCATCTTATATGTCCAGATATATGTTGACAATCAAAATTTGATTTTTATTTTCATTGTCCAAAATGAAAATTTTGTTCTGTTTGTTGTCAAAGGGAATCAAAAAGCGAAGTAGCTTTATATCTAAATCAGTTTCTTTAATCTAAAGATGTTTTCTTTGTCACTTCCCATTGTTTTTTCGCACCACAAATTTAAATATCATTATGAAAAAAAATATTAAGAGAATGCAAGGAATATTTCCATTTAAAGTATGCAGTACTTTCATTGATATAATTATATTCTTTAATAAACATGGTTATCAAATAAATAAATTGATGATTAATGAGTTTAATTCCTTACCTGTTTGAGACAAAAATCCTAAAATCAAATTTAATAATGTTTTGGCATGTAAAATCTCAGTTTATAGATAAAGAGAGAAACTAAAACTCTCATATCAATATGTATATATATGTTTTTTTATCTATTTTTATTTTTTATATGTAATTTTACATAGTAATTTTGACTAATATCTTTAAACTTTTGTGATAAACATAAATTTTCAACGACTAAGACGTATAATTTATCAGTTTCTGTTAGTGTCATCTAATATTACCGTTGTCTAGATTCATAACTATACATTTGCTGTATTATTGAATTATTAAAAAAACATAATTTTTTAACCAAACATTATACTACTTTGATTTCTTTTTGCCGGTTCCAAAATCATTGGAGTGAGTTAGTAAGATAACTAATATTTTTTTATGTTTATCGTAAAGTGAAATTAGGAAAGCTATTAAATCCGGAAAATTATAATAAATTGAAAAAAGAAAACAAAACCAAAAAAATGAGAAACACAATGAAGTGGTCCACGCGTGCCAACATGAACTGTATGTGCGGGTGGTTGCGACGCGCGTGCTGAATTTTCTCACGTGTGAAAAATCTCGAAAATAAATATTGAAAATTTTCCAAGATTACAAAGTAATAAACCGATTAATAAAATAAACATGACGAGAAAACGCACTCTGTATATATAATAACAATCCCCAACCCGAAAGCATTAGTGGGCAAAGAAACACCAAAAAATCTTAAAGCTTTGAGTTTTTTTTGGGTTTTAACTTCATGGTTCTCCCTTCATTTTCATAATGCTTCTTCTTTGACAGTTGTACGGTGTGTACCTCTCGTTTATGTTCTTTAGGAAGCAAACAAGTGAGAGATATAATTAACAAACCCAAAACTTTTGTTTTCTGCTTTCTTTGGGGCAAAAAGATAAGATTTTTCATAGCTTGAGCTCTCATCGTAATCAATGGAGGTTAACACTGAAACCATACAAAAGTCAAAGTTTGGAAGAATCTGTGTGGGATCTAGGCAACGAATTGGTATTATATATATCTCGAGTTTTTGTTTAGCTACCAGAGCTTTGGCACTCCATTTTTTCTTTGAGTTTTGACTGTTTATGTTCGCCAGATGTTTGTTAATATGTTTGTGGGTATTTGTTTTCTTCCTCTTACTTTTGCAAATGCAGAGCATTTCCTCTGTTTTCTTCTATTTCAAACATTTTCATGTGATACGTTGATATGTGAAATTTGAGCTTCTTTGATACCTCAAAAAGATTAGAATTTACAGTTTTTCCTTTTTTCTTTAATCATATTCATCTTTTATGATTGGGAGCCCACAAATATCGCATGGGAATGTTTGTCTCCATGTATGATAGTACAAATATAATATCTTTGGTTTGATTCCTCTTCTTAGCTCATTTATCAATCTATTTGTAGTAAGAAAATATGGCTGAGTTTCCTCTGCTTTGTTTGCTTTTGCAGGTTTCAAGTAACATTGATCTAGTCTATGGAGGTGGAAGCATAGGTTTGATGGGTTTGGTTTCACAAGCTGTTCATGATGGTGGTCGCCATGTTATTGGGTAACTCTTAATCTAATCACTTAATCAGAGATTTGAGGATAGAGTTGAGACTTAAACATACTAATATGTCTCTTTTTCTCATCTTTGTTGTCATTTTACCACAGAGTTATTCCCAAGACACTCATGCCTAGAGAGGTATTCTTGCTATAAGCCCTGAGAAAAAAAACTTGACTTTTTTAGTTTGCTTATAGATTCCTCTTTGTTAACTGTTTTTTCCAGATCCCTAAATCAGAACCTTATCATATTAAACAGTAGTTTTCTTTGGTTGCCTTGTTGAGAAAAAAAATAAGATGGAGAGCTTAATAGCTAAGTCTTGTAAGGGAATTTAAAAATAAGCCAATTTGCTTACATTGCCATCATTGCTTCTGGTCATAGAACAGTCTAAAGCTGCTTTTTTCGTTCTTTTAATTCAATTTAAAGTTTCAAGATTATTAGTTAAATGGTATCCTCTTTTTTGGCAGTTGACCGGTGAAACAGTAGGAGAAGTAAGAGCAGTTGCAGATATGCATCAAAGAAAAGCAGAGATGGCTAGACACTCTGATGCTTTTATTGCCTTACCAGGTTCGTACTGAAGTTTTATAATCTTTCTTAAATTATCTTTGTTTTGAAATTGTTTCAAAGTCCCATCAGCTTTTATCTTTGTTTTCTCTCGTAAATGTCTCTTACAAGTTGAGTTCTCCAAACAAGTAATGATTATGTAAGATAAAACTGGTCAAAGTCTAGTGACAGCCTTGTTTAAGAATCTAATTAGCATCTTTGTAAGCTTTGTAACTTCTTAATTGTTGAAAACCAATTAAAAAAGTAGAATAATGCTGATTAAAAAAGAGCACCGAAAAGGGTCTAACTCTTTGACTAGTTTTGCCAAAGAAGAGGGAAGAAAAAACATTGGTAAAAACATGTTTTCTTGGTCAAACTCAAGCTGTATAGTGTGAAAGCTATTCTTTTAAGTTTAAAATTTAAAAAGTGTATTGGCTTCTTTTATTATGATTTTGGGTAAAAAATATGGACAAAGTTTTAAAAACAATAGATAAAGATGCCTCGACCCATCCACATCTTGCACTGAAAATTAGACCAAACTCTTTGCTCTGTTTCGTTGTTACTTCTCTATATAGCTTGTGTGTATTACTGTGACCAAAATAATAATTTGTATTACCTGTTTCATGTAAAAAGACAAAACCTGAAACAGTCGTAGAAAAAAGCATGTTTGCGCATATAGGGAAGTCCTGCTCTTCAATAAGACCCTGCTTTTGTAATCATGTCCATATGTAGACGGAGTCAGAAAACTTCTGCAGATCAAGCATAAGTTGTTGAATTGACCATATTATAATAATAACGATAATGTATACAGAATATAATTTCTTTCTGGTTTGAAATTGCAGGTGGATATGGAACACTTGAAGAACTGTTGGAGGTCATAACATGGGCTCAACTTGGGATACATGACAAACCGGTAAAGACCCATCACTATGATCCTCGTAAAGACTCAAACTTTGGTGGATAATTTAAAACGAAAGTCATTAAAAGCTAGTCTTCATTATTTTGGTGCAGGTGGGTTTGCTTAATGTTGATGGATACTACAACTCTTTGCTCTCTTTCATTGATAAAGCTGTTGAAGAAGGATTCATCAGTCCGAACGCACGCCAGATCATAATTTCTGCACCTACCGCTAAGGAGCTTGTAAAGAAGCTTGAGGTAACTTGTCAATTGGCAATTTGATAAAGAAAGAAGCTGGTTTCTGAATTTTTCAAATTGAGAACATATAAACTTTGTCATTGTTGTCTGTTTGCAGGAATATTCGCCTCGCCATGAAAGTGTTGCGTCTAAGCTTTGCTGGGAGATCGAACGGATTGGCTATTCTTCTGAAGACTGATATTAATCAGGATCTATATAAACATATAACTATGATTATTGAATGTCAGGAGATTTCGAGATAGATCTTACTTAAGGACGGAAACAGATTTTTAAGATCTTAGAAACTTTTGATTAGGAGGGTAAACTAAAATTTCCTCTGAGTGAGGAAATTCTTTTGTGTAAATTACTACTTTTCTTTAACTCTCAAATGTTTATGTTTCTAAGAAATCACTTTCCTCTGTAACTTAACCAATGAAGTTTAACGCTTTTGGCTTTTTCTCTCTTATAGATGATATAAAACTTCATATGCAAACAAACGAACCAACTTTTGTTGTCTATACAACAGCATTTTGAGTTTTTGACTAAACTAACTCACACAAGTAGTTTCAGACTAATGTTAGAAAACTAAGATTCACAGTAATGACTTACTCTAATCTCTACGCTCTGTGCCCTAGTAAAATCAAAACTAGCTGGTTAGATATTAGATTGATTCTTCTTCTTCGTCAGTTTCACCACGATCATAGCAGAAGTCTGAAGAACTGGATGACTTCTCAGTCTCTAGACTCTTAAGCTTCTGGATTGCATCTTGTACATCAAAGAAAAGAGCATCTTTAACTGCTCTCACAGAATCCTTCTTCTGATTATCGATAGGTCTTATGTTCTCTTTCCCGACCAGTCGATTAGACTCGGATTTTCTTTTAGCTTCCCTCATATGCAGATGATCAATGTACTTCTCATGCAATGCCTTGTTTTTTACCTGTTTCAGAACCGGAGGGCTAACGAGCTTTGTTTGATCTTTACTTGAACCAGGCATTGGACTTTCAAGGATTTTCGGAAGACTTTGCCCTTTCTCCATTGGAGTTGAGAGAAAGTTGCTTGTGGCGCCAGGCTCAAGAACAGAGAAGAGGTCAAATCCAAGACCTTGATCCATATGATTTTGCTTCTCCACTAAGTGTCTGATCGCTTTCTTTGAGAGATTGCCTCTGCGCTGTCGTACCTTAGTCTTTGGTGAGTTGGGTTTCAGTAGTTTGCTTGCAGAGAGCGAAAACTGTGGAATTGGTGATAAGTTTGTCTTCCTGAGTCTTGATCGAGGCTGAGGTTGACGAGGAGTAATGAGATCTGAGTTCACTCTATCAAAACATTCCTGCGCAGATTTTCCAGGTACCATCTTCGAAACCTTCTTCCAGAAATTTGGGCTTGGCTTCACTGTCAAATAAGCTCCCTGTAAAGCTAACTCCAGCTCCTCTGTCCACCCTCTCTCATTCTTTGACTTGAATCCTTCTTCTTCCTTTTCTATTCTCTTCCCTTCATCAGCTTTTGGAACTGCATTTTCTTCCTCGTTTTCCTTTGCAATTCTTATCCTTTTCCACTCACTAAGGCAGGGACTAACTTCTTTTTCTTCTTCTTCATCATTATCATCATCACAATCTCTAAACATCTGCTTAGTCTTTGGACGAGGACGACTTCTACTTCTGTCCCTAGATCTCACACTATTTCCTTTCCCCTCACTTAGACAAGCACTAACTTCTTCTTCTCTTTCTTCATCATCACAATCTCTAAACATCTGCTTAGTCTTTGGGCTAAGACGACTTCTACCTCTGTCCCTAAGTCTGACACTATCTCCAACTTTTCCTTTCTCAGATGAAACTGAATTCGTACTACATTTACTCAAGACACTGTTACCTGATTTTCTCCCACTAGAAGAAGACTGACAATCGACAGACCCTCCTCCATTCGAGAATCTAGGAGACCGTCTCAGAGTAATAGAGCAGGAAACATTGGTCGACTCCACGCGAGAGGATGGGGTAGATGCAGGCTTCGTAGAACAACGTCGTGGAGACTTTCCTTTGCCGGCATCGGATAATCCCCTATTTGAAATCCTAAGAGATCTCCTCAGCGAAGGAAACCCATCCACCGAACTGTTCCATCCTGAGGATTTCTTCGACTTCAAACCTTCGATTGAACCACCGGATGAGTATACCAATCTCTTTGATGATGCTTCTGGTCCGAGATCCCGGCGGATTTTCCTCGGTGGTTCCGAGCCAAAGCCCAGATCTTTCCTGGCTTTCCCTGGACCATCTCGATTTTGCAGAGAGATTAGCCTCGCCGATCGACGAAGAACCGACGTTGCGCGTTGCGGCAAGACGACGGGAGATTTCTTTCTCGACATTTCAAACGGAACTGGAAACAAGTGACTTTGTTCAAATTTCTTATGAAATTGAGAAAATGGCGGATCTAAGAGGCGCAAATTAGACGAGAAAGAAATACCAGAGCAACGATAATCGAAGATCCGTAAAACCTTAGAGAGCCTGGACTCTGATCTGCCCTCTCTCGTAGTCGTCGAGGAATCAGAATAAAAGTTTGGGAAAGAGAAAAAGACCAAAACTTGCTTGCTTCAACTCCTTAATTTCGCCATCGCCGTGTAATGGAAGTTGAGTTTCTCCCACCGACTTCTCCGAAAATCAAAGAGTCCTCTGTCGTAAGAATAGCGGCGACTAGCTAGTGACCAAGTAGCATTATGATTTTCTAAACGGAAACAGATAAGTGTAATTGTACCATTGAAGAAACAAGAAAGATATACATTAAACACGTTTTTCATCTTAAAAAAAAGAAGCAAAACATCTTTATATCCATAAAAAAATTACACCGAACAATTAAAAAAAAAGGCAATATATTTCAAGAAAATTCTCACTTAAAATCCCACATGGAGATCAAGGAAAACTTAAAACATTCATCAAATTTGGGCCAAACCCATCTGATTCGAATCATCTGATATAAAGCCCATATATATTTGGGTTGGGCCGTTTCATAAAAGGATAAAATCGTAATCCACATCGGCAAATATAAGCCCTAGGTTTTGATCGCTTTTATTCTTCTCCTTCAAAAACCCTAAAATCTCATTTGACTGCGCCTCCCACTTTCGATCCGCACACAGAAGAGCGAAACCCCCCAAATTTTGCAACCATGCCGCCGAAGTTGGACCCGAGCCAGATCGTCGATGTGTACGTCCGTGTAACTGGAGGAGAAGTCGGAGCCGCCAGTTCTCTGGCTCCGAAGATTGGTCCTCTCGGTCTCGCCCCAAAGAAGATCGGAGAAGACATTGCCAAAGAGACTGCCAAAGAGTGGAAAGGGCTTCGTGTCACCGTGAAGCTGACTGTTCAGAATCGTCAGGCTAAGGTCACGGTGGTTCCATCTGCCGCCGCTCTTGTCATCAAGGCATTGAAGGAGCCGGAGAGAGACCGTAAGAAGGTTAAGAACATCAAGCACAACGGAAACATTTCGTTTGATGATGTCATTGAGATTGCTAGGATTATGAGGCCTAGATCTATCGCGAAGGAGCTTAGCGGGACTGTGAGGGAGATTCTAGGGACATGCGTCTCCGTTGGATGCACCGTTGATGGAAAGGACCCAAAGGATCTTCAGCAGGAGATTCAAGAGGGTGAGATCGATATTCCTGAGAACTAAGGAAGCAAAAAATATTTGATGGGAATGGAAATGATGTTTATCCTTTCTTCTTTCATCCTTTTTTCTTTTTGGATTGAGATCTTATCTTTAGCTGCTATGTTTCTTCACTTAGAATGACTCAGTTTTGGATTATTGTTGCGTTTTCTTATCTCTGTTTAAGAACACCATCGCAATTTGATGTCTGGTTTTTAGCTGAAATGCTTCACATTTTTGCGTAAATGTCTGGAATCTCTCTTTGTTTGATTATCAGAATCTGAAATTCCATTGATGATCTATGCCATTACTTTCCCAAAGTTCGGAACTTTGATATGTTTGGATTGTGCTTGTTTCATGATTATGGTATTTTGCTTATTGATGGTAAAAAGATTGAAATTTCAAGTTCTATGATTCGATTTCTAGACAAGTTCTTGTTCATTGCAGAAGTATAATGTTCGGGGTCATTGCATAATCATCCAAAACCATTTTTAGCAATTGGTATCAGTCTTTTTGTTAATTGTCTTTGCATCTTGTTTTCTTAATAAATCTTCCCTCTTCATTCATAATTTTGAATATCATTAGGGTTTATGTTACTTTGCTTCCAATTTAATTGTGACTATGTCAATAGTAAGTGAAGGCTTTTGCATGAATCGTCATATTGGAGTGGATAACATAGCCATTTGATTTCAATGAAAGTTTTTGGCTGAGTTTATAGGTTGACACTATTTCTGAATAATTCCAAACACGATTCTTCTGAGTTGTATATTTGTTAGACAACCTTTTTGCTTAAATTGCATTGCTTTCTCTGTTGTGTGAGTCTAATAGAGAACATGAAACCTGTGATGATTATTAAGTCTTGAACCAGATTAGGGTTTATGTCCCGTCTTCCAAGAGTTAATTAATTGTGTGGAATACTATATTATTTTCCCAAAAGATTTATTTTGCTTCCATGTTCTCTTCCATAGATGGGAGCTCTGTATTTCCATTAGCTTCATGATTCTGAATCTAAGGGAGGTTCAGAAACATTTTCTTGGATTGGATCATACGAATCATTAGCATAGATCAGCACTCCATTTGGCTCTTTGTCCATGCAGATATCTGTCACAACACCAACCAATTAAGTAAAAATGGGTATTCGACATTTTCATGCCAAATAAGTTTTCAAAAGATGGAAATATTACACAAACTTACCACACGTTACAATTCGCCGTCCGTGAAAGAGAGCTGTCTCTTTAGACCATGCGTCCATGCCTCACCGTTTATTGGCCTAAAACAGTTCTCGTAGATGTTTATCACCTTTACATGCCCTAATTGTGTGGGCGATGCGGTGTCTTAAGGACCGTTACTTTCTGTATGTTATGTTTTTCTGTCTTTTTGAGTTCGATTAATTGTTGAGAACCTTTTGAAGCTGGTAGAAGAAAATCATTTGGAATAGCTCTAACCTTTTCTCTGAAGCTAGAGGAGTTTTTTTTTCTGAAATTTGCGATCTTCACTTTTTTATTTTACTAGTTGTTTAGTTCAACGTTGTAATATTATACGTGCCAATTGTTTTGGCAAAAGGAACACGAGCACAAAGTTTTTTTATTTTTCATGTAAACAACTCGGTGTTGGAGAGGTCTTTTCCTTGAGGTGAGGCTATTTCCACCAATCTTTTAGGTTTGAAGTATAAAGAAACCTCATTGCCATGCTTTAAGTCCTATTCTAATAAAAAAATATCATTCCTGAAATGAATGAAAATTCGAAAACGAAACAAAGACAAAATAAGACAACACGTCACTTTTATCACCTCCCAATACGTAACTCAACCAAAAAACATTGTAGGTGAGAGATCATTGTACCCAAAAAACGGCACATTTTCGAACTTGACAGGCCGCAAAATTTGACCTTTGAGACCCAAACAACAAATCAAAACGTTTAGAAACTATGCTAGTAAATAAAAGAGTAATAGTAATCAATAGTATACTTCGAATCTCAATTTATAGTTTATATATAAAATAAAGAAGGTAAAGTTGTAGACTTACATAGAACCAGAAGTTTCATATTTAATCACATGTCAGTTTTTTTATACTAACAATTTGGTGGTCTATTAATCATCAATAATGACTTTATATTTTTGTAAAAGGAACACTTTACTTTTACTGATTTCTCATCAACAGTCGTCGCACATTACAACATAAAAATTTGATCTATATCATGTAACTATGTTCTCAAAATGATTATTAGTTGTATGCAGATTAAATAATTAATTTTGAAGACGGGTGAATCGAGATGTGTTTGTCGATTTTGTTATACACATAGCTGTACTACATTCTGGATTAGTAACGTTTGAGTGACTAAAGGACAAAAAGTAATACAACGTTATTTTTTTCAACAATTAATACAACGTTATATATAAATTTACTACTAAGCAATAACATTTGTTTTTTTGTCTTAATACACGTCGAGTTGTCTATAGAACATTTAGATAAGATCAGTGCTGGTTTTCTATGAATAGAAAGTGTAAATACATTTACTAATAAGCAATAACATTGATTGTTTTATATTTTATATGGATAAAGTAATTGTTAGGTAGTGCTGAATTAATTTAAAGATGATTTTATCATATAAAAGGATGACTTGTTAAAACTTATATCTTTTTTTTGTCTCTAGCCACTCACAATCTCTTACTACTCGTATTATTGACAAAACCGAAAAATAGAGACTTTCACAATTTTTTTCTTGATTTTGAAAACAACAAAAACACGGCTGACGTAGGATTATTCATCTAACAATAGCCGACCAACGTAGCTAGAACGATAATGATAACGCCACGTGGCCAAAATTAAATCCATGAAACTGCATCTTTTGTCTATTTATTTTTATTTATTTATTTACCATTCAGTTTTCGTTTTCTGTCTAATTGTCAGCAATTTGCAATTTTCACAAAGAGATTGGAATTTTTGGATAAGGAGAGAATGTAAAATGATTGGTGACGACCGTGTAACGTGGCAATACATAAGTGGTTGAGCAAACCGACGGCTATGCTGAGTTGGATTTCATCAGAATGGACGGCGGTGATCTGTTTGTCGGAGCTAGCGACGGGTCGGTCTCAGGCGTGCCGTCCCTCCACGTGTCACCTTTAAAATAAAAATCACATGGTTTTGAGACTTTTGGAGCTGAGTGGAATATGGAGCCCTCGTGAAAACGACACAGTTGTGTACACCCTGGTTTTACTGTGACACACTAACCAATTATGTAATGGATTCGTTGAGGCTTTTTTGGTGAGCTCATGCGCCATCATAATATACGGAATTATTAAGATGATCCGGATCTGTCTAATCTGTAATGTTATTATTTGGATTTTAATTATTTTTTTGATATTTAAATTTTAAATATTCGTGAAAAATCAGACATTCAGCAGGTATCCAGTTCTAATATAGGATGAAAACTTGAAAAATATGAATATTATATTTATAAAAAAATAACAAACTAACAAAATAATAAATTATTTTAAAGTTCTAATTTTATCGAAATTAAAGATTAAAAATACTAATTAATGTTTTCCTTTATAATTTCAAAAATAATTGATAATTTTTTATAAATTAAATATTTAAATTTTTTCTGTCAATTAAATAAATTTATGTACTAAAATTATTCCAAAACTTTTAAAATCATTATTAGTTGATTTTATTTAAGATGAAAATACATATTATATAATAAATCATCGCAGAATCAGATATCTGTTTTTTTGTTTTTTTAATCTGAATCCAGATCTGATTCCAACTCTATAGTTTAGTATATGAACTCGATTGAAAAATCGAAATTAAGTTGAAGATATCAGAATTCAGATTTTCTGAATACATAAACTATTAAAATAAATCGAATTAAATAACATATTAGATTTTGATTTGCTTTGCTTTGCTTGTGTATTCTAATCCATGCTTTTAGCTATACTTGTTTCATCAGGTCTAGTAAGTAAAATAATGCATTATTATATATATTATTTATTATTCTTAATAGTAGAATCTCTAAATATAAAATTATATTTGAGCTTGTAATCAGACAAATGTGTTACAATAAGTCTCTAAAAATAAATTTATTGATTTGCGTAAATAATTTGCTCATACATGTAAACAAACTGAAATATAATTTTGAAGTTGCTGAAATTAAGAACTTACCTAACCATTGAAATAACTAACATGCTAATTTAAAGAACTTAATCATGCCTCAGCGCAATTAAATCAAAGAAACTTCTGGAATTCTATTATGTGTGTGTGATTACATTTTCACAAGAATGAAATGCTGGATCAATAAAAAGTCGATGTTATAATTTTTAAATGAATTGACAGGTTATGGTATTATAAGACAAAAAGAAGAGAGCACAATATATGTATACAAAAAAGAAGAAGAGAGCATCATATACTATATAATTGGGGTCGGTCGAAATGAAAATGACATTTAGGTGATGGGGCGGCGAGGCTAAGTTAAAGTAAACATAAACCTCCTCCATTATCTACCAGAAAAATAGAAAAATTTCAGATTTAAATGATTCAAAACTACTAAAATATTTCAAAAGTTGTGGTTCTGATAGCACTATACCATCACCACTGATTGGTACTATTAGTCTATTACTAGGATAGATAAAACTATACCTTAAACAAGTATATACAAGTGGATATAAAGTAAAGTCCTGTCTTGTGAAATCACAAAACTAACTAATCTCATACTACAAATTATTATGTATTTACAGATGCATGTTCAATAGATTTGGATCAACATCTTCTTGTCATGGACTTGGTTCAAAGTATTGATCAATTCTGTGTCTAGATAAAGTCATTTACAATTTAAATCGGGTCGTATTTTTCTTGGCTAATTTAGATATTCAATGATTGTAAAACTGGAACCAGGGTTCTTGACTTTACGTATTAGTAATTACTATATCAAGCAATTATTGGTCAAAAATATTTATTCTAGGACAACTAGCTTATAATTATTTTATGAAAGTTAGTAAACTCATCATACTCATAATCACATTTCTATATTCATTTATTTGTTTGAAAAAATGATAATTTCATTCCATTACAAGAGCTTAAGACATCCAATAACATATGTAATATAATAATTTTTAATTTTATTTACCAAAAAGTATACGTGCAACATAACAAGAGGAGCTCTCACTATAAAAACAGAGCGTATGTTCCTCTCACTAACCACACTACAGAGAAGCAAAGAAGAAAACCCAAAAAACTAGTTATGGCGAAGGACGTGGAAGCCGTTTCCGGAGAAGGGTTTCAGACAAGAGACTATCAAGATCCGCCGCCGGCGCCGCTGTTTGATCCGGAGGAGCTGACGAAGTGGTCTTTTTACAGAGCAGTCATCGCCGAGTTCGTAGCCACTCTCCTCTTCTTATACATCACCGTTTTGACAGTCATCGGTTATAAGATTCAGACCGATGATACTGCCGGCGGCGTTGACTGCGGCGGAGTTGGAATCCTTGGTATCGCTTGGGCTTTCGGTGGCATGATCTTCATCCTTGTCTACTGCACCGCCGGTATCTCTGGTACGAATCTTCTTCTATCTTGAATTTGGTTCGGTTAAGATCCAAGCTATATTAGGTTTATTTGTTGGTTTAGAAGATAAATTAGACCAGTCAAAACTGAAGTCAATATAAATCGATTTGGTACAGTTTTGGTTTTAATTATTTTCTTTTTATATGGAGTTTTGGCTTTGGTTTGGATTCGAATTTTAATCAAATTTATTCATACTTTGCCAATTTTTCGCTTTAATCCATCTGTAATGTTTCAATCGAATCCGGTTAACATCACAATCTAACGGAGTGAAAACGAGTTATTGATTAAATATTTGTATTAAGGGTCACTAATACATCGGTTTAGCTTATCCGAATTATCAACTGATCACATTTTGAACTTTGATTGTGTTCCTTAGGTGGTCACATTAACCCGGCAGTGACATTTGGGCTATTCTTGGCTCGAAAAGTGTCGTTGGTTAGAGCCATATTGTACATGGTGGCTCAATGTTTGGGTGCGATTTGTGGAGTTGGGTTCGTCAAAGCCTTCCAAAGCTCTTACTACGTCCGTTACGGCGGAGGAGCCAACTCTCTAGCCGACGGCTACAGCACAGGAACCGGCCTCGCCGCAGAGATCATTGGTACTTTCGTTCTAGTCTACACCGTTTTCTCCGCCACCGACCCTAAACGCAGTGCTAGAGACTCTCACGTTCCTGTAAGTCATATGAAAACCAAATGTTACACATATCAAGTTGAATGCTAAAGTAATATGTTTCAACCATACTAATATTTGACATATAAATGAAATGTTAAGGTATTGGCGCCACTTCCGATCGGATTTGCGGTGTTCATGGTACATTTGGCTACCATTCCGATCACCGGAACCGGAATTAACCCGGCAAGGAGTTTCGGAGCAGCCGTCATCTTCAACGAGAGCAAGCCATGGGATGACCACGTATGACCTCATCTTTTACCCACATTATATTTTAACTAACCATAACAATTAAGCATTTTAACTATCTAACTATGATTTGATGATGATAACTATACATGGACACAGTGGATATTTTGGGTAGGACCATTCATTGGAGCTGCGATTGCTGCATTTTACCACCAATTCGTTCTAAGGGCTTCAGGTTCTAAGTCTCTTGGATCTTTCAGAAGTGCAGCCAACGTCTAAAAGAAACTCTCTCATCAGATTTCTGAACACAATAAAGATGATAACTTTAAAAATTAGTTGTTAATCTTTTCTCTATGTACAAATTATCCAAATCAAAAATCTCAGTTTGTGTTTCTTATCTATGTTTTGTACTTGTTTTGTGAATTTTCGTTGAGTGTAATTGTTCTTTTCTTTCGCCAATGCCAAGTTTATCGTGTGATTGGAATTAAAATCAATGAAATCAAAGACGTTCTTATTGCGTTTATTGCGTTTATTGCGTTTATTTTTTTTATGTTTTCATGCATACCACATTCTTTTTGTTAAATTTTATAATGTAAAATGACAGAGATGTAGTAATAAACAAAAAACAAGTAGTGAATAAAAATAATAATCATATATATATAGTTATTATATGACTCTGACTCTTTCTAGGACTTCCTTCTTCCCGATCATCGTTCAACTGAATCTCTTTGATTACGTCTTTCTTTGTGTCGCTTTTTGCAATTCCGATCGTGGCAAAGCGGAATCATGGGCAATGTAAGCGGTGGAGGAGGCCTCCGAGACAATCCGTCGCCGCCGTACCCAAACCCTAACCCTCCTCCGTTGCAGTTTTATCAGTACCAAGGCTATTATCCGCCGATTATGTCGCCGTACCACAATCAAGGTGCTATGGATCCTTATGAGGCGGTGGCTTCTCCGGTTCCTCATGTTGAGCACCACGAAGCGATGACTGTTAGGAACGACATCAATTTAAACAAGGAGACCTTGAGATTTGAGCCTGATGAAGATCACCCTGGCAAGTTTTTGCTCTCCTTCACTTTTGACGCCAATGTTTCCGGAAGGTAAAATATTTAATTATGATTTTTTATACCTGAGAGATTTCTCATGATTCTTATCACACATTTTCTAGAGTTGTAGATTATATAATGGAATTGTGGATGTAGAAGAAACGTATTCGGTTACTTTATTGGTGATTCTTAGGTTGTTGTTATGGTTTTTTATCAACAGTATCACTGTGATGTTCTTTGCGAGAGAAGGCAAAGAGTGTAACTTGATTGCAACAAAGGAGGATCTGTTTCCATCCACGACAGTGAATTTTCCAAAAGGTCTGGGACAGAAATTCAAGCAGCCTTGTGGGACAGGGATGGACTTCTCGGCTTTATCAGAGACAGAGTTGGTTGAGGCAAGCGAGACAAATGTGTATCATGTGGCAGTGAAGGCAGAGGCATCACAGGAAGACGATCCCGAGTCTAAAACGCCTAACTGTCAGATAACTCATGCGGTTTTGGAGAAAGATAAGGGTGGGTACAAGGCGAGAGCCGTGAAGCAGATCCTGTCGGTGAATGGGAATAGTTATGTTCTTAAGGAGATTTATGGAATTGGTAATACAGCTGATGGGAACGAGACTGGAAAAGAATGTGTGATCTGCTTAACAGAGCCACGAGACACCACTGTTCTCCCGTGCAGGCACATGGTAAGCATATAAAATCTCAATCTAGGAACAGTTTATAGCCATTTCCTGGTCGAGAATGTTATTTAAAAAGATGGTCAGAGCATCTCAGGCCATCGACCTACATCTGTTTTTGCAATCTACTCGACCTTATTCTTGATAGAATTTGAGAAAGAAAAAAATATGGCTTTTAACTTCCATTTTTTTTTGGTAATTTGTAGTGTATGTGTAGCGGTTGTGCAAAGCTTTTGAGGTTTCAGACAAATCTCTGTCCTATCTGTAGAGAACCGGTGGATAGGCTTTTGGAGATAACGGTCAACGCCAATGGCACGAACCAGTGAGCTTTGCCACTTTGCTGTTCCCTGTTTGTACAGCGTCAGCTTCCCAATGTTCTCGCTTGTAGTGTACTGGAACTCACTAAGTCACTATACTAACTACGTATGCAACATGACACTTTGATTCCGGTTTTTGCCTTAAATAAGTGTTTGTAAATCGTCAGGCTACTTTGGTATTATCAGAGTTCAGCATCAAACAGTAGAAACACACAACACAGCAAACTTCATTGAAGCACAAACACTAAACAAAATACATAATGGCGACTGCTTATTTTAGATAGAACCGTGGAAGCGCCCAGTCGATGGAGCAAACTTCTGCGGCTATGCTCTATACACGAGCAAAGATTGTAGCAACAGAGAAAAACAAAACAAAACAACAGAAAGTTATCAAACAACATAGCTTTACGTTTTCAAGCTTCATTTGCCGAGCTTTCAGGCTTCCCACCATTGATGGACAAAGACGCCACTGTTTCTCAGCCTCTGAAAGATGCCAGTGCAGTCTCTGTACCCAGTGCACTGAAGAAACAGTTCATCAACGGAGCAGATCGCTCCGGTCTTTATCAGCTCTGAGAGAAACATCAGTTCGGCGTCAGTTGTGTTCATCTTCAGAACCACGAAATCAGCGAAGCTCGCTGTCTCCATGAACCATGCTAGAAAATCAAAGCTATCATCTTCTACAAAGGGTTCTTCTTGCTCTCCAGGACTAGCGTTTGTTGTTGCTAGTCCCGGATGATAGATAAAGGTTACACCGGGACTTTTGACATAAGAAGTCAACATCGATGTGTTGTGATGCACAAAATAGCTATTAAAAGCTTTCTTGTCGACTGGATATGACGGAAAGAACCAATTCGCTTTTAGGTGATCCGCTGTCCCGATATCAATATAGACCAGCCTCTTCCTAGCAGAGAGATCAATAAACTCAGGCAAGTAATGAATCCGTCTCTCAAAATCTAAACGTTTTTCTTCAAGAAGAGGCTCCAATAATCCAATGTAAGGTTGGTTGTTGAGTACAGATGAACAATCAGCCGGAAGGTGACGATGAGTTTGATCCAAATGGGAACTATCTTCGCCATTTCTCCTGAACACAACCAAAACCTGTTCACCGAAGGAAGCAACATGAACAACACTCGAATTCTTCAGCAATGAAGAAACAGGCGAAACTGATCTGACCAACCCGTTCGAGTCAGACCCACTAGCAGCAGTACCAACAAGCATCGCTCCGGTTCCACCAGGCTTAAGGATACGCTCGATTTCATAAACAAGTGAAGCAGGGACAGAAACTGTCTCAAAATCGATGGAGAAGACGAAACCGAACGAAGCATCTACATATTGTAGTTCACTTGTGAACTTCCTGTGCTTGAAAGCGAAAACCGGTGGCATGTAAGCCACACGAGCATCAGAGATCCCTTGTAAGCTCATCGCAAGAAGAGCTGAAACCGATCTCCGGCCAATGCAGAGAGCTTTCGCATCGTTACTCAGAAAATTCATTCCTTTAAGCTCTCTGATAGCTTCAGTAGTCAAATTTATATTCTCCTTACATTTATCCGATTCCAGATAGTTCCAAACTGGTTTCAGGAATCTATTTGACAACAATCGGTTACCTGAGAAGATGAACGGACCCAGAAACGTGAAATTCACAGCGCACTCGTCGACCTTATTCGGGTGATGATTGTCTCCTCCGTAAGCTCCGCCGAGATTACGCAAAACAGATACAACAGAGAAAGCGCAGACGATGACGAGGGAGCGTAAGATCACGCGCCGTCGGAAAGAGTTAGGCATTGATTTCAGCTTCAAGAGCTCAACGCCCATGGCGAGATTATCAAAAGTTTAACAAGTTTCGGAACAGATTTCTTCTTACTCGGAAGAGAGATTCAATGGAAGTAGAATGATTTCAAGAGAGATTTGGGAAAAAAATTTAGCGAGTGCAAAACCTGGAGGAGGTATGGTTTCCACCCACGAGGAGAACTGTCGTATTTTGTAAACCTAACCAGACCCTTCTCGGTGCACGTCTCAGCATCATCACAACCCACTTCAGATCCATTTTTCGTACCATCCGAGTTCCTCTAACTACATAACTACGGTACGATCTCTCTTCTCAGCAAAAGATGAAATGGTGGGTTTTTCTCTTCTAAGCCAATTTGGGTATTAGGGTTTCAGAAAGCTAAAGATGGGAATCTGGAGAAGAGAGGCGGAAATAGAAGAAGGCACGAGAGAGAAATCTGTGATTCGAAAAGCAGAGTGAAGTAATAAATAAAGCCGTGACAACTGCGAAGGGACGAAGAAGGAAGAAGAAAGAGAGAGAGTGAGGTGATGACGTCATCATGCCACGTGGTTAGTTGTTAAGCCTTTGGATGTCTACTAAATCGGAAAGCTTTTTTTTTTTGTCGGAATCGGAAAGTTTCCACAATCCGAATGAAACGATGATAATATAATCAGTTTATGTCCTAATAGTAGTCTTAACTTAATTTTTATTGATATATTACACATTTGTTTGAATTTTATTATTTCATTCTAAAGCCAAAATAAAAATAAAGTTTGAAAACTAGAGATTTTCAATTATGCATAAACCAATTTGATCTGTAATCTAATCGGTTAAACCAATCCGGATTGACCAATAATTATATATTCACATTTATTTCCTAATAATAATTACCAAGCGGATTTGTTAGAAAGTACATACTCCATACTCATTAAAAAGTATGGTTTAGGGTTCGGAAAGTGATTCCAATTCCACCGACACAATTCTATATTCCTAAGCTATAAATAAATGTTGGAAAAGAAAAGAATATATTCAATAATTGTATTTTTTTTTGTTCCAGCTGTCTTGCAACTTGAGTGGTACCTAGACATCATAACATGACTAATTTAGTGAGACGCACTATACTTATTTAACTTAAGGATGTATTAGGAAACTAATTCACAAGTGATCCTTTTATAATCTCTTTTCTTTTATCGACTTAGTATTAACGAAACCCATCTCGATCACACAATTCACACTAATCCTGTGGAGAAATAATGCTTTCAAACACCTTAACACTTGATACTCTAGACAGATTATTAGATGATGTTTTGTGATAGTTTTCAAGTAGATAAAATATACTAGTTTTATTTATATTGTCACGTCATTTTAAAAGTACGATTCAAGATAGGAGTGATAATAGGGAAGAGACAAAGCAATCAATATTACAAAACTCGGTAGGTGAGTCTTTCCCTCGATTTATCTCTTGTCGGTCGTGTCACGGTTCTCTCTTTGCAACGTATGTAGTTAATGTGGTGGGATACAACACCATTTAATGAATTTAGTCGCAATCTTGTGGAGTATAACAACGAATTATAGTTTTCAAGAATTTGAAGGATGTATTTATAAAATCATACTATTTATAAAAACAACAAAGGACATGGATCTTATGGATTTTCACTCACAAAAAAGAAAAATGCAGGAACATTATTTCCGAGAAACCAAATAAATTAATCATAGTTTTAGAGTCTGCAAGCTGCATGAAAAAGGTAAAGAGTGTCATCTTCTGAAGCATCAAGGTTGCATTATTGGCTGATGAGTCTTATGGACATAAACCCTAAAAACCAAAACACCTTTTTTTTTCCTTCTTCTTATAATTACATCAGAAAACACTCTTTCGTCTCACCCATCTTCTTCTTCTTCTCTATGCCCACAATTTTGTCGGACTCCAATATACAGTCAGATTTCAGATTTTGATCTTTCTTTTAAAATAAAAAACAAAACCCAGTAGAAATTTTTTTATTCACAGGGCTTTTTCTTTACGGTTTCCTTTTTCCACTTTAGAAGGAGAAAACATGACTAAATAATAGCACCTGATTTTCAGACAGCATCTTCTCGGTCATTGCTTGAAACTAGAACCAACCAGCTTGCTGCTCGGTGAGGCTTTGTTGTCTTTGGGGAAGCTTGTGCTCAAGAGAGCACTTGTAGGATTTGCTTCTGAGCTGTTGGATTGGGTTTCTGAGACACTGGGCCGTGTCCAGATCTTTATATGGCCTTCCCGGCAAGCTGTTACAACTGATTCTTGTGTGAACATCAAGCCAGAGAGGGGCTCAGTGTGAACACGGTGAGCTATGACCGGCGAGAGCTTTGGAACATCGCGCTTACAAGGAGCGGGTTGAAGAGTTCCCATTGGTATGACATTGTCCCAGTGAGCCGATTGGCTTCCCGTGCTGTAAGTGGGCGATCCTCCTGGAGGTCGCCTAAGTGGAACCACGATCTCGTCCATTTCAAGGTCCCAGAGAAGTAGCTGTGTGTCCTGGGGATTCAGCAGCGGAAAGCAGCAAAGCGTGTGAGGCCAAAGACTTAGAGATCATATATATAGGAGAGAATCAAGGGACTGAAATCGTAGAAGGCTATGGTTTGCTATGGCAAATTAAGTTAGAAACTGAGACTTTCAAGTAATAGATTTGTGGAAAGGATCTCATCAGCCCATCATACAAACAATTCACTTCCTACAAATTTCTACCTACCAGACAAACGTATGTTATCTGTGATCTGGATAATGCTACATGGAAAATGCTGGATCATTCCATGGTCAATCTCTATGAAGAAATATTACAGAGATATATACTAAGATTTCTCATCGATTTTTGTTGAACCTTTGTCGACCTTGCACTATAATCATTCTTAGTATTAACACTATTCAAATGATAAAGCTGGTCAAAGCAATATAGAGAAGCTAAGCGCAACTCCCATAAATAAAGCATATTTCAGGTATTCGCTAAATGCAAAGGAGCATGAACAAATACCTGACCAACTGATCCAAACCGGTACATGACATGCTCTCCTGACCCATCCGTATTTGGTGACGACCAATAGGAATCAAACGCTACTCCACTTACCTGAGAGCAAGCATTCCAACATGAATTAACTGAAAATTCTGTGTTAAAAAATAGAAATCACCGTACTAGAATCAAGAACCTTACCCACGAATTATGTCCCTCACCCCACGCCACGACCTTCCGATCCTCCATACTCCACACTTGAACCAAGTCGTCTTCACCTCCAGTCAAAATATACTTTCCATCCATACTGTCAATATAATCACGTTGTCAATGGACAATATCATTCTGAGTTATATATCACAAGTTCACAACAATGGCATCTACTTTAGACAAACTTTGTAAATTCAACGAAGAAGAAAATTCGCCAAAGGAATTATATCCGGTCACCTCCAAGAACAGCACAGCAGAGCACCATAATAACTTTTTCCACCACATACTAGCTTCTGGGTTGAGAAGTCAAAAACGCGAAGATAACCTGTAAATGGTAAGAAAAACTTAATGATTAGTTAAGAAACACAGAGAGAAAGAAGAAGAGCCACGCAACGGAATACCATCTCTTCCAACAGTCGCTAAGTGTGACCCATCATTTGAGAATGCAATGCTGTTGATTGAACCTTGACAGATATGCCATCTCGCAATAGGATTACTCTGCATGAATACTCACGGGAATGAACAAATGCACATCCAAGATAGAAAAGAAAGTATGAATTTCTCATTTAATAATACACAAATTTGTTAAGACCACTAGCAACTGGTGATATTATCAGAGGATAGGCATATTACTACCATACGCTCTCAGCACCTATATAAGGATCTAAGGAAATGGTTGCTAACTCAAGTACCTTGCTATATTTTGCTTTGTCAACTGAAAACTGTGTAGGATCTCTTATAGCAGGAAATGTTGAATCAGTGGCACCATCTTTGTTCTATAAGTTAAATCAATCAGGATCAAGAATTAGACAAGACCAGGCAAATTGAAATCATTCGTAAGAAACAGTTTCCTGAAATCTGAGCTTGCCTTCTCATACAAGTACAAATTGCCATCGGCATGAGCAACGACAAATGATCCATCACCCCCAGGCACCCAAGCAATACTAGTACACCGACTGTGACAAAGCAACAAACTTTACTTTAATCATAGAGAGGAAATGACACCAAAATGAATTAAGTTCCTTGTTGAAAACGATTTTTTGCCAGATTCATGTTTCAACTTAACCAACTAAAACTGTTATACTAAGAGACTACATCCTGTTCTGTAATAATGTGACTAATCTACTGTCGACGAGAGTTGCCTAGAAGCATACATCCATAACAACGACAAAAAACTAAAAACCTTTCATCTCTGAGACTAAATCCTGCCTGTAATAAATTGACTGATCTACTGTCACCAAGAGTTACATACGTAGAGCATACATCCGTCACAATGACAGAAGATGCATTGTCTAAACTTGTCTGATTGACGAAATACTAGCAGAAATACAAACGAAAACACATGCAGATCCTTACACAAAACAAACTTGAACCAGCGGATTCTTCAGATATCACTATGAATGATAGCACAATGAAGAGGTGACAGGAAAAAACATAATTACACGCAAAAAGGAAACACTCTTGCCTGTTATTCACAGAACAGTCCTTATTATAATGCATTGCTCCAACTAGCTTCTTAGAGACGTCCTGTAACTGCTGTCTCAGCGATACAGTGTACACTACAATAACACACCATAATAACAAATTTATGGGACAAGGCATCTAGATCATAGATTAGAAAAGGTGAGCTCAAATTTGTACATTACCATCCCCAGAATTCAGCCCGATAAGTAAATCATGCCCATCCTTAGCATCCGCATCAAAAGAATGGCACATAGGGTTTGAATTACTGAAATGGATAGACTTTACTGGATCCTACATCAAAGAAATTTCCTAAACCATTACATCCAAAAGAAAAAGCAGAATACTACAGCAAGTCTTGAAAAGAAAAACAATGATCAGCAGTAATTACCTTGTCTTGTGAGTTCAAGTCACAAATAAAAATTGCATCACCCACATTGAAGACCAAGTAAGTTCCTTTCCCATCGAAGTTTGTATTTGTCATCGACGTGCTTGAATTAGAAGTAGCGAAGGAGCCACTAATCCTTGAACTTGTACTCGCACTTTTGCCCCCTCCATTACCTCCAACAAAACTAAGCGCACGGTTTCCATTTCCAGTGCCAAGCAATCTTGCAGTTGCGGAACGGAATCCGCTACTGGCACTGTAACCCGACGAAGTACCCGTTGGAGTCGTAGGAGCAGCTCTTTCCTTAAGCTGAGCTAGAGTTACCTGACAATGGAAAATTCCTCCATTCCATCATTGGAAACCACTTTATAAACACGCAAAAGGAAATTCTCAGTGGATAAAATCTAGAGGAAAGTATTGCAAGTGAAACCGATTGATCAACTAACAACCTTATGCATTGCAATTGCAATTTCACTAGTAAGAATTTCACAAACGATGCAAATTCTCTCAAATTTCCGATTAGAAAAGAATCAGAAAATCAATACCCAAACGCATTACAATCGGGGAAACGCATCAAAGCACCAATACTAAAATCCCTAAAAAAAAGAATCTTCACCTGAGTAACCGTTTTGCCATGAGCGTAGTGAAGGAGGCCAGATGAATGAGTCTTCTCGTAGTGTAGCTTGTACTTCCCTTCCGGCGTCTTGAAATAAGTCTTAATCCCCGGCGACTGAGGATTCGCAGCCGGTGAAGACGATGAAGATGGCGCCGATATCATTCCATTAGAAGTGTTCATCATGTTTGCTTGCTGCTCTTCTTCTTCTTCTTCTCTAATCGTCTACCCAATAGCATCTGATCAAAAAAATTCCACGACCCTAGGGTTTCTCACCCAAAACGAAACTCAGAAAAATTTCACTTTTTTTCACTTGCTTTATCTTCTTCGATGTAAATCACTAAATTCTCGTCGAGATAAACAAGAATCAAACTTTTCTTCTGAGGTCTCTAATGGCTTACCGAATCAAAGGGGGTTATTATGATGCAACTGCTTCTCTCTCTTTTCGTTGTTTATTTGCTCATTATCAAAGCTTTGACTCGTAAAGGGATAAAAAGTCATCGCAATCAGCGGTGGAGATCTCGTGAGAGAGCGTTTAACGGTTAGAGATAGTTGATCCGATGGGTCGAGTTTCTAAAGAATAATACGCATAGTCTCGTCAGATCACGTGGGCTGACGTCATAGACCAATTAAGGCCCAGTTTAAGCCCTTTTACCAATCAACCGATGAAATTAAGGCCTTTTTAGCTTCGGATGGACAAATCACTCGAGCATTCCTTTTTTCTTTTTTTTTTGGCTCGGTTAGGATGGTCAATTACTCAACTTATTTTTCCGGTTAGGCATAAGATTTAGGTTTATTCGGTTTGGTTTGGTTGCATGCATTTGGGTTCAATTTGGTTGTCTTAAGTACAAGTTCAATTCGGTTTTACGTATTACAAAAAGGAGTTTAATTTGGTTTTAGTTCTGCTTAAAATAAAGTTTTAGAGTTAGTCCAAAAATATATAAAAATAAAAATAAAGTTGGTACGGTTTTTATCTCCAACACTATTTAAATGTTATCAAAAAACTTTATTTAAAAAAAAAATCCGGCAATTAAAAATTCTGATACCCAAAATGTTTTGTGATACCTTTTTGGTGTATCTTAGCTTCAATCAACGACCACGACCATGACCAAAGAAAAAAGACCTGAGTGTTACGATCGTTATTTTTAGTTATTTGTTAGACGTGAAAAACAAAAAAATGTCTTTTCCATTGTGGGTTTGTGTCTTATCCAAATACTTTGGGCTGTTTTGGGCTTCTGGCATCTTTCAGTTGCTGGGCCTGTTTACTTTGGTGAAGCCCAAATATAAATTTCAGCTCAAACTCGATCGTCATCTGCGCGTGGTCTCTGCGTTTTTTCATAGAAAACAGAGGAAAGAATCAGAAGGATTCTTTAGCCTAAATCTTCTTGTAATCTCAGCTAGTTACCTTGTAATAAGTAGTTCTGGTGTAAGATAAGAAGGAGTCTTACGGTTGTAAACCACGCCGGAGGTGTTTTCCGGCAAGGCTAGTGAAGTGTTGAGAGCGCCGTCTCTCCCCAGACGTAGCGGCACCGCCGTGAACTGGGTTACCAATTTCTGTATCCTGCAAAATCTAAGATCATCATACTTAATAACGCCATATCAATTTCCTTACAAGTGGTATCAGAGCACGGTTGCGTTATTGTTCTTTCTCTCAAGAAAGAAGTTCTTTCTGAATCTTTAAAGCTAGTGAGAGTCAGAGATAACCAGAAGGGCATCGTTTTGATTCATCGTTTTCACAAGTAAAAAAATCAGACTAAGGTTCGAAACTTATCTGATTCTTCTGCCTTGTAACAAGTAGTTCTGGTGTAAGACAAGAAGGAGTCTTACGGTTGTAAACCACGCTGGAGGTGTTTTCCGGCAAGGCTAGTGAAGTGTTGAGAGCGCCGTCTCTCCCCAGACGTAGCGGCACCGCCGTAAACTGGATTACCAATTTCTGTATCCTGCAAAATCTAAGATCATCATACTTATCAATCTGTATCAATTGTTTTAGTTTTCTAGATCGAATCCCCGCTGCCTCCTTGAAAGAGATTTTCAAGGAACTCTACTCTAGAGAACCGTACATGAGATTTTCACCTCATACGGCTCCTCGTTCAACTTCCCTATTCATTGCGGGCTGGTTATTCCTTGTTTACCAACCACACATTGTCTAGCATTAGCTCTCCCTGAAAAGGAGGTGATCCTTTTCCTTCTTCTTGTTGCTGGATATATCGTTCGTACACATCTTCTCTTTGTTTCCCGAGCTTATTTTTATATCTCGAGCAGTTATATATCCGAGACCTTAGACACAAATAAGCGCGTTGCGCTTCCTCGTCTCTGGGTGCCTAGGTATCCACCGTAAGCCTTTCCTCGTTTGAACCTCGTCATCACTTTCGTATTTTCTGCATAGAAAAATTTTCAGACAAAAAAGATATTATAGCCGTTGGAAAAACCCACGTGGCGGTATAAGTCAATCCACTTGTCTGTTTCATTCGTTGTCTCTTTGGATTCTCTTTGCTTTCTCTCTTCATCCCATATTATTATTCCTTTGTCTCTTCCTCTCCTTTACTTTACTCCAAGCAAAGTATTGCCCCAATACACGACCCGTGACTTTCATCAATTCTCTCTCTCTCTCTCTATCTTAATCTCTCAGTTCATCTTTCTTTCTTCTTCTTCAATGTCTCTTCTCTGAAACATTTTTTGTTTCTTTTCAATAGATAATGTCGTTTCTCTCATCGCTCTTCTCAATTTCGATCTTGCTCTGCTTCTGCCATTTCAATGAAGCTACGACGGAGTTTGATTTCTCCACGCTCGCTATCAGCAACCTCAAGCTTCTTGGTGATGCTCGTCTCAGTAATGGAATCGTTAGCCTCACTCGTGACCTCTCTGTTCCTAACTCCGGTGCCGGGAAAGTCTTATACTCTAACCCGATCAGATTCCGGCAACCTGGAACTCATTCTCCGGCGAGTTTCTCCACCTTTATCTCCTTCTCCATCACCAATGTCAACCCTTCTTCAATCGGCGGTGGACTCGCCTTCGTTATCACGCCGGATGGAAATACAATCGGCGCCGCTGGAGGCTCCCTGGGTCTCGCCGGTCCCGCCGGGTTGTCCGGTTCCAAGTTCGTCGCCGTCGAGTTCGACACGTTAATGGATGTCGATTTCAAGGACATTAACAGCAACCATGTCGGTTTCGACGTGAACGGCGTCGTTTCCTCTGTTTCCGGCGATCTCGGTACCGTAAACATCGATCTCAAGAGTGGCAACACCGTTAATTCGTGGATCGAGTACGACGGATTGAGCCGGGTCTTCAACGTATCGGTCTCTTACTCGAATCTGAAACCAAAGTCTCCGATTTTGTCTTTCCCTCTCGATCTAGATCGATACGTGAATGATTTCATGTTCGTCGGATTCTCCGGGTCTACTCAGGGAAGCACAGAGAGCCATAGCATCGAGTGGTGGAGCTTCAGGTCCTCGTTCGGGTCGGGTTCCGGATCCGGACCTTCTCCTCCGACTGCTAATTTAGTGAACCCAAAAGCTAATTCAGTGAATTCTCCGCCGCCGCTGGCTTCGCAACCGTCTTCTTCCGCGACTCCTATCAGCTCCCAATCGAAAACTTCGTCTTCTTCTTCATCGTCTTGCCACAACCACCTCTGCAAAGAGAATTCTGGAGCAATCGCCGGAGTAGTAACCGCCGGAGCTTTCTTCTTAGCACTTTTCGCCGGCGGTTTATTCTGGGTTTACTCAAGAAAGTTTAAACGCGTCGAGAGATCGGATTCTTTCGCGTCGGATATCATCAAAGCTCCTAAAGAGTTCAGCTACAAGGAACTTAAAGCCGGCACCAAAAGTTTCAACGAGAGTAGAATCATCGGTCACGGAGCGTTCGGGATTGTATATAGAGGCCTATTACCGGAGACCGGAGACATCGTCGCCGTCAAACGATGTAGCCACAGCTCACAGGACAAGAAGAACGAGTTCATGTCGGAGTTATCCATAATCGGAAGCCTCAGACACAGGAACCTGGTTCGGTTACAAGGATGGTGCCACGAGAAAGGCGAGATTCTATTAGTCTACGATCTAATGCCAAACGGTTCGCTCGATAAAGCCTTGTTTGAGTCACGATTCCCGTTGCCGTGGGATCACCGGAAAAAGATCTTGCTCGGAGTTGCATCTGCTCTCGCTTATCTACACAGAGAGTGCGAGAATCAAGTGATACACAGAGATGTCAAAAGTAGTAACATAATGCTAGACGAGAATTTCAACGCCAAGCTCGGAGATTTCGGATTAGCAAGACAAATAGAGCACGACAAATCGCCGGAAGCTACTGTAGCCGCCGGGACAATGGGTTATTTAGCGCCGGAGTATCTTCTGACGGGTCGTGCAACGGAGAAGACAGACGTTTTCAGCTACGGAGCGGTGGTTCTGGAAGTGGTTACTGGAAGAAGACCGATCGAGAAGGACTTAAATGTGCAGAGACAAAATGTCGGGTCAAATCCTAATTTAGTAGAATGGGTGTGGGGTTTGTATAGAGAAGGGAAAGTTTCGGCTGCAGCTGATTTAAGGCTTGAAGGTAAGTTTGATGAAGGAGAGATGTGGCGGGTAATGGTAGTGGGCCTAGCTTGTTCTCATCCGGACCCATCAGCTCGGCCCACTATGAGGTCAGTGGTGCAAATGCTGATTGGTGAGGCTGATGTACCGGTCGTGCCTAAGTCTAGACCAACCATGAGTTTTAGCACTTCGCATTTGTTGCTGAGTTTGCAAGATACTCTCTCTGATTGCAACACCGCGGCGTTAAACTCTAGCCGATCGTCGTCCTGGTCTGTGCTGGAGCATAATGTTACGATTAAAGGCGACGATGACCATTTAATATAGATCGAGAGATGCATTTTGTTGTGTTTGGATTATTTGATATGTGTTGCAATATTCAATTAATTTGTTTCTCAATGTATGTAAGATAAGTACACGAATTGGTTTATTTAGAAGCCACTCAACAATTCAAGCGATCTAGTACCAACTCAGCAATGTCTAAAAACCAAGTCGAAATAATTTATTATAAAGCCAAATAAATGTAAATATGGTTGAAATGTCCCAAACTTTTAAAAAGAGCAAAATAATACGTACGCAAAATTTCATTTACTTTGAAACCGAAACCACTCAAAACTAATTAATACCTTTTACGTTGAGTACTATCACAGTAGAATGCGTTCATAACTTTATTTGACCGTGATATGTTAGGTTATTAGTAAAATAAAACCAAATTAAAACTGGATTAAACAATTCTAGTTTATTTAGGGGTCTAATGTGAATTAAAAAAAGTTACGGGTTTAATTAGGAAATATCTGAAACATAAGGGGTCCAAATAAGAGTTTCCGACGTCTGGAAGTGGCTATGTAGTGGATATAAAACACGTGTAACTACACATCTGCGTGTGTTTGTGTCTTGATCGCTTGTTCGAAAATAGATCTTCGTTTCCTCCAAATCCTTCTTCTCCTCCTACCATTCTTACGTTGCCGGAGCTGATCTCACAGATATCGGATCGTATTCATGGACGGCGAAGATTTTGCCGGAAAGGTATCGTCAATCGTCTCTTTACTTGCAGCGTCTGTAGGATTTTAACGGCTCCTTTTCTGCGATCCCGGCAATTAGATTTATTAGGGTTGTTCCCATGATTTTTTTACATAGAATTGTTAATTGATCTGAGGAAACTATGTAATATATTATAATTATGGGTAAACTATCTGATATATTCTAATTCTGGGGAAAAAATTGCATGCATTGCAGGAGAATTGTATGTGATTGTAAATTTTGTTGACAAAAATCTTTTCTTGAAAAGGAATTTCTTTTACTGTATATTTGGATTGAGTCGCAAGATCGATGACTATTGTAAATAGTGATTGGGGAATTCGAAAGAAAAAGAAAAAAAAGCTCACATTGCTTATTGAGTTATTGCAGGTATATATGACAATGTGTATCAATAGTCTGGCTTCCCTTGAACTACGCACAAAGATGAATGTATCTTAGGTCTTGTATGTACTGTTATGTGGCTTATATTGGCACATATTCGATTCTGATCTCTGAAAATCGTTGGAGAATGATATTTTAACCAAATGAGAAACCAATCTCTTCTCCTTTGAACCATTATCGATAATGTGATTTTATTCGATTTTTTTTGTGACCAGCACTTGTTTTCCCTGTCCTATATCCTTGTTTCTATGTTTGGTGTGATTTACATGCACTCACTGGTCTGACATTCCACAGGCGGCTGCTGAAGCCAAAGGATTGAACCCGGGACTAATCGTGCTGCTTGTTATTGGACTTCCGCTTGTTGTGTTCCTTGTCGCCAACTGCGTGCTGTACGTGTATGCTCAGAAGAACCTACCTCCAAAGAAGAAGAAGCCAGTTTCCAAAAAGAAGCTCAAGCGCGAGAAGCTGAAGCAAGGAGTCCCTGTGCCTGGAGAATAAATCTCAGCTTAGCTTCACTTGTGCCTTGTTCAAAAGCTGGATAGAGGTTTATAATCGGTCTCAAATTTGATCCTTTGCGGTTTTTTTTTATTTGTTCATTTTTCTTCCTTTACTTGTGTCATGAGGATTGTCTCGAGTTCTGTATGATTTCACTTGGAGAACAAGTAGAAACCACCCTTTTGCTTGGGTTGACTTTTTTGGTCTGTTTAGTTTTTGCCTTCACGCACACTTGATTGCAGTTGTAGAGTCTCTCGCATCCTCTTTGCAACAGTATCTCATCTTTAATCTTATTTTACTTCTATTGTTTCTTGGTTTCTTTTGCCATTAACTGTGCTGCCTTAACCAAAGGACGGTTGGATGTTCATTTAAAATCCATTTCTAATTTTAAATGAAAAATGAGAGAGCATGCTTCTAAGTCAAAGGTGGAAGAAGATGCAACTTACAGGTGACATACAATGGAACTCGCTGTTTATCCGCTCTCATGGATAAGCTGGAGTCTTTTCTTATGTTGCGGACTACACTCGTCAAGCATCTCCAACCAGACGTTGTGCAGGGCTGTATATATATCGTCCCTCTCTGGATGAAGAACGTCTTCAGCAAAGAATATATGGATTGTATCCTCAACTTCAATCCAGCTCTGTCCCGGAACCTTTTTAACGTCATGTTTTTTCATCGAGCTTCTCAACAACGCCGCATCTTCCCAGTTTCCAGAAGAGGCGTGTATACCGCAGAGCAATACATGAGCTGTAGAGTTGAAAGGATCGATCTTCAGAATGTTTTCAGCAGCCTTTTGGGCGAGATCAACATTTCCTTGGGTTTTACATGCAGACAGTAGAGTCTTCCACACGACTACATCAGGTTCCAACTTCATTTCACCGATGAATGTCTCAGCTTCATCTAAATGGCCAGCACGGGCTAGTAAGTCGACTATGCAAGAGCAATGCTCTTTTGTCGGTGCAATCCCATATTCACTTTGCATGATTGAATACAGCTTCAAGCCTTCTTCCACCAACCCAACATGACTACAAGCAGTAAGAACACCCACAAATGTTACATGGTTTGGCTCTATGCCCGAACTTTTCATTTCCTTGAACAATATGAGAGCTTCCTCTCCAAATCCAGACTGTGCATATCCAACTATTAAAGTGCTCCACGAGACTACATCTTGGTTATCCATTAAATCAAATATCCTTCTCGCTTGCTCCAGTGATCCACACTTGGCATACATATCAATCAGTCCATTTGTTATAAATTGTTCAAGAACCAACCCGGTTTTAAAATTATAGCAATGGATTTGACTTCCCAGCTTTAGAGATGAAATTTCCACACAAGCACGCAACAGACTACCCATGGTTATGTGATCTGGATCACATTCAGCGACAAGCATCAGCTTAAACAACCTCAACACCTCTGCTGGAGGTCCGTGTTGCAAACATGCCGCAAGAATAGCATTCCAAGAAACAGAATCTCTGTTGTTTCTGAAGTCTTCAAACATCTTAAAACAACAGTACAAGTCCGAGCAGCAGCTGTACATGGTAAGCAGAGAGTTGCAAACTGAAAGATCTGTCAGCAAACCATACTTGATGATGAAAGAGTGAATTTGCATGCCTTGACTCAGAGCCATTTCGTTTGTTTGACCACAGAGCAAAGCACGCAAGGAGATAGCATCAGGAATAAAACCAGAATTCCTCATCTGAGAGAAAAACGATACAGCCTCACCAGCGTAGCCGTTATTCGCAAGTCCAGCAATGATCACATTCCATGATGCTGTATCAGGTCTTTCTATCAGATAAAACACTCTCCTTGCAGAACTCAGAAAACCGCATCTAGCATACATGTCACAGAGCGAGCAGCCCGCAATTGCGTGTCCAGAAAATCCAGACTTAATGCATAGCCCATGTATTTGGCTTCCATAATCTGGTCGAAGGAGACTGCTACAAGCCTTTAAAGAACTACCAAATAAATATTCATTTGGCTGGAAAACACCATACGACAACATATCTTTTAAGTGTCTCAGAGCCTCAAACTCATACCCAAGTTGTGAGAACCCTGCGATGATTGAACCCCACGAAATTACATCCTTCATTGGGATACCATAGAACACTTTCCTTGCATCTGAAATGTGATTGAAGCTAACATACATAGAAATCAGAGCATTTTGAGCAATAAGATGAGAACTGGGTTCCAACTTAACAACTTGAGCATGCAGTTGCTTCCCTAATCCAACATCATCAGTACTGGCACATGCTTTGATGATGCTTCCAAATGAAAACTGGTCAGGAACTATATCTTCCTGAAGCATTTCCATGTACAATTTGATTGCCTCGGCTTCCTGACCATTCTGTGAATAACCAGTAATCACAGATGTGTAAGAGACCAAATTCCTCTGAGGCATAAAATCAAATACTTCTCTAGCATCCCTCAGCGAGCCACACTTCCCGTACATGCTTAGAATGTGATTATTAAGAATAGTATCATGCTTGCAGTTGGATTTCAAAATTTGATCATGTATCTTTCTGCCTTGTGCTAGAGATCTCGACGAAGAGCAAGCACAAATTAAAGACACATAGGTCTTTAACCTTATCTTGAAGCTTGAGTTCTTCTGTGCAAATTCAAACGCTTCCAGTGCTTCCCTGTAAAAATTTTGTTTACACAGGGAATTTATGTGATCATTCATCAACTCTTCGGTCTTGATGGTTGATACCGCACTTAATGTTGCCGGTACTTGACTGTTGCTGAAAGCAACTCTAGCTCCTGATCTTAACATCTTTTCCATTTCGATCAAGAATGTAGTCCTAGCAAATACCATCTTGCGAAAGGAATATGTGCGGAAGGTTCAGCCTGAAAGACACGTCATTCAGAGAAGCATCTAACAGACTAAACAAAGGATTCACTGTCGTTATAAATGCACCCTTCTTGGATGATGGAGGAAATAAAATCCACGCCTGGATTTTCATTAGCAAACTCTTAGGTGGTCGAACAAGAAGTCAGCCCTCCTCCGAAACTGGCTATCAGGACAAGAGCCTGTTTCAGAGAGAGAAAAACACACACTCAAATATGATATATAAACATCATACAAGTTCTCTGAAAACAACAAATCAAGCTGGATAATTTCACGCGCTCAATCAGTCGTCCCCACAAGGAATTCATGCATCAGCAATAAAGCGTTGCCGTTGTTTCACTTTTTTGTTGCTGAACATCGAGACATAAACGCTAATACATCAAAAACTTGCATAAACTACTACTAACAAGACAATGACTTGAAAGCTTATCAGCTCAACGAACAACAATCAAAACTCAGGAAAAAAAGACACCTCCAGTATTTGTCAAAACCAACCAATTTCTGTTCAAGCGAGAAAAACAAGATAGACTAAAGCATAAGGGACATTCAGTGAGGTACTCGTGTAAAAAAAAAAAATATCGCGGACATTTTATCGAGCAGATGGTGTACAATATCAGAAACACAGAATGTTTAAAGCTATGACCTTTTTGAATCAGCATGAACAAATCGTAACCAATGTGCAGTAGAAGCTTAAAAAAAATACAGAAAAACAAACCAGTATAGTTCATTAATCAATGCGGCAACCATGTAATCTTCCCAAGTTAAAAAGAAAAAACAAAGACGACAAACTTCCGAAGTTGGGTTTTGTTATTTTTCAACACGATGAGAACCTGGATTCTTGCTCCAGACGCAGTGATTCTAGTTGAGAGAGAAGCGTGAAGCTTTCTTGTATAATCAAATAAAGGGTTTGCACCTGAAATTGAATTCAGAAATAAACTTCACTTTGGCTCGTTCGTTTGCATGTGTACATTACATGATCGTATCTTAAGAGAGGCTCGTTTCTAGCATAAGTTTCTTCTTCCTATTAGAAGTTTGATGCAATTCTCTTCTTTTTATTTAGCTTTTAGTTGTGTTGAGTTTCCGGTTTGTCGAAATGCTCTGTTTTTTCTCGAACTTGTTTTTTTCTTTGAATGAAATAGAAAACGACCACAGACAAAAAAAAAGATGCTTTACAATTTTTTGAATAAGATGAAGGCGCAAGTCCTAGATCGTTTTCAGGCATCAAGTACTCCAACGAAGCTTTCTGATTTGTTTTTGGTGCTTTAGCCAAGAAACATTGGATAAAAAAGTATATTGTTCAATCTAAATTCATATTTGTAAAAGTTCTTATTTGCATACCCAATATTAAAAAACTTTTAATTTTAATTTTTGGAAATGAATTATTTAAAATTACACTCGAGTAATATTCTTGAGATACTATTGTTACAATAACATAGAACAACTCTTGAGATGCTATCAAATAAATGTAAATACTATTAGCGTACGCTTGCCACTATCTAAGTTAAAATCTGCAAAATAGATGAAGATGATTAAAAAAAATACTACAATTATAGTTTATATTGTACAATTCTAGAAAACACTAGTTTAGATCAAATTACATTTTGTGTGAGTCCGTTGTTGTCGTCCACCTATACCAAAGATCTGGACCATCATCTGGTCCTTAAGATTATAACATGATCAATTCAAAAGGCTGTGTCTTTGTTTTGTATTATACCAAATGCTAGGATTGTGTCTTTGTTTTGTTAACTTATTATTATATATGTTGCGTCTTCGTTCTAAAGTTACAATATGAGGCCGAACAATGGCACGTGACTCGGGCGCGTCAACAAAGCGCGTAGCTAAAAAAAAACGCCCCCTTCACGTTCTTCTCTACTTTCGTTTTCATTCTCTCGATTATTTCCAAAACAGCCCTCCTATATCTTAGTGATTGCATTATCAAACCCCAATAGAATTTAATCATTCCAAAGAGCAAAGTCGAGTTTTTCAGTGGAACCATTAACGAATCCAAGGTCAAATGTATACCACTATATACTTAAAGTTGAAAAAAAATATTTCAAGAGTATTGAAAATTAAAAAAGAATCGAGGTGGAAACAACACAATCATTACTTCAGGGGTTATTTTTGATAATATCTATTTTTTTTTCCAACAAAGTTGAAAAAATAAATGTTGCTCACTGAGAAAAAAAAAAAAGCTTCGTGAGTCAGTAAGAAAAAGCAAACCCAACAAGATATGTCTGAAGATCAATTCATCTAAAGTTCTTGTTTAATTCTGCAATTCCTCAATTTCGTTTGTTCTTTTTTGTTTTTAATCCGATTTCTCCAACGAAAGGAAGCTAAATCGACGGTACAGGTGAATACTTCTTCATGACTTTGTCAAAGACTCGAGTTTTGTTACCAATTCTAATTGGATCTATTTTTGTTTTCCTTGACTTGTGAAAAGTTTATCATTCATGAACACAATTAGAACCCAACATTCTTTTTTTTTTGCGTTTTTAGGTAATTTACAAGTTTGTTTTGCTAATTTGCTGCAGAATTGTAAATCTCTGATGAGTTTCAGGGTTTAAATATGCTTACCTCTACTCAAATTAACCTCCTTTTTTTAGTTTGGTAGTTTAAAAATTTAATGTTTTCCTGCAAAAAGCAAAAGTGTTTCTGTTGTGTTTTTAATCCTTTTCTTTTGCAGAAAATGTTAAAAGATTCTAGTTTTAGGTATATGTAAATGATTATTTTTCTGGGTATTTTACTTTGTGGATCTGTGTTTCTTTTTTGGGAAGATCCACCTAATAAAACAAAATCTCATATTGGCTAAATGACAAGAAATTGTCTCTTCTCACACATAGTTCCATTTTTTTTTCTTGAAAATTTGGCGACTTAACAACCAAAAAGATTATGTGGAAGACATTGGAGCTTTCTTTGCTTGTAATAGGGTTTATCTTTGTGAATCACACTGATGTCAACTTCTTTGCTGAAGAGACTTCAGAATGTATTATTATTTGTTCCAAACAAATTAATATTCATTTTCTGTCTCTTTACCTTCGTTTGGTGGCAGTAGTAGTCTCTTTGAAGCTAACGTATAATGTTTATTCTTATTGTGTTTTTGTACACTTGCTTAAGCTTTCTATTTCCTCTGAGTTTGTTGTTGTGTATATATGTTTATGATAATCTTTTAGTTTCGAGTTCCACTTTTGCTTCTTTCTCACACATTCAATTTGTCTTCATCTACTGTTTGTCAGATTCCTCAAAGAACCAATCATAACACAGTTGATTACACACAAAAAGATAGGGTTTTAAACTCTTGATCTCCAAAAATGCCAAATCCAAAATCAAGGTGGTGATCTCTAACTTCTTACCTTCAATGCTTTTTGTTGTGTTCTTCTTTTTTGTGAATGTTATGAAGCTTTTGGTCTGTTTCAATGTTCTTAATGTGATTGTGACTGTCTCACAGACCGAGTTCATTAGAGCTGCCACAAAAGAAATCTTCTTTACCAGCTCCCAAACTTGCTCGGAGACTCAAGCCAAGCGGAGTTGAATCCGATCTAAAAACCAAGACATCACCAAAAACTCATATCCCAAAAGTAGCTACTCTTGATCGTCGCTCTCCAAGAATCCCTCTTAATGAGGTACTTTTTGAAGTTATATATTGATATGAAAGATTGTTGACTTTAATTTACTTTGGATTCTTGATTTATGGAAACACTCAGTCGCGTAATTGAGTTTATGTATATATGATTGTTTGCTTTTTCAAGATTCAGAAGAAGCGGACAGGGAGGATACCGGAGCTGGAATCTCAGGTATCTCAGCTTCAAGAAGAGCTTAAGAAGGCAAAGGAAGAGCTAAACAGGTCAGAAATATTGAAGAGGGAAGCTCAAGAAGAAGCTAAAGATACTAAACAGCAGTTAATGGAGATCAATGCCTCAGAAGATTCAAGAATTGAGGAGCTGCGTAAACTCTCTCAGAAGAGAGACAAGACGTGGCAATCTGAGCTTGAAGCTATGCAGAGACAACACGGGATGGATTCAGCTACTTTGTCTTCTGCCATTAACGAGGTACAGAAGCTGAAATCGAAGCTCTTCGAGTGTGAGTCCGAGCTAGAGAACTCTAAGTTTGAGGTAAGGTCTTTACAGAAACTTGTTAGACAGCTCGAGGAAGAAAGAACAAACAGAAGAGACTCACCATCATCATCAACGGAAATGGAAAATATGAAAGAGGCAATGAATCTTGCGAGGCAAGAGATAAGCCAATTGAAATCTGCGGTTGAAGTAGCAGAGACAAGGTACCAAGATGAGTATATACAGAGCACGTTGCAGATAAGAAGCGCTTACGAACAAACAGAGGCGGTTAAATCAAAATATTCACAGAGAGAGGCCGAGTTAGCTGAAGACCTGAGGACAACGAGAGCTGAAATCGAGGTTTTGCGCAAAGGGTTGATGGATAAGAAGAAAGAATATGAATCAACAGGCGATTTGAAGAAGCTTGAATCGGATTTTATGGAAGTGAGAAGGAGTTTAATGGATAAAGAGATGGAGTTGCAGAGCCTAAGGAATGAAATGGAGAAGAAAGTGGAAACAGCAAACACGAAAGCCATGGAAGCTGAACTTAGAAGAGTGAAGGTTCAGTGTGAGCAATGGCGAAAAGCTGCTGAGACGGCAGCTTCTATACTGAACAATGACGAAGAGAGAACCGATATTATTGAGAATGGCAAAATGTTGAAGAAGTTTGGTGTGTTACTCAAGAAAAACCACAGGTAATCATGATTCTCTTTTTTTTTGTGTTCTCTTTTAAAATATTGAAAAAAATGGCATTGATATTTGTTTGTAAATTTGTAAAATTCGATTTGATTCTCTATAAATTTTTTCTTTCATAGAAGAATAAAAATAAATAATATAATTTGAATTTAGTGTGATATCAGTATCATAGAAGAATAAAATAAATAATATAATTTGGACTTTTCTGTAAAATACTAAAACTAGCAGTTTTTTTCTTTAAATACTTTCTAAACATTATGCTAGTATACCATTTAATAAATTTCCAAATTCATAGTTTAAGTATTAATTTTTTTAATTAAATGTCTAGATAATTAACACAGAAAAAGAAAAAGATTGAGAAGTCTGAATTTATTATTTTACTTTACAAAAATCCAAAAGAAGAGCATAGTATTATTAATTAATAAATGGACGGTGATAAAAAAAGTCTAAATCCCTAAATCTCTCAATCGCAGACGATCATAGTTTCTCCCTCTTGCCTTCTCCAGCGTCGGATCAATCTCTCTCCCCTTCGCCTTTCTCCTCCAATCAACCTTACTCTCCTCTCCTCTGCTCTCCCGCTCTTTTTTCAAATCATCTCTCATCTCACCTCTTCGCGCTTTCAGGTTTGGTCTTTGATTCTCCCGGTTTTGCTGTTTCTTAGCGTGATGTTGTTTTACGCCTCTGATTATCGTCGCTGTGTCTTGTGTGTAGGGATTTCGGAGATGACGGATTCGCAGGCAAAGTCTTCGGGGATGAGTCCCGGAGGAGGCGGTGGAAGCCATGAGAGTGGCGGAGATCAGAGCCCGAGGTCGTTGAATGTTCGCGAGCAGGATAGGTTTCTTCCGATCGCTAACATAAGCCGTATCATGAAGAGGGGTTTACCTGCAAATGGAAAAATTGCTAAAGATGCCAAAGAGACGATGCAGGAATGTGTCTCTGAATTCATCAGCTTCATCACCAGCGAGTAATTGCCTTTTTTTTCTCAAAATTTCTCAAAATTTATATTTTGGTTGACTAAGTGTTTTTCTTTTGTTCTTTGAATTGGAATTTGGAGTTTGCATCAACATCTGATTTGGTTGGGAGATTGATAAATATAGTTTTGGTTGCCTTTTTTTTTCCTTCATTGTTATGAACTCACTATGTTAATTTTGGCATATAGTTTTCTTTAGCTACGTTTGTATGATGCAATGAGGTTTTTGATGATGTTGTTGTGTATATCTTGGCAAGCAGAGCGAGCGACAAGTGCCAACGAGAGAAAAGGAAGACCATTAATGGAGATGATTTGCTTTGGGCAATGACCACTTTAGGATTCGAAGATTACGTCGAGCCTCTGAAGGTTTACCTGATGAGATACAGAGAAGTATGTTCCACTTCAACTTATTCAAATTCCATTTCAAACAAATGGGTTCACTGTACTTTTTTAAGAACGATTAAACAAAAGATAAACAGTGAATTTTCGACATTCCTAGTTATGTTGAACTGTGGTACATGAAGATTATTTCTGCATTTAACTCACTAACTCACTATGTTTTTTCCTTTTCTTTTCCTTCTATGCTATATGGATTGGAATCATGCAGATGGAGGTCAGTTTCTCTACTTTCACTTATCTATCTTTTTATTTATTTATATAATTTTATCGCAATCTTTCTGATAGTCCAGTTATATCTGTGGCTCCTCTTTTGGGGGGGCATATGTTGTATGATTGTTTGGATTACGATTATTTTCCACCCTCTGCAATTGTTATCTGTCTGATAGGGTGACAACAAGGGATCAGCAAAAAGCGGGGAATCGAGTGCAAAGAGAGATGGACAACCAAGCCAAGTAGCGCAAGTAATGACACATTCTTCTCCAATTGACATGTTCGTTTTTGTATTGTCATCTCTGCATATGTTTTGTGCGAGCTAGTTTAACCCTTCTGAACAGTTTCCACAGCATGGTCACCAAGGGTCTTTCTCACAAGGTCCATATGGAAACTCTCAAGTAAGTGCTTTCGCTAAGACAAAGTTTCCTTTTACTTATATATTTATATATAGTTTGCGTAGAGGAGAAATAAGAGTACACACAAGCTTGTTCAGAACAGTTAGATGATACAACCTTGCAAAAGAGTTTGTTCTGGTTCACCCGGAGGTTTAACTCATGTCATCCATTCCTTTTGTATGCATAACATATATAACTTTCTCAAAAACCTTAAGAGTTCAATGATCCTTTCTCAACTGCACCACACACTATCAGCCATTCGACTATAATAGACTTGATGAAGCATCACATATGCATATCCACTTTTGAGATGACCAAGAGTGCATGAACTCGGACTCCTGATATTTGAACTCCCCCGTACCGATTTGAATTACGTGAACAGCATCCAGCATCTTTACGATTTTATGGTATCTGTAATCCACGAATATGTTGGAAAAAGACTGATTAACCTCGTTTTTTTTACTGTAGGCGTCGCATATGATGGTTCAAATGCCTAACGCAGAATAGTACGAGGACAGTACTCATCACAATCTTTGGAGATTCAACTATTTATGTTCCTGTTTTCTGAGAAGCTGAGCGATCCACTGTTCATAGATTTGGATTGTGGCATCTCAGTTTTGGGAGAGAGGAGATTTGTATATGATTGTGTTGTAGGTGAAGAGAAGAGTCTGGTTTGCTCAAGATAAGAACTGAGAAGCACCTTTTGTTTTTCAATTGATTGTTTTTAGTTTCTTAGCTTTTGGTCTTAAGAAGAAGCTATTTATTTATCTGCACATGCTTGGTCTGTGGATTCTTTCACGCAGGTGTTATGTTCTTAGCCGTTACTTTCATAAAAACAGTTTTAAGATTAATAAGCTAAGATTCTATATGATTTATTTGTTCTAAACCTGATACGCATACGATTTAGCTGGAATGGTTACGGTTTAAAATCTGGTTCACGAATCAGGTCGAACCGAAAAATACGATCTCGAAAAAGTGAATTCGTGTTGATTTCATCTTTACTGAATACCATAACCGGATCAAACCGAAAAGAAAAAACAAATCAATTGAGTGGAAAAATAAAGAATTTGGAGGCGGAACAAAATCCAACGATCGAGAATCGATCCAAGCGTTTAGGACTGAGAAGAGAACAACCGCGCTCACTAACTCAAAAACCCTCGATCTCTGAGACTGAGAGGGGGAAGGAAAGAAACCCATTTTCATTCAATTCTCTTCGTCTTCCTCCTTAATCGTTAGGGATCTTAAGTGAACACAGTTTCTCGGCATTTGGATTTGTCTTCTTAGTTCTTCTCTGTTCATGGAAGATAACGAGACCAAGAAAAGTGAGGTCGAGGTCGATGGCCTTGGTCTGATTGATGTTGCTTCTGAGGACGATAGCCTCCTCTTCTCCTCGTTTCCGAACCCCACCAGCTACGAGTTTTCCGGTAATTATAATTTCTCTTATTTGCGTTTGATTTTGAATTTCACTGTTTGGCTTTAGATGGGTTCTGGGTTTTGTTATTTTTACGAATCTACTTGATTGTAGAGGGTTATCGTCTATTTTTAACAGGTAGAAATTAGAGAGTGGAAGATACTTGGAGAAGTTCGATGTGGAGTTTATTTATTTATTTACTGTTCATGGTGATTAATATTTGATGTGGGACTTAGAACTTAGATTATGTCGACTCTTATTTTTGATGAGAGCTAGCATTGCATTTGAATTGCATGTTGTAGATTTTTTGCGTTTGTGCTTACGTTTTGGGTTCCCTCTTTAATGATAACATTCAGAGGCTGATGAGGATGAAAAATGTTTGAACGATGACAAAGATCAAAGTTTCTTGAGGGATACAGAGTCCTGTGGTGAAGAGATACTGGTCTCTTCAATAGAAGAGAAGGAGGAGGTGCTTCAACCTCGTGAGTCCCCTGAACCTCAGAAGGTGATGAAGAGTGGAAAGTATAATTTGCGCAAAAGTCTTGCCTGGGACAATGCGTTCTTCACAAGCGCTGGTAAGTGCATTTCGAACTAGGTAACTTTTGTTAAATTTCAGATTTTTAAGTAGTTTGGGGGGAATAACTTACTTTTTCTGGCTGATATATTGTCAAAATCAGGTGTTTTGGAACCCGAAGAACTATCCAGTATGATGGAAAGCAATCACAAGATTGAACGGAAAGGTTTACCGACCATTCAAGAGGATATTAATAAATCAACTGAATCCATTTCTACATTTCAAAGTGACTGCACTGTGGAAAACAGTCAGGAGTTTATTTTATTTGAAGATGTACGAGCGTCTATTCAAAGGTCTGCTAAAGCATCTGATGCTGGAACACCTGGAAAGAATAATGAAATGGGGGCAACAGAAGTAGCAACCAGCCCAAGTAAGTATTCTTTATTGTTTATCTCGTGTTGAGGGAAAGGAACTAGCTTAGCCTGTTTAAGCGGATATATGCCTTTCCCACACATTAGCAGATACTAGCTCGAGCTTTAGTCTATAAACGGCTTTCTACAAAGCAGAAGGTCTACTTTTTCGTTTTGTGTTTGTGTTGTTCTCAACCATTAGGGCCTTCACAATTATGAAACAGTTACTCTCCGTCTCTCTTTATGGCTTCTTGGAGAGCTAGTATCTAATGTGAGCTATCCTTAGATGCCAAGTTTTCATCGTACTTTGTGAAGAGTTTTTGCTACTGTGTTTTAGTTTTGTGTCACTGGAAGTACTGTTTGAAGGTGTTTACAATAGATGGTATGCGTCTTCAGCAGCAATATTTAATTCATGTTTAGTTTTTTACCAAGTTAACCATCATTTGCATACCTTGTTGGAAATTCCAGCTTCAAGTACAGTGGACGTCCTTGCCCCTCAGGAGAAGGTAAATCTGCTAACAACTGCACCCTTTGTTTTTTCTTTACCTTCCTCCTCGCCTAAGCCTTTCTTTGATTTTGTGGATTTTGTAGATGGAACCCAAAGCCAGTCCTAAAAAGCTGAGTGTTAGAGCACACGGACTAGGGAAGGCAACAAAACAGGTATATCATCTTCATTTACTTTCTTAGGTGCATATTAATTAAAGGATTTATGTCTTGATCCTAAGTTTTATCTGACAACTTGAGAATGTTTTCTTCTAAGTTTACAGTGGTTAATGAACTCGAACTGTCTCTGTTGAGTTTACGAATTAGGAGCTTGTCATAACTTGTTCTGGCCCGATATTTGATCATTTATTAGTGAAACATTTTTGTACAGACTGTTGCTTCAAGAGGTCTCAGTACATCCATTTCCAAGCCAGCTAACGGACTCAGCAAAGTCAAGCTCTTGTCAACATCAACGAACAGGGCATCACTAGATATTAACAAAACCAAACAAGAAAAACTTTCCAAATTACCTGCGGGTTAGTCTCAGAACTCTATGGTAAATATTGTATTACTTGTCTCTTTCATCCGTATCTGATGATCTTGAAGTATACAGGTAAAGAGCCCTTGGGTCCTAGAATATCCATTTCGCGAAGTGCTAGACCCACATTGCCAAAACCTGCTGCGGTGAAGTCAAATTTGCATTCTTCAGCTGCTTCAAAGAATGAATTGACATCTTCCTGCTCTTCACTGGAGAGCTGCGCCAGTGCTTCATCTAGTGCCTCTCACAAATCTTCTCTACATTCAGTGAAGAAGAAGAATGATTCAAGTTTCAGATTAGCTTCCCAGTCAATGACAAATCGATCTACATCTAGAGGTATTATGGGCCAGCCAAGAATCCCGCCACAGCCAACCAAAAAGACAACCAAGTCCAAGCTTTCCTCTAATGTACCAACTGCTGGTTCTATCAGTGAATGTTCATCAGATTCATCACGAGCTTCTGCAACTAGCAAAATGGCTAAAAGTAATCAGAAAACTGTCTCTGATGAAAAGGCTCCTGCAAATGATGATAACACATCGCAGAATGTGAAGTCTCTCAAGAACTCTAAAGATGCATCTGTTGTTCAAGCTGATGCTAAGGAAGGTACGAAACGAGTTTCAGCTATCAATGGTGGTTTGGTTCCTCCAGCTTCCATGAAACAATCAGGTCTCCGTGTGCCATCACCAAAAATCGGCTTCTTTGATGGAGTAAGTTCCCCAAATTCATGACGAAATAGATACAAAAAATTTGCTATTTTTGTTGTTCCTTATGATTGAAACCAGCTCTGCAAGTATTCTCTGATCTATTTCTATCTGGAATCTGAGTATGTAGTTGATATCTCTCTATCTCTTTGTTAAACAGGGTAGACATGGATCATCTTCATCTGGCAGTAAGAAGGCTGGAAAGTCTCAACTTGCAAAGTCTCCAATACAAGAGTCGTCTTGTTCAAAAACTAGGGCAAGTTCAAGGCTTGTCTCTGCGTCGCCTCCAAAAGTGCAAAACAAATTGTATTCCAAAATCAGTGCAGAGGATCAACTTGAGGGGTTGATGGAATGAAGATGATGCCCTGCAGCAATTAATACTTCTCTATATAAAGGAGCTCTGTTCTTTTTTTGTTTTTATAGGAACTTCCTCATGTTAGATTCTTATGTAACTCATCGCTTAAACAAAACAGTAATATTATCAATCGTGCGTAAAGAAACTTAATCTAGCTACAAGTAATCAATACCTGGCCTTAACTCAGTATCTCATTTTACTATACCAAGAAGAAAATATCAGAAATTCTTTTTTTTTTGCTAAGAACACACTAATTAAAAGTTGGAGTCTCCAAATAAACTACCCTTAAATGTCATATATAACAAATCCTACGGAGATATTAGTGGTTTGAACATCTTTTTAAGTTCATCCAAACCCTAATGAAAATTTAACTAAGGCTTGCACTAAATGCTGTACCATCTTTTTCATTTTCTTGTTATATATCCAAAAAGACACGCAAACTTGGTGTTCAACTTTTCAGTATTATCTTTTTCTTTTTTTTCATTTTAAAATTTTTTAATTCTTCAGTCTCAAACATGCATTTTCTGTGTCAATGTGACGACGTGTATAGAACAGTATAACAATAAAATAAAAAGATGTAAATATTCAACATGTGTTGTATAAATGTTATTTATAGATTTTTTAAATTCTGAACATATTTAACAATTCAAATAAATTAATGAAAATAGAGAGTTCTGTTTCATGAAAAAAGAAAAGGAGACGAAAATTGGAAAAAAAAAATCCGATAGGAAAGAGATTGAAGTAATGAGTACTGACGTACTGTACGGATTGGAACATAGATTTCAGAATTCGAACACGAATTTGGAGTCTCCTTCTGTTCGCTTTGACTGTAATTTATGAAAATCTATGGGGTCAAACTGTAAATAACATGGTCTTTTAGTTTAGATGAGAATTAGTACGACTCTGTTTTTTCCAAGCTTTTGACTCGTTACTCTTGACTCATTTGACTCATTGTGTTTATAAAGTCCGTTGCTTTTGCCTCATTTCTCTCACTATCTCTTCTTCAAACATAATCTCTCAGATCTCTCTCTCTGCACATATTTCACTCAATTTCAAGACTCTCTCTTCCAACACCCTCCATGGCTGAAAATGAAGATGACATTCTTCTTCCACGTTTTTTCAAGGTTTTCCTCTCAGAAACGGCCTCTGAATCAATGGTATATCTCTTCCATATAGAAACTAAAAAGTCACAGACTTTCAGGAAACTTGAAGTATTAGTAGGAGAGTTATGGATTAGAGGAAATAATCTTTACTCTTTAGTTAATTGGCAGAAAGCAGTTAGAATTTTGTTTTCATCATGTTAACCTGAATCTAATCGGAAGATATAGAACGAGTGAAAGTGATAAAAAGACTCTTGATCTGTTCATTTGTTTATACTTGTGTGCTTGGTGATTATCAGGCGATCCCCATGTCCTTCAATGAGCATCTTGAAGATCCTTTGCCACAGACAGCTAAGCTTCAAGGCACTGGAGGTGGAATTTGGACTGTGAGCTTTACGAAAATACGTGACCGTGCGTATTTCACTGCTGGATGGTCCAAATTTGCAGAGGACCATGATCTCAAGGACGGAGAGTTCTTGACCTTTGTCTTCGACGGTTACCACACGTTTGAAGTCAGCGTTTTCGGTCGTTGTGGTTGTAAAGAGACAAGAGCTGTGGCCGAGACGGTCGACCTTTCTGATTCTGATTCTAATGATGGTGAAAAAGGAGAAGAAGATCCTTCAGTGGATGCTGATTCTGATGAAGAAGAAGAAGAAGAAGATGATCTTTCAGTCGATGCTGGTGGTGACTGTCTCTTTGGTGAAGACGAAGAAGTCAGCCAGAGTATCTACCCTGTTGAAAGCGAAGAGATGGAATCTGATGCTGCAGGTGAGATAGTTATTCGTTAATTAACACACAAACTAATGCTAAAGCATGTCTTGTCTCTGTTGTTGCAGGGATTTCGAATTTGGAGGTCACGGCTAATCCACGCTTTACTACCAATCTCAAGAACAGGATATATGAGCTGGTACAAAAAGGACTTTAGGTTCGTGTACAATCTTTTTCTTCTTCAATATGGCTTATACACTTTTTGTTGGTTTTGTTTTATGCAGTTGATTCCAGCAAATGTGGTGAAAGATCATGGGCTTAGGTTTGGTAAAAGCATCAAGTACATTGATGAAGAAGGTGTCATGGAAGGGGAAAAAGGGAAATGGGCTGATGATAGGATTTGCTTTAAAGGATGGGACAGGATTTGTAGAAGGAACAGGCTTAGAGAGCATGATACAGTCGACTGCGAGATGCTTCATACCCGGAAGAAAGTTCACTCTATCAAAATCACAATCACACGTGGTTGAGTCTCTCATCATCAACTCAACACCATCACCATCATCATCATCACCATCATCATTATCATGAGTTCTATGGTTTAGATGGCTTTTGTTTGTTTCATGGGTGTTGTAATTTTCTTCTCAGGTTTTATCTCAGTCTTACTTTCTATATCTATTTGGGATAACAATGGTGGCTCAACGAGCAGCCTCAGGGAAGATATCTATTTGAGATGCAGAGTGTTGTTCTTGTGCCATAAAGTTATGTACTGAGTTCTTGCTTCAAAATTTTATCTTCTTTCATTATCAGTTTCATCTCAAATTCCACAAAGGATCAATAGCACCTTAAAATCTATAAAGCCTCATCCTTCTTTGCTATAGCAATTAGCAATCTAACTAAACAGAGAATACAAATCTTAACTCCAGAAAATTAAAAAAAACAGCTGTTACATATGCAGTAGAACCCAGAAAGAAAAGAGATTACCTAACTTGAGCTGATGAAGAACTGAGCGAAAGAAATAGAACCTAAAAGACACAACAAAAGCTTGTGATTTATTCCCAAACATGTATTACAAAAGAGGCAAACATAAAAATATTAAAAAGAAAAAACATGCAAATATTGATCTTATATAGTGTATATTATCGCATTTGTTCACGCGTGATGAAGACTTGGTACGAGCTCAAGAGGGACTTTCTTGGCTATGTTTAAATCTCCGGCTTCTTCCATGTCAATGTCTTCAATAGTCATTCCCTCTGGCAAAATCCAATCAAAGAAGTAAAGAATATTAAGAAGGCCAAGCTCAAGAATGGTGATTCCCAAAGCCATACCAGGACAGCTTCTACGGCCAGCTCCAAAGGGCAAGAGCTCGAAATGCTGACCTTTGTAGTTGATAGATGTATTGGAAAACCTCTCAGGAATGAATTCGTTTGGGTTAGACCAACATTTGGGATCACGTCCTATGGTGTAAGTGTTGATCTTGATCATGGCGTTCTTGGGAATGGTGTAGCCTTGAACCTCTATCTCAGCCATTGTTTGTCTTGGGAGCAAGAGAGGAGCTGGTGGATGTAATCTGAATGATTCTTTGATCACCAGCTTCAAGTACTCAACTTTCTCTAGATCTTCTTCTGTGATTTTCTCTTTGTTGGATCCAAGTGTTGATCTAATCTCATCTTGGAGTTTCTTCATCACTCTCGGATGTCTGCTTAGCTCTGTCATAGTCCATATCATCGTTGTTACTCCCGCGTTCACCCCCGCCAAAACCACATCCTGATAAGATGACATAAGTAATAACTTGTAATATTACGATAAAGTAACAAAATATATAGAAAGCAAAACGTATAAATGGGCCATATGAAAAACAATGTCTACATCTTCAGTTAACTTGCTCCCCAAACTCTACCCTTCTCCAGTATACAACTTTAAAGATTGGTACTAATTAAAAGATACTTACCGCCATCATTGCTTTGAGATGATCGGAGGTGACCTTGAAAGAACCGAAGTTAGTGTGTCTATTGATCATATTCAACATAGCACTAACTAGGTCTAAATGATCTTGGGGTTGTCCAACCTTCATATGCTCATCTATCACATGTTGAAAGAAATTAGTGAGTTTGGAAAAGGCTTGGTTCATCTTCGAATGCTGACCTGAGATCCGGTCAACAAGCCAACCGAGACCCGTGGGGAAGAAGTCAGTGAATGCCAAGGCGCATACGTTGGCTTCTGACTCATGCACCAGCACTTCAACTCTGTCCATATCGACGTAATCACAGTCATGGAAGTTCTGTCCAAAGGCGAGTCTAAATATGATACCGGCGGTGAACGAGTAAAGGGCTTTTCTCAAATCCACTATGGTTTGTGTTTGAGCAAATTTTGATATTTCCTTGACCAGCAAGTCACCCTCTTCCTCTCTGACATACCTGAAAGACTTTTGCTTTTGCGGACTAAAGAGCTCGAGCCCCACGAGTTTTTTCATCTCTCTCCAATCTTCACCATACTGAGTGAACCCAATGTCTTTGAAGTTGCGAGTAAACAACCCGTTCGCCACCAACTTAGGTCGGTTGCAAGTCTCTAGGTCATGAATCTTGAGAACTTCTTTAGCAGCTTCTTTTGAAGAGAACACGACCATAGGGACGACCCCGAAACGGAGAAGCATCACTGGTCCATGCTCTAAGGAGAGCTTGTGAAGAGAACTGTGAAGCAATCCTCCAAGCTGGTGCAAGTTTCCGATGATGGGAAGACCTGTAGGTCCTGGAGGAAGGTTCTTTTTCGAAGGTAAAAGCTTTTTAAAAAGGATCAAAACGAGAGGGAAGACGAAGAGGATATACAGGAAGATAGACATTATTACTATTTTTTGTATTTGGAATCAAGAGTAGTTTGTTCTCAGAGATGCAATATTATATATATATAGGCAATGCATGTGGGTAGGCTTTTGTATTTATCAAAGTTTCTTTCTATTATACAAAGGAATTGAATTAATTAAGACAACTGTGTGTGTTCTTGTGTGTGGGTGGAGAAAGAGAAACTCCAAAAGCACAGGTTAGATATAAATCTCTCTCCCTAACCAAACCGACACATATCTTGACATTTTCCTTTGGAACTGATTCCTGTAACCACAAACTAATTAGGTTTGATCAATTCTTTTCTGTTTTAATATATATACATATATATATATATTAATTTTTTTTCTTTTTATTATGTGAGAAATATGAAATATTCGAATTTTATTTCCTCAAGTCAGGTGTGTACTATTTTAAAAAAAAATATATTAATCTGATTTTCCATTGGACTATTGCTGATATATAACTAAGGATATGGTGGATCTAAGGGGAAAAGGAAAATAAAATTACACATATCTTAACTGTTGTACTATTCTTTTTTTTATATTGAAAATGGAAGATAGCATGATGAAATCCAAACTCGTAATAAATTGATGTTATGTAATTAAAAGCATTTCCAACTCATTTATCCATCTTTTAATGAAATCTGGTTTCATCCAACTTCATTTTATTTTTAACTCCGACATGACGTTATAAGTAAAAACATGATAATAAATAAAATTAATCTATATTTGGAATTGGAAATGATTGGAAATAAAATAGGCCTGAAAAACAATTGTATATGAATATTTATTGTTTGTTTATAAGTGATAAAGAGTTGGTAAGAGCTCAAGAGGGACTTTCTTGGCGATGTTTAAAGCTCCGACTTCGTCCATGTCTATGTCTGGAATGGTCATTCCATCGGGCAAACTCCAATTGAAGAAGTAAAGAAGGTTAAGAAGGCCGAGCTCGACAATGGTGATTCCCAAGGCCATCCCGGGACAACTCCTACGACCAGCTCCAAAGGGCAAGAGCTCAAAATGCTGACCTTTGTAGTTGATAGAGGTATTTAAGAACCTCTCGGGAATAAATTCTTCAGGGCTAGTCCAACATTTGGGATCACGACCTATTGCGTAAGTGTTGACTTGAATCATTGTGTTCTTGGGAATGTTGTAGCCTTGGATCTTGATGTCCGACATTGTTAGTCTCGGAAGCAAGAGAGGAGCAGGTGGGTGTAATCTGAATGTTTCCTCGATCACTAGCTTCAAGTATTCAACTTTCTCAAGATCTTCTTCTGTGATTCTCTCTTTGCTGGATCCGAGTGTTGTTCGAATCTCTTCTTGGAGTTTCTTCATCGCTCTCGGATGTCTGATTAGCTATGTCATTGTCCATATCATCGTGATTACTCCCGCATTCACTCCCGCCAAAAATACATCCTGAATAAATAACATACTCAATATGTTACTAATTTGCATTTAAAAGGGAATCGAAGTTAGATTGGAAACTAAGATGCCTGTCTTGTGAACCAAATATATATAAAAGAGTATGAATGGATCATCAAAGCGAGGGTTAACTTGATCTCCAAGCTATAATCTCGTTCCTCAGGTTAACTCAAATAGAAACTTAAAGATAGGTACTACGAAACTGATCACACTCACTGACATGACTCCTTTGAGATGATCGTCAGTGATCTTGAAAGAACCCAATTTGTTGGGTTTATTTATCATATTCAACATGGCACTGACTAGGTCTGAGTGTTCTTCAGGTTGTGCAATATTTAAATGATCATCGATCACATGATGAAAGAGATTATTGAGTTTGGAAAAGCCTTTGTTCATCCTTGAATGCTGACCGGAGATCCGGTCTATAAGCCATCCAAGACCCGTGGGGAAGAAGTCAGTGATTGCTAAAGTGCCTACGTTGGTTTCTGACTCTATTACCATCTCTTCTACTCTCTCCATATCAATGAAGTCGCACTTGCGGAAGTTGTGTCCAAAGGCGAGTCTAAATATGATACCGGCGGTGAAGGAGAATAGGACTTTCCCCAAATCCACTAAGGTTTCTGTTTGAGCAGAGTTTGATAAATTTTTGACCAGCAAGTCAGTCTCGTCCTCTCTGATATACTTAAAAGTCTTTTGCTTTTTGGGACTAAATAACTCGAGTCCAACAAGCTTTTTCATCTCTCGCCACTCCTCACCATACTGAGTGAAACCAATGTCTTTGAAGTTGTAAGTAAACAACCTGGTCGTGACCAACTTAGGTCGGCTACAAGTCTCTAGATCATGTCTTGAGGACTTCTTTAGCTGCTTCCTTGGAGGAGAACACGACCACAGGGACGACCCCGAAACGGAGAAGCATCACCGGTCCATGTTCTAAGCAGAGATTGTGAAGAAATTTTTCAAGCTGGTGCAAGTTTCCTATGATGGGAAGACCTATAGGTCCTGGAGGAAGATTCCTTTTCGAAGGTGAAAGTTCTTTAAAGTAGAACAAAGGGAGAAGGAAGAGGAAGAGGAAACTAGGAAGAAACACATTATTCTTTTTCTTTTGTCTCTCTTTTTCTCTCTACTTGGAGAGCCTCTCAAAGAGCCAATACCATAAAAGTAAGTCCATTGGCGAGACTCATACATAGGTCTCTCAAAGAGTTAATACCATAAAAACAAGTCTATTGGCGAGACCCATACATAAGTCTCTAAACATTGTTTAATAATTTTTTCTTAAGAAACTGTTTCTTAAATCTCTTAAATAAAAAACTTCTCTATAGTTTTTTTAATTTTAAATTATTTATTTTATTTTATTTTTAACTTAAGAAACCGGTTAAGAACTTCTAAAAAGCAGCAATGGAATTGTACTAAATCAAAGGTTTTTATTATTATGTGAGAAATAATTATAGTAAGGCAACTCTCTCGAGGCATATCTTGTTGCTGTGTTTAGTGGGTGGTGAAGGATAAGTCCCCAAAAACACAGTTTAGTTATAAAGACCTCTCTATGACCAAACCAACAACATAACGTTGCGACAACCAATTTGTTAAAAAAAAAAAAATAGTATAAAAAAAAAAGCAATGTGGCAATAAAAAAAATCTAAACATTTTTTTGTGTGGAACTGATCGATTTGTGTAACCACGATTCCACTAATGTTTGTGGATCCAAACGAATATTAAAAAGCGCCACTCAATCGTAGATTTTGGTAGAATTTAAATTTAACTATATTCTATTGTTATTAAATTAATTATTTAAATTATTTTTTAAAATCTAATGTTATTAGATTTTACTTTTGTAAATCGTGTTTCTTTATTTTTTTTGAAATCTGATATTATTCGATTAGATTTCAAATACCTATTTATCTAAAGTCAACCAAAGTTTCTTAACGTTTTATTGGTCTTTGGGAATGTATTTTACAAGTAACTAAAAGAGGACTTCATACTTCTGAAAATCAATTTTATCATAAACTCTGAGTTGTGAGTTGTGACTTAGTTATACTAAAGTAAGCCTTTCTTCTTCTTGAATCTTGCGGAAGCAATTTACTTTAATGTCGTGTCAACTTATATTTGTTTTGTCAACGATGTTATGTCAGCTTAAAACGGATTTTTATTCAAAAGACCATTTCAATAAAAAAAATGAACGATACAATTTTAGATTAACATAAGTTTTATTAAAGACAGTATTAACATTATTAGTTATACGGATCACAGGACAGGATAAAATTACAACAAGTTAAGCGAAAACAAAAACCAAACCGCATTAGGCAAGCAAACATATAGAAATCTGGATCTTATTAAAATTATTACATTCTTCACCAGCGATGAAGAGTTGGTACGAGCTTTAGAGGAACTTTCTTGGCGATGACGAAAGCTCCATCTTCTTCCATGTCAATGTCTTTAATGGTCATTCCTTCGGGCAAACTCCAGTCGAAGAAGTAAAGAAGGTTAAGAAGGCCGAGCTCGACGATTGTGATCCCTGTGCCCATCCCAGGACAGATCCTACGTCCGGCTCCAAACGGCAATAACTCAAAATGCTTACCTTTATATTCGATAGGGTTATCGACAAACCTCTCGGGGATGAACTCTTCGGGTTTGGTCCAGCATTTGGGATCACGTCCTATCGCGTAAGTGTTGATCTGAATGATGGTGTTCCTGGGGATGTTATAGCCTTGAATCTTGATGTCGGACATTGTTAGTCTTGGGAGCAAGAGGGGAGCTGGTGGATGCAATCTGAATGTTTCCTGGATCACTAGCTTCAAGTACTCAACTTTCTCTAGATCTTCTTCTGTTATTCTCTCTTTGTTGGATCCGAGTGTTGTTCTGACCTCTTCTTGAAGTTTCTTCATCACTCTCGGATGTCTGCTTAGTTCTGTCATCGCCCATATCATCGTGATGGCTCCCGCATTCACTCCAGCCAAAAACACATCCTAATCCAATGATATTTTGATTATTTCATGGTTTTGGATTTGTAAGAGGATATCAAAATTCAATTGGGAGTAATATATATGAACCAAGTCATAAAAAACTGGACCTATTGTCCATGTATTTAGTTACTTGATCCCCAAGCTATAATTTGTTTCCGCAAGTTGCCAAAAATGTAAATTTTTAAACAAATTCCATGATTGAAACTGCAGTGCGAGAACTCTAGCTTCAAAATAAATCTTTCATACTTTAAAATGATTCGTACTCACCGACATGACTCCTTTGAGATGGTCATCGGTGACTTTAAATGAATCGGCTTTTGTGGGTTTACTGATCAGATCCAACATGACACTGATGATGTCCGAGTGTTCTTGTGGTTGTCCAGTCTGTAAATGATCATCAATCACATGCTCAAAGAAATTGGTGAGTTTGGCAAAGGCCTTCTTCACCCTCGAATGCTGACCAGATATCCGGTCTATGAGCCAGCCCGCAGGGAAGAAGTCAGCGAAAGCCAAGGATCCAAGGCTAGTCTCTGACTCAAGCACTAACTCTTCCACTTTCTCCATATCGACAAATTCGCACTCGTGGAAGTTCTGTCCAAAAGCGAGTCTACAAATGATGCTGGCTGTGAAAGAGAAAATGACTTTCCTCAAATTGACTGATGATGAGTTCTGTGTCTCATCAGCAGATTTTAATACCTTCTTGACCAGCAAGTCGCTCTCTTCCTCTCTAATATATCTGAAAGACTTGAGCTTCTTCTGGCTAAAGAGCTCGAGCACCGCGATTTTCCTCATCTCTCTCCAGGTCTCACCGAAAGGAGCAAAACCAATGTCTTTAAAATTGTAAGTAAACAACCCGGTCCCGACCGTCTTAGGTCGGCTACAAGTCTCAAGATCATGAGTCTTGAGCACTTCCTCAGCTCCTTCTTTGGAGGAGAATATGATCACAGGGACTACCCCGAAATGGAGAAGCATCACAGGTCCATATTCTTGAGAGATTTTGTGAAGAGATTTGTGAAGAAATCTTCCAAGTTGGTGCAAGTTTCCGATGATTGGAAGACCCTTAGGTCCCGGAGGGAGCTTCCCTTTCGACGATAGAAGTTTTTTTATGAAGATTAAAGAGAGAGGGAAGAGTAAGAGGAAACAAAGGAAGATAGACATTTTTTTGGTGGCTAACTTTCTTCTGGTCTGTGTTTGAAGTGAAGAGTAACTAATGAGTTCTCAAAGACTATATATAGAGCCATATAGGCAATGCATGTGGCTTGGGTTTGACTAAATAATTTTTGTATTTATTTTCCTCTTCTTTTTCGCCAACAATAATTTTTTTATAATGTGTATCCTATCTTGTAATAGGTATATTTCATGCCAATAAAACAGTTTTAAATGTATCCGACAAAACGTATATTAATCTAACGTTGTATATTTCAATTTTTCATTGAAATGGTCTTTTATACAAATCTAAAAAAACAAGAATACAACAAATTTCTGACTTTAATACAAATCTAAGTCAGTAGCAGAATTCTTGTTGAAAATATTTATAACATTCCATAGAAATATATAAAAAATAAGAAAATAATTAAGTCATATAAAAAAATATAATAATCTAATTAATTCATGATTTTTGCTATCTCACTCTCCATTAAGGTAGCTCAACTACAAGACTCAATACTACATTGGCAGTCTTCTAAATGCCAAATTGATCCAATTAATCACTCTTTTCAAAAGCAATCTCTCTAATGGTCTCTGTAAATTATGATTTTTTTAAAAAAGTAATATATATATATATATATATAATTAATCTTTGAACACTACAAAAAAAATATATATATATATATATATAATTAATCTTTGAACACTACAAAAAAAAAACGGTGAAAGCGTGTGTTTTAGGCGTTTTTACGGGCGATATGAGGTTTACCGCGTCTACGAGCCCTTGGTCAAACAATTTCCAAAATATTGTACGTTACGTGACTGTGGTTATAAACTATACCTATTCAATTATTTACTTACGACTATTAAATTCTTAATTTGTGTTTATTACTTCGATTCAACAATCCCTATATTGACTATAAATCGATTATCTTATTTCTTTTTTCTTAGAAAGTTTCAAAATATCTAAAAAATGTACAATTACAGAGAGATAACTTATAGTTGTGTCAAAAGTTCACTTCTACGTATTTGAATCTTTGGGATAAAAAATGTTAAAATATTGGACAAGCATTTGACTTGTTGTAGTTTAATACGATATTATTGTTTCATACGTAAATGTTGAATGTATTCTTAAGAATATAGAGATATAGAGTATAAAGAGAAAGAACTAAGGTTGAAAAAAGAATTTTGAAGAAAATGTTGAACGTATTCCTAAGAATATATATGTATGTGTGTATATTTGTGAGAATGTATCAAATTGAAAAGGAGGCAAAGAGTTTGCATTATATTTACTCTAGTAATAGCCCAATGCTAAATGAAACTAATAGCGAACTGACAGAGAGAGCCCATGGTTTAGGCCCAGTAGAAGCAACGTTCAAAAGATAATGAGACCCGGTGAAGAAGCCCAATACTCAGGGACCTTAGAGAGAGAGCACAAGATTAGTGAACCAAAGCTGTATATATACATCAACTTGAGAAATGCATAGAGGGAAGAAGCATGAATTATCAACACTTGATGTGGCTAAGCCATAATGAGATAATCCAAAATTTTTCTTTTTAGTAAAATGTTAAATTTTATATTATTTTAAAATTTGAGACAAAAGTTACAGAAAATATTTAGTAAACAAAAAAATTGAAATTACAAAAAAGTTGCAATGAAAATAAATAAATAAACAAAATCTAATAAAAAAAACAAACGTCGAAACAACTTAAGAAATTCTCGACGAACAAACACACATTCTAAATGTTCATTTCAAAATCTGTGTTTTATTATTTGATAATATGCCATTGGGAAAATTTCTGGATAGACAAAATCTAAATGCCATTTATTGTAAATTCAAAATATCAAATAACTTTGCAAAAATGTCTTACATTTGTTTTTATATAATAAAACGGTATTTTCTTCCGATAATATAGTTGCCGAGTATCTTACTTTTCCATGTCTACGACATCTTTACAAACTCTTTGACAAAGTCTCTGCATGTTCATTATTTTTCATATCTATTATCACTTTGACATGTTGCAGACTTCATCTTGATAACCCCCAATTCATTCATGTGGCCATTTGAATTTCTAAACAGGAAGTTGAAATTCAGATGGTCTATTTTAATACGTATTCTTTAGATTTTAAGGTTGCTCTACGTGATAATTTTGCGGTTCCGGTATGTTTCATGGTGACCATTAATTTTAATGGTGTAATTTCAGAAAGAAAAAAAAATGCTTAGACACTTTGGTATCCAGCGTTCTTTGTTACATTTGTTGTTATCATTTTTATCAGATTTTTTTAATATTATTCAACAGAGTCAGTCTTGAGTTTGGTAAAGGTAGAAAGTGAAAAAAATAGACTGTTTTATATTTTTTTGAATTTAATAAATAAATTATAAATATATTAAACAAAACTATAAAATTTAAGTTTGTGTATTTTAAGTGGGTTATTAAAAAAATCGAATTTATGAATTTTTGTTAAAAATTTGAAATTTTTTAATACCAAACTAAATACTCATTTAAAATATTAAAATATTTTTATAAGGAACAAAAGTTGTAAATTCGCTTGCTATATTTGGATTCACGATCAAATTTGCTTTTCAAATAATTACAAAAAGAAAAATAAGATATGTAGGCATGTAGCTGTGATGTCATATCTGAGCTTTACCGCGTATACGACGATTTGGTCAAACAAGTTCCAACTAAGTTGTACATATGACGAAACACTGTGATAATACAAATATCTATTCAATTATTTCTTTCCAACGTGGAATTTTTAGCATTTAAGTATGTCAATTCAACAACTTCTATTGACTTCTAACGAATATTGATTTTAATTTTATCCTGAAAAAGTCGCAAGTTGTTTGCAACATTTAGAGTTTCAAGAGAGAACACATGTAGCGGTCTCAAAAATTTACTTCTTTTTGTTGAATCTTTTGGATGAATATTGACAAGATATTTATTTGACCTGCTTTAATTTAATACAGTTTTATTTTCAATTTATTGCCTCTTATTTCTCAATTTAATACAACTTGCCAGCAATAATAAACATATAATTAAAAAGTTATAAAGTGCATTTTAGTGTAAAAAACGTTATTCAGTTTTTAGTAATAGTAAGTTTATATTTTCAATATAATTAAATTTTAATAATTGTTTTAGAAAAAGTTGATCACTAATAAAGGGATTATACATATTGTTGTTTCTTAACGCTGAATTATCTTATGTATCTATTGGTTTTCTCTAGATTGAGGATAATAATATGTTCTCAGAGTAGAAGAAAACAAACATGGGAACAAATGATAAATTACTCTCTCGTTTAGTACTTCAAAGGCTCTACTTCCAGTTTAAGTGTATACTTTAATCTTAATTCCCTCAACTTTTCTACTAAACTATAGGGTCATAAAAAGTCATAGCTTGTAATTTACATTATGCATTTTAATTGACTACCTTTTCTGAAAGAACAAAATTACATCCAAGCCACGTACGTGGGTTTGTGAGTTTGTCGTGGCAGCAAAAGAGGTCGAGTAGAAACTTCAGATTACGACTTTGACATCGATGACTTTCTTTACACGAATACAAATCATGATAAACGCAAAATAAAAAATGATTTTAATACGATTATGAACTTTGTCCAATAACATAAGATTAGTGCAATAAACAAACCCATTAATGATAGACATATTTGTTATACACATAATAGTATAAATTTTCCGCAATCATACAAAACTCATAACATTATAATGATTTTTTTGTATTTTTTTTCTTCTTGTGTTTTATATTTTTATACCTTAATTATGAAGGTAAAACGAACACAAATAAGTTGAAAACGTTATATATCCAATTAAGAACGCTATTTTTTATTATTAAACCAAATTTGGTCACACACCTAATTAACCCAAATTAGAAAGCCACAAAGGCAAATGTGTTCAACTCAATGGATTCTACACCGTTTCGAATTTGCAGCTTAGTTCAACTCTTGTTGTGTCGACAATTTTTGTGACACAAAAAGTTTCTTCCAGTTTCTATTGGTTTCTCTGATTTTTATCGTGTTTTTGTATTAGAATTTGGTAAATTATATTTACTTTGATTTTGAGAAGATTTTTTCTTAGCCGACTATACTCTTCCATAACTTTTCGGGCTATAGTTAATATATTCGGTTGTAACTTTGGTTTGTTTAATAATATAATTTTAGTAGAAAAAAAAAGATTATAGTAATAATTGCTTAAGAGTTAAGATTGTTTAAACATTTACTATCTTTCGAATGACCAAAACACTTCTTAGTCTTTTGAACCCGTGCTAGGAACGCTTGTATGCCAATTTAAAACAGATTTTTATTAAAAATACACACTTCCATCAAATCGAAAGATATATTAACAAAAGTTTTCTTGAAGACATTACTGCAACATTATTATCAATATGAAATTAATATACATATTACAAGATAAGATAAACATAAAGCAAAGCCAACAAACAAAAACCCAAACAGATAGTAAATTAGAGAAAACATATAGAAATCTTGATATTATTTGAAGTATTACATTCTTCACCAGCGAAATCCTGATCTTAATTAAAGTAATACGTTCTTCACCAGCGATGAAGAGTTGGTACAAGCTCAAGAGGGACTTTCTTGGCGATGACGAAAGCTCCATCTTCTTCCATGTTAATATCTGCAGTGGTCAGTCCACTGGGAAGACTCCAATCGAAGAAGTAAAGAAGACTAAGAAGGCAGAGCTCGACGATGGTGATCCCCGTGGCCATCCCGGGACAGATCCTACGTCCGGCTCCAAACGGCAATAACTCAAAATACTGACCCTTATAGTCAATAGGGTTATCGACAAACCTCTCGGGGATGAACTCTTCGGGTTTTGTCCAGTTTTTGGGATCACGTCCTATCGTGTAAGTGTTGATTTGGATCATGGTGTTCTTTGGAATGTTGTAGCCTTGAATCTTGATGTCGGACATAGTTAGCCTTGGAAGCAAGAGAGGAGCTGGTGGGTGTAATCTGAATGTTTCCTCGATCACTAGCTTCAAGTACTCAACTTTCTCTAGATCTTCTTCTGTGATTCTCTCTTTGTTAGGTCCAAGTGTTGCTCGAATCTCTTCTTGGAGTTTCTTCATCACTCTCGGATGTCTGCTTAGCTCTGTCATTGTCCATATCATTGTGATGGCTCCAGCGTTTACTCCAGCTAAAAACACGTCCTGGTGAAAAAAAATAGAATAATTCATTATTTTGGATATCAAGATATAAAACCAGATATTTGTCTAGTTCTTAATAACTTCCTTCCCAATCTATAACCTTGCTCCTCAAGTTTTCTGTGGAACTTTAAAGATTTTACTAAAGGATTATTCGTACTCACCGACATGACTCCTTTGAGATGGTCATCGGTGACTTTAAAAGAACCGAATTTATTGGGCTTATTGATCATGTCCAACATGACACTGATGATGTCTGAGTGATCTTGGGGTTGTCCAGTTTTCAAGTGATCATCAATCACATGCTCAAAGAAAGTGGTGAGTTTGGCAAAGGCTTTGTTCAGCCTCGAATGCTGACCGGAGATACGGTCTATGATCCATCCTGCAGGGAAGAAGTCGGCGAACGCCACGGAGCCGAGGTTGGTCTCTGACTCAAGCACCAACTCTTCCACTCTTTCCATATCGACAAAATCGCACTCGTGGAAGTTCTGTCCAAAAGCAAGTCTACAAATGATGCTGGCCGCAAAGGAGAAAATGACTTTCCTCAAATCAACTGATGAGGTTGGCTTCTCAATAGCAGAGATTGATACCTTCTTGACCAACAGTTCGCTCTCATCCTCTCTAATATACCTGAAAGACTTGAGCTTTTTCGTGCTAAAGAGCTCGAGCACAGCGATTTTCCTCATCTCTCTCCAGGTCTCACCGAAAGGAGCGAAGCCAATGTCTTTAAAGTTGTAAGTAAACAACCCGGTCCCGACCGTCTTAGGTCGGCTACAAGTCTCAAGATCATGAGTCTTGAGCACTTCCTCAGCTCCTTCTTTGGAAGAGACAATGATCACAGGGACTACCCCGAAATGGAGAAGCATCACCGGTCCATATTCTTGGGAGATTTTGTGAAGAGATTTGTGAAGAAATCTTCCAAACTGGTGCAAGTTTCCGATGATCGGAAGACCCGTAGGTCCAGGAGGAAGGTTCCTTTTCGAAGGTAAAAACTTTTTAAAGAAGATCAAAGAGAGAGGGAAGAGTAAGAGAAAACAAAGGAAGATAAACATTCTTTTTTTTGTGTGGCTAACACTCGTCTTGTTTGTGTTTGAAGAGAATAGTAACTAATAAGTTCTCAAAGACGCAAATATATAAGAGCCGTGGATAGCAATTAATGCATTTGGTTGGGTTTTGACTAAATCAAAGTTTACGCTTGATATATTTTTGGTCGACAAGAAAGTTTCACTCTTTTTTTGTTTTTAACATAAGTAGTACATAATTAGTATTGCCTTTTAAGATATAACAAAATTCGGTAGACATATATAATCAAACTAAATGAAAATCAATTAATAGGTTAGTTTTCATACATACGGAAAAAATATTAATTGTAGAAAGCCAAACGCCGAAGAAACCTAGTGATGACGACAGCCTCGTAAAATGTATCTGGCCATTTTGTTGTCATTCCAAGAATCTGACAATCTATTTATAAAAATTGATGAATTTTCAAACACTTACTAGATACTGAGAATCTATGCTAAGCCTTGGTGCAGCATGGAATGTTGCTCATGTAAAAAAAGGTTCGAGTGTAGTGATATATGGTCTTGGTCTTGGAACATATATGTTGATGCTTCTACGTACTGTGTGTTTATGGGGTTTGATGAGGAATTTTCATTAAAAAAATATATTAATCTACAACATAAACTAATATAATTTATTTATTTTTTTAAAAAATTATAGGACTGGACTAATTTTGGTTTAGTCCATTAAAAAAAGTATACAGGATTAAAATAGAACTAGGTTTATATCAAATAGGGATGGACTGGGTTAAAACCCTGCATGGGATAATCATAGTTGAATATTTTGGTTTAATTCGGTTCAGTTTTGAAACCGTAGTTGTTAATCTAATTTATATTCTCCAATTTATTTTATTATCAAAATAAATATAAAACAGAAAAAAAAATGGGCCTTATATATTCTGCTGAGCCCAAATATATTTCTAAATAAAACGGCCCGCTCGCTTGTTCTACGCCCTGCCTTCGTCCTCCTCCGTCCACCGTCGTTTCTTGTTTGATTCAGGTAACTGAACAACTTTTCTACTTTTAACTTCACTTCCAATGATAATTGTCTAGGTAAATTATCGTATTTTGAAAAAGGGTGTTTTTTTCTTCTCTTAGGAATATCTTTATACAGAACAAACGTTCGAAGCTTGTTGTTGTGGGGGTGCTTGGGTTTAGTCTGGTGTTTAGGTTTTGGGATGTATCTGTATGTCCAGGAGGAGAAAGTCTGAACCTTTTACGTTTTTTTAGCTAATTTTGTATTTTTAATCGTTTTCTTTTTCGATTGAATTGATGAGAATTAGCTCCTATAACAAGTTTAGCTCGAAGGAGATAAGATTTCTCTATACGTTTTAGCATTTAATGATCCGAGAGTTGCTGTTACAAATTTGATCGTCTAATCGTGCTACAAATTATCTTTAACAAGACTATAATATCTCTCAGGTCAGATTGAGTTTCTGTGTTAACCATGTTGTATGAATAGCTTACTTACTTTGTGTTGTATCTAAGTTTTGTGACAAATTGGTATAAAAAATTGCAGCGGATATACTATACTAGAGACAATCTTTAGGTGAAGTTAGTTATTCTGTTTTCCTTTTTTTGTTAAAGGTTCTCTACTGAATGAATTAAATCAACTGTTTGGATAGATTTTAGCAAAAAGGAAAGGGACACCATAATGAACAAGAGAAAAGAGTGGGAGCTTGTTCCCTTTAATGAAAAGGCGCAAAGGAAGAGGAAGCCGCATACTTCAGGTGAGACGTCAATGATTGAACCAGCATTGTAGGATTTTTTTTTGTCCCATTTTGAACCTTTCTCTTGAAGGGAAGAGGCTCTATTACTAACACATGGATGGATGATCTCGGATTGTCTCTTTGGGGATGTTACGAGAACTATGGAGTCTTTGGTTCCTTTCTCTCCATGAACGGAAATTTATACTTCTCTTGGTACTTAATCGTTTTGTTTCTTCAGTTCTCATACTTTTTCTGTGCATGTCAGGGACGAATCTTTCTCTGTTCAAGAGAGATATCGATGAACTCATAGACGAATTTGTGGAGGTACTTTTATTTATTTTCTCCATCTTTGTTAGTTATTTCAAATTGTTTTCAGGCTTTCAACTTGTTGAGTCGCTGGTTTTACTTTCAGGGTGATTTCACAACGTTTGCTGATATGAAGAGGGTGTGGCTATCCCGAAAGTTTTCTTATATATATGAAGCCATTCCTAACAGCAACTTAGCCTTTTTCATGCAGTCACTATATGCTCATACCATCGGTACGTTGAGGTCTAATTCATGACTTTTGGAACACTCGGAATTAATTTTTTCTTGCTGTCTGTGTTCACATTCCGCTTGTTTTCGTAGCTAAGCTCGCAAGTCAACCTTATGTCTACAGGTCACATGGTTAGTCTTGATTCTTTTTCACGGAGACTTGGAGGTCTTTACTGTCTCTATTGCCTTCATGAGATCCAACCTTTTAAACCCAAGTTCCGGATTTATATCTCACTTCGTAAGTGTTTACCATTTGCTGATTGTTTCGGGTATGGTATCTTTATAATAAGTACGTCACAGTGTAGATCATTTTTAACTAGTCTCTTTCTTCAAGCCTAAAATGTGAAAGCTTCTGTGATGTGATTTATCAACTGTGCTTTTGCCGTTTACAACATTTTTTCTTTTGAAGTTTGGTATTCTTACTAAAAGCAATTCTTTTTGAAATTATCTTCACCGTTATAATCATAATTAACTTGTACGGTTCTCATCTTGCAGAAGAGCTTGGGAAATTTAGGGATCTTATAGTTGAGGCAAAAGACAAAGGTATAGAGATAGCTACTGCTGTGGCAAAACAAATGCTTGACAAAAACGCGTTTATTTTTGGAGCTGTGGACTTTGATGAAGCGTCTACAACCGAGAAACTTCATCAATCAACAGAGCTACAGAACGCACTTTTGCAGTGTGCTTATAGAAAGTATGTCATGTCCCTCAATTTTTTTAGAAGACTAACAAGTCGTAATTTAATATAATATGATTCTCATCTTGACTTGAACAGATTAACCTCTGAGACCGAGATTGAGCAATTCATTCATTTGGATATGGTGAGCACGAGATACCTATTCTTTTGCATATCTCTATTTCCATTTGCTTAAGATAGAAGACAAAAGAATATAGATATATATGTGTAACATTTTGAAGATCTTCTTTACTTGCTTTTGTGCTTATCAGGGTAATGAAGTTGATCTGATTTCCTTGCGTAAAATGTCTAGAGGATATGCAGAGGCCAAGGAGCGCGCACTGAAAAGTATGCTATCTCCATTGATGCTATGTCCCTCCCATCCCATCTCTGAAAGATCAAAAGTTCAAAGTTTATTTGATTTTGAACTCTGTGAAACATTAAGCATGTTTGTTTTGTATCATGTCACAATCCATTGTGTTTATCTCGCTTGTTTTTGGTAATCTTATAGGTGCAGAAGGAATAGTGGAGATTGAGGACATAAAGCACATAGCGGAAGAGAAAGAGTTGATGGGAGAGAGAGTGGAGAAATTGAAAGAGGAATGGGACTCGCAAAAAAAACATTTTATGAAAAATAAAGCTTGATGGTCTTGGTCCGACACAGAAACTTCTGAAAGATGTTGAACATGATGAAGACGATGGGTTTGATGAGCTTGATCGTCTACTTTCTGAGAGCTGATTTAGCCATTGCAATCACCGGCCAAAGTTTTATGGATGCCCGCTAATGAGCTACAAACACAATCTCATAAAATCAAGAGAGCAAGATGTTAAAGAGAATATGTTAGTTAGTTTTCTTGTAAATTCATTATCTAACAATGGGATTAAGGATGTTAATTAGGGTCAAATACCTATGTTCAGTCTGCAATTTCTCTTTCTTGTCACCAATTGTACATGTATTTTGTTATATAGTTTCCCTGATTTGATGTATTTTATCGAGTTTAGTAACATAATATCATTGAATATCATCGATTATATAGATCCTGACTTACAAAATATACTGTTCTTTGTCAAGTAGATTAGATTCAATCGAGAAAGGCTGACTTTATTTTTCCATGAATATTTTTTGTTATATTTATATTAACACGTCATAACTTTGTCTGAGGTGTGTACATTAATCTATATTAAAAAAAGGGAAAAAAAAGAGTTTATGTGGCTGATTTGGACAAAAGTGACTTTTGATGATTGTATATATTGAGATAATGTGGGACCCAGTGAAGAGGGGGTTGGTGAGACGAGTGGTGTTTGCTGAATCTTTGCCACTTTGGTTGTTGCCTTGGTGGTCTCTTTATCGAGGGCCCACACAGAGGATCACCAATTTTTATTTTATATTTTGAGTCTATTCTTCTTTTTTTTTTTTTTCTTTCGCTTAGTCAAACTTCTTAGGTCGGCGAGTCTAATGAAATTTCCTAATTTAGAACGAGTGGATACTCAAAAGTTATATATAAAACAAAAATAATCGGGTTGAAGAGTAAGTAAAAAGTTCAATACATCTTTTAAGCAATTTTTTCAATATTTTAATCAAATGTTACAAGTTTATAGAGTTTGATTTGTCAACTTTGACTCCCATTTTACAGTAGGGAACCGCGTTTTCGTTTAATTTCGAAACGTATGGTTGACAATATATTACGTAAGATTGTTGTTAAGCCTATCATCATGCTAAGCTCAATAAAATCTTAATTTCTGAAATTAAGACATTATAAGACGGCCGTGAAATGATGCTACAAGTAGGTATGGGTTGCAAATAAAATTCATTCTGCATGATCCGCCTCACCGCGGATAAGAATTAAATTTTTTTACTCAAAATTTATCTGTTAGATCCGCAAATCTAAAAATGCAAAATTCGCACTCGTCTGCAAAAATTTTGTAAGACCAGCGGAGAACCCGCAAATTTTTTTAAAAAAACGTATGAAAGTGTAAAAACATGTAAAAAATTTAAAAATTTTGCAGGATCTGCGGGACTCGTGAATTAGCCACATCAACACGACACACATTTCTATTCTATTTCTTTAAAACGACACACTAGTTAAATAAAAAAACGACACAATTTTTAAAACTCGGATACCTGCAAATCCGCTTCCGAAAAAAATGTAATCTACACCCGTACCATAAAATATTTTGATGAACCGCATCCACACCACAGATTAACAAAAAAAGTTATTAGATTCGCATCCGTTCCGCATCGAATCAAACGGTGCGGAACTTGCAGGTTTAAACCCATACTTCCAAGCTTACATACACGCTAAGGGGAAAGAAGTTACGTTGAAGGGGCTTAATCTCTCCGTGTCAAAAAAAGCTTAAGAAGATAGGTAGAAACAATTTATGTATGCTCGAGTATATCTCTTTTTGTATTAGCTATACATATTTCAAACATCTACCGTCCAGTCAAATATCGCCGGAAAAAAATATATGAAATTTTAGAAATATAAAAGTTATGGTTGTATTAATTTGTGGTTTCATATTGGAGTTATCGCCTACTACAATAATGGGAAATAGCATGTACACATGCAAGTGTTTGAATGAAGCTATCTTACCAACCCACTACTTCTTTAAGCCATAATAGCTTAATTTGGAGACCCTTTAAAATTGCGTATACAATTGATTTATATTAGCTATATATCATCTTTAGAAAGTGTTAGATATTGCTTTTCGTACCTATTAGCAATAATTAAACTAAAGAGTTGCTCGATATTCACTACCAAAGAGGGTCGATTGGTATGTTCTAAGACGATTTCACGATAGACTACCGTTTTAAGCAAGATAGACTGAAAAAGGCAAAAAATATTCGAATCTCTTAGGCTAATAAAATTCTAGCTTATAAATCACTGAGATTTTTTTTGTTGTAATAAAAAAAACACTTACTGTTCCATGCGATTAATTAGTTGATCGCTTCTTACATAGTTGTATAGCTAGGTTTTGGACTTGGAACGAAATATATTCACAATCAAAATGTTTATGTTCCTAACTATTCTACTCTTTGGTTATAGATTTTTAAAATTAATCTATTTTAGTCTAATGTACCACTTTATAAGTGAAACTGTAATTGCAATAAGAAATATTATGGCATATGAACGTTACTTTCCCACCTGTTTACACGCAATAATATATTTTTCTCAAGCAAAAAAATCAGATTAATTAAAATTAACTTAAATTTGATATATTCTCTCTTGTTTTTCTTATAAGAGTTTTTTTTATTTTCTGAGCTAATTTAGTGAAATGGGTATAAAAATAGTTCTATGTAAATAAAGGACCAACAAAAGTTTTATATTTTTTTTTAGTCAAAAGGTTTAGGTTTGGGACCTGACCATGTCGAACGGACGGAGTAAAACATTTTGAAATCAACATACACTTGTAATGTCGATGATTGGCACGCGCTTATGGTACCTCTTATGTTGAAGTGGCATGACGCTGACGTTTGCATGTTGTTTTACAATCTATAGATATATCATATATATATTTATAGCTAGCAAACCAAACAAAAATTATTGTCACAGATATAAATATATATATATATATATATATACATATAAAGGTTAACTTAAATAAAAATGAAATTTCACAATGAGAATAATACGTTTGAATTCTCCTTCATGGACGAACAAATGACATGGTAAGTACATATGCACGATTATCTGCAGAGTTTTATACTTAATTTTATTGTAAAGCAGTGTTTTACTTTTGCAGACACGTTAAATAAACAGTTAATAACTTATTCTTCCAGTTTATATCGTCGGCTTTTGTCAGAGAAAGTTTGAGAAATCGTTTAAAAAATAAGTCATCACATACAACTAAACCATCATGATTCAAACCGTGGTACATGTTTAATAATTAAATATTATTCCATGTCAAACGAATCGGCAAAATAAACTTGGGCGTAATACTTTTAATGAAGGCAATATACAACATGAAAGTACTCAATCTATAAATTAAGATTGTGTTGGTTAAAAGAAAAAAAGAAGACGAAAACGGTATATTAATTTTACAATGATGTATTCATTTACGTTATTCAATAGGATTATGATTTTTTGTTTCCTTTCTTCTACAAAATTTATTCTTACGTTTATGATGTGCAGAATTATTTGGGTAATGATATAACTAACGGGATAAAAAGCACTTATCTTTACTCATAGACCACAGCACTTCACAAATAACCGTAAAGAATGTTTTTTATTGTAGTCAAACGTTTCGTCTTGTACAAATCTAGTAATATCATTAACTTAATCCAAACTACTTAAATAATGAGGTCAAATGTTCGATCTGGTTCGTTAATCCAGACTGAAATGTATTGTTGGTGAATGAAGTTTCTTATACCAAAACAGTGATCGTATAGTATCTAACCCATACAGAAAAAATGTAATAAATATATTAAAAATATATAATAAAACTAATTCATGCTGGTTTTGGTTTGATTTCGACTATATAGTGGTTATAAGATTGTTTGTTTGATATGAGAAATATTGTAAGTTATGTTTTAAAATAATTCATGCTGGTTTTGATTTGGTTCAATTAGGTTTTCGATTAACACGTTCGATTCCGTTGGTCTAACACCAAAAAGAAGGCCATTATATAAAATGCAAGACTTTACAGAATAGTTATATAATAAAGTGAAATTGTTGTAGGCTTATGATTTGTTGACGATGTATTTATATTTTTAAATTAAATTATTCACTCTTCACCAAAACAAAAAAATTCTTCAAAAAATTGTCTTTTTTCGTATATAAATAGAATAGTTAATCTTTTAACTATTATTTAAGTATATAGTCAATATTCTTTCTATATTTCAAATTAAATGTTAAATAGATATATTAAAAAGTTCACATTTTATGAACTATTTTTTAGATTAATTAACTTTATCAATTTGATTAAAATGCAGTGTGTTGGTGTTTGGTGGGGACTTTCGAAATTGACTAAACTACGTTCTTCTTACACATTACACACCTACTCCCACATATTCATTCCCAAACCATAATCACTCGTAAAGTCTCACCAACCGCAAAACGCTATTTCTCCTCAGCCACCAGCCGCGACCACTTTTTTTTTCGAAAAAGAGATCTTTTTGCGGCTCAAACCAAATTCACGTTTTCCGTCCTCAACCGTTAGATCCTCAATCTTCATCAAACGGTCATCATTAAACTCTCACCCACCCCTCATTCTCGTTTTCCAATTTATGTTTTCATTATAATTCCATAACAATAATAATAAATTAATTAAATAACTTGTTCTCTTCTTCTCTTGTGCTTACCTAACATCAAACACTACTACATCGGCTTCTTATTTAAACCACTCTTCTCCCTTCTCTTCTTCCTCAGAAACACAAAATCTAAATTCCTTCACCAACATTTTAAAAAGCTCTCTCTCTTTCTCTCTTCCTTCACCAGCAATTCAAAAACATCTGATTCTACTCGAAAACCAATGGATCAGATTAACGGATCAGTTCATCAAAACGGCAAAGTCGAAGCGATGTTGTGCGGCGGAGTAGAGAAGACGAAAGTGGCGGCGGATCCGTTGAATTGGGGTGCTGCGGCGGAGCAGATGAAAGGGAGCCATTTGGATGAGGTGAAAAGGATGGTTGAGGAGTACCGTAGACCGGTGGTGAATCTCGGCGGAGAGACGCTGACGATCGGACAAGTGGCGGCGATTTCCACCGTAGGCGGCGGCGTTAAGGTTGAGCTAGCGGAAGCTTCGAGAGCTGGCGTGAAAGCTAGCAGCGATTGGGTTATGGAGAGTATGGGCAAAGGTACTGACAGTTACGGTGTAACCACCGGATTTGGAGCTACCTCTCACCGGAGAACAAAAAACGGCACCGCTTTGCAAACGGAACTCATCAGGTAATTTCATTAGATTTTAAATATTAATTATGAGTTATGACTAATTAATTAGAGCATGAAAGGAATGTGATCAAACAATTTTATTATTTTCTGTTTTTGGTTTTTATAAACTTTGGGTTTGGAATCAGAGAAATAATAATTTAGTGGATTAAGTGAATAAATTGGCAGAGTATTTGGGGCGGTGTAATTGTCACTGAATATTCTCACGAGGATCATTTCATTTGCATGGCAAACACGCCGGGTCGGGTTGGGCCCGATTGGGTCGGGTCTAGGTCCACCTAAAGTCTTTTAATTTAATTTTAATGAAATGTTGATTGTTTGTTTGTTTGTTCCGTTTCAGATTTCTCAACGCCGGTATATTCGGGAGCACGAAGGAGACATGTCACACACTGCCGGAATCTGCCACGAGAGCTGCCATGCTCGTCCGAGTCAACACACTCCTCCAGGGATTCTCCGGGATCCGATTCGAAATCCTCGAAGCGATCACCAGTCTCCTCAATCACAACATCTCTCCTTCTCTTCCCCTCCGTGGAACCATAACCGCCTCCGGCGATCTCGTCCCCCTCTCCTACATCGCTGGTCTCCTTACCGGCCGTCCAAATTCCAAAGCCACCGGTCCCAACGGTGAATCCCTAACCGCCGAGGAAGCTTTCAAGCAAGCCGGAATTACTTCCGGATTCTTTGATCTGCAGCCTAAGGAAGGGTTAGCGCTCGTGAACGGCACAGCGGTTGGATCCGGAATGGCTTCGATGGTTCTGTTCGAAGCGAATGTTCAATCGGTGTTGGCGGAGGTTTTATCTGCGATTTTCGCGGAGGTGATGAGCGGGAAACCTGAGTTCACCGATCATTTGACTCACAGATTGAAGCATCACCCAGGGCAAATCGAAGCGGCGGCGATAATGGAGCATATCCTCGACGGAAGCTCTTACATGAAACTGGCTCAAAAGCTTCACGAGATGGATCCATTGCAGAAGCCGAAACAAGATCGTTACGCTCTCCGTACGTCTCCTCAATGGCTCGGACCTCAGATCGAAGTAATCCGTCAAGCGACGAAATCGATCGAGCGTGAAATCAACTCCGTGAACGACAATCCGTTGATCGACGTTTCCAGGAACAAGGCGATCCACGGTGGAAACTTCCAGGGGACTCCAATCGGAGTTTCTATGGACAACACGCGTCTTGCGATAGCAGCGATTGGGAAGCTCATGTTTGCTCAATTCTCAGAGCTGGTTAACGATTTCTACAACAATGGCCTTCCTTCGAATCTAACAGCATCAAACAACCCAAGCTTGGATTACGGTTTCAAAGGAGCAGAGATCGCCATGGCTTCTTATTGCTCAGAACTTCAGTACCTTGCGAATCCAGTCACAAGCCACGTCCAATCAGCTGAACAACACAACCAAGACGTTAATTCTCTCGGACTCATCTCATCTCGCAAAACCTCCGAAGCTGTTGACATTCTCAAGCTGATGTCAACAACGTTCCTCGTCGCTATATGCCAAGCTGTTGATCTGAGGCATCTTGAGGAGAATCTGAGACAAACGGTGAAGAACACAGTTTCTCAAGTGGCTAAGAAAATCTTAACCACTGGAATCAACGGGGAGCTACATCCATCACGCTTCTGCGAGAAAGACTTGCTTAAGGTCGTTGATCGTGAACAAGTCTTCACATACGTCGACGATCCATGTAGCGCTACTTACCCACTGATGCAGAAACTAAGACAGGTTATCGTCGATCATGCTTTATCCAACGGTGAGACTGAGAAGAACGCAGTGACTTCAATCTTTCAAAAGATCGGAGCTTTCGAGGAAGAGCTCAAGATGGTGCTTCCTAAGGAAGTGGATGCGGCTAGAGCGGCTTATGATAACGGAACCGCCGCGATTCCGAACAGGATTAAGGAATGTCGGTCTTATCCATTGTATAAGTTCGTGAGGGAGGAGCTCGGAACGAAGTTGCTGACCGGAGAAAAAGTTGTGTCTCCGGGAGAGGAGTTTGATAAGGTTTTCACTGCAATGTGTGAAGGTAAGATTATTGATCCACTGATGGATTGTCTCAAGGAATGGAACGGAGCTCCGATCCCGATTTGCTAAGAGAGCATTCCTCTGTTTTGTTCTGTTTTTTTCTCTTTTGTCTAATTTTAATTTTTGTTGCTTTCGCTTCTCTTTTTTATATGTTTGAATTTGAGTGTTTTACCAGTGAGTGATTGTAATGTGAATGGTGTCACTTTGTATGATATATATGAAAGTTACGTGTAACTATTTGTGGGTTTGACAAAGTTGACAGAAAAAAAGATAAATCAGGACTTCTGATTACTTTTGTCTGGATTCAAAATGTACTTGTTCCTGGTCGTTTTTGTCTACAACCTATGAACCCTTTTATCTGAGTTTCTCCTTTTAGAAGGTGAATTAATTGTCTATGCATTCTTTGGATTGAATAGAGACAACATGGAACTTTATGGTATTTGCATTTTATGGCCATTTTTTAGAACTTCTTGCTAATTATTTGGTTATGCTAAACAGGACTACACTTTGATAATGATAAGAATAATATAGCAGCAAGCTCATTCCTATTGACTAGAAATTTGATAGAAACTGGAAACTAAATTTTTTGTTTTTGTCACAGAACAGAGGCAACCATGTCTTAAAAGGACACACATGAATTCTAGTTTCTCTGACAATACCCGCATCAGACAAGAGTTTCGAATCTATTATATGACACAAAACAGAGGCAACCATGTTTTAAAAAGGTTTTGCAATGTCTTGAGATGTGTGAGAAAAATAAAACCAATCTTTGTCAGAGTTTACATGTTAACACATTTGTAGATGTTGCATGTTGAGTGACTCTTGCTTCCACTTGTGATATTGTAGATCATACTTATAAACGAAACTTTTGCTTAATTAGTGTACAACATTATCTAAATCAACATTAATTCTCTCTTGAAACATAGATCCAGAGATGATGAATGAAAATCAAATGAATATATTTCCATTCTTACATGTACATGCCAATGCAGTTCCTTTGATCATGAGGAGCGCCACTGCAACGAACAACATCGAGGAAAGTGTTCTCATCGCATGGAATCCATAGTCTCGATGAGTCAGAACTGAAATCATAAGCATCTTGAGCTTGATCTAGCAATGCCTTGAAGATTGGATGTTTAAGCAAACTCATATTTATCACAAACCTCTTGTAATCATCACCTACATACACTACCAAATGTCCTCTTGGAACATCTTTAGGTATTGCTTCATCTTCCTTCTTGAATCCCCAAGAAACCTTCTCGCAGCAACTCTCACAGAAAGATGATGTACAACAAGGTATGACTATGGATTTGCTCTTCATGGTTTTCAGTTTGTTTTCACAGGCTTTAATGAACTTGTTCTTCATCTTGAAAACACAGAAGGAGAGGTCAAATAAGAATGATGAATAAGAGAGATAGAGATGGTTTTGTAATGAGAAGTACAACGGTGAAGGACATGTGTATATATAGATGATTGATCGTAAAGCTTAGATAGAAAACAATCTAAGGTCCATAGAGATATTAAATGTAATGTTTTTGATATGAGATGGGCAAGTTTTTTTATATGATGATAAAATACCTCACGAGGGGTTTAAATTATGATAATTGTTTGCCATTTCGTATCACTCGTGCGGTTCCGTTATTTTCATCATCAAACTGAAATCGTACGAACATGCACTGCATTATTACAACTACATTTAAAATATAGTCTTTATTTTATTTCACATTGGGATCAGAGTTGTAACTGAATTTCATGCATGGGGGGCTAAGACCCTACAAAGAAAGAATAGAGAGAGAAGATAAGAGATATGAAGAAGAGGGATGGGTTTAAAATTTTCTTGGACCAAGTGTTGATCCCAAAGTTATGATTCATGGATTGTCTTCATTAGCAAGATATTATACAAGATCTGATCTAGGCTCTAGTGTAAGTGACTTCTTGGTTAAGCTAAATCACTTGTACAAATCCAATCTCAAAAGGGTGATCAGCATCTGAAAATTGATTATGATCAGTATTGTGGAATGTATGTACCTATGATCATATTGATAAGCTATCTATATATGCAGGTCTGGTCTTTAACTTTCTAGGGTTACGTGTAAAATGGTTAATATGCATGGAATGCAAGTGTAGATTGATAAAGAAGTGTCAATTTTTGCAGGGTCCAATATGATTGGGAAACAGAACAGAGCAGAGCGATTATTTATTAGGATTCAGATTCATCCCCCCAAATTGCTGAATAGAAGAGAAGCAATCATTCTTTCTTACACATAACTTTTGCAGATGATTTTATGGTATGTTTTTTTTTCCTGTATATGTCAATTAGGACAAAATCTGAAGTTAACCTCGTTTAACGGAGAACAGAAGAGAGTTTGAGCAGGTTTTAGTTATGTCTGATTTCTCAACCGAGGTGGTGAAAATAATAATGACACTAATACAAATCACTATGTGTTCTTGTCATTTACTTTCAGACTTATACTCTTTTAAGTGATTTTTACCAACATATTATATTGTTTTTTTATAGATCAATGTTCACTGTTTTGTCATGATTTTGATTTCAAAACAATTTAGATCAGTCTTTGAGCCAGACAAATTAAACGTATTTATCATCAAGCTCCTTAATTTCTCACATTTCTCATGAACTTTTACATTTTGAATCATGAAAAAAAGGGTCTTCGACACCAGACCGAAGTGATATATCATTCATTAGACCCGGGACGGGTTAAGATGGTTTGAGATAAGAATGAGGGCCATTCTAAACTAGTCTGGCTTCTTCTGCATGAAATTTATTGTGGGAACGTGAGGCTTTTATAATATTTTATGTCCTATTTTTTGAGTTTCATATATAGTTTTTATAAAATGTTGTGCCGATTCCTTTGCTAAAAGGTTGCGAGCACGAAACTAAATATTTTTTTATTTAAGTTATAATCAGTTAGTAGAATCGATTCTCGTAGTTAACTATAATATTACCAAATTTAATTTAATATATAAAATTAGTTGATAAAAAAAAATTCTTACAAATAACTCATTTGATGACCAGGAATGATTTATTGGGTTTAAGAATACCCTAAATTTTGAGTGAGAAATGATTTTTTTAGCCTTTTAAGTTAGCTTTTCTTTGATATTTATACGTCAAATATAACAAAGACACTTTACGAAGTTACATAGATGATTTTTTTTATAAAAAAGTTTTTGTGAATAATTGTTGATTTATCATTATGTTGAATAGAATATTATTATGTAGTAAGCAAACGATTTCTTGTGTATGTTTGTGTTTTTCTTTTCTTAACAAACACCACATCGTTTTGTTGATTAGTTGAAAATACATAAATATTCGTATTCTAACTACTAAGTAGGTACTAATTATATCATACTCGGCTCATTCCAATATATGTCGATCGACTAGGTACTCTTTGGAACTTGTTATAAGAGATAGTTAATTTTGTTTAAAGATCAAACCTAATTTGACTTTTGTTCTTTTGTGGGAAATATAATTAAAAAAAGGAAGGCCATAGAGATGAGCTAAGGAGCCATACCTTGTTACACCCACAATTATTTGATTTGACTTTCCCATGTGTCTTTCCACAGTTACTAGCTGTCATTCTTTTTCCCTCTGTCCCTCTATTATTATATCACTATTCACTACACAAACTTTGAAGCTCATTTTTGTGGGTTTGTATTTTACAAGTATAACACGACATTTTGTAGTAGATAACCAAAAGATCTTAGAGGTTCGGTGACACCACCGATCACATTCAATAAATACTTAGTTAGATTCAATGCAACCGAAAAAGAATATACATCTTCCCTTCAAATATGATACTACAATTTATACCAATTTCTTTTTAGCGTGTAGATATGAGAATGATAAAACCTCTTCAAAATCACTAGATAAAGTCCCATCTCTTAAGCTTGAAATTTGAATGCAATAATTATCTGGATTACCATTTACTTAGTATGTTGTAACGTAGATTATATGTTCACATCATTATTTTGATTTATAAAAAAATGGCGATGTATGAAAAAATGTTTAAAACAGTTGACTATTATACTTATATTAACAAGCTGCACTTATTTTTTAATCTCAACAGTATGATGCGTATTTGAATTAAGACGATTTAAGGATATATGATTTTTGGTCAAATAAAGTTTAAAACTGCTCTCTTTATAAAATCTTTGAAAAATAATTCTAAGTAATATTTTAATGAAATATCATAGAACATTCCATTTTCTAACCAACTAACTATTTAAATCTCGCCCATGCTTCATTTTGGGAAGCAATAGTCAGTAGCCACATTCTTTTCATTTTCTTTATTTTGAGTATCTATTAATATATTTTCATAATATAATATTATAAATATTATATTTGAGAAATTCAGGAGGAGTCATCCCAATTCTCACTCTCTCGATTCATTTCCATTTTTTTGTGTTTTTTTGTGTTCTTTGGTAAACAGATATAACAGTCATATATCTGTTTCACAGCACACTGGATTTTACTCACATGGTTTGTCCTCACGCAGGAGCGGCCCAACAAAGGCCCAATCATGATGGTTTGCTTTATTTGAGCGATTCGGCTCTACCAAATCTTTTGATGTGAATGAGTTATTTGTGATTGATCATTTAACCATTGTGGTGGGTGTAGATAATTCGGAAAAAGAGACAGTTGTCTCAAATTTGTTGCATGCTCTTGTAAGAAATTTAAAATAATTGAATGAACATCTTCATATTTGTTTGGAATTTATTTACTTTTGACAAGTTATTACCATCCAATTGACTTTTAATTACACAAAATATATAATAAGTTTAAAAGAAAAGGTTATGCACTAGAAATGGTGGAAATTTCCTATTGGGGCAACTAAATTCTTCTTGTTGATTCTTATGTCTTCTCCACCACTTTTAACGGTGGAACTTTCCTATTTAGACGAGTGATTATTATTATTTTGAGATATCATCATCACAAGCCACGACAATATCACATCACTTAAAGACTCATCAATAAATCTTTTGTTTTGTCTTTTCCTAGTGGAACACACATAAACAGTTATAGAAATTCCAGTTACTACTTCTCAATTCTATAAAAGGACACGCCATATTTCAAGAAGCAAAACAAAACAAAAGAATATGCGAATTAGGACAAGGCCCGTGATCTTGGTGGTGGTTGTAGTGATGATAATTGTGGTTATAATGAGCCCTTTCACTGTGGAGGGAAGAGGGATAGCGATACACAGAAAAGATCAGAGGCTTCACCATGTTCAAAAGGGCGCATCCGTCATTCCATCAGGAAGAGGAGTAGACAACCACCATAACATTCCAAGACAAAACTATGACAACTGGGGTGGCAAAGGAGGAAACGGTGGCGGGGACGACGGGACCGGTTAGCATCAGAACACACATAAGATAAGACAAAGACAGTGACAAAGAAGCTCCTAATTAAGACATGTTATGTGTGTATAACTAAAGAGTGTGATGTCTCCTAAGAATATATGTGTTTTTGATAAGAGTGTTGTGGTTCCATAAGAAGTCATAAGAAGTGAGTCTATTCAATGGTCTCGACCTCCTTTCTTTACCATCGTAATTAGTTCTGTACATATCTCCTTTCTTTACCATCGTCTTCTATGATGGATCGTGAGATGACCATCACATTTGCTAATCTGTGCTCTTTCGACTTGCCTCTCTGCCCAGAAGGCAAGGTCATGTAAAATCTCATTAACCCTCCTTTTACCATCTCCTGAAAAAAAACATGATATCAACGGAGATGAGATATTGTATTTATATAACTAAAAGAGAAAAGGGTTTAGATTAGAGTGAAAAAAAGAAAAAAGAAAAAAAAGAAAAGGGTTTATATCTGTTGAAAGGAAGGTTTTTATATACAACATAACTAGCATCTAGATGGGTGGTGAAGTTTTTCAAATGGGGTTCTAAACTAAATAATATTAATATTACAATTTAATTAATTTTGAATATTTAATAATATATTTAAAATTAAGTATGTGTTAGGAGAGTTTTTATGAATATTTTAAATTATTCATTTGAGAAACTATTGTCACGTTTTTTTTTGTTTTAAAAAAAAAGTTATTAAAATTTATTGATTATCTACCAACGAAAATGCTTTTTGAAAATTTGGATATTTGACTCAAACCAACTGAAAGCGAACTAAAATTTAACGAATTCGGTTTCAATGAAGACCCGACCGGCAGAAATCTAAAAAAAGTTCGGTTTTTTTATTTGTTTCAGTTAAAAACTTAAAACCGAACGCAAAACTGGGGTTTGCTTTTATGTTTCTGAGGGAAATTTCACATTTCTTAGGACGTAAACAAGCTTTTCAACGGACTTTAACCGTCTATAAATTCTTTGGTTACAAAAAAAATTAGAAAACTGTTTGTTTCGTCCAGTTTTTACAACCTATGGGCCACAAGGGAAGATGTCAGGCTATGAGTAGAAACTCAACGAGCTCAGAGAAGTATCTATTCTTTTTGCAATATTCAAATGTTTTAGAGATATTTCTTCAAGCCTAGTAGACAGTTTGATTGCTTCTGAGTTGCTTACACATCTATGTGACCCTTCCTTGTTTATTGATATTCATGCTAAGTTAATCTATTTGCATTTCTAATTTGGCGCAGATGCTCCAGACATACCAAATTTTTACGAGAAGTATTAAAGCATACTCAAAAGTCCAGTATTATAAATCATGAAAAATCCAAAAAATCATGTAATTATATATGTGTGTGTGTGTAATGAAATCAAGAGAAGTAATCTTGCGAGTTGCATATTATTCATCCTATTTTATCATATCAATCAAAGCATTACTAAATTTAGTGTTTTGTCCTTTCTTTTGTTTTGGACTTCACAAAACTCTGAATAAGCAAGGATGAATCATTATACTTGTTTTTGATCTACTTACAATGACAACACAAAGAAAAAGACGAAACAAGAATTCTAAGTGTTGTTACTTCAATAGGGTCATGTGTGAAGGAAGAGTACAATCAATTTTGATACGTAAACTTCAAAAAAAGTGTGGTTTACGTCGTACGAACCTAATGAGCTGCCGCGCTGACCGGATTTACCGATGTGGGGACCGGTCTACGCAGACCAACCATTCACATTTCAGATGTTCACCAAAGATCTACCAATATGTACGTCAAAAATTAAATTAAATGTTTGACTACGAATATCGAAAATATTAAATAGAGAACATCTGGTCCTAGGCCACTCTGGACGTGGTTATATGTATATCTCTTCAAATTGCACACATGCAAGTTAGTCATATGAGGCGAATTGAATATGTTATGTTTACAGCTCAAACTTTTAAATCATTCCATCTTTAAAGATATATAGATATAGTCAGCAATTTTAGCGTTCAATTCACACATTAATTATCAAGAAACTCAAACTAATATTTTTTTTTTGATAATTTTGTATGTTGTTTTTCAAATCCAAAACCAGTTTTTGATAGTATCAAGATTCTAAATGGTATAAATTATTTTTTCGTAAAAATAAATGTGAAAATATATTATGGTAACTTTTTGCCAGTTTTTGAAAATATATTTAAATTTGGGACCAACATAGTTACTTCGCTATTTCTTGAATTTTTAAGATTTATCAATTCTCTATGTATATTTTCGTAAACTCAAAAATAATTAACCCTTAGTGAGTGCGTAATCAAGTCCTTAAACGTACTCTCAGTAATCGATTATCTTTTAGAGTTCCTAGTATGATATATCAATAAGTACATATACCAATAAAAATTGAAAACATTGTTGTTTTGGTCTTTTTTCTTCTACGTACTTAACTTAATCTAGGATCTCTTTAAAAACAAAAACCTAAAACACTTCACCGGTAGAGTCAAAACCACTAAACACTTACGGCACTATTATTGTTATATTCTAGAATGCATAATATTACATATTAATGCTACTTATTTCTAGAAAACAAAACATGTCAATTATTTATCGTACCAAAGCCAATGACCCCTCTTTCTAATTCATTGGCTTCGCTCCCTCCATATATTGACTAAACTCTCTCTCTCGTTCTCCCTATCTTCACATCTCTACTACAATAATCAGAAGCAGATACCAAAACAAATTAAACTTTCCTTTTTCTGACAAAGAATACAAAAGTTCTTCCTTCTAGTGTTGAGATCATCAAGTCAGATAAAAACTAAGAAATGAAAGAAGAGAACAGTACGAGCGGGACATGCGAGCCGTGCAAGACGTTCAAAAAGAAGTGTAGCCACATGGTGAAGAAGCAGAGAGCCAAATTTTACATCCTTGGGCGTTGTATCGCCATGTTGGTCTGCGGGCGTGAGCGTGAGCGTGACCGCGACCGCAACCGTGTTTCGATTTAGAGTTTTACTTTCTGTTTTTTCTCTTCTTGTCTTTCTTTTTATTTTCTCTTCCTTTTCGGGTTGCCATTTTCATATTTTTCAATTTCCATTGAACTAGGGTTGATATCTTAAGTTATATATACACATGAATATATGAAATTTGCGTAATGCATTCAGAAATGCTTAGTTAATTTGTGATTTACGCCTTTGGTTTGAAACTTTTTAATGGTAGCTTCTGAATAAGTTTTACTTGTTCAAGTAACTAATCATTTGCTCTCTTTTTTTCCTAAGCCTTTGGCTTTTTTGAAAGATCTTCAATTTACTTGGTATAGTATATAAGATTCTTTGTGGTACTGTAGAGATATTACCATGCATTGATCCTTCGAATGCTCATTGCCATGATTCATGAACCATATCATATCATATTACTAAACTTAAAAAAAACAAAAAAAAATCTAGCCGTTAATAATTAAAAAAAACTTAACTTTTGTGATGAATATCTTCTTTTACCAATTACCAATACACAATTAGATGGTTTTTGAGTGTGAAAAAATTTAATCATGCTGAATATATGCAATGGGGAACTATATATAACACAAGCAATGTAACAATGCCGGAAAGGGAAAAAAGGAAATGAAAGCAGACAGAAAAATAATGGTGAAGAAGAGGAGAAAGTAATTATGACTAAGTCTACAACCAAAGAGACCATGTGACTCTAGTCAAATTCATACTAATAATACAAATCGAGACTATGCTCAATTTTATTTTCTATTTAGTATGAATTTATGAATTAGTTTTTATCTTTCTATATAGTAAAAAAATACGATTGAGATGTTTGGAGGATAATAACATTCTGAAAGACTGTCTTTAACTCTCTCTTTTTCACGCGTTTATATTCGAAATGCATATAGTAAAAGGAAAAGCGAAGGAATAAGAGGTTGTGGGATTCAGGATCTGCACCATTTAGCAAACAAGTGAAAATAATAGTAACTCTCTATCTTGGAATTTACGTGATATTTTTCCATTTTATACTAATGACTTGCTTTTAATTTCTTCTATTGGATTATTATAAAATAGGACATAAATAAGTTGTTGTCAAGTCTTTTGATGACTGATAATTCATCATAAAACATAGATCATATGAAATTTTAAGGCCTATAAAGGGTACTATATCAGTATTGTACTGCCCAAGTCCCAAAAATACATAGTACTGCAGATAATAGGATCTCGAATACGTAGAAAATTCCAACGTACAACTATGTTTTGTCTTTTCACCAATGTAGTCCACTGTCTTTTTTTTGTTTTAATGTTATAACCAATGTAGTCCACTGTTACCCCTTAACGAAAATACGACCGAACACTAGTAAAATATAGTAAAAGTTATAATTATATAAAGGGACCTTATATAAAATGTGAAAAGAATCCAAAGCTAAAAAAAGCAAACAAACTAAAACGAATCCAACATCAGTGCATGCTTTTGCTCCAAGTCTCAAAACATTTCCGACACGCCGCAATCACTGATTAAAAATAGATTATTATATAGTTTCTTTCATTTTAAATTATTAGACTAATTAAGTAGTGATGGATACTTTGTAAGATACTCAAGAAAATTAGCAACATATCTGACTATTAGTATGTCTGAGCGTATGCTCTGAATCTTAATATCTATGTCCGGTTTGAATATTTGAATCGAGAATAGTACATGTGTAGAAAACCAAACGTAGGTGGAAAATTGTGAGCCGACAATGGGAATCCTTAAGGCGAAAATAATTTTGTCAAAGAGCAAAGCAGGATTAAAAGGTGTCCATATATACACTCGTGCGGTCCCTCCTCGTTACTATTTTTCATCGTTTTTATAACTGTTTTATTTATTTTCTACAGACTTGGAACATTGTTTTCTCAAGCTTTTTTTCTAAGTAAAAAATAATTCAAAAAGGGGACTTGATTTGTACAAGTAAAAGTCAGCATCATTGACGAAAGAGATGTGAAAAAACAGCGTTGGCCAGAATCATTGTCCCGATAATTTTTAAGGTTTTTTTTTTTTGTTAAATCTACTACTTTTTAATGATTTTTCTTCTATTGCATTGTTTTCCACTAACTGTGAATCGGTGGTATCTGGAGAGCTTTGTTGTTTTTTTTTCTTATTTTAAACGTTACTACAAAATTAGGGAGAAGAGGGAGATATACATACGTCAGAGTTTTGTTGTTTGGTAATACATACACTTTACTACATAATTAGCGAGAAATGGATAGATATACGTTAAAGATCATATTACTAGTTTGTAGTATAGGTTTGTGGAAACAAAAAGTAATAGTCGAATCTTTTCTTTTATTACTTCACAATCTCTCATAAAAAAATATTGTTACTCTTTTATTTTCCTTCCCTATTCATATTCGAGTCTTTACCGTTGCATATATTGGTTCATTACCATTGCTTCAGGCCTTCACCAATATATATAAATATATAAAAGTGACAATATAATCCTAACACTTACATATGTTATTTTAAGTGAGTATACATGCAGTATCATCTTTGAGATTCCAAGTTCGAGACATAAAATGGGTTAGTACAGATTTTTATTTCAAAAGTATTTGTGTTAAATCTTCGAGACATTAAACGGGTCAATTAAAGAGAGAAAGTAAATTTATGAACATTCCTCAAAACTAATCATCAACACGTAAAATTAGATAACTAGATTTGGAATCATCTAAATGTGCATATGTAAGTTTTGGATTAGTTTAGTCTTCTTAAAAGGCTATATAACAAAAGTAAAGATAATTAAAGAAAAAAAGAAGATCATTAGATTGTAAAAGGCGATGGGACATGAAAATAAAAGATGATGAGAATTAGGTTTTGGGACCCGTTAGGGTTGGAAAAGAAGAGAAAACACGTGCGTCTCTCTGACACACGTTGAAACCCAAACACTTTCCTCCGTTTCCTCTTTCCAATATATCTCTAAGAGACTTTTTTTTCCTATAACCTCAATATATTATTAGTCTAATTTCTTCACCAGTCCTAGATTATCATATTAATAAATTATTTTACTGAAAATATCCTATCTGAAATATTTAGATTTTTTTCCATATATCGATCAATGTTAAATATTTAATTTGATACAAAAATTTTTTTGATCATTATTCATTATAACAAAAGAAAGAAAAAAACTATAAAAAGTGTGTATATATATATGCTCTCGTGTGAGTTTCCTAAGACTAGACCCCCACGTGGCGGTGTCTCTTTGTAGCAGTGTTTGTAGACTTTCCCACGTGCGGGTGTGTGCAGATTCTCCAAGAAGGCGGGCCAACCCTAAGACCGTCCTCTTTCGCCTTTACACCAGACATCCACATTTTATCTATAAATTATTAAATTATGTATTCATCGTATTGATGAATAAAAATTACGATTTTAAAAAAAATTACATTCATAAAATCTCGTAAACAAGCGTAATAGTTCTAACATATTAGCAAGGAGCATGCAAGCTAACTTGATTCGTACGAGTAACTTAAAGCGTCTTAAGATTATAATTTTTTAGTCATATATATACGAACTAGGATCTGGGACTACGAGACGTTTAATTTTTCATTTGTAACATGCTTAGGTCGAGATTAACTTAAGTTTCTCTTAGTTAAGTATATATATTGTCTATTTCTATAGGCTGATTATTCTGATGAATATTTAGAAAGTGTTTCACAAATTGTTATCGTAATATTTATAGCAAACATATTGTTATAAGTGACGTAATAATGAAGAATAACAAAAGGAAGTGTCTACTCACAATCTTCTCTCGTTTTTCCAGAAATAGACTAATTAAAAGTTAACCAATTTATTATTCTATATGTATACAAAGATCAACAGATTCATCATGAACACTTTAAATTCATAATTGAAATAATCAAAAAAGTCCAAAGTATCATTCAATCATGGGAAAAAATTGAGATGGGTCCGAGAGATGAGCATAAATTTTTGTTATGTCATCAACTAAATGGACCAGGCTAGAGCCTAGAGATGGCAACAAATTTTCATTGTCTGCTAATAAAAATGGACCAGACGGATCCAACTATTTTTTTTTTGGTTGACAAAATACAAAATGGACCAGCCTGACAGAACATGGCGACCGAGACTATAAAGCCTGCTGGTTTTTCACATATTTAAATTAACCACGAGAAAACAAAACAAAAAAAGTTTTAACTTCTCCTACATTTTCCTAAAATCTGAATCCATGAACGATACAGGCTTCGAAAATCTAATCCATGTATGCATGCATAAAGACCCAACTAAACATTTAATTTGGATTCATAAACCAATACAGGCATCGAAATCGAGTACACAAAAGCCCAATTATTACAACCAGTATTAGTACCAAACGCAATTCCGGTAATAGTACTGCGAAGTCGTTGAGTTGTGTTTTAAACACGGTATTTAAATTTCACTCTGGAGTGTCATGAGATGGATTGAAACTATCATTTTAGAAGTCATCTTAGGTTAATGCCAAGTCTTTCAACTTTAGAATCCCTTTTCTCTAACATTTATTTCATCTTAACTCCATATAATATATAGATTACATACATAACACTAAATACAAACACGACAAAAACCAGTGAAAGGTTTTACAGCATAACAAAGTAAAGAGAGGAGCAGTGAGACTATGATCACATTTATTTAACTATAGAGATCATCGTCCTCGGCTGCTCCACCCGCAGTAGCAAACGGGTCAGCTCCACCAGCCGCGGTGGCGGCTGTTCCGGTCCCTGTCGCTTCGGGGAATCTGAACTCACTTCCAAACCCACGCGACTGCTGGAGAGTCTGAGCAAAAGCCTGATACTTGCGAATGTCTGCATCACTCACTGACCTCCTCGCGTATTTCATAGATTCCTCAAAGTGACCAGCTTTGATCTCTGCAATCTCCTCCTCATCCTCTTCCATTGCTTCTGGTGTCTCTGTTCTCTTCCTCTCCTTTTCGATATCCTAAACAAACACAAAATCAAACATCGTAAGTCTCTGATGATATAAAATAAAACAAAACGAGCAACTGTTATTTTAAGATTTTAGATACCTTCTCGATGTTTTCTCTGATCGCGTACTTGCAAGAACGCTGGCAAATCTCTGTGATGTCTGCACCGCTGAAGCCTTGTGTGTACTTGGCAAGAGCCCTCAAGTCAACATCTTTAGCCACTGGGGATTTTCTCAAGCAAGACTTAAAGATCTGGAAACGAGACTCCTCATCAGGAAGAGGAATGTAGATGAGCTGATCGAGACGACCAGGACGAAGAAGTGCAGGGTCGATGATATCAGGTCTGTTTGTTGCTCCGATGATGAAGACAGTCTTCTTAGCAGACATACCATCCATCTCTGTAAGAAGCTGGTTCAATACTCTGTCTGCTGCACCACCAGCGTCTCCAACGCTGTTCCCTCTCTGTTATTACACAAGACATGTTAATTAAATTTTCTTGAGATGAACGTAATGCAAGTTGCATAACTTGAGATAATAAGGAACCAGGCAAGATACCTGAGTGGCGATGGAGTCTAGCTCATCAAAGAAAAGGACACAAGGAGCAGATTGGCGTGCTTTGTCGAATATCTCTCTGACATTGGCCTCACTCTCTCCGAACCACATTGTTAGGAGCTCAGGACCTTTGATACTGATGAAGTTGGCTTGACACTCGTTCGCGATAGCCTTCGCCAAAAGGGTCTTTCCACAACCAGGAGGACCATAGAAAAGGACTCCTTTAGACGGTGACATACCAAACTTCTCAAATTTCTCAGGATGTTCGACTGGATATTGAACCGTCTAAAACATAGAAAAATTTGAATAGATTAGCCCATCTTCACAGGTGAATAATTGAAAAATGTATATTGAATTGTTGAAACTCTTAATTTTACCTCTTGGAGTTCCCTCTTGACATTCTCAAGACCACCAATGTCCTCCCAAGAAACATTAGGCACCTCAACGACCTGGATAAAGAGAAAATTATCAGTTTAAGAGCAGGCTTTTGATAGACTTGAGAAACCGCAAAACAAAAAATTGAACCCTTGAACTCACCGTCTCACGTAGAGCAGAAGGATTGCTGTTACCAAGGGCTGTCTGGAAATGTTCATTAGTCACAGCCATAGAATTGAGAATTTCAGCATCTATCTCTTCGTCTTCTAGGTCAATCACATCCATCTTCTCTCTGATACACTGGAGAGCAGCTTCAGTGCATAATGCTGCAAGGTCGGCACCAACATACCCATGGGTGTCTTTGGATACTCTTTCCAAATCAACCTGATTAAGAGCAAATTACGTCAGTTCTAGCAAACAGAAAAGGCAGAAGAAATAAGAATATAATTATATATATACAACAAGACATTACATCTTCTGCGAGCTTCATGTTCTTGGTGTGAATCCTGAGAACTTCAAGACGACCAATCTCATCAGGAACACCAATATCAATTTCCCTGTCAAATCGTCCAAACCTTCTCAAAGCCGGGTCAATGCTGTTAGGACGGTTGGTCGCTCCCATAACAATCACATGGGCTCGGGATTTAAGCCCGTCCATAAGCGTCAAGAGCTGGGAAACAATCCGTCTTTCAACCTCTCCGTGTGTCTTTTCTCTTTTTGGAGCTATGGAATCGAGCTCATCAATGAAAATGATCGAGGGGGCATTCTTCTCAGCTTCCTCAAACGCTTTCCTAAGGTTGCTTTCACTCTCACCAGCTAGCTTTGACATGATTTCGGGACCATTGATACAGAAGAAAAATGCACCAGTTTCATTAGCAACAGCACGAGCAATAAGCGTCTTCCCAGAACCAGGAGGGCCATAGAGCAAGATTCCCTTGGGAGGCTTCACACCAATGGACTTGAAGAGCTGTGGATGCCTCAATGGGAGCTCAACAAGTTCTCTAATCTGAGCCATTTGTTTCCTGACACCACCAACATCATCGTAACCAACTTCATCCAACCTATCCTCATCCTCTCTCTTTATCGGTTCACCCTCACAGAATATCTCTGTATCTGGAGCGACCACACAGTACTCAGCAGGATCGGTCTCAATAACCTTAAACTCAATACTTCTCATCCCTCCTCTAACTAGGAAAAGATCACCCTTCCTCACTGGACGGTACGCCTCCAAGAAGTAAGCTGGCAAGATGCAAAAACCAACATTAAATAATATGTTAACATGGAGCACTAAGAAACATATAAGCAGACATACAAGCTAGATTGACATCACTGACACCTAAGACAACTAAACTAAGGATTGAACAACTGAAGAGAGAAACAAATTAAAAAAAACAGTAAGAGAAAACACTCACGTTTAAGGTATGCATCAAATATATTTCCGCTAACTCCTTCAATGGTATCATCTATGGGCAAGATGTGAACACGCTTCCCATACTTCACATCAGGGCATTGGTGAACAGAGATTACATCTCCAAGCCTAACCCTCAGGTTCGATCTGACAACCTTGTTCATCCTAATTTTTGGTTCATCACATGTATCATCAGCTAAAGCAATACACACAGTATCCTTCCTCTTCTTTCCCTGCAACAACACGACACCCAAAAAGGAGAGAAACAAAGATGTCAACACACACACAATTGAAGAAACATTTACAAGACAAAAAAGCACAAAACTGAGAGACCCAACAATGATTCTAGAAGCCTAACAAAGATCAAAAGCAACCTTTTTGAGAAACCTAATCATCCCCGAAAAACCATTATTTTGTATACCCAAAACCCAGAAACAAGTTCATCAAAGTTTAAACACGCACCCAAAAGAGCAAACCCCTCAAAAACCCTTGAATGATGCGAATTTAGCAAAGGAACCAAGAAGAAGAAGAGCACAAACAATCAAAATCAGACCTTGATTAAGACGGTATCTCCACGGAAAAGCTGTAGCTTCTCCATGGTCTCAGGGTGTAGAGACACGACGGAGTTGTCATCGTTGATCGCCTCATCCACCACCAAACGATTCGCCGCCTTCTTCCGCTCCAGAATCGCGGTGCTAAAGTCCCTCTTCGTTCCCTTGCTGAAAGATTAAGAAGAAAAAAAACAAAACCCATATGAAAACGAAACTAGATCAAACAGAGAAAAAATCCTCCAACATAAAGAGTTAACGAAACCTAAAGCTCTAGCTACTCCTAAATCCGCAAGTACTTACGAGTCAGATGATTCAGCTTGGTTCGCCATGGCTAGTTTTCGAGTAGAAAGAGCTTCGCAAAGAGAAGAGGTAGAAGATATCTTCAAAAGAGATGAATAAATTTGATGAAGTAATCGGTTCTGCGAATATGTACAGCCACGTGTCTATTTATATAGAAGAAGATAAATTCGTTTCTTGCCAGCAAAGAAACGCTTTTTTTTTAAATTATTTTCCAATCTATAACATTTCCTTTTCTTTCTTTTTAGCGTTATTATTTGCCTTTTATTACTTGCATCCTCCTTTTCAAATTAAAAAAAAAAGTACATCTTTCAATTTTATGATACTTTGATGTATTCGTTTATATGCAAATTAATCTTGTAAATTACACACTAATAGTTTGTGACAAAAACAAAAGTATACAAAGACAAGGTCGGTCTTAATGGCTGATAGTCTAGAATCTTCAGCTGAAAAGTATGGACCGTCCGATCTCTCCCAACTACCAAAAATCAAAAGGTCACCAATCTTTTTTATTTCTCCACGTCCGTATGTTTTTCATTTTCAAATACTGTAGTTATGTTGAAACGTAGACATAAGGCCACTTTTGGGACTGCACTCGCAACCTTATATATGTGGCAATTACATTGGCAATATACTGAACAACATTGTGACTCTAACTCACATATTAAGACTCCAACGTTCTCGACAGAGGACTTTAAGACCAAAAGTTCAAGTTATTCATTTCATTGTTTTTAGTTTGATAATTTTATTATATAATAAGGAAGTCAATAGTTATGACTGAAATTATTCTTTTACAGTGAAATGAGAAATCTTCAGGAATGCAAGATTTTATAATGTGATTTTCATGAACACGTCAGAATTTCAAGAATGAAGCCAAAGACGATCATGGAGCCTCTCTTCACCAGCTCCAAACACCTCGTCGACTTTCTCGCCGTCTCTGTAAAACTGAAACGTCGGAGTGTAACGAATGTGACGAGTGGTTTCGGGGCATTCGTCGATATCTGCGTAAACAAACTTTATCCTTTGGAAACTGTTGCTAAGCTCTTGAAACGCAGGAAAAATCTGGCTACAAACTCCACACCTGAAAAAAAAGTTTCAAAGTCTAAGAAACTTGCTATAAAAGGGAAAGTCCAACAACAAAACCATTCTCATTGAAGCATTTCATCGAACAGTTTGTAAGCATGAAATGCGGTTTTTTTTGTTGTTATAAAAAAAAAACAGAGAGCATAACATACCACGAAGCTCCGTAGTTGATAACAGCCTGCGAATCACAAAATTAAAGCAAGAAAATTAATTAGATTGCAAAGAGTCAAGCTTGCGTCTTAACGTGTATAAAACGTATATTTGTCGCCTTCATTAACTGGAGATTTGGAAGATTTGATGTCGTCAAGAATTGTCAGGAGACTTTGGTCGCTTTGTGCGGTTTTCAAATTGACGTTACGATTCGACTTCGATTCCAAATCCAGATCTGCTTCCATCGATTCTTGCTTTCCCATTTTTGTTTGGTTACGGAATTGCCAAATTTTGATCCTTTCGTTAACAGAAACTACACGAACCACAAGTCTACCTATATCACTACACAAACCCAAACCAATCGGTTTTTGATCCTTAACCGATTTTAACCAATCTAATTTCAACATCGACAGATTTCGTTAACCGGCTCAATCACGAATTTGCCAAAACATGAAAGTGTTAACTCCTCCAACAAATGTGTTGCAGATTGCAATCTCTACGTTCATGTAAAATAATAAATCAGCGTTTGAATTTTGAGTTCTTTTTTTTTCCTACTTGTGTATTCAGCTTTGATTTCACTATAAAAACTTAGAAGCCTAATATTATTGTTTAGTTTCATTTCTTCATTACATCTTTATAGTTACTTCTGATGTTTTGAGATTTTTCATCTATATTTTCACTGCTTTGTCTTCGTTGATTTATATGATCAAGATCTCGCCAAAAAAAGATATAATTTTTGTTTGTTACTGCTTTACTTACCCTTTTAAGCCTTTCGACCATCCTAATTACTAATATTTACATCTTTTCTTAAGTTTCTAACACATCGATCACAGTCACACTTGTGCATTTTTGCTGCTCTCTAAGAACTTAAAAAGCTTTTGATCTTCCGGAGAAGAAAGTCTCGAGTTAATGGTGTTTTCTTCCATGACAAGGCTTCATATCGTTTGGCTCTGTTTCTTCCTCAGAATGAAGTTCTTCAACCAGTAAGCACCATAAGCCATAGCTTTCGTTTATCTTTCTGCTATTTTTTTGCCTGCATTTCACAGCTTTTCAGTGCTCTTGAAATTTTCGTTAGATAGTTAGTTGCGTCGGTTTTAAACTATCTCTGGCACCAAAGTGAGTTCAGGATTTGATTGATCAAACTTAAGAATGCTTCGTTGGATTACACTTTTGAAATGAGTGGAGGGAAGATACAGAAAGATATTGTTTTATCTTTTTATCTCAACTCCATTAAAATACTTCATGAATACACTAATTAAATTTCTGAAGATGATGTAAGCCATAACCCTGAAAGAAAGATATAATAAAAATCACGACAGTGATGGCTTAAACAAATAAGAGATACTTGGAACCTAATCCAAATCTATAATCAATAACTTAATAAAGATGACCAAGAATGAAAAACAAGACCTAACTGATGCATGATGTTTTTATCCACTAAACCATTTGTGCTCGTCATCCTTTTTTGGACATTTCCTAATTTGGGTAAACTCATGACTTTACTATTTAAGCAAAGACAAAGTAAGCTTCCAAGTTCAAAACATAAATTTATAAAGAATATAGTTAAGTAACACAAAAAAGAAAGTAAATGGATTTGAAGAAGGAAGAAACACTCCGTAGAGGACCATGGCTCGAAGAAGAAGATGAACAGCTAGTGAAGTTCGTTACCCTTTTGGGAAAACGTCGTTGGGATTCTTTAGCAAGAGTTTCGGGTACATTTTGAAACCTTTCTTGTGTCGCTTTCCAAAAATAGATAGTTTACATATGTCTAACCGTATGTTTGTTTGTTTTGTTCATATATACTTAGGCTTGAAGAGGAGTGGTAAGAGTTGCAGGCTAAGGTGGATGAACTATCTGAATCCGAGTCTGAAGCGTGGACCGATGAGCCAAGAAGAAGAAATGATCATCTTTCAGCTCCATGCTCTCTGGGGTAACAAGTGAGAGACCCAAAAGAAAACTGAATCTTTGAATATTGTACTTCCATGACTTTTTTTGGAACTGAGTATTGTATATTAATAGGTGGTCGATGATTGCAAGAAGATTACCAGGTAGGACTGACAACGAGGTCAAGAACTATTGGAGAACTCATTTTAGAAAGAAAGAGGAAGCTCAGAACTATGCTAGATACAAAAATAACGTGTTTTCTATAGATAATTTGACTGACTGGAGCGGAAATACAGGAGAAGAATTGTTCCGCAAGTATAAAGAGACAGAGACCACGAGGACAAGAAGGACACAAGAACATGGTTTTGATGAAATTGTGAAGGAACATAACCAGAGAAGTGTGGAAAGTGATAAGGAAACCATTGGTAGTATTTTCGAAAGAGAGAGTTTTGGTGTTATGAATTCACCATATGAAAACCGGATTTCGGACTGGATATCTGAAATTTCTACAGACCAAAGTGAAGCAAATCATTTTGAAGACAATAGCAGTTGCGACAATGAGAACAACAGCAAGAATAACCTTCGCATTGGTTCTTGGTGGTTTCAAGAGAGTAGAGACTTTGAAGAATTTTCATGTTCTTTATGGTCATAAGTGTAAAAAATTGTTTCTTGATTCTATGATGAAAAACTCTTTAACAATCTCTGTTGAGAACTCTCTTTCTTGTTTCATCATATATATGGTTGAACTTATTTTTCTTACTTTTGACTCTTGAATCAATGAACTCGAAAGTGCTTAGTGAATTTGTTTTTCCAAGTTTCAAGCTTACATGCATCAATTATGTACAAGTTCAACTCAATGTGAGTCGGATTGCCAAATGAAATTGGTAAGTTCAAATTTATTAGTTAAAGTCAAATATAAATTTGTTAGTTTTCACAGACTGAAAATTTAACACTAAACAAATTCTAGAAAACATAAAGCTACGTATTACGTATGTACATATCCATCATAACAAATAAAAATAAAAATATAGTATTGATGTGTATGATCAGGTCTTGTTACATTATAACAGCAAACACAGGAGAACTTCATGCTCCAATGGATAATAAATTATTCGTTTTTTTGTTGTTGTTGTCGATGCCTTGATGGGCTCTATCTTTAATCTGAATTAAATTAATCGTTTGGTATACTTTTATGCCAAATGATTTGTTAAAAATGTTAAATATTTTATTTCTTTACAGAAGAAGTATTTAATGTTCAATATAGTAAATTACAATATCCTAAAGTAATACAATATTTATATAAAATATGAAGTGTAGATGCATGTATGGAATGACCTCTTGAATAAAATTATGAAAATACAAAAGAAGAAGATAACATAATCTCTATTAGTTATTATGTAATTAAAGATAGGATAGGACTCTACCACAACGTCACGATTACATGACATATATACACAATATGACACAAACTAACACACTTGGTATTTATGTAACTATATAACTAATTACATAAAATAAAAAGATTTGTGAGTTTCATTAAGACCCCAAATTGATTGATTGATAGTACAAATCGTGTAATAGCTTATATTTGTAAGCTGAATTTGATTAAACAGGATATTTACCACAATTAATTTTTTCAAGAAAATAAAAGGATTAGTGAAAGACACAAGAATTGAAGAATGAGTCCGGAAACAATCTTTTTTTGTTCCTTGATTAAAATTGGTAAAGTCATGTTACAACAACATGGACATTTGAGTTGAAGAAGTGAACATGACCAAATATGATATTGAACTGAGCACGAAAGCTATAACGATTGCTGAAAAAGATAACCGGTTCTTTAAACCGGTTCCCGACATTTCATCGGTATAGTCATTATAAGAATCCAATCCGCCATTACCTTCCGATCCAGTAGTAGTCCACATCCCCAAATTGTTATTCCTGCACAATCAAACACCCTAAATTAGCTCCATTTGACTTTTGGGGGTTAATGAGCGATGATTATGAAATAGTGGGGTAAAAATAAATAAAACAAAAGTAAAAGAATAAAGTTAAAGGCAAAAGTAGTAGATAACAAAATAATTCAAACAAAAAGAGCAAACAGACATAATGCTACTACGAATTGTATATGGTTGTATTGGTAAAAGAAGATTCTTTTGGTGTTAAAAGTGACAGAATTTAGAATTTGGCTAAAGAGTGTTTGATTGGTATGAAAGAATGTAGAATCCAAACCTGCCACCAACGCCAAGAACGCCGGAATGAAATGTGATTTGGTTGATGAACGATGCGGATTTAGGCTCGACGCTATAGGCCTTCTCGTACCTCATCTCTGCACCTTCTCCGGACGCCACGAAGAAGGCTCCGTTAACCAAAATGTCTCCCTCCGATCTCCAATTCCATCCTTTCCAATCGCCATCCGGCGTTTCTACTCTTTTAGTCACCTACACAACAATATTATTCCTATCGTTTCTTAAAGTGTTATCACACACATTAAATACTCAAAATATTAACTATAACAATCTTTTGTTGCATGTAACATTAGCGGTTTGTGGTAGTGTTATCTAATGTCATCGACTGGATTCAGTCTAGTTTAATACGTATTATTGAATTGTTGACAAAAAAACAATAAATTGCTAATTATCAAATGACCTTAAAATAGACTAACCAACATTGTTGGATCAAGTGGGTTCACATACCTCTTTCGCAAACGGGTTGGTTGGGGCAGTATACCGGTTACCCTGACTATTGATAGTCGGGTTACCGCTACCGCCAATGGCATACATCTCCCATTGAGTAAAATCGTTGTTAACCACATGGATGTATCCACGTCTACACCTCGGCATCCTTTGTACCAGTTTCTCTCCAAAGTGATTAAACGCAATCGTTACCTGAAAATCACACAAACGTTCCACACATTAACCTCATTTTAAAATTAGTGATTAGTCATTAGAAACAATGGACTAGTAAGTGTGTGATGTGACCTGCATGCCACTGTCTGGCTCGTAATGGTCGCTGTGACCAAGAAGCATGACTTCATTGTGGTGAGAGAAGAAGTTGTTGGATATTGTAATCCCTGTGGATCCCATTACAGCATCTATTAGACCGTCCTTGCATCTCGATAGAGAACAATGGTCGATCCATATGTCCTTTGATCCAAAGATGGAGATACCATCACCGTCCGATTCCGTTCTGAATCCGTAGTGCGTTGGACTTGACCGCACGTTAGTATTCCCTAGCGAAAATGTGGACAAACAATTACAGAATGCTTTTATGAATTAACCAATGAATACTAATAACATTTCATTTCAATTTTTTTTTACTTTCTAACGCTCTTATGAGTACTCAGTAAATGCTGGTAATTCAAAACACATAGTTTCTTTGTTTGCGTGTGAAAACACCAATGAATGAGAAGGAAAATCTGTACAACAAACGGGACCTACTAAAAAAATTCTGGTCAGGACAATAATTATCTTTGGGAAGGTTAAAAAAAACAATTATTGGCCGTAAAAAAAAGAGAGTAGAATTTACCGGATGGGTGACAATGGTGGATATGAATGTTGTGAATGATGACATTAGAGACATATTGAAGAGTGATGCAGCCACCACCAACAATATGAACATTAGCTCCTCTTCCATCAAGTGTCTTGTAACTATTGAATATTAGCTCTTGCTTTAATTTTATCATCATGTTGCTTGGGAACACTATCCACAATGGCTCTACTTGTATCACTCCATATCTGTCACAAATTTTTTTTTGCGGTTCATGTTAATTCATATCTTTGATTTGTTGCTATAACCATTTCACATTGAGAAACCCGAATCCTTTGACATTCATAATGATTACCTAAATTATTCCAATTTATTGGAGGTCCCAATACATTTGTTTTATTCTAGTTGTTTTATCTCTGAATTAATAAAAGTTTTTATTTTATTTTTTGTTGAAGAGTTGAAGAAAATAAGATTATTAGCTTAAGATTTATTTTATTTTATTTTCATGTTTTGGAATCCGTATAAAATCCCAAATATTTTATAACCAGTCTTGCATGCGAGTCTCTCTACCTACTTTACTTATCTAACATGTGAACCGGAGTGGGACACTTCTAAGGGACAATGCTAAAATTAGAACTTATGTAGGGACATTGAAAACATTAGATTTTCAAAGTTTCAAAGCCGATAATTAATCAAAACATAGAGCTTTTATTTTGATGGTTTTTATGGAACTAAGGAAAGTTTTAGGGTCATTGGGAGTTTTTTCACAAAATGGAGGGCTTATTTGGAAATTTCCTTATCTAGAAAACTTCTTTGTCTAATAAACAAGTGGTGTTGAAAAAGTCGTACGTAATAGATTGGTGTGGGGCATGTGAATAAGAGATGACAAAAGAGAGACAGAGTAAAAAAAAAAGTTATTGTGGAATAGATAAAATGGAGCTTAGACAGAATCTTATTTCACATTTAGTTGTGAAAGTGTACAGGTAGGGTTTAGGGTTAAAACACTAATGACATGTTTTGAAGTAAAGTATATAGTGTTGTTAACAAACGACTTAAATAAATAAAAAAAATCTAGTGTTATATAGGTCAAAAATGAGTATTAAAGATAATATCTTTGTCTTGAATCACTAAAAACCAAGACATTATTTGTCTATTTGTCATGACTATACAAGACTTTTGTAAATGAAAGAAATCCGGTTTATTCGGTTAACAAAAAAATACCTGAGAGTGCCCGGTTTAGGATTGACGACATCGTCGTCGGAAGAATCAGTGACGAAGTAAAACCGACCGCCTTTACCTCCCAAGGCGTACTGTCCGAACCCGATTCCACAATCAGCTAGCCCTTGCCGGTTATTGGGCCAGTTTGGGTCGCATTTCCAACAGTCGTCGATAGGATTTCCGGTGAAGCACGGGCTTGAACCGGCCTGGTCAGTCGTGTCCATAGCCTGACGTCTCGATAGAGAGGCATTTACTCTCCTGTTAAACAATTAAACCGGATAATTACAGTCGGTATGGTTAAACCGAGCTTCAGAAACAGAGGCTACAGAAACAGAGCACCCCAAGATTCACCAGAACTAAAGATGATTGCTTTTCAAAATGTAAAACCCAGATTACATATTACATTAAAGAATCTTGAAATAAGAGATAAAATGCAGATCTAGAAGAAGAAATGTAGTATGTGTACCTATGGACATCATGAGCTACTAGTTCTGGGTCGGGATGTGGTATGAGAAGGAGAGTCTTGTTGAGCATAGCAAAACCCATGTGTGGAACGAACAGATAAAGAGAGAAAAGTACAATGTAGCTTCTTTGAAGCATCATTGTAAAAATGAGAACACTGATTTTAAGGATTTGGAGATTTTAGAGATTTAGGGTTTTTTGCTTGGTTAAAGGTCAGAGAAGAAGAAGATAGCTGAGTGAGACATGGCTTGTTCTTCTTCTCTGTTTAGTGACCAGTGTTCGTGAGTGGCTTTTTAGATTGTGGTTTTACTTTTGTAATAATAGCTTTCTTGGCTTTTGTAATTTTTATTTTTTCTTTGGTTCTTTTGGAAGAGGAGAGAGAGAGAGTGTTGTTTTCCACTGACAGTCTCGAGGACTGAGAATCTGCTTGTCTCGAGGAAACGGTCTTCAATTTTTCTTAAAAAGCTCTTTTGTTTTCGTAAAATGTAATTATCTAATTTACCTAAACTGAAACACGATATGAGTATATCCATAAGGTTCAACAGATTTTAACAAACGCTAGGCAGGCTTTGATATTTGAATCTCCTTTCAGGGTTTTACCTTTTAGTATAACAAAAAAAATGATATGACGTTACTATAAAACTTTATCACAGAGCTATATAACATGAATGCTAATGCTAGTATTAAAGAGTCTTGGTACTGTTTTCCGTTTAACTAGTGTCGTCACGCTTATTAGAAATATATTATTCGAGATGCACGATATTAAAACAAACACAATTTTAAGTGTAGATTTTGATTCGGTTGAATTCATTTTACTTATCTTGTAGTTAGAATTTGGTGTATACGTAGGACATTTAGATCTTATTTGCATTCAACATTCAAGGCTAATACGAACTCACGATTACTATTATTCGTTCTTGAAAACGTGTATTTTAATGTTTTCGAGTTGTCTATTTCTATTTTCAACATGGTGTAAGGGAATATTTTAATTGATTTTTTTTCCAACGGATAAGTCAAAAAGCAATCTAAAACTATACACAAAAAGCAAATTACACAGCCCATAATAATATCATTTTAGTAAATGTATTTTGATGTGAAGGTTTATGGAATTCTTATATAACATCATAACTATTTTTGGCTAATTCATCTGTGATTGAATATAAGCTCGTCAACAGATCCATTACAATTCAACTTAACGCTCTCATACTAGCAAGAATTGACAAGCTTTTCTTTCAACAATAATTGAAAAATAATGATGCGATTCTAATTTTTCATGTATTGTATTAGACCTCAACATCTCCATGTTTTTGTAAAAAAACAAAAAAAAACATATTTCCATGTTTTTACAAAAAGAAAAATATATTTCCGTGAAAAAAAATTCTTAGTAGTTTATAATAATCTTGATCAAAGACCAATGTTCTTAGCAGAGCGATAAAAACTGGTTTAACGGTTGCATATAGCGTGGTTAGAGACAACGAAAAAATAACGAGAATAGATATGTTCTGACATTTCAAGTAGGCGACATGCTACGATTGCATAAAAGTTGTATGATACAACGTAGCTAGAGAAAATGAAAATAACGTTAGTAGATGGATATATTCTAACATCTCAACTAGGTGACATGCGACTTGTATGGAGCGCAAGCTTCTTTTCATCTATAGACACACACGCGTACAAATAATTACACATGAGTATGTTTTGTTAATTTCTCATGAAAGCTTATGACAAACTAGGATTGGTTAAATGGGCGTGATTGTTAGATTATTATTAAAGTTGATATTAGTTTTTACTAATGTAAGATAAGTGTAGGGTTAAATTACGTGATGTTAGGCGACATCTTTGGAGAATAACAAAGAAAAACAATATCGATATAGACTTTGCCTTCTCACATGTCCAATAAGATCATTGTAATCAATCATAATGTCTAAAAAGTTCATTGCTTGTATTATTTTCCACGAATGACGAGAGGAATGCATTAAGACGCCTACATTACGTAAAGTAATCTTCTTTTAACAACTTTTGTAATAGTTTATCTTCAATTTGTAATGATCCAGAACCTATAATTTAGATTTAGCATCACTTCTTCATTATATTGTCATGGTATCCAAGTGTTTTTCACTTTTCCAATAACTATCAAAGTGCAAAAATATTGTATTGTCAACTAGCATTCTTGTAACTCGATTTTCTTTGCTATATAGTTTATATTGTGTTACTATGCCTTTTTTCAAACTATAAAACATTTAAAAACTCATATAGTTAAGTAAAATAAACTCTGACGAACAAAAAAAAAACTTATATAAAGTCATAAAACAGAAGATATAACGATACTTGACTCTATATAATGCCCATCTCTCGCCTCTCGGTCTTGTAGGGGAACACTTGTAAGTGCAAATAGTCAAAGATCTTACCTCATATTATTAATTATTCGAATCTTTGTATTATACAGTGGGGTCCACTTAGAACTGCATTTTGTCAATAAAGTTATTGATTTTGCAGTATTTACTTTTGTAGGCTCTTGTCAAAAAGCCTCCTGGGCCATCTTTGTTATTGTACCGTAAGCCTTTCACGTTATTGGTCTTTTTTTTTTACTTATTGGTCACTCTTTTTCTCATCGTATTTTTGTTATTTTCCTTTTAATTCAGTTTCTTTACTTTTTGGTGTGCAAAGCCTTTTAATTCGATTAAAAATTTACAAATTAACAAAAAAAAATTATGGTGGAGCTCTTAGAATTCTCTTCGATCCCACACATATGGACTTTAGAGTTTAGCAAATAGCAACCTGGAAAAATATATGTAAAATTATATTTAGCGTGCCTACAGTATTACATATTTACATTTCGTAAATAAAACATCAGATAAAAAAACCAGTACGTTACCATATGTAAACGTACATGCGACAACAAGAATCGTTTCCAACAACCATGCATTGATTTTTTTTTTGTTCTGTTTCCGTTAAAAGTTTGATTTTCCACTGGCTTGTGTTTCTTCATGATACTTCGTGGTCTTTTAAGTTATAGTTATTTGTTTTTTAAAAGGTTTTAGCTGATCAGTTTGAAAAGAGAAGCATGCAAAGCTACGAACAATTAATTTGTCTAGTGTGAATGAATCATGAAGTTTGGAAGAAAAATATTTGGACTTATTAATAAGTTTTCGTCCCCAGTCAGATCCAGCTCACATGCATGAAGATAGATTTAACTCGTCCACTTGTTTAAGCATATTGAGCGAAACACACGAATCTTATTTTCAAAAAAATAAAATAAAAATATATATCTATATATATGTGAAAAAGTTGTCAAAAAAATATTTTTAAAAAATTTCTAGACTTCTTACTGATGTTTAATTATGAGGAATTTCTATTTAAAACATTTTTATATTTCTAATTTTAGAAAAAGTAAATAGAAAAAATGATTAAGAAGTGTTGTATAAAAAAACTCGATTACGCCGGTACGGAGAGATTAGAAAAGGTTTGAACAAAGAAACTTAATTAATAGATACCGAAAAACTATTAAATATAAATAAAGGACCATAACGTGAGGTTTTTAAAAGCATGGAACGAAAAAGTAAAAAAGACTCCACCATGCGTCTCGATATATGAAATTTTTTTTTCTTTTACATCAATTTTTAAAAACTCAACGAGAAAAAGTGGTTCCGTCCATTATTATCCATTGATCTAATAAACTTACTCACCAACAAATAAAAGCAGAGATGATCGAACCATCACCATCCCGAGGCTCAAAGCTTAGTATCTGTGAATGAGTTGCTTACATGCATCCGGGTTCTTCGCATAATATTCTACCTCAGACTGTGAAACAAAAGAAACATAGATTAGAGCTTCTGTCCTCATTACCATTGTGAAAATCTTTTGGAACTAAAGAACAGTAGAGTACCTTACGGACTCCTGTTATAGCTACTACAAGCTTCTGTCCGAGTAAATCGTGAAGGACTTTGTCTTTCTCCAAAGCTTCAACAGCTTCTGAGAGAGATTTAGGAAGTCTCTTCACTGTAGCAGCCACATCGGCCGGATTTTTATCTGATGTTTCATCAAACGAAATGCATAATAAGATTCTGACATCTCTTAATAACTCACAGAGAGGGAAGAGAAAATGTATGTTGAAGGATGGATTCAAACGTAAGAGGCATTTCATAACATATATGGGAAAAGTACTATCAGAACTACATCCTAAGACTGTATGAGAGTGAATAACATTAGGTTTTACCTATTGGCTCAGGAAGTTGGAGGTGTCGCCGGAGACCATCAGTTCCGGCAGCCATTATAACGGCTAAACCAAGATGAGGATTTGCAGAACCATCACAAGCTTTTATCTCAAAGTTAGTAACTAAACCATCTGGAGCTCCTGGTGGAGAAGCTGTTCTTATTGCCGCTTCGCGGTTTTCCTTGCCCCAGCATTGGTATGCTCCACTCCATGTATTAGGTTGGATTCGGTCATAGCTGAAAATTTAGTACAAAAAAGTGAAACTTAACTAGTAACAATTAGCTGAGGAAATTACTAGAACAGATTTGGTTTTTGTTACCTGTTCGGAAGTGGAGCTATAACTGCTAGGATTGAAGGAAGGTGAAACAGAACTCCGGCCATGAACTCTTCTCCGATGGAAGACATTCCATGGACAGATGATTTATCCGATGCCGGGAAGACATTTTCACCGTTTTTCCAAAGACTTAGATGTACATGTGATCCAGAACCAATGTCACATAAATCATACCTGAAAAACTTGCATTCTTTTAAGAAAATCTGTGGTTAAACTTTTATGATTCAGTGAGAAAAAGAGTGACATACTTTGGAACAAAGGTCGCAAGTAATCCATGTTTCCTTGCAACCGATCTTATTACTTCACGTGTGTAAACTAAATTGTCGGCAGCATGGGATGAAACGGTGTGACCTAAAGACACTTCAAACTGACCTTTCCCGGATTCTGCATGAAACTAGAAAAGAAATGTATACTATGATGTCAAGAAACATGATGATAGTTGTGATATATGGCTGATCGTTCAAGAATTGTTTTTTATTTGTTTGTAACCTGTTCAACTATGATGTTCAAGGACTCCAGTGCTGGTACAATTTCATGGAAGATTGGAGATGCAGCATCGTATGAGGATGTGGAACAGTAAGGACCAAAGTCAAAAGGCACATGCTCTTCTTTCCCTTCCCTTCAAAATATTATGGCAGTACAAGTGTTAAGAGATTATTATGAAAAGAATTGGATTGAACAAAGAACCAAGATTCCAGAAACATAGATATTGCCATATACCGCACAACATTCTTGAGGAGATAAAACTCATTCTCAAAACCAGCGTTCATTACCTAAAAAAGCCAAGGAAATTTTGAGTTTAAGCAACAAAAAAAATATAAGTTTCCATAGGCTGGGCTAGAAGGAGATTTTTACCAAGTCAAATTCATCTTTGAGAACTTTTGTGACTCTTCTTAAGGTCTCTCTTGGACAGTATTCCCATGCTTCACCAGGCTTCAGGAGCATGTCAGCTAAAACCATGCTCTCTTGCTTTGTCCTAACAGTAAAAATAATCTGAATCAATATAACAAAGAAAAAGTAAAAAATTTAAAGTTAAACTGCAGAGAGAGTGAACAAAAAAGTAAAGTACCAAGGTATTGTCCGCTTGGTAGATAGATCTGGAACCAATCTAATCTCACCCACACCCGTCAGTTTAGACTCTTCTGCTGGTCCATCGGTAAATGAAGGCATCCCCATTGACGCAAAAGTCAGACCAACACCATTTTTTTTCACACTTCTGTTAAAACGTTGCGCTTGCACAACCTGTACAACAAACGGGAACTCTTGTCAAGGTTCTGTGGTTATGAGGAAAAAAAAAGCTAAAAAGTAAGAAACAGAGGTTTCTTCAGAAGATTTTAAAAAAAAAACTCACACGGCATCTTTGTTGTCCAGATGTATCAACCCAAATAATGCGAACAAACGAACTACTATCTTCTTGAACATCAGGCTCCTTCATCTGTGATTTGGGAGATATTCTACTTTGTGGACTAGAAGAACTTGTGTCTACATCGAGCTTATAAAAACCAATCGAATTTCGTGAAAAAATGTCTTTAGCTGCATCAATAGCTTCCATGAGTGAGAGATCACCACTGGCACATGCATCACGCAGAACTAAGAAGATGACCTCGCGCGCTTTCTTTGCACCTGTAAAAAGCAGATAACTTACTTCAAGACTGAAATGAGGAGATTTCAAGTATCAAAACTTAGAAACAGGATTGGATTACAAACTATACGAAAGAGGTACTAACTTGACCTTACCTAAATAGTAGGTTTCAGGAGATGCATAGCCATCAGTGCTGAACATCACCTGCAAAATCTCCTCTGGTTAGCTTTTTATGTCACTCATGAACAACAACAAAGATAGCTGCAAGGTTAAACTTTTTTATTTTTGGTATAAGGATTATGTTAACATGCTTCATTTTACCTTCTTTGTCGGGGCTAAGTCAAGAAGCTCCTTAACTGAAGACACCATACCATGAACACTAAGCTTTGGAATCGCCAACCCGAAATCAAGGTAAACCTTAAGGAACAAAAATTATTGATCAAGAATAAGCAAACCATCCGCATAATTTTACAGATAAATTGAAATGGCATGAATAAAACCTGAGGATAAACTGATGACAGATATGATGCTTCCTTTGAGAATGGATAAGATGCATGAAGAAGAACTATGCGACACTTTGCAAATCTTTTGTCCTCAAGAAGGGTTCTAAGGTGGAGGGGATTGGCCAATCGCAAATCCAGATCCCTGTCACCAAACCTGATGTAAAAAAAGAGAGAGAAGAGATTCATTACTAAACAAAAAAAAAAAAAAAAAACAAAAAAAAAACAAGACGAGATTTTCATTACTAAGATCAGTTGTGAAGAAGTTTCTGGTTCTATGTAGGATGACAGTACTTCAGTACAAAAGATCAGACCTTAGAAGCATTTGTACACTAAAAGCCTACTAAAGATTCAGGTTTGTTTAACGCAAGATCAAACTTTATAACAGCAATACACAAAAACAGCAAAGACCCTTACAAAGTTGACCAAATCTTGCATACCCTGTGTGAATCTGCAAAGGCAAGTCGCGATGTTCAGCGACCTCCAAACTAAGAGTAAGAATGTAATCAATCAAGCCTTTGTTTCCAATACGGACAGGCTTTCCAGCTGCAGCACGAAGATAGTGATCAGAGAAAAAGCTATATTACACCTATAATAGACCAACCTGAAAACCCTTCTTACCTTGCAGGACTTCAACAAGGCCATTCTCAGCAACTTCTTTACTCACATGAGTATCAATATTCAAACCGCTACGATACGCAGCAATAGTTTTTAAAGCAACAATCTCTGGAACAAGCGTGTCCATCCAAAGTCAAGGTAAATCAACATTACGAGGGTTTAAAAAACGACGCATAGACCAGATAAAAAAAGGATATGAATCCAATCTTTCAACAAAGGCTTTGGTGAAAGAATCCAAAGTCCAAGAAGAAGCATTAGGACTGATCTCCTGGTCGAGGATTTGCTCAGCGAGAGTTTCGATTCGCAACACTCGACCAACAAATGGAACAAAGTTTCTGTGCCATTCAATGTCATGCTTCTTGTCAAGCTTCAATCCATCATCAATGAGCAGAGCAGAGATTCCAGCTTCTTTGAAACACTTGGAAGTTAAAGAATGCAAACCCGAGGTTTGACGATGTTTCTCAATGGCTTCCAAAGATACTTCAGTGCCATAAAGTTGAGCAATTTCCCTCAAATTCCTCTGTTTCACAGAAAAAGACCCATAGGCCACAACCAGAATCTTTTGGTGAACATCATGGCTTATTAGATAAATTTCACGAGATTCCAAGTGATGTAGTAAGCAAAGTAAAAATCTTCGAGCGCTCAAAACAGTCTCAAAACAAGCTCATTTAATTAATCCGACACTAGTAAAGAATCTAATCACACAAAATTTGAAAAAAAACGAAGCCGCATCGTCGTGTGTACCTTGAAGGAGAGAGAATGAGGAGCGAAGGATAAAGCGTCTCCGGTGGCCTCCGAAAAAGTTCCGATGAAGGGAAAAGACGAGTCGAGAGAGACAATGTTGTGGGCGTGAGCATCAACGAGCTCTACTTGATCTATTGCTTCCTTTAACTCCTTAAATTTCATCTCCATCTCTCTAAAGAGGAAATCAAACTCAAGAGGAAGAAGATGTTTCGATAAAAAAAACTTCTCTTACACTTCAGATTTACGATATATAAACATTTTTTTTTTGAAACAGAACTAGTTTTCCTCTTTGAGTCTTCTTCGTTTGTCTGTGATTTTGACCGGTGACTTTTTTGTTCATCGACGGCATTTGGGGAAGAGCGATGGAACACGTGCCCACGTGACCAAGATTCAACCATTCCCCACCACGTGTCCTTAGTAGGTCGTGTGGATAACTTTCGCGCATTTCCTTCCAACTGTCGCCGGTTAACCCAAATTTCAAACCACATCAAACCAAAATCATAGTATGATTTTCGATATATGTTTATATACAACTCGGAAAATTCAAATTGAAAACCAAACCGAAGAAACAGAAGAAGACGAAGCAGACCAACTGTGTCGTCTTCTAGCTCCGCCTTGACGGAGGTGTCTACACTGTAGTTTCTTCTTCTTCTCCTTCTCTCTCCCTCTCTCCCGTTTTCCTCCGATGGCGTTGATACAACAACCATTTCAAGGGACTTCTCTTTCTTGCGCAAATGAGATCATCCAACTCTCTCTTACGATTCCCTGCTTTTCTCAGTAATATTCGCATATCTCTTGCTGTTTTAATTATACATTTCTTTAAATCTTTGATTTGGGTTTATCTTTCTCTTTCTCTGTCTCTGTCATGCATACATAGACAATAATATACATTTGTACACTTGCAGCGGTGATTTTCGTTGTATAGCTTTTTGTTCAATGACGCCCACAACGTGTTCGACGAAAAACCCCAACGAACGTACAGGAAAAATGAGCTCTGGCCTGATCTCAACAAGACACCGAGTAGATACTAAGAAAGAGTTGTCTCGGATTCTGAGAACAGACGCTGCTGTTAAGGGCATCGAGAGGAAAGCCAACTCTGAAAAGTACAATACTTTGTGGCCAAAAGCTGTTCTTGAAGCACTTGACGAGGCTATCATCGAGAATCGATGGCAGTCTGCGCTCAAGGTACATACCTTTTCTACAGATTTTACGAATATAATATGCTGCGAAGTTTCCATAAGATTCAGTAGGATAAATTTTCCTGTTTCTCTGCTTTATAGATTTTCAATCTTCTTAGGAAGCAGCACTGGTATGAACCAAGATGCAAAACGTACACAAAGATGTTTAAAGTGCTTGGGAATTGCAAACAGCCTGAGCAAGCCAGCTTACTTTTCGAAGTAATGTTATCTGAAGGATTGAAACCCACCATCGATGTGTATACATCTCTTATAGCTGTTTATGGCAAATGCGAACTTCTAGACAAGGCCTTTGCCATGCTTGAATATATGAAGTCGGTTAGTGATTGCAAGCCAGATGTGTTCACCTTTACTGTTCTCATCAGTTGTTGCTGCAAACTTGGTCGGTTTGATCTGGTTAAACGCATCCTTGTTGAGATGTCGTATCTTGGAGTTAGATGCAGCACGGTTACTTATAATACTATTATTGATGGGTATGGAAAGGCAGGCATGTTTGAGGAAATGGAAAATGTTCTGGCTGATATGATTGAGGATGGAGATTCTCTTCCAGATGTTTTCACGTTTAACTCGATCGTTGGTTCATATGGAAATGGTGGCAACACGAGGAAGATGGAGAGCTGGTATAATCGTTTCCAGCTGATGGGGGTGCAACCAGACATCACTACGTTTAACATATTGATCCTGTCGTTTGGAAAGGCTGGAATGTATAAGAAGATGAGCTCTGTTATTGATTTCATGGAGAAAAGATTCTTCTCCCCGACGACTATCACTTACAATATAGTGATCCAAACGTTTGGAAAAGCAGGAAGAATCGAGAAAATGGATGATATGTTCAGGAAAATGAAATATCAAGGAGTGAAACCCAACTCTATCACTTATTCTTCACTTGTTAGTGCGTATAGCAAAGCTGGTCTTGTGGTTAAGATAGATTCTGTTTTGAGGCAAATTGTGAATTCAGATGTGGTACTGGATACAGCATTCTTCAATTGCATAATCAATGCATACGGTCAGGCTGGTGATTTGGCAACGATGAAGGAATTGTACATACAAATGGAAGAGAGAAAATGTAAGCCTGATAAAATCACCTTTGCCACTATGATCAAAACCTATGCTGTTCATGGGATATTTGATGCAGTCCATGAACTCGAGAAACAGATGATTTCCACTGGTGAGAATTCAAGTATTCTCTTGTAGCTCCGTTTGGTGATTGTAATTGTGGTTGTTTCTAAACTCTGTGTCTTCCATTTGGTTTTAAGATGTAGGCAAGAAGAGGCTTGTGGGGTGAAGTGGTTTGTGATTTGAGCAATTTACTAGTGGAATGCAAAAGATATTTGCGAACAAATTGTTCACGCTAAGAAGATCACTATCTGGAGACACAATATAGCTTTCTTGGCATGTTCCTCAAGCGGGTTGACCGCTTTAAAGAACTTCAACATATCGGCTATTGAATCCAACATGTGTATACTCATACAACTTAGATGACACGACCGTGAGAATTTGTGAAACTGATTTAGGTCATGATGACTTTTTGAATAAGTATATATATAATATTTTGTAAAAAAAATTATGTAGAATTTGATAAGAATTTTAATAATTTATGGATTTCCATAAAAACTGGATCTACAGAAAACAGAAAAAATAACTAATAAAAAAATGGTTATTAATTAGGAAAATTGTGCTCTATAATAGATTTAACATGTCAAATTAGGTCTATAGCATGTGTGAGACTAAATTTAGATAAATGACACATTACCTACATAATCTACCATTTTTACCCCTATTTTCAAATTTATAAAATATACTCACCTATTTTTATTATCTAATTACAAACATTTTTAAACCCTATATTAAAATAAGATTCTTAATTTTTATCTTTTTTTCGAAATTTATTTTAATTCAAAAAATGTAAACCAAAAAATATTTGTTTAACCTATACTTACGTAATCCTGCAGATTCTCCATCACTCGAATCACTAGATGCAGTAACTTCACTTTCACAAACTATGACACATAAGTTAAGCATCTCTAGGTCACTACACAGAGATTCAAACACCTTCATGTCATTATCATTGGTAATCACTGTTGGAGGTATCTTCTCCTCATCTAACATCACCATCCATTTTGGACACCGATGACAATTTCACTCTTCTGTTTGCACAGATCTGAAACTTGATTTTCACCTTCTCAACCAGCTCTCCATAGCTGACTATGATTAATATTAAAACAAAAACCAAAATATACAAACATACCTCCCTAACACAAGTAGTTGTCTTCTTCACTATTGATATAGTTTGCAGATTTTTTTGAGCAAGGAATTTTGATGGTAGCCAGAAAAAAAAACAAATGACGTCAATGAGCAAATTTTCCAAAAACTCTAGATTTATTGCTTTATTTTTTTTTTATCCCTAATTATAGCAACTAATTTTAATTATTGATTTTTTGAATTTTAAACAAATTGAAATATTATTTAATTTTAGATTTTGATAATATTGATTAAAGTTAAAAATGTCATTTCATCACCTAATTGTGTTAGATACCTAATTTTGTTTCCACACATGATATACACCTAATTAGTGTATGTAAACCTATTATACACCTAATTAACTCTATTAATTATACATATATCTGAAATGAGTTTTGAATAACTTTGGAAAAGAAGAAAGAGGAAAACTATTTTAATGTTATTTTTCTGTTATGGTTAAAGACACCACAACTATTTTTTTTTTAAAACAAATAATATTAAAGAGACTTTAAATACTTTAAAATGAACAAACTTAATAAATTATGATTCACAACAAAAAAATCTGTAAAAATTGTTATATCTAATACAACCTTAAAAAATACATTGCAAGCAGCCCCCAAATCTTCTTACGATAATCTAGTTAAGGCCCAATATCTTTGACAAAAAGGTCCAATTTTCTTGTTCTTTTATTTTATGGCTTAATAACATAAAATAAAAAGTAACACACTAGAATTTGGAAAAGAGACGTGATTACATGTACATTCATTTAGAAGGTACACTTAACCACTTACTAATAAAGAAAATTTCAAGTTTTGGCATAGTAGATTGGCTCTTCTTCCAAATACATTTTCCTGCTTTAAATAGTGTAATAGTTGTCTTTTTCGATAGTATTTATTGCATAAATGTTTTTAAAATTTCCCAAACTTCTTATGCATGTTTTTTTTATTTAGTTCAGTTTTGACAATTGGACAGATGGCATTGCATTTATCATGCAATTAAAAATGGTATTTTAATTCTATTGATTAAAAGTCAGGTTGCTAATTTAAAGTCGTCTTAATCAGTCAAATATGAAGATTTTGCAAACAATAAATGGAGACATATACATGAATATTTCAAGAAAAGGCAAACTTACATGTACGTATACTTCAAAGCAAAACATGATAGCGAATCATTCGCGCTAAAGCCTTCACCTAACCAGGCTAAAATCTCGAATATTATTCTCGACAAGGTTAACCAAAAGACAAGTTTACGTCAATTATTTAATATACCAAAGGTTGAACCAGTCTATGTTGGTTTGTTCATCACCGAGGCATCATTGAACGTTTCAAAGTGTCTTTTCTTTTCTTTGAAACAAAATTGTCCTTTTCAAATTAGAAAAAACCTACAAACATATATGAAACAAATCTTGCCGTGATGTTTGGGTTTATTTTATTTGAAAGTTAGTGTAAATTCGACTTGACTGCTAATGACCATATAATTTTCAAGCTATAAGCGCTAGCAATTTATATATATATATATATATAGGTTTCTAACTAGTTCGTCGAAGTACCTTGATCATTTTTGAATTTTATAATAAAAAAAAATTGAAAGAATATATGATAAAATATAACTATATTGTTTATTTTTATCAAATTAATTTAACTTAGTGATAGGATTAATCTTGAGTCAAAATAAATTAAATATGAGTTTGTAACTCTTATTTATATGTATAAATTTATAAAATAAAATGATATATTTTAAAAATAATATGTAAAAACGGTTTATTTCTTTTTATGATTTGCGGTTTTTCAAAAATTATGATCGATTTTTTTAAAAGCTGTCAATATTCGAACTTTAACAAAAAAAACTGAACGAAACTAATATGGAAAGTGATGATGTTCGATCATCAGATTCATAATTTACTCCCCAGCAGATACATATGTGTTATGATTTCACATTACTTTGAATCTATTTTTCCTACTTTTTTCCATCGTATATTTTTTCGCTCATACATCGATATTAATCAACAGTATATCCAAAATATTGAGTTGTGATTCATCATCTTGTAGTTACTTGTTGGTCATCCAAAATAAAAAAGTCTTTGTTTTGTAATTTAATTATACCTACAGTGTTAGGCAACAACTTCTTAGACATATAGTTAAACCCAAACCATTTTTTTCCATATTGTCAGTTAGAAATTCATTTATTGCCTATCGAAAAATCTCGTTCATTCTATCTTGAACTTGAGATGGTAAAATGCGAATTTTTAAATGACAATTGTTTTTCTATTAACCCAAAGTATTAGACTAAACATTATTTTCGTTTTCTTATGCTTTTGTTCAATCTAAAAAGTTGGCGTGAAGCCTGATACAAATATATGTTAAATTATATTGTCAATTTAAAATGATTTCGTTTTCGTTAACAAATCCCTTCTGAACACTTTTTATAATTAAACGACACCACAAATAAAATAAATGAAACTCTTGCAAATTAAACGGCGTAAGTGGTTCTTTAAGCAGGGACAAAACCATACAAGGTCTAACTGACTCTCACGGCCCCAATGTCCTTTACATTTATTTACAAGTAAACTTCGTAGATACGCTCATTGACTTCTTATTTTGTCCAGATGCTTATCCAAGCTTGACCTTGTCGTGCTTCTTACACCGATACCATAATATATCAACAAAAATAAATTTATGCTTCTTTATATGTTTTTTTCCGTAAATGACAGTGAAATTTTCTTTGTTTATATATAAAGGGAAATCATCAAATGTTACATTAAAAAGTGTAATGTCTATATACGTAGCTGGATTAAGGATTTCAACTTCCTCTTGATTAAAGTGACGTATAGCTCACTATTGTCATGGTGTAATGACTAGCTCGTTATCGTCATTGATAAAAATTATAAACAATGAAGATGCGTAATTGGTTCTCTAAACAATAGATTTTTTTTTAATGACTTATTCAAAGTCAATATACAGCTTTTAAAGACTTACAAGATGCATTCACACATGTATATATATATATATATATATATATTTATTTATGGGTTAGAAGTTTGTTTATGTATCCTCTATATATGCCTTTATGTCTTCTTTATCTGTAAACATTTGACAAAGCCAAAATATGGAAACTGAAATGGTTTCGAAAGCCAAAAGACTTCACTTTATCTTGATCCCTCTCATGGCTCAAGGGCATCTGATCCCCATGGTTGATATCTCCAAGATTCTTGCGCGACAAGGCAACATCGTTACCATAGTTTCAACTCCTCAAAATGCTTCTAGATTTGCGAAGACAGTTGAGCGGGCGAGATCGGAGTCGGGTGTTGAAATTAACGTGGTGAAATTTCCAATTGCCTACAAAGAGTTCGGTCTTCCAGAAAATTGTGAGACTCTCGATACTTTGCCCTCTAAAGACCTCCTAAGGAGATTCTATGACGCTGTGAATAAGCTTCAGGAGCCATTGGAAAGGTTTCTTGCGGAGCACGAAATCCCTCCAAGCTGCATAATCTCCGATAAGTGCCTTTTTTGGACGTCGGAAACTGCGAAAAGGTTCAAAATCCCGAGGATCGTGTTCCACGGAATGTGTTGTTTCTCTCTTTTGAGTTCGTACAACGTCCATCTTCATAGCCCGCACCTCTCGGTTTCTTCAGACTCGGAACCTTTCTCTATACCAGGAGTGCCACATATGATCGAGATAGCTAGAGCTCAGTTACCCGGTTCCTTTAAGAAGTTAGCAAATATGGATGATGTTAGAGAGAAGATGCGTGAAGCTGAATCAGAAGCCTTTGGGGTTATTGTTAATAGCTTCCAAGAGTTGGAACCTGGCTATGCAGAGGCCTACGCCGAAGCCATCAAGAAGAAGGTATGGTTCATTGGACCCGTTTCATTATGTAATGATCGTATGGTGGACCTATTCGATAGAGGAAACAACTGTAACATCGCGATAAGTGAGAACGAATGCTTGGAGTTTCTTGATTCGATGAGACCTAGGTCTGTCTTATATGTTTGTCTAGGTAGCCTTTGTCGATTAATACCTAATCAGCTGAAAGAACTAGGATTAGGGTTAGAAGAATCTGGAAAGCCCTTTATTTGGGTGATCAAGACAGAGGAAAAGCACATGAATGAGCTAAATGAATGGCTAAAACGCGAAATGTTCGAAGAGAGAGTTAGAAGTAGAGGGATTGTAATAAAGGGTTGGAGTCCTCAGGCTATGATACTCTCACATGGCTCGGTCGGAGGGTTCTTGACTCATTGCGGTTGGAACTCGACGATCGAAGGGATATGTTTTGGTGTACCAATGATCACATGGCCGTTGTTCGCTGAACAATTTCTCAATGAGAAACTTGTCGTGGAGGTATTGAAGATTGGGGTTAGGGTTGGAGTGGAGATTCCAGTGAGATGGGGAGACGAAGAAAAACATGGAGTATTGGTCAAGAAACATAGTGTTGTGAAAGCTATAAAGCTTTTGATGGACGAAGATTTTCAACGCAATGGAGATGAGGATGATGGTGATGATAGTGAATTCTTCAGACGAAGGACACGTATTCAAGAACTTGCAATAATGGCGAGGAAGGCTATGGAATTGAAAGGATCTTCGAGTACTAGCGTTTCATTCTTGATCCAAGATGTCTTAGAGCAATTAAGTCTTTAATAGAAAAGTCTAAAGTATATAAGATAATGTAAAAGACAATCTTAAACATGAGAACAAGTTTAAGGCAAGTCAAATTGCAATTTTCCTATTATAAAAATGTTCGGAAGAACATCTCGATCGTGCGTATCATATACAATACCCGACTATTAAAAAAACAAACAGAAAAAAAATGAGAACCGTTTTCTTAAAAAAGAAATTTGTAGATACGTTTGTGATGTTTTTCTGCCACAAATTGAAATCTTATCTTAGTCTATTGGGTAATATTTTTTAAAAAATCACTCTCGAATCATCACATAAAGATCCCTTTCATTTACTCAAAGATGAAACTTATGAAGCCATTAGGGATGCAATTACAAATATACTATTAGATTGATACATCTTGATGAAAATGTATTCACTAGAGATAAACATAGAGGTCTATATATATATATGTGGTTATTGCGAAGCTTTTAGGAATGTAAGAAGATAACTACTTTAACATTACTTCTGAAACTCTAAGATGGTGTAGAAGTAGTCGATGTAGAAAGGTCGGAAAGTAGGGAATCCAGCAGAGAGACCAAGCTCTTTAAACTCTTCTTCGGTTCTATGCTTACCTTTGGTTCTATATATTGTCATGACAAAGATGTCACCTTCTAACAAGGCTCGAGTCCGATGGCTATCATCTGTTTCCTTAGGCAAGACCGGCTCACACGCAATTAGTTTACCTCCAACAGGTAAAGCTTTGTAGCAATTCTTCATTATCTGCTTGCATTCTTCATCCGTCCACGTCGTTAACACCCACTAGTGCACACAAACAACACAGCATTACAATATATTAATTGGGACACAGAAGCAAAGAATACGTAACCGTTTGTGTTGTTCTATCTACGTAGAAACATCAGATCTTATGATTCATGGTTCTAGCAAATGGTTTCATTAATTGGAATCGTACGAGTTATTTATACACAAATGTCTAATATATGTGACTAATATTCTTCACCAATTAAACTAACATAAAGAAACCTTCGAAAAAGGGTATGTCAAAAACAGAAATAAAAGTGACCAGTCACATGATCTACGCATGTATCAATCAGGTCTACACATAACCTTTGTCCGTGCCCATCGAGTTATGTACCTAACACTAAGATTCTTTCGTGCAGCAGCTAGCTATTAATAAACTCCAAAACAATATAGAAGTTGATATACGTCCAATTAACAAAAAAAGATGTTAGTGTTCACGTGACAACAATGTTACCACAAACCTTCATGAAGATTGCGTCACAGCTAGGAACTGATTGGAACATATCTCCACCCATGTGAGTCACTCCTAACTCATACAATATCAAACAATTATTACTATCAAAGAGCTAAAAATAGCATAAAGCGTTTCCAAAAATTAACGTATATTATAATAATGAAATATGAATTCCGACCAGGAATCTTGGGGGCTTTGGCAATAACTTCAGGCAAATCAAAGTTAATCCCTTGACGGACGTTAGGAAACTGCTTAAGGATCATACGGAGACAATCCCCTGCGCTTCCTCCGACGTCAACTAAATACTCCACCGATTTAAACCCATCGTAGCCGTCCAATATCGCTTTCATGAACGGCACTGATACGCCGGACATGGCCTTCTGCATCAAACCGTTCATCTCCTCGCATTTTCCGTACTGCGCGTACGCAGCCTCGCCGTTCGCTTTTACGTACGGCTCCGTCTCCGGCTCCATAACCGCCGTGTGAACCAGTGGCCACGCTCGCATCAATGCCTCCTGGTGGTGTTGGAGGACGTAAGCGGCGTAGGAGAGACCTTCGGAGTCGGTGACGAGCGTTTTTCCGACGTCCGTGAGAGAGTATCTTCTTTCGGCGGCGCCGGTGAGGTGTTCGGAGAAGACGCCGTGACTTGTGAGCATGCGAAGAATACGCTGGAGATTCGCGGGATCGCCTCCGATGGTAGTGTCTTGGGATGGGAGTAGGAGGCGAGGGAGGATCTCTGCGGCGGAGAGAGGAGAGTTGGCTCCGGAGTTCCAGATAGCGTCGGCGATCCCTAATCTCACGGCGGCGTTGAGGGACATTGGAACGCTGATCATGTTAGCAAGCTCCATAATGGCAAGACGAGCTTTATTCCTACTCTCCGAGCTTTCGTCTTCCATTTTTTTTAGTTCTCTGTCTGGTACGTGAACGAGAGAGACTACTATAAAATGAATTATTGTAATAATGGAATGAAGGTAAATGATATGGTTCGTGCAATGGAATATATATGGTATGGAATAAAAAGTTGAAGGTTTATATGGTAATAATGGTTCAAAAGGTATGAAACGAACAAAACAAATATGATGGTTAGACAGAGTAAAAAAATGATTGAAAAAAAATTTGAATAAGAACTGGATTTGAAATTCTATACCAATTAGCAAATTTTAACCATTTATATGATTGATTTTTTTTTAGATTGAATTATTCTGGTTGAGATAAGACTGTTGAGTATAATTTTGTAGAGGAAATTAATTATATTCCAAAAATGATTATAGAGGCTTAGCATCATGGTAATGTTTTTGTATGAGTGAGGACATGCTATTAGGATGAATTCAATATTTTGGTGGATTAGGTAGAACCGTTAAGATAACACGCTTTTTAACATGATCTATCGATCGGAGTAACTTTCGTTTAAGAAAAAGAAAAACTAAAAAGGGTTTAGATACAATTTTTAACAATGTGCACATCATAAACTCTCCATTTTCATTTAAGCCATTCAATTTAGGATGTAATAGTAATGCTAGATAATACAAAAGTGGATCATGAAGGTATCGACAACATCATGAATCATAAAGACAAAAAGATTCGAACTTTTATTTGCTTCATTCTGGCTTACCTTTGGCTCACCTTCATATACAATCCCTGCAATATATAATGAAGAACAGTATCAGAGAAACTGAACATCATTCCAAACACTGATTAATCAGAACACTTTCATACATTGGTGGTGTGTATGGTTGCTCCAGTGGTCATGCTAATGGTCTGATCAGGAACCAGCTCAACGTTTAAACGCTGGAGAAAAACCGCGAGTGCCACAATTGCTTCCATTAATGCAAATTGGTCGCCTACACATTTTCTAGGCCCTCCACTAAACGGTATGAATCTGGTGAAAAACAAATCATCAACAACCATCTGAAACCAATCTAAGCAAAAATTAAACTTGATTTAATAGTTTGTGTCAAAACATGTGTGGTACTGAGTTTACTTGAAATCGGTGTTTGTTTCGTTAGGAATTGCGCTTTCTAAGGGGAATCGTTCAGGCAGAAATTCTTCAGGTTTTTCCCATACCTTTGGAACAACAAACACATTAGAAATGTGGGCTGAATGAAAGACTAAACGGTGCCCGATCCAGTTTAACCAATCTGAATGAAACTCGAAACCATACAGAAAAGTCCGAACCAAGATCAAACCGGAGACTGGATGAGTTCCCCTGAATATTACTATGGGAGAAGGAAGGAAGAGAACTTTACCGCGGATGAACGATGAACGTTATAGACCGAAATCATAATGTCTTGTCCAGGATTAACCTTGTAGTTCCCGGGAAGAATGTCGGGAACTTGAGCTCTTCTAATCAAGACCTACCAGGAAACAGAGACCTATCAGCAAATTAAGTTCATGAAGATTAGAGAATCTTTGCTTGTTCCCAAAGCTATACTCTCTCTTATTGTATCCCTATATATATCCCTGAGCTTGATTGCTTACAGGAGGATGAGGGTAGAGACGCATCGACTCATTTATACAACGAGTGATGTACTTCAACTCCTTTATATCTTCATAAGCCGGGTTTCTTCCCGCTAAAACTCTGTCCACTTCCTCTTGTGCTTTCGACAATGCAGATGAATTCTATTCAAGTTAAGAGTTTGAAAAGGCAAAAAGTTACTCATCAATGAAAACAGAGAAGTTCACTTGCAAGTGGCATAGGAAAGTAGAAGATACCAAAAGATACCTTACTTAGTAGATAAAGGGTCCAAGTGAGGACAGATCCAGTGGTTTCATGACCTGCAACAAGCATTGAGAGAAGATCATCTCGTAACTGCACACTTGACACCTGAAAAGCCGCACAATCCAACAACAATGAGCTACAATTTGAAATAATGAAAGGCCAAGTTTACTTATAACTTGAAAGAAACAAGGTTAAAAAACCTCTTCTCTGCTTGCGAGCAAGAACCGCAGGATACTTGGGTCAGCATCATTTACATATTCTTCGTCATTGATTCTTTCGCCTTCTCTTTCGACAATTTCTTTGCACTTCGCAATGAGGTCCTCAACGGTTTCCCTTATCAAATTAACAGCCTTTTCAGCTTTCACCTGTCTTGGGATTATCTTACACAATGCATCGATCTGAAGAAAAAAAATAACCACAGCCTCTTAATGAAACAAGAATCCAAGTGTGCCGCAATTAACAAACCAGGAAAATCACACAAAGCTTGCCTTCCAATATGGTAGAAGATCAGTAGAACGAAGCTCGGCTTCTTTGAGAGCAGTGTAAACAGCTTCAATTACAGGACTATCAGTGGTGAGTGAATCAAAATTGTAGTTAAAAAGCGATAAGCCAATAACATCGAGAGTTAACTGAGAGAACTTCTCTTCCATGTTCACAGCTTTTCCCTCCTGTGCATAAGGCTGTAGCTTCTCAACAAGCCTCTCTGCACATTTGCAGAATACTCTATCCACAATCACAGACAGATACCTCTTGTGAAGTGACGGAACCACCGCTTTTCGCCTCGCCTAACATCAATAATCAAACGACAATGGTTTCAAATTAGTACTAAACTAAGCCCCAATAAAAAAGATTCTGCCGAGAATTATCAACCAAATTTGCCAAAAATTTGGTATTTAAACCTAAATTAAACGATTAAGGGTTACTTATTATACAAGACAATGACACATTTACTTCGACGATTGAAATTGAGTTTGGAGAAGACGAAGATTACCGTCCAGAGAGGTCCCTCGGCGATTGCAAAACCCGACCCGAAAAGGAACTCGGAGACTTCAGCGACTAACCCTTTAGCGTACTTCGGATAGTTTCTCAGAACGTGCTTCGCAATGGCTGGATCGCTCACCACCACGAAGTTGCGAGGACCAGCAGCGAGACGGTAAATGGGTCCGTACTCGTTCATCCATTTGTAGAGTGGTAAAAAGAGAGCACCTCCGAGAAGCTCCGAAACGTCGTCGAGCTTCGCGCTCGCGATTGGGATTCCCGAATCGTCGTTTTGTCCTGAGCTAAGGGTACGAGTGAGTGACGTGAGCCAATCGGGGCTGACCCATGACTGGGATTTCGATGGGTTGGTCTCGGATTTGGGTTTTGGTTTGGGTTTCTCTATGGACGATTTGATGGAGATTGAAGTGGAGAAGAATTTTGGGTTTGGAGAGGGAAGACGCGTAGACTTTGCAGTGAAGAGAGAAGAAGAGGGAGACTGAAAAAAGAGAGAAGACTCCATTCTTCTCGTAAATGCTCTCTCTGTTTCAACCCATTGATGAGCTCTCTTTCCGAAGCTTCGGGGCAGAATTTTTTTACTCTGTGTGTGTGTTCATGTGTGAGCCGTTAAGCGTGGATAAGGAGGACGATGAATAAAACAGCTACGTTTTGTTAGCCTACAAGATATGGGCCTAATTATTTGGGCCTTTAGAACAATACGGCCCGTTAGGAGTAGACCAAAACCAATTCGTGTTAGACAAATTAAGGAACCTTCTTAAGTACAAAAGTAAAGTCTCTCGTTGACGAACCGAAGTTCCAATTTTTCGTCGATTTTAATTTTTTCGGAGAATTCGTTAATTTGGTCGATCCGGTAGGCAGAGAAGCACAAGGGGCGACACTAGTTTTGTTTTAAAAGCTAATTTCTAGAAACGATGTTCAATTTCTGGTAATACCAACTCCATAATCTTATTTGTGTGTTTCCGTGATTGTACGACTCGTTTTTGGTAGCTATTTTGATTTTATCGAGTTTATTTTTCTGATACTTTGAAGATTTTCTATCTATGATAATCAGATACGTGTGTTCCGGACATTAATTAGGTCTGTTCGCTGATTAAGTAAACCGGGTTGTTGTGTAGTTATGTACGATTTGTTCCTTCAAATTTGAGCTGTAATCAACAATTGAGGAGTGTGTTTTAAGTACCCTTAAAGGCACTTAGGGTAGTTTTCCTGATTTAGGGTTCATAGTTTCTGCTATTCGATTTAGAATGTTGTACTGTTGACTGTTGTTGTCTCGTTTTTAGTTCTGATGAATTGATGTTCTGCATCTTTCTTATATTTAAAATGGGTTTTTCTCGTTGATGTAAATCTGACGAGAAGAAGTTTTGTGTTCGTTTAGCTGTGCCTTTGAAGCATCTATCAAGTTTATATATCTTGAAATGGTTGCATCTGATGAAATAGTTCACTTGATACTGTTTCTTTGCTTTTATATCAAGGGGATCAAAAGACCAACAAGGGCAATCTCGTCCTCCTCCAGAAGTTTCTTCGCAGCAGCCGTGGTACTCGCCTTCTCTAGTCAGCTCCCCAAGCTCATCCCGGCCTCAAACATCGGGTCAGATTCCAGCACATGTTTCACCAGGTGAAGCAGCTGGTATTATTGCGTTCTTGAAAGACAAAAGGTTCGCTCTTTTGTGTGTTTTCTTATGCGTCTCCTGTGTTGCGGTTTTTTGCATGCTATTTTTTTTTGAATCTTGTATACTTTTTCTGTAGTGTGGACGAGCTCAGGAAGCTTCTCTCTGACAAAGATGCGTATCAGCAATTTCTGCTCTCTCTTGACCAGGTCAAAATCCAGAACAATGTAAGTCTTAAAAACTCTACTTTGATTCTCGATAGTGACTATTATCCTTAGTTCTAAAAATGTAGCTTCTTTAGTTATGTATTGGATTATTCATTGGTGCTCATTTTAGTCTAGACATATTTTTTGTTTGACTTGTCCAAAAGCCCTTCATTATGGCATCATCTTTTACATGTTGTTGGTAATTAGGCTTCCTGGTTCTTTGTTATAGTCTTTGGGTGTTAAAACTGGGCTAATTGTTTCGTTCTTTGTTTCTGTCCATCAGATCAAAGATGAGCTCCGCAGAGAAACATTGCAGCTAGCTAGTAAGTTCTCTGTTGTATATGTCATTTGACATGAAATTTCGGTTTCATCCAGAAATCTGACATTGTCATGGTCAAATATAAATAGGAGAGAACTTAGAGAAGGAGCCACAGATAATGGAGCTCAGGAACCAAGTGGGTGTCAATAACCATAACTCCTTGTTCAGTTCACCATGTTTAGTAAGGCTTCTAGGTTATCTTACCTTGTGTCACTCGTTTTACAGTGCAGAATTATCCGTACAACTGAGCTCGCAACTGCGCAAGAAAAGGTCAATGAGCTGGAAAGACAAAAAGAAGAGATCCTCAAGTTCTACTCCCCTGGTTCTCTTCTTCATAGACTTCAAGGTAACTTATACAACTGCAATACCTAATCTGTATTGTTTATTGTGTCATCACTTCTGAACGTCTTTTGCGGGTTTGCAGAGGCTATGAATCAGGCGGATGAAGAATCTGAAGCCCTGCAAGATAAGTTCCTAGAAAAGGAGATTGATACAGCAGCATTTGTGCAGAAATACAAGAAGCTGCGTACCACGTATCATCGACGAGCACTGATTCATCTTGCTGCTAAAACCTCAGCCATCGGTTAAAACTATAAAAGCTTTTGCACACTGAACTGAAAACTCAACCAAAGTCTTGTTTTGTGTCTTATGACTCGTATCCCGAAATGGTTTGCTGTTTAGGTTCATTCATACTAAAGTGATCGACATTGAAACCAAAATTATGTTTTTCCTGAATTAAAAAAAAACTACACAATAAAGTCTGAAATCTCTGCAATCTGGTAAATAAAGGAAACTACTCTCAGAAAACAGAAAAGTCAAAGTGTAAACGACTTCTGTGTTCTTCCGTGTGTTTGTTTTACTCATCGAGAAGGCCAGCTTCCTTGAGGGCGCTCTTGTACTCTTCCTCTGAGTTCCAAGACTTGATTTCCTTAACTTGAGCCTCGAAATACCGTTCAATTTTCTCCATTACATCTTTGTCCCGTCCATCATCGAGAAGTAAATTGAACACGGCTCCTGCGATACACATACAAGTTAAATAATAAATTGATGAGAATCAATGCTTGGTTCATTGGCAACACTTCGGAAGCAAGAGGAGAAATCAACACTCACCTTTACGACCAAACCGGCCAGCTCTTCCAACTCTATGAAGGTAGACCTCGTAATCTGGCTCCCCAGTTTCATATTTAGTAGGCAGATTATAATTGACAACCAAATTTACCTGCAAGTGTTGCATAACCGAACAAGAGGCATCAACTAAGAAGCATTTTGGGGGAAAAAAGATGAAAGGAAAAGAGCTGAAGGATAATATTTTACCCGCTGTTGGTCAAAACCTCTTGCAAGGACGTCAGTTGCAATGAGGACTTGAGTTAGGCAGTCTTTGAACTCCTTCACTATCTTATCTCTGTCCTCTTGAGTCATACTACCATGAACACTGGTGACATCATATCCCATTTCCGCAAGAGCTTTGTGCACTTTGCTTGCTGACACCTTCGTTCTCACAAATATTATGGTCTGGCCAATATCCCCGAGCTCCATGATTTGATCCTTGATGACTTCAATCTTGTTTTGCTCCTTTGGGCAAACCACTTTATACTGTTTTACGGAGTCCAAAGCCAAGTCCTCTCTTTTTACAAACAGTTGGTTGGGGTTCTTGACTGTCCTCCCAACAAAATCTTTGACAGTTTCGTTAAAAGTTGCCGAGAACAGAAGAACCTGTTAGAAAAAAAGAAGGTCAAGAACACAAGCATGTAATCAATTTTAGCACAAGAAAGTAAAAGCAAAAGCGTTTCCTCTTAACTGAGACTAACATCCATGTAGAAAATGAAATAACCCATTACCGCTTTCTAATAGTGAACATAGATTCATCATCGTTTTAACACGGAGATATGTCTTATTAACATAAAAGGATACAATATAAAAAGCCACAGCTGAACTAATTCTATTCACTAAGAGCGTCATGTAAAATATCTTTTGCACCCTAGATTTCATGGTAGATATGACCACTAGAAATCAATAGTCATCCTACTTACAATTCAAGAATCATGACTAAATCAGACACTAGTTTAACATACCTGGTAATTGGGATTAGCTCTCTCAATGTCTTTCATTATCTTCAAGGAATCATCTCTAAAGCCATCCTGCAACAACAACGAAATCTCAACTATCAACATCTGAAGGGAAAATATGGTCACATTATACAGAAACTGAGAAATCAACAAGGCCAACTAAACAGAAATAAAGAGCACACCGTAGCAAGCATATGGTCAGCCTCATCAAAAACCAGAATTTTCAAATGATTTAGACCAAGCTTCTTGAACGCCATCCACTTCTTAAGTGTCCCAGGGGTGCCAATCACAACTTGGGCAGAAACAGGCGCTCTTCTTGCAGTCGTTACACCTCTATTCGACTCTGGGACAGCAACTTCAGCAGTGATCCCAGTAAACTTCCCCATCTTCTGAAGAACTTCCATATTCTGCCATTCATTTCAACCATCATACATAGTCTCTTATATGTTTTTCTCAATTAAACAATCAAATACTCTCAGATCACTAATCAACAGAATAACTAAACTAAACTAAACTAAGCTAACCTGGTTTGCTAATTCTCTGGTGGGACAAATGCAAAGGGCTTGAGGTTCTCTCAGATTCGGGTCAACACGACTTAGCATTCCCAGAACGAAACAGGTCGTCTTGCCAGATCCATTATGCGCCTGAGCAATCAGATGCTTGTGCGGCGGTGTCATTATCATGGGCAAGCTGATTGCTTGGATCTTGCTCGGTTTCTCGAATCTCATCTCCACGTACAAGCCTTTCATCAAATCAGGTGACAAGTTCAAATCTTCAAACCTACTCGCCGATGTATATGGTGTGTCACCGGAAGTAACCTACAAAGAGGACGAAAAAATCAAAATCATCCAAACGAATCTGGAAAACAAATAATCCTAGACTGATATTGGGATCATCCAAAAACTACTTTTTTATAGAAAAACCTAAATTTTATCCAGTAAAACCCAGATCTAAGCTCGACTGGCACGATTCAACACAATCGCAATTCACTAATTAGAAGAAATCTAGCAACGGAAAGAAGAAAATAGATAGTAGTAATACCGCTTTGATGTTGGAATCTTCGGGTTCGTCGAGCACAGATTCATGTTTCTCTTCCTCCTTTATACTCAAAGAGTTGAGCTCGGAGACTGCGTTTTCTTCCTCTTCATCGTCATCCTCAACATCGCCCCACTTTTTCTTCTCCGTTGTCGTGGGCTCTATCTTCTCGCCGGCGATTGATGCTTCCGCAGAGGATGAAGATGACTCACCGGTAGGGACTTTCTCTACAGTATCCGCCATTCTGTAGCCAAAACCCACAAAAAAATAGAAACCAAAATCGACAATTTAAAAACCAAATGAAGAAAGAAACTCATCAACTTCAATTATTCGGTGAAAGAGCTGAGATAATGAGAGAGAACAAAACAAAACAAAAACCTGTAAAGTATGGAATCTAGGCTACGAATCCGCGAATGAGAGAATCCTCAGAGAGAAGGGAAGACCAAGAAGAAGAGAAACTGTGTTGATCTATCGTGGGTTAAAAAAAAGAACTCAATATATACACTCGGCTGCTTTAATTTCAAGCTATTAAGCGTCCTGCTTTGTTTTCAATCCAAAAGAAAAATAACCGACTTTACCCAATTTTCCTTTTTACAATTCGGTTTATCTTTTTCGCTTGCGATTTTCCATCACAAATTTCGGTTTACTATCCTTTTTTTTGAGATCGGCTGTTACTGTAGCCTTCAACATATTAAAACCACTTTAGGCTTTCTGGGCTTACGAAAAGCCCATCTCTTAATTGGGCCTTTTATCAAGTAGAAAAATTACATGGTGCTATGGCTCAAATCCTTCTTCTTTTTGTCAACCATCCTCTCTTTTTTTTTTTGGTTGAAATTTTTGCAACCTTTTGAGTATAATATACAAGAAATAAGAAAAGAACGATGATGGCTAAGAAGAAGAAAGAAACCATGATTGCTAACCACAATCTTTGAGGGAAAACTTTAAAAAAAAAACACAATCTTTGAGATGCGCAAAGTGGATGCCACATTACCAGAGACATTATCACAACAACAACAAAAAAGTTGGTGGAGGTCACACTTTGTTATTATGATATTTTTGCCAATATTCAACTTTGTTTTCATCATCTATTAACCAAAAACATATATTCTTGCCTCCAACGGTTCAACAAGAACCAAAATTAGATTAATGAAGACTTGAGCAATCAATTAATGGGCTGATTTAAACTACCCTTCAAACTTCAAACCGAACAATCGATCGGCTTGAGATTCAAATCGAACAAAGGAAGACTTTGTTGCGTTTTCCATGGACCCAATTGAAACCTCGCTATGACAGGAAGTTTTGGTTCGAACCCGGGATGCCAAAGTATAGTTGCCCATGGTCCAAGACCAAATGAGATTGGCCTCACATACAATTTTCACCTACTCTATTGCACTAACAAATGCTTTTTCTTTGTCTTAAAAATAAGCATGATGAGAATGATTATCTTTGTATGACATGCATCATACTCTTATTAACTCTCCATCTCCACTAATAATAATTCTCTACCTCCCTCTCTCTCGTCTCTCTGTCCTGACGGTCTGATTGCACTAGACAAGAAGGAAAAGGAATGCAAGAGATGAGAGTTTCAGGGTTTAGGGTTCTTCTCTTGGTTTCTTGTTTCTTATGCATATCCAAAGGAGCCATTGTTCCTGCGCTCATCATGTTCGGTGACTCCATTGTTGACGTTGGCAACAACAATAACTTACTCAGCATTGTTAAATCAAACTTCCCTCCTTACGGCAGAGACTTCATCAACCAAATACCCACCGGAAGATTCTGCAACGGAAAACTTGCTGTAGATTTCTCAGGTAAGTTTTTATCCACAAACCACATCTCACCTCTCTCTCTCCCTCCCTCTCAACTTCATATAGACGCTCTCTCTCCTTACTCTAATAGATTTTTATCTTCCTACTTATGTAGCCGAGTATCTTGGCTTCTCCACATACCCACCTGCATTCCTCAGCCGAGAAGGAAGCAATGAGAATCTCCTGATCGGGGCCAACTTTGCATCAGCTTCTTCAGGATACTATGATGCTACATCTGTTCCATTTGTAAGGGAGATAGCAAAGTAAAACATTAACACGCACATGCCCAAGAAATGATCCACAAGGCTTTGGTCTTCCTTTTGCAGGGTGCGATCCCCTTAACACGACAGCTGAGCTATTACAGGGCGTATCAAAACAGAGTGGTGAGCATGATCGGGAGGTCGAGAGCACGCACAATGTTCTCTAAAGGTATCCACATTTTGAGTGCGGGATCTAGCGACTTTCTTCAGAACTATTACATCAATCCTCTTCTCAACATCCTAAATACACCTGATCAGTTCTCTGATATTCTCATGAGATCTTACTCAGACTTCATCCAGGTACTTCTAAGTTTACTAGCGAACTTTAAAAGTTAAACCTAATATTCTTAACAAGGCAACCATATGAATTTGCAAATTTACAAGAAACAAACGACTCGTTCCAGTTATTTACCCTTTTTGTGTGTCAACAAGAATTATAGTGTCGCTTGTAACAGAATCTGTATGAACTAGGAGCAAGGAGAATCGGAGTGATATCGCTACCGCCAATGGGTTGTCTGCCTGCAGCTATCACTCTTTTTGGTTCCGGAAACAAGAGTTGTGTCGAGAGGCTGAACAATGATGCTGTCATGTTCAACACCAAACTTGAGACCACAACCCAGAGATTGATGAACAGACACCAAGGCCTCAAGCTTGTTGCGTTTAGTGTCTACCAACCTCTCCTGGACATCATCACCAACCCATATGACAATGGTATGCCCCTGCATTGGCAACTTTAAATACTTATTCAACTTGAAACCTTGATAACGTTAGATATTAACATGAAGAACATCTCAGATGTTAATCTAATTTGCAACTGATATTAGCATTTTTAATTATCTAAACTCTGCATCTTATTACAGGATTCTTTGAAACAAAAAGGGCATGCTGTGGGACAGGAACAATAGAGACATCGTTCCTTTGCAATTCTCTATCCTTAGGAACGTGTTCAAATGCCACAGGATATGTGTTTTGGGATGGATTTCATCCCACAGAGGCTGTGAACGAGCTGTTGGCTGGTCAACTATTGGGTCAAGGGCTTTCTCTAATCTCTTGAATTGAATTCCATCACGGTTGGATTGAATTCAAGCTGTATACCTACAAATATCTATCATTGCGACTCTCTCTCTATCTATATATATATGTGTGTGCGTGTGACGAAGTATCTAACTTTCATAAACTAAAAAATAAGAGAGACAGTGTGTGTGTGTGTGTGAATGTAGAAACTACCGATCTGGTCTGTGTGATGGGTCAATAGGTCAAAACTTGTTTGGAAAAGATTACGATCTTTGATAATGTGTGTTCTTAATTTAATCATTTTTCCCTGGAGCATTTCGAAGGTTGATTACAGCAAGAATATTAATAAAATATATCTGTCAAAGTTTAACTAATATGAGAATATCATACAACATTCACATCTGGTCAAACAAGATAAGGTTTAAGTAAATTTCCATATCAGCTAGGTTGATTATCATATACCAACTACCAAGAAGAACCAAGTTCCCAATATCGTAAGACAAACCAAACAAACTACTTGTACCAGCCCTACCAAAAATAACTGACAAGCAATATATATTAAATAGAATAAAGGATAAAAAGTTTAGCTGCATCACAGGATAAGTACCTGGTCAGAGGTCTCTAGGAGAGTTCAAATCCTGCATTTGACGTAATCGCGTACAATATTTTCTCCCTCATAGTGCTTGCTCGTTTATATGTTGGAAGCTGAAGCCATCCAAAAAGAAAGATTAAACAAAACAGGAAAACGAATGTAAGCAAGTAGACAACAGGACAATTGAATTTCCACCTTAAGAGTATTGTAGCACGTAGAAGCAGATGGAAGCCTTTCTACATCTTGTCCTCCAATAGCAGCCCAAAGAGAGGTATCACAAGAAACCTTCAGAAGATGTAAAAGCACACATGTAAGGAAAAACTACCAAACAAAAAGTTTCACATAAATTCTTAAGCTAAAGTTCAAAAACAAACTTTATGGATGATGAAGGTTGGCTGCAAGTATTTAAAACCAAGGAGTGGTGCCCGAGAACAACTAGTCACAAATTTGAGAAGCATGCAGCGTTCACTCGGTTCAAACCCTTTCATGACCTGAGGCAGGAATGCAGTATGCTTAGAGATAAATTAATCAACCACAGCAAAAACTCTCCGAGAATGTCATAAATTAGCAGACAGATTAGGAAGAAAAAGAAGAGATCAGGGCTTCTGAATTTGAGTCATTACCTCCCAGAAGATTTTAATTGTTCGACTGCTATCAGTGTAGCCACCAGTGTATTTTGTATTCCTTCTTAGGTCATCAACATCAATATCATGGTTTCCTCCAGAGAGTAACTGTGCAAAGTAGTTTTTGTAAGAAAATAGTTCTGATTCTAGAAATCATTACATTAAAGCCGCATACCTGATTAAATTCATGTGCGTTAAATAGTTTCAACCAAGCAGGAGATATAAGGTCGGTTAATCCTCTGTAAAATGCATTTGAAAAGGGTACAATCTGCATTCAAGACATAGGACAACATGATCAGCTAATCATGCAGTAATTTGTTTTTTTGCAAGATGATGAACTTAGATTAAACGGGAAATAAAAAAGAGACGAGACCTGCCGGTTGAGTTTATAGTCGGCCATTGCATGAATATATTGCATTTTGTTCTCATTCGTTACTGAGATATCCTTTCCACCGGGTTTGAGCTCAATTATGCTCATTTTTCCACAAAACTCTTCAGTGACTGTGAAATCCAGACAGAGTTCCTTTAAATCACCATCATATTGCTGCATACAATAAACAAGAGTCTTGATCTCAGAAACCCTCTCTTGTTATACTTACACAAGATTGAATTTTGGCATATAAGGTGACAGATTTATCACCTGCGATGGTTTTTACCTTGATATACATAAGGTTCCTGTAGAGCTCCGGATCAAGCCCTGATAGTTCATCAATAAAGCTATACCGTCCCAATAGCTTCTGGATGAAAACGTGCGAAAAGGAGTAATCCAGAAGTATTCCTTCATATAGAGCTTTTCCAACAATTCTTCCAAGAAACTCAATCATCTGAATCCCGTTATCAAGGTACCGAGCAGATGGGCTAGGAACAAGCAACCTATCTGAAGTAGTGGTTTGCGAGAATAACCCATACCTTGTGAAAAAGAATAGGATGGACATGCCGATCAAGATAAAAGTTAACCCATTGGAGAAGTATCAAAATAGATTAGAATAAAGTTCGCGTACAGAAGAGCTTACTCAGTAGCAAAAGCTGCTTTTGTTATGTCAGTCAAAAACTCTTTTGAAAGCCCACCATAGTCTAGGCCAGCCTCAGGAAGGCCAGACTCATTCACAAACGAGACATGAATGGAGGATTTTATCCTGCTACCAATAGAATTCAGCTGTTGAAATCCATCCTCAACCACATGACCTCGACGAACGACTATCTCTATTGATCTCGCACCAGGTGCATCCACTTCACCAGCCATTTTTCTTGAAGCTTTATCCATGCTTATAAACTCTCTAAACACATGGACCCTGCATGGATAACAAAACATATAAATGAACATCATTCACAAGACAGAGAAAAATGAGGAGACAGGTAATAGTTAGTTAGAAGTCATTGTAGCACAAAAGAACGTAAATAGGCTATAAAGGGTAAGCAGTGAAAAAGTACCTTTCCTCAAATGGAAAGACATGTGGAGTAATTGTTATAACAGAACCCATGCTTGGAGAAGTAAAAACATCACTGGCTGGTAAATGAGTTCTTGCAGCAAATGCAATTGGAGGTCTACTAGTTCTACCAGGTGAGAGCCACAGGGCAGAAGGACAAAAAGAGTGCCTGCAATCTCTTTCATACAGTAGATGCAAACATCTGATAGCAGAATCCATCAGTTGTCTATTCTCAGGACCTGTGCCTCGCAACAATCCGTTGTACACGAGTGTGTTAAGCATTGACGCAATTCCCCGTTGTTTCTCTAGCATAAAGGGGACCTACATCGTGTCAAAACAAATCTCTAGTAAATATCAGACTAATAATATATAAGCTGCAGGAGATCATATTGTGTATTTACCTGCTTTTCATAAAACTGTATGTCATCAAGAACCACTAGTAAATGCGCATAGGTTGCACAAAATAGATGAAGCAGGCATGACACATCTTTGGAGACACCTACAGGACCACCCCTCAGCGTTTCCACATCCCACGCATCATCAGTTGACTCATTAACCTGGCTTGATCCTGGTTGATCACTAGTAGACTCCACATGTTCCCGCGGCCCTGGTGATTTACCAGAAAACTTGTTAAGCACATTTACCCACTTGTTGACTCCGTCATTCTTAAGATGCTTCAGTTTCTTCTCAGAGGGACTTCTTGTATTCCATGAAGCTTTGACAAGTTTATGAGAAGAATCGTCAGCAGTGCAACCATTTTCAGGGAGTAGGACACTCTCTAGAGAGCTCCACAAAGAGACAATGTATCCAGGACAGAAGGATAACATGTTAAGGACAGGCAAAGGCCCTACAACAGGATTCAGCACGCCGAATATTCTCAGCATGCATGAATAGAATCGTGCAATGTCAAACAACTCTAGTGTTTCTGATCCTTTCTTACTACTCGTTGATGCATCCTTATCTGTTATAACACGAGTTTCTTTCCCAGAAGCTGCCAGCAGTTTTGCAAGATGCCACTGTTGACATACTGGTTGAAGCAATTCCACAAACGAAATCTTAACAGAACTCTTTCCGTTCTCAGTCGTATCCTGTGTGGCCTCAAAATCAAGATGAATATCCTGAATTCCAACATTTTCAACTCGAGACAAAAGATTCTCGGCAAGGGTCACAATAACATGAACATACAAGACATAAAACATCTCTGGATTGGATTCTTGTGGGTCCATAAAATCGGTTTCACTAACTGTTGCCAGGGATATGATGTTCCCAATAGCCCATCCAACAGAAGGAATCTCCATAGTACAGCTTTGCTTCTCTGAATGCTCTATTTCCCCTATTCTAATCAAAATTTTGTCCCTCCAAATCTGCTGTCACCTGCCACACTTTAATAAGTCCTACGATTGTTTGGGAAAAAAAAAGCAACCAGTTCATCTGAAAAGGTAGTAGAGATTTAAAACAAATAACCTTTTCTCTCTACATTTGTTTTGAGACTTTGACAATAAATTATTTGGTCTAACAAAATTTGATATGTGATTTACCAATATAGTGTGAAAGGTTGGCATTAGTATGCTCTTGTGCTTCAGTGCACGTATGAGAGCGCCTGGCAGGCAGCAAACGAGTCGAGGAATCGTCAGTATCAGAGAAACATATTCTTCAACAGCCAAATTCGTGTCTGGTTGATTGTCATCACCCAAAGCAGGCTGTCTTGCATGGAATGGTCGTAAAGCCAACGTTACTGCACTTGTAGTAATCAATAGTCTCTCATCTGAATGTTTGGTTAATGTCTTGATATATCTTCTAACTGCTGTGTAATATCCACTTTTACAGCTCCCTATAAATTGAATGATCATCTTTCCAGCTGTTTCTGCATCTGCAAAGTTGTCATTTGTAATGATCTTCCAGCTTTTGGGATCAGTTAAAACAATAAGGACGCGTAATACAAGGGCATTGACACCGAGAACATCTTTTATCCTTTCCTGTGAATAATTACACTCCATGAGAAGGAAAGAGCAGAGAGAAACCAGCTTTCTTGTTTGACAGGCCCATGTTTTACTCTCTTCAAATGTGCCAACTGCAAGTGAGCAAAAATTGTACCCTTGATCTGCAAAAGACAATAACAGCATCCATGTAAGGTTTATTTCTATTCTAATTTGCAAGACCAACGATTCAAACGAATGTAAAAAAAAATCATACCGTTAGAGTTGATGCTTTCCAATAGTATCTTAAAGCAAGTTTGCATGGAGTGTATATCTCTTTCCTGTATCTTTTGATGTTGGACAGACAAAGATCTTATAAAGAAGAGAAAAGGTCTTAGTACTCTGCTTGATACCCAACTTTTGTTCAGTGTATCAGAATGGCAACTCAGTGAATTCTCCCACTCCTCCCGGATCTCTATAGCTGCTTTCTTTCTCACAATGTATGACCTCCAAACTCTCTACAAATATTGGAAGCTAGTGTAAGTTTATGCCTTCATCTATGTAGCTGATATTAAACCACAAATGACATCCATAGATTCCAACATCAGAATAGCAAGCTTAGCCACTTCTTCCAACACGAATAACAACATAAATACTGATGGTATAACATAACTGCACGAAAGGTTCTCTCACAAACAACTAAAGAAACCACTGCTGCTGGATGTTTAGAGAGATTCAGAACGTTAACTCGTAGTTCAATTTCTGTACACCATTTCAGCCCAAGTCAGAAGAACGAAGTACCTGAATAAAAAGTGCTGCAGCATTGGCCCGTCTCACGTAACTGCGTAGCTCCCTTTCTTGTGACACTTTAGCAAGCAAAGCATCCCTTGATATCTCCCCACTGCTGGCGCCTCTGAGCGACACCTGATGAGAGTTCGTTTTAACAAACACAGATGCATCGTCGTGCCCCAGTTAATGACAATCAAAACTTAGATCACCAAGCGAGCCAAAACATCTTCTAGTTCTGTATCCTAAGTTTCCATTGGAAAACCAAATTGTAATCTCATTCCAACCTGAGGCAACTGCTTCACTATCTACCAGGCGCTCAAAAGTTCAAATCAAAATCTGGGTGACCCTAAGTTCCTCATAGAAATTGATAATTTAAGATCGAACAAGTTATCAAATAGACCCACCCAAATTTCAAAAGATAATTTTGAAAAAATACTAGAGAGTTTAAATCGAATTCGAAAGCGAACCATAAGGGATTGTAAAAAAAAAAATCGATATTCAGAATCTCTCTTGAGAAAAAAAGATGATCAGAATCTGCATCCAAAAATGGTTTAAGTTCAACAGTCACGGACGAAAAAGGAGAAGGAGGAGGAGGTACCTTGTTCTTGCGATTCAGGTCCATTGGAGACTAAAATTTGTTCTCCGATCTTCTTCGTCTTTGCGTATTGGCTTGAGTTGACGTTAAGGATCGAAGCCACTTCCGTATAACTCAAACCAGTTCTTTATGACGTCAGCTTACCAGAAAAAAACAAATATTATCCAACTCATTTTTTGTTTGTTTATTCTTTTTTCAATGTATGTTTTTGCTATTTAAACATTTTTGTAAGTTTGATTTTCTCCTAATTATTTTTGTTACTTGGGTCTAGATTTTGATAAGCCGTACTGATGAAGATTTCTATTTGACAATTAAAGAAAAACGTTATTTTTTCGTCATCTTTTTTTACTTTAACTATGTCTGAATAGGCCAGTCACTAAATCTTTAATTAACTTCATTATGATTAATTAATGATAATATGTTAAATGTTCATAGTTCAATTTTACAAGATTCTTAACTCTTGTTCAATTATCCAATTTTTGTGTCAACATACTATTTTACTAAATGTTGTTTCTTATTTGGTTATTTTCACCAATCAGTACGCATATGATTCAACCGAGTTCGTCGAAGAGGATTGCAAACTTTTATTAGTTTGGTTAAATCTTTATATATTTTTAGGAGTTATATAGATTTTTTGGTTTATTAGGTTAGCTAATTCTTAATTCGCAAAGCTGAACATCGTTGTGTGTTCTTTTACAGGTATTGGCCTTGTTATTGTCTCTCTTAACCATGCTTTAACATTATTGTTGAAAGAGTGTTCTCAGAGTCTCAAGTGGTGAAGGTTGTATGATCAGACGCGTGCATCAACCCTTGTCGCAAAAACAATAAATAGAACAAAGATTTTATGTTGGAAACATTCCTTCAACAATCAACAAGAACTTGATCAATACAAGGAAACAACAAAAATGCAATCAGAATCACTTTTAAAAAAATAAGACCTTAATTAAGGAGCAAATAAAAAACCTAAGCTTTTGTACAAGTGGTTTGAACAGCGAGCATAGGAGCTCCCTTGCAGTGGCTCGGACCAAACATCTCGTCCGTAACCAAAAGCACACATGTCTTTTTTCCAAGACAATTCTGCGCAAATAATACTAACAATAAGATTCATTGAAATATTTCTTATTTACTAATTACTTCCAACAAAGAAACAACATAATGTTAATGTTCGTTATTTTCTAACCTTTTTGGCGAGTCTCAAGGTAGCTTGTGAGCCGCAATTGCCGTGTTTAAAGTCTCCACACGTACCAGTAGGATTGCCATAATCAGCGAAATTGATCTTTGTAATAACATATCTAGATTTATCGCAAGAAATACGCGTTACAGGACCAGGATCGGGATCTTGATTTGTACACACTATATATTCATTGCCATGTTGATTGGAATTAGAGAGAAAACGTTGCCGGTTACTGTTGATTTTGATGCCTCTTGCATCATCAGAAATGTCCATATCTGAAGCTAAAGCAAACAAAAAGGAATGAAACAGAACTAGAAGCAAAATGAAGCCAAGACGACGGCAACGTGAAGTATCCATTCTTTTCTTTTCTCATAATCAAGGTTAACAAAAAGTTTTAAGAAGATTACTTTTGAACGTAGTTATATATAGGACTTTTTTTGTTTTTTTAACTTGGATTAGTTAAGTTTTGGAGAGTCAATATCGTGTGTAGATGTGGACACAAAAGTTTCTCTCAATTCATAGTACTATTTTTCCATTCTCTTCTTTTTTTTTCTTGGTTTTCGGAGGTGTTGGGGGAAACACATTGCTTCTGACTTTTCCACGATTACTTATTAATAGATTTGTGTTTTCAGTGAAAAAAAAATAAAAAAAATGATAACATATTCCGCATAGAAGTGAGTTTCATAACAAATATGCCGATGAATTGATCTTTAGGTTTTGTCTTATTAAATGACTATTTTCAGTTTTTGTCTGATCGATATTATATCTATCCCTGGTTTACTCTTTACGGTGAGCAATGATCTAGGTTAGGTTTTTGCTTTGTAAATTGTGTTATCTTTAAGTAAGTCACTTTGTGAAACGTATATTCATGAGTCAATTTGTCACTCATGGATCATTGGTTAGAACCACATTAGGTTAGCAAAAGGAAAGATAATTAGTGATTTGGACATTGAAAGAACCAGCACCTAAAGATGAGAATGGAGGGACCAGGAAGCCTGTTTGTATCCTCTTTTCTTCCATTCATCAATCAAAACTAATAAATTTGATATCATTCCAATTTGGTTGTAAAATTTAGTATAACAATCTCAACTCCTAAAATTTGATATCATCCTAACACGTGGGCTTCAGTCAAGATAATGTTACCGAAATTTTGTAAAACGAATTAACATATATTAAGAACGGAGTTATAAATGGATTATGTTCGGTGCTCTGGCTATACTAACAAGTAAATATGCGTTGGAACAAACTTTTAATAGAAACAAAAGCCTGATCACTAGGTCGATGACGTAAAGTTCCTTGAAACATGATCGACAACAAAACGATCCATGCATCAAAGGACCATCCTTTGTTGCAAAATATTAAGTAAAACACAACAACTTAGATCAAAAGAAGAAAAGAGAAAAATCAATAAACATCAGTACTTAAGAAAAGCCATTACGTATGAAATAAGAAACCTATTTCTTTGTACAAGTGGCTTCAACAGCGAGCGTAGGAGCTCCCTTGCAGTGGCTAGGACCAAACATTTCGTCCGTGACAAAAAGTATACACTTCGAATTTCCAAGACAATTCTGCAGAAATAATAGTAACATCAAAGATTCATTATTCAATCCCCATGAAGAAACAGCAAATATTATTAATGTTCGTGAATTTAGATCACCTTTTTGACGAGTCTCAAGGTCGCTGGTGCGCCACAATTGCCATGTCTAAAGTGTTCACATGTACCAGTGGGGTTGCCGTAATCAGCAAAATTGATCTTGGTGATAACATATCCACCCTGACAGAAAATACGAGTTATGGGACCCTGAACAGATTTATGATTCGTACATGCTGAATGTTCCTTGCCATGTTGTTGAGATTCAGCAAACTCGCGACGAGGGTGATGATCGGAATCAAAGAGAACACGTTTCTGGTCACCGTCGATTTTGATGCGTCTTGCATTATAAGAAACGTCCTTCTTTGAAGCGAAACCAAACACAAATGAATAAAACAGAACAAGAAGTAAAATGAAGCCATGATGATAATGTGAAGTATCCATTTTTTTCTGTTCTCGTAAATTTGAAGGATAAACAAAATGTTTTAAGTAGACTAAATTTATGGATATAGTTATACATTGGTAATGTTTTATTGTAATTTTTTGTTAAAATTAAATAAAATAAATTTATTGGAGAGTCAAATTCGTGTGTAGATGTTGCCACGAAGTTTTGACGAGCCTCATAGTAGCGGTCGCGCCGCACTTTCCGCGTTTTAACGTTTCACATGATGAACCACTTGGCTGACCATATCCTTTATCGCAAGATGCTAAAAACAAGTTACCATCCTCTGATGGATTATTTAACCCGCACAATGGAAATTCTTTGCCTGGTGGAGGAGATGGAGATCCACCAGGCTTCGAACCGGAGAGGTACGTTTACGATCACTGTGGATTTTAATGTCTCTTGCATCATTAGAACCGTTGGGCTTTGAAGGAAAACTAGACACTGATGAAAGAAACATTACGAGAAGCAAAATGATGAAGCCATGAAGACATCGATAATGTGACGTTTCCATATATGTTTTTTTTTTAAGGATAATGAAACTCAAACTACGTACTTAACTACGGGTGCTTTCATATTATAGTTAGATCGTCTAAATTATTAAAGTTTGTTGAAGAGACGAGTTTGTGTGCGGATGTCGCTGCGAAGTTTTCTATCAATTTGTCGTCTAATTATGTTCTTTAAAAAAAAAACAAATTTACTTTTTCATACTTCTTGGCTTTCGGAGGTGTTGGTGAAGGACATTCGTTCTGACTTTTTCGTTATTACTTAATATTATATTTGCATGTTCAAAATAAAGATATATATTTGGTTTCCCAATTAACCCCGATAAGTCTCAATTTTTGTTTTTTTGTTTATGGAATGTGAGTTTCATTATCAAAAGGAACGTTTTTCTTTACATATACTTGACGTAGCTATTACTTTCATTAGACCCAAGAAAGTTCTAAAAAAAACCTAGATGGAACAGTTGGTAAAGACGAATTTGTTTATGATGTTTACTTGTGGGTGAATAAACCATTCTTGCAAAAGAATCATGAAGCATGGACGATCCCTTCTTGTTAAGATTGTGTCTCTGATGCATCTGTCAATCTGTGAGAAGATTACAGCTGGTCGGAGAAGATATGTTGTTGTGCAATTTCATATTATGTTCCTTCCAAAGAGTGTATATTGTTTCATTTGAGGTGATTCCCCAGGCCGACAATCTTCCTCGCACAGGTAGACGGTCCAGATTGACGATTCAGAAAGTAAAAACTATCTTAGAAACATGTCCTTTGAACCAAGAGGTGGTTGGAGTTGATGGTCTTAACTTGTTCTAAGTCTGCCTGATAGAGAAGCTTGTAGTCACGTGTATATCTATTCCAAGATGTAAATGTTCACTAGGATCGGACATACCATGTGTATTTTTTTTATCAAAGTGAAAATAGTAAAATTTACAACAATAACACAAAGTTCATAGATATGAATATATGTATATTATCGTTTATGGGCTATTGAGCTTATCGCTTCGTATGCCGTATGCGTAACTATTTTGATTCCAATATTTCATGCAGCTTAGGAAGTGAAGAGAAATGGACATCAAGCCAATTAGACATACATATACGAGAAGCAAAAATATAGGGTATATAACGATTAAAAATTAACGTCATTATTTTATTAAATGGTATATCAGTTGAGTTGTACGTAGAGACATCACTCTCCTCTACTAATAGCTATCCTCATAACTCGTATAAGAAGAAGATCCTTTTGCATATAACAACAATGTCACGTGAAATTATATTGCCTTTTTATCTTTGTTACTGCTAAGTAACTGTACATTCAACATTAAAATAGATATGACAAACTATACTGAAAATTATGATATCCAAAACAAATACAGAAAGCTAAAACTTTAAGAAAAATCTTTTATAGATAAATAAATTATATATAATTAATGTAGGAAAAAAAAGCTATGTATTTTTTGTACAAGTAGCTAAAAACGCGAGGCTAACAGGTCCTTTACAATGGGTGGGTCCAAACATCTCGTCTGTAACAAAAAGCCTACAACGCTTTTTTCCAAGACAATTCTGCATAAACAAGAATAATATAAGCTTTTTATTATATACTTCAAACAGATTATGAATGTTTTGATCAACTTTGTTTAACCTTTTTGACGAGCCCCAAGGTAGCTGGTGCACCGCACTTTCCATGTTTAAACGTTTCACATAAACCAGTGGGCTGACCATAATCGGCGAATTTGATCTCACTAATAACATATCCTTCAAGGCAAAAAGGGGAAAATAAATTACCACTTTTAGTCGGTTTATGAAGCGCGCATAATGGTTCTTCCTTTCCAGATTTGGAACCAGAGAGAATACGTTTTCGATCATTGTGGATTTGTATGCCTTTTGCATCATAAGAACCATTGATCTTTGAAGCAAAACAAGACACAGAAGAAACAATTATAACAAGAAGCAAAATGATGAAGCCATGACGACCAGGACCATGTGAAGTTTCCATTGTCGCGTTTTGGTTCTTTTATAAATCAGAAGGATAGTAAAAATGCTATGCAGGCTACTTAGGGATGTAGTTAGATATATATAGGTAGTGTTTTGATATTGATTGAATTTTAAATTATTAAAGTTTGTTGGGGAGGCGAATTCGTGTGCGGATGTGGCTGCGATGTTTTCTATCAATTTGTCGTGTAATTATTATTTTCTTCTTCTTTTTTTTCCATTTTTCATCCTTCGTTGCTTTCGGAGGTATTGGTGAAGGACATTCATTCTGACGTTTTCGCCATTACATAATAATATATTTGCATGTTCAGAAGATAGATAGAGTTTGAATTGTATGCTATTTGAATAGCGTAAAAGGTTGACAAAAAAGGAATTGTAACAATATAATACTCGAAGAATTTAACAGAAAAAAAAAGTGAATGGATTAAAGTTTTCACCGAAGATATCATAAAATATTTGCAAAGTTTACCGTCAAGAAATTACGGTTAAATGGAAGTTGGGGTCTCTGTAAGCAGATTAATGTTCAGTAGCATTACTAATTTCCAGATTGTTGTGTAAATTAAAAAGACCCAATAGACAAGTTTTAAAATATACAATAATTCTGTAACACAGATGAGGAAAAATATCGGTACTTTCAATTTTAACTGAAATATGTTATCTAAAAATCAAATTATATATAGTCATTTTTTATAAATTAATAACGTATGGATTATAATATTTTATCAATTTAATAAAATAATAATTTAATAAAAAGTAATAAATTAATAAAATTTAAATTGAAATCGGTTTATAAATTTGATTAATTTATTAAAATATTAATTTATACTTTAAATTTAAAAAAAAACTAATTTTTTTTGATACGCGAAAGGCTTCAACTGTTGGTGTGAACATTGAAGATTGATCTTTTTCTTTCCCGAACGTCAAAATTCTCAAAAGCGTTAACATCATAAAATAATGTTTTACGTGGTTTTATATAAACTACGCAATCAAATATTTCCAGAACTAACACTTTCACCAATGGTAGCCATCGTTAAGATGACATAAAAGTATATACTTCCACACTGAGTGGAATGGAGGCAAAGCAGTTTAATTCTCCCCCGTAGTTATATCTATTTACTTTTTCTTCGCTTCTAGGGTTTGAAGTTTCACTGCCTCTTCAGATGTATCATGTCTACTTTAAACAACGAGCTCGATCCGACCGCAACATATATACTTCCATGAGATTTTTCTGAGTTCGGTCTCTTCCTTCTTTCACTCCTCGTAGATACTTTTATTAGTCGATAAATTTTGTATTCATGTGAAAAATAGGTTTGGCTATTTTCTTTATATTATTACATAATGAGAAATTAAAAATAGTTTGTCAGGACACATCACAAATTAAGATGGAATGGTCATGAGTCGATCAATTTGATTTTGAATTGATAGTCCATGAATACTAACATACAATTATGATCAGCAAAAACCTTAATTATCAGAAAAAATACAAAAAAAGAGAGACAAAGTTGTTATACAAAGCACTATCTTTTAAGCTATCTTTCTTGTACAAATACCGAAAAAAGCGAAGCTAACAGGTCCTTTGCTATGGGTTGGCCCAAACATCTCGTCTGTCACACGAAGCCAACACTCTTGTTTTCCAAGACAATTCTACATAATTAAGAATAATGATTAATAATAGGATCTTTATGTCCTTATATTTCAAATAGGCATTTAAAAGTTTCGTGAAACAAGAAACCTAAGTTTTTTTACAAGTAGCTTCAATAACGAGTCTAAGTTTTTTTACAAGTAGCTTCAATAACGAGTCTAATAGTTCCCTTGCAGTGGCTCGGACCAAAAATCTTGTCCGGAGCAAGCAACTTACACTTCGTTTTTCCAAGACATTTCTGCATGCACAGGTAATAATAGTAAGAACAATAACAATATTTGAAAACTTGTTTTTTTTTTCAAATTATAGACTAATACTTCTTTAATTTTATGATTAATCTAACCTAATGTTATAAACCAAATCATTTCTCCCAGCTAAAATTAATTTTTTTAAAAAAATTATTCAAGATTCAACCTTATCTGTAAAAGTATAAGAAACAAAACAATACTAATTGGCATGAAATGTGTCAAAGAGACATTCATTTGAAACTGAGAAAAATAATATTTACTTTCAACAGATTATTGATGTTAAATCTATTTTGCTTACCTTTTTGACGATATTCAATGTATTGCGTCCGCCGCATTTGCCGCGTTTATATGTTCCACAACCACCAGTAGCTTGGCCATAGTCGGCAAATTTAATCTGCGAGATAACATCTCCCTTGTCGCAATCCAAATCCGGTGGCAGTAGCCTATCCTCAGCCTCGCTATTATCCGAGCACACTGTGTATTCAGATGCACCTTTGTCACTGCGAGGTGAAGGGTTATTGGAGCCAGACAGAATACGTTTCCGGCGACTGTGTAATGAAACGTCAATCTTTGAACCTAAACTGAAGACAGAGGAAAGAAACATAACAAGAAGCAAAATAAAGCCATGAAGACGACGACAATGTGAATTACTCATTTCTTTTTGGTGTTCTCATAAATGATCAGAAGAATAATGAGAATGCTAAGCCGACTATTTATGGATGTAGTCTGATATATATAGGTTAATTTTTTAGGAAGAAAAAAATAAACAAACCTGATGAAAGTTTGTTTGAGAGGCGAATTCGTGTGTGGATGTGGTATTGAAGTTTTCTCAGATTTTTTCGTTTTAATTATGTTCTTTTTATTTTTTAGTCTCCTCTTTCTTGGCTTTCGGAGGTGTAAGTGAATGATATTTATTCTGACTTTTTCACGATTACTTAATAATAGGTTGCATTTTCAGTTAAAAAAGAAGAAGAGTTTTGTCCCATAAGAGTGAGAGAGAGTTTAACCGATTTCACAATCATCCATTGATCTTATTGTTACATATATAAAGGCCGGAAACGTAATATTTTCTTCGTTGGATATAGTATGGTTTTAAACAATTTCATTCATGTCATTACATATGCATTCAACTATAATATGTTGATTATATTTTATCCAAAAAACTATAATATGATAAACATGTAAAACATATCATGTTTCAAACCACTTAGACCAACTCTGATTGCATGCTTCAAATCCGATTACTAATAACGCTAAAACATATCATGATTCTAACCGAGTATAATCGTATTTGGATTGTAGTTAAAATTATTGCATTATATACCGTAGAAAAAAAGACATACTATTATTACTTAATTTTATAATATATATTTCAATTGACCTTAGAGAATATGATATGTTTAGAAAAATGGTGTATATGAAAAGATTTTCATAGAATGTTGAGTCTACATATTAAAAATAACAAATTTAACTGAAGGAGCAAAAGTTCATAAAATCTAAGATTCGTGAATTTGACGAATACATCAACAAAGAAACTATTCTTGTTGTTTCTAAGAGAAACCAAAACGCACATAATTTGAAAAGAACTAGTCTCGACCCACTCTTTAATTATAAACGTTTCGTAATTTGACATATTGGTTATAAAGATCCTTAATGAATACAATAAATACGATCAGCAACAATTTTATAAAAACAGAAAAGAGAACAAATGCAATAAGAATCAGTTAAAAATGCTAAGTTTTTCTACAAGTAGCGTCAATGACGAGTTTAATAGCTCCCTTGCAGTGGCTCGGACCAAAAATCTTGTCCGGAACAAACAACTCACACTTCCTTCTCCCAAGACATTTCTGAACACATAATAATAAAAACAATAAGAAGAAGAATATAAAACTTGAAGTTATCATTATTATCAATGTTTTAACTTTATTTACCTTCTTGACAATATTCAAGGTATTGGTTGCTCCACACTGGCCGCGTTTAAACTTTCCACATCTACCAGTAGATTGGCCATAGTCGGCGAAATTGATATTTGATATAACATATCCGTTTTTGCAATTAAAATCCAATGGGATTGGCTTACCATCCTTAGCCTCGCTATGATCGGCGCACATTGTATATTCTCTCGATCCACTAGGAGGGGAAGAAACGTTGATCGTTGAAGCCAGACCAAACACAAAGGAAAGAAACAGAACATGAAGCAAGTTAAAGCAATGAAAAAGACGAAGACAATGTGAAGTTCCCATTTTGTTTTAGTGTTCTCGTAAATGATCAAAAGAATAATGAAAAATGGTCAAGCAGACTATTTATGGATGTAAGTTATATATAGGCGATTGTTTTTTTTTTATCTTTTTTATCTTTTGTTAGAAACAAAAAAGAAATATAGTAATGAAAGTTTGTCTGAGATGCGAAATCGTGTGTAGATGTGGTCTTGAAGATTTCTCCCAATTTTTCGTTTAATTATGTTGTTTCGGGGATGTTAGTGAATGACGTTCCTTCTGACTTTTCTACGATTATCTAATAGTTAGATCTACATTTTCAGTAGGAATAAAAGTGTTTACTCCCATAAGAGAGTTAAACCGGTTTCACAAATCACAGATTTACAATTATTCACTGATCCGTTACATCCTTAATCTCTCTACTAATTGATTATTGTTATTATATAAAGGCCGGAAAAAATAATATGTTCAGATTTTGGATATATTGGTTTTCAAACAACTTCATTCATCTTCGTTTGGTTGTATTCAACAAATGATAATAGTGCTGTAGTTAACTGACTTTAATTTCTTAAGCAAATTTAATTAATGTACGTTCATAATTGTTCTTTTATTTTTCTTTGATTGTGCTTTATCATTTCTCTAATTATTTTTAACTAGTCATGTTGTCCTATGAAAGCAAATGTGGAAATGACAAATGTTCACATGAACGTCTTCACCTAAAAAAAATCAAATTTTTGTTCATCTCTTGAAAACAGAGTTGTGAAGAAGAGTACTCGGATCATGTTGCTCAAAATGCCTTAAAATATATATGTTTGTTAAAGTTAGTTCTCGCAAAGTGAGTTTGAAATCTACGGTCGAAGGTAATCATTCATATATTTAGTTGTGTTGGATGCTGAGACTTATATTAAAGGTCTTTAGTGTTCGTAAACATTCATTTATTTATACAATTAGTTTATTGAAAAAAAGCCCTAAATAAAAGAATATTCGCCCAATCGAATTAAATTACCTCTGATCCATCTGTGAATTAATAACAGAACACTGAAACAAAGCTACTCGTTTGACTTAAACAATGAATCGAGCCATCTCTTCTTAACTTTTCTTCATGGTTAAGCTCTAAGTAACTTGGTATATATATTATTAGTATAATAATCCGAATTAGAATTGTTATTATGCTGATTCTCATAACTCGAATTCATCAAGTCAAAAGTGTATTTGCAAACTAAAAGAAAATATTTGACGTAGATTTTTTATTAATTTTGTGTTAATTTTATATTATTTTCTAACCGACCATGATTGTTTGCTCACTCGTTAAGTAAAAAGGTTTTGTTGCATGAAAAGTTCACGTGGCATGGTTCCTCACTAGAACGATCTTCTCAGATACGTGTCGCGCAAAAGGCTACTCTTAAGATACAAATTGGACAAAAAATGAAAATACAGACACACGTGGCAGTTGTCGGTCTACCGAGGTAATTACGTGGCATCTCATTAGAACCAAAACGCTTGCTATAAAATAACTGAAGCAGCTCTAAATATTAATAAAGTTAAAAAAAATTAGGAAGAATCAAGAATTTATTAGTAATTTTCTTGGAGACCAAGTAAAGAGAAAAAACTAAAACAAATCATGGCGTCAGGACAACGAGAGGCGGAGAAAGCCGCGAAGGCCGAGAGAGCTGAGGCCGCAGCGAGGCTCGCGGCTGACGACTTGAGAGACATCAACAAAGGAGATGTGACGTATAAGGTGACTGAGAAGACAACAACGACGGAGCATCCTGCAGCGGCGGAGGAGACGGAAAGGCCCGGGCTTATAGGCTCGGTGATGAAGGCGGTGCAGGGAACTAAAGATGCGGTGATTGGTAAAAGCCATGATGCGACCGAGTCAACAAGAAACGGAGCCGACGTTGCATCGGGGAAGGCGGTGGAGGTGAAAGATGCCACTGCAGAAAAGGCCGGAGAGGTTAGAGACCGTACTGCGGATAAGACGAAGGAAACAGCTGATTATACGGCTGATAAGGCGAGAGAAGCTAAAGATAAGACGGCTGAGAAAATGGATGAATATAAAGATTACACGGCTGAGAAGGCCACTGAGGCAAAAGACAAGACGGCTCAAAAGGTGGGTGAGTATAAAGACTACACCGTGGATAAGGCGAAAGAAGCCAAGGATACAACAGCTAAGAAAGCGAAGGAAACCGCGGATTATACGGCGGATAAGGCGAGGGAAGCAAAAGATAAGACGGCTGAAAAAATGGGCGAGTATAAAGACTATACGGCGGAGAAGGCGACAGAAGGGAAAGATGCAGGAGTGAGTACGATTGGTGGACTGAAGGATAGTGCCGTGGACACGGCGAAGAGAGCTATGGGATTCTTGTCGGGGAAGACGGAGGAAACCAAACAAAAAGCCGTTGAGACCAAAGACACCGCCAAAGTATTAGCTTAGCTCTTCTTATGTGCAAGAGTATTTAAATGTTATTTAATTATATACTTGTTGGGTTATAAAGTCGTTTGTTGTTAATTAAATAGGAAAAAATGGACGAGGCAGGAGAAGAAGCGAGTCGAAAAATGGAAGAAATGAAACTTGAGGGCAAAGAACTTGAAGAAGATGCTTCTCGAAAGAGCCAACAAAGCACCGAATCGGACGCCTGGAAAGCCCGTGAGACTAAAGATTCCATGGCTCAAAGGTATGAACAATGCAAGGATTGTTGGATTATTTTATGTTGTGGATGTGTTGATATATAATTTTGTAATTGTTCTGTAGAGGTGAAGAAGGGAAGGGGATAATGGGTGCGTTAGGGAACATGACGGGGGCGATAAAGAGCAAGCTTACTGGTACGACGCCCTCTAATGTTGATGAGACGCGCACGACGCTTCGTGGAGACGAAGGCTCGGGGAAGACGACTGTGACGGTTGACGTGAAGAATACGAGCCCTGGACAGGTGGCGACGTCGCTGAAAACGTCGGATCAGATGACTGGTCAAACTTTCAACGACGTCGGAGAGATGGATGAAGAAGCAGGGAAGCCGTGATCAAAAACAAATCAAACGCTATGCTTTATGGCTTTCTGCTTTGACTTTTTTTTTATCCTGTGTTTATCGTTGTCTTTTTAATCGTGATTTGTAATAAGTAGCTTCTGTTGTTCCCTTTTTAACCGGTGAAATATTAAAATTATGCCAGTGTGCCTTTCAAGTCAGAAGAGTGAACGATAACCGAATGTCTTCGCTTCTTTTTGCCTTTAGCATAATTTGACCGGACGTGACATGTCATGCGTAGTAAAACCACGTAAATTATAAACCAAGAAGCTACCAATTTTGTTGGCATTGGAGTCGGTGGTTCTATATGTTCAATCAAAATACAATGTTAATTGTGAATATTGATACTTCGATTCGTAAAAGGACATAAACAAGATATCATTCTGCACATATGAAATTGTCGAGAGCTCAATTCTAATCAGCTTAAGGTGGTTCTGGCTGGAGCTCTCAAAGAGGCGACTTTTAAATATCACATTTTTCATCGCTCAATCACGGAACAGTACTCAGATATCAAATCGGCGAATTTCAGAAATCAAATTCCTTGCTTAAGAGAGGACCTTCTGTTCATACCTGGTTTAAGTTGCGATGATGATATGGCAACGTTTCCCATTTTCACCTCCACAGCTTCTTGCTCCTCGTTCTCTCTTTTCGTTCTCTCTGTATCGGGCTTGGCTTCGGGTTTTTGGTCTTGAGGTGAAGGAGAAGGTTCTAGAGAGCGAGGACGAGAGTTGATCCAGGGATGTAAAAGACACTGAGACGCAGTTGGTCGTTTCTCGGGGACGAAATCAAGAATCGAAACAATGAAATCACTCAAGTCATTTGCATCTTGCTCACTGAACTCGTACTTCTCCGTAAGGACTTTGTTCATGGGCCAGAAACGCAGTCTTCTGATGTGTCGAAGATCACCATGCCTATTGAAGAAGTCTCTGGAGTAGCGGCCTCCTAGAGCTATCTGCAAAACGCAACAGAGAAAGATTGGAGTTTAGATGGTTTTGAACGGTTGACGTAGCTCAACAGCAGCATGCTAATGATTCTATTACCTTGCGTGGCATCATTCCGAGAAGCTCCATCATTAAAGCCAAGTGATCCTGTGAGCCAGGAAAAACGAATTAGCTTCGCCTCAAAATGTAAAAAGCAACAGCCCTTCGCTAAATAAATGTTCGTGATAGCGTCAGGAAGCCAAAACATGTAGATACCATGCAGCCAAAAGACAGCAGGAACTTAGGCATACCTCATCTCTGTCGTAATTGTCTCCACTATGGGGATCGAAAAGTACATCTCCAGTGGCAAGTTCAAAACATATGCACGCAAATGACCAGAGATCTGCTGACGTAGAATATTTGGACCCAAGAATTACTTCTGGACACCTGTACTGTCTCGTTTGAATGTCGCTTGTGAACTGTTTGTATGTCCAACACGCGTTACCAAAGTCAACCAGTTTACACTTGAGGTCAACAGATGCCACAAGGTGCTTTCTACTCGATCGGCTCCCTTTCTTACCTCCTTGCTTTAATTTTTCACCGTCATCTAATCCATTAGCGGAAGAAGTAGAAGGACAGTCTTCTTCAATCGAGGTTTCTGCAGCACTCGGTTTTCCATTAACCGATGATCCCACTCCATGAATTTTGTCAGATTCAATAATGCCCTTATTCTCTGCACTTCCCTGAGCCGAAAGCTTCACCTTTCTATGAACGTCTTTCTTTCGATTCTTGACGAAATCTCCATTGGAGTCAACTGTCTTATCCTTATCACTGGGGAGAACAAGAGGAGCTCCGGACTTCCTGGGATCTTTAGAAGGATCAATCCTCGACGGTAACAAGACATTTTCAGGCTTCAGATCAGTATGTATGATAGACAGCTGTTTGTGCAAGTAGTCTAATCCAACCAACATGTGATAACAAATCTCCTTAACCATCGGAATCGGCAAGCCGCGGTAGTCAGAATATTTAATGAGCGTCAACAGGTTATCGCCCAAGTACTCGAAAACCATACATACATGCTGCCCATTCGGACCTGAGTGCTTGAAATGATCCAAAAGCTTCACAACACATTTGGAATCATCAGCGTCTCCCTCTGCAATCTGTTGCAATATGGTTATCTCATCCATGGCAGCTTCAGTATAGTGCTGAGCACTCTTTTGCACCTTCAAAGCTACATATCTCTGTTTCATCCAATGAAATTCGATACGAGTTAGATAATAACACAAACAAAGCAACCAAATTAACATCCAAATCTTCAAATAACTTTCCCAACATTTTCGAAGACACCAAGTAAGGTTAACAGATCATCAGTTCCTTTTGTTCACTAAATGAACAAGAATCCTAACTTAGGTCCTAACCAACACAGAGAGAAACAGTGGGAGAAACTTAAGAAAAACGAAATGGAACCACCTCCATGTAAGGATATAGCTTCAAGCAATTCGTATGAGAACCAGCAAATAGAAAATTGTGGCGAGAGAGATAGAGAGGTGCGTACGGAGGATTGAGTATCCCAGGCGAGCCAGACAGTGGAGAAATGGCCCCAACCGAGTTTGCTCTGGACAACGTACCGGCCGTTCTTGAAGGAGTCACCGATCCGCACGGCGTGGTAACCGCCGCGCCGGTAATCCTCCGTCCCTTCGTCCTCCGACGTGTATTCACCACCGTCGCTGCTCCACTTCTCCGCCTCCATATTCACGATCCAGCCACAAGGGTAAGCGAAAACTATCTCTATCTCTCTACTACTCTCGGAAAATCCGATGACGATTGAATCCAAATTTTTGGATCTCTCTCTCTCTTTGATTTTATTTTTCTTCTTTCTGGAAGCTTGTGCTGAGAGAGCTTAGCTACTTCTTCAAACTTTCATCTACCTTTACGCTACGTCACCGTTTTAATCTCGAGCGACGGGTTCCTTCTTACCGGCGACGATGGGAAAAAATAATCATTGAGGAGATGCTGACGTCAACAATAAACTGTGTTAAAAAATGTATGGGCCCAAATAATATGGGCTTAGCTAATGGGCTATATAGAGTGTGGGCTAACGAAGTTAAAATGATATACATACGTAAATGGCTTTCTGCACTCTCGTTGTAGTCTCTTATATAAAGAAATCGATCGAATTAGGGTTTCTAGTCTAGGGTTTCGGGAGCAGCCGGAGGAGGAGGAAGAAGAGGAGCAGCAGCAGCAACCATGGTTCTCAAGTAATCAAATCTCCCATCGCTCTCTGTCTCTTGATTGGTTCATGTTGTTTATCTATTTGACATCGCTTAGTGCAATGATTCATGATTTCACTATCGGAGTGATCGTTTTTGTGAATTGGGATATTATCCTTTGGGTCTCTTCTTTTCATTGGATTTTGTGATATCTTCTTCTTTCTCGGTTGTTTAGTAGTCCAAAGCTGGGTAATTTCGTTGTTTTTTTAGTAGAAGGATGTGATTTTATTCTGCTGTATCTGGATTTGGTTCTGCACCTTTTTAATATGGTCTTCCATGTTGTTAACGTTTGATAAGTTCTTCTTCATGCTGTGTGATGAGTTCTGAAAGTATGAATTTTCAATATGTATGATTCATTTCTACGAAGTATTTGGTAATGGTCATTTCAAAGTATTTGCTGTGTAACAAGGGATACATCAACCTAAAGTCCATTTACTTGTGTATCCAGTAGCTATGTCTCATGTTTTGGTTATGTTTGAAATGCAGGACGGAACTTTGTCGTTTCAGTGGACAGAAGATTTACCCAGGCAGGGGAATCAGATTCATCCGATCTGACTCTCAGGTACTTAATCTTGAGCTGATCACATTGATGTGTATGAGTGGCTAATTGTTCTGGTATATAGTCTCTTGAACAATTGCTATTGTTTTCATGATGTATCAGGTTTTCTTGTTTGCTAACTCCAAATGCAAGAGATATTTCCACAACAAGCTGAAGCCATCCAAGCTTGCATGGACTGCCATGTACAGGAAGCAGCATAAGAAGGTAAAAAAACTCAAAAGTTTGTTTCTGGTTTCTTTTTGTGTTTGGATTAAAAAGTTCTTGTTTTTTCCAAGAGCCCATGTGAGTATCTACGTTTCTATTTTTGGATTATGACAGTGACACTGACCTTTAGTAAATTCTGAACTTTATAGGACGCAGCTCAAGAGGCTGTGAAGAAGAGGAGACGTGCCACCAAGAAGCCATACTCAAGGTCCATTGTTGGTGCTACCTTGGAAGTGATTCAGAAGAAGAGAGCTGAGAAGCCAGAAGTTCGTGATGCAGCAAGAGAAGCTGCTCTTCGGTTAGTTTTTTCTTCGTCTCTATTAACACAATTAGAACAACTCTAGTGTCAAAAAAGTGATTGACTCAAGTGAATTGTGATGATCCTACAGTGATATCAAGGAAAGAATCAAGAAGACCAAAGATGAGAAGAAGGCTAAGAAGGCTGAATTTGCTTCAAAGCAACAGAAGATTCAGGCAAAGATCCCCAAGGCTGCTGCCAAGGGAGGTCCTAAGTTGGGAGGTGGTGGTGGCAAACGCTGAATAGCTCAAAACCAACTCTTTTCACTGTGTGTTTTCGGCTAGTGGCTACTTTTTTTAGTTAATGTTGATTTCAGAATATTCTGCAGAACGTAAACCTTTTGTTATTGGCGTTTGTCTCTTTACTTTTTGCAACTCTTATAATCTCAGACTTGAGAATTTTGGTGCCTATGAACTCCATTTCACTACTCTCAAGCCTCAGCAGTCTAATAGAGAGTATATGTTGGCTCAAATCTTATTTTAGTGCATTGTTAAGCTCTGTTTATGGTTTGATGTGAGTTGGTAATTTAGTCAACGGTTCAAGACGAGAAAGGGAAACTCAAAAGACTCTTTTGTCTGTTGGAAGATTTGCCGTTGGATTGTGTGAATGGTTTTAAATATCCGTCCGTTATCCCTATTTTCTGTTCTTCGATGAGAGGTTGGATTCGATCATATTGGATCATCGATGAAACTGAAAATAATATTGATGAAACTGAAAATAATATTGATGAAACTGAAAATAATATTATAATATATTTTAAAAAAATTATACGTTCAAAATTAATTTTCGCATTTAAAATTTATCACAAAATTTAAAATCTAATGAAAACAAACAATATTTTTTTAAAAAAATATACAATGATTAAAAATTAAAATAACTACTAATAAAACTTCACATTTAAACTAAAAGAAATAACAACATAATATATGATATCTTAAAAGTAGATGCATAAATCAATGTTTAAAATCATAATAGGTGTAAGAGTCGAGATCAAAAATAACTTTTTTATAAGACCAAGTTTTATATGAAAAAAGATATAAAGTCTAAGGCCAAACTAGTTATTCTTCTTATTGTGAAAAGAAAAACAAGGATTTTCAAGTAAATAATAAGAAAGAGACAAAACAAGCAAAAGAAAGTAAACAAACATTATTCTCTCTTGCATCTTACTTCAACTCTGTCTCTAATTTGGATCTCGATCTCAGTCTCCAAATTTCGAAAACAATGAACAAGATCTTTTTCTTCTTCATCGTTTTCCTTCTATCTCCACCACAAATCCAATCCCAAACCATCCCAAGAAACATCAGCATTTTCATATTGGCCGGTCAAAGCAACATGGCGGGTCGAGGCGGCGTTTATAACGACACCGCCAAAAACATCACTGTGTGGGACGGCGTGATTCCGCCGGAATGTCGATCAAACCCTTCGATCCTCCGTCTCACTGCCAAGCTCCAGTGGGAAGAAGCTAAAGAACCACTCCACGCTGATATAGACGTTAACAAGACTAATGGTGTTGGACCGAGTATGTCATTTGCAAACCGGGTGGTTAACCGGTTTGGTCAGGTGGGTTTGGTTCCTTGCTCTATCGGTGGGACTAAACTAAGCCAATGGCAAAAGGGTGAGTTTCTTTACGAAGAGACGGTGAGGAGGGCGAAAGCTGCGGCGGTGGCTAGTGGCGGTGGCACGTACCGGGCGGTTTTGTGGTATCAGGGTGAGTCGGATACAGTGGATATGGTGGATGCTTCGGTTTATAAGAAGAGACTAGTCAACTTTTTCAATGATCTTCGAAGTGATTTACAACATCCAAATCTTCCTATTATTCAGGTACGTTGCAGCATAAAACTAATGTAAACTCTGATTGGTTAACTCTGCAATATAGCAAATTAATCATAAGACTTAATTAGTTGAGAAAATACCAAATGACGGTTTCGAAGTTATCATTACAACAAATCTTGTTGAGTTACGGATTTAATGCATTCCACTGTTCAATTCTTTTTAGTTGTATGATTTAGTGATTAATCATTGTACTAATCCAGCCCGCAGCTATAATATTGTATACAAATCCAGCTGTAGTGTATTGAACTTGACTTTTTGGTCGTTTCCTAAAATGTTATCGAATAGACATGATTGATTAAAACTACATTCTTCTAATATATTTTTTATGTTTTTTTTGTGTTGGTTTGGACAATAAACAACAAAAAGGTGGCTCTTGCTACAGGCGCAGGACCATATCTTGACGCGGTAAGAAAGGCACAATTAGAGACAGATGTTGAGAACGTGCATTGTGTTGATGCAATGGGCCTACCTCTGGAGCCGGACGGTTTGCATCTGACCACATCTTCTCAGGTCCGGCTGGGTCAGATGATGGTTGATGCTTTCTTGGCCATTCCCAATTCAGCCGAACCACTACTCTCTGGCTTTTTTTGTCCTTGTCTTGTTTCAGCTGTTCTTTTTATAGTGTTTTTGGACCTACCTTAATACTTTTGGATACTTGTTTATAGTATCTTTTTTAGATTCGTCATGATTTTGGTTCAAATTATTATATAGAATCTTTAAGTTTTACTAAACTTGAATAATTGAATTGGATTAGATTTTTTTGTTTATATGAAATTATTTGGTCCTTTAGAACCTCGATATTTAGCATTTTAGAATTTAAATATCCGGATTCAATTTAGACAATATATGCGTCCGTTATCCATACATGAATCTAAAAATTTTATTTGGAGTTTTTTGATAATCTTGATTGGAACATTTTTAATAATTAAAGTTGAACTATTCGATCCAACCGTCTGCTAAATAATCAGAATTAGTCATGCACATAATATTATTATAGAGAACTTTGGTTGGATATAGTCATGGCAATACACAGACAAAAAAAGATAGTTCGCTCGCCTAAAATATGTTACAAAATGAGTATGAATTAAATTAAAGAAAAAGAAAAAAAACTCGATGAAATGCAGAATAATAAAATGAAATTTTACCGTATCGTCGACTCGATATACCCAAATATTTGGGGAACCAATGAAAACGACGACGTTAAGACCACTAAGAAATCAACATAAGTTTATCATTTAAAGAATCAAAAAAGCTTTTGGTGTAATCTTCTTTCTTTCTTCAAGCTATTTCACAAAAGCTTTCTTTCTGTAATCTTTCAAATCACCAATTGGGTTAATGAAGACTGAATCAACACATAACCCGCCTTTCGAGTGCGTGCAGTCAATCTGTTTCATGGACCATTGGATCTCAGTCCATGGTTCTGATCCAGTCACTACGAATTCCCCAACTCTATACTCGATCCAGCAACCGCGCTTGTGTTTCCCGAGTACTTCTTCTCTCTCTACATCCTCCAAGTAATATTCACATGATGCATCTTGACCATCAGACGTAGAAAGCGAAAACCTTACCGGCTTCAAATTCCAACCATGAGTGTGTTCGAAGTGGCACACACGTCGTCCCAGCCTTTTAGTAAATCTCCCTAGATGGATTCTGAATGATAGAGAGTAGATACCAGGTGGGAGATGGAATCTTACTGTTCCATCAACTTCAAACCACCAAATCTGCTGTAAGTAGGCTACAACTTGAAACCTGTTCAACGCAAGATTCAAAAAGGATTTTCACAGTTTTGTCCCACAACAACAAACGTAAAACAAACTGATACATTGATCGATGCATTGTTGAGCGTAAGTAGATCTTTATGATGAGCTATGCTGTAAGGCGATTTCACACAAAACCTGATGTTAATTCACATGCTTTCCCACAGAAAGTTCAACTAGTTTTGTTTTGGTCACTAGGCTAATCATTTCGCAAGTCTAGATAAATCATGAAGATAAGGCAAGAACACTCATTGTCTATACTAGCTATTCATCAAAACAAAAGCAGAGTCACAAAATAAGAGAGATAGGCCACAAATGAAACATTTAGAATCCCTGAGAAAGCAAGGATCAACAGCTCATGAAATTGAGGTCAAATGACATCATCACAAACAAAAAGTATTGCCATGATCTTGATATCTACTTACTTGATCTTCTAAAGAATTGTATTGAGATTCAATCAGCAATCATGTACCTAGATTCTTCGGTTGGAATCCAATTCCAATATCTCCGGTCTTCAATTCCAGTTATAGCCATTCCTCTCGCCGAAATTGCCATACAAACCCGTCCTGTAACTCTATCAATCCATAGTTCCTGGCAAAAAACACAGACTTTCTTCAGAGACATCTCTTACAAATCGTCCAAATGAAACCAAATTCTCAAAAAAATTAAACCATCAATATACACGAGAAAAACCCTAATTCCCCAATCGAAGGAAAATTCGAACTCCCAACAATACCTTATTATCATCGTCAAATGGGATTGGACGAGAGAGCACAGCGAAGATATCCTTCTTCGAGAGACTATGATACCTCTCCGGCGGCAACAAATCAAGCAGATCCTGGTAATTCGGCGGGAGCTTCTTCTCCCACACAGAATCCGACGAAGCCGCGCCGCGAAATGAACGATTCAGACCAGCCAGATTGCAAATCTCCGGCGGCGTCAGGTATATAAACACGGAGGCGATGCAGCTTTCCGGTATATCGCCGAGGCCAGGTCCCATAGACAGAACATTCGTCGTCCCGTCGTTCAGATTCGACAAGGACGAACCCATAGCTCTCTCGAAACTTGGCTCGTCCCTAATAGTTGACCCAACTAACACAATCACAACAACAAAGCTCCCGTAAGATAATATCACAAAGAAAACGCAATCGCTTATACGCGTCGAAAGGATAATCTATGACGATCGAGAGCCATGGCGGCGAGACAAGAATACTTGAGGAAGCTTTCTATAAATGTATCTGGTCTTTCTCTCTCACTGGTGATTTTCCGAGGCGAGAAACGGAGAAAGTGAGGGAAAAATAGTAATAGAAAAAATAAATAAACAAGACCGGAAAAGGGTGACGTGGGAAAGCTATGATCAACGAAAGGTACTTATGCCACGTGGCGGCGCCGAATAATCGTGAAAAAGTCCATTGATTTGGTGTAAAGCATCTGGAAGTAAATAACAGTCCAATATATATATATATTATTTTTTAACTTCTTTATTTTGTATGTTTTTATTAAAAGAATTATGATACTAGTAATTTAGGGTGTTTCTTCCACAAACATTCATTTCTTTTTTTTCACAATCACTCGTGTCGATAAACTAATTTTAAAAAATATATATATAAAAAAGAGTTTTAAAAAAAAACTATATAAACAAGTATACTACTACTATTCCCATCAAATCTAGTGAACATTATGAACGAATTTACGATGAAAAATTCTTAATATAAGCTTTGCGAAATTTAACCTCTCTTTTCTTATATACCATAGTTGACCACTAGAGAATGATACAACACTACCAAATTCGTGAAATTTACCACACCATAACTTCTTTAAATTGATTTTTCCATTTTCACATAACTGAACTTTGATTCTATGGTTAAAACCACAGCCAACTTATAAGTACATTTCAAGAACTTTGAGCAATCTTTGGTTGTGGCTGAATGTGCTCGCATGTAATGAAGTTGCTAGCAAATTTATATAAGGTTAAGTGCCAATTAATGTAAGCATAATTTACATCTTAAGATTTTAAACATTTACAAATAGTATTAGCCGAATACCTCTTTATATTTATACTGTAGCAGCGAAATTTTTATGAATTGAAAACAAAAGCTTGATACTTAAGCATGATTAGATTTTCTTTATTTATTTTTTAGATTTTTTATAATTGACTAAAAGTATATATTTTTAAGCCATAAAACGACTTAATTTTTTATTAATTTTTTTATGATTAATCTCAACCGTCTATCAAAAAAATACATGGATGACAAGTGAAATATATTAGCCTTTAAAACACCGCATAAATCATAAATAGAATGCATTAATCCTAAAAATACAGCATGGATGACAAGTTAACATTATCATTTGTAATCCATCCTCGCCTCTCTCCCATTTTGTTTCCTTATTATCACTTAACTTATGGACTGAAGAATTAATTAAGTATCAAATTTCTTTGTATATAATTTAATTGGTTATATTAAAAAAATCATACTTCAATTTGAAAAAAAAGATAACTATAAATCATACATGAGACAAATAGCATATGTTTTTACATTTAATATCAACAGTTTATAATATGAAAATGGTTCAAAATTTCAAACTGTGGATTTAATTTAAATTTCATCCAAATATAGTCAAACATTTTCTGCTAACATGTTAGCATTTATTTTTGAATTGTGCAGTCACATAGAGAAAAAACATAAACTATCCCTTATTTTTTCACTAAATTTTCTCAATTTATTGAAAATATATGTCAATTTATCGATGTAGACCTAATTTTCAGAGTTCAAAATAATATATAGCAAAAACCGACATTGTTTTCAGTCATGCAATCATATATAGCCTAGATAAATGCTTCTAATTCAATAGAAATATAAATCATAAGAAAATACGAAAAAAGGTTAACTAAAGTAGGGAACGATGGTGAAATTCAAGTCTTATTAATAACCAACTTGAGATGCTAACTAGTATCTATTTCTTTTGTATATCCTTCAATGTCCAACCTTATTTTCGATGTTGGTTTTCTAAAATTTTGTTGGAATTTTTTTTTATTTAACGGCTAGCTTTTGTGATAACTAGTCTCTTAGTTGTTTACATTTAGGTATTAAGATATTTTCAATTAATTAATGTTGTCATGTAGGGTCCTTTTTTGTGTGTTTGTGATATATATTTACTCCACGTGATTAACATTGCGATTGAGATTTGAGTTTAACATTAATGTAAAGACTGAGACCGTTTGATTTTATCAGACCTAACAACAAGTTGTTGTGAAGTTTGGGAGCATCGTTATCACTCCAACATATCGGATCGTCTGGATGCGAGAGTTGGAGAAAAGAATCAAAGACAAGTCGATGAATAAAAGTCATAATGATTATTCATCATTCATAAATCATTACTCATGATCAAGCGTGAATGACTATCTTTTCTTAGACAAGGAAACAAAAAAATCTTCATTTTTTTTGGCTATAGAAATGTTGGTCCCCCAATGTTTAGCATGCAAAATCAATGAAAATTAATTGAAAACCTACCATATAAATCAAGCGGAAATAAAAATGTAGAAATATTTAGCTTAAATATTTAGCTAATCACTTCTTTAACGTGAAAAATAGTCTAAAAATGTAGAAATATTTTGTAACATAGGGATTGTTACAATTTATTAAATAATTGCTAGACATTGTATACTCTTTTTTTTTATAGTAGCTTAAATTTGAAGGTAACCCAAATATAGCGAAGCACAAAAAGGGAATCATTAGAGACATCAAATCTCTTAGGTACAAAAATCAAAAGTCCCGAAGATTAATATACTCACTCCGGCATTGGATCGAAGCAAAACAATAGCAATTTTTTTCCTCCCATTTGTTAATCCTCTAGCTCGATGATCTTGACCACAGATGCATCACCAACTTTCTGACACACCACTACTCTGTCATGTGGCTTGATCACTCCAGCTTGCTTCCCATGGTCTAGCGCAACTTTCAGGACTGACTCGTTCGTGGCACTTGTTGATTCCGCCTGCAACAACAGCATCACAGTCTTACATATGTTAGAATTTGAACCCAAAAAAGTTCCAACTAAAACTCTTAAAGACTTGTTTGACCAGAGCATCAAACTCTCAAAATTAATGCACAATTCGTAGCAACAACCTTGGTCTTAAAGAGTGATACAAGTGTACCACATCTGAGACTGTTTGTTTCTCCAATAGAGAGGAAGAGATAATATGCAAAAGAGAGAAAAAAAAAATAACAACACTTACAGGGTGACGAGGGTCAGCAAGCATGGGGAAGAGGCCTCTGACAATAAGTGACTGCCTCGCCTGATAAGAGTCACACGGGTTAATAACCTTAAACTATCACATGGACTACATATATGTGACTATGGTATAAAACGAATCCTCCCTAAATTCTGATATTGCAAAGAAAACAATCACAGTCAACCATTGATACAACAGATTTGAGGAGTCGTTTTTCTTGAACCGTGTCCAAGATCACAAGATGTAAGGTAAAGAAGTCCACAAGCAATATATGAATCATGTCTCTTTGAAAAGCAGCAATTTTTTTAGGAGAGTGACAGGGCCGTCGTTTCTAAAACTTGAGAGACCACTTGGGGAAACATACCTCAAATGCTCCACTAAAGCTCCATTTCAGCTGATTTGTCTTAACCCGAGGAATGACAACAGAAATTACTGGCATTGTTGGCCTGTATTTGGCAATCAACCTGCAGAGAGAGCAAATGAATAACAAATCATTAGACAATATAAATACAACAAAAAAAAGAGCAGTTTAAGGCAAAACGAATGCTATGAACCTGGCTGCTCTTCCAGAAGATGTGAAGCATATAATAACGGATGCCTTAACCTTAATGGCTGCTCGTACCTGATCAAGCATGAATTAAGTTAGATTGTAAATTGTGATGGCAATATGTGTCTTAAAAACCAGAATTTTTTTTATCCTTTCTTATATCTCTGCAACACAGAAGACAGACTTACAGCTGAGGAGGCAATGGATTCCAGGTGAGTCATCGGTTCTCCCACATACTTGACAGTCTTCTTGAAGTATAAATCTTGATTGAAAACCTTCTCTGCCTATGAAAAGGTAAAAGAATTTAAGAACAAAACGGATGACGACACAAGCAACAAAATGATACAAAAGAAATATATCATAAAGCCTATTACCTCAGCACAGATCCTACCAACAGTTGCTATCGTCTCAATAGGGTACAATCCGCGAAGGGTCTCAGCACCAAGAAGAATTGCATCACTTCCTGCATGAAGTAAAATGGAAGAAGAAACCCCAAGTTATGACAAAAACTATTAACACAAATAGATTTTCCCTCCACATTCTAAATACTTACCCAACCAAGCAGATTCTGCTATATAATGTTAGATCACCACAAAAGAAGCATATTCAAGGATAAAACATACCATCCAAAACAGCATTAGCAACATCTGTTGCCTCTGCACGAGTTGGTCGCAAGTTGTCAGTCATACTGTCAACAACACGGGTAAGAACCGCTGGCTTTCCAGCCATGTTGCACTTGTAAAGAGCCGCCTTTTGAAACAAAAACACCTGTACGAACCCCCAAGGTAAATTTTAAAAGAGTACATAAGTTTGGTGCCGGACAAATCAATTTGACTGACTAACCAACATACCTTTTCCGGGGGTAGATCTATACCCAAATTCCCACGAGAAAGAATGATTCCATCTGCTTCTTGTAGAATCTCGTCAAAGTGGGTTAGTCCCTAAATTAAATATAAGATCAGCAGCTTTCTCCATACCGAAAGAAGAAGCAAAACTTACAGAGACATAGTGTAAAGCAAAAACCAATACATTGCACTTACCTCTACATTCTCAATCTTAGCAAATATTTGTGTTTGAGAGAGGTCACCCAACTTTTTAAGCATTTCACGGGTCTGTGTTATGAAACAACAATTAGTTATTGTTCAAGCTTATAAGAAACTCAAAATTACGACACATCAATCGAAAGGCAGCTTAAAAATACAGACCTGGCGAACATCCTCCGCATGACGACAATAAGACAATGAGAGAAAATCGATTTTATTTTGAACTCCCCATGTGCTTATCACCTAGATGAACCAACAAAAACAATCTGGTCAAACACTCAAAGAAAATCCCAAGTAACCTGCCGAAAGGGAACACGGAAATCACTAGATTTGTCAATTAGAAGCAACTCTGACCTCCTTATCTTTCTCCGTAAGAGTTGGCAGATCGATATGAACTTGAGAGGCGTGCAAAGTGAACAGAGAACCAGCCAGAGTAGCAGCATTCCTTGACAGGCAAATGACATCATCTCCTTTAACTTCATCAACCTGCAGGTTCGTTTGGGAGGTGGGTCTTACAACACAGAGATCTCAATATCTAAAACTAGAAACCAACAAAGCTCCATTTGTAAGCTTCATTTTTTTTTTACCTCGAGCCAAACTGAAGTTGTTTCACTACCAGTGAATAGGTATTGCCCAACAAAGATAGTGTCTCCTTTCTTCACTGCCTGAAAACATCAAACAAGAACTCCCATAAGACGGCTATATAAGTAAAACGCTAAACCATTAATTAGCTATATAATATCATCTCATTCTATAAGTCTCATAGAGAAGGAACCTTGGCAAGTCCATTAAAATTAATGGGAAGGACTTCAGAAGAAGCTTCTTGGTCTTGATTCGGTGTCAAAGTAACAAGTCCATCGGCTTTAAGAGTAATAGCTTTCTCAGACTTGTTAATAACTTGCAGCTCAGGTCCCACGGTATCAAGCATAACCTGAGGAACAATTAAAAAAAAACTTTCAAATTCAAGCATATGCAAAAATATCAAATCAAATGATCCACCAGAAGAAAAGGGTAGAGTAGCAACATACAGCACAAAGCTTCTTAGTGCTCTTCACAGCAACTTTCAGATTATCCAGCGTCTCCTGGTGATAATCAGAGTCACCCCAAGAGAAATCGAATCGAGCCACTGAACATAGCAAAATAACATAACAGAAGAGTAAATAAGTAAAGTATCAGTGAGACGAAAAACACACAAACCATGTTAGCAAACAGGAGAAAAGTAAAGTCGCTCGTACCGGACATCCCGGATTTGAGACAACCGGAGAGAGCATCGATGGATCGGGATTTCGGACCGAGAGTCCCGACGATCTTAGTCAATGCCGGGAAGAAACTCTGTGAAACACATCAAAAGAGATCAGAGAACATCAATGCTTTATTGGCGTTCGATCCATGCGAAATCGATGGAGAAATAGGAAACTAAACGATCAAGCAGAGAGAGAGAGAGAGAGAGAGAGAGAGAACATATATATATATATATATATATATATATAGCTACTATAGCTAGCAGGATATTGTTTTATCTATTGGAAACTTGGATTCTTTGTTTTATCTATTGGAGTGAAACATGGATTCAAAGAAATACAATTTTTCTAGTGTCTCCTCTCAAATGGCTCTACAGGGAAAAAAGTGAGTACAATATAAATTTTATAAGAGTTTTGTAATACTAGTTTGATTATAATGAGTATTGAGAATTTCAGTTAATATGTATCTGCATTTTCTGCTTGAAATTAGCTAATTTTTTTTTGAAGCTTTTGTTTATTTGGGATTGTCTTTACATAGCTTTGACCTTTTTCAATATAGAATGTGAGTCTGATCTGAAAAATTATTTTGAGATGCATAAATTTTGAGATTTTAGGGTTATGGATATATGAATGATGCTCACTTTATTATGGTGAGATCATAGATACAATGTTCAATGTATATATATATAAATGTCTTCAGTTTTAGGTATCACATGTTAGTGGGAAAATACAATATAGTTGTATTAATAAAATTAGTTTTTTTTCTCTCAAATGCACTTCATTAAATTGATTCTCAAATTACAATGATTTTCACATCCTCTACAATTGATGATAAACAATTTGGTATACAACAATCAATTTAAAGGAGTAAAGTAATTCAAAAAAAGAGAGGGAGCCTTATGATCCCTAATAATAGCTTGTTTTCTTTGTAATGGAGAAGATGGGCTTCAAAGTCTTTTTTTCTTCCAAAAATATAGGTAGTAGAATCTCGGCCAAGCTTGGAGATCTTTCAAAGTTTGAGTGAAAAAAACTGAATCATTCTAAAAACAATTTCCTCGTACCAAAGTTTCTACATCAAGACAAGTAAAATTAGTCACAAAACCAAAAAATTTGTACTTTTTTGTTTATCATTTTATTGTCACAACATGGATACATTCAAAGCTTCTTAGAAAATTTTGCTTTCTTATCAGTGATTTAACTTAAAAATTATGGATATTTGCTCAATTGGCCTTGTACAACTTTTGTTGATGGCTTGATAATTGTTTTTTTTCTTTTCAAATCCCTTTATCAAAGGTTGGATTCCTCCAAATTAAGCATTGGATACTTTTAATTAGTTCAACATGTTTTATTTTACTTATCTATTTCATCAAAGGAAACATTTGCATTTCTCTCAATTATGCTAATAACATTTTTTTATTTGTTTTCTTTTGTTTTTAAAGCATTTTTTTTCTTTTTATCCTATGACAATACCATTTTAGAATATTAATTTATTCAAAGATTTTATTTCTCCATAATTTGCATTCATATTTGATCTCTTATTCAGTCCACAATATATGTGTGTTCAATATTCAGAAGATTTTTTCCATATAGAAAATTAAAACTAGACGGATTAACATATAATATAATGAAATATGATTCAGCTTGCATAAGAAAAACTGAAAACAAATAGAAAATAACAATGTTTTAATCAGTATTATTAATTATAACACATCTACTTTTATTTTTTTAAACTGCTCACTTCATATTATTGTCGTTGAACCGAACAACTCCTTTGTATCGTATCTTTTTTTTATCTGTTTTGTTATTGCTAAAGAACCTAATTATATCATCGACCAAACTGGCTAAACCCCAAAGAAGATATTGAAACTCAAAAAATAATACAAATCCTTTTTTTTGTCGATGGATAACGAATTGATTATTTTTTTGGGAATTTCCTCTCACCTTTATATCATGTTCAAATTTTCTGTTTTCAGTTTGGTTAAGTATCACTTTCTCTTTATATAACGGTCAAAATCTCCATCTTGAAAATAGAAGAAAATAGATTCTCTCATAGATTTAACACATGACTATCCACAGATTCACAATGCATCCTCCTAAATAGAAAATAAGTTATGTTAATCAACCTAAAACACCACATCGTCCAAAGAAGTGCACAAGCTTCTCCATCGAGGCAAGTAAAATTAGTCATGAAACCAAAAAAATTGTACTTTTATTTATCATTTTATTGTTACAACATGGATACATACAAAGCTTCTTAGCAGATTTTGCTTCAGTGATTTAACTTTAAAATCATGTTTGCCCAATTGGCTTTGCACAACTTTTGTTGATGGCTTGATAAATTTCTTTTTTTCAAATCCTTTTATCAAAACTTGGATTCATCCAAATCAAGCATTGGATGAAGTGATAACTTGTCTAGAGAAAATTAGTGTTTGATAAGTTATGTATTAGTAAATACCAATATTCCTTTTAATCTATTTAAACCAAACTTTTTCAATAATGTCAAGTGGTCAACTACGACAATCTAAAGAATTAATGCAACAGTGAGAACTTGAAATTATTAGTTGACCACTTGACATTTAGAAAATGGTGTTGTATAATTAGATTTGTACGTACTTTCTCCTCTATTATTTAATTTATGTGGCTAATCGTAAAGTTCTTAAAACCAAAGTTTGTTATATTAAATGTTAAATATTGTGGTTCTTGCTGGAATGGTAATTTTAGATTTGGAAATATAATTTTATCCAAAACATGTTTTACTGAAAAGAATATACGAGTAATAACAAGAATTCAGAAGATAGCTAGAGAAATAATAAAAGATTACCCACTTGCAGCGTTTGAAATTTGTTAATTCTAGTTTACAATTTATTATTGATCCATTGATTTAAAAATATCCGAGGATGATCGCATGATTATTTATATAATTTAGAATTTACAAAATAGACCATTTTTTAAAATTATTGAGACCTCTCTGATTCTACCAAAAATAAAAACAAATATAACAAATCTCAATTTTATTAATCGATAACAAAATTGAGTATAACTCCAAACCTCCGCATATCTAGACTGATATAGATGAAATATGAGTTTGATTATTTTTTGTGTGATATCCAAGAATCTCCGGCTCATATCCTATATTTTTGTATAAACTCAAGGCTTGTAATATTTAATTTCAAACAAATATAAAATATACAAAAAAATCAGTAATAATGAATAAACGATATGTAATGTTTGCCCGTAAAGATGATATGAAATGTTTTTGAATGTGATATAGGTAATATTGATTCAAGTTTTAATTAGAAACTTTCGTATCCGATACTTTTAGTTAGTTCAACATGTTTTATTTTACTTTTCTATTTCATCAAAGTAAACATTAGCATTTTTCTCATCCATGCTAATAGCAGTTCTTGGTTTAATTTTCTTTTGTTTTTAAAGCATTTTTCTTTTTACCACATGACAATAGTAATTTACAATATTTACATTCTAGGATTTTATTTTTTTATAATTTGGATTCATATTTGATCTCTTATTCAGTCCACAAAATATTTGTGTTCAGTATTCATAAGATTTTTTCCATATAGACGATTAATGTTTGATGGTGATATTTGAACGTTGACTCACTCACTTTTCTAAACCTAGACGGATTGTCATATAATACAATGAAATATGATTCAGGCTGCATAAAAATTACTGATGATAAATAAAAAATACAAATGTTTCAATCAGTATTATTGATTATAACCCATCTATTTTTATGTTTGTTAAACTGCTCGCTTCATATTATTGTAGTTGTACCAAACAACTCCTTTATATCGTCTCTCCTTTTTTTTTCTCTGTTTTGTTATTGTTAAAGAACCTAATCATGTCATCAAACAAACAGTCTAAATCCCAAAGAAGATGATGAAACCCAAAAAAATAATACAAATCATTTTATACTGATGGATAACTAATCGACTATATTTTTGGGAATTTCTTCTAACCTTAATATCATGCTCTCCTATCTTCTTTCTTCCTTTTGGTTTAATTATCACTTTCTCTTTATGTAACAGTCGAAATCTCCATCCCGAAAAGGGAAGAAAATGGACTTTCTGGTAGATTTAACACTTGACTGTCCACAGATTCACAATGTATCCTCCTAAATACAAAATAAATTATGTTAATCAACCTAAAACAATTTATCATTATGTGTGTGTTAGTTAGATCAAAGTCATTGTATACCGATCAGTGTCTTCATAGTTAGTGCTTATGTTCATGACAATATCTTCAGTGTTCAGATAATCCAGCAAATAGCTCAACCGTCCCGCTTGTTCCTCTACAAATAAAGAAAGGTCACATAACTGATTTGTTTTTCTAAAAGTGAGATATTATGTTGTATAATTACCATCTGTTGTTAGCTTGAAGTCATTGGAGGAGAAGCCAAGATAGGAGTAATGAGTAGGTAAGGATTTAGAAATTGAATGCTCGTGTTCCTCAAGAAACTGTTTCCTCATTACTCTTGAGTTCTCCGTAACTTGCCGTGGCACTTAAACAGCACAAAAAGAGACAGTTAAAAGAAATCATAAAGCCAAGATTAGTATACAAAACAAAACAAAAGAAAAGGTTCTCAAAATGTACTAACAAGTGTTCATCTCTATGTCTCTGTCAATATATTGATAGTCAAATCGGATGTCCTGGAGAGGCTTGTTATTGTCATGGTATCTAGTGGAGCGCAACTTTTCCCGGTATGGCTTGACGAGAACACGAGCCCCGCAGATGAAATGAGGATTGCCTTTAGCAAGAATGTGTTTAACGGTTTCAGTGTAAGCAAAAGTTACAAAACCAAACATTCTCTTCTGCTGACAAGGAATCCTCACATCTTCTACTGGTCCGAATTTGGAGAAGTAGTTTGAAAAATCATGTTCAGTGAAACTACTCTCTGCCGGAAATGTTAAGTAAATCTGTCTAGAACCAGCAAGGATCGCTCCATGTCCGTTTCTCTCTCCCGTGTATTCCACAAATTTTGATACATCTTCTGCTAGTATAACCGAATGTTGTCCATGAGGCCTGCAAATTTCAAAAACCATTTACTATAACAATACATAATATTGAGATAACTTGGAAAGCAAGATGTGAGTATTGCGGACCAACTATTGTGGACCGTCAAATCTCAAATATTAAGTGAAACCCCGAACGGAAAATATCATTTAAATTATGAACTTTCACATTTGGCCTGGAAAAGACATGATATCCTCAAGTTAATTAGACAATTCATTTTAATCCTGACTTTCTATTGACTGAACCAAATTAAGCATACCGTTATGTAACTTAACAGAACTTAAAAACAGAGATAATATGCCGTTAAAAACAACAGTATAATTACTTATACATAATATATATATCAAAGGGAAAATATATAATATATATTTATACTTGATTTGAAAAAGGGAAAAAATCATAAAAAGCCCGAATTTTTAAAGTTTTAGCTATTAAAAGCACTAACTTTTGTGTGTTATTTATATAGATATTACTTGATCAATGTGTAATATTACAAGTAAACTTTTAGCTATCAAAACATTGTTTTGATATATATAAGTAATTATACAAAGATCAAATAATATTTATATAGGTATTACTTTATATAAGTAATTATACAAAGATCAAGTAATATTTATATAAGTAATTAATTTTACATTTTCAAATATAATTAAAAATTAATTATATAAGTAATTAATTATACATTTTCGAGTATAAATATTATTTATATAAGTAATATATAAAATAATACTTACATAATTATTACTTGATTTGTATAATTACTTATTTAACTTGATTTGAAAAAAGGAAAAAGTCATAAAAAGCCTGAGTTTTAATATTATACTTATATATATATATAGATATATAAAATAATACATAATAAGTATACTTGTATTTATCAAATAATATCTATATAAGTATCAGATTCGAAATTTGGGCTATCCAAACATTGTTTTGACATATATATATTGTATAAATTAATGTATAATTAATTACTTATATAAATATTATTTGATCAATATATAATCAATTAAACATTGTATAAATTAATTAAAAATCTTTTATACTGACAAATCAAAATCAAACTAACAAAGCTTGCTTAACCGTGGTTATTAATGACTAATTAACTTTATTTTAAGTTATGTTAATCTACTTAACAATGTGTCTAATTTGCTTCCGACAATACAAATTCGTAATTTAAATGAAAGTCAATGTACAATTTTATGGTTTAAATTGTTCACACAAAAGTTATTGTTTTAATGGTTAAAATTTTAAAAATTTCAGCATTTTATGACTTTTCCTTTTTCAAATCAAGTTAAATAATTAATTATACAAATCAAGTAATAATTATATAAGTATTATTTTATATATTACTTATATAAGTAATATTTATATTCAAAAGTTTATAATTAATTACTTATATAATTAATATTTATATTCAAAAGTTTATAATTAATTACTTATATAATTAATTTTTAATTATATTCGAAAATGTATAATTAATTACTTATGTATATATATTACTTGATCTGTGTATAATTACTTATATAAAGTAATACTTATATAAATATTATTTTATCTTTGTATAATTACTTATATATATATATATATTGTTTTGATAGCTAAAATTTTACTTGTAATATAATATATTGATCAAGTAATATCTATATAAATAACACACAAAAGTTAGTGCTTTTAATAGCTAAAATTTTAAAAATTCAGGTTTTTTATGATTTTTCCCTTTTTCAAATGAAGTTAAACAAAACGACGCCGTTCTATTTAAACGTGATATTTAACGATATATTAAATATGTTTTTAAATTATGTTAGTTTACTTAACGGCATGTTCAATTTGGCTCAGTAATCAGAAAATCAGGATTAAAATGGACTATCTGATTAACTTGAATATTTAAATGGTTTAAGAGAAAAGTTATGCTTTTTTCGGGCAATATGTAAAAATTCGTGACTTAAATGACCATTTTTTCGAAGAATAATATAGGAGATTCACATTATAATCTTCATTTCAGATTTCACCGGTTTCATATGGCTTAAAGAAACAAATCTTGCTATCCAAGTTATCCCATACATTAAAACATATACTCTATCTTTTTCTATATTCAAATGGTACGGAGTATTTGTTTGTTTAAATTTGTTAAGTAAATAAGTAACTAACTAACCTGTCGATAAGGCGGATGGTGTTCTTCAAGCGAGCAAGAAGCTTGGTGAGGCTATAACCAGCTTTGCCATGTCTTTGTGACTCTGTGAGATATCCTTCAGCTTGAAGGGTCCTACCGTACTTCTCGTAGTACATCATTGGCAATGAAGCTATTGAAATTGGAGCGCCTCTTCTGGATTTGAGCAATTCAATGATCTCTCCTTCTAGCTTCTCAAGTGATCCATGGGAAACAGCATGGTCTTCGTCGCTTAGGTTGTTGTTTGGATCAAACATTTGAGCAAAACTCTCTCTCTCCGGTATGATATGGCCATGGAAGTACCTACAGTTGTTGCCGTGTTTGCAGAACCCTTTGCTGAAGTAATGGCAGATTTTGACAGGAAACTCAGGTAAACTCGGGGATCTCCTACTCGTTCTCGAAGGCAAACATTGCTTCTCATGAGAGAAGAAACCAGTTGAGAATTCAGGGCTGGTCATTGAATCCTCAAAGTTCAAGAACTGAGAATTGTTCTGCAAGGAATCCATTTCGTTTGAATTCTCCCAAAAACCGGGTCTCATGGAGAGAACCCAAGGAGGAGAGATGGAAACAGAAAGAGATTGGTTTGATACACCAGTGAATGATGATCCGAATTTACGGATTTGAATGTGATCAGAAGAAGGAACGTGGTAACGAGAGTTCTTAGCCAATTCGTACTTAACACAGTTGATCATGGAACGCATCACGGAATCTGGATAGAAGGCGAGACGAATCATGTCACGGTCGCTATGGTCTTGCATCAACAAGAGGTAACCAATGATCTTCGATGCATTCTCTGGTTCAAATTCTTGGATTCTGCTGTGCACAACATTCATAGCTTCTGTGAAATTCATCTTTAATAACTTTTTTTTCTCTCAAAACTACTCCTGCAAAGCAAATCATTCAAAAGTTTCATTATTATTTGGATAAGAACGAGATAGATCTAAGTCGCAAAAATGCAATCAAAAATACAATTCCATCGGGAATCTCGATAGTGTAGTAGAAACAGATTGTTTATCTTATGGGGTTCCAGAAATTATATAATAACAAAGATTATTAGAAAATAAGAAAATTGATTACCTTAAAAAACGGAGAAGGGTCTCTTGGAAACTGAAGAAAGAAAGTGTATTGATGAAATCAAATCAACAGATCAAAACTGAGACACTCTTTCTTTTCCACGGCCATTAAATCATTTTCACGCGATTAAAAGTTTCTCTGTTTTTTTCTTCAATTTCCTGTGATCTTGTGAAATGTTTGCATGTTTAAAACACCATTTCTAGACAAGAAGAACAGAACACAACAATATCTTCTTATAAAAAGACAAAACAGTGAGACAACAGTTTTCACTTCACTTTTGTCCTTTTCCCTCGCATATATAGTATACACAACTCTTATATGTCTATATATATATGTATATGTGTGTATGTGTGTATATATATACAACCCTGCCAAATATAGCAATGAAATTAACTATTGTGATGCCTAGCTATTTTTGTTCTAGATCTCTATGACTTAGTTTCTGCTTTGATTTTTTTGTTTTTGAGGTTTTACCAAATTTTTACTGCTTTTTAAAAATATGTGTTATCTCTTCCTTATACCTTCTCTACACATTGGATCTCCGCAAAATTAGGATGAAAAATTAAGTAAATAATTTTTTTTCCTTTTGAGAGAATTTGGTTCGAGATCTCTCTGACTGGGCCTTTTCTTTGACTTTCGTTTTAGAATTTAAATCTTCTACCTGATTTTTATTGTTTACTTAAAATTCTATATTAACTCTGCCTCTCTTTCTCTACATAAATTTAAAGAAAACAATAACAATCAAGTGCCTTTTTTTTCCCTTCAAAGTGTTATGAACGTTAATGGGAAAAACTGGCTAATGATGGTTAAGTTTCAACAAACGCTAATGACATTTTAATATAATCATCAAATGTGCCATCTAGTTTCGGCCCACTTAAATTTCCTATTGTTATCGGGTGCTTTAATGGGCCTACAAGTTAATTACAACATTTTTTTCACCTTTTTTTTCAAAACGATAATATTCGATAAAGATTCCTAACATAATAGCGACAAGATTCGTCAAAACATCAATAACAACTTTATAATATTTTTTGTGTAAGTGAGACAAAACCTGATGCCTTCAAAGCAAAACCGATTTGTACTACTTTTAATAAAACAAAACAAAAGCAAATTTGATTAAACAATTAACGAAGAATAAGTTGATTATTCGATATATAATTACATCCATTACCCTCTCCTCCTATACGTTACATTATTTTCTAAGTGATACGCTAGAAACCTGATGCCTATAAAGCAAAAACGTTTTCTACTAAGTTTTTTCAAAACAGAACAAGTAAAATGATCAAGGAACTAACGATGAACGAGTTAATGGGAATATTTACATCCGTCGCCCTCCTCATCTACGTTACATGTCTCCTCCACACCAAACGACGTCGTATGAGACTGCCTCCGGGACCAAATCCATGGCCGCTGATTGGTAACATGTTTCAGCTCGCCGGTTCACCGCCACATGACTCACTGACTAAACTTTCGCGGCGTCACGGACCAATCATGACTTTGCGGCTCGGGTCGATGCTGACGGTTGTGATATCTTCGAGTGAAGTAGCTCGGGAGATTTTCAAGAAACACGACGCGGCTTTGGCCGGCCGGAAGATTTACGAGGCGATGAAAGGAGGGAAGAGCAGTGACGGCTCGCTTATCACGGCTCAGTACGGTGCTTATTGGCGGATGCTGAGGCGGCTCTGCACCACTCAGTTCTTTGTCACCCGACGCCTTGATGCTATGAGTGACGTACCCACTAAGTGTGTTGATCAAATGCTTCGTTTTGTCGAGGAAGGTGGACAAAACGGTTGGTGTTCCAATTATATCATCGAAGCTTTAACTGTTCAATATATAGATAGATGTAATACCATTTGTTTTTTACGTGGAGAGATGTTTCTATATATATAGGTACAAAAACTATCGACGTGGGGAGATATTTCTTCTTGATGGCCTTTAATCTCATAGGAAACCTTATATTCTCAAGAGATTTGCTTGATCCGGATTCGAAAAGAGGCTCTGACTTCTTTTACCACACCGGAAAAGTGATGGAGTTCGCCGGAAAACCCAACGTTGCCGATTTCTTCCCTTTCCTAAGATTTCTTGATCCGCAAGGCATCAGAAGAAAAACGCAATTCCACGTGGAACACGCGTTTGAGATCGCCGGAGAGTTAATCAGAGACCGAACAGAGGTTAGGGAGAGAGAAGCCAGCGACTTGAGAACGAAGGATTACTTAGATGTTCTTTTGGAGTTTCGTGGTGGCGATGGAGTTGACGAAGAACCTTCTAGATTCTCTGCAAGAGATATCAACGTTATTGTTTTCGTAAGTTATATTCATATCTCAGTTTTTTTTCTTTTATGGTTATCAGAATGTTATTAATTTTCTTGATTATATATTATAAGATTCATTATTTTTCATCTATATATAAGATAAAGCGTAACATTTGGTCAATCTTTCAATACAAATATTATTGATAGGAAATGTTTACGGCGGGGACGGACACGACAACGAGCACATTGGAGTGGGCACTAGCTGAGCTTCTACACAACCCAAGAACCCTAACCAAACTCCAAACCGAACTCCGAACCTACTTCAAATCCCCGAACCAGAAGCTCCAAGAAGAAGACCTGCCGAACCTTCCCTATCTATCGGCGGTCATCATGGAAACCCTGAGGCTTCATCCACCTCTTCCTTTCCTGGTCCCACACAAGGCCATGTCCACGTGTCACGTTCTCAACAAATACAGCATCCCCAAAGAAACACAAGTCTTGGTCAACGTATGGGCCATTGGCCGTGATCCTGCAACATGGATCGACCCGGTTATCTTCAAACCGGAGCGATTTATATCGGACCCGAATCCCAGAGACTTCAAAGGACAAGATTTCGAGTTCTTACCTTTCGGGTCGGGTCGACGGATGTGTCCGGCTTTGCCCTTGGCGTCACGGGTCTTGCCGTTGGCGATTGGGTCAATGGTGAGGTCGTTTAATTGGGCCTTGGCCCATGGGCTGAATGCAGAAGAAATGGATATGGGAGAAAGGATTGGTATTACGTTGAAGAAAGCTGTTCCTTTGGAAGTGATTCCCATTCCTTATAGAGGGGATTAGATTCGAGATTTTGGATTATTATGTTTTACTCTTTGTTGCTCTCGTTACATGACTGTATCAGTATATATACTCTCCAGATAAAAAGGATCTAAAATGTGAATAATTAGCGTTTATTGTCGGAGATTTGATTGACAGTGTTCGGTTCACTGACATAGCCGATCAAGTGGTGAAGTTGACCACCTTTGGCGTTATTTTGTCTTTTTCTCTTATTGGTAATAAAAACTAAATAGGTTTCGTTAGCTAATTGTGCATCTAACTATGCATACGTAGCAATCAATTACTACATATATGGATGCAAACGTGGCTTGTAATTAGCTACCAACCCAACGTCCTTCCCAAAAGTCAAAAGACTTTTGGGTCTCTCCAATCACCAACACAGACCAAATCATGAACTCAGGTGATTACAAAAACAACTTAAATTGTTTTTTGTGTGTGGCTAAAACAACTTAAATTGTTATGTTTATGTATATATATTTTGTGTTAATATACATAAAACAAGTTAAATTGTTCATGTTCAGAAATTTTACAGAAAGTTTTTGTGTATATAAGATCAAATCCTTTTGGGCTAAAAGCAGATTGGAAATTAGATGATATTTGATTAAAGATAGAATATACATATTTGGGTACATTGAAAAACAATTTTGACTAAATGTAGCTGCTGTAAACGATAGAAGATCAAGAACTCATATTTCAGGTACTTCAACTTTATCTTGAAATGTTCTTCAACTAAGTTGTCATGACACGAAAATGTCGATCTCACTTGAACTTTAACAGAAAAAAAAGTCAAAACACAGAAAAAAACTAACCCAAAGTAATCATACGAGTTCGATTATTATTCCGTTACAGATCCGATGATACATAGAATCTGAAGAAGCTCCACAGACAAGAAAACAGCAAAACGAAACACAGTGAGTTAAAAACCGGAATCAAAGAGCTTTAAGCATATCCTCGGCACTACTGTTGGTGAAAGCGCCTCCTTCTTCAAGATTCAGAACCTTGACAACACCGTCCTCCGCTAGAATCGCGTATCTCCGCGACCTAACTCCGAGTCCCACAGGCTTATCCCTCAAATCCAGCTCGACGCCGAGCTTCCCCGTGAATTCGCCGTTTCCATCGGAGAGAAGCATCACCTCGTCGTTGATTCCGAGGTCTTTCCTCCACGCCTCCATCACGAAAGCGTCGTTCACGGAGACGCACGCGATGACATCGACGCCTTTGGATTTCAGCTCTCCTGCTTTGGAAACGAATCCAGGTACGTGTTTCTGCGAGCAGGTCGGAGTGAAGGCTCCGGGGACGGCGAAGAGGATGGTTTTCTTCCCGGCGGTTAGGGAGGAGACGGTGACTGTTTTGACATCGCCGGTGGATGGATCGAGGTAGGAGAGAGTGGATTCGGGGAGTTTGTCTCCGACGGAAATGGCGGAGGAGATGGTTGTTGAGAAGGATCTGGTGGTGGTGGAGACGGAGGCGGGATTGGAGCTTCGGCGGCTGCGGAATTTGAGGGAGAGGTTAGGAGCAAGGGAGCGGGTGAAAGAGAGCGGCGCGGTAAAGGCAGAGGTTGGGGAAAGTAACGGTTTAGCGACGGAGATGGCGGTGGCTGAGGAGGAAGAGAGTAGCCTGGAGACGGAGAGAGAAGTCGCCATGGATTGATAGGGAAGTGTTTAGCGGTTCAGATGAAATGTTGTTTCTTTGGTCAGTGACTTTTTCGGATGAGTAGAGAAAGATGGAACTCGAAGGCTCCGTCCTTATTGGGCCTATTTCTAGTAAATGGGCCTATTTCTAGTAAATGGGCCTACTTTTGGTGAATGGACCACAAATATATATATTGGATTTTATATTTATAGGTTTCTGCATCATCTTTGGGTTCGACTCTCAGAAAAAAACAACTTTTACAAAAACTATCAAAAAATTTAGAATGTTGAAAATAAAATTGTTCGTTATAGTCTCAAATATTACGAATTTTGTTATGTATTATAGATGACCAGTTGTTCCTTGTGGATCAACGGAAAATTACGTTTTGAATTATTATTTACAAAAATATTTATTATATTTATAAATAGTTGAATTCGATCGGTTATAATTAATATATTATAATATAATAAGTTTTTTTTTAAATCATATTTAAAAAAATACTAATTGACATAAAACGAAAAAGATAATATACTAATTTCAAATATAAACTTCCCTCAATAGGATATTCTTTTTACTTCTACCAAAAAAAGTAAAATATCTTAAGAGTTATGGTTAGTTGGATGATAAAACATTTCATTTACTTTCAAAAAAAAAACTATGACAACTTTTCTACAAATAAATTAATTCAGAACTTTTGTTTCCCCACAGTTAAAGAATTATATAGTTTGACAATAATGATCGGAAAAGAGAAAAAAAAAGTGAAATTGTTGTTGGAATCCTAATTATATAAAGTTTTTCAGCATCTGCATTTATTAGATTAAGCAGAAGGGTCCAAAAGAAAATATAATAAATTAAATAAAGAAGCATTAAAAAACAGAGATGTCGACATATAAAAAACAAAAAATGTTAAAAATGAAAGATGCCAATGGAATATACGTTAACCTGAAATGGTTGGAAGATGCGATTGATATATTCCACTTGTCCTTAAGGTTATGCTTTTGTTACATTACATGCACACATTTCGACTGTTACCTTTGTCATATAAATTTCACTAAGTGTTTAGTTTATAGAATAATACATTGTGTAAGCTATATATATTTCTAGAATGTTATAATGGGCTATGGTATTCAAACCTAATTGCTATTAGACACTTGACGTTTGATTGTGTGGTTAAGAAGTTAAGATCCTACATCATGCATGAGCTTAGTTTATAGTAAAGTTTATCTATATGAATTGCTAAAAATATATATGTGCATCTATTATTTCCTTATTAGTATATTACTTGTTCCAGTGTCTATTTGACTCTCCAAAGTCAAATTTTGCTTGGGCAAGGAGCAAATCGAAAAAAAGAAACCTCTTGGCAGTCTGCAAAATGCGTGCAACGCACGTTTTAACTTTTTTTGTTCTTGTATCGTTTTTAGATCGGACGGCTATTACTAGATCCCAATACTGATAATCGGACGGCTATTAGTAGATCCCAATACTTATATCGGACGGCTGTAATCTGCATATGAACACCTCCTTATGTCGTAGAAGCACATCTGAGTAAAGCGTTCTTCCTGCAAAACACTCTTTTGAATTCGTCTCTTTCTCTAAAGATCCAATCGAGAGACTATGGCTACGATCACTGCTGTTAAAGCTAGACAGATCTTCGACAGCCGTGGAAACCCCACCGTCGAGGTTTGTTTTTCTTCTTCGCTTTTCCGATGAGTTTCACACTTTCCGATCGTTTTTCTTCACGCTTCTTTTTTTTTTTACATTTTTTTATTCATAGTAGATCTCTCTGGATGATGATTATTGAGCATAGTCTGTTATCTATCTCTGTACATCGCATTTTTATCTTCTGCTATTTGAAACTTTGCGAGTGATGATCGGTGTTTGACTTTTTCGCTGGTTGATTTGAAAACAGAAAGAGGACTTATTCGGATTTATATGTTAATTTTTTTGTATAGGTCGATGTCGACACATCCACCGGCGTTAAGGTCACAGCCGCCGTTCCTAGTGGAGCTTCCACTGGTATATTATGCATGCCATTTTTTATTTCTCTTTTTATTTTTATTCTTTCGGATGGTTTATATCAGATAATTTCACTGTAGCTTATGTTATTCGTTTGTTTTGGGTTCTACGGACATGATTGTTTGGTTAGATTAATCAGTCTTAGTGGACATTTTTTGTCTGTTAACTTATAGTATTGTAAATTTTGGCATAGGAATCTATGAGGCCGTTGAGCTGAGGGATGGGGGATCTGACTACCTTGGAAAAGGTGTCTCAAAGGTGAGTTCTTTATGTGTTAGGGTCATGATTATGAACTGGTTCTTGAACAGAAGTTTGACATGTTTTCTTATTTGATGTCTATAGGCTGTTGAAAATGTTAACTCAATCATTGGTCCAGCTTTGATTGGAAAGGTGACGCACTTGTTTAACCCTCTCTGCATCAAACGTTTCTTAGACGTTATGGATCATATGCTCAATTTTTTTTTCTTGTGCAGGATCCAACTGAGCAGACTCAAATTGACAACTTCATGGTTCAAGAACTTGATGGGACCCAAAATGAGTGGGGCTGGTGCAAACAGAAGGTGCGTATAAATATACTTCTTGTTTGTGCACTCACTTGACCATGTAAGATGATTTTGACCGGCTTGCTTCTTTTTGTTTTTTAATAGCTTGGAGCCAATGCTATTCTTGCTGTGTCTCTTGCTGTTTGCAAAGCTGGTGCTGTTGTCAAAAGAATTCCTCTCTACAAGGTTTGATGATCTTGCATTTATTAACTTATAACTGGTCTCTTTGTAGCTCTTAACACTTTGTCATCTAACTCCTCTGCCTTGCTATGTATCTTGTTGCAGCACATTGCTAATCTTGCTCATAACAGCAATTTGGTGCTTCCAGTTCCTGCCTTCAATGTCATCAACGGTGGATCCCATGCAGGAAACAAGCTTGCAATGCAGGTACGGACCAGTTTGATTTTATTTTTTTGATTGTATATATATAAATGCAAGACTCTAGTTCTTAAATTTTTTGACTTGCAACTGGTGTTTTGCAGGAGTTCATGATTCTCCCTGTTGGAGCTTCATCTTTCAAGGAAGCCATGAAAATGGGTGTCGAAGTCTACCACCACTTGAAGGTAAATCTTGAATCCTTTTGGTCCTATCATTCTTGTATTATATGATTAATAATGACCAAAGAAAGTATACACAAAATCAAGCTTCATCTTGTTTGGCTTGATTGATTCCTCTGGATTAACATGTAGGCTCACCCATTCCCTTTATGTGACTTATTCATCCTTCTTATTCTCATGCGATTTTTTCAGTCTGTGATTAAGAAGAAGTACGGTCAGGATGCAACAAACGTTGGTGACGAAGGTGGCTTTGCACCAAACATTCAGGAGAACAAGGAAGGTCTCGAACTGCTCAAGACTGCCATCGAGAAGGCCGGATACACTGGCAAGGTCTGTCTTTTACCCGTAATAGTTTATATGTCCTTGTAACCAAAGCATAAGCCGTGGAATTAAATGGTTTTTGGTCATAACTTTATAGGTTGTCATTGGAATGGATGTCGCTGCATCCGAGTTCTACTCATCAGACAAGACCTACGACCTGAACTTTAAAGAAGAGGTAAAGTAGTTTTTTTTTCCTTACAAATCCTAGACCTTGTTGAGAAGAAATCAAGAACAATGCTCTCATTACCTAGCTCATGTTTTGTATTTGCAGAACAACAATGGTTCTCAGAAGATTTCTGGAGATGCTCTCAAGGACCTGTACAAGTCATTCGTTGCCGAGTACCCAATTGTATCCATTGAAGACCCATTTGACCAAGACGACTGGTCGCACTATGCTAAGATGACCGCGGAGGTGGGCGAGAAAGTTCAGATTGTCGGTGATGATCTGTTGGTCACCAACCCCAAGGTCTGGCACCGCTAATCAAGTTTTTACCTTGTAACTTTCTCTTTCTCGAAAGTGCTGATATCTCTAACACTCTTTCTTGTGCAGAGAGTTGCGAAGGCAATCAATGAAAAGTCTTGCAATGCTCTTCTTTTGAAGGTAACATCCTCGCCTTATTCTTCACAAGAATGACTCATTTTGAATTCCTTGAAACAGTCTTGAAAAATCCTTGGTGAATGAACGAACAGGTTAACCAAATCGGATCTGTAACCGAGAGTATTGAGGCGGTAAGGATGTCAAAGAAAGCTGGTTGGGGAGTGATGGCTAGCCACCGTAGTGGAGAGACCGAGGACACCTTCATTGCTGACTTATCTGTCGGTTTGGCAACCGTAAGTTGAAACCCCACACATTACAATAAGCAGTCCAAAATTTCACAGTGTCTTTCTCCAAATCAAATCATGATATTAAGTCTCTTGGGTATTCTTTTTATACCGTAACAGGGGCAAATCAAGACCGGAGCACCTTGCAGATCAGAGCGTCTTGCCAAATACAATCAGGTTTAGTAACAAGATGTGATTTTTTTTGTTTGTTTGATTGATCTATAGACGATCAGAGAAGAATCATCAGACTGATCCTCATGTGATGCTTGTGATATAATGAATAGCTATTGCGAATCGAGGAGGAGCTTGGAGCAGAGGCAGTGTATGCAGGAGCCAACTTCCGCACGCCTTGCGAGCCATACTAGAAAGAGAATCAAAGGGAGCTGAGTTTAATGAAGATTTGGGTTTTACATTTTTTCTAAATAAAAGATTTGTTTTCAGCTGAATCGGTTCTACGTTTTGGTAGAGAACAAAATGTGTTGGATTTTATGTGATGTGAGCTCTTCAATTTCAAACGACAGTAGATATTAGTTTTTGTTTCGCTATCTCGTGACCCTCTCTCTCTACCTCGTGTTGGATTGTCGTTTTTTAGCAACTTGGTAAGTGTTGAAAGGTTTCATCATCAAGAGGAGATCTTCTTAAGCAATCATCTACCATTTTTTGTTAGACCAATCTTTTTTTGTTTTCTTGTCAACTGTTAGATCAATCATAAACTACAAGTTTCATCAATCATAAAACTACAAGTTGCGCATAAATTGAATCAATCGTTAGAACATTACATGAATTTTATGATAAATAAAGACTTGCAGGTAAACATTATCTCGATTTCCTATCTTAAGTCCATGTGTCAGTTCTTAAACGTCAAAAAAAGAAAATAAAAAATGCAGGCTGTGGGGTTCGAACCCACGCGCACTTATGTGCAGAAGAACTTAAGTCTTCCCCCTTAACTTCTCGGGCAAACCTGCGCTTTTGTCTGTTTGTTCCGATAGAAAATACATAAGCTTGATTTAAAAGAATATCGAGAATGTAGTTTCTTTGTTGGTTTGAAATATGCAATCAAACCACACCACATATCCACCACGTTTCCTCTTTCTTCTTCATATCCATACAACAGTATGAGACAAATAGATTAACAAGAATTGAAGCAAGTATATCCAAATAGATCAAAACAAATTCCAGAAATTGCAGTGCAACAACATTCCCTGGTTTCAGAAGTTTACATCAACTCTGCCAAATCTAATTTTCTTTTCTGGAAAGGGTTTTCTTCCCCAACAATTTAATAATATCTTAGGGAGATGAAGTTTCTTTTTTGCATCTGCAAAACATGTAAACCCAAACGACAAAAGAAAACTTACCAAAATAGAAAGAAAAACAAAAAAAAGACTTTTGCCTTCCAAAGAGTTTATGCTTCATCAAAATCACATCTTTGAGCGTTTCAAGTAAACAACTACGGCTACGCTCGTTAGCACAACAGCTCCTGTAACCACCACACCACCACGCCATGAAACCCACCCGCCTCCTTTTCCTTCCAAAGAATTCACTTTCTTGAGTTGACCCGTTTCCGAGCTCAAGCTCCTTGTTGTCTCGGTGAAGTCCAGATACAGTCTCAATACCTTTTGTCCTGTAGACCTAGCAAGACTAACAGCACCAACCAAATCGCTATCCGATGTAATCAACACCTTATCACCTTCATCATCCTCATATATAATCTGGGGCTGTTGTTCCACATCATTGTTGTCACTACCAATTCTTTGCATCACAATACCCATCAGCTCATCGAGGTTTTCAGCAGCGGAAGTAAACCGATGTACACGGCCCTTAAGATCTTCGAATTTGAAAGAAAACGAGTTCCCTAGCCCTAGAGATGGGTAAGAAGTGAGCTTGCCAATATCTGAATGATGCATCATCGCCGACATTTCGCTTTGAGTATCGGAATCATCAGGCGGGTCTAACGCAAGAGCTGAATCCCAGAATTTCTGCATCATCGTGTTTGCCATGTCGTTCACAGCTCCAGAACTGTTCTCAACCATTGAAATAGCTGCGTGAGTTATCTGCAACACATCTACACAAGCTGCAGCGGATCCGTCTTTGTCTATAATTGGAAGATGTAGAAACTTCCCATCATGCATTGTATGCAATGCATCAAGAATTGTCGTCTCTAGCGATGCACATTCGGGATTCGGTGTCATTACCTTCTCGACAAGAGTCAATTCAGGAGATAAATTTTGCGCTACGACTCGCATAAGAATGTCCTTTGAAGTCAATATTCCCTGGATTTTGCTCCCCGTGGAAATGATAACAGAGTTAACCCTTAAATCCCGCATCTTTTTTGCAGCAACGTAGACAGGATCTGATGGTGCTACGAGCGCAACTTTTGAATTCTCTGTGATAATCGTTGACAAGGCGGGCTTAAACATTCTCTCCCTCAATGTCTCAATGAAAGCATACGGCGCAGAATATCCGGCTCCCCATTGCTTCTCAACACCTTCCACTGCAGCAGCTAAAGCACTGCCTTGCTCTGCAGCTTTCTCCATCCTAGAAATGGCATCGTACAGACACTTTGTGATATCCAACAGAGCAATGACTTCGCCGTTCTCCACAACAGGCAAATGCCTGAATTTCCCTTGAACCATCTTCTGAAGAGCCTCTATTGCTAACGAATCAGAGGTGACGAAAATAGGATTCCTTGTCATGACCTTAGAGACCAAAGTCTGTTCCGGTCTCAACCCTTCAGCAATCACTCTTGTAGCTACGTCTTTGTCTGTACAAATCCCGGAGAGAAGAGCACTTGAATCAGTCAGCAGAACCGCATCAACACGCCGAGCCGCCATCCTTCGACAAGCATCAAAGACAGTGGTTCCTTCAGGGATAGTGAGAGCTTTCGATAACCGAAGCTTCTTCACTGTTCTCTCTACGTTGGAGGGAGGTTGAGCAGGAGGCGAATTTGGTTTGGAGGTGTTCCCATTGACAACGCTTCCGTTCTCTGATTGGACTGATTTCTTGGAGGCTGGTGGTCCTCGTCGCACACTGGAAGTGCTCCTCCTCCCTGATGTTGAAGAAGGCCCCGTCGCCTGAGTACTCATACCGATCGATCTAAGGTTTTCTTAGATCCTGAGAGAGATATAAAGGCTTTAGAGGTGGCCGCCGATAAAAAGGAGACACCTTCAGAAGAATCAAAATTCAGCCATCAATTCAAATACTAACGAATTGCACAAATCTGAATAAAAGCCAATTCATACAACGACGCAATTAAGACGATCAGCTCTGAGAATCATAAAAAAGGAAAAGGCAAAGACAAATCCGTCGCACATACATATACAAAAACAGTAAAATCAGGTCGAAAGAGAGGAAAAGGATTGGGATTTATGGGAAAAATGATGATGATGATGAGCAATAGAAAGTTGAAAAAAGGATAAAACTTGAAACCCTAGAATTTGAGTAAGAAAATTGGGATTAGGGTTTACCTTCTTCTTCCACCTCTGGAGCACTTTGTCTCTGGTTGTTCTAAAACCCAAACGGCTATTAACAATTGTCTTTAGCCATTTTATCGATTTTTCTTCTTCCGCGTATGTGTGGTGGTTCGCCACCCTCTTCCTCTTCTTCTTATTTAATTTTGTTTTCGACAGTAAATTGAAAGCGACGACTAAAATGTAAAATCTAATGTATTTCCATAAAAGAAAACAAATCCGGTAAACAAAATGAACAAACTAGAAATTAATTTTTTTCTGTCACTGTAGTAAATGCCCATAACTTGCTTTCCCTTTTTAAAAAATATGAAATTTGAATCATGAACCCGTGACGAATATGACATTGACTTGATAAATACATAAACACAAATTTATCATCGAATGTCCAAACAATTATTTGTGTGGGTTAGACTAAAAATGGTCAAATAATAAAACAAAACAAAAATATATTGACAAAAATTATATGTATGCAAAGTTTATTTTAATTTTAGGTTGCTTCTAGTCATCTGGCCCCACGGCGCTTTTAGTAAATGTTTTGTTGACAAAACAAAAAAAAGCAATTCAGGGTTTTAGTTAACACAATGTTTAGTTTATGGCCTTTTTCGTCCGATATTAAAAGTTTGAGGGTTGTTTTGAAAGTTTTCCCTAATTAAACAAGTGAACTCAGCAGAGTCCACGAGCTTCCCACTAAAAAAATTGAAATTGTTTCTTCGGTAATCTGAATCAACAAAGCGAGAGGCGATACAATCGATTCGAATGCTTCATCTTCTACTTTGAATCCTTCTGCTGATAATGCTAGATATGGATCTCCGTCTTCTTCTTCCATCTCTCATTCCATCATCGCAATCTGTGAGCTATCTCTTTGTAGCTTTGATTCAGTGTCGCAATTGTTCTCCGTCTTCTGATCGATTCGTATCTGGGTTTATCATAATTTTCCGAGATTTAGGTTTACGTGCTGGTGTTTTACTTCGTTTACTTGGCCGTTGCTGGAGAAATTCTCCCCGGAAAAGTTATTCGCGGCGTCCTTTTATCAGATGGCTCTCAGCTTCGTTACCGATGCAATGGTTATTTGATCTGATTTAGTCTCTGAAAATTTCCTGAGAGATTATCTGAGCTCAAAAGTTACATTTCCGCTAGTTTTGTTAATTTCCCCAAAAACATTATCAGGTCTATTCGCACTGACATTGTTGGTCGCTATTTTGGGAATCTCTGCTAAACTGGGCGTTGTATCACCTCTTGTAAGTGTTGTACCATATCTTATCAACAGGAACAGTGTTAAGATGTCTTATTGTATTTCTATGAATCCGAATGATAATAAGTTTTCTGTTTAAGATAGTTAAGATTGTAATAATTTATTTTCTCATAATCATAACATCGAGATGTTTTGATTAGGTAGTTGCTGATAGAGGACTTGAGCTACTCTCAGCTACTTTTATCTTCTGTGTTTTGGTAAGATGATTGATCCTAATTGGAGGTTGTTTGATCTTATTACCACAGTATTAGATTTGTGCATCTTTGTTTGTTGATTTGCTTCTCGTTGTGTAGTGTTTTAAACTCCATGGTTTCTCTTTATATTCTCAGGTGACATTAGTATTGTATATTACTGGGCGCAGTTCCTCGGACAAGAGTTCTTCCCTAAAGCCTCATGTCTCAGGAAATCTTGTACATGACTGGTACTGACTTATACATGTGTACATCTACTCTTTTCTTATCCCTCAAACCGTTGTCTTAAATTTATATATTTTTTACTCCGGAAAGAGTAAAACTACGGAATAAGCCATAGTCTGGTACACTATGGAGTACGAAACGACTTGGACGATATGATTGTATAGAAGCACGAAGGGTGTAGATTAGTTTCTCCTAGAAAGACTAAAGATTGCTGTTTAATCTTGTTAACTAGCAGTGACTTAGATTTTGCACTTTTACATTGCAACCAAAGTCCCGGTTTTATGTCTTTCACTTGCTTCTTCTGAGCAGCTGCGTTGATGTTTTCTCATCTCGTTTGTTTCATGTAGGTGGTTTGGAATACAGCTGAATCCTCAGTTTTTGAGCATCGATCTCAAGTAATCAATCTTTCCCCTTTTGCCTTCTATTTGTATGCTTAGTAGTACAGATATCGAGTAGCTGTAATGTTTCTATCTACAGTTACACATGTTTGTGATGATGGGAGTTATTACTTGTATAGGTTTTTCTTTGTCCGAGCCGGAATGATGGGATGGCTGCTTATCAATCTCTCTATTCTGGCAAAGAGTGTGCAGGATGGTTCCTTGAGTCAGTCGATGATTCTTTACCAGATTTTCTGTGCGGTACATCTGGGTTTACTTCCAACTCCCGCTTTTAGAAATTCTGATCATCTGTGTTTTGTTAGTTTTGATTAATTTTGTAATTGCAGTTATATATATTGGACTATTTTGTTCATGAAGAATACATGACCTCTACGTAAGTTTATGGCTCTTGAGGAAACATATGTGTCTTACCAAAATATGGCCGTTTTCATTAGTCCGCTTTAATGTTTCTGAAATCTATTTGTCGATTTTGATTTTACTATTTCCAGGTGGGACATAATTGCAGAGAGATTGGGCTTCATGCTGGTGTTTGGAGATCTTTTGTGGATTCCTTTCACTTTTAGCATTCAGGCATGTAAATATTTGCGTAAACACAATCAGGACATACTTAAATTCATCTTATTGATAGTATCTGCTTAGCATGTAATAGTTGTTCTAGGAAAAAATATATTGTCATTGAATGCTTGATCACTCTGTGACTGGATTGTCTTCTCTTTGGTACAGGGCTGGTGGCTTTTGCACAATAAAGTAGAACTAACAGTTCCCGCTATTGTAGCCAATTGCTTTGTGTTCTTGATAGGGTAAGTTCTGTGTCATTGGGTTATTTTTTTACATTCGTAGAAACTAAACTAAGAAACCCACAAGTTACTCTTTTTTGGCAGGTACATGGTTTTTCGAGGGGCTAACAAACAAAAACATATCTTTAAGAAGAACCCTAAAACACCTATTTGGGGTAAGCCTCCAGTGGTGGTTGGCGGAAAGTTGCTTGCTTCAGGCTATTGGTATGGTCTTTTTTCTCATTCTCTAGTTTCTTTACTTGGTTTCGCCGTCTCTGTCTTTGATTGTTCATCATGTTGGGAATGGTGAACAATGCTGCATTTCGATTATTTAGATGCTGTTCTAAACGTTACAGGGGAATAGCTAGGCACTGCAATTACCTCGGCGACTTGATGCTTGCTCTGTCCTTCAGTTTGCCCTGTGGAATAAGGTAACTTGTTCTGCTTGTTATTCAGAAAAAATTAAACTTCTTCTCCTTTGAGTACATCTTGCAACTACCAAAGTCATGTTAGAAACTGTACTTCCAATATCAAAACTTTAGAAGTCTAAGAGTCCCAAATACCACCGATCTGCCTAAGATTTAGGTGTTGATCTGAGATTCTCTTATCTTTAAGACCACCATTTGAACTTTTGGAAGCTTTCAAGTTCATTGTCTGATCAATTAGACAAAACTAATCTGTGCTGTTTCTATGATGTTGTACTTGTGTATTCTCTCAGTTCTCCGGTTCCATATTTCTACCCGATATACCTTCTGATACTGTTGATATGGAGAGATCGAAGAGACGAGGTTCGATGTGCGGAGAAGTACAAGGAGATTTGGGCGGAGTATCTTAGACTTGTCCCCTATAGAATCCTTCCTTACGTCTATTAATAACTGTGCAATGACATGGATCCTTTGAGATTCATCCTCTTGTGTCTTTCTTTCATTTTTCTTGTTTCTAGTGTGACATTTGAAAATTCCATTATGGCTTTTACACATTGCAAATCCTTTTTCCCCATTATTAAATTTTTTTCCCATGGCTTCATTTATTTACAATGATAATTCAAATATTTCATAAAAGCCATTATAAAAATCAAAAAGGTATGTTCAGAAAAATATTTACATTTCTTATATGTACAGTATAAACTCTATAAATTAATATATAATAAATTAATAAACACGAGAAATTACACAATAAGCTGTTACTGTTATGTGTCTCTATCTACATCTCAGATCTAATTTTCTATGTTATGAGATCTCAAAAGTCCCATTTTTTCTGTGAATCTAAACAAAACAAATATTTGAATAAGAATATTCTATCGAATTTCGTAGTCAAACTGTCTAAGTGTTCATTATGATGCTGTATTATAAGAAATAAATATATACAATTATTGAGATTTTAATATTACACTAACTAAATTATATAACTCGCTGCAAGGTTTGAGCCGTGGTGCGGGCCGAAGTCATGCTTTCCTTAGTTAACACGCCAAAATACCAAAATTACCCTTAAGGTACTCCGCTATAAATTCACAAAACAAGGGGTAGAATCGAGATTAGCCAAAAACTGCCAACTCTAAACCACGTGAGATCCAACGGCTGAAAAGCTGTTTCTTGGAGAACATGTCACAGATCTCAACCCTTAATTTTACTTTTTCACCAACCAATAGACTCTCATCCGCAGCTATAAAAATCCAACCCTTTCCTCCACTGGTCCACCTGCTTCCATCTCTCTCGTCTGCCTTTTTCCCCATCTTTCTCTCTCAAAATTTTCTCGATCTTTCCGTCAAAAACCATGTCTGCCTTCACCAGCAAATTCGCCGGTAAATATCTCTCTCCTTCTCTCTATATCAGTCACTTGAATCTGCTTATCCCGTCGTATTGGATTCATTAGCGTCCTTTTCTTAAAAAACTTAGATCTGTTGTTTAACTGTACAGATCTGGATTATATGCTTTACTTTGGCTTGTTTTCTGAGTTGAATTGAATCTGGCGATGATTTCGATGATTCAAAGCTAGCTTAGATCTGATTAATTGTTTTTAAGTTTTATACTCGTGAGTTTTGATTCAATCGATCGTTTCATAGTAAATTGTCGGATCTAATTAACTGTGTTCGCGATCTGTAGTTTTCTTTCGTTGTCTCTCATATCGAATGATTTTGTTAGTGTTTCGTAATTGTTTATGCGTTTTTTTAAATCTTCGTAGATGAGCTGATCGCTAACGCTGCCTACATCGGCACACCCGGAAAGGGTATTCTCGCTGCCGATGAATCCACTGGTACAATCGGAAAGCGTCTTGCGAGCATCAACGTCGAGAACGTTGAGGCCAACAGACGTAATCTCCGTGAGCTTCTCTTCACCGCCCCTGGTGCTCTCCCTTGCCTTAGCGGTGTCATCCTCTTCGAGGAAACTCTTTACCAAAAGAGTTCCGATGGTATGAAACCAATCCTTTCTCTCTGTGTGTGTATGTGGTCACTGTATATGTGTTTGTAGAGGTTTCTGATTTTATTATTGTTTTACACAGGCAAGCTTTTCGTTGATATCTTGAAGGAAGGAGGAGTTCTTCCAGGTATCAAAGTTGACAAGGGTACCGTCGAGCTTGCCGGAACCAACGGTGAGACCACCACTCAGGGTCTTGACGGTCTTGGTGACCGTTGCAAGAAGTACTATGAAGCCGGTGCCCGTTTCGCCAAGTGGCGTGCGGTCCTTAAGATCGGCGAGAACGAGCCGTCAGAGCTTTCCATCCACGAGAACGCCTATGGATTGGCCAGATACGCTGTCATCTGCCAGGAGAACGGTCTTGTACCTATTGTTGAGCCTGAGATCCTAGTCGACGGATCCCATGACATCCACAAGTGTGCTGCCGTCACCGAGCGTGTCCTTGCAGCTTGCTACAAGGCTCTTAGCGACCACCACGTCTTGCTTGAGGGAACTCTCTTGAAGCCTAACATGGTCACACCCGGATCAGACAGTGCCAAGGTTGCACCAGAGGTCATCGCTGAGCACACCGTCCGTGCTCTTCAGAGAACCGTCCCAGCAGCTGTTCCAGCCATTGTCTTCCTGTCCGGTGGACAGAGCGAGGAGGAGGCAACCAAGAACTTGAACGCAATGAACCAGTTGAAGACCAAGAAGCCATGGTCATTGTCTTTCTCGTTCGGACGTGCGTTACAACAGAGCACTTTGAAGACATGGGCAGGCAAAGAGGAGAACGTCAAGGCCGCTCAAGAGGCGTTGTATGTGAGGTGCAAGGCTAACTCCGAAGCCACACTCGGAACTTACAAGGGTGATGCTAAGCTCGGTGATGGAGCCGCAGAGAGCCTTCACGTGAAGGACTACAAGTACTGAGAATTGTCGTCAATGGTTTCTGTTGTGACGTCCTCATCACCCTCGATATATTTCTAGGGGTTTCTTACGTTTTGCTTTGACATTATCGGAGTAACGATGCTTTTCGATTTTTGTTTTCAATCTGTGTTTTGATTTCGATTGGGTGTTCTTTTTAGAAGGATGAGTGTTTAAAAAAACGCCCAAATAAAAAACCATTTTTGGTTATTTCTGTTTGAACTTTTTCTAAACCTCTTTTGAGGATTTGCTTATTTTCCGATAATTGAGCCCAAATTATCGTCTCCGGTTATGATTTCTGAATAATATTAGGAAAGCAAGTATTCGCTACTCGAAAAGTTTGGATATTCCTTTATAATTATATGCTCCAAATCTTAAACTTTTTGCTTTTCATCTGCAAATTCTTAAACACGTTCTTGAATCATTTTTCAAGAATATGACCAATTGTGACCACAATTGCTCCAAGTTGTTACCAAGAGTAGCAACGAAGATTCAAACAAGACTTAGAAACCTCGGAAGATTGAGTACACTTCTCAATTTAATTTGCAGACACAAAGCACATGAAATCGATTTATGGATCAGTTACTCCTTTGGTTAGACTATGTAGTACAAAATTAAAAAAGATTTAAGTTTCACTGTCCTCAAAAGCATTCTCCATTGGAAGCGTCAAAAGCCCACTTATAAATGCCAGTGCCTGTAATCAGAAGAACAACAACTAAATTGGGCCTACTGTGTTGAATGGTGTTATTAAGTGGTTCTCCACTAACTATCATAAAAGCATTTGCTTTCCAGATCATATTCGACCAAATAATTCAGTAGTATATAGATTATTAGCGCATTGCTTTGTTTGTAGGATCGTATATTTCTATTGTATTAGCTCGATGAAATTACCTAATCTACTATTCATTCAAACAAAAAGGAACTAAAGTTGTAGTTGATGTAGATTAGCTGTATGTTCTACTAAAGATTAATTAGTGATATTAATTTAATGTGTTGAGCATTTGAGTTATGAGAACAATCATTGAAAAGTGTTAAAACGCGAGTTTTATTGCGTCTATTGTGAGTCAAGCAAGACATCATATACTTTGACATGAAGTCAGTTTCAATTTCAAAACTCAAAAAGCACACCCTCGTCGGCGAGAGGCTAACTTTTTCCCAAAAAGGTGAAAAAAGCTTAAAAGAAATAGATGGGCGGGGAAAGAAATTAAAATAAAGGTAAAATTAAAATAAATAAAATAATATTCTAAACACTCAAAGAAAAGATAATTCAAATTCACAAACCCTTTAGCATTCAGTGGCCTACGCATTTTCCCATTTCCCTTCCCTAAGTTGGTTAATCAAAAACATAAACACCCATCATAATTCTACAAATCAACCCACAATCCACTTAAAAAGAAAAAAAACTAAAACACCCACACTAAAAAAAAACCACACGAATTTCACATCTCCCAGAATGAAAAATAAATAAATAAATACATTAAATAGAACCATAACCCTAAGCCCAATTAGTTCTTCACTGGTTGGTCTTTTGTCTGTGAGATAGAATCACTCGGTTTCTATGCTCTTGCTAAGCTCCTCAAGCTTCTTCAACCTCAGCTTCTCGCTTTCTCCAACCAACTGTCCCATCTCCCCAGGGAGAAATTTAGAAAAAAAGAAAACAAACCAACACCGGTTAGTGTATGTTCATCGCGAAAAAAACTCGGTTTTGTTGTCTTGATTCAGTGAAATTTAAACCGAGAATTCGAAACTAACCTCCATTAGCTTGGTGATAAGCTGAACTTTCTCGCGGTTCTTCTCATTGAACGTATCCAATGCTTCTTTGTATTCCCTTTCCTGTTTCATGTCATCCACAGAAACAACAAACATGAGTTTCGGATTTTTGTTTAGCCTTGCTCGGATTGAATCAGAAAGTAAATGGCAAAACAAGTGTTAAAATTCGGACTTTTTGTGAACCTAAATCTTGCATAAATGTAATCATTTGTCAACATCATAACAACCCAAATCTATTGAGTTGACATTTGGGGATTACATTTTTGAGTTTGGGTTTGGTAAAGACCAAAATTTTATATAGCAAACAGTAATGAGACATATTTTACTGGCAACCAAATGAAGCAACTGCTCTTGAAAAAGATTTACCTTCTTTTGAACTGTTGCGCCTAATGGTTTGAGTTCTTTGTTGACGCTATCAATCTTCTTACGCACCCACGAAACTTCCTTCTTCATGGGATCAGCCATAGATTCAAGCTCCTGAAACAACAAAAACATGATCATTTCCACAAAGTTAAATCCTTTGCTGAGAAGCGAAGTTCTGAAGAACCAAACAACAAGAAGCAATTGTTCATTCCCAATTCCAAATCCTTGACATTTCCGGGTTTGCAAGTTTTAACCGTAGGTTTAATTTGACTGTGTGATCTAATCTCCAGAACCTTATTTGTTCAAAAAATTACGTACATGCAGAACCATTAGCTAACAAGATGGCCAGAAGAAGATGAGATCATAACCCAATTTTAGATTCCAAGCTAAACCATTTCAGAATCAACAAGTTACATCTTTAAAACCTTAAATCTTCTTAAACCGCAGAGCAGCAACAAAATTTCGAAGCACAGACACAAAGAAACACGAAACCAAACGTGCATGAGTCTAATTTCAAATCATTCCACAGGAAAATCTCAAACAAATCTCCCGGAAAAAACTCTGAGATCTCCAAATTTCGAATTTTTAAAAAGCGAAATCAAACAAACCTCACGGATGTTGGCGAGACGTCGAGTCTCTTGCTCGACACGACCCAGCTGAGCCTTGACCCGTTCACGAACCTCCATTTTCCTCTTCTCGATCTCATCCTCTTTAGCCCTAAACGCAGAGAGAGCAGAACGGGCCATCTCCTCGTCTTCTCTCGACATCTGACTGCTAAAGCTCAAGCTCACCATCTGCTGGTTCGGCGCTTGAGCAGGCGGCTCCGTTGTCTGCATCTTCGGTTTCTCTTCCTCCTTGTGTTGCTTACTGTTACTGTTCTTCTTCTTCCTCAAGCCGCAGCAGGAACGCGAGTGATGCAATTCCTCTGTGGAATTCCGGTGGGGTTCTTCGATTAACCCTATTTTTACCGATTTGGGATGGAAACAAAGCAACAAGCTTTTGGGGTTTTTTAATGGCGGATGTGTTTGGTGGTTTTGAGTGGGTTTGTGTGTGGTAAAGGTCTCTTCTCTGTCCTCTTCTTCACACTCTCTTATATTTTGTTTGCTTTCTCTAATTTTGTTTTTTTATTTAATTGGTGTTTTACGTATCCGTTAAGTTCGTAGTTCTCAAACAATACTTTAATTACGTGTCCTTTGATCATTATTTTTCTCCTTTTCAAATATATTTTGTTTTCAAAATTAAATGATTTTTATATCAAATTGTGCGTTCGACGTAATATTCGATAAGATAATAAGCCTGGATCTAATCATAAGTATTTAGAGGTTTGGATACAGCTACTGAAATACGGAGATTTTTTTTTGAATTTTGAAATACTAATTCGAAATATATTATTCAAGTGTTTTCATTTTATTTTAGTTTAAAAAACTCTCTAGTTGTTATTAAATATGATTTTGTTCATAATGTTACCGAATTCTCAGTTACCATTAGTTTGACCATTTCTCTTAAATTTTTTCTTTTTTTGGTAAAATATTTTAGTGACTGTGAGTCTGTGATGGTGTTTTCAGCTGAACATATTTGAGACACGGTATAAAATGAGAATCAAAAATATTTAAGAGATTTCCAAGAGTATATTGTTGAATTGAATTAACAATTTCATGGACTATGAGGATATCAACAATTCATTAAAATTCGAATTGAATTAACTATTTCATAGACTATGAGGATATCAATGAAAAAATTATTAATCACAATTTCTTCAAAAAAAATCATTATATTGGATATCGAATATAGTATCAAACATTTAATTTATAAAATTAATATGATATATTTAATCTTTTATTATGTATTAACATATATTTATATAATCAAAATTTTAATATTTATTTAAATTTGTTTTGAAACTTAGCGATTAAGATCGCATATATCAAATTTCATATTTTATAATTATCACCCAAATATTTTATTATAAATTTTTCTACAATAAAATAGCTTGATATGAGAATATCATCAAAATTTCATCAAATTTGACCATTCCAAAATACATAATCTTAGTAAACTATCAAATTTTGATTCTGAATCATCTAAGATAACACAATAAAAAATTAAATTTACAACATATAAATAAAAAAATAGAGACATTGATTTCAACGAATAAAAATTTATTACACATATATTATTAATTACAAAATTTTAGTGATTGATAGCGCACACATACAACTTTCCGATCATCTCATAATTCAAGGCTATGATTAACTCATCGAGAACCATATATCTTGATAGGAGAGTATTTATAATCAATTCCTCATCAAATTTGACAATTTCAAGATGCTTAGTCTTGACACAAGGTCAATAAACCAATTGATTTGAGACCATCCAAAATACACAATAAAGAGTTAAATTTATCAGTGTTGCACATTAATAAAAAGAGAGAGGAACTAATCAAAACGTTAGGATCTTTCAATTTGTTACGTATATAACGTTTTAGTGATTAAAAGCGTGCACACATATATACAACTTTTTGATCATCACCATGATGCGTGATTATGATTGATTTTTCATTATGACATGTAACTAACATCGAAGTAGTTTCATTATTCTTGTTCAAGTGTTATCAAAAATTTAAACACATTTACTTTTTGAATTCGGTTTTACTTGAAGTATTTACAAAACAAGATAAAAGATGGTGACATCGAAATTTTGAAAAAATATGTTTTTCAAAAAATAACTTCTTTACAATTTTTGAGATTAACTCAACATCAAATAGTTGCGAAATTTTGTATTTTCAAATTGTTTCACTTGATTTCTTATTGATTTTAATATGATTTTGATATTTAATCAGGTGATATGAACTACAATTTAGATTATACATATAAAAAAGTATTTTTTTAAAAACTCATTACAGAATTATATTGATTTTTGGTTATTTCTTATTTAGTACTTGATATGCAGAAACACATACTTTTGCTTACGAACATATAACTGTGTAATTTTACATAGATTCAACGATTAAATCAAACAGTTAATAGTCGGAAGAAAAAGAGTTACAAAAACTAGGTTTAAGCATAAAACATTTGTAAATCATTTTATAGCTAAATGATTGGAAGGAAAAAAAAACTATATTGTAATCTCTTTCTCGTCGATTTCTCTTGATCATACAAAGATTCTAGCTATTGATTTTGTCGTGTGGTCTTTTGACATTAATATGTAAACGGTCAGTTTCAGGAATCATTTATTGTTTTTCTTTAACTGTGAACCATTTATTGTTAGTAAATGCAAATTTTGTTTTTATCGATATTTTATTTGGACCAAACACAGTCCGGTTGCCAAGTGGCATACTCGAATTTTAAATGAACCATCTTTCGAAAAAGATGACGGCTGTAAAGCAAAAGCTTAAGTGTGAGGATATTATTAATACAATAAGCTTAGTAATAATAATGTAACAATGCAATGGCCATTTTTAGCATAAATATATTCACACTTTTCTTTCACATGGAAATGATAATTATCCCTTCAATCTACACCATTTTCGAAAATTGAAATATTTGGTACTACAAACTCATGATTCACCAATGAATTATTTGTTGAGCGAGAGGACTTTTGATAATTATCTCTCACGAAATGTAAGATGAAGGCAGCTCACCAAACCATTTGGATAATTGTATCAATTTTTTTGAATTGTGACAAAAACGCAATTTTAAAAATTTTTGTTTAGAATTGCGGTTTTTTTCATTAAAATTCGTTAGAGTATGCTGTAATATAGACTTAATTTATCATTTTTTTAATCTGTTTTTAATTTGTGTTATAATCTCGTATTTTTGTAGTTTTCAATTTTATGTTTCATTTTGTTATATGTTTGTTATCTGTACAAAAATAAAACAATTGATATATAATTTAACATTTTACCAAAAGTATCAACTTCTTGGTCTTACATGCCTACAAAACTGACGTATTATATAACATTACACAACATGAACCATCATATTAACTTTTAATAAATAAAAAGTATTTATGGCTTTTATTTTAGTAAATCAAATTAGTGCCAATATCCACTAAAAATAATATGTTTTTAAATAAAAGCAATAAATGAATTCCTAAAACAAAAGGCATGATGATTGATCGTAAGTGCTAACAGAGAAGAAACGGTGGCGTTAGGGGACCAAACGTGAACTCATCGTAACATTCAAACAAATGGACGGTCCCGATTAAGAGATCACATGGTAGGGTCCATCTAACGGTGTGGGCCTAAAAAGGTGATCCACGACGAAACTTTTGTCATTCATTAACTATAATTAAATCTGATTAACTCTGTACAAAAATATAATCTACGTACCATGTTCACGAAGAAAACTCAAAACGAAGGCATTTATTGAATAGAATAACTGAATATCAAAAATCGTTTTCTCATAAAAGCCCAAAAGAATCATTTCAAACCATTTGAGATATTGAACAAGAAGCCCATTAAGAAATTAAAAGTTTCCTCTCAAGTTGCTCATAATCTTAAATGGACCTTATATTATATGGTCTATTGATTGCCACCATTTCAATCTTCTTCAATCTATTTATTGTTTTAAAGTAACATAATAAATTAAATGAATAGAATATGCGGAACATATGTAGCCAGCAGAATAGTTGAATGAAGATATTGAAGAGAATATAATAATCATCAAATTCATTCAAAGATTTTCAAGTATAATTGTTATGGGTCAATAAGACTGTCATATAAGATCCTTTTTTTCTGAAATATTTCACTTTTCACACAAACCAAATTAAAGGTTATTAAGTTATTGACGCTGACAAAGTAATAATTAGGGTAATACTTAGGGTGGACTATATATCACGATGGTCTAAACCGTAGCATCTAATATATGGTAACTGTACTTAACTAAAACTATAATAATTGCAACCTTATAAAACTTGTATAGTACATGCCAAACCAAGAGATTGTTGAGAATATACATATAATGAGAAATGTATAACATATAATGAGAAAGGTATGCATGTGGTATCACGTGAGGCCTCGCGTGCTGGTGTTAATTGCATTTTACTTCACAAAATACAAATCAAATGGAGAGACTTATGGCCCACGTTGACTCACCTTGGCTCTTCTGCTATGTTTTCTTTCAGATAACAAAAACAAAGTAAATCTAAGTTTTTGAAACACATTGTCCCAAACAAACGTATCTGTCTTCTCATGGACATGTGACCTCAAAACTCTTACAAGCTCCTGACCTCAAAACTTCTTTCTGTCGTCATTTGTCAACAGGCCTATTGTAATGGGATCAAAATTCAAATGAAATGATTGAGGAAAATCAATGAACACAAGCTTATAGCGTAATCGGTTTGTTTTCTGGTTAAGTAATAGTCTTATTAGTATATATATAGACAACCAAAACTGAATAATTATGATAGAGATTGGTGAAATTTTGATTGGAAACAACAGCGTAATTCAAGGAGCAAGTTCTCAAAACTTAGGTTATTTACCTTTTCTTAGAGTAGTTAGATTTTATAATAGTTTAGCACAAAATATAAAAAAATGGTTTTTGTCTTGATGTTAAAATGGAGTAATAAAAAAGAAAATCAGAAAATAGAAACATACACCAACTAACGCTTCTAAAGAGAAGGGGGCAAACAAGAAACCATGTAAAGTAGTCATTGAGCCTTATCTTTGTTGCTCACCACGGCCCGGCCCATCGAAAGCGAACGTAAAGTGGCATAATGCGTAAATAAATGGTGACATTTGGGAGTAGAAAGGTAATAATAAATCCCACACATGATTTAGTTGTTTAGGGTCTCACATTATACAATGGGACCCACTTTCTGCGCCCTCGTCGGAAACTAAAGCACCTCTTTCAGCTCGACTCGGCTCGGCTCGACTTGATTGATTTGGGCCGGGCCCTCTTTTGATCTCATGTGGTCTTTGATTTTAGCACGTGACCCAACCTTTGTCCACTAAAAGTTTCACTAAAACATCTTACATATTTTCTTGAATTGTCATTATTCGTCTATTTTCTCTCGTTCTTTCTTTTTTGCTCCTCAAACAAAAGACAACAAATTTTCATTGGTTTTATTCGGATTCTTGGCTTATTAAATTTTCAATTATCTTATTTCGACAAACTTAAACATCAAATATGGAACATTAACAACAAATAAGAATGTATAGTCTTGTAACTTGCACTTATGTGTCATCATATAATATTATTCTCTAATTTGTTTATTACAAGCTTCTACACTTTGCTTCAGATTTCATTACTTTCACACACACTTTGCTTTTGTTTGTTTTCCGTATAGTCCAGACAGAAGAAGTGCCAAGAGTGTTAGTACGTAGTGCACATGACTCATAACATAATTAAAAAAAAACAACCTTAAACAATAGTCAAAGATCCATATTTTATCAAAGATATATATTAAACTGACACAAGCAAAGTTTACAAAAAAATGAAATATAGAATGTAACCCATGGACATAATTGACTATCTATTATAGCCGGTCCCGCCTTGTGATATTAACCTAAACGTAACTGGTTTAGGTTATTTCGGAAGAGCATATAAATGCCACCGAAACTGGTGGGAATGAAATGAATAGAAGAAACTTACATTAGGAAGCTCTCTCATCAGTGTGTTTTGGCTGGCTCACTCCAATATGTAATATCGTTATCGTCCTTTGCTCATATTTATTACTTTATTTCCTCAAAACTACAAAATATTACTATCGTGGCACCACCAAATAAGGATACTTATGACATTAATTATTGTTTTTTGTATCTATTCAGCCAAGTGAAGATATAAATGAATGTTTCTTACTTCATTTTATTAAATGTTTCCAAGTTTACTTGGCCGTTTCTGGTTATACATTATTCTCTGGTATTCATATTTTAGATATACTAGCGAGCCATGGTTTTTGCTCTTTTACATTTTTAAGGCGTAAAAAAAAAATCACAAAGATAATGTCTACTTCGACCATATAACTATAAAAAAACGTTAATTACAAAACTTTCAAATGCATAGACGTTACATAATTTTTTTAGTGAATAACAATGTAATAGATGATATAAGTGATGACGGTTACACATTGAACTAACTTTGTTTATTAGCAACAAACAAATATAGTTACAAAAAGATTCATGTAATTTAGTGGTTTGTGTTACTACTCATATTCAAACTACATATTGGATAAAACAGAAGAAATAAACATAATTAGAGCAATAAAAATGCAAATGTGAAGTAAATTTATTGACTTAATTATATATTCTGTAAGTAGAAAATCATGGTCAGTCAAACTCACATAAAATTTAATAGAATCCAGAGATCAGACTATATTGCAGCTCTCTCCAAATACAGTCTACGGTAACATGTAAAGTACATCAGTTGACTGTGGAATTGGTCAAATCCAAAGTGATAATGCTCAGAATCTAACACATTTGCAACACAATCTCTGAAACAAATGACATCTGTATCACAAAAATTGAAGGTTACTTTACATCACATTGAATGAAACTTTAATTACAATATCTTAATAGGCTTGTCTTTTCTGTTTTAGCTACTCTACTTATGGAATATTAAAATGAGATATAAAAGGAATGATATTTCCAAGGCAGTGAGACATAAACACTGCAGGTTACTACCTCTCCATCTGCATCTTGCAGTGCTTTCTTTCTGGGTTTTCTGACTTCCATAATTTTATATTAAACAAAGAAACCGTTTTTTAAATCAAAAACACTATCAAATATTATATAAAAATCACACTCTTTAATCTAGATATTGTTTTTCCCTCAACTGTCTTGTCTCATAGTCTTTTTAACTATCTATCAAGTTCCCTAATAAAGCCCTTCTCTTTCTCTAGCTCGCTCTAGCAACTGCCTGCAAAGAACAAAGAGAAAAAAGCTCTCTTGTTATTGGGGTCACAAGCCAAACAAATAAGACTTTTGTTGTGGTTGTCTTTGCTTATTAAGCCAGACTCTCTTAGACACAAAGAAGTGGGGAAAAAACTATCCCAAAAGCAACCAACACATTTCTCTCTCTTTCTCTGTCTCTCTCTTCCATGGACTTGCAACTCAAACAATGGAGAAGTCAGCAGCAGAATGAGTCAGAAGAACAAAGCTCTGCAACTAAGATATCACACTTTTGCTTTGATCAGATTCAATCCCAAACTGCAACTTCTGCTGCTGCTCTACCTCTCTTTGTCCCTGAACCCACCTCATCTTCCTCATTCTCATGTTTCTCTCCTGACTCTTCCTCTTCCTCTTCCAGGTTCCTCAGTAAGTGTTTCCTGTCTTTTTGAAAAGGGTAAGACTTCTTCACTCAAAATGTTGAAGTTATTGCTGATTTGTTTGTCTGGGTTTTGTCTGTCTTTTGCCTGTGAAATTTGTAGAGATGGGAAACTTCTTTAGCTGGGCACAGTGGCAAGAACTTGAGCTACAAGCACTGATCTACAGATACATGTTGGCTGGTGCTTCTGTCCCTCAGGAGCTCCTCTTACCCATCAAGAAAAGTCTCTTCCATCAATCTCCTTTGAACTTCCTTCACCATCCTCTGCAACATAACTTTCCTCATCACCAACCTTCTTGTGAGTCTCTCTCTCTCTCTCTCTCTCTCTTTCTCTTGTTTATACTTCTAATTTCTTTGAAAGAAGCTTTCAGGATCTAGAAACTCCAATTCATAGACTCACTAAACAATAAAGTAAATACATTTACCTGTAACTGTAAGAGGCTACTTTGCAATCTTGTAAGGACTCTAAATCTCTTTCTAGAAGATGTCTGAGCAACATAGAAAAACAAGACAAGTTGGGTTTATCAAACATTCTTAATCAATGTCTTGAGTGAGATTTTTGTTGGTTGTTAGTAACAACTTGTTACTAATGAGCACACACTAATATAAAACAGGGTATTGGGGAAGAGGAGCAATGGATCCTGAGCCAGGGAGGTGCAAGAGAACGGACGGGAAGAAATGGAGATGTTCGAGGGATGTTGTAGGCGGTCACAAGTATTGCGACCGACACATCCACCGTGGTCGAAACCGTTCAAGAAAGCCTGTGGAAACCGCCACCACAAACGCTGCCACAACCGCCGCATCTTCCTTTGTCTTAGGCGAGGAGCTTGGTCGTGGACCAAACAATCTCTTCTTCTCTGGCTCTTCACATTCTTCAACTCAGCATCTGCACCTTAATAGCCATCAAAGGTACAAAAAATAACACTCTGTTTAATTGAAGTCATTATCAGCTTTGGTCAAGAGTCTTGAGACTTTTGATAAAATGTGTTTCATTGAAGTCATTATTAGCTTTGGTCACGAGTCTTGAGACAATTGTTTTGCATAATAACTAGAAGACTTAATTACAGAGAGTTTAAGACATAGCTTTTGATAAATGTGTTAAAATTATTGAAAATCTTGTTGTTTGGGATTTGGGAATAGTTATTCCACTGTGAAGTGATGCTGTGAGGAAAGGGTTGATGTTGGCAATTGGGTGACAGAGAGACTTATCATCATTTTGTGAAAAAAAAAACTTATATTCTTCTTTTCCTTCTTTTGTTGAGATATAATGATAACAGTTGGATTTGATAGAATCTAATTTTTTTACTAGTTGGGTGAGACTTTTCAATCAGAGATATAGAAAGAGAGAAATAGAAAGAGAGAAAAAGAAGAGAGAGAGAGAGATGTATACTTCTGTATTTGAAATAATGAGATGGTAGGACCTCAGTGAAAGCTGACCAAACCTGCATAGAAGAAAAAACAAAAGCTCTCAGATTCTGCAACCACTTCCTCTTATAACACATTTCAGAAAGAAAAACACAACAACATAAATTATTGACTTATTTATTTCTCTAACCAAGTCTCTTTGATAGTGGAAAATTGTGCGCAATTACTAGGAATTGGTTATTGTTAATCAGTCTTTTCTCTCTACTTAAATGGATAAAAAGTTTGAAACTTTCTTGTGTGGATCTCCTTTTGACAATGTTCATATCTTGTTCTAATCATAAAAAGATATCTATCACAGTTGTTCTTCAGAGATGAAACAAGAAAGCAACAACAACAACAAGAGGCCATATGAAGCTCACAATGGATTCAGCAATGGAAGATCAGACGATGGTCACATCCTGAGGCATTTCTTTGACGATTGGCCACGGTCATCTGACTCTACCTCAAGTCCAATGAGCTCATCGACTTGTCATCTTTCGATCTCCATGCCCGGTAATGCTTCCTCAGACGTCTCTCTCAAACTTTCCACAGGAAACGAAGAAGACGAAGCAAACATGAGAAACAACAACAATAATGAGAAAGAGCACCAACAAAGCATGAATTGGTGGAGCAGTGGAGGGAACCACCACAATATGGGTGGACCATTGGCTGAAGCCTTGAGGTCAGCCTCTTCGACTTCCAGTGTTCTTCATCAGATGGGAATCTCAACTCAAGTCTTTCATTAAAGGAAGTGTTAAAAAACCAAATCGAGTCCTCTTTTAGCTACCTCTGCACTTTCTGCAGATGTTTTTCTCTGAATTGTTTTGTTCCGGTGATGTTGTTAGGCCAAAAATGCCTGCTTTGGAATTGTTTCCTTTCTTCCCTGCAGAAATATTTATGTCTAAAGTTTGAGTCTTTGTAAAAGCAATGGAACTTTGTTTTGCAATCAAGATTAATATAATCCTATTCAAGTAACCTCCTTAGTGAGAGATTTCATATGCATTCTAAGCTGCTTATCAGTCTTTGTTTAACTTTTCTTAGGCTTGATGGTTATAGACAAGATTGGAGTTACAATGTGAATGATAGGAGTCATCTAACCTATTGAAGCATATTCTTCAGTAAGAGAATACTATACTGCAACAGAAAAATCATATCTTAAGTGAACCAAAACAATATTCGATTCTTTCCTACTAATCTGTGAAGCAAAACATATAATACTGAATAAGGAGTCAAAGCATAACTCTAATAAGTGTAGAAATCAACAAACCTGAGAATTAGTAAAAGAAACTTGTAAGTTATCAACCATAACCTCTCTGGTAACAGCATCTCAATGGGTAATTTCAGGGATAGAAACTCATACAAATATCGAAATTTGTGCTTTTGAGGACAGAAGAGGATACACTCTTCACAAATGGCCAAAAATCCGGTGTACGTTAAACCGAGACAATGTCAGAAAACCAGTCAAACATCACGAACCAGCCGGTTCCCGGTTTGAAGGAAATACTCCGTTACAACTGAAAGGTTGTGTTCAAAACAAAACCTTAAAATATTCTTCTGGCTCTTCTTCTTCACCGTCTCTCTCCACTGCATTGTCATTTTCCCTTTACTGCATTCACGTTCGAAGTATACCACAACGAACCGGAATAAACCATTCCCGGTCCATCCCTAAACCTTTCCCTCATCTCGCTCGACCTCCTAGTGGCCGTTTCGTCGTCTCCCGTCGCCAGATTTCGTGCTCCGGCGCCTGAAAGTTTTCGCCTTTTAAGTCCGTCTAAAATTCCTTTCAGTTAACAGAAATTTAAATGCTTCTCCTTTATCTAATTAAGTTCTAAAACCCTTTTGGAAATTCTTGTTTCATTGTCTAATTGAACGTTTTTCGGTACAGCAATCCTCAAATTTCTGCACTTTATTAACAGATATTTGATATTTAGTCTCAATTTGTACAGAAGTTTGATCGGGTTAATTTGTCCAGGAGATGAAGTATGTGAAGCCATTGAGGTTACTGGGTGATGCGTTGAAGACAAAAGTGTCAGTACCTGGGCGGTTTCTCGGGTTAGATGTTGGTGATAAGTATGTTGGATTAGCTGTTTCAGATCCTTCTAATATGATTGCATCTCCATTGAGGTATATTTGATTCAGTACCATTCAGAATGCAAATACTGTCTAGTTCTATTTGCTAAAATTGATTCAGTCATCTTTGTCACCATCATATCTGTTGCAATTCTTTTACTTCTCTTGCAGTGTTCTGCTAAGGAAGAAAACAAACATTGACTTGATGGCTACAGATCTCCAGAACCTGGTAGGTCCTATATTTTTTGCCTGTTCCTGTATTCTGGCTCTAGCTTGTTTTTATGGAGATCTTGAACAAATACAGAGTTTTAAGCTCCGGGTTAAGAAGTGGAGAAACTAGATTTTGCTAGTTGTTCTGGACAATGAAGAAGAAAGCTTGATAGTATAGATCAGTGTCTGCTAAGAGTGTAATAGTTAATCAATACTTTCTTCCTACGGCATTTTGTGATCACTGGTTTAATCTTTTAGGTGTTTAGTTTCTCTATAAAACGTACTATTAAGTTTATCCAACACTAGTCCTTGACATTGTAGATGTTGTATCAACAAGTAGACTTTTGAACTCTGTTCTGGTACACCAATCATTTGCCTTTACCCATGCAGGTCAAAACATTTTCTCTGTCAGGCTTAGTCGTTGGTTATCCATTTGGCAAACTGAACAATGTTGAAGACGTAAGTTTTTTTTTCACTGAATTGCTAAGTATGTGTCCTCTTCACTAGCACTTATAACCAGAAAATGGAGTTTTCAACTTGGAACAGGTTGTCACTGTGAATCTTTTCATTGAGGAACTTCGCAAGACCGAAAAACTCAAGGATGTGAAGTACACATATTGGGACGAGCGGTTATCATCAAAGGTAAAGTTTATTCAGATCTAGAAATCTTGCTAGTTACAGTTTATATAAGTGTTAGCATATAACCACTTAACTTATAAGTTATAAGACCTTGAATCCCTTGTCATACTGTCCACAGACTGTTGAACTAATGTTGAAGCCCTTAAAACTGCATCCTGTTCAAGAGAAGACAATGTCAGACAAATTTGCCGCGGTAGTTATACTTCAGGTACGGTTACTTATATCCGCATTGGTTAGAGACCGATAGAATATGCCTTCTATTTCCACCTTTCTCACATGGAAACCTCTTTCTTGTTTGATTGTTACTTGCAGGAGTATTTAGATTACGCGAACAGGTATGTAAACACTGAGCCAGCAGAATAAAAGAGAATGGGGGTAATGACAAGTTATGTTGGATTTTAACAATCTCCTATAATTACCTAGAAGAGCTACGATATATGAGTATATTGATGTTTGATTTGTTGTGAAATTATGTATGTGTACAAAGACATCTTGCATCAAACAAATCAGTATCTCTTAAGAAATTTGTTTCTGGCCGTGATCGTATCTTTAAGCATTAGGCAAACCATTCTTTTATCGTGCATCCTGTTACATCGTAGCTCACTTTTAATAGAGATGACTGAATAGAGTCTGAAACCAAAAAAACTCGAACAAATTAAAGACTCTTTTAAAGGCAAACCCATTCTTTGTTTCTTCTCATTGCAAGGTTCCAACAGTCTTGGTGATTTCCTCCAGTTTCTTCATCCTTAATCTTTCGCTTTCAGCCAGTAGCTGCCAAAGAAAAGTCATCAAGACACAATATATCTGTTGTAGGAATCTACAAAAGGTAAGTCTTTTGAGTTTAGACCAAAAACCTCCATTAACATGGAAACAAGGTGAGTTTTCTCTTTGTTCTTTTCGTTGAAAGCTTCCAATGTCTCTTTGTATTCCTTCTCCTGCCATGGTATACTCTTATGTGAAACAGATCTGCAGAGTTTAAAAAGAAAAAAGAAAGATTTTAAAGAATGAAAATGTGAAAAACCTTCTTCTGACAGCTTTGAGCCAAAGATTTGATATCTCGATTCGCCATGTCGATTTTCTTCCTCACCATTCCAACTTCTTTTCTCATAGGATCTCCCATAATCTCTAGCTCCTGGTTTAGTAAGAACATTATCAACTTCTTTTTGTCTATTTGAAATCTAACCCACCATGTCTAAACAAAAAAGGCTTTTACACTTACTTCCAATGTTTGAGTCAAGCATCTTGTAGCTTCCTCTGCATAGCCAAGCCGCTGTTGAACTTTTTCCTTAACGGTCATCTTCTTCCTCTCGATCTCCTCTTCTCGGGCTTGAAACCTCGTCACCGCGACTTTCCATATCTCTTCTTCTTCGTTCTCCTCCATTGGAAGCTTACCGTTGGTGTTGACGGCAGAAGCTGTAGCAGGAGCAGCTCCTAAGTTCTTGCTACTCATTTTTGTCTTTCTTTCTTGTTATTACAACAAGTCTCTTATGTCTCTCCCAATATCTATTTATGTACTTTAAGTGTCTTTTGCTTTTGCTTCAATTCAATCTTCTGCAACGAAATTGCTTTGCTTTTACACCATTCCAAAATCAAAGCAAGCAATCCCGCCAAAAGGAAAGTTAAAAAGGAAAAGTAAAAATCAAAAATTTCGAAATCGAAAGTGGAGCCCAGTCTGATGATCAAAGATGTCTTTTTGGGCTTTTCTTCTTTAGTGTGTGCAAGTTGCAATCTTTGTTGAGAAGGAAAATAACTTCAAAAAACAAACATCCCAACTTCTGTCTAAATACTAACGAGTTTCTTCTGGGGAAAAAAGTTGATGGATTATATGAAACTGTCTCAGAAGAGGCTAAAATTTACATATTAGACATGAGAACAACAGATATGAAAAATTACAACAACGTTTACTCTGAATGCTTTTACCAGAAAATTTTCTCGTCTTGCTTAAAGACCCTTAACTTAGAACAACTCGAACTCAAGATGATCGCCTATGGCTTTACAATCAAGATACCTATTATCGTTGCCTCCAGGTGAACCCGCCGCCTCTGGTCCACCACCAAACTCATAGAAATCCGGCAGCTCAGGCGGGATTGCGCACCGGATTAGAGCCCAATTCAATCCTTCAAAGAAAGGATGTCTTTTGATCTCTGCAGATCCTTTCTCTGACCCGAGCCGGTTCTCTGGTTCCTTAACCAGAAGCCCTCTGATCAAATCCTTTGCCTGGAAGCTCACGAGCGGGCTATCGGGAAATTTGAGGTTCTGCAACACAACATTGGCCAAAGTCTCGTCGTTGTTGTAACCTTTGAAAGGTGTTTTCCCGTATAAAAGCTCATAGAGGAGAACCCCGAAAGTCCACCAGTCAACTGCAGCGCCGTGTCCTTCTCCTTTAATGATCTCGGGAGCTAAGTACTCGTGTGTTCCCACAAAGGAATTGGATCTTGCTTCGGTTGGTTCAGCCACGAGCTGAGGCAATGATCTCTTCAAGTGTTGTTGGGCTTTCGAAAGATGATCAGGCCTTTTCGGTTTTCGACCTTGTTGTTGGTTTGCGGAGAGCCTTGGGCTGAAACACGAGACCTGGCAAGATGGTTCGATGATACAGAATGGTTGTATGCAGTTGGATGTGTTGTATGGACCTGAAATTCTTGCAGGATCGTTCCCAGGAGGAGAAGTTGACCTGAGAAGAGTTGGGTTCACCGCACATCGAAGTGAGAGGTCAAAATCCGTAAGCATAATGTGTCCATCTTCACGGACTAGAATGTTTTCCGGCTTCAGATCCCGGTATATAACACCAAGCATGTGTAAGTACTCCAATGCAAGTAGAATTTCTGCAACATAGAACCTGAAAACAAATTTTTTATCATCAGTTAAGTAAATTAATGATCTAGATGGCGCAATTTAGAAAGGTAATGCTTACCTCGCTGCAGGTTCAGGAAAACATCGGCCGAGCTGCTTCTGCCTAAGAACGTGAAGATCTCCTCCAGGACAATACTCCATGACTAGACACGACAAATTATCCGAAGTGAATTGGGCGTATAATGTAGGAAGAAAAGGATGATCCAACATTTTAAGTATTTCCCGTTCTGCTTGCGCCCTTGGACTCTTTTTCCTTCTTGCCAAGAACTCGTTGTCCATGACCTTTATGGCAAATAAGCAGTTTGTACCAATCAGCTCAGCGAGATAGACTGTTCCTATATCTCCACAACCAAGTTTCTTCAGAAGGTTGAAGTGTCGTAAACCCAAAGAACCGTATTGCAACTTGACATGCTTAATCGCTTCCCATCTCACATCCATCGACATGTGAGGCTTGTTCCCACAGCTAAACCTGCTCAAATTGCTCTCCTCACTCATGCTTGTGCTCCTGCTATAATCCCCAAGACTATCTTTTGAACTCAAGGAGAACTCGAATTTCTCACTAGAAGTTGGATTCTCTGTTTCCTTCTCATCCCTTGCGCAGTTACCACTGTCATTGCTCGAGGACATTTTTTGTTTCATGACGACAATCTCAGCTTCAGAGCTTTGACTAACTTTACAAGAACCAGAGGACTTCTCATCGGCTATTTGAGCTTCTTTACCAAAATTATTTGAAACAGAGCTCAAACTGTCTGAGCAAATCTCAGGAGTATGACTAGTAGTATATGAGGGCGGTTGGTTATCGATGCTGGTGCTCTTCAACGTACAGTGGCATCTTTGGCAGAGAAGTTTATTTGCACTAGAATCTAAGGAAATCTCGGTTTCTTCATCCTTTTTTGTTGCGTTAACTACAGAAACTATCCCAATTTTTAACTTCTTCTTAAGCAAAATCTTCTTTTTCGGCTGCTGTTTGGGACGTGGAATCATTCTTGTTACCTTCCGTACCGTTTTGCTCTTCTCTGTACCTGAGCTAGGTGCATTATCCAACTTCCCTTTCTGCTCCATATCCGGAGTGGATGAGAGATTTTTCTTGTCAAGTTCCGCGGCATTATCTTTCTTGCTAGAATCAGAAGGCAGTGAAGTGACATGTTTGTCTATTTCTATCACATCATCTTCAGCGAACGAGTCATCGGAAGGAGAGGCAACATTTTCATCCAACTCTATCTCGTAATCTCCACTGCCAGAGCTTACACAAGACCCAGATTTGTTGGATTTATGCAACGCCCTAATCTCCAGCATTTGATTTCCCACTCTGTGTAATCCCAAACTGGTTCCAGCTTGAGATGGCTCAGAAATGGGATTAGAAGGCTCTTCAAACCGCTGAGGTACACTCCTTGAAGAGCTTGGTTTATCGTTTGCCGGCATCAAAGGCATCTCAACCAAGCTTCCTTTACCCTTGTCCACAGGAAGAAGGGAGGACTTGCTACCAGATTCATTCGAAACTTGGTTATACAAACTCTTGATCCGGTCTGCTTCTGAGACCCTTGGAGATGCAGCTGCGGATTTCGACAACCGTTTCTGAGCAGCCATTTCCGACGCCTTGGAAATGCACCGATCCCTCAGAGCCTGCTTCAAGGAAACAGAATCAGAGACGCCGAAAACTCTAGGCGATTGAGGTGTTCCCGGTTTCTTCATGGCGATTCTCTTTGAAGGGCTTGTGGTCCTGCTTGGACCTGCACTCGCGCTCGTCTCAAAGTTATGGAAAGAAGAGCTCATTAGCCTCGTTGATGGTTTCACGGGTATAGACTGAAAAAGCTTATCAATGTCATACTCAAGAGAACCATGATACTCTCGCTGCTTCCGCTCCAAATCTTTGCTTGATGATCCCAAAACCGATTTACCATACCTCCCTGAATGTTTTGCCAATCTCACTTCATCTTTCTCTTCCACAATTTCGCAGGAACCTGCAAACGATCCCATTGCAACTTCTTGTTTTTACAGTCTCTAAATCTCTGAGAAACAATCAACTTGGCGCCGAATTATTCATCTTCTATGATGTGTTTCAAAAATTCTTAATACAAGATCCTGCATCAATCACAGTTACCTGAAAATTGGTAAAAGAACAGATTCAATTAAAGAGTACTCTTCAAATGAAGAACAATGTCTATGGAATGATAAGAAATATAAGAAAGGAAATAAATGTAAAGTAAGTGGAGAAATTAAAGTTGAAGCAACAGATCTACAAACGCAAATTAATAGCTTAGGTCATTATGGTTTGCACACTCAATCATGAACCCTACACAAGTACAGATAGAGAATAGCTATAAAATTAAAACAGCTAAAAAGAACACATTTTTAAAAGGCAAAACTCTCATAGAAAATTATGATTTTTTGAAACATGTTCTGAAAGTAAAATTAGTAGAGTAATGTGAAGAGATCTAACAACCAAAATCAGAAGGCATCAAAGATTAATCTTAAGTCTCAGATCTCAAGAAACTTTTAGGAAACAAAGAAGAGTAGCTGAAGCGAGGAGTGAGGATTCGATTAAACATAACTAAATGCAATAATTTTTTTTTTAAAACCCCACAAGCAATCTCAAATGTCAAATCCTAGAGTGATTTCAAATGCGTGAACAAAGCTAAACCCAGCTAAAAGCAAACCCAGAAAATTAAAAATAACCTAGTTATAAATTGAAGCTGCGTAAAGGCCAGTGAGACCACAAAGAGAAAATGAAAGGTCAGGAAAAAAAAGGAAAAATTTCAGAGAAACCCACAAGAAAACCTCCTGAATACGGTCCCCAAATCTCATGAAACAAAAAAAGCAAACAAAGAGAGTTACAGAAGAAATAAAAAAAAAGTGCAAATGAAGGCGTACGCAAGAAAAAAGGTGAGGAAAAAATAGAAAAGCTAGCGAAAAATCTAAGGAAGAAGGTTTACCCAGAAAAGAGCTAAACTTTGCTAAGAAACTCTAAAAAAATGGTGAATTTGGAGCTCAGATAAACCCTAATGGCCTTAGCTTGAAGAGGATCCAGAGGAGAAAGAGAGGATGAGGAGGAGGAGAAAGTAAAAGTTTTTTCCCTTTTTCTCTAATTTCTGGGGTTTGGTGTAATTTTTGTTTTTTCGGTGAATAGCGTTAAGAGATGATCAAGTTGAAAAACATGGTGGGACCCATAGCATATGTTTGCGGGTCTTTCATATTTCAAAAAAAAAATTAAATCTTTTTTTTCTGTTTCTGTAACCTTTCTTATTTCCTTCACCTATTTCAAGAGATATTTTCACTATTCCATATCAATAAATTCAAAAATTATACATACCTGAATTTCAAAAGTATTATAAATGAATTTTGAAATCTTATTTGGATTCATGTACTTGTCTAGCCATTAATATAATATCTAGTCATGTCAAAAAAAAAGTTTAGAATTCACACACGAAACATCGATAATTTACTTCCACTCTATCATGATACATTTGACTAGAGTCAAATTGCAAAAAATTAACCCATCATGTCTCGAATAGTGACTAGTAGAATCTTACTAGAGTCTACAATTTACACTTGATTTGTAAAAAGCTTGAATGCTGATTTTCACTTTTGGCACCCTACATGTCGCAACACTAGTCTCGTGTTGAATATCTATAATTATTTTATTTTAGCTTCCTCAACCGGATTATTAACTTTTAGTTCATAATAGTAGTTAATTATGCTTTCTTATTTTCTTTTTAATTTGAATATGTTTTTATTTTGTGAAACAGTGTTTCTATTTGTCTTTCAAAGTCATTATATGACTTCAAAGTACTGAACATACAATTAAGAATTACGCATGTTTCTAACTAGGGAAACATTAATGATTAACAAAAGATATGTTTAAATTTAAGGAGACAAAAAAAATATCTATTGTAAGAAAAAAAATATATATTCAATCGAGAATTTTTGATGTATAAAGTGGTAAGCATAATAATATATGCTAACACATCAGTTATTTTCAATTTATGGTTTGAATTTTTATCCTTAGACCTTTGATTAGTTTATATGTTTTTATTTCCAATTTTAAGTTAAGTACATTAACATAAATTGTACATATGATTTCTGTGATATTAATATTTAAGAAAATACCAAAATGTTAAAAACTATTATGTATATTATTACACATTGAAAGAGTTAAACCTACAATATAGGCGCCGTTGACTGTTTAGAATGTTTGGTCAATGGAGTATTACTTCGGATCGCGTTGGTAAAGCACACACAGGCCAAGTGATCCTTTTCTTCGGTGCAATATACTATGCAATTGCAATTTACAAGAAAATAGACATTATTTCCTGTAAATTATTTATTATATATTTCATCAGCCACCAAAATAAAAACTGAATAAATATACTCTAATCACTATCAAAAATGCTACACTCAACTTTTTTGACTTATTTTTCTTAACTCTATTTTTTAATAAATTTTATTATTTTTATGTGATTGCTTAACATTTTTTAAAAACTAAATATATTATCATTAAAAACAGAATATAAAATATTTATTTATCTTACATAATAAAGATAACTAAAATATCATGTTTGAGTTTTCTTTTCCTAACTATTGTATTTTTAATTATAAAGAGTTTTTTATAATTAAAAAATAATCTGAACTTTTAATATTGGACTAATTTTTGTATGATGAATATAATTGTCAAATAGCATATTTATCAAATTTTGTAACTGATTAGATAATTTTATACGTGAAAGAAAATTGATCTCTGGCATAATTTTATAGAAACATTTAAAAAAAAAAATGAGAACCATTAGACCACCACCACTTGGTTAATTAAAAAGAGGTTTTCAAACATTATTTTTAAAATTCTTTGGTTTTGAGTTATTTTGAAACTAAAGTTGTTATATAATTACATAAAAATATTAGTTATGGTATATTTGTAATAAAAAATTTTAAAAATCTAATATTTCAGAAAATTTCCCAATAATATACTCCATGGACTGTGTCAATCGAAATAAGTTTCTATGCTTTAGTAAATGAATGTCTTCGTATACCGTTGGGTCACTAAAACGCTAACACTATTTGTTACCCAAAAAGAAGTTAAGTTTTTTAACTGTTTCGTTCTAAAAGTATTATATTAAAATTCCAAAACATAAGTTGATAATAATACTATGATGAAGATAAACTATATCTAACTCTGTATTTCTGAATCTGGCAAAAAAGTCTAAATCATAGTTGTAACGTGGAGTTTGATAAATAATAGACTTTCATTCATAGGCCTTTGAGAAAATGAGAACCTTTGAGCCTAGGATTCCTCTTTCTGCGCCTTTATCTCTTCCCTCTTGCTTTTTTTTTAATTTTATTTTAAACATTAACTAACTCGAATTAGATCATCACCTCTCATTTCTTACTTAACCAATTATTCAAACCATATGACATCAACAAAGTTCTTATTAGAAAAAACATTATATTATGCAAACATATGCACGCGCATATAGAAATATACCATGTTCCTGCTTATTTTTAATGAATTAATTAATGTTTGCGTCTTTACAAAAAACGATTGCCAGAAAAATTTATGCTGTCCTAAATATCGTCATTTGTAAAATTATATATAGAACGCAACATATTTATATAACCATAATGTTTTGGTATCGATTGAATATGAAAGATATATGTGACACTACAAATGATTTTAGTCAACAACAAAACAAAAAACACTATAAATTATTAACTAATTGTATGGTAAACTAATTAACCTATAAAATGGAGGTGTGGTAGGAGTTAAAGCTACACTGTATCATGTTAAGGGATACATAGTGGAGAAAACTATATACTGAAAACAAATTGATTTGAAATTTTACCATTAAGTGTAACCGTATTTAGAAGTAGCTGAAATATGATATAACATCCTTTATAACTATATATCTACCGATAATCTATATATGTAGTATATACATGATTGACTATACAAATAGTGAAAAAATGTTTGCATCTTAGTTTTTGAACAACTTTTTGTGGTATACATAATCTTCTAACTCTAGCTGTAACACTATAAATTCTCGAAGAGTAATAATTAAGTACGATACATATATCTATTTTATGCAAAACTCACATAAACATGCCTAAATATAGCTCATCGCAAGCAAGCATTTAGATCAAAATGTCATATCAAACAATGAGAAATCTTAGGATATGTGATCAGGCCGTGAACAATTAAGGAAATAAACCAGAAATTCAGTGATCATGCCCAAATCCCATCACCATTGTTCCAAATACTAACTCTCATTGTATAATTTTGTGTAGTTTTTTTTTGGTGTATGTTCTTAATTACAAAGAAACTATAGGTTTTCAGATCATGTATACTTAATTTTTGAGCATATATCTGATATAGTCATGTAGATATGATTGATCATTTGCATAACAAAAAAATGATATGATTGATCTAAATTCTTTAAATAATATATTTCAGAAAATAATATAAAATTCAAATTGAGAGCAAAACAATAATCATCAAATTACAGAAATAGAAAGGTGAAAGCCCAGTAGACTTATTAAAAATATTATAGAATGTTACTATAAACAACAGATACCGTTTTAAATCACGCTTCAGAATTTACTTATCCAAATAATTTAAAAAAATCTATTTTATTTTAAAAATCAATTAATTTTGTCAATAAACAGTTTCTTAGTCACCATTCGAAGTTTTATTTTAATTTACTTGTTCTAGTCGTTATATATAACTTATGATAGTTACGTGGTTTAAGGATAATTCATTATGTATTATGTATTAGGATTCAAAGCCTTCTTTCACGATTTCAACCATGGTTGATCATTATTGTAAACATTTGAATGAACTATATAAGTATATATTCTAAATGATACTAAGAATTATTGCGTGGACGGCGAACCAGAAACAACGGCGCACAAGACAAATGATTCAAGTTATATGTTTATATTTTGGATGACTATTAAACAAAACAATATCAATGGGAGCTAAGATCTGAGATATGAGAATCCGAGGAAGATGATATATATAAAATAATAGGGGGTCATCAAATTAGTTTTGGTAAAATAAAAGAATAAGAATAAAAAACGAAGGAACAAGCTAGAGAATAAGGCAACAAGTATTGGTTTCACATGTTTGTGTCGACAGGCCACACCCCCATAAAAGGCTTGCTTGGCGTTTTTGTCTTTGCATGCATCTAGTCCACTCCACCAATTTCTTTTTCCACCATTTATTGATTTCGTTTTTCAGTTATACGTATTTTGAATTCGAAAAATTATAATTAAATTTTCAAATAAACGAAAGAGATCGAATATGGGTTATTGTACCTACTGTTTTTGGATGGGAATGTGATAATATTAGTTCCTTCAATAGAAAAAAGGTTATATGAGCCGTAGAGTTGTAAACCAATATATGTATACAAAAGAATAGCTAAAGAGTAATGTTTAGCTAATTCATTTTTCTTGAACATGACTTAATACTTAAGCCACTGCGAGCTCCAACGACCAATGTGCCATTACGATCTCTTGATTTGTTGGAGGATGCCACAACTATATTAATTCAACATAAAAGCAATGAGAACAAGTGTTGTTTTTTTTATCCCGAGCACATGTAAGTATTTGTAATGTAACTTTCTTCCTAGAAACACATGTTCTTGACTTGACGTTTAACGTTTGTGTTAAATTTGCATGTAGGGCTATAGTTGACTCGTTAATAAATTCTCAAAGTGCTAATAAAGTGCTATGAGTTTATTAGTTGTATGCGCTGCTTTGAAATTTCTATCGTGATATATGTGTGTTTGGACGTAAAATCTAAATATCGAAAAAATAAAAAGATATGAAGACAAATTGAAACTTACAAAAAAGAAGGCGACGACCGGTTAGTGTTTTAAACATTGATATTTTGTTGGGCCTTGATGGTGTAACAAAAAATAGCCCACTAAATTCTAAATATTAAATTATTAAGCTCAAGACTTATCCAATGACGTGGCACGTTTGTGACTTTTCCAGTTTCACCAACTATTTTTCGGGTTAAATAAATAAATAAAAAGACTTAAGAATTAATCCGTCCTTAATCCCCGATTTATTTTATTTCCTTTCCTTTCTACTTTCCACATATAGAACGGATCACGACGGTTGGATAATTCAAGGGCGATTATCTTGCCACGTGTAAGGTTTTGGTCTACATCCTCCAATCAACGGCCGAGTTTCGGTTAAGTTGTAGCCAATTAGGCTCACCTCAATATTAGTCTTTTGTTCTTTCTATTTTTTTCTTTTCTCTAGAGCATTTTCACACAAACCAACTTCAGCGACAAGATAACAACTTCTTCTGACGATCGGATAAAATGGCGGAGAAGAGCTTCAAGTACATCATCCTCGGCGGCGGTGTCTCGGCCGTGAGTTTTTCTCCCTCTTAATATGACGGAGTTTCGTTTTGTAACCAGTACTTTCGATTTTGGGATAGCTTGTTTCGATTTGTATTGCAAAATACCATAATTCTCGTAGTTGTTTTTGGCGTGGAGCTCGTTAATTTCTATTTAGAATTTTTCGAATCTTGAGTTTAAACATCCGATCGGTGACTGATTTGATTTGATCGTTGAGATAATATTACAAATCGCAAGTTAGATTTTGAAATCGAACAATCGCATGTCGACTGATCCATTTCCGAGGTGAAAACATGGATTTATTCTAGCTACGGCCTTTTCCCTATGGTCAATTGGTGTTATTATGAATAGAGCCACCGTATGTAAAACGTTTTGTGTTTCTCTCCTATATGAGATAAGGTTGTTTCTACAAAATCACATACAAATGAGTAAAAGTTGCGTACTATCCGCAGGCCTATCATTAGTTTCCTCTCAACTTTGCTTTTAGCTGTGATTTATTGTAGAACAGTGTCACATACTGTTAGTAAAGAAACTACTGAATACAGAAGCAAGTTCAACTCTGGCATTGAATTTTGTTGTTTCCTTTTTCCTCTTTTTCTGTTTGTGTAGGGATACGCAGCTAAGGAGTTTGCGAATCAAGGGGTGAAACCAGGAGAATTGGCAGTTATCTCCAAAGAGGCGGTAAGCTTTCTCTCTATTCGGAGAACTTATTATGTCGCGCTGTGTCTTGTAACCTATGATCCTTATTTTCTCAGTTTTGTGGTTAGGTGGCTCCATATGAACGCCCTGCACTTAGCAAGGGATATTTGTTTCCTGAAGGTAAGACAATTTTCTGGTTTACTTTGCAAACTACAATGCTTAGCTTTGATTTTCAGAAACTTTGGCTTTGGGTTAAGTTTTTTGTTTCGAGAAAGATTTACACTCTTATTTCTGTTTGCAGGGGCTGCTAGACTTCCAGGCTTCCATTGCTGTGTTGGTAGTGGTGGAGAGAAACTGCTTCCAGAATCGTACAAACAGAAAGGTAATGAACTCTCTGCTCATGAAACAGTATCAATGTCCTGATCATCCACGTAGTCCCACTGGTTAAGGATAAATCTATGATCGCACGGAATTTACCAACGTTACACTTCTCTGCTAGCTAAAGTGATTGTGATAGTGGAACTAAATCGTGCTATCATTTTTGTTATCCTTTGTATTTGCAGGAATTGAGTTGATACTAAGCACAGAAATAGTGAAAGCAGATCTCGCTGCCAAGAGTCTTGTCAGTGCAGCTGGGGATGTCTTCAAATATGAGACTCTCATAATTGCAACTGGTTCTACTGTAAAGACCGACATCCTTGCATTTCTTGCATCAGCAAGCTTCTTATGTATTCTCTGATGAGAAGATAGTAACTCTTTTTCATTTCTTTGCAGGTTTTCAGATTGACTGATTTTGGTGTAAAAGGTGCAGACTCTAAGAACATCCTCTATCTTAGAGAGATTGATGATGCCGACAAATTGGTTGAAGCAATTAAAGCAAAGAAAGGTGGAAAGGCTGTAGTTGTTGGTGGAGGTTACATTGGTCTTGAGCTTAGTGCAGCTCTGAGGATCAACAATTTTGATGTCACTATGGTTTTCCCTGAACCTTGGTGCAGTAAGTCGATCCATATCCTTTTGCAATTCGGTTATTCATATTGATATGTATTACTTAGTTAGACATGATAAAAACAATGTTCACGCAGTGCCTAGGCTTTTCACCGCGGACATTGCTGCTTTCTATGAGACTTACTATACTAACAAGGGAGTTAAGATCATTAAAGGAACAGTAGCATCTGGGTTCACCGCTCATCCAAATGGAGAGGTAAACCAAATAATTTTTAGCTTTAGAGTGGCCAGTTCTATTTAGCCCTTCAGCTCAATTTGTTCGGTTTTATAGAAACTAATATCGACGTTGCTTCCAAATATTTTGGTTCAGTTTGGTCTATATGATTACCCTTAATTAATTAGCATTTCCAGATGGTCTCGGTGCAAAGGTCTTACTTGTTCTTCTTCTCCAGGTGAATGAAGTACAACTCAAGGATGGAAGGTCATTGGAAGCTGACATTGTGATAGTTGGAGTTGGTGCAAAACCATTGACATCCTTATTCAAGGGACAGGTCGAAGAAGACAAAGGTGGAATTAAGGTATCTATCTGCTTTGTGTGCGTCTCTTCTTGTTCTCCCGTACCATTCTGATTCGCATCTTTTAATCGGTTGACCGTTTGACGCAGACCGATGCATTCTTCAAAACAAGTGTACCTGATGTTTACGCTGTTGGTGACGTTGCCACTTTCCCCTTGAAAATGTATGGAGACGTGAGAAGGGTTGAGCATGTTGACCATTCTCGCAAATCAGCAGAGCAAGCTGTTAAGGTAAATGATGGATACAATAAGGCTGGTATTGTGTCAAATGCCAATTTCTGCGTGCGCGTTTGCATTTACATACGAAAAGCTGATGAAAAATATCTTTCAGTTTATCATAAAATAAGTATAAATGCAAACGCTAAACACAAAATGAGTCTCTTACCCGAAAACCCAAATCTTACAGAGTAACATAATTGTATAGTTGAACCGTATATAAAACTAAATATACGTGATTCATTGTGGCAGGCGATCAAAGCGGCTGAGGGAGGCGGAGCGGTGGAGGAGTACGACTATCTCCCATTCTTCTACTCGCGCTCGTTTGATCTGTCATGGCAGTTCTATGGAGACAACGTAGGAGACTCTGTCTTGTTTGGAGACAGCAATCCATCAAACCCAAAACCAAGATTTGGAGCATACTGGATTCAAGGTGGTAAAGTGGTTGGAGCATTCATGGAAGGAGGTAGTGGTGATGAGAACAAAGCCTTGGCTAAAGTCGCCAAAGCTCGACCTGTTGCAGAGAGCCTCGACGATCTGACCAAACAAGGCATCTCTTTCGCCGCCAAGATTTGAGAGAAAGTTGGAGAGTTCAACCTTTTATTTTATTCTATTCTATGTTACAATAAAAATACGTTTAGCAATGTGTTTGTACGTACATTTGCTCAAATAAGTCTTGTGGCAGAGGAAACTTGAACCGCATTCACATTTTTAGAGTATATGTATTGATTTTCTGCATTTTACTATTTGTGTTTGTTTCGAATCCATATCTCACTTTGTTGGCTCCGAAGCCGCTGGAAAAAGCAAATATTAACATTTAGTGATTTTAAAGTTACATGAGATTTAATATTTTGACAAATCTTAGGTATACAATGTGTCAGTGTTAAGTTGTTTGGAATCGCATGTTTCAACTTCTATGTAGTCATTAGATTTCAAAATGTTTGAAATATGTGGAAAATCACAAATACAAATTCACCGGCGAACTAAAAAAAATAATGGAAATTAAAGACTTTTTTTTCAAATGCAAAAAATTTGCCAAAATATATAATTTTCAACGGATTCAATCTAACTTATGTATTTTGATAATGGAGTTTGCTGCCAATAAACATTCGAACCATAGATATCTAAGTATAGATGTTATTAGTGTTTTAGCTATGTTATTATCTTCCAGCATCTTAATGTGAATTTTCTAGTTCAACTCATCTAAAACCATTTTTGCAAATCCCAAACTCACTCACTAATCACTACCAAGATACAATTTCTTACAATATGAAAGAAAATGGGCCTAAGCATTTAACGGCCCTTGGAATGTTGAGTTGGACATATCATTGTTTTATGCCCAAAGCTTTGCTCAACTAGTTTTTTCTTTTTCCTTTTAATTTCGTATGGTTTTTGTTTTCCTTTAAAAAGAATCTAACAAAATGTGTTTTAAGTACATGCTTCTTTGAACAAAACCTGATTGAACACTTATAAACGCTATCATCAAATTAGATAATGTGAATTAATCTTGAGTATGGTTCACATGGGATGAGCCAACCCGTTATTAATTAACATATAATGAGAGATGTGATGCATATTCATAAATCTGTTGGTGGGGCAAACTCTATTAAGTATGGAGGTCATGACTCATATCTTGTTAGGTCTTAGTCTTAAATTTAAAGTAAATGGACATAAATAGGACAGTGAAGCACAACCAAAAGTAATTTTCATTTAATATAGATCTCTTTTGTAATAAATATATGCTAAATTTGTGAGGAGGAATAAACAGGTTTTACGTGTCTACGTTTTTCCCCTAAAAAGACAACAAATATGGTGGGACATTTATGACTTAAAAAGCATTATTCTACGTCTCATAACCTAATCCACTTTTTGAAATAATTGTAAGTTTATTTGCTCACATATGACATTTTTTTCAGAATGAGAAAGTAAGAATTTGCTGATCAGTTTCAACGTTCTTAATCGTGTTTGAAACTATATTATATCTGGTGCTAAAGATCCATACTACGCAATTTCTTATAAATTATATGGTTGAGTTATCCATCATGCATGATCTGATGCACCGTGATTTGAATGGTCTATTTGAGGATAGTTGAATCCGTCATTTATTTTTGATAGGTCTTTGTTTATTCTAAATGTTGGAATATGAACTCTATTACTTAACGAATAAAGTAATATTTACATTAGAAGCGATTTTTGAAAGCTTAAAAATGGAAAAAAAAACATAAAAGTGTAAAACCAAACTGACAAAAATAGGAAACTCGACATGGTCAATTGATCGGCAGAGAAGCACATCAAGTCGAGGGGTTACAGACTTACTAACTAAAATCTAGCTATTTTATATTGGAATGTTTCTCTCATGGTTAAATAATTAATCTTTTTTTTGGGCAATTTTTTTAAAAATTCACTGTTTATTAGTACTTAGTAGCATCAGGCTTACGATTAAATTTAAATTAAGTTAAGTACGTAATTTTATTTTTAATTGCCAGAAAAATATATGTCTTGTTATGTTTTTTTATTAATACGGTTAGTTCAAAACATAAATATTTTCTTTATGTTAAACTTCTGTTATAAATGTTTTCTTTTCCATAATTTTTAGGCTAATAACTAACCTGCTAAAAGGAAAAAAAAAGCAACAGTGCATGATTACAATTTTGACGTCTCAGACAGATGGGAGTGGGCTTTACTGGAGGAGTTGATGACAAGTAGCAAATCAAATTGTAAGATTTTGGAAACTGCCAATTTATATACATATTCCAAAAATACTTTGATTCATGTTCTAGTGTTCTTGTGTCCCATGCTAAACAATGATCCTAGTCTAATGAACATAGTCTTTTTATCAATTATATTAGTTTTTGTTAATTGTTTGATAATATATTGTTAACACATTCATAACGTATTGACAATCATTGTTTTATGATAAACAAAGATCTGGATTGAACAAACAAATAAGAAGTCAAAACAAGGATAACCATGATGATTAGATTAATCAAGTTTTGTTTAATTTGGTCAATGTCTCACCGAAACACCTTTTAGACTATTTTCTTAACCAACCACACATTTAAAACAGTTTAATCAGGACATACATATATTGGAAATAGATGAAAGCAAATTAAAATTTGTAAGGCCAAATAGTTGTGAGATGGGAGGTCACAAATTTTCACATAATATCTAACAAATAGGAAACATATATTAAAGCTACTCTAAGAAATGAAATTGGATCCAAATCAATTAATGAAGAAAAATAGTAGAAGAATATTGACTAACTCACACAATGCTGAGTCGAATAATACAGGATATTTAGAATTTAACAAATTTAACAAGAAACGAGTAAAAATTTGTCATTCTCATTGACAGATAGTCTACGACGCTTTATCCGAGTAATATCGTGGAAACCAAGTTCTCCTACCAGACAAAATTTTCCAAGCTGTAGTGGAACAATTAGGTGGTCGAACAAATTAGTTTATCAATGTACTACTTTTCTTTTGAATTAGTATTAATTATGCAAAAAATATACATGTACACATAGTTTTATAGAGAAAGTACATTTATAGATAGGCCGAGTTTCTAGAACCAAAGGCATACATAAACTATAGGACTTTGGAGAAAGTGGGCGTACACGTACACGAGTAAATCAATGTGAATCACATGCAAGCACGGAAAGAGAGAAGAGAGTTGTTTGTTAGTGTAGTGGGTCGTCGTATGAAGAAGTCAGACGTGAGAAATTAACAAGTCCGATCATGCACGTGGACCACATGCTTATCTTCCGACTAATTACTTTCTACGATGCTTCTTCACACTATCCAACCAATATTAGGAAACGAATGGTTGGTTACGATATTAGTACACCGAACTAACATCAAGTTAAGAATATGGAAAACTTAGATAAAATTATAAGAAAATATTTAATTAGCAACTCAGAAGAGGTACTCTACCGACTATTCAAGTACCAGTACCTCACATTTGACAACGACGTCTAAACTACACATTTTTATATTAATTACTTAGTATAAGATTATAAATAATTTAAGTTAACCGATGAAGGGAATATAATAATGTTCCTCATTAATTATCCTGATTTGTTCTTACATGCCGATCATATCAACGAAATACAAAACCTACGACATTAATAATTTTACTATTAGGACTGATCGAAAAAAAAATCTAACCATAATTAACTATTTTTTTCTTTAAAAACAAACTCCCTAAACAATGGAGCAGGCTAATCCTTAATTTCAAGGAAAATTAACAACAGTGAAGAAAATATATAGAGAATTTTAGTTAAACAAACTAATATATATATATATATATATATAAAGAAGAGTTTTTTCATATAAAATAATATTATATAAGCAATAATAATAATAATTAATAGCGACATTTGGAAAGGGTTAGTACGATCTCTATTTTCTGTTTGACGCTTGTCATTTCCACGTGCGTGCGTGGTATTTTGGCTTTATTTATTACCTGTTTGGTTTGGCCGTAGGGTCTATCCCTGTTCCGTTTCGGTGTAACACATTTTATTATATAAAATAAGATATATGAACGTAAGAAATAAAATTATTATATTTTATTAAATTTTGATATATATTATTTTAATTTAGATAATAACAAATTTTAATACAATAATATAATTTTCTAGTTATTTAAATTTTAAAATATATAATAACAAAAAAACAACGATAAAAAATTACATATAAATTAATTTGGGTCTCTTTTGTGTACTTCTTGAAGTATATTGTGTAGAACGAACATAAGCTTAATATGTGAAGCGCATTGTAACAATTTACATGTCGACACACACTATTTGGTAGGGGACATGGTTTGGTGGTGTCAGATAAATGACAAGAAAACAAAAGAAGAAAACATAATGGATCCAAACATATAAAGTTATATTGTGAAAGTGTAGTGTTTGAAACTGTAGTTAATATATATATGATCTTCATTTATACGAAAATTATCAATCTCTTATAATTTTATACTAGATTCAAGCCTGGCATTGCATGTTTAGGGATGCAATTGTATTACGTAACCTCTCATTGTTTTGGATAACCCACTAAACAGGAAAAATCTGAACGAGAGTACTTTTCCGAAATATTCTACAATAGATATGTCAGTAATATTCGCTTATCGTAATGTTTTTATGTGAGGATTTTAAACAAAGGGATCCGAAAAATAAAAATGATATATTGCTTTTATGACTTATGTCTTATGGAAATTTTTTTTTTCAGTTATCCCTGACTTAGCAATATTATAAAAATACGGAATGATGATGATCTTTTTTTAATCGCTTAAATATGGAATGATGATCTTAGTTGATGATAATCTCGTGTTAAGAAAATACGGTATCAATAATTGACTTCTTGGTAGACAGCTAGACATGTGTATTTATAATTATATATACCCTGTTTATGAAACTGTATATATAGTGATTCGAGTAAAATACGCATACAATTTTTTCATCTACATCAACTATTTCGTCTTCATTTCAAAGATATGAAAGGTTGGTTCTGAAGTTTTAATATATATTTTTTCTCTTAATTTATTCTTATATTGGTCTTCTTTTGGCTCCTTTTTATTGAGATACCATTTGAAGTTTTAATATACTTTTTTCCTCGTATTCAGAAAATGATAAGATCTTGCGGTTTCTTCTGATTTTTGGATGCCAAATAGAAAACTATCTTATTTACAACACATATGAGTTATACGTGTTCTTGTTTATATATATACATGTAAAGAAGCTTTCGAAAACTTCCAAGTTATAGAAAATAACGTAATTAAAAAAAAAATCCAAACTGAGAATTTCAGCGGTATCAAAATAAAAAGAGAGAAATTCAGAAAACTTAAACCCAAAACGTTAGTTTTTTCTAGCTTCAGTTTTAAAACATGGTTTAGTTATAAAATTCCAATCTCTAAATGAATTGCTGGAAAGAATACACCACATATAACATTAAAAACAGAAAATACACGACCCTATCAATATTGTATTCTTCCACATTATATTAAATAGTGTTTTAAAAGAAAAAACTGTATAAATTTAGATAATGTTCAATTTTCAATATAAAAATTAATTATTTTTTTTTAATGTATTTTGACTATTTGTATCATATAGATTGTTTAATTTGTTATTGATTGAATATTTTGAAGTAAATGATAAATAATGTTTTAGTTTAAAAAAAATGGTTTTACGATACACATGAAGTAGGAGTTAAGAGAGAGTGGCCATACACGTACACGAGTAAAATCAATGTGAATCACATGCATCGATGGAGTGTTGTTTGTGGTCGTACGAAGAAGTCAAACGTAAGTAAGAAGTCCGATCACGTGCACCACATGCTCCTTCCCTGTAATTTCTACGTTTCTTCTTCACCTTTCAACCAAACAATTATTAATAATATACTAATCTATCATTTTTTATCTCGGACATCCGTCAATAGTCATATATATTATATTTGTTGACAAAATAAAGTTGACAAAAAAAAAATCAATTATATCATATACATACAATCCAATATTTTCTCTTGACCAAAAAAAAAAGAACAATCCAATATTTTCCTACCTATCTTTCTAGACGCAGTAGAATAACGTAACAAACTAGGTCCATGCATGCTTCGTGCCCATAATTTTATTATTTGTATACGGAGGCTCATATATCACATGGAATTTACTTAGGAAATTGTTTGAAATTAATGGTTATTTACAATATTAATTAGTACACCAAACTAAGCTTAAATTAATTATGAAGAATATACTATTACATTAGCAACTCATATATAAGAGCTAGGTACTCTACCGACTATACAACGTACCACTCTTACCTCACATTTGACAACGATGTCTAAACCACAACACTTTAATAAATAGTTTTCTTTTTTTTGGTTTAAACTTTAATAAATAGTTAGTAATAAATTTAGACATAATTGAAATAATCATCCAAAGACCGAAAATTTCATCATTTTCTCATTAGTTATCTAGATTTGTTCGTACATACCGATCAGGTCAACGCAATGCAAAACCTAAGTAGATTAATTTTTGGGACTGTACGCAAAAATAACAACTCATACCGAACCTAATCTAACTTTTTTTTCTTCTTAACAACGATTTTAACTAATTTATTACAAATTGAAACGTAATTAATTCCTTTGAATGGGAACTACGTACCTTGAAACCAAAGTCAACTTAGCCAACGTATCCAACGTTCCATGTATGTCTCAAAATTAGTTTAGAATTTGGTTGGTCAAATATATTTTGACAAAAACCAAACATAAAATACGATGACAAATAAATATTAATAGAAATTTAGAAGTTCATGATCGTATTTAATATCATGTATAATATATTTCGCATTTTTAGCTATTTACCTATGTGATCATTTTCACCATAGTCTGATAGTTTTTTCATAATTTGAAAGTAAAAAATACATATATAATTTGTTTTTTGAATTTACAGTTAATCAAGATTTTTTTTTTGTCAACATTGTATACAGATTTTGAACGACTCAATAAGTGAATGGTTTTAAATATTATAAAAACGTCATATAAGTAGACTTTCGAATTTATTTACGCTTCGGTTCAAACTTACACGGTTATTGACAAACACTTCAAATAGAATATGAAACATTTGTATATATTTTAATTTCATCCATTATTTGAATCGTAATTTGTCCGAATCAAATATTATATTTATAAAATTGTGTGAATGCCACTCCATTGAGCAAATGGTTATGGCGGAAGGTCTAATTCAAGCTTTATGTGGCTTCAGATTCTGTACAACTGATCTCAGCCGTCAATTGGAGAGATCAAGAATCATAGATTCATTGGATTCTATTTTTTATATCTCTTCTCTTTTCGATGAAAATTCTTTTCCATTTGCATAGTGCCACTTTTTTTTTTGTAATAAACAGTGGTAGCTAAAAAAAATTAAATACGTTGAAAATTTTCCATTTTGACGCTTGACATTTCCACGCACATGCGTTGATTTTTTTTTTGTTTATTTACTTATAGTTTACATATTTGGCCCATTCGTGTTGTCTATGTAAATGAGGGGAAACACATGAATAAAAAACCCATATAAAAGAGAATTTGTAAAGATTATTTTGTTAGGTGGCGTCAGACAGATTAATGAAAAGAAGAAGAAACCTAATGGAACCAAACTTAAATAAAATGAACATGGAGAATGCTTGAAACTGCAGAATAATAATCTTCTAATATCAGAAAGTACTAAATAACCTCATCTATTAGCTAGATTAAAGCCTGGCATTGGATGTTTTCTGATGCAAATTGTATTATTTAATATAGATTCTTTTGGATAACAAGACCAATTGAAATTAATAAATCGTTTGGAAACCCGATAACGTTTTGAATAACCTTTATTAAAAACAAACTCATTAACATGAAGTATTATGTTTTATAAATAGTAATATTTGATAAACATATGTTTTTTTTATAAGACGACTGCAAAGCTGGTCTTAACTAACTAAATGAATTATTTGTTTTAGTCTCCAAATTATAAAGAATTAGTATATATATATATATATATATATATATATATTATAGTATATATATATATATATATATATATATATATATAAATTTGGTCTGGATAAAAAATTTGATTCAGATATAAATCAATCTGAATTGAAAAATACCAAACTAAATTCAGAGTAGATATTCGAACGAGTCCAAAATTATTATACCCAAAAAATTAGTATTAATCTGATCCAAATTGAAAACTGAATAAACACCTTTCAAATATTCAAAATATAAATATATATTTAAAAATACAAATCATAATAATATTTATAATAATTTAAACACCTAAACTTATATTTATACATCTGAACTTGAATAATTTGAATATTTTTAGATATTGATGAATAAATTTTGGTAGTTTAGATATAAAGTATTTGAATGGAATGATATTTATGGCTAATTTTATAAAAAAATAAGCGACTTAAATAATTCTATAAATATTTGAAAAAATATTAGTTTTGAACAAATATCTCGGAATAGGACCAGACACTATCCAAAAATAAAAATATATCTAAATGAATATATTTTTCTAATATTAAATACTTGAAATTAAAAAAAAATTGATCAGAATCCGAACAGGTTTTCGAATACCCAACCCAATCTTTTCTGAATATATATGTTTTCAAATAGTCACAGTCGTTGAAAAAATATAATAGTCACAATCAACTGTGAGAAAAGTTTCACAATCTCTCTTACCTGTCTATTTCGGTATTTGCCACAAGGAAAACGGAAATAATTTATTTTGACAAAAATATAGAAAGAACAAAATTATAATAAAAATCTAATTAAGATAAAGAAATGGTCCTCGGGTTTATACAACAGCCATCAATATATATAAATATATAAATACACACAAAACACTGACATAGCATAAACACAAGTCTTTCCTCTCTCCCATTCTGACAGATAAACTAAAAATCTCCAATAATCCTCCATTTTCTCTGACTTGTGTTTCTTGTTCAGACATTAATTAAGATCGAAGTTGAGTTTGGTCTGATTTAGTCTGTCAGAGAAGAAGATGCAGGTCGTCGCCAACTTCAATTTCCAGCCTTCACCGTTCGCTCACGTCGCCGGAGAGATCCCCATTTCTCCGGTTGAACGCCGGGAGGATGAATCTTTCGTTGATTTCACCGACGCGCTTGAAGGCGCGTGTGAAGACTCTCCTCCTAGCTTGGCGGCGGTGAAAGTGCAGAAGGTTTACAGGAGTTATCGCACACGCCGGAGATTAGCTGACTCCGTTGTTGTTGCCGAAGAGCTCTGGTAATTTCAAATATTAAAATCTTTAATAAAAATTTAATTATGTTTGACTGATTATTTTGAGTGATTAACGTTAATTAATGAATAAATGAAGGTGGCAAGCGATGGATTACGCGAGATTAAACCATAGTACGATTTCATTTTTCGATTACTCGAGACCTGAAACCGCAGTTTCCAGGTGGAATCGTGTGAGCTTGAATGCTTCTAAGGTATGCCTTATTTTTTTTGTCTTAATATATATATAAATTATAAAAAAGTTCGTTTAAAGATCAATCGAATAAAAAAGTTCGTTTTGTACTTCCTAAAATCAAGATTCATTTTAACAAAACAAAAAAGAGATTCATTTTGTTCTTTTCTCACCTTTATAATTCTCTATATGTTAAAAATTCTTTTTCCCCTAATATTATCTGAAAACGTTTCACTGATTTCAATTAAGAAAAAATATGTCAAGATTAAATTTAAGAAAATAATCCACTTGGTTAAAAGGTTTTTGTAATCTTGTGGTTTGGCTGTGGTTAGGTGGGGAAGGGTCTATCCATAGTCGAGAAAGCTCAGAAATTGGCATTCCAGCATTGGATTGAAGCCGTAATTTTTTTCTAACCCTTTTCCATTTTTGATACTATATATTCAGATTAATTGATTTTTCTAAGGTATAACAAATATATACTAAACTATGAAATTTATAATTCAGATTGACCCTAGGCACAGGTATGGACACAACCTACATAAGTACTACGAAGAGTGGTGTAAAGCTGATGCTGGTCAGCCATTTTTCTACTGGTATGTTTAACCTTCTTGAACCAAATATTCTTCTTGGTTTATGTAAACCGGTTAATGATTTTTTCATGTTCTTCCTTATACTTTATCCACCATGACTATCTAAAGGTTCATCTTGTTGGTGTTTTCTTGTCAATCAAGAAATTTTGGGTTGGTAACAAATCTTGGCTGTAACTTTATAAAATATTGGTTTCGTGCAGGTTGGATGTTGGAGAAGGGAAAGATCTGGATCTTATAGAATGCCCAAGGTCAAAGCTTAAGCAGCAATGCATCAGATATCTTGGACCTGTATGTACCATTTTCTCTTGTCAATTTTTTTTTTTTTTCTATATTTTGGGGATTTTTTCTCATGTGAATCTTTTCTGATGATCAGCAAGAGAGGGAAGAGTATGAGTATGTGATCATCGAAGGGAAAATTGTTCACAAGCTAACTGGAAATTTTCTACAGACGATGCATGGATCTGAGGGAACAAAGTGGATCTTTGTTATGAGTACTTTCAAGAAACTCTATGCGGGTCTGGTAGGTTTTCTTGAAAACCAGTTCATCTTTGTGTTGGTTATAGCTTGATATTGTTAGTAAAGACGTTTTTCTTGGTTTATATTTACTTCAGAAAAAGAAAGGAAGGTTCCATCACTCAAGCTTTTTGGCCGGAGGAGCAACACTAGCCGCAGGGAGGGTGGTCGTTGACAATGGAGTTCTCAAGGTAATTTACATTTACGTTGGCATTTACATTTACTATAGTGACTTTTCTTTTTACATTTTCAAAACAGATAAATTACTGTTCAGTTTTGAGCGGATTGATGAATGATGAGCCATATTATATCGACTTCGTTATATCTACCTTTTTATGATTTTTTTTCTAATCGTTATGTCTTCTTGTATATATATTCTTTTTTCAGACAATCTCTGCATACAGCGGACATTACAGGCCGTCAGATGATAGCCTCGACACATTTCTCTCGTTTCTCAGAGAGAATGAAGTGAGACTAGACGACGTTGAGGTAAACGCTTGTTGTACTCAACCTTAAACAATCAAATCATCTTGATCGGAGAATACTTGAGGGCTAATAGTATAGTTACTTTTGTTTTCTTTGTGTGTATGTATAGGTGCACAAAGCTAGTGAAGATTCTGACAACTACGATGATTACTTTAAATCCAATGGAGATGGAACCAAATCTTTAAAGAAAGAGGATGCAACGTCGTCCAATGCAGAGGCTGAAACGGATGAAAACGGCAACGGAACACTTGAGGAGACGAAACGGAGTAGTTACCAGAGAACGCTCTCAGGTGGGCTTGGGAGCCCAAAATCTGACGTTCCACAGAGAGCAATGCTACAAAGGATTGACTCAAAGAAACAGTCCAAATCTTTACAGTTGGGTCATCAGTTGATGCTGAAATGGTCTACCGGAGCCGGTCCAAGAATCGGTTGTGCAGCTGATTATCCGGTTCAGCTCAGAACACAGGCTCTGGAGTTTGTTAACTTATCTCCTAGACACCGGACCAGCACATTGTCTCCGACCGGGAGGCTTGATGTCTGATCATATGCTTTCCTTGTTCTTAGAAGTTTAATCGTAATCTTCTGTGACTTTTATTAACGTTTGAGTTCTTTCTATCTAAAGTTTTCGTTGTTTTTTCTTCTTTCACCTGGATGATATGAAGCAGAAGGAAAAGAACGAGATGTGTTTTTGTGTAAAAGCGTTTCTTTCACTCATAATGATATATCAAACGACTTTTTGAGAGTATCATAAAATCATGCAACAACTCGTATAGAACTGTTAACGTTAGACGTGCGGGTTGAAAAGTGATATCATCAGAAGTAAAAACATAACAAAGTGTTTACTTTGAATCTTAAAAAATTTAATCCGAAAAATGTATCCGAGAAAATGAAACCGAACAAGCAAAAGCTTTGATCAGAAAGAAAAAAGTTAAAAAAATAGCAGACCAAAAGTAAGACATCCGAATTATTTGTCCTAACAATTGACGATGTGAAAATAAGCCCAATATAAAGCCCACTTAAGAAAGTTCACTTCACTAAAAACCAATAATAATAGGCAAAATAACCAGAGAGATCGGCGCAATGGATTATCAGCAACAACCGCCGCCGTCTTCTGACCCTTCGCCGTCGCCGTCTGACCGTCAGACGGGAATTGCATCACCGGAGACGCCGTCGAACAATCAGAATCACGAGATTGAGGACATTATGTCTTGCGTCACGGCTTTGGAAGCTGCTCTGCTCCCATGTTTACCCGCTAGAGAGCTTCAAGCCATCGACCGCTCTCCTCATCCTTCTCATCAAAGTCAGTCCCTTTTCTGCTCTCTATATTGACTTCGAAGCATCTCCCTTTCACAATTCTTAAGTATCGGCCTTTAAAAATTTGAAGTTTTATTGATAAGAATTGACTGATTTAGTAAATCCCAATTCACCTTCTAGGGTTTGGTTTGTGCTATTGCGTACTATTACTTTAAACTGTTGTTAGTTTGGAGTCTTCTTAGGTGTCAAAAAGACAATGGCTTCTTGTTTGCTGATTGATAGTTTGGAAGTTCTGTTTTTGCTAGAGAATATCATTTTAGATAAGCTCTGAACTTATCATCTTAGTGAATATATGTAGATCATAATCCGAAGCGTTGATGCTAATCAAATTCGTTAGCTTGCCTGCTGATTAATGATGATGAATTTTGATTTGTGGATTGAACCGAGGGAAACGGCTAATGTCTTTGTTTCCTCTAATTAAACACTGCAGTTGATGTTGAGCGTCACGCCAGAGATTTCATGGAAGCTGCTAAAAAGCTTCAGCTTTATTTTATGGGATTGAAGCGAGAAGATCACGCGCCCACAAGAGCTGAAAGTCTGAGGAAGGTTAGTTTCTGGTTCACCTCAAGAACAACCCCACCATTGTGTGAGACTCTAAACACATTTGTCTTATCAGTTTCTGCTCTGTTCTGTTCTTAACAGGAGATTGCAGTAATGGAGGAAGAGCTTAAGACAAAGGAAGAGCTTATAAAGAAGCACACAGGGCTTATCCAAGAATCACAGAAGCTAGTGAAAGAACAGATTGAGAAACACAGAGTAGAGCTGGAGAAAGTATAACCATCAAACAATGTTTATTCTTTGTAATTTTCCTTTTTTTGGATACGGATCAAGCAAGTTTCAATGGTAAATAAATGCAACTCTACTCATTTATTCATCTATTTTTATGTCTTATTTTACATTGCAAGAGTAATGCAGAAAACGAAGGGATTCCATCTGCAAATCCACATCCCTTACAAAAAGCACAGATACACTTAATTATTTTTTTTGTGGCTTTTTTTGAAGTCTATAGATTCATTTACATGGAAACATAAAAGAAGCTTCCCATAGAAAGAGTGTCTAGGTTTGTGTTGACAGCTTCACTCATATATCCATATGCGGACCACTTGGGTTGGGTTGGCTTTCCAGAGGCATGTACTGTGCCATGATCCCTCTTATTTCCGCATCCATGTAACTCTGCACAATTATTTTGTTTACTTCAAAAATCTATATAGATGGCAAAATCTTCATATACGTATGATGATAACGTGAGCAACATACCCTGATCCTGTATTTGTAGATCGCATATCCGGAAAGACCTGCGACACCCACTCCGATTATAAGAATCCACAAAAAGCTCCAGCTGAGTTTTGTAGTTCCAACTGTGCCTGAACCTACACATCAACAGATTAAAAAGCATCAAGTTTTAAAAAGTGACTCCAAATTAAGTATGGGCTTAAGAGGACGGAAAACTTTTTTTCTTTTTACCTATGCAAGTGTCGTGTTCACGCATGTAGAGCAAACCATTCTTGCAGCTGCACTCATAACTTCCCCATGTGTTTTTACATTTACACTCTGGGCACTGACAAACAGTTTTTTCTTTGCACTCGTCCACATCTAACACATTCAATTAAAGAATAAGGTTACGATCTTGAATTCAAAGTTTATCAATGATCTTACTCCTTTGGTTGATTACAACACACAGTTCGACTGATACAGAATATTCTACACCAACATGGATGCATAGAAACACTAGCAGTAGTATGTACAGAAAGTGCATTTTCATGCTATTCATAAATAACATAATTCATATATAGCACAGTTAGTTCACAGTTGCTAAGATCTACACGTAAGGCCATACCATGTATATACTCCTCCTGTTTCTTTATAAAAGATGTGTTAGGCTTAAATCTGATATAGATGATTCTTTTACAAATTTCTATGTATACGTGCAGTTTTCAAGAATAACAAAATAAATTTTGAAGGGTTAATGTAAACTTTTATAGGATTATGCGCATATAGGCCATTTTAACTCATATATGTATATAACAAAAATCTAGACTGCAATTACATAGCACTAGACTCAATATGATGTAAATGTTTTCTAATAGTACTTCGTTACACATGGTTAGTCCTACATGCAAGTTGACCACATGTATATAGATGCAAGTTAATATTCCTCAACAAGTACCTTCACAGCTCTTTACTCCATCGCCCTTGAACCCAAGTGGGCATTTGCAACCATTTGAATGATCATCCTGAGAAATCAATTTCAAAAACAAAAGAAGTTTTACTATAGGTTAAGAAGATGATTGTTAGAAATTTAGACATCGATATAGAAGAGGATATACTTACTACGCAAGCAGAGTAAGTGTAGCTGCCTCGGGTTTCTCTCCAGCATCCTCCATTGTTAATACCACAATGCAAAGCTCCAGAGGCTGCCAAGGGAAACAACGATGAGAGCAGCCCATACATACGGATACAAAAAATTCATCTTAAAAAAATTATAGTAAGACAACATCTGTTTGTTTGACCAAAGAAAAAAAGACAACATGTGTTTAACGGAAAGGGTAGAATGGCACTGAAAGCAACTTAGAACATTGCTTCACTTTTCCACTCAGTTAATTGGTTAAATTTCTTTCAACTTTAAACTTTTTAAAAGAAATATTTCATCAATGGTTTCAAATGACTTTTTCAAGCTTGGTACCATACTAGCAGGTGGTACAAATGGAGAAACACGGTCAAATTTGATTTTAGAAAGTACTTGTGAAATAGAATAACCATGCCGGAGGCCATTATTTTGCATCCCGTTTCACACAAGATATGTCAAGTTACAGGGAGATAAACTAATATACCTTTGCAGTGAGTATAGCCGTCACCAGCAAATTTAACACCTTGAACAGTAGGGCACTCACACAGTCTTCCCCTAAAAGTATCCTAAAATGCCGATTCAGATCAAAAACTAATCAGTCTTAGTAGCAACAACAAAACCAAAAACTAGCAAGAGAACAAAATGGCATGCCCAAATGATACCCGGCATGCAGTTATGTTGGCAGCTTTGTCTTGCCAGCACCCACCGTTGTTTTCCAAACACTCATTAGTTTCTAAATCTGCAAAACCCAGAAATGTATCTGAAGACTATTTCCTCCCTCGGTGATATGAAACAGTAAGGACAACTATAATGCAAGTTTTTGAAGTCACGAAAGCTTTCATACTTCCGTCCATCAAGAGAAATATGATATCTGAAAATGATAAAGAGAGTTGTGAATGTAGTGGAGAATAGGAACGGACCGTCAGTTAGACATATAGCTGGTTCTGTTGACTCTTGAAAACCTGAACACATAGCTTTTAGCACTGCCCCCTTTTCCAGTTTACCTATGCCCAAGACAGATATTATTGAGTTAGCAAAGAAAAAGTGAGATGCTTCAGAAAGGGAACGGACAGGTCAGCTGTTCTCCATTACCTCTGTATTGTCTGTTGTTCACGACAAGAGTTGGGAGTATAGTCACATCTCCACGAGAACCTTTGCCAATCTGATATAGAATCGTTTCAAGAACACAAAACGGAATAGATAATATATGGCAAATGTAAAACAGGAGATCAGAAGAGAAGAGTGGAGCCAATTGGTTAGAAAAAGAATAACCTGGGACTCCTGCTCTGCTTTAAGGATTGAATTCTCCACATCTGCATCAGGGTCTCCGATACACTTGTCCACCTTCTTGAGATCAATGCCTGAACGGACCAACAGAAAGAAAATTCAGAAGTAGCCACTACGAGCTGATAGTGAGAAAATTTAGAATGAAATCCACAAACTTGAAAGTAACAAAAGATCCAACTGATCAATATTAGGCTTCAACAGCCTTACAAGGTAAGCTGATTACTCTAAATTTGATATAATCATATAAAGATGTTTCTACTAAAGAGTTACGCTTGAAAGAGCGCAGCAAAGGACTGGCTAGCCAGACTTCACTCCAGCCATATATAATGATTTAACTGAATAATATCACAGGAGCAAAGGCCTTAGGGTAGTGAAGCATTATACTCACCAAGGGACTTGATAATTTCGTCTGCGCACTCCTTAGTGTACTTCTTATCCTTCATTGGACACCGGATGGCGAAGTCAGTCACATAGTCCCACCAAATCCACGGCTTACCGGTCTCGTTCACCACTCTATAGACGCAAGCCTGGCGTAAATTCTGAACAACGACATCCTTTCCATCATACCCTTTAGTAAAATCCTGCTCAGGATCAGGCGCGCAGTACCTTCCATGGTTGATACACTGAGACTTGCACTGTTTACTCAGCGTAAAAGCCTCGGGACAGTACCAGGTGATGTAGTGTGGAGTGAACTGAGTATGCCCTCCCTTCTCAAGAATCTGAGCAGCTCCTTTGAAATTCTTGAGAAACTCAATCTGAGTATCACACTTCTTCCCACACTGGTCATTGCTGTTAGTCCAGAGCTCATATTCGACACGCTCGTCGGGGTGCGGAACCGACTCAGTCCAGTCTAGCTTCATGTTCACCATGCCGCCACCGGAGAGCGCAGACTTTATACTGTCTCCCAATGATTTGGTGATGAGAGCAGAAGGAATGGTAATGTTTTGAAGATAATCCGCATCGGATTTATCTTCTTCAGGTGTATCCATTGTAATCAACGACTCAACTTTGTTATCAGCTACAAGAATCGCTGCTGCTCCAGCTTGTTGAGCTATCCATGCCTTCAAAGTGAAGAAACACTCTGTGTTCACAAAAGAAAACACATTCAAGTTCCAAAAATTGAATCTTTAATTGAGCATCCAATTATGGGAAATCGAAAAATCTAACCTCCACGATCGATGAGAACAAAAGTGGGTAAGCGTCCAGGCTTAGATTTGAAGGAGATGTCGAAATCGCCGTAGCTTTTACAAGCTTTCTGATTCGATTTGGGATACACGACGGTCCCGACTAATGTACCACCGTATTGAGGAACACCGAAATTCCCAATGGCACATTCGTAAATACCTTTGATCGAGTCGGGTGATGTGACTTTGAGGTTGTTCTTCTCCACAACGAATCTACCCATCGCTAGACTCGAGATCAGAAGAAACGAGAGAGTGAAAAACCCTAGCTTCTCCTGATTCTTCATGATTTTCCCTTCCAGTAACCACTTCCTCCGAGATTACCAAATCGGGAAATGATAAAAAAAACGGATTCAAGGGTTTATACTCTGCAGTGATTAAGATCCGAAACCCTTAGATAACAGAGAAAATTCGAGACGAAGATCTCGAGAAAAAGCACGATGCTTTAATTTTTGTTGATTGTTGAAGGAAGAGTGAAACAGTGTTTGTGTTGATTTAGGAGAAGATAGACTTATGAGTTAAGGAAGGTTTATCTAATTTTACGATTAGATACATGGAACCTGTGGAGTTAATTTATTAATAAATTAACAAGTATGAGAAGGATTTAACTTTAATAGAATCGTTCTTCTTTGTCGTTTCCGAAAATGTGGCAATCAAAGAAGAGTTTCAAAATAAATAAACGAATGGCTAAAGAATAGTAAAATGGGAAACACGTGTGTATGTTGTTATCTTGTAAGATCTTTATTATCCAAAGCGGTAATGAAAAAGAAAAATCTTTAGCACAGAGAGAGACTCAGAGGTACATATACCCACACACACACATCTTGTGTTGTTCTTTATCAACAATGAAATGGTCTTCATAAGTAAGGTTCTTAGCATCAATTGCCTTCTTTGGTCTATTCTGTAAATAAACTTTATACACATGTAAATATATTAATAGGCCAAGATACACATACTATTCTTCCGAAACGAACGAATAATTATCTTCTGCATGACAATCTATATATATGTAACCACAAACAGATATTTTCGACAAAACCGGATTAAGAAGAGCTTCATTTGTTTGTTCTTTTATCAAGAGAGATTCCACTTGGATCACCACCCCATTCCTCAAATACAACTAAAAGGTTCCCAAATGGCTTTAGCCATGAACGAGGCACATGGTACCTTCAAAAAGAAAGAAAAAAACAGATTAATATAGCAATCATGTGTATCAGATCACTTAGAAAAAAGAAGAACAAGAACAAGGCAGACTATTTTTTGTTTCTCACCATCTTTGAGAAGATTGGCCACAGTTAGTGAGACATTTCTTCTCGTTGTAAGTTCCAGAATAGTTGCAGCGTCCACAGTTTCCACGCGCCGTGTAAGCAGGCCAGTGACGTCCAATGTTATGTCCGTTTACCCAAACTTGACCTTTCCCCATTGTGTTCATGTCCAAAGCTAATGGTTCATTGCCTAACGGTGTATCAAATGAAGACTGCAAATAAAGAGTGCAAGAATCTGATATGAACATATCCCATACTAAATATATATGCTCGTCACGAAGCTCAATAAAACCAATGTATATATATAGCCCAGCACAAAACTGGTTTAAGAACGTCTATGAGACTTAGTAAGGTACTAGTTAGTCTCATTTCTAACTAAGATAAGATAGTCAACACAATCCTAGCCGATCAATAGTTTTCTGATTTTATTAAATTGATCCAACTTTGTTGGTAGACATGTTTCATCCTTATGTTCTCTCTCTGTTTTGCAAAGTTATCTGTTTTAAGTGTTCCACAAGCATATAATATAACATTGAAAACATCATATATAGCCTTAAGTTAAGCCTAAAACATCTATTTTAAGAAGCTGAAGAAGTATTTCTTACCTTGTACCAGGTCAAAGGTTGCTTCTTGGCCACGAATGATCCTTCTATCCACTCCACAGTAGAACTCTCGGTTATGGTATGAAGGCTCATAGCTTCACCTTTGGTACCGATCTTCTCAATCACAAACACAAAACATACATGTAGTTTAGTACTGTTATGGATAAAGATTCAGTGACAGTTAATTCATCAAACTCTTGTTCAAGAGGACCTTATAGGACCATTTCCATTTAGACATGTCCCATGTCCCAGAGTTTACTCCCTTCAGTGTGGCTGGACCTATAACTCCAATATTCCAAGTCTCGTAATGCACACCAGCGTTCTGTGATAAATAGTTGAGATGATATATAAATCTCATAACGTGGAATCATAGGCGTAAAAAATGCGGAATAATCCATCAAGCGAAGCAAGATCAGAACTAACCGGAAGACCCACTGCAGTACTTAGCAGAGCAAGTTTGTTGACGCCTACGCGCAATTTTATCTTTTGACTAAATGTGAACTTGGGGCTGCTTAATGCTCCGTAACTAGTTCCTAAACCAAACAAAGATTTGAATGTTTTAAAGTCTTTCCAACGTATCAGACAAGTTTGGCCCTTAAATTATCTTATTTTACCTGCAAGCTGACCATTAACGAATACATGAAGAGCATGTCCAGCTGAACAAATGGTAAGAAGTGGATCATCACCAGTCTTCAAGAATCTCTCATCAGAACTAATTGTAATGCTGAGAATCACCGCGAAAGAACATAAAACAAAACCACTGTGATCAGCAATTAGTTAATCAGCAAGATATTGAGATTTCAATTGTCAAAAGAAGGTCAAACATTACTTACTCTGTAAGATACCAGAAATAGTCTGTCTTATCTCTGGTCATGCTTATTTGTTCCAACAGACCATCTTGAGCAAACGTACCATAGTCATTTGAAGAAGGGATTGCTTCGCTGTATGATTCCCATGAAAATCGCGTACTAGTAGGAACCATCTTCATAACTATGCTCGGTGAACGAATCTATATCACGTTAAGTACATGCCAAAACGAGGAACACATATATAAGTCAATCTCAATATATAACATTAATACAATTCTTACGAGCTCAACAAAACTTGGACCGTTTTACACTATTTAAAATTATGTAACGTGTTATAAGTCTTTTTTTAGTCAGGAACCCTAGCTAGTATATGTATATATATTCAAGATTTTCTTATAGTAAAATAATTTTGGAATTGGTATCCTATTTGAAAGCACTAGTTTCAAATGTAAAAAAAAAAACGATAACGTGTTCGGTATAAGCATTTTGTTTATTAACCTTTGCAGTGTTGTAATACTCGGTTTTGCAGTCAGGTAAAATACTGACAGACCAAGGAGGCAGATCATATGGAAATCCCCTAAACATAACTCTTGCTGCATAACTCGTGTCGTAGTTCGAAAGAAACGCAGCGCAAGAAGTCTTGGACTTGAACACATGAGCCTGAAAATATAACAAAAAAGTAACACATTGTATGAATCTTTGATGCTTCTTGATTTCAAAGTTACATTGCGTACTCACTTCTTGCTTGTTGCCGAGCGACGTAATGGTGGGATCAACAGAGACCAACGCAGGCTCACATAGTTTGATGACCTTATGCAACTCTTTCAAGTGACTATACTTGGGTTCTCTCAGTAATCCTTTTAACATACATACACACATAAAATTCAAAAAATTTCAATTAAATTAAAGAGGTCATTAATATAATAATAACATATAAAACATTTTCAGGTGATATCAGCGCTAGTTACCATATTCATCAAGAGGAGCATCGTAGTCATAGCTCGTGGCGACGAAAACACCAGCTGTTCTATCAAAGTTCGTCCCTCCATGGTACTGTAAAAATATTTTCTTAATTAACTCTTCAATCATAAGTTAATTAAATTATATTCAATAAGATTATTATAGTTACCATATAATAATTCATAAAGGATCCACCGTTCTGTATGAAACGAGCCACCGAGAACGCAATGTCTTCGAGTGGCCTGTTTGGTATCGCACCTCCAAATTCTGTGAACCTGAAAATCATTACACATACACGTAATCGATTATACTCTATTTTATTTATTTTATAAAAGGTTTTTTTACCTTATTTATATAAGGTTAAATATAAAGAAAAATAAAAAAGATATTGATTCTGTATACATTGAGTAGCTTCGTCACTTACCAACCAGTCCAATGTTCTGTCCACATCTTCGGCTGATTGACTGAGTTTGGTTTGAAACCCTCACAATAAAACCCATTGCATGTATTTATCTATCATAAAGCAAAAGTAAAAACAAAAAAAAACAAAAAACAAAAAACAAAAAACAAAACTGTTAACATTCAGTACAAATTTCACTCCAAAGTTTTATAACTTTGTTGAAGTTTAAAAGTTAAAATTTGAACAAAAAGTGTCCCCATGGATTCTTTTTGTTTTTGGTCGGTGGTCCCATGTAATTTAAATAGAAAAAGACATAAAAGGAAAACACAAAATAAACGGAAGATATTTTATTTATTATATTGTAATATAAGTATCAATAAGATAACAATATTTAACAGGAAAAGGAGAATTTTACATAAATGAAGATTCAAGGCCCAAAAAAAGTAAACCACCAAGGGAAGAAAGGTGGAATAATATAAATCACATTATAAACAATAACAAAAATTCTATATTGTTTTCACCAAAAAATAATATTATAAGATATATCTTCTTTCGCTTTAAAAATATCTATTGCCGACAAAAGAAAAAGACTAAAAAGCGAATCAAAATTTTCTCTTATGAAAAAATTTTAAAAAAATCTTTAAAATCAACTAAATAGGATGATGAAAATCAGAATTCAAACTAAAAGAGAAAGTCTACCAAACTCAACCATACTAAAACTTCGCATTAAATAGATTACTATAATATCAAAACCGAAACTCAAATCAAACTTAACCAAAACCAAAATGGAACATCCTATCCAACTAAATATATATGTATAATTAAGGGAAAATTAAATAAGAGTAAGAAAGGAAGAGATAGAGAGAGGTACAATGGGGTAAGGAGCATCATCTTGCTTGCACATAACCCATGGTACACCTGTGGACAAACCCAACGCCATTGAAGCTGTCCATTTTGTATATGCCTTTCCTGCTGATCCTATCTCCCACTCCATTGGTCCATACTCATTCTCTATCTGCCCAATTGTTTTTTTATAACATTACAATAATGTATTAGATGTGCATCATATAATATGAATAAGTGATCAATTTAAACATCCAAGAAAATAATAAACCTGTGAAAGAATGATGGGTCCTCCTTGAGTCTCAAACAACTTTTCTTCTTTCATCATATCCACAATCTTCTTTGTGAAATTTTCCATTGCAATCTTTTCAATTTTCACATCAAAATGAATATTTTAAAAATCTTGACAAAAAGAAATTAAATTGGAAATTGATTAATTCTATAATTCTGTACCTTGAAAGGTCCATTATCTGACCTGAAAACCATACCAGGGACATATTTGAGCCAAACAGGTAATCCCCTAAAAATTCAGAAAACATGTATACATAAATTTTTAGATTCATAAGAAAAAACATTTTTTTTATTTCTTAGAACAAACACAAGTTTAACTATATATACCCATAATTCCACTCGGCACAAATATATGGACCAATTCTCAGACTAACATATAGACCAGCTTGATGCACCAGCTTGATGAATCTAACCAGATCATACCTATCTCCAAAATAATACTGGAGCAACCAAAATTATATAGCATTAAGATTTTATATATGACTTATAATTCAAGTAAAAAAAAATTCTCAAATTCTTTAGATTACTTCTCCAGGAGAAGGTTCATGTCCATTCCAGAATATATAAGTTTGTATAACATCCAAACCTCCTTCTTTGGCTTTCTTTATAAGATCAGGCCACATCTGCAAATAACAAAGCATCCACAAGTTTTTACTCTAAACTTCTTCTATAGACAAACAAATATAATTTTGTAATAAAATAGCTTCAAGAAGAAAGAAAACCCCATTTGCAGAAAAATAAGAGCAATCATTCAGTAAAATTAATCAGAACCCAAGAAATTTTTCATTTGATAAGAAATAAGTTAACTAATTGCTTCAATGTGGTTGATTAATTGGGGGAAAAAAAGATTACCTCAGGGGTGCTTCTTGGGTAGTGAATAGAACCAGAGAGAAGGATCCTTCTCTGTCCATTAATGATTAAAGCTTTATGATCATAAGAGACTAATGCTTTAGTTGAGCAAATCAACAATAATGAAAAACATAGAAATATCCAAGCTTTATCCCTAAAATTCACACTCATTTTCCAACTTTCTTTGAGAAACCACACTTTACTATTTTTCTAGTTTATTTATAGAAACTGGTAAAGAAGATTCGGTGAAATTATCAGCTATTGAGATTAGAATGAATGATGGTCCTAAAGGTATATATAATATATATGTAGAGCCTGACACGTATAGATTAGTGAATCCATATGAAAATGAGAAAAAATTTGTGAGAGCCAATCTCTTTGCTTTCTGAGCGGATGACTTTAAAACCTTGTGCCCTACCAGTTGATTATTTTTTTATTTTCTCGATTTATTTTGTCAAATTCTATACAGTAGCATTAAAATTTCATTTCTTTAGATATTTTTTTTCTTTTTTTGTTTTGCTTCCACTTCTTCGATCACATACCATATATATATATATATATATATCTATCTGTTCTTTTAATCACGTGAAAAATTATGTAATGTAAAAGTGTAAAAGTGGTTAACTCCACTATTAAATGTCATTATGACTCCAATATGTCAATATCATATACAATGGAGATGCGGTTTTACGAATATGGTTCGACCAAATCAGATTGTACTAACGCTTATTCCAAGATTTAAAGACAGATACGACACCTAAAAGAAAAAAAAACGATACCTTCTATTGATACGAAGAAAAACATGTTTTAATCGAGTAAGGAAAAAAAAGGATACATAATGCAAGTTGTGTGGTCCTTGACACTAACTACGTAGGCAAGATATTGAAGACTACAAAGTAAAGTAAAGTAAAGTAAAAGTGAAACCTTTACATACTTTGTGTATTGTAATTTGTATACAAATCAAGACAACTGTGGTATTCATTTGTATACGTATTGACAGTCTCGTCTTTTGTCAAAGAGTTCTGATTACATAAAGAAAGTGTTTAAATAATACATTTCCCAGATTTTCATTACATAGTATTACAATCTTTAAAAAAAAAACGACATGTATAAAGCATCATAATGCTTCGACATATTTCATAGATAAATAAATAAAATGGTCTAGGCTTCGAATTTTCATATGGACAGTTTTGGGCTTGTAAAACCTCTTTTTAGGGTTGATAATGGTATCTATTATAGTTTGGGTTAGAGATTTTAATGGGCCCTATGGACTCTCAAATTAGCCCAACCCAGAGGGCAATAATGCGCCTATACGTCTAGAAAAAGATGCATTTTACAGCGTACCTACTACGTAGTACGAATAAGTTTTAGATTTACTAAAGCTTTTTACAATTAGTAATTTTAGTATTAAGAACTAAATTACTACTGTATGTTGAGAAAATTGAAAAATAGTGGAATTGATATTTTCATGCTGGCCTAAAATTCTAGAAGTAAATATCAGAAGTCTCCATCGGATATAAAAATTTATACAAAAAAATATTACTACAATTTAAGTAAATAATTAAAGATTTTTTTTAAAAGAATGAACCGTTCACATAAGATATTTGTACACAGAGTATCTAGAGGGATTCTAATAGTTTCTCTTTCTTTTTTCAGTTTTTTCTTGAAATTTGTTTTTTGTTTAGATACTCTTATGTGCCAAAAGTTTTAGAAATGGATGTGGAGTGAAACAATGGTATATGCTATTTTGATTTCAGTATCTGAAATACGTAACACAAGGATCATTCATTCATATTATTGATTTGGAATTTTCGAAAGATCCATAAAGCATATCCATTTGTACCATATTAAGTAAGCAACGTGGCCATATCACATGACATGATTCGATAGTCTACGTCTTCTCACGTTCTATTGGATTACTTGTTTTACTCTTTCTCCTCTTCTTCACTTGTTCATTGTAAGCCACGTGGTCGTCACTTTATCGATATATATTCTTCCCGTTAATTACGAAACACATATAATTGGTTTTTTCATACCATAAGTAGAGGAATTTCTCACAAAAAAAATTAAAATAATATTCAGACAATTTCTATGACCGTAAAATATACAAAACAAACTCCTCCATTTATCTTATAAAGCTAATTATAATCTTAAATATTGGATGAAAATTTGGTGTGCCGTGTTCTGAGTCTTCTGACACCGGTTCCCACCACTTTAAGGTTTTTAAGTCGGCCAAACAAAGAACAAAAAACATTATAGTAAAGTCTAATAGTGCAAGGACTTATGTTGAATGGTACCATATCACTCGCATATGTGTGGTCTTGAGGCTCCTTGCTCAATCACCTACCACCAATCGACGTTTGGAACTTATAAAAATTGACCCCTTTCTTCCTTTTTCTCTCTTTTATGTGTTATTTTATTATTTCTTATACATCCTAATCTTTTTATAAAGAAAAATCCATAATCTAAACGCCACAATTGATTACAGTCTTAGCAATGTTGTTACAAAATATATATATGAATATACGGACGACACTATATTCTCAAATCTTCATGTAAAACATCTCATGTTATATTAGTTCCATGGGTCTAGTTCTTTAAGGTTACAAAAACCACATAATTAAACAATTCAAGCATTGACTTTATAATTTTTTTGGGGGTTAAATACATAGAAAGATAAAGAAAGCTGCAAGCAAAACTAACAAAAAGCATATATGATTAAAACAAAATTAAAAAGGAAATGAAGTAACTTGACGCGATGGCTAACGAGATGTATAAAGTATAAACACACCTGAAACATCCACCGATCTCTCTTCAATAACAAGCCTTCTTCTTCACCAAACTTTAACTCTTTAGACAATAAGATGAAACTTTTTGGTCTCTTTCTTAGTTTTACTCTTTTGTTCCTTTGTCCGTTCTTATCTCAAGCCGATATGCCGGAACTCAGCCGCGAGCCACCTCGTCCCATCGTCTTTGTCCCTCATGACCGCGCCAAATCCGATCCACAACAGGTTCTTGGATTTAACTCTCTTTCTCAACAGCTTTATATCATTTTCAGTTCAAAATATTTTCTGTGTTTTCAATACTTAAGATTCATCTTCGATTCTTTTTTATAAGCTATGAGATGTATAGTCTTTGATTAAGGTCAATGTGTTTGTATTCAGGTAGATTGATTCCCTTCCTCACCAATGTTATGTTCTTCAATCTATCACATATATATTTTAGTGATTATTAAGATATAAACCCCATTATTTATTTCGCATGTTCATCCTATATTCTACTAATTTTTAAAGACCCCCATTAGTCGATTACATTGTTGACTCTGTCTTCATCTCAAAGGTTTCATCTGTGTTTGACACAAGATCATATACTTATTAGTGGATACTTTCAAACAGCGATAATTTAAACGTTTTCCATATTTTCTGCTTTGAATATGACATAAAAATTTGCCTTCAAAATGTTGCTTCTAATGGTTTGTATTGATGTTGGATATTTGATAAACTAAAGGTGCACGTATCACTGGCGGGTAAGGATCACATGAGAGTAACATACATAACGGAAGACAAGAAGGTGGAATCGGTCGTGGAATACGGTAAGCAACCGGGAAAGTACGACGGAAAACCCACCGGAGAATCCACTTCTTACAAATACTTCTTCTACAGTTCAGGCAAGATCCACCACGTCAAGATCGGACCTCTACAACCCAACACCACTTACTTTTACATTTGCGGCGGCAACGGTCCTGAATTTTCTTTCAAGACTCCTCCGTCAACTTTTCCGGTCGAGTTCGCCATAGTTGGTAGATTCCCTAAACTCCTTTTTTTCGGTTGGTTATATATTGGAATTGAAGACACCTTGATCTTAAAAATTGTATTTTTGAAAGTAGAGAAAAACACTATTAAACATTTACCGGTAGATAAAGTGTATAGTCTAGCTAATTAAAGATATGAAACTCTATTTTTCTCAAAAGTGTTTTGACTAAATTTTTTTAAAATTAAAATTTATTAGCTTTTACGTAATAACACAAACACCGTGCAAGAAGGTATATGTTGCGCATGCCCTCACTTTTTCGGTTTGGGATTGATTGCTTTTTAAAGTCACACGTCTAAACGAAAATAAAAAATAAAATTACACTTAATCCGTGAGGAGTTGGTATTAGGGTTGATCTACTTTCACACTCTATTAGTCTATTATATACGTTGGGTCCCGGTTCATACCGGTTAAGACCAAATTTTCATGTATACTTATGAAAAAACTGGTTTTTGATGTCAAATTGAAGGCGACCTAGGCCAAACCGAATGGACAGCAGCAACATTATCTCATATAAAGAGCCAAGACTACGACGTCTTTCTACTCCCCGGCGACCTCTCCTACGCCGATACTCACCAGCCACTTTGGGACTCCTTTGGCCGCCTGGTGGAGCCACTTGCGAGCAAGCGTCCTTGGATGGTCACTGAGGGAAACCACGAGATCGAATTCTTCCCAGTCATTGAACACACAACCTTCAAGTCATACAATGCTCGGTGGCTCATGCCTCACACCGAGAGCCTCTCTGACTCCAATCTTTACTACTCTTTTGATGTAGCCGGCGTCCACACGGTTATGCTTGGTTCTTACACCGACTTTGATTCTGATTCTGATCAGTATCAGTGGCTCCAAGCTGACCTAGCAAAGGTTAGTTGGGAGATACTGCAACTTAATTAGAGAAAATGCTTAGTTAATACAACGTTCCCTAGTTGAGATGTGTACCTAAATGCACACCATTTGTTAGAAACATGTCAAAATGTTCTAATAAATCTTGAAAATTAAAGAACTACTTTTGTGTTGGAGAAAGGTTGACCGGAAAACCACGCCGTGGATTGTGGTGTTGCTGCACGCGCCATGGTACAGCACAAACAAGGCTCATGAAGGCGAAGGAGAGAGCATGAGGGAAGCTATGGAAACTTTGCTCTTTAGTGCTCGAGTCGACGTCGTTTTTGCCGGCCATGTCCATGCATACGAACGTTTCGTAAGTTATCCCACCTGCACTAATCTTTTTTTCTTCTTCTAATTATAGTTTCATTTTGAGCATACATTAGTATATATATGTTAAAATCAAAACAATTGTTTACTTTATTGTTGGCGAATTACTATATTTTAAAATCAAAACAATTGTTTACTTTATTGTGATTGATGCAGAAGCGAGTATATAACAACAAGGCTGACCCATGTGGACCTATATACATAACCATCGGTGACGGAGGCAACCGAGAAGGCCTTGCTTTAGTGTATGTCACCTCTCATTATTCAATCTAAATCTAGTTTCATATTACTTTCTCCTAATTCATTGGTATTAACTGATTTTGATATGTATTTTTTTAACTTGATAATTACAGGTTTAAGAAGCCTCCATCTCCTTTATCAGTATTCCGCGAATCGAGTTTTGGACATGGTAGATTAAAGGTAATGGATGGGAAACGAGCACATTGGTCATGGCATAGAAACAACGACTCAAACTCGCTTCTTGCGGATGAAGTCTGGCTCGAGAGTCTTAGCACATCATCCTCATGTTGGCCTTCGAGTCGTTCCGATGAGCTCTAAATCATCCTAGCACTAAACATTTAATATTCTCCTTTTTTATCATTTGATCGCTCGTAGAAAAATAAGAACTACAAATACTCATTTTGTCATAACTTGCAACATTCTTATTAGGCATTTTTTTTCTTATTTTGTTGTTTTAACCACGCAATATTTTTGCAGGCTCAATTTAGAGATATATGATAACCAAAATTTCGAGAAACGATCAAATTAGTCCATTATTTACCGACCGCTGCAGAATTCACATAATACTACTAAAAAATATATTGGCTTTAATTTTTGTTTTTTTTAAATTATATAATTTGGTTTCGTTAAACAATATTATAAGATGAAAGAAAGCTGCAAGCAAAACAGCAAATCTTTAAACGAAAAAAAAGAACGAAATGAGTGACTTGACGAGTTGTATAAACAAACCTGAGACATGCACATATCTCTTCAGTATTTAGATAATGCATCACATCTTCTTCACCTTCATCTTCACCTTAAACTCTTTGAAAACAGAAGATGAAAATCTTTGATCTCTTTCTTAGCTTTACTCTCTTCTTCCTCTCTCCATATGTATCTCAAGCTTATCATGATTCGAAATACACCCGCCCGCCGCCTCGTGAAGACTTCATCGTCTCTCACGGCCGTCCAAAGTTCCATCCTCAACAGGTTCATTAGTTTAAGTGCCTCTCGATCTATATCTTAGTTGATACAATTCATGCACGAATGATTTGCAACAAACCGGCCTTGTAATAATATCAAGTTCGTGTGTCTCGATGATATGAAATAAATTTGTCCTCTGAATTTAGTTTCACTTGTTGACACCAAAAAAACAAACAAGTTTACTTCATATTAGTTAATCTTGATTAAAAATGATGTAGGTGCACGTATCATTGGCGGGTAAGGACCACATGAGAGTAACATACACAACGGACGACAAGAACGTGGCATCAATGGTTGAGTATGGTAAACACCCTAAACGGTACGACAGGAAAACAGCCGGAGAATCCACTTCTTACAGATACTTCTTCTATAACTCCGGCAAGATCCACCATGTCAAGATTGGTCCTCTTCGACCAAGCACTACTTACTATTACCGTTGCGGTGGCCACGGTGACGAATTTTCTTTCAGAACTCCTCCGTCCACTTTTCCGGTCGAATTCGCCGTCGCTGGTAATATATAGTCCCTTCATTAAGTACTCTCTTTTATTCATTTCTCGTTTTTTCATGTCATTATAATGGTAATGGAGAAATATAATGTCCATTTAAAATGGAAGGTCTAATTTTCTATTTTATTGGTCAATATATCACTAAAAAGTTTAATCAAATATGAAGTAATCCCGAGGGTTTGTCAGAGACGGACCGGAACATATACGACATTAGACCATCGGAATATATTTAAAACTTTATGCTTATTAAAAGATATTAAAATTGGATTAAGTATGTTTATGCAATAACACGCAAACCGTGCAGGAAGTTACATGTGTTCCACTTTTTATACATGTCCACAACTTTCCCGTTGGTCTTTGATTGTTTTGAAGTATACGCTAAAATTCCTAGCTTTAGAGTTATACATGTCTCATCTTTTTTTTGTTTTTGTTTTTGTCTTCCGGTTCATGCATGTTAAGAACCTTTTTTTGTTGTGAAATTGAAGGTGATCTCGGGCAAACTGATTGGACGGTGAGAACACTAGATCAGATTACCAAACGGGATTTCGATGTCTTCCTACTTCCTGGTGACCTCTCCTACGCAGACACCCACCAGCCACTTTGGGACTCTTTTGGCCGCCTCTTGGAGACCCTAGCTAGCACCCGCCCGTGGATGGTCACTGAGGGAAACCACGAGATCGAGTCTTCCTCCATCATTGAAGAGCCCATAAGCTTTAAATCATACAATGCTCGATGGCTCATGCCTCACGCTGAAAGTCTCTCTCAGTCCAACCTTTACTACTCTTTTGATGCAGCCGGTGTCCATGTTGTTATGCTTGGTTCTTACATCCGCTTTGACTCCCACTCTGATCAATACCGATGGCTCCAAGCAGATTTAAGAAAGGTAACTAAGCTACTTAGGATATGCATTACTTGGAATATATAGAAGTCTAAATTCGCACTATTTGTTAGCAAAATTTCAAATATAGTAAGTGCAAAACTCATATAACGGCGACATATTCCGGAAATTGGATTGAGTTTCCAAATAAAATCTCCATATTATAAACATTTCAGCTATTTCTATTAGTTCTTGAAAATTAGATTATTATTTTTTTTGTGTGGGGGAGATTGACCGTAAAACAACGCCGTGGTTGGTGGTGGTGATGCACACGCCATGGTACAGCACAAACAAGGCGCATGAAGGTGAAGGAGAGAAAATGAGAAAGGCCATGGAAGGTTTGCTCTTTCGTGCTCAAGTCGACGTCGTTTTTGCCGGCCACATTCATACCTACGAACGTTTCGTAAGTACAATCTTTGTTAACCTTTTTCCTTAATTGAAAATACAATTCTAACTGGTAATCACATAATTTAGAAATCACATAATTCTGCAAATTTTACGGCTAAAACCAAATGAATATTGTCATTCCACAGGTTAGAAATTAAATCAAGTTTTACGAATTTAAACTTGTTACTTTAAATGATTATTTACTTAGTTATGTACATTTAAAACACACTATTGAGAAAAGATTGCTTTACTTTATTGATTGCAAATTATGGCTGATGCAGAAGCCGATATATAACCACAAGGCCGACCCATGTGGACCAATGTACATAACCATCGGTGACGGTGGCAATCTAGAAGGGCTTGCTTATTCGTATGTCAACTCCCATTATTCATCTAATTTACGTTTTTTCTTAAATGGTTATTTAAGTGAACTGAATAAACCAAAATTTTATAGGTTCCATAAGCCTCGTTCACCGTTGTCGGCATTCCGTGAATCAAGCTTTGGACATGGGAGATTGAGGATTATAGACAAGAAACGAGCACATTGGTCGTGGCATAGAAACAACGACAACTTCTCAGTTATTGCAGATGAAGTATGGTTCGAAAGCCCTAGGACATCTTCACACTGTATTTTGAATCGTTTCAGAAATGAGCTCTAAGATCACAATACCATAAAACATCTTACTCTCTTCTCTTCTTTATTTTTATTTTTTTTTGGCTTCGTTCGTAGAAAAATAAACTCATTTGCGGTCACTTCTCAACTCATGAACAAGAATTATTTAGATCCTGTCTATTTATTAGTCTTGTTTAAGACATTCCACATCCATATAGAAAAATATATATTTTCTTTTTGTTAAAGATCATCAGCTTTTAATTATTGAACCGGAGACAGAAAATTATATTTTTCTATTGTCTGAATAACTTTGATCGTACACGCAAAAGCCACACAAATAAAAAGCCAAACGCGAATTTATCTTATTTCTTTGTGGGAGAAAAAGAAAATTAATTTGGGAAGATGAGGAAAGCGTCTCCATCCTAACACCACGTCACACGTGTCCCTTTGTAAATACATATCTTTTACATAAAACGATTCATGATGAACGGCTGAGATCGATCTAATAACACCATCCTGGGGACGGACGCGTTTTTTAAAGGAAGACGGGAAAAGTCAACGCATCGAACGGCTCCGATCAAATCTTCTGAAGCTTCGCCGCTTTGACCAGCGGGTTCGCCTTCGCGATCTCTTCGCGACCGGCCGATTTGAAATCGAAGGTGCAACCGTGGACCTCCGGGTACCTGTGGGCCCCGCAAAAAGTCGTCCCGCACCGGCACTTAAAGCCGGTCAACCCGACCCGTTTCCTGCACGTCGTGCAACGATTCGGTCGTTTCTGCTGCTGCTGCTCCTCCGTCGTCGTCACGGTCTTCGATGCGTTCTTCACCGTTACCTCCAATTCAGCTGAGGGATTTTGGACGAGAGGTTGGATGATCGGAGAAGAGATGGAAGCGATCTCGGGAGACGGAGGAGATACGGTGGAGAGAGAGGACTCGACGGTGGATTTCATGGAGGGTTGTTGCTGTTGTTTAAGGCAGAGATCGCCGTAGCAATTGGAGCATAGATTCATGGTGGCGGAGCTGCCAAGGAAGCCGCAGTTGTTAGCACAGAGACGGTGGCCTTCCGGCGTCTGACATCGATGCTCTTCCGCCATAGATCTTGATTAGAAATTCAAGAATTTAAATCGATCAAGCTCGTCGAAAATCTGGAAACAACAAAAAAAAGACAAATAATTAAAAAAATGGTAATAAATCTGCAGAACTGAAAAAGAAAGAACAAAACACGAACCGGAATCTGGTCGCCGAGAAAGAGAAATAAAAAAAAGACAGAAAATTGGTAAGAAGCGAAGAAAAATTCAGAAGATTTTTCCTCCGCTTTCTCGGCAACCAAACAAAGAGAAATGAGAAAAAAAGAAAGAAGAGATGGAAAGTTTATTAAAAAGCGAGAACACAGAGAAAGAGAGGAGAAAAAGAAGGAGAGGAGGAGAGAGATTGTGTTTACCTGTTCTTGAGAGAGAAGAAGAAAGATGATTCACTGATTCTTTTAATTCTCTTTTTTTCCAAAAAAACGATGAAATTGGGAAGATAAAAAGATATACAGAGAGGCAAAGAAGGAGAGAGAAGAAGATGGAAACAACGGCGAAACAGAGACGACGCTGCTGAAAATTTTAAATAGAAAACAAACGGTATTACGTTTTATAATACTTCTCTAAATTTTTAACCAAGTAACGATGAACTATATAAATCTAATATTTTTTATATACACGTAATGCACTATTCCACGATCAAATCTTGATTATATGTCGTCATGGTGGTGTCACTTGTTTGGTTCATCATGTAGTAGTATTATTTTTTTTTTCTACGAAAAAAGTCATTTTCGTTACCAGAAAAAAAAATCATTAGATGGGTCAAACTTTACACCGTGTGTGTTAAAAAAAAAAAAAAATCGAACCGTGTGGATACCTTGGAAGAACCACTTAGGATCTTTTCTTCTTTATGTCAACTTGGGATCTAATCGACCACTCGTTTCTACTTGTTAGATTTTTCTTTTAAATAAAAATTTTGGACGGTCCAATTAACATAAGAAATATTTTGTTATAATATGAGGATTTCTTAAAACCTCTAATAATTAATCAATTTGATTCTTCAAGGGAGGCAAATGATGCACGCAAACCGTTGGGTTGGTTTAGAATTAAATATCATAAGATATTTGTTACGAATGTTTACTTTGTAGGGGAACAATTATTAGTCTTTATGCTTTTATTTTTACATCATTTTATTTTTGTCTCTTGGTGAAACCATCCTTATGATATCGGAAATATTATATGTAGAAATATTTAAGAGTATTATTAGCACGAAATTTAATCTTTGATAATTCCTTGCACATGTCATATGTAATGTTCATATTAACGTATCATTTACGCAATGACTATGGTTAATCTCAAGTTTTGATTACTAATAAAAGAGATGTTTACTATTGTAAATCATAAGAAAAGTAAGATGGAATCATGGAAAATAATGAATATACACAAAATTTCTTTTAAAAGATTTTGAAATACAAATCTACAAATGGTATTTTAATTAAAAAATATGGTTTCAAAAACCTTGATTAGGGAATTTCAAATATTTTATCAAACATGACTTTTTTGACGCTGATGAAAATGCTATTTATATAATAATGTTTTAATGTAATAAGGGAACTACAAAAAAAATGTGTGTAAAAGAAAAAAAGATATGAGAAGTAGAACAGGCTGGAAGAGGAGCCAACATGGAAGTCCAGCCTTTACCTTTATCCTTAATAGCAGTCTCTTCATTCTCTCTCTCTCTTATCTTTCTTTATTTTTTAATTCAAATAGCTAAGCTACAAATATTGTCCAAGCAACTATTAACAAGTAGGTTATGGGCAACAAAACATATTCTTTAGTTGGAGAAGAAAACATATTTTTTTCATATTATGGATATATGATATACACATAGTTGATGGGAATCATCATATGAGATGTGAGAGTCATATAGTCTAAGGTACTAGATCAGAAGTTCACCTTTCAATTTGTGTGGGTTGGGCTTTTAAAAAAAAATACTGGACCTCATCTGCATGTTTTTTCTTTCTTACTATTATTATTTTTTTGTTTTTTCAACACCAATTAACACAATATATATATGTACACTAGTATGTAACATCTTGATGTTACAAAAGAGGTAGATCTGATCTTATGAAATTCTACTGTGCTCAAATGAAATTTTGCAAACTTGATTTAGTAATTTGAAAATTTGATAGACAAATTCATCAACTTTGACCAGCTTCCAAGAATATAAAATATTATTTTGGGAGGTTTTAGAAAAATAGTACGAAAGATTCACGAGAACCAATACATTGGTTATATTATATTCTATTTCATTTAATTTTTGTATATGTCTAAGATAAAATAATCCAAAACACACTAGTCATTTTAGTATCCCGTATAAATAGTTCATTTAAGTATATTAATAAATTGTTATGATAGATATAGTAAAAAAATCTCATATATAATTTTCTGTTGAATGTGGAAATCTCAATACTTTGGTTGTAGAATTGTGAAGACGGATATATGAGTCAATTAATAAGTTATGGTGTAAAAGTCCTCATCTTCACTTTTTTTTTCCCATTTCCGCATCAATTGTATATGATGTTTATCATACTACTATTAAAAGAATTTATTTGACAATTTCTGAATGTCAAATCAAATAATATAAATTTCCCATATACATAACTTAGTATCCTCTATGTCCAATGCAAATAACATAGTTTTAGTTTTCTTATATTAATGGATTCTCTTAGATCGAAGCTTATAGTATTCTATCAAAGTGAAGAAAACGCAGAAACGAAAATGAAAAAACGTTTTCAACATATAGATGTTAAAAAATGGATTATGATCTATAATAGTTTGGTCAACGTATTCAACTTTAAAAAATTCGTAATTCTTTTTCCTCCTCTTTTTTTTACAAGTAATTAATGAATGCGATTAATATTATTTCAAATGATCAATTCATTGAATGGAAAGAATTCAAATTAGACAAGTCACCTAACACAAAAAGAACCTGCAACATTACAACCGTCTCAACTCCCTGCTAATATTCACACCAACTCCAACAACATCATCATCGATCATCATCTATTTTATCAACTTAATCCATACACACATCTTTACATATATATCCACAAAACCCTTTTCGTATAATCACCATAAATCAACTATATATCCCTATATAAAACTTTTAGAATGGGTAAGAGCTATTCTCATTCTGCTTCCATGGTCGTAGCAGAGAAGATCTCGTGGTACTGCGCGGTGTTTGCCGCCATGATGCTGCTGATGAACTGCTGTCACGTGGCAGAGGAGGGTCTCACGGAGATCATCGTGAAGCAGCAGCCGTCGATGGTGATCGCCGGATATTCTGATCGACGGCAAGCATGCGATGAGATATATGAGGTGAAAGAAGGAGATACATTGCAGACTATAAGTGAGAAGTGTAAAGATCCATACATCGTTGAAGGGAATCCTCATATCCATGACCACGATGATGTTTTCCCTGGTTTACTCATCAGAATCACTCCTTCTTTTTAATCTCAATCGATTCTTTAATGTATTAGTATGAATCTTTTCTTCTTCTTTTTTCTTTATGTACTTGTACTTGTGATTGTGAAGTGTGAATTGCGAAATATTTATAACCAATATTATCGTATTAGTACTAGTTTGGTTCTTGTAAGGAACACCTAATACAAACTGCGTCGTCATGCCGATCAGTTGATGCTCTTTTCATGCAGTAGATGTAACAATTTGGAACCGAGCTTGTAGCTTTCGTAGACCTCAAGCAATCGGTTTTAAGTGGCAATGTGGTCTCTCGACTATTCGATTCTCTCGACCTTGTAAGTTCTTGGACTTTTAATATTTGGGCCTAGTTCAGTTATTGATCATCTATATTCCGATATATGTTGGGCTTGCATTTGAAAAATTAAGCTTTTGGGCATTTGTGCAATTTTCTTTCTCACACATTTTTAATTAAAAAAATCAGTACTAAAAAAAAGAACATATGATTAATATTGTTAAGAAAAAAAAACGAAAGTGTTTTCGGTGGATGTAAGAATTCGGATTACACTGTCTAAGCCAACTTCACTGATGAAATCCAAAAATCCCAGATTTAAAAGTACATCTGATTTTGAATAACAACAACTATTTGATTTTGTGAAACTAAAATAATTTATAATTATTTTCTTTGAAAATTATCTATATGTAGTAATAAATAACACATATTCTATAATATAATTTATTAACATAAAATCGGTGTTTTGTTTAAATTTTATTGTAATTAACCATTCACTTAAGATTTTAAATATTTTATTATTTAAAATAAAAATATTTCTAACAAAATTGAGTAGCACTCATTTTAACTCTAGAATAGATAATTTAAAATTTATTAGGCATGATCTACAGAAAATTCCAACCATATATATATATATATATAAGAATATGCATGTAGATAGCCAAATTAAATATTTGCAAGAACGTTAAAAAAGGAAAAATTCTAAATAACTTGTTATCGGATAGACTAAAATGTAACTTGTAGAAAATATGTGTAAATTCTTTTTTTCTAAAAAGCATACGCTATTGTTGAACCAATGTATATACCCTTTTTTAGTCATTATCAATTAAGATTATATAATTTGGACATCTAATGCATATACATCGTTCAAACCCACGCTTACAAAAATGTTTTTATTTTATTTTTTGTCAAATACATTTCCCCATTTATAAAAATTTCCAAGACAAGAAATAAAAGATTACTATAAAGCACCCTGTCCCTTATATCCTCCTTATTCCTGACAACCCTTAAGATATCTCTCCATTTCTTTATTTCTTTCTCTGTCGCCAGAACACAGAATGGTGAAGGTTTTGGGTTTAGTGGTGATAATTCTTATTGTTTTGGTCCGAAATGCGTCTGCTTATGATCGGCCGGCCACTCGGAAAAATCTAGTGATGCACCGGTCGAACGACGATCCTATGTTCCCGGAACAGGTAATTACATTCAACACTATATTTATGTATATAAACACGTACGTATATGTGTTCTTTATCATTCAAGTACAATTTTGGCACTTCAAGTCTGCAGACTTTGTCTTTCACTCATTTGATATGTGTGTTAGTTTTCATATATAGGCATGTGAATTTAAGTTTTACCATTAAATACCAATATATAAAAAGATGAATCTTGCGCATATTGGATATAAGAAGAACATAAAGAAATATGAAATCGGAGAAAACGCAGTAGTTTTGTTTCTGGTATTCCTTTTGTTTCTTATATTAAATAATTATTTATTCTTTTTACATTTCTTAGGGAGGTAACTATATAAAATTGTTAAATCAACAGATTTGTTTAATTTCTTACACATGAAACAAAACTATACTTGCGACCGATGCATTACCATATATAATTAGAGTGATTTTTGGAACAGACAGATAACATACACTGTTCACACACATGTTTTTGGAACCGACACTGTACTTTGTGCATTTATTAATTACTTTTTGGGTATTTGTTGTTTTCTTCTAAGTATTGAATTTGAATATGTGATGCATTATTTAAAATTTAAATAATAAATTGCAAAAGGTGCATATATCTCTCGTTGGACCGGACAAAATGAGAATCTCATGGATAACAAAAGACCCAGTCATGCCGACTGTTGTGTACGGCACAACCTCTGGAAAATACGAAGGCTCGGCTAATGGAACGACGTCTTCGTACCACTACTTGACGATTTATCGATCAGGCCAAATTAACGATGTGGTTATAGGCCCATTAAAGCCCAATACAGTTTATTATTACAAATGTGGTGGTTCATATTCAGCCCAAGAGTTCAACTTCAAGACCCCTCCTTCTCAATTCCCCATCAAATTCGCCGTGGCTGGTATGTATATTCCATTTTCTTAGATTGTCATTTCATTAAATTATCTTTTATATACAAACATTTATGTAATTATAACGGTTTTGTAGCTTATTTTATTAATGATATGAAAATTGACGACAAATGAAGGTGACCTTGGGACAACGGAATGGACTAAATCAACATTGGAACATATATCGAAATGGGAACACGACGTTTTTATCTTGCCTGGAGATCTGTCGTACGCTAATTTTATCCAACCTGTGTGGGACACTTTTGGTCGTTTGGTGCAGCCACTTGCGAGCCAAAGACCATGGATGGTCACTCAAGGCAACCACGAACTCGAACATTTTCCTATCCTCCATCCTGAAAGCTTCACCGCCTATAACCATAGGTACGTACATTCTTTCGATTTATCCATCATCCAACCAGTCAATTTACTTATTCTTCTTATGCTACATGAAATATCTATATAATATGATATGTTTTGTTAAATACTATCGAGGTTTACGTATGAAAATTGTATTTTAGCATAAGTAACACTTGTCTACATATATATCATGTAATGCGAACTTAGATTCAGGACCTAACAAAAAATGTAAATACGGTTACAAAGTATATATTTTTGTTGATTTGATTAACAAAGGGGTTATTATTATGTAAGTTATTGATATTTTCATATACTTTGTGTCAGGTGGCGCATGCCGTTCGAAGAGAGTGGCTCGACCTCGAACTTGTACTATTCATTCAACGTTTTCGGAGTCCACGTTATAATGTTGGGGTCATACGCAGATTTTGAGCCTGGCTCGGATCAGTACCAATGGTTAGAAAAAGATATCAAAAGCATAGATCGTAAGACCACACCGTGGTTGATGGCTGTGATACACGCGCCGTGGTACAACACCAACGAAGCCCACCAAGGAGAGAAAGAGAGTGTGGATATGAAAGCATCCATGGAAACTCTTCTTTATAAAGCTCGTGTCGATTTGGTTTTCGCTGGTCACGTCCATGCGTACGAGCGCTTTGTAAGTCTATAAAGGGTTTCGTAATCAATTATTTTATAACTTCAATTAATTATTTTGGAGATGTATAGCTAACTCTTGGAGTTGTTTGACAGAATCGGGTGTACCAAGATAAATTCGACAAATGTGGTCCGGTTTATATTAACATTGGAGATGGCGGTAATTCAGAAGGCCTTGCTAAAGAGTAAGATCTTCGTAAAATGATAAAAAAAAATTGTTCTACATTAGTGACATTAAATGATTTTGATGATGTTTATAACTTGTATATAGCTACCAAGATCCAACTCCAGAAATATCATTGTTTAGAGAAGCAAGTTTCGGGCATGGTCAATTGGTGGTGGTGAATGCGACTCATGCACAATGGGAATGGCAGAGGAACGACGATGATATGTCGGTAGAAAGGGATTCGGTTTGGTTAACCAGCCTCTCAGCCGATTCATCCTGTCAGATTTAGACCGTCCCGGTTCGTGCTTTTAGATAATAAGTGCCTCACATATCATTGATTCTATGTTTTAATGTCAATGTGGAATCGAAGAAATCAATATATTTCTAGTACTGAGTCATGACAACAATGTTCTGTTTAAAAGAGTAAAAAATAGTATTAGAACTCAATATATGATTTAAATTGTTTAATTTTTATTGGTTGTTTTCACTAGTTAGCTTTTCAGATCCTTATGACCATTCTGCAAATTGATATGAATATGAATATATTTTTTGGGTTTTAGCTTTGTTAAATTGTTAACGTTCGATATTCATTGGTGTTTGACAATTTAGTTATCCTGCCATAATTTTTTGTTAGAGTGTATGCATTTTAGATCAGGCCCGGTTCTATGATGATTCGTATAATCTCAACAAAGTTTTCACATCAACTAACAATATTTGGACATATATGTATATGTATTATGCAACTACTTAGTTCCGTAGCTGTGTTATTAGACAGAATTATCTTTGACAACCAAAAAATTCATGTAACAAACTCAGTTATATAGCGATGAATTTCTTATCATGTAACAAAATTCATGTAACAAACTGTCAAATACACTATGCCATAATTTTTTATTTTTTGAAACTTTCACACTTTACTCTAAAGTAAAACTTTCAATTTTAATTTCGCTGGGGAACACTTTTGTTTTTTATTTTGATTGTGGCAAAAGAAGAGTGGTGGTTTTAGGTTGCCACTTGTCATTTTGTAACCAACTTTAAATAAAATCTTATAGCCAAAGACAATCTGTCATCACGGCTTCTTCAAAATTAGTTGTAAATTCGTAATTCGTCTCCAATCGAATACGTACGTAGAGAGGAAAAATCTATTGCCAAATCTTATCGAATTACATGAAAAAAGAATTATTTGTTATTAACCTGAACATATATAAAGCGATAAAATTTGTATCTGTCTCACTTGCAAAAAAGCACTATCTATATAAAATATAGTCCTTTGTTCAAGATCTTCCCCGCATAATTTTTAGTAAAATATTTATTAATGTTTAAAAGTTAAGAGTTGCTATGATAATGTTTGCATGCAGTCTAATATGAACGCACTTTAAACATTATGGAGTAGACATCAATAAAAGAAGTAAAGTTCAAAAGACAAAAGGTAAGATTAGCGAAAGGAAATAAATAATTAAAAGTGATATACAAAAGAGAAATTTGGTTTCTCTGAACTATGATCTAATAATTCTAATATATTCCCTACCAAACACGTCCACATATTAGTTACAAGTAGGTGTGATCAGAGACCTAATCTTTGAGGATTTAAGATATTTGAAAATTTGATTGGTAAAGAAGTAATATACTATGTTATAATTTAATTATACTTAGATCTTGGAGACAACTAATGGATAATTTTGTTTTATCAACTATCCACCCCAAAACGTTTGGTTATTCTAGTCATTATTTTCATTTGTTTAGGGAAAACTGGCCCGATTGATTTACAAAATTATCCGATAACCGATTATATTAAAGGTAATTAGTTTATATATAAACCGACATCAAACCGAATTACCAAACTTGGATTTGATGATAAGAAAGAAACCAATGAGGGGCAGAATCGCCATTTCAAGAATTCAAAGTTTGCAAGAAATGAAACTCCTCACTTTTTAATACATTGCCTTTGGTGTAAGCAAGTGCACCCACTCTTTAGTTCCATTTCAAGACACACCTACTAACTACTAATTGTGTTTCAGTTCTATTTAACTTATATTATCAACATATTTATCTAAAAAAATATACAGTTACTATAGTTTATTTCGTGAAAAAAAGAGAAGCCGTACAAGATACATACAAGAAGAAGTAGTTGTTTTTTATAAACGTGAAATTTGTAGTCATTTTTTTTTGTTTTCCTTTCTTACTGTTTATATGATGTTTCACGTTCTACTACACTTATGATCCATGATTATTTTTGTAGGTTTTGGAGCTCCAAAGTTCAAACACTCTTCGTCTTCATTACTATTTTTTTTTGCTCTAATAATTAAATCTATCTTTATCTAAATAAGGAATGCTGAAACAATCAAGGCATTTAAAGTGAATAATTCCCAAGAAGAAATGTATAAAAAAACTAAAAATATTAACGTTTTTATGTTTTGCGGTTACGTTTATAAAAATAGTTAAAAGTTTTCCACAATTTCTATCCAAAATCTTAGAATTCCTTAAAAATACTACAAATCTTATGTTTATGAAAAATTTCGTCAAAATTTAGAAAGATGTAGTAAATGATTTGTATTCCAAAAAAGAATCAAAAACTTTAATTATGGTTGAGTGTAATATTGACTAGACCAATATTGAGCAAACCGGGAAATAAGAGGAGGAAAGAGAGTATTTAAAAATGGTCCAAAACGGTTGAAATTGAATCATGAAGGATGATGGTTCGAACCAATCTTTACCATCATTGCGAATCTTTATAGAGGTCGATGGCCTTCTTCTACTACATAGCCCCCTCTCATTCCTCCTATACAATGACGAAATTACCCTCCTCTGACCACTTCCTCCATATTACACAAATACCCTTTGGAACTAGTTCCCTTTTAACGAATCTTCTTCTCCTTCTGTTTGGAGGATGGATACGATGAAGAGCCAAGAGGGCTTGGGGAGGGATCTTCGGAAATTACGAAAATATCCCTAGAGATCGATTTCGAAAGAAGAGCAAGCAAAGCAAAGCAAGAAACCCTTTTTTATCTCTCTCTCTAACTTCTTCTTTCTCTTTAATAAATCATCATCATTCACATGACGCAATATGCACACATCTCTCTCTCTTCTCGCGGCCGCCATCTATGCATAAACACAACACGATGCATGATTGTTGTGTCAGGAGAGAGATAAAGAACCTTCTCTCTCTAGCTTTTGGGGATCTATATAACAGACAGTGTCTCACTTTGTTCTCTTTGTCCCTCTACCTTCCACACACACACATATTAGCAACTCTCTCTCTTCGTTACTCTGTCTCTCAACACTCCTTCCCAAAAGGTATAACCTTTCTTCTATCTCTCTTTTAGTATCTTCTAGAAGCTTCACCAAATTTGATGGGTTCTTCTCTACATGCTCTGCTTCTATTTCGCTGCTATGTTTCCACTCTGCTTCTTTTTCGTTGCTTTGTTCAGTTTGCTCTGTTTCTACTCTGTTTCTGCTTCGTTGTTCTGTTTTTTTATGCGCTGTTTCTAATTCTTGAGCATATACGTTAAGTCGAGAAACTATGTAGTAATGTCACACGTACAAGCAACGTGATGAAGACAAATCCGTTATTTCCATTTTTTTATAATATAAACTTTTATATCTTTTTTCTTCCCCTCAGTGATGGAAAGTTTTAATCTTTATCCTTTTCTTTGAACCAGAGGCAACTTAAAGAAAATAAAAATTAGATTAATCTTTTCTCAATATTTTTTCCTTTCTCTTTTTAATGTTTTGAAACTCGTTTGGTTTCTATTATAAATTGTATTTATACGATGACGATTTGTTTTGTTGCTTACTCTGTTTTTTCTCGTTTGGTTGCGTTTAAAAAAATAATCATTACTTTCTGTCAATACAAATAAAAGCAGAGAGGTTAAAAACATTTATAATTACTGCATATCATCATGATTACTTGTTTTTATCTCTTTTCTTTTATTTTCTTTTCTTTAGCTTTATCTTTTTATCCTCCATACGAATTTACAATCATGTTCTTGTTCTCTCTTTGATCATTGATTTGTTAAAAAGAAGAAAAAAATCACATTTTTAGAACGAAAACGAAATAAATGCGACAAATAATTTTCCCTAATGTAATTCACATCCGACGTGTGAAGCTGCACAGCCCATGTGTGATGTAATGATTTAACATGAACAACAATCATAACACAAGCTAGCTTTGATGTTATTATTATTACTCTCTTTTGTCTTTTTATTTTTGACGATAATTTTGAATTTCTCTTGTTTCTTGCAGAAAGAAAGCAAGCAAATGGAGAGGCTAAACTCGAAGCTGTATGTGGAGAACTGTTACATAATGAAAGAGAACGAGAGGCTAAGGAAGAAAGCTGAGCTTCTGAATCAAGAGAATCAACAACTTTTGTTTCAACTCAAACAGAAACTCTCTAAAACTAAGAAGAACTCTAATGGATCAAACAATGACAACAATCTCTGTTCATCTAGCTCTGCCTCTGGACATTCCTGAATTAAAAATCAAGAAATGTTACCTGATATTGGTGGTAGAAGAAAAGACTCAACCTTATGGATTTTTTGTTTTTTGTTGGTTATTTGGTGTAATGTAAGGAAGATAGTAGTAGTATCCAGTAGTTTGTTATGAAAAGAAGATTCTGTTTTACTACAAGAAGACAGTGTCTCTCTGTTAGTCTTCTCAGTCATATTTTACTTTTGTTTCTATTTTCTATGTTAATTAAAGATCTTTCTTTACTTTCTTGTGTGGGATTTGGGTTTTAGGACATGGTTGATTCTTGGACTAACATTGTACATCTCTGCCTCTACTTATCAAATGTTTTGTCAAGTCCATATCTATCCATTAATTAATACAATAAAACAATGTTATTCAATTTTTTTTAGAAACAGAAGAAAACAAATATAGTCCAATATTTATATAATCTCAAGTTCACCATTTTGTCCATGGTAATTTTCTAAGTATTTGGAAATTAAAATCTTTGGATTGATGCAATAATTCAGGTTTATTTTTAACATTTCATTAGGTTTATTTTATAAGTAATTTCAAGGAATATGAGGAAGAAAACAACTATAAATACTAGTGTAGACTACAGTGTGTTGTAGCAATTCAAGTCACGTGATGAAAGTTGTATCCTATAACACCCTAAATTGAAAGGATTTTTAATAATTAGGCCATGTGCATCTGAACATTTTAATTATTATATGGTTCAAAATTCAAACAAGATTTCCATAATATATAGTTGTCACATATCTTTACTTAAATCATTTATCTCAACAATAATAGAAGTGGATAAAAATTCAGATAGGATAATATTATAGCTCCTCAAACAAGCTGTGTTAATTACATATTTACATTAAATAAAGTAAACATGTTTACAATGGTAAAGTATCATGATATGCCCGACAATTTCATTTTTTACCCCCAAAATTTAAAATACTTTATCATTTTAAATATATAATGGAATTTATATATATTTTATTTTATTAAACACAAAGCAATGAGTTTCAAGCGGCTCTGTGCAGAGATGATGAGACAAGAGGCTTTTCATTCGGATTCTATCTGACGTCATCAAGTTACAGATTATTATTAGTCAAACGACTATTCATTTTTGTTTGAAAACATAACTACGAGGTCTGGTCTTATTGACTTTCTTTTTTTTCTACTCCCAAACATCAGCTCATTGGATTTAATTTCTTTTATTTTTATTTTTCTTCACATTACATTTCAAACTTTAAATAGTTTACTAATTGTTACCTTTTCCATATTGACAATAAATTCATCATAAAGGACAACTTCGAGCACATCCATGATGTTGAGCTTAGATTTTACCATTAGTTTATTAAACCTACACTAAAATACGATAGTTTATATGCAATTCGTTTGTGTGTCTAACTGTGAGTATAGATATTTGACATTTTTTTATAAATATTTTTATATTTACGTATCTTGTAATCGCCATTTGCAATGTATCTGTTATGGAAAAAGTTAATTTTATTCTCTTACGAATAACTAAACCCAATGATTGGGTGATAGTTTGATTTATATATAATGTTGCTCGTTTGATTTTGTTTGTTACTCATATAACTTTGTATTATATTATTACAATTTGGGTGATAATTTAAATAAGAGTACAAACGGATAATTGACGGGGCCAAGTAATACACAAGTCCTTTATTAAAAGAAAGTAATTTATAAGTACTCCCACAAATAACTTGCAAAAAAATCTGTAAGTAACAGATTGAATATCCTTTTTAAATGACTTAAAAACGGATACAAAATCTGAAATAATAGTAACATTTGGTATGTTCTTGCTTATCAAAATGTGTTAGACAAAAAAGAACTAGAGAAATAAGGAAGATGTCGCATCGAACTCAAGTGTGTGTATGAAAATTAGATTGAGACCAAGAACCATCATGATATAATTGGCCAAAATGAATCATCATAATAAATCATAAAACAAGGCAAACTCGAAGTCAACTTTGAAATCTCAATTTTAGAGATGTCCGATTTATGATTACTCCAAATCTCTTTGGAAGACCATGCAAGGCATCATCATCTGACGTCAGAATTAATTATGGACCTTCGGTTTTCAATTTCTATAATCATTATTCTTTTCACTTCTTATTTATGAGACCCTATATATTATACAGAAAGTATATATTATAGGGTTTGAGTTACGATGTATAATATCTTTGACCCTCAGCGTATGCAATTATATTTTGCATTTCTTCCTCTCTAACGTTACTCTTCGGAGTGAAACTGCAAGTTTACAAAACATCATTAAGAAAAACAGGATATGATCAATAATACAGTAGAGCATCAGTGGTATTATCGCAACTTGAGTTTCGAAAAATATAAACATAAGAATATTAATATTTGGTTAAAAGGTATCTCAAATATTTGAGAAACTAACTCAGAAAATTTCAAGTACTTGAAATACCCTTTAGTTAAATATTAATATTTGTTGTGTTTTATACTTTGAGAAGCTTAAGTTGAGATACTATCATTGAGGATGCTCTTATATATAACAATGACACTCATGTAAGTGTTCATTCTAAAGAAATGATATTTATAATCAAAAGAAACTGAGTACGGTCAACACATCAAATTGGATCGAATAAAACGAATAGAATGTCTCTCGCTAATTAGTTATTTCCCAAGCTTGCAACTCCCAAAGCGATCTTCCATGTCTAAAAAACAAGAACTAAAGGTCCTTGTAGTGAATCCTATGAGTATAAAGACTACCTCATGGAGCTTGTACTTATCAGACGGTTTAGTTTTGTGGTGAAAAAAGATGAAAAGGATATAGAAAATGAAAACTAGGCAGGGACTAACAATTGAGAACAAATGACGCAGTGGTCGACATAAAAAATAACAAAGCATGTACTACTAACAAAGGGAAAAATAAATATGACAATGGCTAAGAAAGTGTTTAAAGATCTCCAAATTGTGACCAATTGTGTCTCCAAAACATAGAGGTTTTGCCATTCTCGATTCTTAATTTAATCTTTATAACTTCATGAGTTTGTTGACTAACTATGAGAACAAAAGTTTTTTGTTTTTTTTGAGAGATCTTTGAAGCACTTCTTCTTGAGACCGAAGAAAGAAATCAATTAATGGGCTTATAAGGCCTATAGGGCCCAAGCGATTTACTGTTATACTGTTGAACAAAAGTTTTTTTTTTCAATTTCTCAAAAATTGATCTGATCGTACTGAAAAAAAAGACCCTATTTGATTTCGAGATCTGTTTTTTGGGGAAAACACTTAGAAGATGACAAAGGATTTCGCAGTTCCACCAGTAGTTTTCCCCTCCGGCGGAACTCCGGCCGGAGCAAATGTCCAGCAACGCCGAGGAGTGCCTACAGCTCCTTACCAACCGCCTCGTCCTTCCTCTTCATCTTCCATTCCATTCATGTCGTTCGACATCGGATCCGCCGCTGCAGCATCCTCCGCGACGCAGGCTGGACCTTTCGGCGGAACAATCGCTTCCTCTTCATCTTTCTGTGGAGGAGGAAGCTCTGCTTCGTTCGAAGACGAGGAGCCTTTACTCGACGAGCTCGGTATCCATCCGGATCAAATCTGGAAGAAAACTAGGTCGATTCTCAATCCTTTCCGAATTAATCAGACTGTTCACAAGGATTCGGATCTCTCTGGACCGATCTTCCTATACCTTGCGCTTTGCTTGTTTCAATTGCTCGCTGGGAAGATCCAGTTCGGTGTTATACTCGGTTGGGTCGTTGTTTCATCTATCTTCTTGTACATCGTCTTCAATATGCTTGCTGGTCGAAACGGGAATCTTAAACTTCATACTTGTACGAGCTTAGTTGGTTACTCTCTGCTTCCTGTTGTGATTCTCTCGGCAGTGTCATTGTTCGTGCCACAAGGTGCAGGTCCAGCTCGGTTCGTTCTCGCTGCGGCATTCGTGTTGTGGGCTACTGGAGCTTGCTGTAATCTTGTGGTGTCTTTAGCAGATGGAGGAGAAGAACACCGTGGATTGATATCGTACGCCTGTTTCTTGATCTATACTCTCTTCTCGCTTCTCGTTATATTTTAACTCTCTGATATACTTTTCCAGTATTGGTAATTCACTGATCTTTCCAGTACCATTAGCGAGTAGCTTAATGCGAGAATCTCAAGAGTGTTTGTGGTGAAATAGTTGAGACGTTGTAAAGGTTTTTTTTTTATTGACTTTAGAGGAAGTTACTGTTGATGATGTGGTTTAAGTGATTTGAATCGATGTTCTTTGATCTCTTACCAGTGGAAATCTTGTGACTTTTATGTTATATTCATCATTCTGTGTTTCTCTTTGAGAGCTTCTTGACATGAACTGTGTTTGAATCAGTTTTGGTGAGAGGATCCAAAATGCTCATTTGGCATACATGTGCAGAACTAATGCAATTTGGGTGTTTTGGAAGAAATGTGATGGTACTCATTTTGATGTATTAAGTGTACATAAAGCACTTAGGTTGTTTCAACTGCGATGGTGAGCAACTAGAGGGGAAGTACATGTGGTAGGCTTGACATTGTTCTCTGTGAGAAGGTATAGTGTAAGAGATTAACCTTTTGCTATCAGACGCAATATACTTAGCAGTTGGAGAAAGATAAGAGCATTGTCTTAAGAGGTTTCAGGGAAAGTATAGAGGTGAAGTTTGGACTGCTTAGAAAATCACAGTGAAAGCAATTGCTTAAGTTGATTAGAGTAAAGACTGATGAGTTTTGGCCTGACACTGTTTTATATGTCGCGGGACGCTTACATTTCGATTGCTTCAACGTAATTTCTGCGTTTGTGTATATGAGAACAAACAGATCTCAAGTGTTATGTAAACGAAACAAGCAATCGAGACTCGATTGAGATTTTGGATTGTTACACTCATGGTCTGGTTTATTAGAGAGAAAATGACCATCCTTATCATAGGGAGCTGTTTAAATTTTCGCCACTTAATTGTGAATTGCCCCCAAAATTGATTTGTAATTTTCACCAGAAGATTGATTTGACTCAAAATCGAAACTTGACGCCAAACATAATTAAAATATGCAGGTAAAAAAATTAGCAGTATCAACACCTTTTAGTCAATGCACAAAGTCATCAAAATTTTTGTGCAACGTTCATGTCGTCTATATAAGGCCCGAAAGATAATATGGGCTTTTAAGAGAACATTTAGGCCCATATCTCATAAACCTTTTTTTTTCTTCATCTCCTTCCCGTCGGCCAACGTTTTTCTCATTTGCCAACGTAACAACAGATGAGAAATTATTTACTGAAACAGATTATTGTGAAGAGCAAAATCAAAATCATAATCCACTTTTATGTGACTGAGAGAAAGAGATTCTAAGCTCAGAAAACACCAAAACACCCTCCATTTGTTTTTTTGCTTTCCTCTTTCTTCTCACATTTTCTATTTCTTTGTAGCTCGAAATCTTCTGCAGCTGCTGCTGCTACTCCAAGGTTCTCTTCTTCTTTTACATGTTAATGTAGTAGTTTTGATTGTCGCAACATTTAGCCTTTCGTTTTTTCTTTGATTGGCTTCAGCTAATCATCGAAAATGTCTTAGCTTTTGTTTTGGTGTACTGCTTCGCGCAATTTTGAAATAAAAAACCCATCTCCAATTTCGTTAATTTGTAATAGCAGGGCGCGCAAAATTGTAAATTTCTGATTCAAATTGGTGTTCTTCGAGGCTACGATTGAAGCATTGTTGACTTGTTGTGCTTTTTTTATTTTTTGATAGAAAAGGGTGTGAATGAGAGTGGATCGTGTCGTTAATTTTCTAGTCTCTTAAGCTGATTGTTCATAGAAGTATATCGGAATCTGGTGTTATACTAAATCTAGATGTAAATGGGTTTTGGTTATCAAACTGTGGAATGCGAAATGCGACTTTTGTATTCTCTGATTTCATCTTTACTAGTCTTTTACTCGATTCAGTCATGTTCTTCTTAATTAAGGACTTGAAGTTGACTTCTTGTTCTTTCTCTTGAACAGGTCTTTGTTTACAAAAAACCGGAACTGTGATTGAAGTCTAGATTTTTTCAAAGATTGGTTGGTTCTGTGGTCTCAAAATGGCAGCTTATGTTTCTCCTTGTTTGACTCCTTCGGATTCTCGAGTGCTCACTGTTCTTAGAAAGAGTGTATTACCGGAAAATCATGTAGGCAGCAAGGTTAGTTGCTATAGAATGATTCAATGTAAGAGAAATCGTGTTGTTGCTGCTCATAGATCCGAGTTTTCGCCAATCAGAAACTCTTTGAACTCTCATAGTTCAAGCCATTTCCAAAGCCAGGACTCTTTCTTGAACCTCCACCCAGAAATTTCAATGCTCAATCCAAGAAAAAAAACTTCCAGCGGACCAAATTCCGATGATTTAGACGAGTCATCTGCTCCTAGTAATTTCAATGAGGCAAGTATAAAAGTTATCGGCGTTGGAGGTGGTGGGTCAAACGCCGTCAACCGCATGATAGAGAGTGAGATGATTGGTGTAGAGTTTTGGATTGTGAATACCGATATACAGGCAATGAGAATGTCTCCGGTTTTCCCCGACAATAGGTTACAGATTGGTAAGGAGTTGACTAGGGGTTTAGGTGCAGGAGGTAATCCAGAGATTGGTATGAATGCTGCTAGAGAAAGCAAAGAAGCTATTGAAGAAGCACTTTATGGTTCAGATATGGTTTTTGTCACAGTAGGTCGTCTATCACTATTCCTTTCACTTCTTCGTAGTTATATAACTTTTATTATGCTTCTTTATATTGAAAAGTATAGATTATTATCTCCATCTGGCTAAAGTAGTGAGGTTTATGTCTCAGATGAAAGAAAACTTACTGGTGTAAATACAACTATCCATGGATTAGTGTGTGTATTCTTTAAGTTTACTGGTTGAGTATTGCTATTGTTCTAGGCTGGAATGGGTGGTGGAACTGGCACGGGTGGGGCTCCTATAATAGCAGGTGTTGCAAAAGCGATGGGTATACTGACGGTTGGTATTGTTACAACGCCTTTCTCCTTTGAGGGACGGAGAAGAACAGTCCAGGCTCAGGAAGGGATTGCAGCCCTCAGGGATAATGTCGATACTCTCATTGTTATTCCAAACGACAAGTTACTCACAGCAGTCTCTATGTCTACTCCAGTTACAGAAGCTTTTAATCTGGCAGATGATATACTTCGTCAAGGGGTCCGTGGAATCTCTGATATCATTACGGTATGGCTTTGTAACATGTTTATACTCAATGGGAATCGTTGTCTATAGGAAATGTTTAACAGCTGTATTTTTCCTTGCATTGCAGATTCCTGGATTGGTCAATGTGGATTTTGCTGACGTGAGGGCCATAATGGCAAATGCAGGTTCTTCATTGATGGGAATTGGAACTGCAACAGGTAAGTGTTCTTTACATTTGAGACTTTTTATAGATACTATTTGCTGCACGGCTACGTAGTAACAATAGGTATAATTGGTTCGAGGGAAGGTTAAGCAACCCAGTGATTAGTATGCATATGTTTGTTAACAAAAATGCTAAGGTTTTACTGAGATGTGGTACTCTTTAACCATGACAAAGGAACCAGTCTAACAATGTTTGGTGTACTAAAAATGACTGTATGATAGCCCTACTACTATATGTGCATTGTGATATATTCAGGAAAATCCTAAAATTGAACTATTTTGATGCAATGTTCTGCTTGCTTCATCATCATGCTTATTCTTTCATGCTATTCTGTTATTTGAGCAGGAAAGACTCGAGCAAGAGATGCTGCATTAAACGCGATCCAGTCACCTTTGTTAGATATTGGCATTGAGAGAGCCACTGGAATTGTTTGGAACATAACCGGTGGAACTGACTTAACATTGTTCGAGGTCTCTCTCTCTCTTACGTACTTAACTACTTATTCGTACGTACGTCTCTCTCTCTCTCTCTCTCTCTCTCTCTCTCTCTCTCTCTCCCTCCTCTCTCTCTCCACAGTTCATTTCCTGTCCCAGACTCCACTTGGCTTAATCCCTAGACAACTCAGAGCAGAGCCTTTTTCTGCTTCAATTCATGAAATTTATAATGGTTTGTTGCTCTTTTTTGATACTCGGAAAAATGATTTTGTAGGTAAATGCTGCTGCAGAAGTTATCTATGACCTTGTTGATCCAACAGCAAATCTTATATTTGGCGCTGTGGTAGATCCATCCTTTAGTGGTCAAGTAAGTAATCTTTCTTTTTTTCTTCTTCTCACATATGAGGTCTGAGATATCCAAGTTGCTGATTTTAATTAACCGTTTTATTGAACCTTTTCCTATTGTCAGGTAAGTATTACCCTCATAGCAACCGGCTTCAAACGCCAAGAAGAAGGAGAAGGGAGGCCACTTCAGGTATTCACTTCGTCTCCCTTGACATACACAACATACTCAATTCTTACAATCTCTCCTAACTCTTTATATGAAAACGCAGGCGACACAAGCGAATGCAACAGTGGGAGTAACAAGACGCCCTTCTTCATCTTTCACTGAAGGCAGTTCCATAGAGATCCCAGAGTTCTTGAAGAAGAAAGGCCGCTCTCGCTACCCTCGCCTCTAAAACTCATCTCCTCAAGAATTGATGCGGATAAGTCATTGCCTCTCTTTGGTGATTCATTAATAGGTGTAGAAATGGTTTTATTGTTGATTATATTACAATAACAATAATGTTTATTGACAGAGTATTATAAATCTCAGTCTCTGTCACACTTGTTACAAGTGTTTGCCTCCTAGTAATTGCAACTGGATAAATGGGTGAAAACGTTAAAAACTCCACTCTGCTTTGTACATATCCCTCATAAATCTTGACCCCTTTGATTTTCAGTTTGGTCTCATCCTCTTGTCTATAGAGACATGTTTATGAATGTTGAGCAAATATAAACAGATAGATTAAGACATTGACGAAACGAGATGACCATATGTGAAAGAGTGGCTAAACGTTAACGTCTGAACCATATCCTAAATATATTCCTTTGAGCTCCCTTGCGACTACAATCCAATATTCCATTCCCAACAAATTCTACATGTGCACAGACAAATAAATATATGTTATGATGCTGCATATATATATATGGTTTTGTTTTCTTAAAACAATCATAACTCTGTAACTCTTTATATGAAAACATAGGCGACACAAGCGGATGCATCAATGATTCAATGGGAGTAACGAGACGTCCTTCTTCATCTTCACATGGTGGAGATCGAAGGTCTTGTGCATATTAGAAATTTACACAAGTCAATATGTTAAAGAAAAAACACAGGAGAAATTTTAAGTGTGTCATAAATTATAACACACCTAAAATTTTTATAGTTGTAGTGGATGAAGCGAACTAAGAGCAAGTCCTGATGAGATTTATACATGGGTCTCTATAAACATTGTTTAATAATATTTTTTTTAAATTGTTTTCTAAATCTCTTAAATAAGAGATTTTTCTACAATTTCTTTGATTTTAAATATTTTTTTTTTATTTTTTTTAACTTAAGAGACCTTTTAAAAACTTCTAAAAAACACTAATGGATTTGCTCTAATCCGTTTTGTGAACTAGAAAAGTATGTGAAGCAAACTTAGAAGAAGAAAAGCATTTGTTGTTTTCTTCATTACCATAAATTCACGATTGTTTGGTTCCGATCTGTAATAAGTCGTCGATATGTAGGGTAGTCAAGAAAAATAATAATAATAAAAAATTGAAGCTAACAAAATCAAACGTATAGTGAATAAACAAATTTGAATTCAACCTTCAACGATTTCTTGTTTATCATAGAACGCGGTTTGGAATAATCAAATAAAATACTTTGTCAATCATTTGCCAAATTAATAATAAGTTATACAAAATAGAGAATTTAGTTTCAAAACGTTTAATAGATTGAACATTAGAAGATGGACTAAAATTTGGACCATAAGGATCAGCGTAGATATATTCTCTAGATGAGTTGCAGAAGGTCATTTATTACATTTAGGATATATCATATTTTTATTTTCAATAACTTAATAATATATATTAACTAAATTCGAACCTAAACGGTGAACAAATCCTGGTTTATTTAGGATATATCATATGTATATATCATAGCATATTCTTATGAATCCTCCAATAAACAGAGTTGATATTCTACTATGTTTACGCTTATATATATGGTTTTAATTGTTTAAAACAATCACACGGATGCAAGAATTGTACATGTAATTTTGTAACCTCTAGTGGTTATAAAGAAAAAGAAACTTTGTGGCACGAGCGGGCTTCTGTGAAAGTCTTTGTGGAGTCGAGTGTGTAGAACGTTGCTACTTGTGGGGCTGAGAACATCGATCTTTATGAGGAGGTCTTGGAACTACTACGCAGGGCCTAGCTCGACTACTCAGAGGTGCTCGACATGGTGGTGAGGGTCTTACGCATATGGTAGGTTTCGATGGCATCTTCTCACCTTTTAACACACACGAGTCAATATGTTACAAAATAATTAACAGAATATAATTGATCTAATAAATTTGTATACAAGTTCACTCCAATTATAAATGTTGCAGAATGCATTAATATAATTGATTCACTCTTAATCATAACGTAACAAACAAAAAAATTGCACTAAGAATAGAGACTGACCTAAGTGACGGAGTCTAGCCTCTGTAACACGAATCTGAAAGGATAGACATACAAGTATGTGAAGCAAACTTAGAAGAACAAAAGCTTTTGTTGTTTTCTTCATTATCACTGTTTTGTTTCTCTCTCACGAGTCGTCGATTCGTAGTATATAGATATTGAAGCAAACAAAATCAAACTTATAGTGGATAAATAATTTTGAAGTCAAACTTCAATGATTTAATTATTGTTTATTTTTTTCGAAGACGCGGTTTTGTACATCAGCTATGTAATATCTTCTCAATAAACAAATACTTGACTAAAAATTCAGTTTTATAAAACTACACACACAAGTTAGATTGTTCATTTGAAAAAGTTTAGATCCTCCGTTTTTTTTTTGTGAACGGATATGTATCGTTATTTGTATGATATTAAAATTTAAACATCTTTCTGTGAATCATAAATACCTAAAATCACTTGCGTAAATAAATGTCCTCCAATATTTAATCTATTAAACATTTTCTGTTTGTTAGAACTCATTATCAGAATCATGAAATTCCAACGTAGTAAACCCTACCGAAACCAAACCACCTCCCAAATATCAATTATAGACCTCATGATCCTTACAAAATATCTAAACCCCTCCGAATATTTTTCTTGCATTTTACATATGACTATTTATTACTTCAGACTCACAAATCACAATCACACACCGTATCTTTATTTAGGAGCAGGACTCTCCTTCGCTTCATGCTTTTACGGATGCTTTTTGCACTAGGACAACTATGATTTTCACCTCGACTGAGTCTAAATTGTTTTACGTAATAGCCGGGATGGTTCACTGTTCCTCATGCCATCTACTTTAATGTACAGTTTGTGTATGTTCGTTTTGTTGTCGCCAACAACAAATTACAACGATCATTAATGAAAATATGTTTGTTTTGTAATCGTGGGTTCAGTGATAGGTCTTGACGATCAGCCACATGTTTCAGCAATCAAATCGCTGGTTTAATGACATGTTTCATCGATAGATCACTAATACGAAATTTAAAACAATGAGCTTATTTAATGTTTGGAAAATTTATTCATAAATTATTGAAACGTGTTGTTGAACCAATTACAAAACTATCTCGTTTTGGTCGATGTTGTACAATGTTGGTCGGTAACTACAACAAAACAAGGAACAGAATATATCGCTGACATCAACCACAGCGGAACAAAGAAAACCTCTATCTAATTTTAATTTTCATAATCTCAATATAATCGATTTTGTTGATTTCCCAAAAGTTTTAATCGGTGATGCACTAATAATTTTCAGATTGTTACGAATCACGATATCTAATTTTGTTCAGCAGAGTACACAGATGTATTATATCACGGTGATCTTTATTTTAATTTAAAAATATATTCATCTGAATTTTTCACGTCACGAATATATTTATTTCTCTTAAACGTCTACGCACTTGATTATAGATATAGTATCGAAGCGAAAGGACCATATAAAGATCAAACAATCAAGGTGTGGTTAAATGTTAACGTCTGCACAAAGTATATCCATCTCAATAAATTATACATCTATTATCAGATAGACACATAGGAAACACATATATCGTATGATAGTATGTATATCTTTTCTGTACGAAGAAAGATAGAGTCAAATTTATATATTACTCTATTTATTATAGTTTGTACACAATCAAAGTGTAAAAATACTCTGGTGTAGTCCAAAAGATGAAGATGATATGATTAAGAGACAATAAAAATGAGTAACTAAAGGCTGGCTCATACTTTAAACAATATACATAATGTCCGTCCAATACTTCTTAGTTATTAATTATTAAAAAATAATAATAAAAGTATAAAAGTAAAAACACTCTCAAATTAATCACATTAATAATAGTAACATATTTTTTTATTGTTTTTATTGTTATTAGCGTTAGTAACTAAAACATCAAACATACAAATTTGGTCCGCTCCAGATTTTAAAATGAAATGGTTTAAATTGGATAATTCTATTTAAAAAAACTATAAAAAGCTGAATTAAATTATATTTTGGTTGGTTCAAATATTAGATAATTAAAAAAAGACATTCTGAAAAAAGAACCAAAATATTTTTATTAAAATCAGATAATATCAGTTAAATTTAGTCCACTAGTTAATTTTTTTGTTCAAATTTAAAATATATTTTTGTAAATTTAAACGGTCGACCAAATCAGACTAAACAAACAGAAATCCAAATTTGTTTAAACCAAAAATTAAAAATCTCAGTTCTTCGAGTATAAGTCGCAGGTTATACTAGTCGGTCCAAGAGACAAATGAATTCCGGATACACTGGCACATGAGAAGGTACTTTCAAATTGAGACCTCTTTATTATGTCAACCATAACGTAAATATTATTATATTTGCGTATATACGATATTCCAAATTTGTAATCGGTTATAAACATTTGGAAACAAAAATAACTTTTTTTATTTTGGCAGATTTCATTATCACATTCATTTAATTCCAACGTATCCCCCACCTAAACATATTTCATTGGAATAAATCCTAAATCAGCATCAGCCTCATATGATCCTCCCCAAAAAAATCCAATCCCTTTGAATGCTTTCTAATATTCACGAGTATGAGGCTGATGTTGAATATTCACGAATTATGACCCCAAGAAATAATAACAGTCCAAAACTCTACATTTTTAATGTGACCAAATAATTCTTCAAACTTTGTGTTCGTATGATCTCGATGAAATATACTTTTGATTTAAAATGGCTTCTTCTCTTGAATCTCTTCTCTTTAGGATCATCTAATTGAGACTTTTACCTAATAAATCATTTAACCCCAAGACTTGATCACTTGCAAAAAAAATGATAATTAAATTAAATGCTTCATAGGTATGTTTATTAGTCAATAATTTAAATTTTTATATAGATTATTTATTTATTTTTCTAAATTTCAAAAATTAAGAGCCAAAGCAATTCAATCTACAAAAAAAAGCCACGTAAAGATGTCACTTACCATACAAAAACACAAAAGCGAAAAAGAAAAAAATTCACAAAGCAGTAAGCTTCAGTCGACGTGTAACCCAAACTCCCACGCGATTTTTTCTTTCTTTACATAACCCAACAAAAATACATATTATCAACACCGAATCTCAAACAAAAACAACACAAACACATCTCTCTTCACTTTTTTTGTTACCTTCAAGAATCTGAATCTGCTTAATAACTTTTGTTCGATCACGATGAACATCGACGACACGACGTCTCCAATGGCCCACCGAATCGATCCATCTCAACCTCCTTCCGACAAAACCCAACAAGATCCAAGTTTGCCCGAGGAAGCTTCTTCTGTTTCCGACAAGAAAGATCGAGCTTTGCCCGAAGAGAAACGGAAACAGAATCAAGAAGACGAGAGAGTTGTCACTGGGAGTGAGAAGCTAAAGAAGCACCGGAGAGAGATCGCCGGAAGAGTTTGGATACCGGAGATATGGGGACAAGAAGAGCTTCTTAAGGACTGGATCGACTGTTCAACGTTTGACACGTGTCTAGTCCCTGCCGGAATATCGTCGGCACGTGCGGCTCTAGTAGATGAAGCTAGGCGAGCAGCTTCTGCTTCTGGTGGGTTACATAATCGTTGCTTGATCTTACGCTGAAGTTTTATATAATAACATTTATCAATGTGGTTCTTGTTCCTCAATAATATATGAGACACTGTTGTTGTTGATATAGAGTCTTTTTCATTTTACTCATAATTTAGAGAACATTGCCAATAGCTTTATGTGTGTTTCGTTGGTGGGATTATGAGGCTATGAGCGGTTATTATGAATTTTATGATAGTTGTGATCCATTCCTTTCGTACTAGTTTGAACATCAAGTGAAAAGATATCCCATTTGTTACATAAAATTTATTAAAAAAACAATTGAAAAACTTATATATATATATATATATATATTAGGGAAAACAGATCAAAATCAAATTATTTATTTTTAGCAAAATTCATCTCCAAAAGCATTATGCATGAAATATTTTGATTTTTCAATTTTCAGTATCCTTGATTTGCTTCATTCCAATTTTTTTTAGAACGTAAGTCCCCTTTTTTTGTTCTACTTTTTTTTTGGCTTATTCACTTCAGGTATGTGTTTTAAACCTGCAAGGCTTATTTTGAATCAGCAATTTTGTCAGAAGATCCAAATTCTGAATGTGACATTTGCCCATTTCCCTAATGATTCATTTGCATGTGCTGGAACTTAGCCAATCATGTTCTTAACTTCTTATAAGCCCAATATTCAACATTTTTATCTTTTATATTGGCCTCTCTTTGCGTCATGACTTAGACATGTGACAAAGCGACTAAAAACATAGTAGGGTACTTAGTGAGAAGAAACAACATTCAGTTTCTTAGGCATCAAGGAACGTACTTGATTAGTTCGTTGTCCACACAAATGGACGTATCTATAGAACGTAATGAGAATGCATCTGCTTGGTTTTCAGGGTATTACTGAAAGATGGGCCGAACTATTTACACTAATAATGTGCAGCTCTTTGTATTTCGAGTAAACGAGCTATTGGGCCGAACTATTGGGCCGAACTATTGGGCCGTACCTATTGGGCCGAAAAATTGAGGCCGCTTGGCCTTTTCAGGTACGTATGAGTCAAAGAAGAGATTCTCTTCTGGTTACTCGCAAATTTCTCATCGTCTTTCGTAACTCTCGCCATTTTTGTAGATCCGCTCGTTTTTTTCCAACCCTAATCGAGAACCGATACGTAAGAGGTCAGGTGCCTGAAACAAACAAGGGTTAATCATGGCAAATCAGAAAGGCGCTCTTGAGGGCTTTTACAGACTTATCATGCGCCGTAACTCCGTCTACGTCTCGTTCATCATCGCCGGAGCTTTCTTCGGCGAACGGGTGAGAGATCTAAATTTTTTGTTTTGCATCTTCTTAGTTTCTGATTTTTTCGGATCTGTTTTGGGGTTGGAATAAAATCCGGGATTATAATGACAATTTTTGGTGAATAAATTTCATCGGATAGAGAAATAAGCGATCTACAAGAGAGAGCTAGAGATTGTTAATTTTTGTGAGATTTTTGGGAGGAAACTGTTGATAAATTGTTTGATTTTGGGGGTCTTAGATGTGATGCTTCTGAGGTTTTCATAGACAGATAATTGAGTTGGAGTGTGAAAGTTGATTTCTTTTTTTGTTTGTTTGTGTGTTCTCTGTAATTTTGCAATTTGATCATATTTATACGAAATGTTAAATGTATGTCTGCAGGCTGTGGATTACGGTGTTCATAAGCTGTGGGAAAGCAAGAATGTTGGGGTATGTTATGTTTTTGTTTTTGAATCTCTCTTCTCTGGTGTGATTTTGATATGCCAAAACCTGTTTTTTATGATTGGTAGAGGAAGAATATGATTGTTACTTGTTCCATTCTTGGACTTTCGATTCTCTGCATCTAAGCTTAACTGTGATAATACCCTAAACTCAGAAAATGCATTCTCTTAAAAACATTTCCCAAAATGTTCAGTAGTATTGCTGTTGTTGATGTTTTCTCTCTTAAAACTGGACTCTAGATGGTAACTGCTTCGTCATTCTGCGTATTAGCCATCGTGGTATGGAATTATCACATTTCTGCTTACACCTTTACCATCATAATCATCGTCTCCAATCTATGCTTGTTGTTAGTTTTACTAGTTAATAGTTGAATGCTTATTTTAGAGTAACAGAGTAGTTAATAGGTGAATGCTTCTTTTAGACTAGCAGACTAGCTAATTTGTTTCTGTTTTGCATATTTTTATCGCGTAAATCAGATTTCCGATGTATATCTCTCTATTGTCTTTGCTAGGTAGTTTAACTATTAACTTCTTCATCATTTTGCTCTGTCTCACATATCTGTGAAGGATAATGACTAATGTGCTTACATTCATAACATGAGATTGTTGTCATGGTGCAGAAACGGTATGAAGACATCTCTGTGTTGGGTCAAAGGCCAATTGAAGAATGAGATTTCTCCTTCTTGAATATCTCAGACTAAAAGAAAGAAATGGAATTTCCATTTTGTTTTGCACTCACAAGTCTCTTTCTTTGTTGAATAAATCATTGGGATGATTTCATACTTTCACCTAAAGCGCTATTTGGTTCTGATTAATTCGATTTTTTGCATTGTGCAATATGATAACATTTATCATACTCGTCGTTTGCTGTTCCAGATAATTTGTCCTTAATTAACATAAATTCCATTTCAAAATGCCCTTTTCATGAATCTTCTGCTCTCCACTTCAATACGCAGATTCTGAGGTCTAAATTTATTAATCGTCGAGATAATAATAATCATCTAGAGACATCTTTTTCGAAAAGGGTCAAATTCAAAAGTGTTTTCGTTCCATTTCGTTTGTTGTATCTCAAAGAAGAAAGAAGATTATGATAACATGAGTTCTTTGAAGAACAACCAGAGGAGTCACTGTCGCTAGAGCATCATCGTTCTTGCATTTTACAGAATAAGTGGGAACTAAACCGACAGAACCACATTGGTTCGATTACGTGCAACTTAAAGGATTTCCACTAAGAAGCTGTGGGGCAAATGTTAAAGATTAGATTTTGACGATCTCTTTATCATATATCACATAATTTGCGCACCACTAAATTTCTAAGGCCATGCATTTTGTGACTACAATGTGATCCAATCATGACTTGAGTTTGTAACCTATTGGTTTGTAATAGTGTCACCACCATATCATAATCCGTATTCAAATCCGAAAATGTGCCTATGCGAGTTGTTATACTACAAAAAAAAAAGTTTATGAGCCAATCATATCATTCGAATATATAAGAAAAGTCTCATAAGTGCCATACTTGCCTAAATCATACATGGTCTTAGGCAGAAAAAAAAAAAACATCGTTATGGGCACACCATGTGGAGTTTATCTACTCGCGGATTCGCAAAATGCGTTTTGTTTTGTTGCGACAAGAGACTAAAGATCGATGCTTGTGAAAATGCGATGTTCTCGGCGTCGGAGTATGGGACAAATGAATATTCCGAAGACATTTTGTTTTGATTCCGTTGAGTAATGTCCTACCTGATCATCACATCACATGTTTCACTTTTTTTATTTTGTTTTGGCTCAAATAATCATTTATTTAGTGGGAATATATAATAAGAAGATGTGAACAGTTAAAATCTTCTTGAAAAGATGTGGGCAAAAAGAAACATTGGAGGTGGGTTCTTATGGGGCAGGCACCATCTATGGATTATACCAAAAGATATATCATACACCAAAAGGATAAGACAATAATTTGTTTCCCTAAACTTTTAAAATTGTCAATTTTGTATAATATTAATGAAAACACAAAATAGTTTAGTCTAGAGTAGGCCTTTATAAAAGAAACGAAAAACATTTGAAAACTTCCACCAGTTTTCTTCGCATCTGAACCATGAAATAAAAAAAAATCTAAGGAATAATAACTTTTAGTACGACGATATTGCGTTTTACGGTTAAATTATTAATAATTGTTATTGTTACGTAAAAAAAGATATATTTCACAAAATAAGCTTTAAGAACAACAAGACAATATGCGGTAAATCATGAATCACTTTGGTTCTTTTTAATGAACGTGTTCTCGCGTAAGCATAGTTGATGGTGTGAGAGATCGAACTCGTTTATTTGTATTTTACTAAAATGATACTTTACCCTAATGTTCCAAAAGGTTTAAATATAATAACTTAACTTATAATTTGCTTAAGAAAAAATGTGCTTAAATCCAGTGTCGGGTTTAGTCCCGCGACATGTAAAATTTCTCTTTAATATTAACGTACATTTATTTTGCACCAAAAAACGAATAGAATCTATATGTATAATATATCATATATAAGAGACTTTTACTACCACAATTTTATTTGTCAACAGTTTAATTACAAATTGACCTACGTATGAATAACATTGAACCCAAAGTTGACCACATATTTCGAATATATGTAGTAAATACACAACGTAATTACTATATTTAACTGTTGACCAAATAAAAAGGTACTTTTATCTTAATTATACGATTTAAGAAACATATTATTAAACGAATATTATGTGCTTATATATGAAGACCCCTCAAGCCGAAGTTATGCTTTCTTTAGCGAATATACAACCACAGAAACTCGCTTGGATAACATTTGTTTTGTCAGGTATTTCTTTAACTTTTTTTATTTTTATTCATTTAATATTTTTATTGGAAGAAAAAAGACACTAATGTTAGAAGACAATGGCTATAAATAGCAGAGCCAGTCCGGTCGTGTCAGCCATCAAGTAAGCTAATAAAACACTTTATCATCTCCACAAGTTTAATTTAGTTAAAAACTCATTAATTAGTTTATAGATTTGTAAAACCTCTTCTACATCTATTTTTCTAATCCAAACCCTTTTTTAGCAGATTCCAACAAAACAGGAGTTGAAACACGTGATTAAGAAGAAGATGATGATGATGATTATTAAGCTCTGCTTCTTCGCTGTGGCCATCCTCTGCATGGCCCCTGCAAATGCTCGTAATGCTAATACTCTTTCTTTCTCTCCCCCTCCATATCTATATATTCATAATTACTTATATATATATACACATGTGTGATTATGCATGCACATGTACATAAGGTTGTTTAGAGCGAACAAAATTATTTAGAAAGTCAACAAAGTTAACGTTTTGATATATATGGGTTTTAGGTTTTGAGTGGGGATTAGGCAGTTTTGTGTTGTGCTTTAAAACATACAAGACCACAATCGATCATAAAAGGGTAAAAATAATATTTAAGAAACTTAATTAAAGGTTTCATTCTCAAAAGCATTAGCTATTATTGCCTTAGTTACTTAAAGAGTAGTGAATATAACTTTTTTAACACTACACAAATTGGTTTTTAATGAGCAGAGACACAAGGAGTAGTGTTTGGATATAGAGGAAAAAATGGACCAAACCAATGGGGACATTTAAATCCTTACTACACTAAATGCTCGGTTGGTAAATTGCAATCTCCAATTGATATCCAAAGGAGACAAACGTTTTACAACCGCGGTTTGGAATCGTTACACCGCGATTACCACACTACAAACGCAACGCTCGTGAATCACGTTTGCAATGTCGCGATGTTCTTCGGGGAAGGAGCAGGAGATGTGGTGATAGACAATAAGAACTATACCTTAATGCAAATGCATTGGCACACTCCTTCTGAACATCATCTCCATGGAGTCCAGTAAGCTCCAACTCCATTTTCATATTTTTTTAAGTCATCATAGCACTTTATTATATGGTTTATGACAAATAAACAACCCACACATTTTTATTTGATTATTTGCCCAACTAGCTAGGTTGATACTCAAATAATCTAAGTTTGGATTATATGCCAATTTGTCACAAAATATTTGTATATCCATAGAAACTCCTAGATTCAGTCTAGCCCATAAGGTATGTGTTTCTTGGTGATTAGCCTGGCCCGTTAAGCCCATGTGGACTTGTTTATTTTGGCATTATGCTCCTAAATTGTACCATTTTTTCTATTTTTAATTTACTAAAGGTGTTTAAGAAAATTAGTAAATAAAAGGGAAATATAACGTAGATATGCAGCTGAGCTACACATGGTACATCAAGCAAAAGATGGAAGCTTTGCTGTGGTAGCAAGCCTCTTCAAACTTGGCAGTGAAGAGCCTTTCCTCTCTCAGGTATATTTTTGAGATATATACAAACTGTTTAACGCGACTGTATATATATTGGCTTAGTTAGTGTAGTTAGTGTATGTTAATAATAATAATATAAGTGAAATGATTAGATGAAGGAGAAATTGGTGAAGCTAAAGGAGGAGAGATTCAAAGGGAACCAAACAGCACAAGTGGAAGTAGGAAAAATAAACACAAGACATATCGAACGTAAGACTCGAAAGTACTTCAGATACGTTGGTTCACTCACTACTCCTCCTTGCTCCGAAAACGTATCTTGGACCATTCTTGGCAAGGTAAACTTTTTATACACGTATACTATTGTAATTAGGAGTTTTTCTGTTTTGTTTTCTTAAAATGGTTTGTAATTAGGAGTTTTTTTTTGATAAAAAATTTTGAATCAGGAGATTTCAAAACGATATTATTTTGGTTGCTAGTATTTTAATAGTCTATCGGTTGTGTGGTTTTTCTATGATTCGATTTTAGTTTGTGACGTCTATATAGTTATCAAAAAAAATTTTATAATTATGCGTAAAAATTGGTTTTATTTAAACTAATAATTTAATTAAAAATATTAGTAAGAAATTTTTAAATACTAATCTTTATTTGAAGTGAATTTTTGTGAGAATGATCTACTTTCAGTAAATTTTATAAAGTAGACCTACTTTTTCAAGAACTCTCTAAATGCTTTATTTATTAGGATTCATTTTCTATGTTTATTAAATGTTTGATTTATTAGACTATATATATAAAGCATTAAATAAACATAGAAAATGAATCTCGTGGTTGCAAGAATTTTAGACCATATCGCAACGATATATATCCAAGTTTCAAATCTCATTCAAAAAATTTCTTTATATTATTGACAATATTCAAACCGATAGGAGTATCTTACGGGTTCCACAGTCGCGGTTTTTTTTTATGGGTTTATGTCAAACTTATTATATACGTTTGAACGAAAATAGAGAAGTCAACTTACGATGGATAACATCCTAGCTACTACTTTCATGTTCATTTTGACATTTGTGTATAGAAACGGTCCAAATTAATGTGACATCTTGATTTATATGTAATTGCCGTGCATATTCAATTAAATGCAGGTGAGGTCAATGTCAAAAGAACAAGTAGAGCTACTCAGATCTCCATTGGACGTATCTTACAAGAACAATTCAAGACCATGTCAACCACTCAACGGCCGGAGAGTTGAGATGTTTCACGACCTCATCGACAAAAAGGAAACCGGAAACAAAAAGAAAAAACCCAATTAAGTTTGCATTGTCTATCTTTTGTTCAGAACCTAATTAGCTCCCAAAAGAACTAGCTTTGTAAAATTAAAATGAAATAAGTTATCATATGTAGTTTCTATGTTGTTGTTGTTGTTAACTACTTGATCTTCGACTTCCAAATTTGATAACGTGGTGTTATGAGATTATGCTACGTAGAAAACAACGTTCATCAACTAATATCTCACTTGATATAACAATAATAAATAAGTTATATAATATGCGGAACCTGATTTGAGATATTGAAGTTCTATTCGAAATAAATTTATAAAAATTATTATTTTGTAATAGAAAAGTTTACATTTAAAGGAATAATGATATAACTAAAAAACTAGATAAAAATAGTTAATTTTTTATAATTTATCATATAATTATATTTATAAATGAACTATAATAATATATAATTCAAATAACTTTTTTTATCCTATAGTTATTCTGTGAAAATCAAGATATATTTTACAATTTTTATTTTTATATTGGAAAAAGAAACAAGTGGAATATATTAATCGTTGGAACTTGGAAAATTGATGGAGAGAAACTTGGAAAGGGCGTTGTTTCTGTTGGCTAGAGACAATTGTTGCTAGGAAAAAAGGAGATCGAAAGTAAGACAAATTTATTGTCATTTTCTTTCCTGCCAACTCCAAACAAACAATAATTCTCGTAATTTAAATAAAAACTATATATTATAACAAAAGGTATATAATATCAGAACAAAAAGAAACGATATTTATCAAATTTGGTGGACCTCTCTTAGTCGCAGCCAAGCAAATTTTTTTCTCTACACACGCCTTTATTGCTCAGTCAAAATCCTTCATTCGGGAACCATTCTCACGTCGGTCTCTATTTGAAATGCTAATTTGTCACAGAATAACATCATTGACGAGAGAGGCATTGGCGATGCGTTGGTAAGAGCTAAAAACGGTCACCGACGAATATAACAACAAGACGATGAGGACAAATGTCAATTAACGACAAGAAATTGTGATCGCTGCTAAATTTTAGAAGTGTTACCAATACCTTTTTTAGAAGTGTTAAAATAAGTATTTTACGAATACTACAAGTAGTTTGCTCAATGCTAAATCTGAAAAAAAGCTATTTTATCTAGTTCCAATGAAATTTATAAATACAACTAACAATCCATTTTGAGCAAAAAGCACAAAAAGGCAGCTACAAATACAGTAATTGCTCATTAATGATTAGTAACACATGATAATGATTATTAACACATGATATAAGCCTCCCACATGAAATGAACAAAAACTTACAAGTTTTGAATCCTCATATTATTTGTCATAAGACCCTATTATAGAGGCAGGGCCAGTAACATATTGCCAATTCAAAGGACTGACTTTTTCAAATTGTTCCTATATGTTTTTATATTGTAGAATCAAAGATGGCTAAGAATGGCCTGTCTTTTCTTGAAAACGAAATAACTAATAAGATACAATAAGAAGAATGACACTAGCTATCAGTTTTACTTAATTCTTCACTTTGCAAGGACTTGACTGAGTCCAAGTTTTTGAAAATGTTCATGGCTTCCACTATTCCTTTTCATTGTTTCAAATCTTTTTTTTTTGAGATAGCACTCATTAAATTGACTTAATTAAAGAACTAGCTCATCATTTATTGACGGTAAGTTTTCTTAAATCTTTACATTTAAAAAAATATACCTAATACAAAATAAATAAATAAACCTATGTACAACTAAAACAAGTAAAAAAGGTAAATAAAAAAAAAGCAAAACTAATTCAAAACCAAAAGTCTTTAGAAGAAAAAAGGCACCATATAATATATAGTAAAGATTATACAAAACGGTGGAAGTTGGTCGAAATCAAATCTAAAAGTGTCCGCGTTCTGTTAATGCCGTGTTCCTAACGCCGTTAAAACCACTCGCCACGTCAGCGCTAACGACTTTTCACATAACACACGCTTATGGGCCCCCAAGAAAGCCCAGGAAAAAGCCAACCAACCAATCAAGATCCTTGTTTTCTGCGTTAGCTTGAAAACACGCGACTAGGCCCCACCGTTCTCACCTGTCCACCCGTAAACGCCGCACGTCACGCCACGTCAAACTTTTACCAATAAATCCGGTTTTCTTCCCGAAGTAAACCGCGTCATCCCGCTTAAACCGGGTAATACCGGTTCCCCACCGTCGAGAGATCTCCTCAAACCCGTGCTCATCCTCGGCGGCGAAGATTTTCCGGATTCTTCCGGCGGAAGCCGTCCTCTGATATCGCTCGACCTCCTCGCGGAAACCCTCGGCGGAGTGGCGTCCCTCTGCGGTGCGTGTGCTTCAGTCGCCGATAGGTTTTTGCAACCGCCTCCGGTTATGAAGATGGCTCTGAAGCTCGCGAAAAACCCGGGTTTCTTGACCCGGACCGGTTTATCCTTGAACGAATCGGTCCGACCGGATTTCTGTCTCTGCATTCGGCGGCTACGGTCACGTTTGGATCTCACTCTCCCAATGCAGGAGACCTTCGGAGAAGAAGGCTCCAATAACGTATGATCCGGTTTCAATCGCGACCCGATCCGTTTCGGGATCATCAGGGTCCTCGCGATTCTGCAGTTTCGACGCTTCCTTACTTCGTTGAAACACGTCTTCTGAGGTTTCGGCAATCTGATGATCGACGTTTTTGATTTGAGAGAAATTCTCTGAGAGCTGGAATTAGGGTTTGTGTGGGGATTCGAATTGGGCGCAGAAGAAGAGTTTCCTTTCTGTGATTCCTTGCGCTCGAAGAAGGCGTTCTCGTTGAACCACTCGAGCTGTGCTTCTTTTGATAACGAGTAAGACTCCGGTGGAAAATCGATCTGACTCGCGGAGGAGACGGAAACGGGTCGGATCATCGGGTCATGAGCGGATTCATCGTCGTCGTCGTCGGCGAGTGGCTCGCATGCGATTTTCCGGTCGGAGCCACCGGCGCATACTGTGGAAACCAAGGTTTCAAGATCGACTTGGGGCATTTAATCGAAACAAAGAAGATGATGAGCCTTTAGCTAAAAGAAATCTTGATGAGAGCGTTTGATCGTAGTGTGAGAGTTTCAGGCTTTCAAGGAAGATAGAGATATACAAAATTGGGTTTCTATATAACCAATAGCCTCTTTTATATTTGCCGATTTATCTAATTTTTTTATTTTTATTTTTGCAGATTACTATCAGTTGACTTTTACTCTTAAAACCCGGAGTGTTTTCTTAACTAAAATATTTGGAGGATAATGCGATAGAAGATTTTTTACCGGATGCTAAATTCTATATTAACTTTTTCTTTTTTTCTCTTTGTAGATAATTCCATATTAAATTTTTTAACATAAAATCAATGATGAAACACAAAATAATTTTAACAATATTTTTTAAGATCTCGAACCGAGACAGTCTAAATCTGATAAAAAAACGGTTAAGCGACTAGTTAAACCAAACCAAATCCTTTTCGTACTATAGAAGAAAGTTAGAAAAGAAGATTAATATATAATTAGGTGATTATTCCGTGCATGTATTAATATTTATAAAATAATTTCATTATATAAATGATTTAGTATTTATTTTTGTTATTTATAATTTTGAAGTCGTTTTATCATTTATATGTATAGAATATAAATAAGAAATTATTTTATGTTATTTTTTTAATTAGACATGTGATTTTTGTATAAAATTTAGAACTGGATCTATTTATCCATTTATATATGTTGTTTTAGAAAAAAAATTAATAAAATAAATTAAAGTTTGGATCGGCTTGAAATTGCATAAACGAACTAAACCGATAATCTTTTAAAAGCTCATCGGTCGGTTAGAAGTTGAGAACGTGATTATGTGCAAAAAACTGAGAAATCTGATTCCGTCACTTTAGTCATATTCGGTTTGGATCAAGTGATATCTATAATTTTAAATTATAGTTCTATATTTTCTGAATAATTTATTTGATATTAAATTAGTTGTAACATAAAAATAATTTTTTTAGAAAAAAACATAATATCAAATAATCGAATTATATTATTTTGTCTTTTCTTAATTATTTGGCCAAAACATAGATTCATAACAAAACTATTTTTTTTAATTCTCCTTTTTAATGTCTATGATGTTATGAATAGGCTAAAACATTTTCAAATAAACGATGAAGTTGTGTTTGTAGTTTCTATTTGAAAAGTTTTTTTTATTTATATATATGGAACAAATCCAAATAATATTAGAATTAAAAATTTTATAATAAAAAAAAGAAATAATATAATATCCTGTTTTTTTCTGTATATCCAAACAGTATCAGGAATGCAAATATGTAATTAATGAAGAAAAGCATATGATCCATTCATCAAAACAGATATAGATAAAACATATATAGATAAGATTTGAATCAAATTAAAATTTCTTGATTAGCTTCCCAAAAAAAAGAAAAATTATTTGGTTGAATAATTTGATAAATATTAACGTGTTAGTTTGCAAACAAATTTACCGTTGACAATATCATTTTTACTCATTTTGTTGTCATTTTAACTCTTTTTTACTCGCATAATAACATCTTCGAGATAATTTGTTATATATGATGCTCTGAAAAAGAGCTTCTTTGTTACTAGAGCAACAATCTACTGTTTTTTTCATATTATATTTGAATATGATCTGTGAGAGTATATGGTAACTTTTTTTTCTTTTTTGCAGGTTGGCCTCAATGCTTTTGGGAAATAGGACATCATGGAAACGTTATATTTTTTTAATAATTGTGAGATAGTCAATAGTGCATGCGAGAAATTTTATGAAAAATTATTTTGAAGGTGTTATTATGCGAGTAAAAAAAAGTTAAAAAACTTTTCAGACTTAGGTGAATATTAAAAGACAGAGAAAACACTTTGAAAATTTTATGTCTATTTTAAATGAATGAGAATTTACCGTTTTATATTACATTGATAGTATCTATTTGCCATAGTCCTATAACAACTATAACATAAAGACAGATTCTCAATAACTACTATATAAAAGTTTAAGTTTTGGGTTCCTAAAGAGTGCCACCTCAGCAAAAAAACCAAGTTTAAAATAAAGATACATGGCATTGAGCAATTAATTAACTATTTACAGAAATTACAAAACAAATGTTACATTTTAGCTGACATAGAAAACCAAAATTTATGTACATAATCCGCGCGTAGCACGGAATCAACCCTAGTCATCTCAACTATAGGAATATGTCAGGATCTCAATTATCACAAATGATAGGGATTTCATATTTCTTTCAAACGCATTTATATTGGTTCCAAATAACAGAAACAAAAAGAAACTTTGGTGTTTATCTTTTTTTCTTTTTCACCTTTTATATGTGTTCTAAATTAATCAACGCACAATATGCATTAAGTCTATTCCTTAAAACCCAAGATCGTAATGCATTAAAACAATTCAGGAACAAACTTTGGTTCACTCCAGCGGCACTCTTGTATATGAGGCAAAAAGAAACTCGCCGATTATGTCCTCATACACAAAACATCGGTTTCTCAAACTATTCACCACCAAAACCGGAGGAATAAAAAGAAAATCAAGTGGTAGGTTTTGGAGATTGTGAATGCAAATGGTTACAAAAAAGGTTAGAAAAATAAAATTAATAGAGTAATAATGAGTGAAATGATTTTTTTTCTGCTAGTTTTTCTCACTTTTTTAGAGGAGTAAATTTTTTGGAGAAATTAAAGTTTTTTATCACACACAAGTGTATGGGTCCTATTGCTATTTAGATAAACGAAAATTGAATGTAAATGATATATTTATAGAGGAATTCAATAGAATAACAAATTTCACTAAGTTTTGTTTCTGTAAGAGAAAATATATGAGAATATAAACGAAACAGAGAAGCATGTACAATTTGATAAAATCCTTCAAATTTAAGCTTTTCTAATGAATTTTCCGCTGCGAATCCAGAATCCAGTTTAACCAACGGAGAGAGAACGGTTGCAGAATGCATAGCAGATAATCCGGTTACAAAAGTTTTAAGATTTTAAAATGAGAAACATTTACCTAAAAACCCAAACCACGTCTTGGATTACTTTGGCATTGATGTTATGTAATTCTGAAACAAAGTACGTAAAGTTACAAAAAAGGGAAAAAACCATATTCATCACGACTCGTCTTCTGAAATAACCTTGATGACAGCGATGGCGATTTTTCTTTCATACCACGAGAGTAAACTTGGATCGTAAACAAATAATTGGAAGAAGAAAAAGAAAAAACATAAATAAACAAATTATATTACAAACCACAACATATAACCTTACTTAAGTTAAAAGAAACCCCATTTCCGCCTACAAAACCTTCAAGAGTCGAAACAAATGATAGAAAGAAAAGGAAAACAAAAAAAAGAACACAATGGTTAAAAGTGACTCTTTTTTTCTTGTTTTTTTGGTGACTTGGCTGGGGTGAGTTTTTCCAAATAAAGAAAAAGAGAATGAAGAAAAGACTAATAAGGATTGTAACGGCTTCTTCCTCTACCATTATCGCTACTCCGTTTGCTGCTACTGCTGCTCGAACCGCCTCCCCTATACGGTGGTGAATGCCTTGGTGGTGGTTGTGGCACTGCTGCAAGTCCAGGCTGTTGTCTGTCATGGTCAATACATCAGATCAAAACATCAGATCAGTACACAAGTCTTATCGCAAACCCATGAGAGATCAGTACACAAGTATGAACAGAGGCTTACAAGACATAGCCGATTCTTCCATCAGGTAACATGATTGGCATCATCGACATCCCACCAGCTGCATGACCTCCCGCATGCATTAACGGCTGCATAACCCCCACAAAATATTCGACTCAGGTTTATATTATACGGTTATTTTTTCAAGAAGAAAGCATTTTAGTAAAATAAAGAGAAAAAAAAATGTGAACTAATGATCTCACTTGTGTGTAAGCAGAAGCGCCAAATCCACCAAGAGCACCAAAGGGACTAGGAGCCATGCCATAACCAAGAAGAGGAGGGTAGTTAGGTTGCAATTGTGATTTCTGCATATTCTGAACTGTAGTTGTATTCGCCTTTTGATCCGCTTGAGGTTTTGCAAGTGTACAATCCAACATATGACCTGTAGGATAAAAACGTGCATACATTACATTCAAGTATTGATATGCTCACGGAAGAGAATATACAAAAACAAGAAAAAAGATTAATCTGAGTGAACTCGTACCATCAATCTCATATCTTTCAGTGTTTTTCAAAGCTTTCATGACGCTTGTCCTCTCTGCGTAGTGCACAAAACCGTATCTACTGTCTTCCTTCCCTGGTTTTGCTGGTGGAATTACCACTTTCAAGATTTTCCCGTGATGCTCAAATAATGCCTTTAAACGCTCTTGTGTTATATCTCTAGGCAAGTTCTTGATGTACAATGCCTTGACCTTCATTCATACCACACAGCATAATCATAAGAAGAATATTTCTTTAGAAAGAAAAACGCTTGCAGAACACATGTTTCTAAGACGATGGTTTCTTGGTAGTGACTTTGTTGGTATGATAACTGTTGCTGCTTCTGTTATTTGTTTGTAAGATAGGTTCTAAGAAAGCAAACCTGTGAAGCAGAAGAGTCTCCTCCTCCACTTCTTGATTCAGCCCAGCTTACAGTTGGGGCATTATCATCAAGCTTAAAACTTGGATTCGACATTTTCTGTTTCGAGTATTCAGCACATGCATGGTTGTAATACTCGATGAAAGTAAATCCACGATTCCGGCCCATATTTTGTGGATCCTGTGATTTTAATAAAATCATATTGAAATTGATTCAGTAAATAAGAAGGTATGTCTTGAACCTCTACAGAAAATTTATTTCCGCAGGTTATATTTAGACGTGTAAGCAAGATGAATGTAGCAGGGATAAATACATATGCACTAAAGGCTGAAACTTTTGGGAGGAGACAAACCTTTGGTAGTTCGACATTTTGAACACCTGGACCAATTCCATTTGCTGTTTTCCTGATGTCTGTCTCTGTCCAAGTTCTAGGAACATTACCAAGAAACAGACGGTGCTTTGCTTGAGTAGTCGAACATTTTATCCTTTTACCCTATTGAATGACAAAAAGTAAACAGATGTTTAAGTGAAATACCAACTCATCAAGAATTCTAAGCCAAAATGTTTGAACATAGCAGGAGGTTAACTTCAAGCCACAGATAACACACAGCTTTATTCATGTGATCTCACTGAACTGTTTAAGACTTGGGTCAAGGAGTTTACCTTGAACTCAGTGTTATTTAAACTATCGATTGCTTCAGATGCTAAGTCCTTGTTTCTGAATGTTACAAAAGCGTACCCCTTTCCATCACCAGACTCTTTTTCCCTCATTATCCTAACCTGTCAACATCACACCGAACTCAGCAACGAGATAAATTAAGACACAGCCATACTTTTGGGTAAAATAAATGTAAAGTTACCTCCGTAACTTCGCCTATGGATTCACAAAAGCCCTTTAAGTCCCCTTCAGAAGAATCAGTAGGAATTCCTCCAAGATAAACCTCTGAACCATGAGGTGGAAGTGCTAGAAGTTCAGCATGCTTTTTCTTTTCTTCTTCTCCTTCAACTGCAGCAGCATCCTCCTCCTCCTCTTCTACTTCTTCTTCCACCTCCTCTTCTATCTCCTCTTCTATCTCTTCGATTTCTTCCTCTTCTTCAACTTCTTCGTATTCAATTTCCTCCTCCATAGTCTCCTCAGGATCATTGTCACCATCAAGGTCTACCCTCTCCTCAGATTCCATCGAATCGTGAGCCTCTGAAGCAGCAGTCCTCGTCCTCGACATCTTAAGAATCTAGAAAAGAATGCTCGCACTGCAACTGTGGAAGAGACACAGAAGCAAGAAGCAATTGGGGAGAGAGAATAGAATTGGGGAAAGGTCGGAAAAGAAACAATAAGAGGCCGATAGAGAAGAAGAATAAGAAGTTTGAAACGAGACTCTGCCATCATACGGCTAAAAAAGAATAATACCAAAGTAGTTAAAACAAACAACAGACCAAGAGAGAAGAGGGCAATGAATGCTTAACAAAATCGAGAAAAATAAGAAACTCGAGAAAGAAAGGTATGAATGACCCCTGAGAGCGGAAAGAGAAAAAAACATGATAATCATGAAAGAGGTAGTTAAAATCATGGCAACAAGAAAGATAAAGAAGATGGTGCCATAAGTTATACCAAAATTTATTAGTTAGACATCATCATAGTATCTCTGATAACCCACTTAGACAACGCCAGCTCCATGTTAAGATCTCCCAACACACATTGTTCAAGTGAGAATTTTTTTTCTATGCTGCCAATCTATAACCTGTTAAGAGAACTCCTCAGCTTATAACTACAATTCTATTCAGACATTTACACGAATAGACCACACAATGTGTTTTATCCAGTATCAATCAGAAAAACAATGAGAAAAAGATATCGACCAAAAACAACCGTACAAAGCTAAACTCACAGTACTATCAATCAGAGGCTTTTAAGATACTTAGCAATCATTGTAGAGGTGAAAGAAGACAGAAATGAGCGCAGATTCACTTTTAAATTTCAGATAAGATAAGCTTACAAATCCCAGTTTCAATAGAAGATAAAGAAACGGATTCCCGAACAAAAGATTCACGAAAGGATACGAATTTGAGGCGCAATGAGATGAAACAAGACAGAGAGAAAGGAGAGAGAGAGGAGAAAGTACCTGAAAGGCGAGAGAGGAGAGAGAGAGAGGTGCCGGAAGAAAACCCTAATTTAAGAATTGTTACGGAGGGGAAGAGGAAGTGTTTTTTTCGCGCAGCTCAGGTTGAAAATAGTGAACCTTTTTTGTTTTTTTTGTAAATATAATAAATTTGGGTTTGTATGACCTAAAAACGCCCAAGTGACTCTTATGAAGTGAAATTATTGGTTATAATATTATGAAATTGTTGAGTTGTTTTATTTATAAGATGTAAGCTGACAAAGCAAAACTCCTAAACATTAAAGATTTGTGAACTTTAAAAGGAGTGTTTAGTTAGAGGAACACCGATCTTATTATACAAAAAAAATAACAAAATGACTATGATTTTAAAGTTACCTAAACCATATTTAAATTTGGATGAGAATTTGCGCGGTTTTTTTTCTTAAGATTTTATACTTTTTTATATGAAGATATGGTTGCATTTTTTTTTTAAAAAATAAACACACTATTTCTTTAAAAGCACGTAATTTCTATATAGCTAATTAGCTATGTTATTTACTAAATTTATATAACTTAAATTTACCAATTTTGAACTAAAAAATTTTTTTAGCAAATAATAGTCAAAGAAACTATAAACTTGTTTTTGTAAAGTGTAGCCTAAGCAATTGTAATTTTTTTACATACAAATCAATAATTATCTTTTTTTTCTAAATGTTTTAACAAAAAACAAGAAAAAACAAAATCTAAAAACATTATATCACATAGAGTTTTCTTACAACATTACATCAAAATCATTTATTGACTTTATTATTTTTTATTTGAAATGAAATAAAAGAAAGTTGTAAAAAATAATTATTTCTAGTTTTGCCGACTCGATCATTTCCTTTATAGATCAGATAAAAAAATGAATTGTTTTCGTTCTTTGCTTCTACCTAACAGAGCCGATCAAGTTCGATTGTTCTTAAAAAAATTATTTAGATGGTTTTACATTGTGTTTCTATTGATTTCGCTTCATCCAAAAATAAACTTAAGATTATTTTCAAAATTTTGCCTTATCGAATTATGGAACTTAGGGTCAGTTAAATAGTGAAGTAGCCTTACATTATTACAGAAACAAAAAATATCTTCCAAAAGTAACTCACAGCTTTGTTTAGAAAATCATTGTCAAAAGAAAAAGTAAATTTGCAAGTTTGGTGTGAATAGCTATTTATTTCAATATTAGTATTTTCTTCGTTCTTTTTTTGGTTTTGTTTTGTTTAAATCAAGTCTAATTTTGTGTTCCATGTTATTTGTTTTGGTTTTTTTAAGCTAAACTAGATGTAAAAAGTTTTTTTTTATTAATATATATCACATTGTGTAAAAATGTTTTATGTACAATTGTTTGTAAATTTGTTTTTGGGTTCTATCTTTTGTTTTTTTTACCGTGTTGGATAAAATAATAGGATACCGAACCTTAAAAATTGATTTAATATTTAAACATAAAAAATTTAAAATAACTTTAACGTATCCAGAAAAAAATTAAAATCGATAAAAAAGCGTGAAAAAAATGTAATAGCATCATTCATGACGCTTCTATTGGTCTTCTTAGGAGAGATTTAGCTTCATTCGATTGGTGTTTTCTCTCTCTCTCTCTCTCTCTCTCTCTCTCTCTATCTTCAACCTTCCTCCCCTTTTCGTTTCCAAGGTACTCTTTCTCTCATCCATAGGTTCTCTACCAAATGCTTCTTCCGATTCTGGGCTCGTAACATTTCACTAAATCGGTCGCATTTCTGGTTGTATCAGCAGCGATAACTTCTAGGTAGCTTCGATTGCAACTTTCTAGCGGCAACCATGGCAATGGGACTTCCTCGTCGTGTTGCTATTGCTTTTTCACTTCTTCTAGTTTTAAACATTCCTCTCCCTATCTCTCTCGCAGGTGAGTTTTCCCTGAAAAAAAATGTTTTTTTCTTCCTGTTGAAGTACCCGTTTCACGATTGATGATTGTCGCCGATTGTCTATCATTATGTTGATTTTATTAGAACAATTTACCTTTTAGCTCATCTTGTAATGATCCCCACTGAGGTCTCTTTTTTTCATTATAGATTATCGTTTTCCTCTATCTGATCACTGTTTGTTATTTCTTGAAAGACCCAGCCATAATAAGTAGATTTCCATATTTTGTTTTTCTGTAGGTGAGACAGCATCTATTGAATCTGTCCCTGACCTTCAGAAGCTAATGTATGTTGCTGTTGATGGGTATCCTTGTGTGCGGCTTCTCAATCTCTCTGGAGAGATTGGATGTTCAAGTAAGCTTGAATTGAGCCTCCCCTTACTGATTGTTATTTGCTGATCAGTTGCCTAACTCTTCTTGTTTATAAATACTCAGATCCTGGATTGAATAAGGTGGTGGCTCCAATCATAAAATTAAAGGACGTTAAAGATTTGGTTGAGCCACATACTATTTTGGTGACGGCTGATGAAATGGAAGATTTCTTTACCAGGCATGTTCCTTTTGTCATTTTTGCTAAATTTGTATGACATCTGTTCGTTTAGAATAAATCTCTTAATTTGTGAACTAGTGCTTTATACTGCGTTAAGCAGCATATACCTACGCATGAAATAGGGTAGTTCTCATTTTGGTGTTTATTTAAAATCAGTCAAGATGAATCTAGTGGTATGCGCCAAAACAGCCGTTTTGGAAAGTCAATTAGTTCTTTCCACTAAGTATAGATAAGGTTTAAAACTTCGCTTTAACAAGCATTTTTAGCACTTAAGGCAGCCACTTTTAGTTTTCTTCTTTTGCTCCATGAGAGCAAACTTTCATAGAACCACAACAGATTGGTATGAGCATACCCTCTTATCAACTTCTTTGAAATCTACTGTAAATGTAGTTACTGGGTTGTTGGTGCATCAGGAATGCATTAGTTATTCACAGAATCCTGTAATTCATTGATGTTTTCGCTTTCATTTCATTCTGAAAATTCAAAGTGGGTATACCTCTAACCACTTTACAGTACAATCCTGCAGTCTGGCTTACTTCTGGCACTATTCATTAGACTTGCTTAGACAATCTATTCCGATAGAAATGACACAGGATCACTCCTCTTAGTGCCCTTTTCAGGGTGTCAAATGATTTGAGCTTTGCTAGCAAAATTGGTGGAGTTTTAGTTGAATCAGGATCTAGCTTTCAACAAAAGTTAAAAGGTATGATGTCAATCCATATATTTTATGATTCTGTCAACTTGAATGGCTATTCTCTTATTAGTTGATATGTTTTCTCAATCCCCTTAAACACAATACTTGATACCCTCTTAACTATCTTCATGGCGTTAGTTTTCTCGTCCTTCTTTCTTGTAGGTCTTTCCCCTGATAAAATGTTTCCTCAAGCGCAGTTTTCACCTTATGAAAACGTTGAGTACAAATGGAATCCAGCTGTATGGTATCATAAACTCTGTCTGAATCTTTGAAGTTACTTCTTCTTGTGATGCATATGTGTGGGTTGGAAATTATCTTGATCTGTTATCACCAAATCTGTTGTCAAGCATTTCCGAGTTACATGCTATTAATCTCTGGAATTATAGTTGATTACATGCTCACACACCATAAATCCTTATCTTGCGGTTTAGTTTTGTATATTTTTTATAAACGGAATGCATCACTACAAATAAGTTCATAAAACAGTCGCATATTGTCTACCTTAATAAATGATAGTGCCTCTTATTTTTTTTCCATGGAGAAGAAAGTGATTTCAATTTTTTGAGTAGGCAATTGGTCTCTAGCCCTTGACAATTATAAACAAGAAATGATATATTTTACTTGCAGGCATCAAGCATTATGTGGAAAACTTACAACTTTCCTGTGTACTTATTGTCGGAAAGTGGCATTTCAGCTGTGCATGAGGTAATCCTTCAAAATCACATTCTTTTGGAAATTGTAAACATGGTTTCCATTTCGTGAGCAAAAAAAGTAATGGCTTAAAGTGGCATTATGACTGTTGGTAACTCTTAAGAGCAGTATTCCTTGATGGAAAAATGTTGCATATGACATGCCTCGCAATTGCATGTGAAATGATTACTCTTACTTCAGAGTTTAGACTGAGTAAGTTTGCAAAAATTTTGCTAAACATTGATTACCGATTTATAAATAGGATTACAACTTTGGTCCTTGAATGCTTGTCTTATGCAGCTGAGAGTTTGTAGCTTTTGAAGTGCGAATTTGTTGATTTCCTTAGCCTGCAATTCATGACCTTTGAAAACCTATAGTCTTAGAAATTGTTGGAAAGACTAATAATGTAAGGTGTTTAGATGGCTGGTCAACTACGTCATTAGATAGTATGTTGTTGTTGTTACCAGATGAGGTTCTGTCAAGAAGGTAGATTTATGTGTATTGTTGTGTTGGTATCAGGATAGATTTACTTTTTAAGGTTTTTGACTATATATTTGCATGCTAATATGTTTGTGCAGTTCCTTTCCAAGAAAGAGATGAAGCATAAAGCTTATACCAGTGACGTTGCTGAATTCAATATGGTTATGGAGGTATTCGGCTTTAGCAATCTAGCTCACTAGAATGTTAAATATCTTTTTGAATCTTCACTGTGACTGATGTATGTTGACACCCGTTATTTTGTGGATTAGACTACCAAAGCTGGTACACACAATTCGGAGGCTTGTTTGCAGGAAGGAACTTGCCTCCCATTGGGCGGATATAGGTAACATTTTAGGATGTTTAGATGCTTTCAAGTACTGTCTAATTTCAAAACATATAATAACTTTTCAAAGGATAGGTTTGGTTTTCTAATAATTTTGTTGTGAAGGACAGTGTTTGGTCTTCACTTCCACCAGTCAACATTCCGTCTTCCAACAATCGCAAGCCAATTGTGCTAACTGTGGCCTCCATGGATTCTGCATCATTTTTCCGTGACAAGAGCTTTGGTGCAGATTCACCCATATCTGTGAGATCTTGCTATTTGTTAGTTTCATCTAAAATATGTTTATTAACTCTTCTTTTCCTATTCAATGCTCAACGACATCTTTAACTTTCAGGGACTCGTAGCTCTTCTGGGAGCAGTTGATGCTCTTTCTCGAGTTGAGGGTTTAAGTAATCTCAAAAAGCAGGTGCTAACAAATAACTATAATCACCAAATTTTTATGAGTTCCTAGAGAAAATCAGTGTGCCATGTGATTTTGTTTATTTCATGCTTTTGTTGCTAGCAAGCTTTAATAGCTTGCACTTTGCCTCTTATAGCTTGTGACGTGTGTATCCTGCAGCTTATATTTTTGGTTGTGACCGGAGAAACGTGGGGTTACCTAGGCAGCAGGAGGTTCTTACACGAACTAAATCTGCATTCAGATGCTGTTGCAGGCCTTAGCGATACTCTGATTGAAACGGTAACATTTTTTTTTTTGAAATTTGGTAGAGACAGCTAGGTTTAGGCATGAAATCCTTTGTGGAAAAAGTTGCATGTGTTTTATCGTTGCTGTAGCGTATTTGTTCCTTAGTTGCACAGAAAGCAAGTTCATTGCTTAAATAGTGTTCCTTGTGATATTGAGGCTTCACAGTTCTCTAAATCTAAAGATCCGAGTTCAAATTGCTGTCTTCTATTATCTATCAGGTGCTTGAAATAGGATCCGTTGGAAAAGGTTTGAGTGGAGGGATTAATACCTTCTTCGCTCATAAAACTAGGGTGAGAAATTCCTGATACGCTGAAACTGTTACGTAATGCTTTAGATCATGTGAATCTGCCTTAGGCGACTTAATCTCCACTTTTGGTGTACTGCTTTAGGTTTCGTCTGTTACAAACATGACGTTGGATGCTTTAAAGATTGCTCAGGATTCACTTGCATCAAAGAACGTCAAGATTCTTTCAGCTGATACTACAAACCCTGGAATACCTCCATCATCCTTGATGGCGTTCATGAAAAAGGTACAATATGTTTTCCAAGAAAGATATAGATGGAAAAAAATTCAAATTCGTATTTGGAATTGGAGAGAGAAAGTAACTTTTTCAAATGTACTTCACTTTCAGTTGATATATGAGCATGGATGTTTTAATCTCATTTAAATTTGTTACTGAACTCGTGAATATGACAGGAAAAGTATACTTATTGCTTAATGATATATGTGGTTCTGAACCAGATGGCCTAGAATGAAAAAAGTATAACATCATATTTCATTGTTGCAGAACCCTCAGACTTCAGCTGTTGTTCTTGAAGACTTCGATACCAAATTTGTGAATAAATTCTACCATAGTCACCTCGATGATTTGGGTAAGAAGCTTAACAGCCTATCATTCTCTCCTTTTCGCTCCGAAACACCATTTAGTACATATCTGATCCTTTCTGGTATTTGTATTGCAGCAAATATCAATTCCTCATCTGTAGTAGCTGCTGCTTCTGTTGTGGCCCGTACTCTTTACATCCTTGCAAGTGACAGCAAAGATGCAAGCAATTCAGCTCTGGGATTTATCCATGTCAATGCTTCTTTCGTTGAAGAGCTTCTAGCCTGTCTTTTATCTTGTGAACCGGGCTTATCATGCAACTTGGTTAAAGATTATATTTCACCAACGAACACTTGCCCAGGCAACTATGCTGGCGTCATGTTAGGAGAACCTTCCTCCAAACCTTACCTTGGTTACGTCGGTGATGTTTCTAGATTCCTATGGAACTTTTTGGCTGAAAAAACATCTGTCCAAAAGGGAAACACAACTTCGGTTTGTTCAAAAGGAATCTGTAGCAAAACTGATGAAGTGTGCATCAAAGCAGAGAGCAACAAGGAGGGAACATGCGTGGTCTCCACAACCAGGTAAACTCTTTTCGCTTGGAACTGGCATTTCTATTTGCATGCTCAAGTTGTGCCTATTCCTAAATGGTACGAAAACATAAGCTAGTGATGTCACATCAGCAAGTTACTTACCAACTAGGATTCATAAGCTAATCACGCCACAACTAGGATTCTTGTTGACTTTTGAGCCTATCGGATCTAGATGGCCTAGCTAATTTGCTGTCCTAACCCTGACACATATTAAATCCTGGTTGTGGCAGATACGTTCCAGCATATTCAACCCGATTGAAGTATGAGGATGGAGCTTGGACGATTCTGCCCCAAAACACGTCTGATTCTATGGGGATGGTTGATCCGGTCTGGACAGAGAGCAACTGGGACACTATAAAGGTGCATGTGTACACGGTCCAGCACTCAGCGTACAACAATGCAGTCCTTGTTGCGGGTATTACAGTCACAACTTTGGCTTACATCGGGATTTTGGTTGCCAAATCGTTCATCACAAAAGCTCTGAAGCAGGACTGAGACTTGGATGTAGTTCCTAAAAATACTTCTCAGATTTCACCAGGAGACTACATAACCAGCAGCGACACCAATTGTACGGTGGTAGAAACCATGTTCTCACAACTAAAGCAATTTGAAAACAGTTGTTCTTTTCTGAGCTAGTTCATATCAAAATTGTCAGTATTTATGAAAAACAAATGAGCTCAAAGAATCTCATTCAGATTGATTGAATTAAGGTGACAACAAAGCAACAATAATAATCTAATTCCAGAGCAAGATATAATGATTCACAAGCCAATCCATATATAAAGTCTAACGCTTAGTTGGAATTCAGACTTCAGTAACACAGATCTTTGTAGCAAAAAGTGGAAAGAGTTCATCAAATACATAACCATTCTCCATTCGCTACAAAGGTTTACGATAGAATCGATTCCAATGATCATCATCACCACTTCATTAGATGAACAAATGCTTGAACTCCCCATTTGCTAGCTTACATAGCTCGTTGTAGTTGAGTGGATCTACAAACAAAAATTAACAAACAAGTCCTTGAGAAACATAAAAAATAAACTCAATGCATCTTCTGATATCACCTTCTTCGTTGAACAATCGAAGAGTTGCAAAACCCACAATTTACTATTTTTTTCATGATTCTAGCAATTGGGTTCTCGATGATGATTGCATTAAAAGAAATTTCAGCAAACTTCTCAACTCAAAAACAAGTAAATGAATCAATCAAATTACCAAAGCTGTTTCCAAAATTGGTCCATGTCTCAGCTCGAATAGAGTTTTCACTCTCTGCAATTCCAATGACCTCGAGGTAAGTAGTAAGAGGAGTGTGAGGCGATCCCCTAACAAAGATCTGAAGATCATCAGTAGATTTTCCGACCACAGATCCCATGTCGGAGCCGACCACTTGTATCACTGTTCTGACTTTCTGGCCAATGTATCGCCTCAAGAGAGCTCCGTTCACAAAAGCTGAAGGGCTTGAAGTATCCATTTGAATCTAACGTCAAAAGATTAATTAGTGAGATTGTGATTTTCGAAAGCGATCGAATTATAGAGAACTCTACTAATAATCGGCCATATAGTAGAAAACAATTGTTTGAGAAAATATACCTAATTGGAGAAGATGAATCGCTCGTTGAATGTTGCTGATGATTGCTTGACCTCTGACGTTTAATGCTTTGAGAAAAAAAGTTTGGGCGGGAGCAAAAAGCTTCAGATGGCGCCAAAAAATGTGAGGAGAAACAAAAGGGTTTTTTTAATGGGGCCTTAACTCTTCGATATGGGCCTATATATGTACTATAATACCCATTGGACTTAACAAAATTTCTTTGGACCGTTGAGTTTCACAATCCACTACAAACAAAAATTTTATTATGTTTGTATAAATATTTGTATTTAGGTTCTAACACATTTAAGAGATTATAAAATCATTATTTCGTGAATTTTTAAATTGTGAATTATACTAATTCTAAATTTACAGAAATTATATCAACATTCATTCAACCCAAAACATAGTTTTATGATAGTTTCATATGAAGCTAGATAATTAGTTAATATTCAATTGCATTATTAAATTCCAAAATTACATATCACAAAAAGAAATATATAGTTATAGATATATTTTCTTAAATTTGGTGAAAAAAATTAAATAAAAGTTACATATATTAAAGACGAAAATCGAGAAATAATAATTTGTGTATCAAAATCACTTCTCTTTCAACTTTTTGGTAATAGCGAAGGCAGCTCCCGCTACGGCCACGATAACCGCTGATATGATGATCGTCTTTTTCAGCGTTTGCGTGGCGTCTCTCTTTGCCTTTGCGTTTTCCTTCCTCTCAAAGCTTTGTACCTTTTCCACATTTTAAAACCCAAAACATAAACACAAGAATGTAAATACATATTCATGAATAGATTTGAATACAAGTAAAAAAGTGACAAAGCTTCTCATATTTGGTGGTTTAATTGAAACTCACGCAAAATCAATATTGTTTCAAGTAATTAGTTTTTTCATTTGTATTAATATACGTATATAGATGAAATTTATCGCATAGTTTTGTTTAAGTTACACAAATTTTGAAGCCAAAACTGCTATATAATTTAATAATATATAATCAGTTGGATTTGAATTCAAAGGTTGAAATTGAATAGCATTATCACAAAACCGCTAAACTACAAATTTAATCGGTTTGATCATATCTCTATTTATATAAAAACCTTTAAAATATAATAAACCTGTTCAGAAGCAATCTCTGAAGAAACAGGATCTACTTGGAAACTCTTGTTTTGGCCAGGATTTAGTTCAGCTTCTGCGTCGCCTTCTGGAAAAGTTGTTGTATCCGTTCCATCGGTTGCCATTTTTTACACTTAACCTTTTTTTTTGCTTCTGAAAAGTATGTATGCTTTTGAGCACAAAAACGAAATGAGACGATAGAGCTAGAAAACGAGGCAAGTAATTTGAAGTTTTTATTTTTTTGTGGCAAAGTCTTGTTCTCTAAAAATAGTTTGGAGTTTGTTGTGTTGCTATAGAACTTTCAGCCATTCCATAAACCCTTTTTTTAGTGCTCTTCGTAAACTCGTATCCGCCATTTTCGTTGACTCCACTAAAATAAAAATACTGCAACTTTTCTCATCTTTTCATGTTTCTTTCTATGAGTTTCACCTTATTTTTCTAATTTTTAAAAACCTATTTTTAACATCTGAATACTGAATTATTCACAAATTTGAAAATTACCTAGTCTCTAGTTTGGATATAACATTCATGGAAACAGCTAAAGAACGGAATTTAGAGAATGTATGCAAGTTTTTTCCTTTCTGATATGGTATATGCATGTGTTTGCAAAGACTTATGAGGACCCTACGAAGTAAATTTATTTTTGACAACTTTTTTTTGATAGAGACAATCTCTGTCTTTGGAAGTAACAGAGAGTTCAGAACAAATCAAAAGGAAGAAACAGATCCTTCCAAAAGAATAGCTTTCATATGTTGAATCAGCCCATCCATCTGCTCTCTCGAATGTAACGGCGAAGGATACACAAACGAACAGTCAAGTTTACCGTCTCTGAGCGAATCGAAAACCGCAACAGAGGGTCCAACCCCGTGGATAGACGCGCAGCCAATGTAATCCCGCACCCCGACCGAGACCAATGCGGTTTCCGGATACTCGTCTGTCACGGGATCTTCAAATATGGACATGAAAGCCGTTCTTAGAGACGAGGAAGGCGTGAGGTTAGGGTTCTCTATGGCCTTGCACATTAGGAAATTGAGATCAGACATGTCCGTGAAATGCTTATTCGAGTTCTTTGAGGATGTGAACGAGTCGTAGCATCTCTTGGCCAAGTCCCAGAGCTTTTCCCCTTCTGTTATGTCGTGTGTGTGAAGGATTCCTGAGTGGTAGAAACCTGAATACCAAGAAAGATATATCAAGTTGGATTGTGTAATACCAAGGAAACTATTTAGCAAACGCAAACAATCAATCAAAACTTGGATTACTCGCACGCTTGAGCCGCTTATTTGGGCATGTGCTCATGGGAAACTTGTTACAACCTTGAAAAGATCTATGAATCTAAAACTCATTATATAGATACGTATAGAGCATCATTTATCATTGTAATCGCAAAGGAATCGGGCTTACCAAAGTCATTGGGAGTAAGAGGAGGTTCAAGAATGGAACGACAGTCCGAAAGAGTCACCACAGCGTATTTCTCTCCTTGGTTTTGCGGTAGATTCTTAGAAGTATACGCAGAGATTAGCCCCGCGGCTGCTATTGCCGCCCATAGCTTTATCCCTCTTGCCTTGCATCCCTGCAACGTGCATGATTGATTCAATGTTCCAACTTTTCAGCACAAAAAGACATCTTCTTGCTCTCTTTGTGTTATAAATTTAAATGCATGCATATGTAATTTGCGATAGTAATTTATGGTTTTCTTGCTCCCCCATATATATCTTTCTGTATGTAAATAATCTTGAACATATAATAAATGGGAAAATCTTGAAATATTCTCTAAAAACTATACAATCTTGAATTTTCCACTAAAAATAAAAACTCTCATGTGTTTTCTCATATAGATTTTGTCACTTTGAGCATCTGTGTATAGATTAATGTTCATATCTAATCATTTCTAATATAGATTTTGTCACTTTGAGCATCTGATTGTCTTATAAACTAATAGCCAAAATTATATGAAAGTCTGATATTTTTTTCTCCACAAAACCATTTTCTAAAACTCCTGAGATATTTTCTATATTTAAATAAATTAAAAATATAGTATATGCTGCATATACGCATTAATGGAAAGAAAACACTAATACTATATGCTTAATGCGCAATTATAGTAAGCAAATATGCGCACGCAATTATAGAAGTTTGCAGAGAGAGAGAGAGGGAGAGAGAGACACTTACAGCCACAAGTTTGAGAGTCTGATCTCTTTCCAGCTTCATCCTCACGACTTGCGACCTCCGGTTCGAATCCTCCGCGTCGACGAAATTCAAATTGGAGAACCGGAATGCGTTCAGCGAGTAACCCAGCACGTCGATCCCACGCGCCCAAAACGGTTTATTCCCTTTCCCACTCGGAATCAGCTCCTCTATCGCCTGACTTAACCCCGCCGTCTCCGCCGCCGTCACGGGACCGTTGCCACCGCATCCATCGGACGCAGTCGTCTCTCTCATAAACTCTTTCAGAAGCGTAACAGCCGAAGTCCTATCGCATGCCCCAGTGTTCAGCCGAAACGTCAGTATTCTTTCATCGCCGTCGCTCAGATCGTAAAGGCTGACAAAGAAAACGCCGGACTCGGCGTTGGGCCAACGGTGAGGATCGATCCACGTGTTCTTGTTGAGCTCGTGTTCTAGGATGATCCTGTGCGGTTCGGCGCATGGATCGTCGCTGTCTCTGATGATCTGAGCCGTTGATGCGGAATCGAACGGCTGGATTTCGACGCGGGTATCGGCGGACGTTACGAAGGAGAAGGAGTTGGCGGATGCATCGAAACGGAGGCTGGAGCGGAGGGTAGGATGGTAAATCTGGAGTTTGTCGAGTGTATCTTGGAGATTTTCGAGTTTTGGGGTGGTTCGGGAAAGTAAGAGAGCAATGACGGCGATGCCTGTGCCGCCGGCGATCGCTCTACACCAGCTGTACTCGGTGCCTCCAACTGGTCGGGTCACGGATTCGGGTACCCGATTCGACTCGCTCATTAGAAGAAGAGAAAGAAGATTCTGAGATTTCGTTTGATTTTCACTGGTGAGGTTGTTGGATAATATGAGAAGACACAGTGACGTACCTTTTCCTCTATTCCGGTTTAATGCTTTACCGGTTTAGCAATCAAACATAAATTATTCTTCATTTCCGAATTTACACATCTCGGGTATTATTTTATAATAGAAAATCAGAAATGAAATTTAAAAAGATGATCACTTAGTGTACCAGAAGAATAGATACAGTTCTCGTCGATCATGTCGAGAAATCTCAGAGATAAATTTCTTTTGTTCTCGAGCAACTCCGCCAAGGTGCGATTTTCCACTTGTTCAGCCGCTATTACACTTTCCGATGATTTACATGAACAATCCTCCTCTGTTTCTCGCACTGATTCCGGGAACTTATCGGAATCTTCTCAAGCCAATGTCTCTCGAGACACTGGAGATTACATCTCCGCGATTCTTAGCTGCATAAACGTTATTGATGTTGGGAGAATCCATGCCCAAGTGATCGTCAATGGCTTCTTACAGGAGCTCCCCGTCGCAAACAAGCTGCTTTACATATACGCACAATTCAGAGCGATAGCTGATGCAGAGTCACTGTTCGAAGAGATGACTGTTAAGGATTCCATGTCTTGGAGCGTGATGGTTGGTGGGTTTGCGAAAATCGGCGATTTCTTCAACAGTCTAAGAGTTTTTAGAGAGATTGTTCGCTCAAGTTTGAATCTTGATAATTACACATTGCCAATAGTGATTAGGGCTTGCAGAGAAAACAAAGATGTTTTCGTAGGTAGATTGATTCATGAATTAGCGTTGAAGTCTGGTATGGATTTGGATTGTTATATTTGTGCAGCGCTTGTGGATATGTATGCGAAATGCGGGGAGATCGGTGATGCATGTAAACTGTTCGATGGAATGCCTAAGAGAGACCTTGTGACTTGGACGGTGATGATTGGCGCGTATGCGGATTCAGGGAGGCCTGATGAATCGTGGGTCTTATTTGAACGGATGAGGAATGAAGGAATTGTTCCTGATAGAGCTGCCATTGTTACCATCGTTAACGCCTGCGCTAAGCTCGGGGCTTTGCACAAGGCGGTGATCCTTCATGACTATATTCGCTTGATGAATTTTCCTCTTGGTGTGGTTCTGGGAACAGCTCTGATTGATATGCATGCAAAGTGTGGAAACCTTGATGCTGCGAGAGAAATATTTGATTTGATGAAGGAGAGAAATGTTATTTCGTGGAGCGCGATGATTGCAGCGTACGGGTATCACGGGAAAGCAACAAAGGCTCTTGAGTTGTTTCATGTGATGCTAGATAGAAGATTATCTCCCAATGAAATCACTTTCGTTTCTCTGCTTAATGCTTGCAGCCACGCGGGGTTAGTCAAAGAGGGACTCAATATATTTGATTTGATCCCTAAGTACGGCATTAGGCCAAACGTGAAACACTATACTTGTATGATCGATCTCTTGGGTCGAGCTGGTAAACTCAACGAGGCTAACGAGATGATTGAAACCATGTCGATTGAAAAAGACGAAACTTTATGGGGTTCTTTTCTCGGCGCTTGCAGAATTCATAAGAATGTAGAAATGGCAGAGAAAGCGGCTACCTCCTTGCTTGAACTACAGCCACAGAACCCAGGTCACTACATTCTACTCTCTAATATTTATGCAAACGACGGGAAATGGGAGGAGGTTGCTAAAATTAGGAACTTGATGAACCAAAGGGGATTAAAGAAACTCCCCGGTTACACTTGGATTGAAGCTAATAACAGAACACATAGGTTTAAGGTTGGGGATAGGACTCATCCTAAGTCAAAAGAGATTTATGATACTCTCAGGGACTTGACTGAGAAGCTTGAAAAGGCGGGTTTTGTCCCTGATACAAACTTTGTGTTGCACGATGTCGATGAAGAGGTTAAAGTAGGGATGTTAACTTTACATAGTGAAAAGCTAGCGCTTGCGTTTGGTTTGATCTCAACTCCCGAGGGTAGTCTCTTAAGAATCACAAAGAACCTCAGGGTTTGTGGTGACTGCCATAGCTTTTTCAAGTTTGCATCACTGGTTACAAGGCGAGAGGTTATCGTAAGAGATGCAAATCGGTTCCATTGCTTCAAGGAAGGTTCTTGTTCATGTGGAGACTATTGGTAACTTCAATTTGTTCCTTCTTGTAACAATGTTAGTTGAATCTTGACACCATGTTATAGCGCATAGAATCCTCTTTTATCATCATTTAGCTGTCATTTTGGAGATTTCTCCAGTTACAGCAATGGAAGCATCATAACTAGCATTAAAGTTGCAGAAATATTTATATACCACAACGTTACAAGGTTTGAGGCGAACCGGACAGGTTCTGTAGAAGTATTTTCTGGTTTCTAGGCAAACCGGGTTTAGCTCCAAATTATCTACTACTTTCTTGGCTAAAAATTGTTGTTTTCTTTTTACTTTTACCATGTCATTATATCTTTGACAACCTCAAAAGTCAAAACTATTGACCAAAATATTTGACTTTTAATTTGGAATAAAAAGAGTTGTTTAAAAAAGGGATAAGGAAGATAGAAGATAGCAAAAGGTAAAAATTACATAGATACATTATACACTTCTAATTTTAGCGTGAGATTAAGATTATCTTCCGGATTAAGATTATCTTCAAAGTAATCTATTTTCCTCATTTTTTCTTCAATATAAACTTCGCATAAAAAAACTTTTTTTCTTCATCACAGAGTTCTCTCTCTTTGTAAAGGTATAATAAATTTATTAACACATAAAAAAAACCCAAAATAAATCGTTGTGATCATAAAGCTTTCTTGCACCAATGAGTGCTTCAAAAATTGTTTCTTTGTTACTATTGCTTGTATTAATCAATATAAGCAATAATAATATCAATGGCGTCAATGCATTACACAAAGTTTTCAAGAAATTGCAATCTAAATCGACGTCGTTGGAGATAGTTAGTCATCTTCACAGAACCGCCTTTCACTTTCAACCTCCCCGCCATTGGATCAACGGTACGTTGTGACAACTTTTTCAAAGTTCATATTTATTTGGTCATCTTGCTATTATCAGAAAGAAGAAGAAAAAAAGTGGTTCTTGTTAATGTTTGATTAAGGGTTTATATATTGTGCTATATATATCAACAAAAATATATTGTTCTAACCATTATTTTCATTTGGTTTGAATGTTTTGCAACTATCTTTTTTGGTGGCATTCTCGACTCCAACAGATCCAAATGGTAAGTCCATCACAAATATTTTTAACCTTTTAGAAATTAATAACAAAAAAAAATATTATGTGATTATAATGTGACAATGTTTAAAAATGAAACAGGGCCAATGGTGTACAAGGGAGTCTACCATCTCTTCTACCAATACAATCCCAAAGGTGCGGTTTGGGGTAACATTGTGTGGGCTCATTCGGTTTCTAAGGACTTGATCAATTGGGAAGCTCTTGAGCCAGCCATTTACCCCTCCAAATGGTTTGATATCAACGGTACATGGTCCGGTTCTGCTACCCACGTACCGGGAAAAGGACCGATTATCCTCTATACCGGTATAACCGAGAACCAGACTCAAATCCAAAACTATGCCATTCCTCAAGACCTTTCCGACCCATACCTCAAGAAATGGATCAAACCGGACGATAACCCAATCGTAAGACCTGATCATGGCGAGAATGGATCCGCTTTCCGTGACCCAACAACAGCTTGGTTTAACAAAAAAGATGGGTATTGGAGAATGCTTGTGGGCTCAAAGAAAAAGCGTAGAGGAATTGCTTATATGTACAAAAGTCGTGACTTCAAGAAATGGGTCAAAACTAGACGTCCCATCCACTCCAAAAAAGCTACCGGTATGTGGGAATGCCCTGACTTTTTCCCGGTATCCATCGACAAGAAAACCGGTTTGGACTTCAGCTACGACGGTCCAAACACCAAGCATGTGTTGAAGGTTAGCTTGGACTTGACCAGGTACGAGTACTACACTCTTGGAAAGTATGACACCAAGAAGGATCGTTATAGACCGGACGGTACCACTCCTGATGGTTGGGATGGTTTGAGATTCGACTATGGTAACTTCTATGCGTCAAAGACATTCTTTGATGACATCAAGAACAGAAGAATCCTTTGGGGTTGGGCTAATGAATCCGACAGTGCTGTAGATGATACCTTGAAAGGTTGGGCCGGAGTTCAGCTTATCCCAAGAACAGTCTTGCTTGACTCTAACGGTAAGCAACTCGTGTTTTGGCCTATTGAAGAGATTGAGTCACTGAGAGGAAAGAATGTCCAAATGAACAACCAGAAAATGGAGAAGGGCCAACGCTTTGAGGTCCAAGGAATCACCCCGGCTCAGGTTGATGTGGACGTGACATTCAACGTTGGAAGTCTAGAGAAGGCTGAAAAATTCGACGAGAGCTTCGCAACAAAACCACTAGATTTATGTGACTTGAAGGGTTCAAATGTGACAGGCGGGGTTGGACCTTTTGGTCTGATCACACTGGCTACATCTGACCTAGAAGAATACACTCCGGTCTTCTTCAGAGTCTTCAAAGATGCCACAACCAACAAGCCTAAGGTCCTCATATGCTCCGACGCCAAGCCGTATGTTTTCCTAACTCACTAGTTATATTATATGCTTCTGATTAGACTATCATAATATATGAACACAAAATCTACAAATGATGTGGGGTTTGTTTCTAACATTTATCTTATATATATATCGACAGTTCAACTCTCAAAGGAGACACTGGCTCCGACACCAAGGAGAAGATGTACAAACCATCGTTTGCTGGATTTGTCGATGTCGATCTCGCTGACGGAAAGATATCTCTAAGGAGTTTGGTACGTCGTCACAAATGAATTAATCTTATGTCTGAACATTGTTTTGTATATAAGATGACATAACTAATAGAGTTTGGCACTAATTAATAATTAATGCAGATCGATCACTCGGTCGTGGAGAGCTTCGGGGCTAAAGGAAAGACAGTGATAACATCTAGAGTGTATCCGACAAAGGCTGTAGGAGATAAAGCTCATTTGTTTGTCTTCAACAATGGGTCACAACCTGTGACTGTAGAGAGCCTCAATGCATGGAACATGCAGAAGCCTCAGAAGATGAATCAAGGAGCTAAATGATCACCCTTTTTATTTTATTTTTCTTTAATTAATAAATTTCATTTATTTTTTAAGAAAGAGAGAGAGAGAGAGCCTGTGACAGAATTATAGAGAAAGAAACTTATTGTGTTTCTTTTCTATCAATTCATTTGTACATAGTCCATTGCTTAGATGGGCTAGCATCTCAATAAAATCATTATTTAAAAAAAATATACAGAGTAAACAGTTATTATCTCATGAAAATAAAACCTAAGATTCGAAGAGTAAAAAAGGGCTGGAAACAAAAAAATAAAAAAGACAATAAATTAGAAAGCTCACTAGAGGCCAATCGTCAAAGGATGTTCTATAGGATAGTAAGAAAATGTAAACATAATAACGTGAATGTGAGCTTTTGGAATATAAGCAATTCGATTTTGTTCAAAATTATGAGTGGATAGTGAGAAGACATGAATCTTTGTGCTTAACATGTAAGGATTTGATGTTCTGCTTAGAATCTCTGTGATCTTTAGTTGTTTCTCAAATCGTCCCATGTAACTCAAATCAATCTTGCTGTTCTATTAGTGTTGAACTGTAACAAAATTACATTGGTCTTACTGTTGTTTTCTACTTTGCTTAGTATAGTTGAACTGTAACCTCCTTGTAGCATCACATTAAGAAAGAATCAATGTAGATTTGTCAACGTCTAGGATGCACAAATAAATCGTAACAAGCATATGCATAGTAATGGAATAAAAGAAACCAATAATTGATTCAGCATAATTAGAAAACCATATCCTTTTCAACTGGCTTGAGAAGCTAAGTTAATTCCCAAAGAGACACTAAGTTATAACCTAATTTCACCAAACATTTTGTGCATTCAATAATTCAAAAACATCGAAAAAATTGAAACTCTAGTTATAAGAAGAAGACATGAAAGCTTACTTGCGGCAAATCATCTTGTCTTGGTTGTACTTACGAGCCAACGCCATCAAAGAAGGCTCAATAATACCTCCTCTAAGCCTCAACACAAGATGAAGCGTGGACTCTGAAAAGACGTTAACATTTGAATTGAGTTGATTATTATTCAGAGAAGTCAGAGAATTTATATATCAAAGAAATTAGCATAAACATTGTACCTTTCTGGATGTTGTAGTCAGCCAAAGTTCGGCCATCTTCGAGCTGTTTTCCGGCGAAGATCAATCGCTGCTGGTCCGGAGGGATACCTACAGAAGAAGAAGTGAACGATAAGAGAACTGATTTCAAAAAAAAAGTAAAGCAAAAGAGATAATAGTATAGGAAGAGGTACCTTCTTTGTCTTGGATCTTGGCCTTGACATTGTCGATGGTGTCGGAGGACTCGACCTCGAGGGTGATGGTCTTGCCGGTTAGGGTTTTCACGAAGATCTGCATCTTTGGTTCGTCTTCTATCAGCTTTACACTAGAGAAGAAGAGGCGGATTTTATACCTTTCATTTCTAGGGTTTTTTATATTATTGGGCTGGGCCCTTTTCTGCGTTAAAGGCCCACAGAAAACTTATATAACAAAAGGCAAACAAACCAAACTTTGTTTATGTCATTTTCGAAATGTTAACTAAAAAGTAAACAAAAAGTTCGAAGACATACTGAAATTACAAAATAATCTAAACAAGTCTAAATAAAACAGACTTGTATCATAAAAAATTAATATATAGTTTTCGAAATAAAAAAGTTTGTAAAAAGGTTTTGGATTTATTATTATTATTTTTTCTCCAAAAACTCCATTTATTAAATCAAATGGGAGAAGATAATATATAGTTTTCAAAATAAAAAAGTTTGTAGAAAAAGTTTGGATCTATTATTATTTATACACAAAATAGTGTATAAAAAGAGTGTTTGAGATATTTATTTCTATCATCTTTCCAAAGACGCCACACGATTAGAAGAACTAACTTTGGATCTTTTTTCAGTTTCTTGTGAATGAGTTAAAAAAATGGACAAGAGCAGATTCAGTTGAGTAGAAAAGATTTTCCATTGCTCTGTCGGACAATGACTATTTATAAAACCCTAAACTAAAGATTTGGCGTCTCAAGACTTTGTGTAAAGCATATACCCAAGATGTCGGTGAGAAAAAATGACTACCAAATTTGTTTGAATATCTTATGGTCATATAGCAGGAAAGATTAAGTCTGTTCAGAATTGAGACAACAACAGCGCATAGAGTAATCAAAAACTCTTCTTCAATCTAATGAGAAACAAAAAAAAACAAGATGAAACATAGAGAGAGCTAAATGTAAAGATGAGCCCATAAAGGGATCCAGCTGAGGGCCAAAAGAACTCAAAGCCTCCTTCCTCTTCTTCCACCCTTTCTGCGAGTACTGTCGGTTGGGATTGGAGTCACATCCTCTGAGTTTAAAACAAGAACAATGTTTAGATATTTGTTCACACTCAAAGCTGCAATTAAACAAACAATTAGATGCAGATTTTGCTTTCTATTACCAATGCGACCAATTTTCATGCCAGAACGGGCAAGGGCTCTGAGTGCAGACTGAGCACCAGGACCAGGGGTCTTTGTCTTGTTACCACCCGTGGCACGGAGCTTCACATGCATGGCAGTGATTCCAAGTTCCTGAAGAGCACAAAATCGATTATATTTACAAAAAAGTTTACAAAACTGTCAACTTGGAAATGCATATTCGCTTGGCTCTTTACCTTGCATCGCTGAGCGACATCTTGTGCAGCAAGCATAGCAGCATAAGGTGAGGACTCATCTCTGTCGGCTTTCACCTTCATGCCACCTATAGAAGTTGAAATCAAACCAGCCATTTAGAAGGCAATTGTGTTTATTCATTCAAGAACAATGCAATTTCAATCCTTAAAGGTTAGGAACCTCAAAAGAACAGAGACTAAAGACACCCATTTGAGAGGAACTTAATATCATACACTACTGCATCTAACCATGCTCTAATTAGCAGCCATATAAGAAGACGTTAAAAACAATTCATCTAACATTCACTAGAAAGTGCAAGGACCATATTATAAGAAAACAACCGATTCTAAGTATAGAGAGCAAAATCTACCAGGGAACTAGAGAGGGTTGCGATAGATGCGTACCAGTGATGCGGACAAGTGTTTCCCGTCCAGACAAATCAGTCACGTGCTGGAAATTGAACATACAAAGATTCAGCAAAATCTTACTTCGGTCGAAATTGAAAAAAAATGACAGAAGGTCGGTCACTCACAATGAATGTGTCATTGAATGAAGCAAAGATGTGGACAACACCAAAGACTTGCTCTCCGTCACGAACAGCAGGCCCAAGAGTCACAGTCTCTTCCTTTGGTTCTCTTGTCTTTCTCCTCGACTAAAACAATTTCACCAAAACTTGCCTCATGCATTTCGCAATATCTTACAAACACTTTTCAAAATTGATAATCCAATGCTGAAGTTGTAAATTCCCAAATCTCCCGAAAATTCCATATGATCTCAGATCGAAATACGAAGAAAAAATATTGATTCCAGAAACACTTTTTCCATTTGCACACTACTACACAGTGCCAGAGACACTGATTCAGAGCTATCAGCACTAACCTCCGAATGACACTAAACCTATAATAAGATTACGAAACTGAAAATAAAAAACTCTGTGGATTCTCTATTAGAGCGAAGTCGGGGCCAATAAAGTTCTTTTAATCACTAAATCCAAGAAGAGAAAAAGCAGCAACAAGCTTTTAGACAAAGCTTACCATGGTTTCGAAAGGATGAATGAAGCAGGGAAGCTAGGGTTTCTCTTTGTTCCGCCTGCTTTAGCTAGCGAAAGAGACGACGAAACAGAATTGGCTTTTAATAGTCAGACTTTCCGTTAGGGTTAAGTGTGTTAGTTTTATGGCCAAACAAGATAACTGAGACCCAATATATTCAGGCCCAAACGTTTACGGCCCACTGAAAAAAAGCCGATCGTTTCCGCAGCCCGATTGCAAAATGTTGTGACTGCTTTTGAGCATTCTCATTCATCTCTTGTCGTTCCAGATTTTGTGCCTCGTATCGTAAGAGTATCTCTAATTTTAGCTGAGCTTCACTCAAATCTTGTGTTTAAAACTGGTTATAGGAACGTAACACCTCTAACTGTTTTAGCAGAACATTATTTGATCATCCTAAACGTTTGTACATTGTTGAAGGAAGCAAACACAAGAAAGATGATGATGCGCAAATGCGTCAATGGGACACAATCGCACCTTTGAGTAATTAGTTACAATTGAATTTGCTATGTCTGCATATAAATACAGAAGAGAGAGAAATCAATCAAAGACTGATGAAATTTTCCCATTGCATCTGTCTACTTGGGTGTTGAAAAGAAGTTGGAACTCACAATCTCTAGGAGTCCCTTTGGATTGTCTGTGTGGACCCAATGGCCAGAGTTACGGAGAAGATGAGTGGCAACTTTCCCCTCTGAAACATTCTGTCTCCGGTTAGCGATTGTTTCAAGCCGCGTGGTTGTATCATGGTCCCATCGGTCACTCTTTTCTGCAATCACAAAAGAAATCTCCGTCTCTTTTGGCGGATTCTCTAGCAAAGACCAGTACGAAGTCTCCCTGCAAAGTGAGAGGTCACATAAGTAAAGTAAAATCTTCAGGAAGGTCACTGTAGAATTATAATCAGTGGTTTGGTTCTTATGAGAGCAAGAAACCTGTAAGACTTGAACATTTGAACAGCTCCGTCAAGGTTAAAGGCCCATGTCTCTGAGTCTCCGGATCTCTTGAGATTGCTGCCAATCCACTCAGATAACGATCTCGAAAACCCAAGTTCGATCATATGATCCACGAGCAACCTAGAATCACAAAATAATGTAATTGAGCGGCATGAGGTTAGATTTACATACATTGCAAGCTGAAAGGAACCTCATTGATATGCGTAACATAATCAGTGAGAAGCGATCATATAAGCATACTCTTAATTCCCAGTTATATGTATGCATATGCGTGTTTACAAAACAAAAATGCCCTTGCATCAGCAACAACAGCTAAATCAGATGACAACACCACAGATCCTAACGCTCACCCAAGATTTCATATCGAAAAGTGAGTATAGATATACTCTATTATGGATATCAATTAAGAAAAATGATTATGAACATTAACCGTAAATGGAACTACTAAGCTTAAATAAGCAGTCCAGACTCCAGAGGAAAGAATACGACTTTACTTGCGGGAAGGGATTGGTGAAGGTAAACTCTGCAACGTCTGAAGAACTTTCTCTACTTCTCCATCACTTTTTTCTGCCTTGACTTCCCCAGGGACAGAGTCTAGCACCCAAAGCTGTTCTGCATCAAAGAGAGAGACGCAAACACCAACTTTGCTATGGTCATCACACCAAAGGAATAAACGCAACATTCCTTATCATTCCCAGAGGAAGGCACAAATTGGCCAATCTTTACATCAACAATGAGGTCAATAGAACTCGCAGGCAAAATATTGAACAGACCAGCACTTCTATGAAAAGTGATTCTCTTTGATTGACTAGCATAAATCGAAAAATCCAGAGTCCAGTACCTGCTTAGGAGGAGAAGCTGATTCACCATAATCACCACGAGCACAGCTCTCCATGAACTGCAAGGCAACCTTGCCTCCCAAGGAGTGACCAATGACCACGTCAGGCCAATTCCAGCCACTTGCCTTCACCAAATCAGCTAAATCATTGGCGGAATTCACAAGATCATGAGGCGGGTTAATCCCTTCCACCTCCGTTGATCTTCCGTGATTCCTCAGATCGACCAATATCATCCTCCAATCTGAATACACCGACGGGAATAGAATCGATAAATCAAAGGAGAAGCTGAAGAGATACCAATCTGAGAGAGATGGAGAGAGGCATACCAGAGGGAGAGGAGACGGAGAGAGACGATGCGAGGGAGCGAGAAAACGATCGCCAGTTGCGGCCGGAGCCGAGGAGGCCATGAAGGATGAGAGCTGTAGATTCATTCTTCCGATCACCGGAGGATCGGACTTCTTCGTAGGCTAAGGTTTGAAGGGATCTAGAGCTCGTGAAGCAGGAGGCGAACAGAGTCGGAGATTGAAGGAAACGAATCAAAAGGCGAGATTCCAGTCGGTTCGTCAGAGTCCTCGCCATCGAACACACTTCCTGCGATTCTTCGGCGAGCTGCCACAAATACTTAAATTGGGGAGAGGAATTAAAATTAAAAATATAAAAAGAAATTGACAGCTGTGGGATTTGAACCCACGCCCTTTCGGACCAGAGCCTAAATCTGGCGCCTTAGACCACTCGGCCAAACTGTCAGATGCTAAGAGACTTAAGAGATTAGATTAATAACTTATTCCAATTGGCTGTTCCTCGGTACATTTTCGCTATTATATTTTTTTTATTTGAAAAGGCGCTTTCTCTTCTATCTCTGTCTAAAACAATATTTAAAGATCAAGAAGATACTTGTTGATGACTTCAAGAATTAACCATCTCTTTTGCTGAAAAAGTGGATCATTTAGCTGTTTCGAAATCTTCCATCCTAACTTATGACATAAAGTGATTCGCTCTATAAAGCTTTTATTTAGTGAACATAAATGAGGTTATGTTATCAAGAGCTTGGTGTGAATGAAGAGAGTCTAATGAAGAATGTTGCAGCTACGCCAGCTCCCAGATGTTTTCTTGATACTGACTCTACAAGCAAAAAGTAAAAAAATTGAGATTTCTTCTTTATCTTCACATCGTGAGCAAGTAGTAATATTAAGCACCGTCCTCTGCTTAAGCTTCGTAGCCACAAGAAGAATATCATGAAAGTGCTTTAACATTTTTGGAAGAATGTTTTATTTCGGAAGTGACTTGAAAACTGATATGTAAAAGAGGCGAAGATTTACCTTTTTAGTTCCGAAGAAGTTGTATCCTAAATTCCTAGTTTAACAGAAGAGTTTTCATTGCTTGTTAAATTAAAGAATAAAGTAATGTAGATGTCGATTGTTTGTTTACCTTTGTATTTGTTTCATGATGAGTATACCTTTTTAATAAAATAAAAGACGGTTATGTTTTGAATAAAATCCATCTATTAATTGTAACACAAACCAAAACAAATGTTTGTTTCATTTTTTTCACCTATTAAAAGCAACTGCAATATATTTGCATTTGAAAAATAATGAAGTTAATGGTGAGACTTGTATCAATGACGACTACTTTATGGACATATTACAGGTTTGGACAGAGCTAATGAAATATAAATTTTATTGGCCCCATTTAAAAAAATATATTTATATATAAATCATTTTTAAATTGTTTTATTTTATATAATATATAAAGAAATTTAAGAAAAATATAATTTGTACAAAAAACGGGAAGAGAACAATAATAATAAAATAATTATTTGAATAAGTGGTCTATGTTTTTGGTTCATGTGTGTTTTAAAAAAGTTATATCATTGATATTTAATGTCATGTTTCAACTTTTTTATACTCTGTTTTTGTGAAAATAAAATATATTGTGATTATATCGTGTCTATGTTATTAAATATATGCCCCCAATTATTTTTTGTTTATACCTTCAAATGTTTTAGGACCGCTCTTGGACATCATTTATAACAGATTAAAATAATATAAGATATTCTAGATCATAACTTATAAAATCAAACTATATACCTTCTTAGTAGTTCAATTACAAATTGTAAAAACTCTCACCTTATTGTGTTTTTCCTTACATAATTTCATATTGATTGTTGAACCTACGTAACTATTTATTGGGTTTAGATAGAGATTAACGGGCTATGAGCATTAATCTCTAAAGAGCGTGTAAATAATGTTCCATATCGGAAATTGATAGAGACCTTGAACAATATATAAGTGACTAGGGTCAATCTACTCATTATCAATTGGTTTTGAGTTGAAACCTCAGGAATCTTAACACCATTGATCTACCAGATATTGACCCAATAAATATATTATTGAACAATTAAAATATCAAAATTTTAGTATATCCAAAGTTCAACCCAACCAAGCTGAAAATTGTTTTTTTTTTCTGAACATTTTCTTAGCTACAAGTTGTTAACATTGCTGTTATAAATAAATATTTTGTTTTATTATAAAGTAGTTGACGTCGTCGCATATCCATTTGTTAACGTAGATGTCATATCAAAATTGAAAACATGGGTTAATGAAATGAAGGGAATCAAGAATCAAGTTGAGGAAGAAAAGATGATCTTGGACAAGCAATGGCTTTAATTGACAAACGGATAAAGCGGGATTTGATATTAATTTATTTAAATTTCACGTAGAAAGAGGAATAAAAAGTCCAAAGGCAACGTTTGGACAGTGATACAAGGAATCACCAAACCAGAACAAGACAATTATAGACATCGATCCTCTTGCATAGTCAACAAAGCAATCTATAGGTTTTATGTTTCTTCCATTCATTATTAGTGCAAGTGTATCAGAAAAACATATAACACATCAAACATATTTTATTAAACAAATGTAGTTTCCATCTCAACTTTCACATTATTGATTCAAATTCATTTATATACAAATGGTTCGGACTAGTGACTAGAACGGACCAATCTTGAAATTAACAAAAGTTGGAAATAAGGTTTGTATTTTGATTTTTGGATCACATAAACCATTTGTTTCCACAACCACATAGGAGATTGAAGACGATACTTAAATAAAACACTAAAGTGTTGGTATTAATGTACATGGCAAGTAGATATAGAAATACACGTATTGTTTTATACTCAAGCGTAGCTTCATTTAATTCTTGAAATCAAGCTCGCTTCTTAGTAACTTAATTAGTTGATTTGATCAATAACGATTTAATTGAATGGCTTGAAACATAACTAAATCAAGAAATAAGTTATTTGCCGAAAAAAAAAGACGAGAGAAAGAAATAAGTTATTCCTTCACTCTTCAGATTCTTAATGTTTTAAAGAAATAAGTAAACTATCTAGTATAATCTTTTTAAAGTTACCATTAAATTTCATTAAATAGCCGCACATGGGAAATAACTATTGCTGAGGTATTAGATTTTATGGAAGGTTAATAATGTCTTAATGGTACTATATGAAATTATGAAATTTTGCTATCTGATTATTTTATAAAAGAAAGCTTTTAATTATTATTTTTTTGGGTTAAAGTTAGCCCTTCATTATTTTAATTCCTATATATGTTTCAGTATCATTAGATGATTTGATTTTGTGCGTAATGCAAAAAATTTAGATATTTACATCACATAGAACTATGAGAAACAGCTACATGTAAGTTTTCATAACTAACATCCTATAAAGAAAGGTTTTATAATGCATCAATTTTTAAAAGTTTTTTTTCCTTCCTAGAAACAACATTTATTGACCATAAAAAAAGAAAAAACATATTTCCAGCTTTTATATATTTATAATCATGTGAAACAAATTAGAAATAAATATAGAGTGGTTTCTTTTACTAATCAACCCCTTTTAGGTTTCCAAATCAAACCATTTGCCATACTTGCCATTTAAACTTTCAGCCTATAAACCATTTTAAATAATTTAATTGTCTTCTTAATTATGAAGCATTTAATACAAGTTAACAACAGCTATACGTATATCCCCGCTTCTCTCTTTGAGGTCTGTATTTTAGTTATTGGCTTCTTGTATCAAATATTAGTTATTTACTAGTTTCATTTTTTTTTCTTCGTTAGCCCTTCATTTTTTGAAGTCTTATAAGTGTTACTTTATCAATAGAAGAATTAAGTGACTGCTTATTACAAACAACTTAGCTATTTGAATCACATATAACTAATTACGAGAAACAAGTACAAATCAGATTTCATAATGATATTCTTTACGGTAACACAAAAGCTAATAATAAATTATATTTATTATAATTAAATCCAAAATATAGCATAAAAATATATTTTTTTTTGGCAAGTATTCGAGCATAAAATTTTCACTGGTATTAGTTTTCTAAGTGTGTTTAAAAAATATATATATGTCAATGTAATGTTTTAAAAACATTTTAATATTTTAATATTTAGTTAAGTAAAATCACTGAAGTTTTTTTCAAATATGATATTTTTATATAAAAAATAATTGGTGGAATCATTAATCGTTTTAGTTGGGTTTAATATTTTAACAATAATTGTTTTTTCGGTTTAGAAAATATCAAAAGATATATTTTCTCAATATTTTGAATTAGAGGCGTTGTGGTATGTAAACTGTGTAATTGAAGTGTAATGTCGCATAATAGTAACCGATTTTGTTTTTTTCGATGATAAAAAAAGGTTAGCCAGTGCTTCATATTGGATGAATTTTGTGAGTTTAGAACTTTTTATATTTTTCTTATTTTTATTTCATAGATTCCTTCTTGTAATAATGTTCACCTTACTTTCTTTGCAAAAAGAACAAAAGCATGGACGTTAGTTTTGTATAAATTTGTAATGTAGTTTCAGATTAATTTCCTTTTAGAATGAACCTGGTTTTAATTTAGTTAATAATATACAAGATTTTCCGTAAAAAAAGAGATATGTTAATCATATACGTGTCCTTTTGGCTTTGTCTATGATCAATTCTCTGTAACATTACAAATAATATAGAACAACTAAAAATAGTATATCTCTGTTTATTTGATATATCCGATACTTTATTATCGTATATGGATATATTTTATTTCTGATATCTAAATTTTTTATAATTAATTATAATATATTTTAAATCAGATCCTGTGTATAACAATTCCACCTCTATATATATAACAAGAAATAAATTTTAAAATTATTATCACCGTGTAAATAGTTATTCTTTGATCGCTAATTATAATATATCAATTTTAAAATTTATTATAAGTTATCACGATTAAAAAAATTATTTTTTTTTGAAATTTTGAAAATAATATAAAGTAAAAGTTTAATTGTTATCTTCGAAACGTCCATATGGTTATCAATTAGACATACATTTGTAATTGTCATTTGAAACTGTCGTTTAAAATAGACGTTTCATCGTATAAATATATATTTTATTTTAAACTATTTCTTTTTAAAAGTTTAAAAGTATTTATATTTAGATATCAAATTTTTTTGTATTTGATTCATTATTCCGTAACGTTATTTATTATTTTTTATTTAATTATTTTTTGTTAATAAAAACTAACATTAAATTTTTCGAATAAATATCCTACTCAATAAAGACTATTTATAAAAATAACTTTAATCTGCTTTAGTCACATTTTTTTCTCTTAAACAATCCTAACTTTTTTTATTCTGTTATAACCGTCGTTTGTAACTTTTTACGTAATCTAAAAAAATTACAAAATTTTATATTATACCAATTATTACCGTACTATATAATTTATTTATTTCATTAATTATCTAAAATAACAAATCTAAATTTGAACTTTATCGAATATTAAATATAGAAAACATTTGTGAAATACAAATTAAATTAGAAAAGAGACTTATTTGATTACTAATCAAACTTATTGATATTATATTATTTAATTGCAACATTTCACTCTTTCCTCAGCAATAAATGGTTTGCTGCGCTGGTTTAAATGCACTAATGCATTGTTTACTGAATTACCTTTTGTTTCATATATTTGTCTCTACTGTTCTTTACTATTTTCCCACTTTCATTTAATAAATTAATTACTAAATAAATAATGTTCTCTGTCCTCAACATACAATTACTTTATTCAACAAAAATTAATTATTTATCATAATTAGCTCCTCCTCATCCTTGTATATATACCACATATACATTTGTTTAAGAAGCCATCAGTACCATTATCAAACCCCTCACCTAAAACAACACAAAGAAGAAAAAGAAAAAAAACAAGAAACCCTCTCGACGACTCCGAAGTTGGAAGATGATAAACAAGAACGGTAAAAGACTTAGAGTCGAGACACCGGCCAGGACGGAGGAGTCGACGGTTTCTAATCAGAGGTTTAGAAGAGAATCGTCACCGAGCCACTCGTCGTCATCATCGCTTAGCTCTTGCTTGTCGACGACGGAGGAAATGAAGGAAGAGGTTGCATCGTCGTGGATTGAGGAACCATCGGTGATGGTGGCTGCGGGATGTCGAAGGTGTATTATGTATGTTTTGGTCTTACGAGAAAGGCTACGTTGCCCTAAGTGCAAATGCAATGATTTGATCACGTTCTAGATCATTTGTGCAAAGTTATAATATCAATCTCGACTTTTTAGTATTGGGAATTTTCTCTCTGCGTGGTGAATTTTTCTGTATTCTAAAGTCGTATAAATAAATCAAATTAAGTATTAACCCTTTCTTTATTTCTTTTTAAAAAATATATATAATTGACAAACAGATCATTTCTGTTTGTAGTCCTCCTTGTTCGTTTTGTTTAAGTCATCCATTTTCATGTTTTTAAATAATTCAAGTGCAAAAGACATGAAAGAGGACTGATTCTGATGGAAGGATATAAGGGAGGGTTCAATTGTGTTCAAACGCTAATTTCTGGCGTCTGCATAACTGCGTTTATGTGTGTTTTTGTTGTTGTTGGATAATATATTTTAAAATTAGCACAAACTACAAATTTAAACGGAAAATCATTTAAAAAACACTAAGTAAAAAACTTAAAAGTAATTAAAATAATTGACATGCATCATATAAAAATAACAATAAATCAATATGGTAATATGCGGTTAGTGGTATTGTTTTAATTTTATCGTTATTCAGTCCAGTTCCAAATAAGTAAAGTTTAAAATTATTATATTTCCAAACTTAACTAAAAATTACTCTGAAAAATAGAATATTTAATTTTAAATTTTATAAAATTACTATCAAAATTAGAAAAGACAAATTTAGATATAATTTCTTTATAAAAACGTACTAAAATTTGTAGATATAGAATATATTTTAGTAATTACTTATTTTTTTTAAATTTTAGCATTTATACATATACTATAAAATGTTGTGAAGTTGAATTATTGGAAAATAACATAGTTTTGACATGTCATTTTTAGAGGGTTTTGTATTTATACCAATTTAGTTAGTTGCAAAGTCAAGAATATAGATAATATATATATATATATATAGTTACTTTAAAACAATTATTTTTTATTTTAATTTTAAAAATATTTTATGCTATTTTATAATAAAATTAAATAAATTGAAAATTAATTTTATTTTAAATTTAATATTTATCGAATAATTAAATTGATTTAAGTATGGATTGTTTAAAACATAAACATGCAAATATATGTTTCTTTCCATGTAAAACTGGTGTTGATCTACAGTTGATAAATAAATTTCTTGAAAATAGATAATAATTGTGTTGGTTGATTTGGAAAATCTACAGTAAACCGCAAACTACAGTTTAAATCTACGGTTTCTTTCTTTATATATGTTGTAACAAAATATATCGGCAACAAAAAGTATATACTTAGTAACATAATAACTTTTAAAACAAATACATAATATTATGACCCAAAAATAAAAAATATATATATGGGAAATTAGTAAGAATGACCAACAATAATATTATAATATAGTTTATATCCTAACAAGTGATTTGGTAGAAAATTATGTATAATTAATATAATAATGATAATAATATCTTTTACCAAAAACAACGTATATTATATTTTTTGAACTGATAGAGTAGAGTAGATAGTTGGGAAAATTTTTTGAAAAAAACTGCTGAATTCGATTTTGGGTGACATTTTTATAAAAAATAAAATTATTACTATTTTAGTAGGAATAGACTCTCAGTTATATCATACACGTACATCATTCACCTGTATGCCAACATATACTATACTAGACGAACAATAATCAATACATACTATATTTGTGTCCACTACTTTCTCCCATTCGTAATCGACAATTCAATCATACACAAAGCCACGCTGACCGACTTCCCCCTAAACAACATATTATAATATTCTAAACAAGTCACATACAAATATAATTGCCAAGTTTAAGGATCAGTTCTTATACTCAGCAACACATGTCATTGTAAATACAAATACTTTACTATACATCAACATTTTTACTTGCCATAGACTACGAAGTATACCGTACACATCATATACTACAAACTTTTGACTATGTACACCATACTATCGACGATATAAGCAGCGAGTACTCTATGTTTCATCAATATTTTACCTCTTTTAAATCTAAAATTCTATTATACATACATAAACACATAATAATAGATTTGTTCTTCTTCTGGTTAACACATGTAATTATAAATATACATTCAATACTATATTGCAAAACAATCAATATTCATATCATAGACTTTAAATTATACAATTTACATTCTCCAATCATAATCATGTATATATCATACTATCACAAACATAAGCAATCATATTATATGTCATATCAAAATTTCTTCATATTTCAATTTTGAAATTCTGTTATACACAACGATAATAAGTCAAAATACATTACTATACAACAAAGCTATATATATGGAATAGACTCCCAAATATACCATACATATACATCGTACACACGTATGCCAACATATACTATACTAGACGAACAATAATCAGTGCATGCTATATTTGCGTCCACTATTTTTTTCCTTTCGTAATCGATAATTCAATCATACACAAAGCCATACTGACAGACTCCCCTTAACCAACATATCATACTATCCTAAACAATTCACATACAAATATAACTATCAAGTTTAGAGACCGCTTTTTATACTCAACAACACATGTCATTATAAGTACAAATGTATTACTATACTACAACACATTTACTTGTCATATACTACGAAGTATACCATACAAATCACATACTACAAACGTTATAGTATATACAACATACGACACAGCTCCAATTCACACATGCGATGATAAGTAAAATACATTACTATACAACAAAGCTATATACATAGAATAGACTCTCAATTATACCATATATACATCATACACCTGTATACCAACATATACTATATTAGACAAACAATAATCAGTGCATACTACATTTGCATCCACATATTTTTCTTCTTTCGTAATTAATAAAGTAAAATATTAGGTTAGAAATGTGATATTGTAGATTGGTTAAGCTGAAAAACCTATTTTTTTACACGTAAATCTATAATTAGATTGTGACAGTATCTCTCATACACACGAATACTAAATATTAAAAACGTTTAAAATAGATAAATTATTAGTCAATATATACACATTACTACATGGTTATATATTATATATTTTGGTTCAATATAGTCATTTGCCAAATTAATCTCTAGCCCAGTAAAGAAATTGCTCGGAATAATGGGTCCATTTGGGGCGATAAAAAAATAGTGGGACATTGGAAAAGAAAATGAGTCAAAAGAACGATTCCAAAATCTCAGGGTGCTTATGTAAGCATCATAATTTTATGGAATTATATGATAAGATATAGATTTCTGGGTAGTAGTTTTGAACATTTAACTCTTTAATCGTCTACCCAAAAATACCCAGTTTGCCCCTAACATTTAGCTTTCTGTCTTTTCACCAGATTCTTTCTCGATTTTCCTTAGCTCATCCCTCTCGTCTCTCTCTCTTTCTCTCTCGGCACGATCAGATCTCAAAACTTAAATCGGAAATCCACAACTTGATCAAATATGACTCTTGGCTCTGGAGGATCGAGTGTTGTTGGTAAACATTTTCGATTCTTTCTTACGTCTCTCTCTCGTTTGATTTTCCTTTTCTAGGGTTTTTGAAATCCGTATTGGGTTTTATTCTTAGATTTTTTTCTAGGGTTTTTGGAATTCGTGTTAGGATTTATTCGTTTTGATCGATTGGTGTCGAGATGTTCTCATAGGTTTCATCGATCTGTTCTGAAAACTATTTTCTGATCATTTTTTCCTTGCTTGGTAATTCGATCGTTTTTGTATATTACTTATGCTTATTCCTCTGTCTAATATCATCATATCTGTTCATGTGTATATTGATCTGAATTTTTCGCCAAAACAAATCGCTGAGAATGATTTGCTCATGTCCCAGTTCTCGAGATGGATTGTTTCCGTAGAACATTCCAACTTAATGATCAAAATTCGATTTTTCATTCCATAACCAGAGTACAGATTCCAAAATCCCCAATTGTGTCTAGCGTTATCGTTTTTGCGTTCCATTGCTTCGGGGACCTTAGACCATGGGTTTGTTTAGGAGATTTAAGAAGTTATCTTATTGAAACTTGTGGTTAATGATCAATTTAAAGTTCGATGCTCTCTGCTCTCATTAGACAGATGCTTGTTTGTGAAATGCTGATTTTTTATTCACTTCTGCAAAATCTAACAGGGGAAAAGTGATTGCCTGTTTAAATGTTTACACTACTGAAATTTAGTGATATGAATTGTTTCTTATGTTTTATATAACAATGTAGTTCCGAGGAATTTCCGGTTGCTGGAGGAACTTGAACGTGGGGAGAAAGGTATTGGAGATGGAACTGTGAGCTATGGAATGGATGATGGAGATGACATCTACATGCGCTCTTGGACTGGCACGATCATCGGTCCTCACAACGTAGTTATATCTTTTTCTTTATCTTCTAGAAATCTCCGTCGTCTTCATTATATGCAAATTCATTATGTGTGTGATTGTTTTAAGAAGCATTGATCAATGCTCTTAGCATCATCATAACTTGTGAAGAGTTTCCTTTCCTCCATAGCTGGAATACAGTAAATCAGAATTTTAGTCTTTTCTAGGCATCGATCTTATCGTCATCCAATCTCTTAGCCCATTGTTTCTTTTGCTTGTACTAACAGATCGATTTTTATTATGCGCAGACTGTTCATGAAGGTAGGATCTATCAGTTGAAGCTCTTTTGTGACAAAGATTACCCGGAGAAACCTCCCACTGTCCGGTTCCATTCACGTGTCAACATGACTTGTGTCAACCATGAAACGGGAGTGGTACGCATAAATATCACCATCCTGCCATTCTCTGACTCGTCCCTTTAAATGCTCTGTAACTTATTTGTGCACATTCATGTGTTTGTATAGGTGGAACCTAAGAAATTCGGGCTTCTTGCGAACTGGCAAAGGGAGTACACAATGGAGGATATACTGACGCAGCTGAAGAAGGAAATGGCTGCATCGCATAACCGTAAGCTTGTTCAACCTCCAGAAGGCACTTGTTTCTAGTAGCTTCTGGAATCATCTTCTGGTTTGCTGAAAATCTTTGCCCCTTCTAATACTAAAGTATGTATCTGGGGGTAATCCATTGTCGTTCTCAAGCTTTTTTCAAATTTATGATAAAAAATGGTTTATGTGGATGGTGATGATGATGATGTTGTCCGATTGATCATCTGAAGTTTATCCTTGTGTGCAAATTATCAAAAACAGCGTCTTCCCCAATCCATGTGTTCAATCTTTTGAATTTACTTGGTTTCTATTCTAACATTTTGTCTCAATCCTTTGATGAAACCGGCTTCATCCTTTGATGAAACCTACTTCTTGTACAAATTCGTCAAAATCTCTAAATCAGCACTTTCTTACGTTGATGATGATGATGATGATGATGTACATCGATGCAAAGATATTTGACTGCAACTACGATTGATAAGAGTAGGTTAGTTACAGAGGACTGAGAGACGTCCAAAAGTCTTGTTAAATTCTTCATCATGTATTTCTTGACGTTCTGTGTCGCCATTCTTGATTTGCAATCTCCGTCAAACACTAGATATTCGACATGGCAACACTAAATCTTCGATAAGTACCCCTATGATTTCAATTAAGACACACACTGTTTAACTACCGAGAGGTTTTGTTCCTATGGTCGGTTGAGATCGAAGGTTCTGTAACTTACCATGCAAGGTTCGAGCATAATTTCAAGGTAAAGAAACCTTCCCCACAATGTTATTTTACCTTTTTCTAAAGATATCATATTCCTTTTGTGGTGAACGGACACGACGAGTTTTTTTCGATTGTTGCCCTAATGATTTTGGAGTTTATTAATACTAATGGAACTCTAATGCTATTCACAATTTCATTCAAATTTTTTAAAAATATCATATCTCATTTATACTCGTACTTGACCAATCCAACAACTCCTCTTGTTACCCATTAAACTCAGCCTTGAGTCATTTACTTTCTTTTATGAGCCTTGACCATGAATACCATCTATTAGTATTCACAACTTCATCGTTTTCCATTATACCACTAGAAACAATACTTACCACACGGTTTATAGGTTAATTAGTAGAGAGCTTCGAAAACAAAAATACACAAAATATTGTAAATGGAGAAAATGGTCACTTCAACAGATCAAGAGATTGGGCTCATATGTATAGCTATAGTTGGAGCTTTTACGAACAGGTTTAGAGTAGTCAATTCCAGTTCAAGTTTCAATGGCTTAATCTAAAAGACCTATAATACCTTGCTCAGAAGCTCAATTCATTATGTTGCATCACATCTAAAGTCCAAGCACTAACACACAGGGCTGATGATATTATGGTGATAGTAGATATAACTTCCATCGTTATTTATTTTTTGGGGTTATATTATATTATATATTGATATATATCGACGATGTGAATATGAAGATTCCTAAAGAGGAACTATATTTACATGTCTTATTATATAGGTTTAGATAAAGTTACAAATGTATTAAAAGGTATCAATTTGACAAATATAAAAGCTATTCGAAAAGTTCTTCAAACTTTTTTTTTGTTTGGACATACGCAGTAACGCATAGATACATGTCATTATTCTAGAGTACGTTTGTTAAGTTACAACTAATAAATATGGTGAGATTGTGAAATTAAATTCGGAGTTGTATTGTTGCGTCCATATATTAGAATTGGTTTCTGTCGACACGCTTTGGAAGAACAATGAAAATAAAAGAAAATTGTGGTAGACATCGTGTTACTATGATGTTAACCAAAATTAGACGAAGAAGGGCTCAAACTGTTATAATGGTTAACGAATATATTCAGCAACGCCCACCTTACGACCAAACTTAAAATGTTACTATGGATAAGCAATCTAACACCGTAATTATTTGTATGATAAAGACACGAAAAAGTATCAATTTTACTCCTATTACTTTATGAGATTATCTTTTTATTTGTCCAAAAAGAAAAGATCCGTCTCGAACCATTATGAAATTTCGGATAATAACGTGAAGCTAGATCAATAGGTGCACGTGACATACTTAAGGATATATGGTGTATATGACCCGTAATGAAAATTCAAGATAAATATCTTGTTGACATTTTTGTAGAATACTCACAAACATAATGTTTTGGATTTAAGTGATTTTCTATCAATTAAAATTCTATAATAAACCCTTATACTTCCCCTTAAGTACTTTCTCATTTTGACTCGAACCCGAAATAAACAAGAAGAAAAAAGAAAAAAAAATGAAAATCCTATTTCTAAACAAGAGTTGTTCATCTTCATTTTCTTCAAACTCAAATTCATCATCATGGGCTTGGCCTTCTTGTCACCAAAACCCTAGAACTATATCTTTCAGAGCCACCAACCCTTGTGACATCGAAGACGAGGATGAAGAGGAGGAGAAGCCACTTCCTCCCATCATCTTATCCCCCTCACTCTCATCCACCTCATTCACCGTTGACGCCATAGAAGAGCTTCCGGAGACCGAGTCCATAGAGAATGTGATCAAAGGGATAAAACCATCAGAAAGACTCATCTTTGGACGAAAAGGAGAATCGAAATCTATACTCGAAGAGATGAGCAACAAGGATTCATGCTCTTGTCCTAAGAATCAGTCAACATTTTCTCTAATTTCAAGTGATTCATGGTGGAGATGGTTGAGGTACACACGCTCCATCACAGCTAGAGAAGCCTCCAAATGTATAATGAAGACAACTAAATAGATAAATGATATGTACAAGCTTGATAAGTCATGGCAGACTAGGTAAACATGCAAATTGACGTTTGTCCTTTGTTAGAATCTATAAGACTTTTGTCTAGCGTGACTGAACCGGACCCAAGAGATCGTTTTCGGAGGTTTCATCTTATGCTATGTGATCAATTAGTATATTCGTGAGCTCTTCGTCTTTCTTTGCTTTCAACGTGTGTAACTCATGCTTATATAGCTACGGTACATATTATAACTTAATCTATTTTATAGTTGTCCCTTTGTCATTACAAAAATTGAATTTTCTTTCCGAAAGCAAGACAAAATCATCAGTTAGTGTAATGGATTCGTACCAATGAGTTCATTAAGGATACTAATAAAAATATAAAAGCGTAATAATTATATAAAGTATATAAATAAGTGGTATAAATAGAAATTTAAAACACTTTGATTATGTAAAAATCCTAAAACGACACTGATAACGAAACGGAATTAGTAATTACTATTTATATGCATGCAGAAAAGTAAACTGCTAAATAAAAATCAAATGCGGTCATATAAAAAAAGTTACTATATCTTTTTAGACTGCTTTATAAGATTCGGGATATAACATCATTATGTTTGTGGGTGCTAAGTCTGCCACACGAGGGAATACGTGAAGGTAAGCATTTAGACTTTTGTCTCTTCTCATTTTTGTTTTTCTTTTTCATTTGTTTTCTCACGTTACATCTTTATGATTCGTACCAACACTTAACTATTAATGGTTGGAGTCAGACGGCCAGACCACAATTTCTAAGCTAAAACATTATTGAACCAAATCAATCCAAATTTCTTTTAGATATGTTCGTATTTAAGCCGGGTCAGCCAAGCCGATTGCTTTAACTATTAAGGTCCTAGCATTAAAGCTGTATCAGATTCAGGAAAGAGATGTCAAAATATTATTATTATCAATCTTTCGTAAATGTTTCTGTTGAAGCGAGTGCTATGAAACTTAATATGTTTTTTGTTTTAAATCTTTTGAATCTTTGATAGTTAGTTGGTTTGTTCGACTGTTCGTTGAGATTCTTTTTATTTCGTCTCTTTTAGTTCATTTGTGCTATATTTAAAGTGTGGGATGCGTACACATGCCTATATCTAAATATTTAATTTAAAATATTTATACCTTCGTACTATAGTTAGATCTTAAGCATTACTTCATGTTTTAACAATGAACATCTATCAAAAAATCCATCATTTAACCTTTTTAATAAAAGACTACCAAATTTCATAGAAACATAATTAACTCAAAGTTATAAAAAATTACTAATGCAATTTAAAAGAGACAATTACTATAATTGAAGTTTACCATTCTTTTAATTTACCAAAAAATGGAATCTTTTAGTTATCAACGGATAATTTGATTACTTTTCTAGGGGTCTTGGGGATATATGACTTGATTACTAATATGTGTTCAATTTCTATGGACTGTTACCGAATAAGTGCAACTTCTTAAATAATGCAAATTTGTAGTCTATTTTAGGAAATAATTATAATATTAATGATCATGGTGGATATTTTCGGCAGGTACAGCTATTAAGTTTCAACTAATTATTTTGGTGATGTTGTAGCACAAATTTATATTGAAGATCGTTTCTGGCATGTTGTTGTGTCTATTTACATTTTAATAATCAAACACACTGACGTTAGCTTTTCGCTTTTTCAGACACTAGTTCAGTACGTAGCTACATTCAATATATATAGAATTATTTCGATCCACTTATTATTGTTTAATTAATGTAGCGTAACCTTGCTCATCTCTAGAAATTAAGGGTACGATCATCCATCAACTTTCATCTAGTTACATATATTTAAGAAAGTTATAATGCTAATCAACGATTTTTGTGATGGTCAATGCAAGATCATATCCATGCAACTAGATAATTAGTTTTATTTTTTTAAGTTTATTTAGCAATGGAATTTTTTCATTTTTTGTTTTGTATATTTCCTAAAAAATTAAATACTTAAAAATCATTTAATGTAATATTCTTGTACAAATATTAAGATAAAAATAAATTTACTATAATATGCTTGCATGTAATGTGACTTTTCATTTTCATTGACAAAATCACGTACTATTAATGGAAATGTATCAATCTCATGTAAATTAAACCTAGTTTAGTTTAAGTTGAATTGACTATATATTATAGTTTTAGGGTTAATCCATGTAGTATATAAATAAAACTAATGTAATTTTTTTAAAAATCAAATATATTTAGATTTTGGATAGTGAAATATGAACATTTTGAATGATCCCCAACCAAACAACAATAAATTTTGGAGCCAATAATTAGATACAATAACAAAAAAGACAACAAATCTAAAATAAAGCAATTAAAGTGTCTCTTTAGAAAAAAAGACCCACCCATTCTTTCGTCCTCCCTTTTTCAAAAGCCTTAAATCTTTCTTTCCTTTGGCTCTCTCACCAGTTAATTCAATAACTCTCATTCTGAATCCAACTGCAAAAGAAAAGAGAAAATGAAACTCCCATTTCTAAACAAGAACGCTTCATCTTCATACATTTCTTCAAATTCATCATCATCTTCTTCTTCATGGCCATGGTCTTCTTGTCGTCAACAAATCCCTAAAACAATATCTTCCAGAGCTTTCTTCACCGTTAACAAACCTAAAAATGTAAACGAACTCGAGCCACCTTCACGCAGCATCTCCTCCTCCTCCACCACCGATGACATCATGGAAAATCCACCGGAGATAGAGTGTATGAAGAATATGATTAGAGGACTAAAATCATCAAAGAGACTCATATTTGAACGTAGAGGAGAATCGAACTCTATACTCGATAATGTTACTAGAGGAGAAGAAGAAGAAGAAGAAGCTCATGAGGAAGAAGAAGGCTTCATGCTCTTGTCCTTGGAATCAAACGACCCTTACTCGGATTTCAAGAAATCCATGGAAAAGATGGTCGAAGCACACGCGATTCATCATGATTGGAGAAGCCTCGAGAAGCTTCTCTTCTTGTTCTTGAAAACCAACGACAAGACAAGCCACAAACACATCTGCACCGCGTTCGTGGATTTGCTCTTAAACCTAGCAGTAGGGTTTCCTAAAGACGTCGTCCAAGAACCTCGTTCCAACCTCGTCGAGGAACCTCCGTCGTCGCCGATATCATTTTACACGTCTTACTCGTCCTCCGACTATACCTCGTCGACGTCTGTACGGGGCTTTCCGAAGAATTCGATAGCCAAGAAGAGGAGGAACGTTGTTCGTTGTTTATCGTCATTGTTTTAGATGGAGGAGAAGATTATAGACTACTGATTCGAGTGGTTATGTTTCTTCTTAAATTCTTCATTTGTTAATCATAGTGCTAGGGAAAAAAAATGCTATAGTGACAGATGTCGATACTATTATCCAGGTAATCAATTACACGTCAGATCTTCTTGGCACGTGAGTGTATGCTGGAGATTAATGTATGGTGTAAATATAGTTTTTTATTTATTAATTGTGTTATCTTCATGGCTTCATTTCAAATCTTTGTATAAAACCTAAAATAAATCATAAGTTCATGATACTCTGATGTAGTAATTGATTTTATATAGACTAAACCTCGCAACACTAGAGAGTCACCATTAAAACTAATTATATCAATTGATTAATCTTAGGGTTTTGTTTATTTCAAGAGCTAAGAGGAAAGAAAGTAAAATCCAAAAAGTAAAAAGAAAGAAGAAGCACTGAATCATTAATTTAACACCGATAACCATATCTATGGATTTAATTAAAACAAATATGTATTAACAATCAAATAATGACATGATGAGTTTAGTTAAACCATTATCTTAAAGTATGATTCCACGGTTGGTTACTGATACTAAAACTGCTAAGTGAACTTAATTCCAAGGGTTAAATACCACTTATGAAGGACTAATTGAGTTTCACCTGAGACTAATCCTTTACTAATCAACTAGTTAAGCTAAATTTCTATATTTGCAACGAAAAGATTATCAAGAGAAAACAGATTTAGCAGATTATGTGATCATGCAAGATATGATACTACACTTTTGTGGCATATTGACATGAAAGCCAATAGGACTCAAGAAAAAGATTGTAACTCTGGCTCTGACACTGATAGCCATGGGCTTTTCCACAGTAGAAATTTCTGGCTTTGATATTGGATAGTAACAAATGAGTATGTCTTATTCTAAGTTAGCTAAACTAGTTTGATGCCTTGGTCCTATATGTATGGTCTGCCACAAAATCATAAGGCACAAAACATGTTAACAAAAAGATGGAAGAGTGAATGAATGCTCTTGAGCATCAATGACCAAAATGGTGAGCTTAGACATTTTGCTTAAGATCTGTGACATTCTCATTGTACAAATCACGAAATGCGGCTTCATCGAGCTCGAAAGAAAATCTTGCGATTTAAAAGTGACTGCTATCGAGGTTTAGAGAAGAGCGCCATGCCAATCAGGCATCGGAGAAGAGCTAAGCTACATGCCAAGGGTGCTGTTTGAGCCTGGTCACAGGGTTAATCTTCGTGATGGCCGCATCGACCAATACAAACGTGAAGCATATCAAAATCATAGTGCTCAATTGCGGAGCAAGTCAATAATTAATGATCATACGTCATCTAACTAATGATTAACAAAGAGCTAGAATCTTGGTGTGGTGCAAGGTTCTTACGCTTTGGCCATTGATTTAGCCAAAAATATTTTTTAAAACGAAATTCGGTTAAGATAATTCGTTATTAAAAAATTTATGTCGTTTAGTTTATTTTATCACTCGGCTCAGTGGAAAAGGGTCAATATCAAATAACTTTTTTAAAGGTCAACTTTGCTACTACTATGGTTTTTTCACTCTCAACATTCACAACTTATGGACTCTAATGACTAGTTTTTCTTATTATTGGTAAGTCTAATCTGTTCTTTAATTCTTGAATTGATTGATTACCATATATTTAGTTTGATAGTTGGGTCATATATTTATAGCCAGCCATTTATTATAGACAGTTCACATTGATATGAAGTTTGTATTTATGGTCTTACATATTGTTCACATTATGTGTGTGTGAACATAAAAAGGTTTTGGTTTGAGAAAATTCTTTGCAAACTAAAACCAAACAGGCAGATAGCTATAGTTTAGTTTCGGTTCAATTTTGATTTTGGGAAACAGTATAGAATGACTATAAAATATAATAGCTACCAAGAAAAATAAATGGTAACATTTCTTTAGATGCCATTACGGATGTTATCATTGTACCAAGTACCAACATCAGTCGTCCTCTAGCGATTACATTTTTCTCAGTTGCTCTGTCTTTTGTAATGATGGGTGTGAAAAACATAATATATGTGCGGACAAAGCTGAGTTTTAGGGGAAAATGTTGGTTCTTTTCGACATTTGATCACACTGGCAAAAATTTAAATTTGATGTCTAAAAATATCATTGGAACATTTGTCGAAGAAAAAGAAAATTATCAGTTGGAACTTAGTGTGCAACTTGACAAATCCTCCATGAGTCATGATTACAAAAATTGATAACCATTCCGATACATAATACGATCCAGCCTCACATCATAAAATATAAATTGGAATCTGTACATAATAATAATTCATTATATATATATAGATTGTGGACAAAAAGTGTTGTGGTTGATGAAAATACTCGGTTAATGATTATTAGTTATCAGTATTACTATACTTTTCTTTCTAATTATTGCGTATCTTAAATATGCATGAGTTCTCACTCACTCATGTAATTTATCTCCCATATCCACAAATTTTCTACGGGTTCTTCATTATCCACTCCACACTCAAGCTCTGGCGTGTAAATAATTACGTACCTAGACGGGTTGTCATCATCAATGATGAGAAACCTAATAAATCTTCATTAATATAATATTATTGATTGTTTTTATTTTTTTAAGAAATTTTTCATCTTAAATTTTTTTACTTACATTATACTTACACATTATTCATTAATATAATATTAATACTTTTCGTAGTTTAATTTGTTCGAATAGTTTAATCCAAAAAACTTATCTTTAATCGTAAGATATTTCATTAATATTTTTAAAAATATTGAATTATAAATATATATAAATATAATATATTAATATTTAATAGCAATATAAATAATTTCAGTGATAAAAATTTATAGTATTGTTTCTTAATAATTATTTAGAAGATTTATAAAATTTGATGAAAAATAAATGAATGGTTTTAGTCCATAATCCAATGGAAAAAAACGAATAATAGCATTTGATAAGATAAAGATATGAAATCTATATATAACAGATTATTATACATTATTTTAATAATATCAAAATATAAATTATAATTTCGTATAATTTTTTTGTTAGATATCTTTCATATAAAGAGATGATATATATATATATCTGAATATTTGCCAACAACGTCACTATCCGAGAGAGTCACGAGTGTCGAAAACCTTCGAAACATCTATCCCAATCAGATATTGGCTAATTATAACTAGGCAACACAGAGGCGTATACATCTCTGTATATAAAAACATGTAAGAAAAAAATAATCAACAATAACTAATAATATTGGCATATCTGACGATAAGGTTTCATTATAACAAAAAAAAAACGAAAAACTCTGAATATAAGATTAATATTAGATCACAGACTTGAATGGTTTCTATATTAGCATTGATCCTACGAACAGTGAAGATTCCAAAGCAAAGAATGAAGAAAGAGCATAATTACAATTCAAAACACGTTAATTCCACGTGTCAATAGAGAACTGATGACCTAGCATGCATGATTCTAATTTAAAAAGAGTTATTACGATGATGTTACTGTTTACTTCAGCAGTTTCATATACAAAATATCATTTAAAGTTTTAATTTTATTTCACAAAATATCACATTATATTGCTAATGCATAATTTTAAACAAAATTTTATTTTTTATTTTTATTATTTTAATGTCTCAATTGGAAAGAAAAATGTATTTAATATATAAACAAAAATAAAATAAAATTTTTGATTAATATTTTAATATGCGTGAAAAACTCTGAAGATTTTCAAAACGGATAGAGTATTAATGTTTATTAATTAGCCTAGTACTACTGACTATAGTTTTCACGTGACGCGTGACTGCTGACGAGAGGAGACGCTTCGACGGCGGAAGCGGCGGCGGAGGAAACGTCTTGCCAGATTTCCGAGAAGGCACGGACGATGATACCGTGGTGATACTGCGAATTGAGGCTGAGGAAACACTGAAGAAGCTCTCTGAGATCATCTTTCGAGTAAATCTGGTTCTCTAGTATCATTTGAAGCATCGATTGCCGGAAATCTAGGTAAGGGTCATCGGAATCTTTCTCGACGGCGACAGCGTTGGTGGACAGCGGCGTTGCGGAGGTTGTGGCGGAGAAGATGGAGGAGGAGTGGCAGTGGCGGTAATTATAGGTTGGAGGTTTGGGTTTTTTTGAGAAAAAGTTGAAAACAGAGGTAAAGTTAGGTATCTTACAGTTGCCACAGCTGATGTCGACAATGGAGACAGTCTTCAGGATCGTCTTCTTCTTGCTTTTGGCCGCCATTTCTCTGACTCTGTTTCTGTTAAGGAGGAGAGAAGAGAAAAAGGGGAGAGGGGAGAGATATATATAAAAAGAGAAAAAACAAAACAAAACTTTGCATGGGTATGTAATAAAAATAGTTAATAGTGGTCATGAAGGTAAACTTTTCATCACTATCATACATAACGTGTAAACTATTATCATATATATCAACAATAAGAGGAGTTGGATCCATACATAAATGTTTTCTCACAACACTCATAAGGTAAATTGATTTGCTATTTTGTAGTTTGACTAATGGTAAAACCAAACCAGCTCTCCACAAAACAAATCTCTCTTCAAGTAGTTACTAGTTCTCTAAGCTTTGACCAATAAGACCCATTAAACATTTCAAAGTTACATTAGAGAAACATGGCACGCAATAGAAGTGTTATATGAGCAATGAGATTTGGATCGATTTTCTATTGTTTTTATCAGTAAAGTGTTACATTTTCCTTCTCTCTTTTGGCTCTTTGCTCTTATTCACTTTTCCTTCACATAAAAAGTGAGCTCAGCACAGTTTGAAGTAAGCAAATAATTGGTTTATGAAGAACAGCAAATAATCCCATTTTTGCTAATTGTCTTAACCGCTAGAGAAACGTGGACCCTTCATCAAGCTATTAAGTTTTTTGTTTTTTTTCTTTGGATTTAGACACAAGTGACAAGAGCATGGTGTTCAGAGACAAGTAGAGATGGGAAAACAAGGACTGTGTATCGAGAGACGTGATGGAAGTTGCTCGGCGTGCACCCCAAGACAACACTACAACGCTTGGCCGTCTTGAACCTTCTATTGAGCATAGATATATAAAGTCTACTGACGCCATTCCTCTTGCTATAGCTCTGCCACTGCGCTGTGCATTATCTCATCGAGTTCCTTGTGAATTAAGGCTGCGGATCATAGAGATTGAAGAGCGGAGAGCCGCTTGTTCCGTCCCTTCCATAGAAGTGATATGATAGCTTAATATAAGAGCTGGGATGAGGATGATATTTGGAGATGTGCAGAATAAAGCTTCAAACTCTGAGCTTTCTTACACTTTAAACACACAACAACAATCTTTAAGCATAAGAACTCAAACTGAATGAATACAGAAGACTGAAACTTAAGAGATGCAGAGAATGAAATGAATGCAGAGATAAATATGATGAGAGCTGAAAGATAAATGGGAGACAAAAAATTTAACGAGTTCAGCCCTTAATGTGAGGAGCCTACATCTCGCCGGAAAACCATCACCTGAAACCCACTAAATCAACTTGGAAAGATACAGTTTTGCTTTCACCCTCACTTGCAACAAAAGCTCTCACTTTCTTTCCCTTGTTTCCTCCTTCTCTGTTTTTCACTCTACTCACCTACACTCTTTTCACATTAACTCTTTCTTGTCTCACTTGTCTGTTTTAGAGATACAAAACTAGACAAGACATGTTGTCCAAACTTGTTTTCACGAAATGGTCTTAACTTGCTCACAACGTTTCTTAAAAACTCCACCTTTGTACGGATCTCTCTTATTGGCTCTTTTCATTTGAGTCTCGAGCCTCCTCTGAAATTAATCAAAGAGACATGTACTTGAACCTTTCACATACTTAAGAGCGTTTGCTTTCTTCTTTAGAAGTTGAGACTCTCTGTTGCAATCACAATGTCTCCTCCTTCTTCTTAATCTTTTGTTCAAGCGACGAAGCTCCACAAGAGAGTTGCTTTGCAACTTGCAAGGTAGCAAGAACTTGTGTTGGAGATCCGAAGACGAGGAAGGTTGACTGTTGGAGCCACACGTCAGATCCCATAATCCTCTGCTAAATTGGCACGAACTAGAAAAAGTGTGATTTGGACTTTCATTTGCACAGTTGCAGAGGAAGCAGAGAGAGAGAAGAGATACATATATAATCAATCCCCAAGAGCAAAGCCGATCACAAGTTACCAATCTGTTCCAGAGCAAATCTAGTAGATGAGGCATATGGAACGTATTCTATTAAGGCTTTTGTATCTATTTAGAAAACTAAACATTTGAGTGTCACGAGACTGTCGGTGGAGGCATATGGAAAGTAGTCTAGTTAGAAAATTATTAAGGTTAATTAAATATGATTTCTTTTTTGGTGGTTAGGCTAAATAAGCTGTGGAAAACAGCCTAATACTGAATAATATGCATATGTAGAATTACAATTTTTTTTTGTGTGGAGTATATGGTCCTAAGGTTATTGCCATCCATCCATCTAATAAAATAATAAAAGCTACACAATAATGATCAAACATCCAGTAAAAATAATAAATAAATCCACTACAAGAACCGACGCAAACCGGTGAAGGTAACTGAGTAAACATCGCTCATGGAGTCTCGTGCCAAGCTTGGCCCGCAAGTTACAGGGCTCAAAGTGAAGGGTAGAACGTGAACCTCAAAAACCTTCACGACTTGTTTAAAATAAAAGAAAATAAATTTGAATCATAAAAAAATAAAAACAGAGATGATGTGGGATATATAATAGTTTCTTGATTCTCTCTGTTTACTAAATAACTAAGCTCTGAAGATTTTTCGAGGAGATGGGAAGAGGTAGAGGAGGGAACCGAAGAAGGCGGAGAAGATGCGGAGGAAAGAGGAGGAGACACGGCGGAGGAACGAAGGATTAGAAGAAGGAGTTGGAGTAGAAGGCTGAAGGTAGGCGCAAGCGGCTTGCTTTACAAGGCGGTTGCGAATCGAGATGGTGGTTACCGGAGCAGATGAGACGGAGGGGGAATCTACGGTGGTTGTAGTGGAAGGGAGGATATCTTTGAGGGAGGTGTAACATGGAAGAGGATCATCGGAGGATTTGTTGACGGAGAAGAGCTCTAAGTCTAGGGTTTGTGAAACGGCGGCGTTTCTGCGTTGTAGAAGAGAGAGTTTCATCAAATTCTCAGCCTCCATTTGAGAAGATAAAGTGACAAGGGTTTGGATTGTAATTAGAAACTTTGGATATGAATTTATATATCAGCATAATGACCATCACGTTACTTTTCTTTTTCAAGTCAAATAAAGACTATATTATTAGCCGTGTTAATATAATACCAATAACAAGACCTTGTTTAATTTTGTTATTTTCTTTAGAATTATAAATTATTTAAAAAGAAAGTATACTTAATGAATTGAAAACTAAAGATGTTAGTAGTAGTGCTTCATGGTTGGCAGCTTACGCTCCAATCTTACTTTCTATTTTTCAAAGCAAAACAATGACCATGTTTCGTTTTCACGCTTATTTTTCTAAATAAATGTTTTGCCTTTTGGTATAAAATTATATTATTTTTAACGTATGAAAAACATATAAGACACAAGCAATATAATGGAGCGTAAAGCTAATTCATTCCACTATAAGCATGATTAAACAAAAAAATTAATAAGTTCCACTTGTAATAAGTTTCCCTAAAACGACGACGATTTGACGGCAGTGAGGACACATTATTCACGGAAATGGTTGAATAAAAGTCAAAGGAAACATCACAAGAAAAGGGTCAAACAGGAGTGGCTTTGGCCCATTTCACATGAATTGGTATGTCGCTTTTCCTTTCGTTATCTTATTACTTTGTCAATCTAGTCGCCCCACAATTAAATTTCTTGACGTTAGTTCGATCTTTGAGACTATCTAAATTAACATCGATTTGATTATCTTGACGAAAATAATGGCACATCACATGTTGATTCTAAACCCTTTTTGCCCTACAGTCAATAAAGTTAATAAAAACCCTCTCCTATTTTGTGACTTAGGCCAAAACAAACGAACCTGGTCCTATCAACTTGTAATGACCAAGACATCTATATCCACCGCAATGTAAAAATTTATAGCTGTATTTTCTTACGGATTCGGTCTTTACCAATTAGTCGTATGATGTTATTCTTTACAATCACCTTTGGAAACTAAGTCAATCTCTCTGAAAATGAATTGTAAAAACCATACACTGTCATTCTAAAATATGATATGATGGGGATCTGAAACCTTTTTGGGTAGTCTTTTTCCAGTAGAGGACCATTGCATACCGTTAGAACGTTAGTTGTGTGTAATCATATGATTCAAATTAACATTTTAGATGGTTTTTACAAATACTTTATAGATGACCAGACTTCGTAGCAAAATATAATTACAGTTACGAGCCGGCGCTGTCTACTTTGATTGGGCCGAGATATTATACGATGACTTATGGAAATAGTACATAATGTCTTACTTAAGGCCCATAGTTTCAAATTTCCCAGCTCAATGTAGTTGTCAATAAAGTCTTAAGTGTGTGCCCCATAAGGTCATAATCCGAATTCCAATTTCGAACGGCAATATTATTAAGAATTAGATTTTTTAAGAATTGTTAAAATTTTCAGATTTTATTATTATTGTTTTATGAATCCTAATATTTTAAAGAAAATTTATTGTTATTAGCTTGATGATTTTCTAACTTTATACAAAATGTATTGTTGTTCAAAAAATTTACTTTTTAATGATTATAATTCTATTAAAATTTTGTGTTATTAGAACTTAAATTCAATACAATTTCATTCATAAAACGAAACTTTCATAATATTATATATATTTTATAGATTTTAAAAATTATTACAAAATAATTTAATCTTTGCAAATGTAATAAAAACTTTTCCAAATTTTAAAAATGTCTTAATTTTAAAAATCAACCAATTGTATATAAATTAAATTCCCAAAAACTTCTCTTAAGTTTCGATTTGGTCCATACTGTTACCATTCATTTTGGTGGTGTGAACAACAAATTTCGGTCTTTGAAGGATGATCTATATTCGTAAACTTCAATCGTATCGTATATGCGAAGGTACCAATTTATATTTGTAGTCAAGCGTGGAGGTGATGTCACCATGTGATGCATCGTCGACCACCGCTTGGTCCCGCCGTGTACCTCGGTTAATTCACGTGCTTCCTAATTTCCACGGACAAACATTAATCGTTTTTTTGTTATTACATTTTGTTTTTGTCCCTTTTGTTCGATGCACTTGATATTTATTTTTTCCCGTGACAACTCAAAATCTGTCTTCTGGTTTCAACTATTCTTACTTTTCAATTTGATGAATCATATTGTAAGTGACACTATACTTGGGAATACATTATTAAAAAAGCAAATTAGAAGTATATACACTCACGAGAATGTATATATGTGCAGTGATATTCCGTAAATAGTAAAGTGTACGTGGAACTGTGGAAGGTTACGAGTTGCATTTAGATTCAAAAATATTCATGTTAAAAATGTAAAAAAATTATTGAAACCATCCATAACTAGATAAAAATGTTGATTGCTATAAATGAAAACAGCAGATAAATAACTTGCCATGTTACTGTCATGATGTGTACCGATGACTATAGAAACATAGGCCGATATATATATATATATGAAGAAACATTGAAAGCGAGACAACATTATTGTATATATTCCGGAGAGTATACAAAATCACACATATATATATATATAGAGCCATATGCTCTGGCCTGAAGAAACCACACAAGCAAATTGGGTAAAAGAAAAAAAAGCCACTTGGGATAGTATAATGTACGTGTTGCCATTGTGAATATATAGAAAAAAATCAAATTCTACTTGACGGAATGTTTCCTATTTCCTTCAGAATGTTACCATATTTGTGTAATTTCTTGTTATAAATATACTTATATATAAAAGTATCGTGATTAATAATAATGAAAGTAGAAGGATTCAAAATAATACTAACTGTTGTGATATGCAGTTGATATTATTCTGACTTCCAAGACATTTTCATAATTAAAACTAAATGTATGGCGTAAGAAAATTATGCCAAGTACATGTTTTGGCTTCACTAGTAATAGTTGCACTGTAAAACTCAAACGGCCAATTTCACCAAAAGTTCAAAACCCTTTTAGTCATTTCATGCGTTCACATTGTTTTATGAAGCTTGGCACAAAACAACAAAGAGCAATATTGGAAAAAATTTTCAAAAATTATTACATTACTCTAAAAGAGTTCCTACGCAGATTTACTGTTTTAACGTGGAGTCATATATGTCAAAAACAAAAATGTGAAGTAACATTTTAAATATATGCTATACCGCTCTAAAACATTAATTCCCTATGCAGATTAAAAAGGTATTTATTATCAAATCACACTGAACATTTATTAAGAGTAACAAAAAGAAACCCAATTTTCAGTTGACTATGTATTGTGTTGGTACATGATCGTACATATCTGTTAAATTTTATCTGGTTTGACCAAATTACTTATTTTTAACACTTTATGCATACAATATATTCTTTTGTAATATATATTATAAATGTTTGCGAAAAGTAATATATAAGAGATACAGTTTATTTTTAAATTTAGATAGGATCGAATTTTCAGATTTTTGGTATTATACTTACAAATTTCATATATCTAGTGTTAGTTTTCGGATCGGATTTATCATATTCCTAAAATTATCCAAAAATCCAACAAAACAAATGTATTTGAAAATATTCGAAAATATATAAATTATCTCAAGTTATATAAAATATAATTAATTGACTTAATTAACTTTAATTTTTTTGTATATTAATTTGGGCTTCAGTTCGGACATATTATCTATATCCAAAATACTTAATTTTAAGTTATATTCGAAAATTTTCTATAGGGTTCAGGTTTTAATTTTGAATTCAGTTTTTTTGTTCTCCAGCCTAGTTGATTTTATCAAATAAGTAAAACAAGAAAAAAATAAGTACGATTGCAATCAATATGGATAGTTTGTTTAAACGATACAAAACTACCAGTGTCCTCAAGTGACTTAACAAAAAATAAAATATATAAAAATAAATTACTTTTTCTATAAATTTAAGGTGATCAGAATAATGTTATAATTTGTTTGGATGGGTTGATTTACATAAACAAAGAGTCTTGAGACTTTTATAGATTTCTTAAGAGGCGAAAATTAAATGTGTGTCACTAGTGATACATAAGTGACAGAAGTATCAAAGTCAGAAAAAAAAAGTTTTAATATTTTTGTATGCAGTTAAGGAGCGTAGTGGCAATTCACTCGTTTCGAGATCTTAATTGTCAAAACTTTATATTGCATTATTGACATTATTGATCTTTCACCAATATGGTTCTGTCTTCTGTGTGACTAGGTGCGATAAGTCACTAGTTTTGTTTTATAACTGTTTGCCACATTTTAAAGTTGAAGATCACATAGTTTATAAGGGTTAACAAAATATACATGTGGTGGATTAGTCACACCTATTGTATTCTAAGTGCTTTGTTTGGTCAATTGATTCCTAACGTCAAGGTTCATGTAATGATTATATTAATCTATTCAAATTCGTGTCAATCTAAACGCAAAAATTACATAGAAGAATAATTAGGGTATATATGTACAAATCTCTTATGATAGTTTGGATCATAATATATATCATTCAATGAAAAACACATGTTTCAGAGGTGATTAGTGTAGTTGGTGAATAAAAGATATTGAAAAAAAAAGTTACTTATGAGTTCGAGTATGAAGTTGGATACAGAAAAATTCATTCTTAAAAATAAGTATCCAATTAAAGCAACGTGTGAATTAGCTAGAGAAGATATGCATTAATGAATATGCAATTATGTATCACATGATTTGTAAATGGCTTAGCCACTTGAGTCTTGAGCGATCACATGGCCAATCCCATCATGCCAATTAATTAAAACAAGAGGTGTATTCTTATTATTATAGTTCCTTTTAATTTTTGGTATAATTTTCTATTGGGTTTATTTATATGTATCGAATATTATTGACCCATAATAATCCCAATTCCTATACACATTACAAATTCGGTTTAAATTGGCATGTTTCAATAAATACAAATATTTGCTGGTTTCTCTCTATCTTGTACGTATCATGTCGACATACAAAAATACATTTCCACGTATAGAGTTATAGTGGTAAGTTTACTCATAACGACGGACACATTTTGTAATTGATTTTAATAAAAGGAAGAAGAAAGTCACAAAGATCGAACATGATTCTTCACTTTTTGGCCAATTCGTTGCTCTTCTTTTTCTACTTTCCACTCCTTTGTCTTCTTCTTCTTCTTCTTCTTACTTAACCCATAAGCCACGAACCCAAAACAGCGCAACACAAAACAAATGGCTTCTTCTTCTTCTTCTTCTCCTCTCTTATTCTTCTTCCTTATCTTCCTCTCCGTCGTCTCCGCCGTCAAATTACCTCTCTCTCCGTTCTCTCACCATACAGACCAATTACCCAACAACGATCCTTACCTCTCTCTCCGTCGTCTCGCCGATTCCTCCATCGCCAGAGCCCAACAGCTCAAACAACCCAGCTCCATTAAACCCGGCGAAGATGCTCTCTCCGCCGCTTCCACAACCTCTGCATCCGCCGCCGTCGTGAAATCCCCTCTTTCTCCTAAAAGCTACGGCGGATACTCCGTCTCACTCAGCTTCGGCACGCCGTCGCAGACTATCCCTTTCGTCTTCGATACCGGAAGTAGCCTCGTCTGGTTCCCTTGTACCTCGAGGTATCTCTGCTCCGGATGCAATTTCTCCGGTTTGGATCCGACCCGGATCTCTAGATTTGTGCCCAATAAGTCTTCCTCGTCACGGGTTATCGGGTGTCAGAATCCGAAATGCCAGCTCCTATTCGGACCCAACGTTAAATGCAGAGGATGCGACCCGAATACCCGTAATTGCACCGTCACTTGTCCGCCGTACATTCTCCAATACGGATTAGGATCAACGGCTGGGATTTTGCTATCTGAGAAGCTTGATTTTCCGGATCTAACCGTACCCGATTTCGTTGTCGGATGCTCTATTCTCTCGACCCGACAACCCGCTGGTATCGCCGGGTTTGGACGAGGACCCGAATCGCTCCCTTCGCAGATGAAGCTCAAGAGATTTTCGCATTGCTTGGTTTCCCGTCGGTTCGACGACACGAATGTGAGCACCGATCTCGATTTGGATACTGGATCGGGTCATCAAACCGGGTCGAAAACTCCGGGTCTTAGCTACACGCCGTTCCGAAACAACCCCAATGTCTCCAACACCGCTTTTCTCGAGTACTACTACCTCAATCTCCGGCGAATCTTCGTCGGAAGCAAGCGCGTGAAGATTCCTTACAAGTTTCTCGCGCCGGGAACCGACGGAAACGGAGGATCCATCGTCGATTCCGGATCCACATTCACTTTCATGGAGCGACCCGTTTTCGAGCTCGTTGCCGAAGAATTCGCGACGCAGATGTCGAATTACAGCCGAGAAAAAGACTTGGAGAAGGCCACCGGACTTGGGCCGTGCTTCAATATCTCCGGCAAGGGATCAGTGACGGTGCCGGAGTTAATCTTCGAGTTCAAAGGTGGAGCAAAAATGGAATTGCCGTTATCTAATTACTTCTCGCTCGTCGGAAGCGCTGATAACGTCTGTCTAACGGTGGTTTCCGATAACACCGTCAGTCCCACCGGTGGACGGAGTGGCCCGGCGATTATTCTCGGTAGTTTCCAGCAACAGAACTATCACGTGGAATATGATTTGGAGAATGACAGGTTTGGGTTTGCGAAGAAGAAGTGCAGCCCATGAGCTTTCAGGGGTAAATTTGGAAATTTAACTTTTAAAACGATGAGACCAATTTGATGGATTAATTTCTTTTCCAAATACCTACAAAAAAAATATTATCCAAATAAAAAAGGTGCTGTTAAATGTTTTACAATTTTGAGAAATATATATATAGTAGTAGTAAAAATAAAATAAAATTTATTTGTAATTAATTGGATTGTAAAATTGTGGGCGCTGAACATTATCATGTGATGAATTATCGAAAACAATAGAAGATGGATGCTAATACAGTGATACCACGTCGATGTCCATTGACAAAAAATAACCAAACAAACCCTATTTATATTCCACTAATTGTAATACTGTTTTAAAAAAAAATTCTTAAAGTGGTTATTGATGTGAAAAGAAGCACGTAAGTACATATCCATGTGAACCAAAAGTAAGAAAAATTATAACTTTCTTTTTCAGTTTCTAAAGTTCGAATAATTGGATAGTGTGGCTTGGGATATATTCATAACATATATAAACCATTTTCTATCGATGGAAATATTAGGAATAAAAAAGAAGCACATTTATATAATTGTATAAAAAAAATTCTCAAGGATATTACAGTACCGGTTTATGAGTATAAATTCCAAACCGGTTTAATGAAATTGGAGAATTGTAAAAAAAAGAGAGGCAAATGCACTAATAAAAGCAATGAATGCGAGAAAGAAAAATAAATTGCACCTGCTAATCATGCCAGCTCACAAAAAAGTACCTAAGATTAGTAAGATATTCTGTTGTCTTAATTATGAGGGTCCGATTGGTTTATGTTTCTGGCGCGATCAGTGTAATTTGTTTGGTCAGTGTAATCAATGTGGTTTTTCTTTTTGTCAACCAGAGTAATCAATGAAATTAAAAAGATTTCATTTAAATCACTACTAAAAAAAATATTCTTATCATATTAGTATACAAAGGAAACTTTTTTGTGTCAATATTAAAAATAATTTTTTTCAAAGAATCAGAAAATCATATACACAGAACAAAAACTATATGAAAAGTAAATTAATCGATTTCGGACACTTCTTAGTAAATAGTCTATCTTCGTATTATTTGCTTTTGGAATTTGTATTATCACAAAAAAAAATATTCTTTATATTTTTGAAAATTTTCCATATATATTGAAAATGCAAGCCACTCTAATAGTTCAAACACTTAAGTATTCATATAATTAATTATCAAATACTTTTAATATTCCTACTTTTTATATATGCTCAAACAACTCTTTTTTTTAGATAAACTTATCTGAAGGTCATTTTGTTTTACATTCCAAATTTGTCAAAACTGTTATGGCTGAACTTAGATTCGACTGGCCGACTAAAAAGTGGGGGCAGTGTATAAGCAAGATGCAGCTGGATGGATCTCCTTCGTCCAACACTGGTCCAAAGGATAAGTGTCGAAGCTTTCAGACCGTGACCCTTTTAATAAAATCTGTCATAACTTTTTTTTGTTTTAAACCAAAATATAAGTCTTTTTGTCAACAATCCACATACCTTCTTAACTAGATATGAATTCATATGGTGACAAACTACGATACTCTTACAAACTATTAACTAAGAATTTTGATTGCTAAAAATTGCTTTCAGATCCTGTTTTTCTTATAATAATAATATTTTATAGTAGTAATTTTTCTTTTTCAAATTGCACCGATTACCATACTTCATGCAAGCATTAAAAATGAATGCATTAAGTAAGATACAATATAATAATTTCTATATCTTTTAATTTATTATTTTTGGCAAATGATTTTATTGATTTCAAATCGAGGTTAAAAAATTAGTATCCAAAAGTATACTTATATGTTTAAATTCAAACGCAAAAGGTGTTGATAAAGATTTTTTACAAAACAGAAATCATAAAATATAAAATTGTTCCGGTCTCTCATCCAAACAGATTACAGATCCAAGAATTATAATTTTTTGTTTACCAAGAAAGACAATCATCACCAGAAATTTGGAAAGTTTATTTGGAAGCTTTGTATAATCCAACTGGTGTGGCTTATTGACAAAAAAAAAAGGTTTCGTGGATCTGTGAAAGACCAGCTAATGGGCCTCACTCCTCAGCTCGTGGGTTCAGTGAAAGCGCATTTACATTGGGCTTGATTTTATTTTCTCGTCTTGCGTCGGATTGGAATATCCTTAAGACTCATATCACCAATTCGGTATCATAAACATCTAATTAGTTTGACATTTTAGTTGTTATATAGCACCACATATCCAAGAACTTTTTGCGTACTTAGAGATCAGATACCTTCTAATTTTTACCTAATTTTTGTTCTTTCATTTCTGTTTCATATCGGAAAAGTTTTTTGTGATAAGTCTTTTCCAAAACAAGTTCATTGCATTATTGCATATGCTCCACATTTCGTAGACATTATAGATTCACATATTTTTAACGGACGATATGATATGATATGATACTTGTGCGGCTCTGCTAGCTTAAACTCACTCTTGGAAAATGTTAGGGAACAAGTGTTGAGGAATATATGCCACTGCTTTAGATTCTTAAGTAAGCCTCAAATATATTTGAACCAAAACGAACTTTTCTTTTAGATTGTGGGATTATACTGAGAATTTTTGTTATTGCGAGGCTAAAAAAAATTCTTTTTTTGTGAATAAAGAAACATGTTGTGAATAAAGTTCATATAACATTAGATTAAGAAGGCTGTCATGTCAAATTAGGACAACTTTTCTCCATTCCTCCTTTAATCTTTTAAAGTTTATCTCTTTCTTTCTTAAAGTTAGGCCGTCCAAAGGAGAATTATGCCTTAAACTATTCCCATATTTATCTTTCTCTCTCTCTTTGCTACTTCTATTCGTTTTTTTCCCCACATGGTCACAGCCAGGAGAATAAAGATGCTTATTTTGAATGCTTAGAAAGCTTAAAACAAAAACAAACAAATTGGGAGCCCCTTTTGAGTAGATAATCCCATATTTTGCTTTTAATACTTGATTTGGTGATAAGACTGCCTTATTTTGAAATTTATTAAAAATAATTATAGAGGCTCTTCTATATATTTTTTGTGTTCCCATGAAAATTCCTGAAAAAAGGTTTGATTTGATAGAAACCACTGGTAAAAGTCATGCAGAACACGTATGACTTTTATGATTCATGCAAGATTCAAAATCAGTTTCAATCTAACTTAAGACAAGCAATATATACCTTAGTTTTTTTTTAAGATGCAAAACATTCTAATTACTTAAGGCTAATTTCTTCAAAAGTTTATATATATAACATTGACTAAAAGCTTTATCAAGTGAGATGGAGAGATTGGTCTAATTTCGGAAGTATTTTTCTTGCGAACATAAGTGCTTTAGAATCATCTGGGGTCTGTCCTGGTTTAAGCATTCACATTTTGACTATCTTGGTCACACACTTTCTTCAAAGGATTGGTTTACACAAACGACTTTTTTTCATTTTTTGTGCGACTGAGGTTGAACGTTTTGTGGGGGCAAACAAAATTAGTTGATTTTGATTAGAGGAAAAAGTTTGATTGGGTGTGCCAGAAGAAACTATCTATATTCTTTTGCTTTCTTTCGTTCAAAACACTTTTGCATTCAAATGATTTTCGTCTCAACTTTGTAAGTCTTTAAGGGTCTAAGCTCATATAAACCAAAGCCATTTCTTCTTTTTTCCCTTAATAAACGCGGACAGCTTGGTAAAACAAATTGGTGGATTTGTATTTGTTTTATTATTCTCTTGTTCTGTCCTACAAGCCGGTTTCAGTGTAATGTGAAACAAGCAAACTACTCGGTAAGTAATTTCTAATCTGGTGCAAAATATTCTATGTTGTAAGAGGCCACATTCATTAAAAGTTGATGGCTACATTGGTTAAACCTTTAGCAAGTGGGCTAGAGAGAAGGGTTGATTTCACATATTGTGTTCTTCTCGTAAACGCAAGTGCTTTACAATCATCTGGGGTCTGATCCTTGTTAAAGCATTCTCATTTGACTGTTGTGGTCATAACCTTTCTCGAAAGGACTGGTTTATGCAAATAGATTTTTTTCTTTCTTTCTTTTATTTTGGTGGTATATTTTGAATCTTTTAGTTAGGGCAAACAAAGTTTGCTAATTTTTATTAAAGGAGAAAAGGGTTGATTAGGGTGTGCCTGAAGCAACTATCTATATTCCTTTGCTCTCATCATTCAAAAACACTTTTGCATTCAAATGATTTTGGTCTCCCTTTGGATCTCTTTTCGGTCTAAGCTATTAAACAAAGCCCCTTTCCTTCCTTTTTTCCTGTCTTGAACCTGGAAGAAACAGTTGAAGAGTTTATGTTTTATTCTCACAACTTTCCTATTTGGTCCCACAAGTCCTCTGTAACTTAGCATTTATCAACATCTGTGTAAAACTGTAATGTCATAAAACCCGAAAATTTGAACAAAGGGCCTTTAGTAAACGAAATTATCTACTCCCTAACGCCATTGGTCTGTGCGTTATACGTAAGCAAGTTTAATGTATATAGTCCCAGGCTATTAGTATCCATGATAAATACTGTAGAAGAAAACAAAGCTCTCTTGCGAATGGTGACCTAAGGTTCAAGTTAATGATGTGTCCTCGTATATTCAAGATACATATAATCATGTTTGATTTCAAAACGTTCACTTGCTTTTCCTGGATAATGATTGCATTATCATTTCTCTCTTTGTTTTTTTTGGCACAACAAATTTGTGTTTTCCCCATTTTGAGTTTATACACATATGCATGGGTAAATGATACTTTAGCTTCTTTTGTAGAAGCATTGGGAGAGGAAGTGAGTGTAATAGTATTTGTTGCAGTGAATAGTGGCTTTCAGGTGAAGGCTTACATAAAAACAAGTAAAAAGCTGTAAAAAAGATGATTGGGGAATGAAAGGAAGATTTCTTGTTTCTTGTGAGGATATTGTAATTTTTACTCTTATTCTTCAATTTTCATCATAAGAAAATAGTATTTATTCACTATTTTATTAGGATAAACATATCTATAGTGGGAATATAACTTATATGATTCTCTTACCAAAGTGTATATATCGTATTGAAGATTCCTAGGCAAGTTGAATGGTGGTGCATTTTTCTCTTCTTTCTATGTAGTGGCATGCTTCATGTGAGAGAGAGAGATATGTTTTCATCAAAGTAGAAGTAGAATAGGTAAAGCTCCTTGTACCAATTACTGCAATGATCTCATGTTTGAATAATCCATACGCGGAATCATAGCTTTTTGTTCATTTATTTAAATCATTCCTTAATCACTGTTCACATAATGAGGGATTCATTGAACAGTAAATGAATTTGTGTTTTTTTCAATGGATTCTTGAAAGATTTGATAGGCATTTCAATATATATATTTTAGTTTTGTGTGCGTATATAGTGTTATCAAGTTAAGATATTAATGCATGGCTTGACATGTTGGTTAATGGTACGAGAATCAAACTTTTATCTTATCTCTTATGTTGCAATTATTAAATAATAATGCACAGTTCTGCTTATATGAATAAATATATCTCGTTTTCCTGTTCTTGAATTGGTTGTTTTCTTTTATTTTGCATTTGTGAGTTCCTGTTACTGATCTGAAACTTTGATTTCATTAGGCACATGAAAATGATTGGTCGTGTTGATAGCAGATACAATCAAAGACTGTCCCCACCAAGAGACTGGCTTGTGCGCTTTCTTTTTATCTTTTTCTTGTTCAAAACACCTTCGTTTCTTCTTCTCTCTCGTTTTTAAAATGGAATATATGGTCCAAAAGCTACACACTTTTATGAAAGTAACGAAAGCGAATGATGCATATATATATAATGACTGTGATGGTCAGATGGTTTGGTTTGCTTTTTAGTGTTTTGATATTTTAGGGGTTGAGTTTCTAAAGGCCATACAAAAATTTAATCAAAATTCCGAGACCAAGCTAGTGATCCTTCTTTGTTCTGTGTTTCTTGCCCCTAAGAGTTAGTTAGGATGGTATAAATGATTATGATTGATAACGTTTGGAATCCGAAATATGATTATGAATATCAATCCATATGTATGCTTGGCTGAGAAAACATAACCTTTTCTTTTTTACAAAATTTGATAGGTTGAAAAATTCATACAGTAATTGGTTACGAGTTTGTTCATCAGGCGAGTGATTTGTGATTATCTTTTGGAACAGAACTTGGTACTTCATTTTTTGTTGTTACTTGGCAATGAGATTGAGATAAACTTAATCTTTTTGATTACATGTTAACACTTAATAAACTATGTTTGCATGAGTAAACCCAAAATATTCTTAGAAGAAGAAAAAACTATGTTATTGAGACATATTTGGCTAAGAATATATATATTTTATTTTAACAAATATATATATGTTTATCATTGCCATGTTTTCGTGGCTCCTATGTTGTTGCTTACATGTGATACTGAGTTTAGCTTACTTGACTGGATCAAGAATAAGAGATTGTTGTCTGAAAAAGTGTTGGGACTAGACTAGTAGTAGCTTCAAGGTGCCAAAAGGAGAGAGTGATTATATACCAAATATTTTCTACAAATGTTATAGAGGCTGTTATTTATTCTTTAATAATATATTATATAAGTGAATGATGATTTGCATCTTTAATTAGGTTCTTTTCTGAATAAGTGATATACTTTGCAGAAAAGAGAGAGACCCACTTAGCTGCAGTACCCATTACATCTTTTTTTTTGGTGAAATTTGAGAAAGAAAAGAATATAAGGGCAAAGCTGAGTTACCTTTGCCTTTTGATACTGCTTTGTCATCACATGCATTCCACTTTGCACTACAAAATTCACTTTGGACCCTCAAAAAACTCCCAAATTTTGCCTCTCTCACAAGAAAAGCATACACGTTTCCTCCTCCTTCCTCATATATTTGAAGACCAAACCCTTTTCTTTCTCTCCCTCTTTCTTTTCACCTCTTCACCTTGATCTCTCCCTCTGGAACCTTACTCTGCTCTTAGGTTTAGGACTTAGCCCCACCTTCCATATAGAGACAGTGAATAGATCGTTCCTCTTTGGGTACTTTCATTATCGAAGATAAATGGAATGAAGCCAAGACCCTTGAAGCCTTTACTGTAGACCTCTCACTTCTCAGTACTATTACCACCGCCACCTTGTGTCCCTTTAGGGTGTTTTTTTGTCACCATGAGAGCTGGAGGCTGCACGGTGGAGCAAGCCCTCACGCTTGAGGCTGCAAACGTGATGAAACAAGCCATGAGCTTGGCTAGAAGGAGAGGACATGCTCAGGTCACACCTCTCCATGTGGCTAGCACCATGCTCTCTGCTCCCACGGGTTTACTTAGAACAGCTTGTCTCCAATCTCACACGCATCCTCTTCAATGCAGAGCCCTAGAGCTCTGCTTCAACGTGGCTCTAAACCGCCTCCCGACCTCTACTGGAAGTCCTATGTTAGGGGTTCCAGCTTCCCCTTTCCCTTCTATCTCTAACGCTCTCGGTGCAGCTTTCAAACGCGCGCAGGCTCACCAGCGGCGTGGATCTATCGAGAGTCAGCAGCAACCGATTTTAGCAGTCAAGATTGAAGTGGAGCAACTCATAATATCCATCCTTGATGATCCTAGCGTGAGTAGAGTGATGAAAGAAGCTGGTTTCTCTAGTCCTCAAGTGAAGAACAAAGTGGAGCAAGCTGTTTCTTTAGAGATTTGCTCCAAAACGACCTCCTCGAGTAAACCCAAAGAGGGAAAGCTGTTAACTCCAGTCAGGAACGAGGATGTCATGAACGTTATAGACAGTCTAGTCGACAAGAAGAGGAGGAATTTCGTGATCGTGGGAGAGTGTTTAGCCACTGTTGACAAAGTTGTGAGAACGGTGATGGAGAAAGTTGACAAAAAAGACGTGCCCGAAGCTTTAAAAGACGTAAAGTTTATAACTTTATCGTTCTCATCGTTCGGACAACCGAGTAGATCCGATGTGGAGCATAAGCTAGAGGAGTTGGAGACACTCGTGAGGAGCTGTGTGGGAAAAGGAGTGATTCTAAATCTTGGAGATCTAAACTGGTTCGTAGAGTCTAGAACGAAAAGTTCTTCAGTGTATAACAATAATAACAACAACTACTGTGTTGTGGAGCATATGATAATGGAGATTGGGAAGTTGGCTCGTGGATTGCTCATGGGAGACCATGGAAGGTTTTGGTTAATGGGTTTTGCGACTTCACAGACTTACGTGAGATGCAAGTCTGGTCAACCCTCGCTTGAGTCCCTTTGGTGTCTCACTACTCTCACTATTCCGACGACTAATAGCCTCCGCTTGAGTCTCGTCTCCGAGAGGTAAAAGTCTTCTCCTTTTGAAATGTTCAATCAACAACATCTAAAGATTAGAAATGGGTTTATTTTTTTTATTTTAAAATTTTTTTGGATATGTTCTAACTAATTTGTCGCTTTTTTTCGGAAAGGACAAGTTCACCTATAGTGTTTTTGCTTTATTTGGTGATCGTCTAAAAGAACGGTGAAACAACGTGCATCCTTTTCGTACCTTTTTCATATTATTTTTTATATAATTTTAATCTGCTTTCTTGTGAGAAATTCTAAAGAAAGGGTGGAGAATAAAAGTTACTTCATTCTAGTTCAAGTTAAAGACTAAATCAAGTTTTACCACTCAACTAATCACCATTTTGTTTCAAAGCAGTGAGCTTGAAGTCAAGAAATCAGAGAACTTACCTCTGCAGCTGCATCCATTAGAGGAGAAGCTCAGTTTCTGTGAGGAATGTTCTGTCAATTTTGAAGCGGAAGCTCGATTCTTGCAATGCAGCAGTAGCAATGCAACCACTGCAGCTCTACCGGCGTGGCTCCAGCAATACAAGAAGGAGAATCAAAATAGTCACACTGTGAGTTGCATAACACCAAATCGATTCACAGTTTTCATTTCCTTCTCATTTTCTTCTTTTAAGAGAGTCTATGTTTGATTCTTGGACTTGGCAGGAATCAGATTCTATAAAAGAACTTGTGGATAAGTGGAACACAATCTGCGATTCAATCCACAGGAGACCATCCTTAAATACACTCACCCTCTCTTCTCCTACTTCTTCCTTTTCTGGTTCTATTCAACCTTCGAGTACTCTGCATCATCTTCAAACCAACGGTGATTGGCCCGTTATCGAGACAAACAAGTATCGTCATCATTATTCTGTGACCCCTGATGCGTCCCACTTAAGACTGTTCATTCCAGAACATGACAGCGAGCAAAAAACAGAGCTTTTCTCTTCGAATCCTAATTCGACAATTAATTCAGCAGCTTCTTCGAGCGATGGAATGGAGGTGGAACATGCCTCTTCTAGGTTTAAAGAGATGAATGCAGAAAACCTAGCAACGCTATGTGATGCCTTGCACAGCAAGGTTCCATGGCAGAAGGAGATCATCTCAGAGATAGCGAAAACAGTCTTGACATGCAGGTCGGGATCGAGTACGAGAAAGATCAACGGAAAAGATGATATAAAGGAAGAGACATGGATGTTCTTTCAAGGTCTTGATGTAGAGGCTAAAGCGAAGATCGCTAGAGAATTGGCTAAACTCGTGTTTGGATCGCAAGACAGCTTTGTCTCGATCTGTTTGAGCAGCTTCTCATCGAAAAGATCGGATTCCACGGAAGATTTGAGGAATAAGAGATCGAGAGATGAACAGAACTGGAGTTACATTGAGAGGTTCTCTGAAGCTGTTTCGTTTGATCCAAACAGAGTGTTCGTAGTGGAAGATATAGAGCAAGCTGATTATTTGTCTCAAATGGGTTTCAAGAGAGCCATTGAGAGAGGAAAAATTCGTAATTCGAGTGGTGAAGAAGCTTCGCTTAGAGATGCGATTGTGATCTTGAGCTGTGAAAGATTCAGCTCAAGATCAAGAGCTTGTTCTCCTCCGGTTAATCAGAAGTCGTCGGACGGTTCAGATCAGTCTGATCAGGACAAGAACGTTGCTACTTGCGTTGCACTCGATCTTAATCTCTCTCTTGACGATGACGTTTGTGAAGAAGAGTCATGTGATGAGATTGGCTTGCTCGAAGCTGTAGATGCACGGTTCAATTTCAAGTGTTTATCAACATAACATCATGCATGTGTGCATGTAACATATCCAGTTTATGAATATGAACATGAACATGATCATTCCGATTACATCATGCGTTATTTGTTTCCTTAGAAATTTCTTTTTCGTTGGGACAATACTTTGGGTTAAACGTGTTGTTGTAGATTTTTTTTCTTTTTGTATTTGGCTTAGGAACTTTCTAGAAGGATACGGGTCCGGGAAGCGAGAGAATTTCTTGTCATCTTTTTTAATATAAAATTATGATATTATGGTCGCAAATTATATAATTTATGTTCGCGCAAGATGACGGAAAAAAAAGTGTTTACATTATATTTGGATGGAACTAACGAATTTACCAAGTTGTAGAAAATATTTTGTTGAAATATAACTGACTTTTTTTTCCTTTTGAGAAATAGTTCTACCATGTTATTCAATTTGCTGAACTGTTTTTTATTTTATATTATTGTGGTTAATACTGCATAAAAACCAAAGTTTTCAGATAGGATTTGGATCGCGACGTAGGTGTATATATGTTTTACGTATGTTTTTTGCTTTACTGTCAATATTTTATATGAATGTAAATTTCATTTAACGAATGAAAGGTAGGGTTTGAAATTAGTTAATACATTGACCCTCCTCAAAAAAACAAAAACAAGATTTAGTCTAAGAGTATAACTTTCCTTAATCTAGTGGTGATTTATATGTTGACACCGAAAAATTTGGAATTCAATTCTTAAATAATAATATTTATGCAGATTAATGAAAATAAGTTAATAGGACAATTATAGCATAATGCAAATAGAGTGATTGTATATGATACATGTGATTTCCAATTATCGTGAATTTTTACGAAACATTTATAATCTATCCGTTGAATAACTAAATTTATAATTATTATTAAAAATTGATAATAAAATTATTTTAAATAATAAAAAAGATTTAACCTAAGAGAATAGTTTAGTTAGCTATCACAATCATTAAAAAAATAGGATTGAATTCTATAAATGGTAAAAAAAATGTATTGAAATTTAAATGGTAATATGGTTGTTAATATATAAACATATATCGTTAATTTACTTTGATTGCCATTCAAGTTGCAGATTAAAGTTCTTCTTTTTGAAATTCTAGAAATAACACTGCTTAACTATAACCCAAAGCTCGGATATTTGATAATTTAAAATAATCACGTTTGTTATTCTAACAAAAAGGAAGAAGATAAACTATACTTAGGCTAGAAGAAAGCACGCTTAAGCTAGAAGAAAGATCATGCAAATATGCAATGCGACAATATACTAATTACTTAGTAGACAATTACATTTATCATAAAGCATACTATTCTCATTCTCCTTTTACCAAAATTTTGTCGTTAACTGTGACGATTCTTTAACTTCATCCATTTCGTAATAAGTGATGCATTAGAGCATCCACCACGCTAAAATTTCTCAAATGGATCTCGAAACAAAAGATATCAATATTTTAATAAAAATCAATATTTTTCTATCAAATTTAATTAAGGGGTCTTGCAAGTTTTTTGTTTTTTTTTGATAATTGTCTATTCAACGAAAAAAATCATCTAATATGAAACAGACAGAATATAAACTAGACAAAGATTGATTAACCCGTAATCTATCGAAACATAAAACATACAAAATTGGTCATTGTTTCCTTTAGAAACCTAGACAGCTTGATTGATATTACAGATCATTACAAACTTTATTGCCTCTCTGTTTCATTTCATCTTTTCTTTTCTTTTTCTCCCGAGAGAAAAGGAAGAAGCCACCACCTTAGAATCTTAAACTGCTTTTCTGTATTTGTCTTTTGCCTTTCCGAGTTTAGCTTTCTTTTAAATCTCAGAAGTTTTGGGTATTATTGTACATCCCTTGGACCGGGGATTAGAATATATATGGAACACTTTTGTAAATGAATCTCCTTTCAGAAACCTAAATTAATAAGGTAAGCTTTTCTCGCTTGGATGTGTTGTTTATGGTGGACAAAGAACGGATACTTTTAAAAACATATTTATATCTATCATTTATATGATTTTACCCAAACGAGTTGTATGTGTGGATATTATATATCCAAACGAGTTTTGTTTGAAAAAGTGATCGATAAGCATGCATATATTAAACTGTTTAATGATTTATTTTATAATAACATAAAAAAATAGAACATTGCATTTACATACAAGAATAAATCTATGAGCATTTCATTATAAATATGATTTTTTTCTATTTATGTATATTAGATCGATATATGATGTTGATTTAATTAGAAAATAAATCATATCTATCCAGACTGGGATACTAAAAAAAATCATAATGTATATGAATGAATATCGGATTGTAGACAGGAGGTTTTTGATAATGTATCCACCTACATTAATATTTCATGTTACCAAAACCAAAGGTCTTTTTAGTTTGTTAGATGTATTTATATTGCTTTAATGTTTGGTATTTACTATTTAGCTCTACTAAACCCACGATTCTTACTTTTACCCTCTTAAATTTCAACCTTTCAATATACATACATGACTGAAAAACAATTAAAGTAATAATATCAATTATTATCCAGCAAAGCTTTTTTATTTACTTAACCACTTATCTCTGGCCCATTCTTAAGAAGAAAAACTGATATACTACGAATTGTCGGTAAATATCTAAATGGTAACATTTTGTATTATGTGAATCACACCATTTGAAGGAAACACGCATGTGTACACACACAAAGATATCCACATTAATATACCTGAAAATACGATATTTGATATGTATGGGTATAATATGCATGGAATCTAAAGTTCATCCTCAAAAGCAGGAAGGAAGATAAAGTTATAAGCATGATTTTGGAAAAGTATAGTATTAATTTATTTACAAGAATTGCAGAAAGTGGGTGACCCTTTTAAAGCAGAAGAGAAAAAAGCTAAATTCTATCTCTCTGCTTTTGGAGTTTTTAAGCTTTTAAGAGCCTTGTGATGGGCATTTAGTCATTAGAGACCTAAACTTTGATCTCAACGTAATTCGCTTTATATCATTAAAAAAAAGTAATAAAAAAATAAACTAACTTTTTCTCCTCTAAGTAGCTTTTAAAAAATAAAATAAAAATCAGTTAAATAAGAAAAATAAGAAAGAGAGAGTACAACCCATTTAATAGAATGTAAGAAACACATGAAATATCTTTAGTTTTATTAAACCTAGAGCTGATGGCATAAAATAATGTTAGAGCCTCATGGCCCAAATCAATATCTCTTTATTAGTCAAGGGCCTAATATCTCTTATACACAACATTTCTTAGAGAAGAACTGGAATAATTCAAAGGCATGATGTTAGTTTAATAATTATTTGGGCTTTTTTAATTAATCAAATGGCCCAAAGCTCGAATTGTTAAAGAATCACATAACCATTGAACGTAAGTTACGTGATGCGGAAGCATCATTTTTTCACGGTCGCTATTTGTGTATTTAAAGAAGAAAAAAAACTATATAAATGTAGAAATCCAAAATGGTTTGACTATTAATGATCTTTTCTAACCGGAACCTACTCGGCAACTCTTTTCCGACAGTGACACTTCAACTGCCCTCTCGAGTTTCTGTTCTTATCTCTCTACTAAACACACAACTCCATAATTACGACAGCGAAACGACGCAGTTTTTAGATTGCATCTTCTTACTCTGTCTCGCAATTTCCAAATGGGTCTTAGCCAAACCGCAACCGTACTTGTCGTTGTCTTCGTGTTTTGTCTAATCGCAGTCACGGCCCAGCTCGCCTACGTTCTGTGGTGGAAACGCCGGTTTCGTCGTCGGAGTATCGCCGGATCCGAACTAGACACGTTTTCCTCCCGCGGTGGGGACCCGAGGGCGACACCACCGCCGTCGAAAGAGCTTCTTTACTTCTTCCTCTTCTGTGTTGAAAACAAACAGTTCCGCATAGGATCCGCCACCGCTCCGCCACTTCCCGCAGCCGCACCGCCGGTCGATGACGTGACGCCTAAGTGGTCAATCGGAGGAGAGAATCTACTTTGCGGTCCTTCCGAGACTCTTTTTACCATTGCTGAAGACTCTACCAGCGAGACCGATCATCGGACGGCTGACATCGAGCCACGTGGAAGATTATCAATGGAAGATCATGTGAAAGATGACCAATTCGAAGAGGATTTTGATAGAAACGACGACGAGGTTGATGATGAATCTAATGAATATAATCACGACGGAACGACGCCGTTTTCCACTCCGTGTGCTTCGCCGCCGTTTTACACGCCGTCGCCTTCTCCTGTACGTGATGATCTCTCGAATAAGCTAGGTGAGCAGAGTTTGTATGGCTGAGTTGTACGGAGAACTTCAAATCTCCGATTAACCGGCCTTTGACCCGGTCAAAGATTCGGAGTCAATCAAGGATGGGATTCATTTCTATCCGGTTTGGTTTAATGTGGGTATTAACCCCTAATTTAGCTAAATTAGTTACCGAACCGAAACCCTATTGTAAATTTGTAACATTTCATCAATGATGGATTAGGCTTTGGTTATGTTGATTTTATTTTGTATAATTATATAACGTAAAGATTACTCGCATGATCGCATGGCATAAAGAATAAAAACCATGAATACTTGGCTATATCAGGAATACTTGGTTCTTAGCTTAGAACACACCCTCATCGACCGTATCAGCGTGTCGAAACTCTCCGAGATCAACACTTATTATCTCATCAAAGAGGCTGATTTTGGGATCAAAGATGATTTGTTTCGTAATATATTAATTAGTGAAGTTTGTTTCAGCTTTTGTCCATAAATTCTTGCGGGAAGCAAAATAGTTTTTCACCATGCATGCGTTCACAAACTATGGCCCTGACCATGCGAAGAAATTGGTGACGTTGCTCAATCCGCATATGATATTATTTGGGAATCGAGCTATTACAAGCAGAAACAGTACTGACTGTGATTTGAAGTCATTGGAAATTTTTTAGGCGGAATCACATGGGCTGCTTAGTCTTGGATTATGAACATAGTTTGTGATGTCCAAGTACGAGTATCCAAAGAAAAGAGCAACTAGGATACGGTCCTAGTAAAAACTGTTGGTTTCCTCAAGAGTATGTCTTTGAGAAGGGATAAGACAGTTGTGGATTTGGAGTGGAAAAGAGAGGAACGGATCCTGATGATGATGATATATCTTTGTTGACAGTCGTCTTGATATCCCTTAAGACCCTTCATGAGCTGTTTTTTAATAGTAGATATCAAGATGTAAGCCATATCCTGTCCTAAGATATGGCCAGAGACGGTTTTGGATAAAGTAAAATGAAACATGCGTTAGGGCTCCGTTTTTAAAAAACATTTACATAAAATAATTAAATTTTTTTTTATAATATATTTGAATGAGTAATTTATATTTTTGATTTTTAAATGTTTTAAAAGTTATGTCAATAACTATTGATACCATGTTTCTTTCTTTTTCATACTATATTTTTGTATAGGTAAAACATAATTTGATTATATAAAAGTTATGTTAATGATCATTAATACCATGTTTTTTTTCATACTATATTTTTGTACAGGTAAAACATAGTTTGATTGTATAAGCCTCTAATTGTTTTTTTGTTTGTAGCTTTAGATATTTAAAGGCCCAATTTTGCTATGTCTATCGTTATTTATGGGCCTATAGGTTGACTAGTTTTTCTTTTGAAACTTTTAATAGTTATTGAATGGTTTTAGTTTTTAGGCCCTCACTAAACCATTCCGAGTATTTTACATTTTAGACCTCCGAACATTTTTCCATTAAAAAGTATACTACTTTATCCTATAAAACTTTTTATGAGCATATATTTTTTTTTTGTCAGCAAAACTTTTATGAGCATATTTTCAGACCGTGCAATTTATATTACTTTCACAATTTATATTTCATTCGAATCATCACTCTCTCTACCAACAATATACTCCTCTTCACATTCCCTTTTACAACTTGAAGAAAGTAAAGTTTAGATATTGCTGCTGCTAAGATATTTAACCACTGAATGGCGAATCCAATTAAGTTACTGTCTTCTATGTGGTCACAATACCATTGATGAATAAATTATGAAAGACAAAAAAAACGAAACACAAAAGAACCAGACCCAACCCTCCATTTTTATTTCAACTTAAATGGCTTTACAATTAAATCCAACAACACACCGTCGTGATTGTAATTATTCTATAATAATCAACAATAAGCTTAACAATCAAAAGTAGTGAAACAGAAATATTATCCTGCTGGTGGAAGAAGAAGTTTGGTAAATTTGTTATTTAAAAAGAAAATGATTGATTATAGATAGTAATAAAAAAAGGAAAAAAAGACAACTTAACGCCGTCAAAGTTCTAAACGTTGACACTGCATTTAGTAACCAACGTATACTTAACGGCGTTGTCACCGACAAGAACACCAGCAGCTTTGTTTCCAAGATTGATGAAAGCCGGACACCGAACATGGATATGATATTTTCCGGTGATCAACGTCCCTACTTTCCATCTCACGCGCCCATCGGCGCGTATCATCAACCCGACGTATCCACGGCCTTGCTCGTCTCCCAAAGCGACGGAGTTGTACGGAGCGATCGGAACAGCGGTTCCGTAAATAAACGGAGACCAGACGTTGTCTTCTTTATGGCCTTGATACGTCGGAGGAATCGCCGTCCGGAGAGTTATCTGCTGGTTCCGGTAAGTTGCGTAGACATGGAGACGGTCGTAGTAGATTCCGATCTTGGAGTTCGGGTTACGTGATGCGAATGTGATTTGGAAGTTTGTGGTGAGGAGACTTGGTTGCGAGAGGTTGAAGGCGAAGACGGTGGCGTCTTGGAGGACGAATCTCGGCTTAGTTGGCCTGAGTATAACCCAAACTAGAAAGATAGTGATTAGAACTATTATGATGAAAGCGATTACGGCGGCGCAGATTTTTCGGATGGCTGCTTCTTTACCGCCACCGTGGTTGCCGCAATCTTTAGACATCTTTTATTTACGGTTCTGCCACTGGTCCGCCTCTTTCTTCCTATTTGTGTGTGGTCGTGGCTAGTGATGATGGGAGGAAAAAAAATGTGTATAAGAGAGATGGTTGTGTGTATTTATATTCTAATGGTGTGTAGTGGCCACTATGCGCGTTGTGGTATTTTTTTTATAGATTTACATCGTTCATTTAATTCTTTTTTCAAATTCAATACTTAGTTGACACAAATATTTTATAACTTATAGATTAATTATTTCCCAAACTAATAGTTTTTAGTATTATAAAATCATTTTTAAAGTTGTTACGTATAACCTTAATAATATAGTTGTATACGTTTTTACATTAAATATAATTTATATATAAAAAAGTACATAATATTTTGGAAATAATCATTTAATTCCTCAAGTTTTACAATTTTACAGATTAATTCTTAAAATTTTAAATTGACAAATTAATTCATTAAGTTTGCGTTGACTTTGCAAAATTAGACTTAGAAAAATCAACGTTAAAATTTTCGTTTTGTAAGTTAACGTTGACTTTTCTCGTACCTAAATTTACAAAGTCAATACAAAATAGTTGGGAAATAAAAGTGTCAATTACAAAAATTTGGGGATTTAAATGACTATTTTCTCATTACTATTGGGGTACATATATTTTATAGGCCACTTTAGGTAAAACAGTATTTTTTTTTGATGAGTTTATGTTTAACTAAAGAATATTTTTGAAAAAAAAACAAAGGTTTTCGAGTTTGTATCGGTGAATAGTTGATAATGAGTTTTAAAAGATCAAGTTCTAAATTTCATATAGTTAAGTATCTAATTTTTGTTTCACTTACTACCACTGAAAATTCAAAATCGGTTTTGGTTGCAACAGACAAAAAAATCCTCTAAAATATAATATATTTTAGAGTTTATGATTTTTTTAAATAAAATATATTAAGTAATTTATAAAATAAATTTTTGTAATTGATTCATTCACATAATTCATAATAAATTTTTAATGAAAAAGGATGTATGACAGAGAAGAAAATGGGGAAATTTATATATAAAAACTTTCGAACATTCGATACAGTGCCAAGCAATTTTTAAAAGCTTTAAGGATATGGACATAACTAATTATTCGATTTGATCATTTAGATCAATTATAAAATGTGTTTTATTAAGCAGAAATTTACATAATTGTTGTATTAATTGCAATGCCTTTGTAGTGTTGCGTCTGCGTCGGATGTTGACTGTTGACTCGAAAACAAAACACGTGTCAGCCTTTTCTTCGTTTTCGTTATATAGAGTGAGTAGGACCCACGTGGTCACGATTACAGGCTACAACTTCTATCCCCACAGCTCAACTAGAGACTTTCGAATCTTTCTTAAAGTTACATTTGATCATAATGCAAAATGTCTTTTCCTTCGTTACATTTTCATTTTGTTAGGTTTATTACAAAAAAGACAAACCACCAACCCTTTTATTTCTATTTTTAAATCACGCATTACTAACGAATCTCTATATAAATTATGCATATAGATTAATAAATAAATACAAAGTATCTTTTTATAGTAGTCTAGTCGCCTCTTGTGTTAGTAAGTGCAATGTAGATAATCGCATTTGATTGTAATCATCAGAAGTAAATAAAGGCATATACAGATATACTATACTAGCTTCGATGTCCCATTCTCGATTTAGTTATGATTTAACATTAATTAGTTTTCAGTTTATAAATTTGATGGGCGTTTAGCTTCTTCGTAACTCATAAAATCTGTAAACAAGCATAATGATAATTCAATAAAGCAAACTAAAAAGTATATAAGAAGTACTATTGATTTGTTTTATTAGAGATTGATGATTTTTTTTACCAATATAAGCATAATAATTAATTAACATAAACACTTTTTGTTTTTTTAATAGCTTTGTTATCATATTTGAAAATTTATTTGATAAATATTAAATTTAAATTACAATAAGATAAAAAAGTATGAACTTAACTGAAGCTTTAGAGTTCTATTCACATTATTTATTTATTTATTAATAGCATTCTTAAAAAAAAATCTATTAATAAATAAATAGAACTGCTTAAGCGTTAGAAGTGGAAAAAAGTTTGAGACTAGAAAAGTTGAAATATATTAACAAACAGGTAATTAGTAACTTCACAAATCTTCTAAGCAAATAATAAGTTTCTTTATTCAAGATATATATACTCAAATCTCTTTGATATTTTCTTACTCCACCACACATTTCATCGAGGATCGAGTGGTTGATTCAAAGAAACTTAGAGTTTTATTTGTCTTTTCTTGAGCTAGACTCAAAAAGTGGAAACTGAATATATTATATTTTTCCTTAACGTAGACAAACAAGGTGTGAGTTCTAGCTTTATGCATTTTGATGCAATCTGACACTCCAAATCAAGAAGTTTCCAACATAATGTTTCATGTCCAACAAACGTGGTCCGTGTTCATGAGGAGTCAACCCCATGCAATAATATATATTTTTTGAAATCTCGGTCATATGCAGATTCATCATCCAACCAATATTTTCGTACTTAAGAGCTCCGAGGGGTCTTTCTTGATTCAACCTACAAAATTAAGAGCCATCAAACAAAGATGAAGATCGAATGGTTCATATTCAACTATCCAAAGGCTCCAACGACAACAACGATATATAAACCAAGATCAAGAGTCCTCTATCTTGCCTTTCACTAGTAGTCTTGTACGTAGACTTGTAGTTACCACTACTCAAATATAATTTAACCAAGACGAAGTGTCTTTTAATTTCTTTCAAAACTCTTTGAAAGCTTTTGTGAGTGTGCGACTGAGCCATTGTGCGTTCAATATATTTTCTTTGGCTCTGTTTGTGGTGATTGTATTGCGGTTCAACCGTCTAGTGTCCATTTACACTCAATCCATCCATTCAACCATCCGCTCGGACTCGGATTCTCGGCGAGTAGCCCTTAAACCTAACGAGAACTCCTCAACTACACCATCTCGTCCGTGATCATCCCTTGATTATCTCCTCATATATCACTTGACCGTCGTTGTTGGATATTGTTTATCAATCAATCTCAATCAGATAGTCCGTAGATCGATTAACCGAGTCATATAAACTCATCTGAATCACATTTGTATTGTATACATTCAAAAGGAGAATTTATGGACAATTTAGACACACACAAAAAACAACAATCGAATAATTAGACTAAGAAAGTGGGAAACATTGACAAACAAAGCAATTCGCATCAAAATGATATTACGTATCAAATCTTTCTAAAATATTTCTTTGTTCGAGATGCACTTGCACTCGCTCTCTTTGATATCTTTTTATTTTATTTATTCCACCTAACAATTTATCGAAGATCGAGTGGTTTGGTTTTTATAACGATTGGAGTTCTTTTCTCGACCTAAGATCTGCAATTGAATCTAATTTTTTGCCCTTTTACACTTAGTTTACGAGACTTCTATTGATTTTGTATAATAAACAATCAAACATTGTAAGAGACATTAACAAGGCAAAAAAAATTGCTAGGGAGGAGAATCAAACGTAAACCAAACAAGGAAGAGGCTTAGGCAACGAAACGGCACCGTTTCCAGATCCTCCTTCAAACGCAACTTTCAACTTCCCGCAAAACACCTTAAGCCCTCTCTCACGCGCCGACCAACCATCGGTCTTGAAAGTCACCCAAACCGCCATTCTCAAATCAAACGACACCCTTCCGGTTTCTCTCTCTTTCTTCATCTCTTCTCCGACCCAGCTCGGCACTTTCGGCTGTTCTTTCTCTCCCGCTGTTAAGGTTTCTCCGATCGTAACCGATTTCTCCGTCTCCACGTAAATCGGCTGGAAAAACGCCATCGCTAAGAAATCGTCTTCTCCGATCGCGTTTTGGTTATAGATGAATCCTTGGATTCGATCGAAGTAGCCTTTCAATTTCGTGTTTGGATTCTCGACGGTGAGATTAGCCGTCCATTGGGCGGAGAAAACCGGTCCGGTTGCGTTGAAATTGGAGACTGAGAAATTGGTTACGGAGAAAACCGGGACCTGAGGACGGAGGATGAGCCAGGTTATGGTGGTGGAGATGCAGAGGAGGACGACTAAAACGATTAAACCGGTTAAAATTCCTCGAAAGAAACCGGACGGAGCGGGTCTCTGGTAAACCGGATTTTGTTGAGCCGGGTAAGAAGACCCGTAATATGAAGCGGGTGGGGCTTGCGCGTAGGCGTATTGTTGGTGATTGTAAGCTGCGTTTGGATAATTTGGGTATGGGCCTTGGGGGTAACCTGGAAAGCCCATAACCGGCGGGTACGATTGCGGTTGCGTTTGCGGTGGAGGGGGTTGAGATTGCGGCGTAGGCGGCGGTGGTGGTTGATCCGTTTCGCGTTCGGAGGTTTGACCCGAACCCGAATCGGTTTTGGGTTGGTGGGATGTTCCTTCTTCCGGAGGAGAAGGCATCGTTGTGTCTCTCTCCCCTCTCTCTCTCTCTCTCCGATTACGTCTCTGCTTTAAAGTTGAAAGTCAAATTTTCCGGGAAAAAAGATTTGGAGAAACAAAAGGGAGGTTAGTGGTGGAAAGCACGAAAATTAACCGTGTTTTGCCAAAGATTTTTCTTTTTCTTTGGTTTTTTTTTTTTGTTGAGAGAAAAACTAATCAATTTAGATAAAAATAGCGAATCCGCCATGGCTGAGCTAAAATTAGCATTGCTGCAAATGTTGTGTCAATGGATGTTTAAAGAAAAGCAAAGAAGATCCAAACCTTGAAACCAAGTCTTCATTATCAGTTTAAGCTTTCTTCTCCTAATACACATTTACTTCAAATCTGGTTATGTAATGGATCTTGCTTGTCCAAAAATGGAGCTTTCAGACTTTAGGGTGAAATATTGAAAGTGAATGTGTAAGTTTAATAATGATGGAGAAGCTGTTATTAGTTAAGCATGTATTCTTCATGTGGCCAATGGCAATTATATTGCCAAGTGGAAGACAAATCTTTCAGCTAACTACTTTTTGGGATGCTTTGAAGAGATAGTGCAAATATATGTAACTTGCAGAACAAGAAATAAGAGAACTGTAATTTTGGGGGGATATTTATATTTTGTAATTCTCCTGAATCAAATTAGCATTCTTATTTACCAATCTTCTCTGCGTTCGTTGCTTAATAATAGTCAACAATGTGATATCCGGCTTTGATGTGTTATCTTGATCAACATGTTACTTCAACACAATGACTAAATTCCCTATTTGGTTTCATATTTTGTCTTATCTTCGGTAGGCCATAAATGGGCCTTGTAGAAACTTTTTTTTTCTATTTTGTTGCCGTAATCTCTCTCAAGTGTATACATATAAATTTTCTGATTTGGTCTAGTTTTCCAAAATGTATTTTTTTGATTCAGTTTATCTTTTCTTGAACATTAAAAATTCGGTTTTACTAGATTGATCACTTTCATCTCGATGTGAAACTCTGGGTTGTATAAACATTTACAAAGCATGAATTATGATAAACTATTGTGACCTACTAAAAGTTTAAAATTAATATGATTTGGATCACTTCCGCAGCCCCAAATCTTAACACTATGACAATTTTTTTTTTGTTAAGTTTAACTGATACTACACGCGTGCACATAACCAAATTACCTTGCTCGAAGCTGCCAATTCAACTCCTACTTTTTTTCTATAGAAATAACTAAAATAGAAGAATAAAAGAAAAATTAATTGGTTATGTGGCCGAGAAGATGTAGAATAGCCAATAATGTGAGGTCCATCATTTCTATAATCCAATCCAATCCCATGTGGTAGCCTGTATGAAGCTGTCTATTTTCTGACCAATCTTTACGGATTTTTAGCTGTATACACTTCATTTTCATTTTGGTCCCATGTCAAATAACTCATCTCTACGCTACTCATTTATATTATAAAATATTATACGTACTTCTTACATATTCCACCGTGGCAAAATCTATCTTATGGGCTTAAGACTATACCTCAGTGTATATATTATCCAACGTACCAAAATTCTATAGAATAAATCAACAGAGAGCAAGACCATGCTTTCCATTTCCCAACTTGACATACTTAACTATATTATCAGTTTCAATATTTAGTAAGAAAATAAGAATACATTGTATTGTATATGATAATACTTAATTGACTTAATCTTGTTCTATATGTCTGCAAGGTTTTGTCTTACCATTGGCCCATTTCATGGTTTCACTTGATTGACCAAAAGTATTAACTATCTTACATTTTCTCAAAGAAAGACAAGTCATCGATCTCTATAAATCAAAACGTTTTTTTTTCTGGCACAAAGGACAAAGTCATTTTTAATAACAAATTTTTTAAAAACGGCCGCTTGTTTCTTTACATATTGGTCATTTTTTGACCGATTTGTGGGAATCAGTTAAACAATTAAAATAAGTTTGATTAGATACTTGTTCACACATTTGTCCTAATCCGGAAGTTAATATTCACGTTAATTAGTGGTGGGCCGAATTTGTTAACTTGAGATCTAAATCTAGATTTTTAAGCATAAGTTTTGACGTTAATATCATTAGTAAATATATTAGGACGTTTGAAAATGTCAGAATTTTTTTATTGGGTTGTTAGAGAAAAGTTAAATTCACTTAACTTACAAAATAGGCAATATCTACTGAATGACATTCATCTTAACGTAAACATATTTCAAATGTTGATATATACAAAAGGGACATGAAATATAGATAATTCTATTGGTTTTTTTGTTATTTTTGAAAGAGATTGGTGCTCGAAAATTTGAATTTTTGTTTGGGAAGAAAATATCATTATTTTGATTTAAAACATATATAGTTGATGTCTTTTTTTTAAATAAAATGTTTGATTCTGGTCATTCAACTGACGAAATCGATAAATAGCTTAATATAAATCATAGATTTTATTTTTACCAATAATATAAAACATAATTCTAGAAAATTCTGTGATTAATAGTCAAATATTTCGTTATGGTGTATAAAATTTCTTTGATAAAAAAAATCATAATGTCTTTTACTTTTACCTTATGAATTTTATCACATATTCTAACTTATTGATAACGTCACAGTATTGAAACTTTTTTTGTTAAAACATGTCGGCGTGGCTAACTGATTGGAACGAGCATCTAATAAATAAACATCCTCCTCTAGACTTGAACCAATAAACTAGTTAATTAAATCAAAACATTAATGTAATACGTATATATGTATATGTGTTTTATTTTGTCAACATACGTATATGTATTATTAAGCTTAATTTTTAATTAATTGGCTGTAATATATGACCGACCACCACTCAAAGAATGGGAAAGAGCTATTTGCAAATAACTCATATAAATATATCCTCAAAAAATTGAAGTCAATTGTCTATTTAGATAAATTATCATTTTGTAGTTGAATCCCTGATTAGTAGCATAGCTGCAACTTGCTCATGATTCTAGGTCGTGCTCATGAGTTGCCTAACTTATTCAAATATGTTATTTTCTACGAATCTCGAACAATAAAACAGAAGCAGTTTGCTTATGTCATAACTTAAAATTATATCTTTCAAAAAATTTATAATCATAAACGATACGAGTTTCTATGATTAGCTCAAATGAGCTACAAATAAACAAAAACATAGGTATACAAAAGTGACTATGTAAAAAAAAAGATATGGCTTAAATCAGCAACCAAAGACTCATGAAGGATCCCCAAAAGCCAATGACAATAAGAGAAATCAGATTAGATTTAATTCAAGAAGTTGGAAATATTGAAGATAGCCAGCTAATTTCGTCAAAAGTTATGGATAAAAATATTTCTTCGTATATTTTTCAAGAATCGTAAAGCTTAAATAAAGTTCATTCCATTACTTCTTGATATTGTTTAGAAAAATTCTATCATATTTTTATAGTTAATTTTTAGAATATTTTATTCTGTTGTAAACATGGATAAGTGAACAAAATTTTGCTTATGAAGACGAAGGAAATGAAACCTTTTTATTTTTAGATTACAAAATTAAGGATTTGTATTTTAGGGGTTGAAGTTTAGTGTTTTTAGTCATAACTTTATTAAGTATTTAAGCTATAAAGCATACTATTTGATACTTGTAATTAATGTATACAATAAAGGCATTGCAATCGGAAGATGTGAATTAGGAAACCCAAAGTGGTATGGCATCTTGCAAGTTGATTCCTCACCGAAGCAATATATACATCCCACTTTTGGTATATGTTTATGGGAAACATGTTGTTATATGCTTTCGTTTTCATATGGACAAAAATAAAAATTAATATACATCCCTAAAAGTATCATGTTAAATCCGTGGTGGCTAGGGCAACTTGAATTTGAGTCGACGTTCATAACTTTTTACTCATATACTTATCAATCAAAATAATTGATACATCCATTTACTAGATAAGTAAATGAGTATAGTTTAAAAAGTACACTCACAAAAATAATGTGCTATATTTCACTGTTTTTTTTTAGTACTCTTTTGGGATCAAGATCAAGGAGAAAATAAATATGAAAATAAAAAGAAACTTAACAAAAAAATAGTAAGTATTCAAAATATTGTGAAATGGCCTACAAAAAAAGAGTATGGGTCTAAGTTTATCATAAAAATTGCAGCCTAAAACAAAGTACAAATCCAACGACGGACCGTTAATGGCACTTTTGTCGGCACCACAAAAAAAAAATTAGATCACCAAAAGAAAACAATAATCGTGATTATGTTGACAAAAACCCGATAATCTTCCTCTACCTTTTCGTTACAACAGTAATATTTACTATATAGTTTTGAAATATGCCTGCCAAATTTTAGTTTTTGTTTTTTAGATTACAAAGAAAGAAGAAAATAAAGTCAAATAAGGGATGGCAAAAAAAACAGGCGAGTAATCAGCAATTATGGCATGTGAGTAAAAAAGAGAACACAAAGCAGACAAATCAACACCGTCACGACCAATCCTACAATGACTTCGTTACTATTTACACTTTCATCGCCGGAATCATATCTCTTTGACAAGTCAACACTCTTCATACGTCTCACTTTTTCTTTTATACAAAGCATTTATTATTTAGTTTTTTGTTACACCACCCCCCAAAAAAAAGTCAAATCTATATACGTTCCTCGTTCGTTCTATAAAAACAATAAATAATAAACAGGGACAGCTACACAAAAAGAGTTTACAAATATTGTATTTTCCGTGTTTTGACTTTTGTAATAATTCTGAATATTTCTCCTATGCTTTATATTTAAAACCCAACCCTCCTTGTCTCTTCTTGATAACTTATTCAAACCAATTCACATCTCCTAAATCTCAACTACTGCACTTCGAAGCAAAAGTTTCATTTTTTTTGAGATTCGTTATTTGGTCAATTTATTCATCAAATTTTACTTGTTTTTTCATATTTTCCGGCTAGTTAAATGGATCAAGAGATAGAGATTCCTTCTTTCTTCCTATGTCCGATCTCACTAGATATCATGAAGGATCCGGTGATAGTTTCCACTGGAATAACCTACGACAGGGATAGCATCGAGAAATGGCTCTTCACCGGTAAGAAAAACTCATGTCCGGTCACCAAACAAGTCATAGCGGAAACCGATCTCACACCAAACCACACTCTTCGCCGTCTGATCCAATCTTGGTGTACTCTCAACGCATCCTACGGTATCGAAAGAATCCCAACCCCGAAACCTCCGATCTGTAAATCCGAGATCGAAAAGCTCATCAAAGATTCTTCATCTTCACATCAAAACCAAGTCAAATGCCTCAAACGACTTCGTCAAATAGTATCGGAGAATACAACGAACAAGCGGTGCTTAGAAGCCGCAGAAGTTCCGGAGTTCTTGGCAAAGATCGTCAGCAACTCAGTAGATACTTACAACTCTCCTTCTCCTTCGCTTTCTTCTTCGAATCTCAATGATTTATGTCAGTCGAATATGCTGGAGAATCGGTTTGATTCTTCGAGGAGCTTAATGGACGAAGCTTTAAGTATACTCTATCATCTCGAGTCATCGGAGACAGCCCGCAAGAGTCTGTTAAACAACAAGAAGGGAACAAATCTTGTGAAGACGTTGACTAAGATTATGCAACGTGGGATCTACGAGTCGAGAGCCTATGCGACTATGCTTCTCAAGAAGATTCTTGAAGTTGCAGATCCAATGCAGATCATATTGTTGGAACGTGAGCTTTTCAACGAGGTGGTTCAGATCTTGCATGACCAGATCTCTCACAAGGCAACGAAATCAGCAATGCAGATCTTGGTGATTATATGTCCATGGGGAAGGAATAGACATAAGGCTGTGGAAGCTGGAGCGATCTCCATGATAATCGAGCTCTTAATGGATGAAACTTTCTCATCCGAGAGAAGAAATTCAGAGATGGCGATGGTGGTTCTTGATATGTTATGTCAGTGTGCAGAAGGAAGAGCCGAGTTCTTGAATCACGGTGCAGCTATTGCTGTTGTGTCTAAGAAGATATTGAGGGTCTCTCAGATAACTAGCGAAAGGGCGGTTAGGGTTTTGCTTTCCATTGGGAGGTTTTGCGCTACGCCGTGTTTGTTGCAAGAGATGCTGCAATTGGGAGTTGTAGCGAAGATGTGTCTGGTGCTTCAAGTTAGTTGCGGGAACAAGACTAAAGAAAAGGCGAAGGAATTGCTTAAGCTTCACGCTAGGGTTTGGAGGGAATCACCTTGTGTTCCCAGAAATTTGTATGCTTCGTATCCTGCTTGAACAGCAAGATAGAACAAAGTACGTATATGTTTGATTAACTCTCATCAGATACAAATAATTCTTTGAGAGTTATTCTTCGTGTAAGTTCATTCAAAAACCAAAAAGAAAAAATAGAGTGGTTTATTTTTGCTCAAATTCGCATTTTCTTTTGTATTTGTTATATCTTTCAAATCATTATCATGTAGATAACAGTGGAAATATTTTTTATGAAATTATGAGATACTGCAAAGAAATAAATGGAATCACAAGTTACATGGCTATGTTTTCCCACTTGCTTGTTCATTATTGATAACGGCCTTTATTTTTATGCTTCTTTTTGTTCATTAATCCACAGACCGTCTCTTTCAATTTGTCATTTATATTGAGTGGATAACCTAAAAGATTACATTATAGTTATTATAAGAGATATGTATGCTTCAAGTGTAACGTTTCTGACCTTTTATGTCCGTGGAAGTAACATATACGAATGTTTATGTCCGTTTGTTCAATATCTTCATCTCACTAACCCCACAATTGATTTATATATGGGGTTTCAATACATATCAAATTCGAAGACATGAATCATGCATGCCTTCGTCCGACCACTATTTTCCGATTTCAAGAAATTTTAAGATTTGCTATCTGATTTTGTATCTTTCTTGTGTGCTTTTGTTTTCACTCGTCGTGATATACTGAAATAATTTTATTTTCAGGCCATTCATTTCAAAATTATTTTTACACTAAAACGGGGTAAAATAATTTATGAAAACTCTTGACATAAAATGTAAATGTAAATACAAAACATGTTGAAAACAAACTTTGCATTCGGAATATTGTGTTTCTCGAGATCAATATATATGGATCCAAAGCAATTTTATATAGCAAGAATCTCTGTATCTATATACCTCGGTTCTAGCAATCAGGGAACATGGTCTTGGTGAGAACATGAGTACCGTGTCGTTTTACGTGAGAAAATTATTTTTTTTGGGGGCTACTAGTTCAATATAAAATAAATTAAAAATCTTAGGTGATTCGGACCAAACACCAAATTGGATTATGTGAGCTTCCACTTGCTCCATAGGATCAAATCAACAAATTTCGCCGACAATAGAGACGATCGAGTCAGACTAATATTTCTGAGGGTGAACTAATTAACCCTACCAAGAAAACCAATCCAGCGGGTATATAACTGCGTCAAAGCTTGCTAAACGTGTTGTGTGTAGATTAACGTCCTGAAACAAGTACCACCAAGCCACCACGCAGCTAATTCGTAATATAAGAACCCCTTAAGATCAAGTTCATTTGGATTACATTTCAAATTTAGTCTTCCCAACATTTTTAGTCTTCGTATTCTTTAAGATTAACATATGCAGTTCTATATATTTGATACAAGTAATCTTGAGAACATGTAAAACATATAAAACAAGAGAAGAGAAAACCATTCAAAAGAGGATAATCTTAGAAGTTGACGTACGCATAAGAACAACAGCATATGTTAGGATTGAATAAAAGTGTAAACACATGACAAGTAACGGTCATTGTCTATTTACAGTGTTTTTTTAATTTGATTTTTAAGGATTGTTCATCCAAGACCAAATTTAAAGATCAAATTATATCATTGCGATATCTTATTTGATGCCTCTTTTTAAATATTCTACATGATTTTCAGCACCAGAAATATTAAATCCTTTTATAATTTATCCATTAGAAAAAAGGAAAAATTCAGGAGCAGCCGAGTATTGACAGCCATTCTTACTGTATGGTCACATAAAATATATATAGGGGACTTCCGGACTTGCATATATTAAAAACCTGTATTATTTTTTCAAAAATACTTATATTTAGTTGTATATAATAAATGTCATAAATCAAAAGTCAGATCTTACGAGCATATCGGAATCTAAAAAGAGTTTTGTAAAAACTACGAAGCTGGTCCTCCCTCTACCACCACTTGCTGTTGTAAGTTGTAACTAAACGCTATGGAAAAGAAAATCCCAACAATTGAGAAAAACAAAAATTATAAATATTTTTTCAGTTACATTTTTTAAAATATACGCGCGTGACATACCCATTTGTGTATACGATATAAATGTGTATACATGTCAACAGATGCATAAATACAAATGTGAACGTATAATAATAACTCATAATTTAATGAAATCCATGTAATGTTGAAATATTGTATAAGAGCGTTAAGTCGACACGGAGACTTGGATTAATTACATGGATGTGGTTTAACGTTTGACTGAGTCGCCATTTGTTTCTTTTAAGCTTTATTTACTGTGATTTTGCTAAATTTACCGTACAAACTAACGATGAATTGTCTTGAACAAGAGTACGAACTTCTTTTACCATAAGTTTTATTCCCATTAGAAATAAAGTTCGCATGGTTGTATTAGCTTGGTCCTTACAAATTAAAGTAAGGCTGTCTTGAACATCACAATGACTTTAACCGAAGACACATATGTGGAATAAGGATATATGCAACCTTGTCTTTTGTGTGGCAAACCAGAAGAACCATTTTTTTTCTTACCCATATAAATTAATGGTGGTAAGAGACTTTATAGGAGCATTAGAGCAGCTCCATCGGTACAAAACCCAAGTATCTTAACAATTAAAAAAAAGAAAAAAGAAAAATAAATAAGAGAGAGAAGGTAAAAAGTTTCTCGTTTGAGAAACTTTGAGGTAAGTATTAGAACCTTTCTTTACATTTGTCATTGTACAATTGGCTCAACTGATTTTAAAATATTTTGATTTAATTAAATAATTAAAATATTATTTTTATTTGGTTTAGAAACCCACTTAAGATACTTTATCAATGGAGCTGCTCTTATGAGTCTCTCTTATAATGATGGTTTAGAGCACATGGAGTCCGATAGTTTTCGAAATATGGGTTCAAATTTTCACATTATACGAATCGCTATAGTTTTATTCTTGGTTCACAAACCTTGTAAATAACTCTCTTTTTGGTCTTATAAATTCAACATTCCATTGGAAAAAAAAGTTTGTCGACCAAAAAATAAAAGTATCAAAGTTAGTAAATACTATAAACCTTCGAGGAATAGACGTGGATGTCAAAATATTTATCTCATGTCTTTGACTAGCTGAGTTCCGACTTTGGTTTGAATATCATAGCGCTTTTCATCTCTCTATGCATCTCATCATGTGAATCTAAAAATGTGTAACATAACATCATTCTCATCATTGTTTCAACGGAAACTTAACTATCTATTTTAAAGTATAATCAAGACATGAAAACCTAATCTCACCTGTCTTCTCTCTATGTATTAATAGCATCATTGGAAAGTCTCATCTAAGACTTTTCAATACCTTTTCTAAGTACTACTGATATTCTGTTTATAAACTTATCATCAAAAGTATTATATATGTGTGTATATATATGTATGTATGTATTATTGATAAATAGTTATAAACTAATTTTGACTTTGATTAAGCATGCATAAGTTAAAGTTGTGATCTGATTTATGCAAACATATTATAAAAGCACAAACATTAAGAAAGGTATTTTTTCTATGCAAATGTTAAGATGTTAATTTTAACACAACATACTTTTTCTATTTCCAAATATCAGATGTTTTAGCCAAAAACATAAAGATTAATAAGTATATTTCTTATAAAAAATTATTGAATATATCAATTAAAAATAATTTAACTAATTATAAAATATGGTAATATATAAATGGTCGCACGGATTTCAATAAAAAATTTTTGCATAAATAAAAATGTAAAAATATTTTATATCTTGAAACATAAAGAATATATTGTAGATAGTTAAACTATAAGAACAAACCATCTTCCATAATATGATAGGATCATGATATATGATCATGATAAAATCAAGTATCCCTCATGAAAAAACAAATTAACGATAACAAAATCTTTAAAATTTTATGAGTTAAATATCTCTTCATTTACGTTTCGATGCTCAGTGTTTGTATATAAATACAAATTACAAAGAAGTCTTCTTTAACTTGGAACAGACTTGACATGCAATATTTGATTATATATTTAAGATTAAAAAATTAATTTAGATGTATAAGTGTTTTTCTATAGTAATAAGAGTTTACTATTTTCTTGGATCAAGTGGAGATGTATGGGAATGTGTGTGACGCACGAAGCTCGACCTTAAACAACTTTCCAAGTTAACTTCTTTGCATATTAACCTCTGAACACAACTTACGGAATTTCCTCTATTCTAGTTTGAACAATATATAAAATCCTTTTAGCAAAAATAAATAAATATATAGTATAAATCTCATTCGCGCTTTTAAGTTCCATAGTATATAACTTATGAGAAAATTAGACAAAGAGACGAAAAACATTAAGATGCTGCTGAAGGTGGGTGTTATAGTGGCGAGGTTCTTTCTTCGTTCTTGATGAGATAATCTGTTTTCTACCTCTAACAGTTGTTAGTGAAATGGACTACATATGAGTTATCGCATGTTAAGAGGTATATATAAAAATTGCAACCCATATTGAATTGGGTTTCACATGTGAAACAATCCTTGATAAATCACAAGTTGGACTTAGACCGGCCAACTTGTGAGTTGTGAAAAATCACATGTTAAATAAGATCATCTGACTGGTTACGACTAACTAGTTTGGTTCCTGGTGTTTTGTCTTCCATTATCAATATAAAGGTGTTATATACTCTAATCCACATACATATCTAAAAAAATGTAATCAATAATATATTTCTATATGCATTTATTCAATATAAATTATTTTTTCTTACAATGGATAGCACTTACTTAAACCGAACTATAATGTAAGTCTTGGCAACAAAAGATGAATTGAATAATTGTAGAAATGAGTTAAAGGAAAAGTAGGAACAAATATGCTCTTTCTCTGACACTTCCTTTTAGAGAAGGATACACGGACAGAGAGGCCAGAGATATACAACAAGTCTCACACGTGCACCTATGGTACACGTGCGTCTCACTTTCAGTGAATTGCAAGTTCAAGTAACAAGCAAATCTCAATCGAATCCAAAGACAAGGACCTCCCACGTGGGATTCTTGGGCAAATATTGAAAACGACTAATTATTAGCATCATATATAGTTCGTGAATCACCACACACAAAAAAAGAGATAATAATCTCATCTATATATAGCCTATGTATACATATTACCCCTTTAAATTTCTACTTAAATTATCGACTCTCTTAATTACATGAAATGATCTATAAGGTAATCATATAAATGTGTATATCTTATGTATAATAAGTACAATACAAACTCTTTTTTTTTAATGCAAATAAGGATCATCCATCGGCTGAGAAATCAAAAGGACTCCAACTTCCGAACAAGAGGTTGGTGGAGTCATTGGATTCTTCAGCAAAATGAACCACCGGTTCGTGAACAGCCTGAGCTGGAGTCATACCACCAACGTCTACATGGTTATGACCAATCGATAAAGCATTAGACCAAACACCATCAGTGTCAATAGAAAGAAGCTCTTCACCAGGAAACGGAGGCAACCCATTATAACCACATTCCTCCACAATGTGTTCCACCTGATGTTCATAGTGATGATAATGACCATCATTGATGTCAATACTCCATGAGGGTTCCATCGACGTTCCGGTAGGATTATCGACTAGAAAATCTGTGGCTAAATCGCGGGTTTCTTGAAGTGTGGGTTCGTCAGGCTTTGGGTTCAAGTAATTGGCGTAAACAAGAGCAAGATCTATGCTTGGTGAGCCACCACCAGAGCTGCAAGAATTAGCTGTTATACCGGTTTTACCGTTACTGGAGGAGGATTTGGGACGGCGGGATTTGCGGCAGCCACCGCCTACGGGCACGTTGCGGAGAGACCCGCCTTTGGTCCAATATCTGCGGCAGCCTTTGCAGAAGTAACGAGGCTGAGTGAGGCTATAGTTGTTGTAGTAACAGAACTTTGTGTTGCATGATCCACATCTTGGACAGCTCGGCGTTATCTCTGCGTTTGCATTTGCGTTTGGCCGCCATATAAACGATGACGTCAAGGCTTCTGCTCTCTCCATATCTCTCTCTCTCTCTTCTTTACTCTCTCTCACAATAAGAATGTATTATATACGCATGCATGAATGTGAGTGTGTGAGTTTGTGCATGTGGAGAGAGGTATACCACGTGGAGGCTGGAGAGTGGAGGAAGCGTGGGGGAGCAATTGCCTCGTAAGGGTGCACTCACTGTTGCTTCTTGGGGGAGACAGGTTTAAGGGTTTTGGATCTTTGATAAGTTTAAATAGTAATATATGAATCATAAAATGGTTAATTAATCAATATTCTTGGAGATCGTTTCGAAGCGAACTAAGAAGCCTATAGCCTCTTGGGAGAGATGGGTTATTTGGTGTACATTGAGCTATTTGTACGGCTTGGCTAATGGACGCTGCACGATTACTATATACAATATATTTATTCTATATTATATACGTCTAATTTTCTCTTGTCGATATTCACATTATAAAAGAAATTGTATTCACACTGAATTAAAATAAATACTTGTATCAATAATGATATAAATTAACCAAGAGAAATCTATATGAAACATTTTTCTATTCACATTCTTAAACTAAATAAACGTGAATTCTCGAGGACGATGAAGATTAATTTGGTCAAAGCCGTTAAGAATCGAACTTGTGTATGTGCGGGTCACATTATTTAGTATGAAAATGTTATTTAAGATATGCGAGAAGGTGAAAGAGGAAAACACAAAGTTTTGTAAAACAAGGACCCTCTCTCTATTTGTATACTTAATTTGACTTGAATTTATTTGATTATATTTACCCAAAAAAAGGGTACTTGGAAAGGAAAATCTGAATGGGAAAAAGAGTTTCTTGGATCATGTGTTTTATGGCAATCTCCAAGAATCCTATGTGGTCTTAACGTTTTTCTATATACTTCAATTTTTTGTAAGTCCTCCTTAAAATTAGCCTTTGTGATACTACATGCCGAGAATGATATCACATTCTTGGTTTTAGAGTCGTAGCTTACATTAGAAACTCTTGCATAAACTTGTTGAAAATTAAAAATTAAAGGTTGTTGTAGAATAATAGCATACATCAGAACGTCTTACATAAACATGATGAACAACAATTGATAGAGATTGTTATATAGCATATCATAAATTAGATTTGCTATAAATCTTATTAAGTCTCCATTGGGTCACTCTCATCAACAACCATCTCAACTCCATTACCCATTTCCGACTTGAACACACTTAGATTCTCCTTCCACACACGGTAACTCGAGTTCTTCGCCAAAACATCGATCGAAACTTCTTTCATTTGCACCAATGTATTCGCATAGCTATCAAATCTAACAATCTTTTCCCATAACAAAGTTCGCCTCTGCACATCGCTACTCTCGCTTTTCATCTCGTCCAAACACTCTTTTACCTCCTCAAGCTTAGCCCAAAAGCAAGTATCTTGAGTAGTGCTAGTATGTCGAGTTCTCGCACGCTTCTCTTTATGAGGCTCTCCTCCTTCTTTCCACCACTTATCGATCACTACATACCTTTTGGGTCTATTCCCATTCTCCATGTAATGACCACTAGTCCTTGAATATATGTACTTGTAGAAGTATGCAATATCAAGTGGCTCGGCTAAGAGTTGGTAAAACTGGGATGCGTATACCCATTTCTTTCCGAGATGAAAATCAAAAGGTAACTCATTCTTCTCCACCATATCAAACACACCATCCCAAAACCTAGCTAGCTTTGCGCGACTCATATTCACCCTTATCTCTCTTAGATTTGAGTATAGTTTGAAGTTGTCGTAGTAACCGAGCTGCTTTGGTGACGCGTCACAACGGTCTTTGTACCATTGAATATCTAGTCTCGATGGCAAGACGTTACCAAGCTCAATAGCTAACTCACTCGATCTCAAAATCGGAGCACGGACAATTCTTGTAGCTGTTTCTATGCATTCTTTCGCTGATACGCCACTTGGGTGATCATTAGAGAATCCTAGAGATTCTACGGCTAATGACACACCAGCTTGGTAGCTATTTTCTGAGATTTTTCCACCACGAAAGCTTCTAGATATGAGAAACTGGTGAGAGAGTGTGGACACGTAATGTCCGTACCTTTGGCGTTCCTCAGTGTTTGGAGTTCCTGTGGAGTTGAGTATAAGAAACATCTGACGAACTGAAGCAGCATTGTCTAAGCAGACACCTCCATTGTCGGAACAGAAGAGATAAGTTCCAAAGGGCCAGAAGCGATCATCATTACTTCTGGGAGCGAGGTCGTGGGTGGAGACCACGTGGCAGAAGTTGTGGGCTAAACGTGATCGGGAGATGGAGGAAGATAGAGATTTGTTTCCGATCAAAGGAGAGCCGAAGGTGATGCAGAGGAGGCGGAATGACGGCGGCGAAGGTTTTGAGAGAAGCCAAAGTGCGGTGAGTGCGGCTACTGCACCGCCGGTTGAATGTCCGGTTATTACCACATGTTTTCTTTCTTCCATTTCCAATCTTTGTGTGATCTGTTATATAGGTTCATAAATTAGTTGGTTTATTGGAGACTAGTAGAAACTAATTAATGTGACTATAGCTACTCCATATATAAGACTATCTACATTGGTGTTAAAATTCAATATCTTATTTTTCCCTTTTTAATACTTCATATTATCTTCACTCTTTTCTATCTAGTAATGCAACACTCAATTCAATTTTAACTTCTACAATAATTTTATTTAATATAACTCAGCATTTTATCTTTTTTCTGAAATATCACACTTGGTTTCTCTATTTGTTCATTAGATTTTATAAAACTTTATAATATTTTATATGACTTTATAAATCTATTTATAAAAGTTTATAAATCAGATAGAAAATAACTTAAAAAATTATAGGAAAAATGATGTTTTTTTAATGTCCAAATGAAAAGAATTAAATCTCTATTTATATAGTTTAGAAAATAATAAATTCTTATTATTTATTATAGAATAATTAATCTTGAATAGATAAAATATGACAAAAATCTATAAAATCTCAATCACTAGTAAAAAATATACACGCGGTATTAGCAGATCTAATTTTTTTATTCAACTGAATTAAATTAACTTTATTTTGTTTTCAACTACTTCGTTGGAAGCTCTTAACTGTTAAGTTTTTCTTTAATTCAATGTAGATTGTCTAATATGAATTTTCTGATTTAACGAACTGTTTAATCTACTAACGTAAAACCGATTTTGACTAGTGGTGCACAGTGACACATACTCAAAAGACTTTATAGAAGGTGTGTATTAGCAGTTGACAAAAAAAAGGTGTGTATTAGCATAAAAAAAACTGCCATTAACATTTCACTTAGCTTTTAATCATTTTGAAATGACTTGGCGGACGTGGCATCAAAACCAAAATTCAATTTCATTTTGCTTGTCAGATCCGAGGTTACGACAATGTCAATATTATGATGATATTCTATACTAGATGGTGGAAATTATTATTATATCCACGAATTATTTTAGGGATTTCTTCTAACAAAACATTATCTATTTATTTATCTATTGTCTATAGGGGTTGGTGGTGATATTCTAAAAAGACACTTTTTTTTATTTGGTTAAGAAAGACTCAGATAATAAAAATAAAAAGATTAATGCTTTTGTCATCTTTTCGCTTTACCAATTTAAGAAAAATTCGCTTTCTTCACAAATCAAAACGAATTAATTTCTGATGGAACCGTAAGTTAGTTATGTTTTCCCCTTTTTTTATTGAATTTTGTCATTGTAGCATTAATTAGTTAAGTTTTTTTTTCTCGTCAACGCATAAATTAAAATTGAATCGTATAAAGAAAAATATACGTAAAATACTAATTTTTCCTGGCAAATCAAATAATATTTGCATTAAGAAAACAGAAAAAGAGGTAAAAACAGAGAAAACAAACCTGTGACTCAATAAAAAGAGCCGAGGAAACAAACAGGTTACGTATTGCACCGTTGACCATAGGTGGATCGGAAGGTAAGGATGTGAACAAGGCCGAGAAAAGCCCATCTGCGTTGACATCCAGGCCCACGAGATTCTCCGGTTGATTGATCTCCACCTCCGGTACAGCAACGTACATAGTTCCGGCGATGTGCTGAATCTGAATGCTTCTTGTGCTATCGGCGGCGTTGCATAGACTCCATGAATCGGACCATAACGGAGTCGACATCAATAACAAAGCCTGTAACTCGCTCGTCTCGAATCGGCTCTCTTCCATGACTCGAGTCGACCACTTGCGTGTTCTGTCTTGTTAAAAGTTTAGCTTTTTAAAGAACGAATTTTTGAGGAAACTTTCTCTTAAGTCCCTTCCATATAGTTTCTTCTCCCTTTCCTATGTATATTCTTGGTGCTTTTTGTCTTTTTTAGTCGTCGTCTCTTAGTCTTTTTTTTTTATCACCATTCATTTGATAATTTTTCTGTTTTTTTATAATTAATATAATAATTGTGTCCATCTCATACTTTTTCTTTAATCATTGTTTGAGCTTTGTGCAGGGCTTGACAAAATAGAGTAGAAGATGCAAATCAAAGCATTTTGATCATCCCAAGTAACCTGAATGGTTTAAGATTTAAGCATAGATTGCAAAAGCCTACAGATTAATTCAGCCTATAAGCACATGTTAGTCAGACAGGGAAGGTTTCAGTTTAAGATGTTACGGTCTTGAGGAGACTTTTTAAGTTACGGTCTCTCTCTCTCTATGCAGTATAGATCCTTGTTATAATTTTGTTGTTTACTCCTTGATTGAACGGTCCATCTCATCTTTTTCTTATTACTGTTTTGGGCTCTGTGTGGGACAAACTAGAGTGTAATCTGGGGCAATTATTAAAACAAAACAGAAGAAATGGTTAAGATAACACACATAAAGCATGTATTGAAAACTCTTGCATAAACAATGATGATATAAAATCTGAACAATGATCGTTGTAAAAGTTATCATCTGAAGTAATCTTGTAATGTTCAGGTTTGATATTTTCCTCAGCATCCTTCTTTGGAAGAAATATAATCATACCTCAAACAATGTCGCCAATAGAGAGAGGTTTATACTTGTTTGGTGCTTTTGTTATCTGAACTTAGTCGTCGTCCCAACCAAGTCTCCTTTCCTTTATCATCTATAAACTTTGTTCATTCACAGATTCTAGCACACTTACAAATCAATTAAGAAGAAAAAAAAACAGTGAAAGCTCCATCAGTGTCTTTTTATCATTGTTTGAGCTCGGATCGGTGAAGGACAATACAAAATGCAAATCATAGCTTTTTGAAAAGAGAACATATACATCTACGTTGAATACAAAGGTGTTAGGACAAAGAAAGATTTTGTTTTTTTTTTGGTGTTACTAAAGATGTTACTCATTCAAACTGACACAATTACGCCTTACAAATCCCCATGACTTTTCAAGTTATGGTCTCCCTCTGCATATATATAGATCCTTCCATAGTTACCATCTAATAAAACCAATCTTTGTAATTGTCAAGGTTTTATATTTTCCTCAAGATGAATCAACATGCTACTTTTGATGAATTTATAGTTTTACCTAAGAGGCTCAAACTATGAACTCTATTCATGGTTATTATTATTATTGTCAATTTGGAATTGAAAAAATATATTCCAGATAGCAATATTTCGAAAATTGAGTAGTTATAGGACGTAGAAAACATAAATTATGCAATATAACAACATACTGTTTGGGTTTTGGTTTAAGTTAAATCAAATTAAACCCACAGATTCATCAATAATTTGAAATCAGCAACTCTCTTTTAATCTGATAAAATCCTAATTTAAATACCCTCGACGGAAGACGTCGCGGCGGCAGAGACGGTGACGGCGGCGTCTGTGTCGGCGTCATCGGGGTCTTTGGTCGGATCGGATTTGTCAATGGAGGAGCGAAGTTTGTCGAGGAAAGGCTTGAAGGCGATCTCTATAGCTAACCATCCAAAAGCCAACGCTGCAACCACAACAGTCGCCTGTTTCGCGCCCGAAGCTTTCCCCATCGCTGTGTTGTGGTCGTCGTCTCCTTCGCGTGCCGACGGAATCGATCGATGGTTAATGGTTAAGCGATGTGCTAAGTCTTTAGGGTGATTAAAATGGGCTTGTTTGGGCTTGTCATTGGACAAAGTTAGATAAAAACGCAATATTAGATTTGTTATCACTTTAATAATAAATTTTCCCTAATTGAGAAAGGCCACAAAATTGTTTTTTTCTTGTATGGGCCGATCCAAAAAAAATCGAAGCCCATTTCTTATAAATCGTAAAATTATTAGTTATAATTTATAAATCGTAATTTTTTAAAATATATCATATTTAATAGATTTCAAGTATCATAAAAACAAATGTTTAAAACAGATTAAAAAATATGAGAAATTTTCTAATTTAAATACAATTTGATCGACTAATTTATTCCTTTTGCTAACATAAAAATCAAATGTCATCAATTTTATAGAATTAATATTTAGACATCAACATATCTTATTACTACAATGATACTGAGATTAAAAAAAATGTTTTATATAAATTTTATTATTCTTCTATTTTTATACATTATAAATTTTATAATTTATATTTTTTCGATTTATACTTTTTCTTATTTTATTTATTTTTAATTTTATAATATCCAGATAAAAAATTCAATATTAATCTTATTTTTCTAACCTCTTACATAATAATTTTACATAGATTTTCTAGTTTCTATTTTTAATTACATAAATTTTAAAATTTATATCTAAGAATTAATATATTTAATTTTTTGGATATTATTTAAAAAATAAATAACTGATAATTGTAAATTTTAGTTATTACTTACATTAACATATGTCACAATATAAATCCACCATGTCAATTATAGTTATCCACATATCATGTTTACATTTAAGATTTTCAAATTTGTATGATAAAATAAAGGTTTAGTTTTTCCAGTTGCTTTCCTTTTCTTCACTTCTAGATAAAAGGCAAAATGGAAAGAAAAAAGCTACCAAATAGTTGGACAAAAACTATTACTATATACTACTAACACCACAAAAATCATATGTTATAAACTATTATTAGCATTAAAGTATTTGAAATTGACAAGGACGAATTCAAACTTGGGTCTCAATTTTCTCCAGCGACTAATACAAAATTCGTATTCTAAAATCTTCCATTTAACATAATTTCAAAACATCAAATTCATCGCTTTATCCACTTTCGTGGAAATTAGTCAAACCAACCGGTTCAACACAATCAAACCCACCAAGATATCGCAACCTATTGCACTCCACGTGGTTTTGTTAACCTAATCTAATGGTTTAGAGTTTTAGTTAGAAACTCGGTTCGGTTAACTTAATTGCAAAGGCAAAGCATTTTCAATATCAAAACCGCGTTTTAATCGGGACTTTTCTCCTCTACTCGTTCAATATATACTCACTTGTAACAAACACAACTTTGATCAAAGATTTTTATATTTTTATTCTTTTGCATTTTCAAAACAAAGATTTCTTCTATCTACCGTCCGTTGAGGAGAATTTTAACGCCGGAACAGCCATGAACGATCTTCTCTCCCGCTCTTTCAATCGCTCTGTCGCCGACGATTCATCGCCGCCGCACTCGCACAGCATCGAGATGCCAAAGGCGAAGTGCTCCGGCGGAAGCTGTCGCGGTGGTAATAACCTCGACAAGTTCTTCCTTGATGTGGAGGAGGTGAACGACGATCTGAAAGAGCTCGATCGCCTCTGTCACAGCCTCCGATTGGGACACGACAAGAGCAAGACGCTCCATAACGCTAAGGCGGTTAAAGAGCTGAAGGAGAAAATGGATTCCGACGTCTCGGTGGCGCTCAAGACGGCGAAGCGCGTGAAAGAGAACCTCCAGGCGCTGGATCGTGCAAATGAAGTGAACCGGAGTTTACCGGAAAGCGGACCGGGTTCTTCGTCTGACCGGCAAAGAACGTCGGTGGTTAACGGATTGAGGAAGAAGCTGAAGGATGCGATGGACAGTTTTCTTCGAGTGAGAGAGACGATCTCGACGGAGTACAGAGACACAATTCACCGATTGTACTTCACCGTCACCGGCGAAAATCCCGACGAAGATACCGTCGATCGCCTAATCTCCACAGGTGATAATTTTCTCCGATTTTTATCTTATTTTTCGGGTAAATTCAAATTTTAAAGAGCAAGAGAATAGCGCAAGGTTTCTTAATCATTAAGACTCTAGTTATAAGAAATTTGCTTTGGAGGTTTAGTGATGGTTATGGTTTATAAAGGTGATGATATTGATGAGATAAATCGAAATTACAAATATTGCAGGAGAAAGCGAAACGTTTTTGCAGAAAGCGATACAAGAACAAGGTCGGGGTAGGATTTTGGACACCATAAACGAGATACAAGAGAGGCACGACGCAGTGAAAGACATTGAGAAGAGCTTGAACGAGCTGCATCAAGTGTTTCTTGATATGGCCGTGTTGGTTGAGCACCAAGGTGAACAGCTCGACGACATTGAAGGCAACGTCAAACGAGCCAACTCGCTTGTCCGGTCCGGTGCGGACCGCCTCGTCAAAGCACGGTTCTATCAGAAGAACACGCGCAAGTGGACTTGCTACGCCATTTTGCTATTGATCATCATTGTGGTCTTAGTTGTGTTGTTTACGGTTAAGCCTTGGGAAGATAATGGCGGTGGTGGAGGAGGTTCGACCCGTCAAGCCACTCCAGTGGAAGCTCAGCCACCACCAGCTCCGGCTCTGACCGGGCGTCTACTTCGTTAAATCTTTTTCTTTTTAGTACTCTCGGTCTATGCATGGGCCTCTGCTTTGGAGATTGATTATTATTATATTTTACTAATGTTTTTGCTTGGTTCGAGTCCTTCTGTATATATATCTCATGTGATCAGCACATATTTTCGTGCTATAAGTAATGCAATAATGAGATTTACCATGAATTGCATTTTGATCTGTGGGTTTGCAAAAAAAAATCACATCTTAATTTAAAAATCTTTAAACTAAGAGGTTGATTGGTTCGCAACACTTTAGGTGGTAGCAAACTAAGTCAAATTTGAGTTGCCACAGTCCGTGTTAAATGAAGAAACAGTCAATAATTACTTTCAGGAAATGTTCGGAACAGAGTCAATAAATGAATGTAGTTTGAACAAAAACAAGAAAAGTCGGTAAATGAACTAAGCAGAAAGATATAATTTTTGTATTTTGTTGACATAAGTGAATGGGCCGTGGGGAAAGCCCATTAGTAATACAAAACACCATTGGAAGAGAAGAAAAAAAGAGGTTCGTTAGTGTTGTGCCATTCTCTCTGTTTCTTCTCTCTCACAATGGCGTCGTTGAGGATGATTGGCAAGTCAACTTCGTGAATCTTTCATGATTTATTTCGTCGATTGTTTCTCTTCTTCTAATGTACAATCATCCTATGTGACTGATATATGTTTTGTATTCTGGCTTTTCTTCTGATGGGTTTTGTGTAAGATCAGACATAGCCGTTAACTTCACAGGTTAGTTGAGGCATTTCCGCAAACACTTTTTGAACATGTCTTTCTCTGATCAAATTATGTTCTGATATTAGTTGAATTAAAACAGATGGGATGTTCAAGGGGATTTATCATGGAAAGAGCTGTCATCTCCCCGACATTAACACTGTCTTGAATCGAGCTTGGTCTGCCGGAGTCGATAGAATCATAGTTGAGTCACTCTTATCGATTGTTTTTTTTTCATGACCAGAAGTAGTAGGATCTGGGTAATTCAAATTCCAATTTTCTTCAATAGGTAACTGGTGGGTCATTGGAAGAATCAAGACAAGCTCTTGCAATTGCAGAAACTGATGGTTTGTTTATTGAGTGACTGATCTTTTTTTTCAAAGTTTCCGTTCTTAGAAGTTTTTTTTTACTGTGGAATTACACTTGCAGGCAGGCTGTTTTGTACAGTTGGGGTTCATCCAACGAGATGCAACGTCAGTTTTTTCGTACCTTTGTGTCTCTTTCTTTTGAATTTCTCAGTTAACATGTAATCAAAATTCTAACTCTATGCTTGAAAAATTGTTCTTTAATGTCATATATCATATCAGGAGTTTGAAGAGAGTGGTGATCCGGAGAAGCATTACGAGGATCTTTTTTCATTAGCCAAAGAAGGAATGCAGAAAGGGAAGGTGCTAGTTCTTCTCATCTAATAGATGCTTCAAATTGATTTTAGGTTTCATATTGCTTTCCCGTCGATCCCAGTCTAAATCACTCATGGAACACACTTCTCATTTATGGTTAATTTAGGTGGTAGCAATTGGTGAATGTGGATTGGATTATGATAGGCTTCAATTCTGCTCGGCTGATATCCAGAAGAAGTAAGTTTGATCATAAAAATTGAATCTTTCACATGTTTGATTGTTTTTTTTTCTTTCACTACTTACAGTGTCTTCTATGTTATCTTTCCGTGAGAAAGGTATTTTGAGAAGCAATTCGAACTAGCATATGCTACAAAGTTGCCTATGTTTTTACATATGCGAGCAGCCGCTGAGGATTTCTGTGAAATTGTTGAAAGAAACAAGAACAGGTGAAACTTGTACGCTAATGTTTTCTCGAGTTGGGTTTACATAATTTCCCTAGATTGGCTTTTGTTGAGTCGTCTTCATTCATACTCTATAATCCACTCTCAGGTTCACTGGAGGTGTTGCTCATTCATTTACTGGTAGTGCATTGGACCGTGATAAGCTTCTTTCTTTTGATAAAATGTACATTGGTAAAGACTTCCTCTTTATTGATAAATACTATGCCTTTAGGCTCCAGCTCTCCTTGGCGTATCTGTATTGCTCACATTATTCTATTCTTAGGTGTGAATGGCTGCTCGTTGAAAACAGCTGAGAATCTTGATGTAATGAAGGGGATACCGGTAGAGAGGATGATGATCGAGACCGACTCTCCATATTGTGAGATTAAAAACACACACGCCGGAATGAAGTTTGTAAAGTCGACATGGCCTTCCAAGAAAAAGGAGAAGTATGATCAAGAGTCCATTGTCAAAGGCCGTAATGAGCCTTGTTTGGTTCGGTGAGTGTGGAAACTATTGTCAAATTCATTAGCATGTACAGTCTCTCTAGAAACACTTCTTAAGCAATCATTTTCATCTCCAGGCAAGTTCTTGAGGTGGTGGCTGGCTATAAAGGACTTGGCGATATAAATCAACTTAGCTCAACCTTGTACCACAACACTTGCAGGCATGTTCTCCCTCCATTTTGGTTCTTACATAATTCCAAAATCAGACATAGAGAATGGCATTTGAAGAGGGCACTGAAGAACTGTTCTTATGTGAAGGTTTTGTCCTGATGGATTGTTTATATCTGTGCAGAGTTTTCTTTCCTCAGGACCTGGATTCTGCTGCAGATGCTCTGCTTTCCGGTCACCATGACACGAACTAGCAGAAGCCATGACAAAAAATGTGCATTTCTCTGGGATAAAGAGATTTTACATCACACACCATTTATCGAACAAACATTTCTGAATAAGATTACAGAAAATCTTCTGTTTTCCATCTCATATATTATCTTCTCCTTTAGCCTAGGTAGAATACAACAACATCGTTACAAAATACAGCAAAATTTTCATTTTCAAGCTCTCCAGGTTATCAGTCTGAATCTTTTCTGGAATCTATTATGCTTTTGCTGCTTCATGTACTAATGTTCGCAAGCACCTCGCTGCTCTCTGCACTGTCCTGTTCAGTCTCTCCTTCTGCTACAGAAGGACGAGGCTGGGTAGCTCTCTCTGAAGCCAAATTTAGCCTCAGCTCTCGTCCTTCAACTTCCTAAGAACCAAACCAAAACAAAACTTAGTGAGTCTGAAACTCAATTCACCCAACCGACACAGACTTATCTTAGAAGAGGGAATAGCCTTACCACGCCATTCATAGTATTCATAGCAGACTGAAGGTCTTCTGCTGACCCGAAAGAGATGAAACCAAATCCCCTGGACCTCCCGCTGTTTCTTTCGTAGATGACTTTAGCACCAAGCACACCAGGTTGATCTGCAAATGCATCTTTTAGACCTTGCGAGGTTAGATTCCAACCAAGGTTTCCTGCATATATCTTGTGAGGACTATCTACATAACTCTGGTTGTTATCACGAATTTTGGTTCTCATTACTTCTCTCTCTCCGCCTCTTGGCACCTCCGGGAAGTTCACTTTCACCGTTCGACCACCAATTTGCTACAAACATACACACAAGAGATCAGAAACATTCTTGAGCTGAATCATTTTTGATCAAAAGGGAGCACAAAATGATGGAACTTACAGAGCTGTTAAACATCTGCATCGCCTCTTTAGCTTCTTCAATGCTTGCCATCGTAACGAATCCAAATCCTCTGCTCCTATCAGTGACTTTATCATACACAATCTGCAACAAAGATCAATTTTTTGGAACAATCTGACAGAATTTCCTGAAGGCTAAGAGATGAAGAAGATGGTGGAGACTACGAACCTGGACATCTACGACATTTCCAGCTTCTCCAAAAATTTGGGAGAGTTCAGAAGAAGTGATTGTGTAAGGCAAATTCCCAACGTACAGCCTCCCTTCCTCACCACTCACTTTCGTCGTCTGTTTCCCATCTGCGTCTTCTTCTACTTCTTCTTCTTCGTCTTCTCCTTCTTCTTCTTCTTCTTCTTCAGATGACGCCGGGATTTCGTCAACGGTATCGGCGGCGCAGAAGAAGCGGTGGCGACGGATATTCGAATGGAGGAAGAGCGGACTAGGGCAATTGGCAACGAGTTTGAAGGATTTTGGTGCAAAGCGATAGAAGAGTCTGAGATTGGAATGGGAGGAGAATAACGGGTTAAAGCTTGCGGCGGAGGAAGCGGTAACTGCGGCGGATACCGCCACGGCGGAGGAACAATAGGCTGACGACATTTTCTCAATAGGGTTCTGTGGGACTTTTGGAGGAGAAAGAGTGGATAAGATTTATTTTCTTCTCTACGGTTTTTAAGTTAACACGAACATCTACGATTAGCCAAAAAAACCACATTTTATTATTTTCCTAATTGATTTTTTATTTCACTGATGATGTAAGCTGGGTAACTTTTATTTTTCTCAACTTAAATAAAATTTCAGAGTTATTTTGAATGGAGCAGAGAAAAAAAAGTTACATGTTGTAGATGCATTTGATTACATGTAGCAGCATCACTCTGTTCGAAGAGTAACATGCATCGTAATCTAACCATGGATGCACAATCCTATCATGTTCACAGGAGATGAATGAACCTTATTTAAAATTTTCTAAATTATGTTGATACATTGTTGTTTCATTTGCACTTGCACGTGAAGTACTTTTAATATTGAAAAATTGTTGATACATTAACATTGCTATGATCCGGTAAGCTGTACTTTCACTGCTTGGTTGTTATTTGTGACTTGTGTGACACAAGTTGTGTCCCTCGTGTCTGTTTCTACACTCAAACTCCTATATGTGCCTGGGCCTAGTAAAGCAGCTTTCTAGAGGCCCAAACCGAACTCAGATTTGAAAATTGAAAAGTCGTGGAAAGCTTCAGATATGGACCCAATTAATCCAATCCGGTTGGATCAAAGAAAAAAATGAAGAGGAGCTGTCTGGTTTGGCTAGTTCAGTTCAAAATGGTACTTTTAAAATTACAATTGAACATTTATATTTGCAACGAGCCAAAAAATGATCATTTACATTATTAATTGATTCTGTTCACTGTTTTTTTTTATAACATGTTTACAGAATTATACAATTCTCATGTCCGAATTTAATTTGGTCACGTGTGAAATCTCACTGACATGTGGGAAATTGTGAACCCAACATTCTGCATGCTACCTCCATCAATTTACCTGCAATATAATATATAATCAATTAGAAATTATTATTCTTTTTTTTGGTTTTACGAAATTATTTTTCTACCAAATTGTTTGTTTTTCCTGATGACAATGAACTGAATTAACAATAACAAGAAAAAACTTTTAAAATGATTGATTGTAAATTTGTAACTAATGTTCAAATAAATTTATGTTTAGAAGGAAAAAACCGAAAACAAATTGAGTTGAAGCAAGAAAAAAAGAAAAGCAGGTTGTCTTTATCAATAAAAAAGAAAATAAGCACTTTGGCGTTTCCATTTTTACTCTAACATAGGATTCTTCGTCGGTGGATCATTAAATTATAATCAAAAGTAATGCCAAAACTATTATTTTCTATTGTTAAAAAAATATATGATCATACCAAAGTTTGTTAGACAGACTTTGTCTCCATTCTAACACGTCTAATACTTTTTCCAAACCTCACTTGTTTACTTAATGCTCTCTCATTGAAAGACTAATTATATTTGACTAATTAGAATTAATTAGAGCAAAGTCAAACAGACCCAAAAATAATTGTATTAATGATATGTATTTGTTTAAGATTAGATAATATGGTGGGTTAAAATGTCAACATCCGTCGGTTACTCATTGAAAGACTAATAATAACGCCTAAATTTAAGAGGCTAAAAATTGATTACCTCTCCTTGGTTTAGCGGTTTTCTTGACGACAGGACCGGCGGATTTCTTCTGGACCGGAGTTTCTTCCTCCGGGAATAAAACGCCGTCAATCCCCTGAACCGAAATACGTCCATCGGTATAGATATCAGGATCGAACAAATAAGCCGAACCGTCACCGTGACCGAACTTAACCGAACCGTCTGCCTCCTGAGCCTCTACCTTGTGAGGAAACCGGAGTGAATCATACCGGATTTTCCCAAACCGGCGTACGGAATTGTACATACTCTCTTCGGTTTGGTATTCCGGTATGATGTGGTAATACACGATTTGCTCTGGAGCTCCCGGTTCGCTCAATTGGTCTGTAGTCAGCTTAGCCATAGCTTCGTCGTTTGGAGCCAAAACGGTCAAAACGTAGCCTTCCGACACGAGCCGACCCATCTCGGTGGCTAGAGAAGTGAGATTGACGAGAATATCCGCCATTTCGTTGTAGCCACCGTAATGGAGCAGAGTGTGGATGAAATCTTTGACTTGTGCCTCTCCGTCGAAATGGTGGCGAGGCCCGCCAGGTCCTGGAGCTGGAGCCGGAGCGAGAGACGGACCGGGTGACATTGCGTCGTAAATCGGGAGAACCGGTGGAGCTCCGGCGGGGATAGGGGAGGGTTTTTTCTTGAGACGGTGGGTTCTTGGGTCGACTTCCGGTGCTCCTTCCGGTAATACGGCGGAGATAGAACGGAGGTTACGACGGCGGTTAAAATCTTCTTGGACGGAGCGTGGGATCAAGAGACGTTCGATTCCGTGGATGATTCCGTCTGGTCGGGTTAAATCATCGGGTCGAGTAATCTCAGCGGAGTTGACTTTTCCGGTGGTGAAATGGAGGTGATCGTCGGAAAGAGTACGGTGGCTGAAGGCGGCGGAGTTGGAGAACTGAGGAGAAGTGATTCTTTGAGGGAGAATGTGGAACATCAAGAGAGACTGTAAAGATTTGAGATTCTTGGGTTGTAGCAAGAAAGATTTGAATTCAGGGTCGAGGTTTCTCTCTAAAGCTTCGTTACGAGGAGCGAAGATTGTGATGTTGTGTTGACCAACGGCTTCTTCTAAGGTTTGAAGGAGAAGAGCTTTCTCTACGAACTCAGCTAGTTCTGTGTAGTGAGAGTCGAGAAGAGCGACGAGGACGGAGTTGGAGTTTATTTGACCCGACCCGGTTTTATCGGGTAATGCGGTGGCAATGGAGGAGGCGGTCAAAAGGAGGAGGAAGACGAGGAGCTTGGAGACGCCTTCCATGGTGGTGGAGGGAAAAAGAGTGAGAGAAAGAAGAAAAGAAAGTGTCGGCGAATTGAAGAAACGTTTGAGTTTTTTGGTTTGTGAATTAAGGAGAGATTTGAGATGATGATGTGATTATGATTGTGATGTTTCTTCTTCCCAAATTTTTTTTTTTGTGTGTTTCATTTTCTTAGTTAATTAATGATTTTGGGTAGGTGGGTTTAATGCTTTCTCTAGATTTATTTATTTTGGATTCGGGAAATAAAAACAATGGTGACGTCATTTTAAACTTGAAGCCAAGGGTTCAGCTTTTTCAACAACTAAGCAGATATGGTCATTGAGTTTGAAGACTCGTGTCGTGTGTGTCGGTTACTCAAATGCACAGTTCACGTTGCCTTCAAGTCAAAATCTTTCCTTTTTTCTTTTTTTTCTTGTGATAAATGAAAAAGAGAATCGAGTAAATGTTCAATTTTTGTTTTGTTTTGTGTTAACCAATGATTATTATTACCGATGAGCTAATTAGCTTTAAGATAAATTGCTAATTCTATTTGTTTCAATGGGAACAGCTAGACCAACAATCATTTTTATTGTCTTTTGTAAAACATGATGAAAGTATGTAGTTACAATCCACTATTCGGGTCTATAGAACTATAATTATTTTATGAATATATATTGCATTGAAAGCTAACATTATTAGTGTCATAAAGTAAAGAAAGACAAAAAAAGAAGAAGAGAATCACGGGCATATATCAAACAAAGTGTCGGTGTGACCATAGAGACTGAGTTAATTAGCATGAAAATATAATTAAATATTACAATATGATACTATTGCCAAAAAAGAATTGAAGTACCACATGTACCCTATAGTTTTCTAATATGAGATTGTGAATGCTAGCTGCCTGAACACTTTTTACCTTCCTTACTTTTTAGTATCAAAACCACACATAGAAAACACATGCATCTCCTTTTTTTATATATATACTCAGCCGATAAAAATGCACCAAAGTGCTATTTTATGGATTTTTTTTTGTCTCCGATTCAACTATTTAATAGATACTATAACTCCAAATAAACTCGAATAATAAACTATGAGATCCATAAAATCTAACGAATTACCACACTCTATGTTTCAAGTTTAGAACATTTTTCGACTAATGTTAAAAAATAGTCAGATCACTTGATTACTACCATGTAAACTGTTTGGATTTTAAGCTCAACCACAAATGTTTTACATAAATAAGATTATTGTTTTTATGAAAGTTCGAATCAAGAATAAAAAATGCTGTGTTGTATTTTCAAAACTTACCTATCACTCGAGCACAAATGTACGTGTGCACTCCCCAAAATTATTGAACTTATAATTATTTTCTTTCTAAATCACTGACTTAATGTTGTGATCCACATGTTGTGTTTGTTAAATCATAGAATCCCCGCTGGTGATCTTTCGAATAACTCAGATTTTCAGTTTTGCAAAGCAGCTCAATCTAAATCTAAGTTGTTTTGTTTTTTTTTCTTTCTTTTAGTTTGCGAAATGATCTAGTGTTTTAAAGAGGAGTCGTTTGTATTCTATACGGAAAACATAAAGTAAAAAAATGTTGGCCGTTTAGTTATTTTACGTTTCAGAAAAAGATTAACATATAAACGCAAACACAAAAACAACTGAATTGTTGCATTTATAGAAAAAAAGCTTTGTTGCAGATTATTAGAGTCGCTCATCGTGATTTATTTATAAGATAAGTGTTTGTAATAAGATTACAACTATAATTATCTTCTTAAGGAAAGATAAAAAGAAAAAGAAACAATTCAAGCCATCCATCTCAATTCTTTTCTTCTCGTCAACTAATCGATCTAATTAACTTTTCTTTTGGACAGCTTGATGTGAGATATATATAGAAGAGTCCATAACTTGAACTCGTACAATTTCTCACGATCCAACAAATTTCACACTAACTCCGATGCCCATATAGAATTCGTTTCCTATATATTTTGTTATTCCATCGACGACAAACCAACATTAAAATTTTTGAAAGAATATTCCTTGATATAATCGACATTTATGCATAAGTCCAAGCATAGCAACGGTGACAGAACAAACATAATCGTCATTAATCCTAAACCATTAGATCAATATAACTTTAGTTTTGCCACAAGAAACGAAAATACAACTAAATGTCTTGTAACGACATTAAATTAGTGACAATGAATAACCAAGGATAGTCCTTTTGTAGATAAATTGTCTTGTTTATGGAGATAATGAACTGATTTTTCAGAGACCATATTTCTTCGAATTGTATCCAACCGTGTTATAGAGATTAGTGATCAATGGAGTGTTGAAATTATGTACATTTTGATATGAAATATACAACATATTGCGTATAGTTTTCAAAGTGTTGTTTCTTTATGTTGCACGTGAAAATTGAAAAGCTTCTCATGCAAATATGTCTATATCTTAGTGTTTACGCCAAGCCTTAATTAATTATAGTAAGCATTGCTTATCTTACATGCTGTTCAACCTTAGAGTTAGAAACGGGGACGTCTCGCGTTAGATTCTTCGTCGCCTTCACACAGATACCTTTATTTTGAAGCTCTCTTCAAAGTCAAAACTAAAATAATTTAACAAAATAAGAAAGGAATGTAAACGTGTTTTCAAACCGTAGGTTTCTAAACAAGATTTTGCTCATGACAAAAAAAACATTTTTCGAATTTTCAAATAAAATATCATCAAAACTTGCCAAGAATCCCGTGACATGAATATGTAAATTCATTATGTTAAATATATACAAAAATACAATAGCTGATTCATAAAAGTCATTTTTTTTAATTAGTGTGCACTTTTGTTTTGTTTAATAGATCAATGGATCCTGAGATTTATAAGATTCAAACAGAATCAGGTCAACAGATCATGAGATATATGAGATCTAACGGATTACCATAGTGTATGTATGTTAGGAAATTAAATTGGATTAGACAATAATTAAAGAAGAAAGTGCTTAGGAAACTTCTCTGTTAGATGCAAACTATATGGCCAAATTTGATTTGGAAGATCTTACAATTGAATTCACTTTTATTTGTCTTTTTGTTGGAGTACACATTATGATTGTTTCATACTTAATTATAAAAGAATAGAAAATATACGTGTGTATGAATTGATGCATGATCTTTGTATGGATCATGGCATTTAATTGAGCAATATACATTTATATTTCAGACAGCTAATATTGATCGATGACCTGGGCACATGAACGTAATAAAACGCAAGACAATCTGAAAAATTCTGCATAATTTTTTTGAAAAATGTTTGGTCACTGAAATACTATATATAACTAATTTAGTTTCAATGTTTAATTTATATAACATACTTTAGCACGTGAAATTTGAAAAGCTTATCTTGGAAATATGTCTACTTAGTGTATACGCGAAGCCTTTATTAGAGTATGCATTGATTCTCTTACGTACATGCCGTAGTAACTAGAAACGGCGACGTTTCGACTGCCGTTAGATTCTTCGTCGCCTTCAAACAAATACCTTTGTTTTGAAGCTCCGATCAAAGTAAATAGTAAAATAAGCAAACAAAACTAAAGAAGGGAACATAAACAACGACACGAGTCTAAACCGTATAGGTTTCTAATTAAGAACTTTTTGTTTTCTAAATAGGAAACTGATTAAGAATTCACTCATCATGACCAAACTTATTTCATTAAAAACTTGCCAAGAAGTCCGTGACGTTAAGGTACCTCAGATTCATTCATTATGTTGAACATATATATAATGTATATTCAGTGAAAAATCACTTTGTTCTAATGTGCATGTGATTTTTTTATTGATTCAAATTGTACAATATATACAAGCTATTGCAAATCACTGATTCAACTTTTTGGATGGTGCTATGGTTTAAAATGTATATCATGACCCATGTTTGTGAATAGTTAGGTCTCGTCCATACATTTTGGCAAGCAAAGAAGTATAAGGAATGTTGTTGTAGATGGGAATCATCAAAGAGAAACTGCTTCAGAAACTTGTACTGTTAGATGCTTAAACTATATGGCCAATTTTAATTTTTGGAAGATCTTAAAATTCAGTTTACGTAGATGCGAGTTCTCTAAAAATCATTTTCACCTGTCTTTTGGACTATCCTATGATTGCTTCATACTTGGAATTATTACAAAAAAATAAAAATATATGTGTGTATGAAATTGATGCGTGATATTGGATCATAGCATTTAATGGAACAACAGACATTTATATTTCAGACAGCTAGCTAATTGGTCTATGAACTGGGCACATGCACGTAAAAAACGCAAGAGAATCTGAAAATAACTCATACAAGTGAGAAAACTAATGTTACTGTATTATTCACTGGAATATTGTTTCCCCCCTCTATCTAACCTATTGTTGACATAGATTTAAAATATATATCACACCCAGATGGATTTTAGACATATCTAAGTCAATTTATTAAAATAATAGATCTGTTCTTCACGACCACGACTCTAGAAAGAGTTTCTCGAGTTCTTTCATTTTTTTATTAAGGAAGAGAATCTTCTACTAAGAATTTTTACTTTGTTGCGTTTTTGTCTATATATAGATCCAAAAACCATCTTACAATTTGAACCGTAAATGAACCAAATTATGGTATATATATTTGATGTTTTAACTGTATTGCGATTTGTAAAAAAACTTCGATGGACAAATTGTGTCATTGAGTCATGATGCATCTCGCAAATCGCAATAACGGATCAAATGAACAAGTTTATGTCGGGTCAAAACAAGATACATTGACGGAAAGGGAATATGAAATAAGAAAATAAATTGGGTAAGGAAGATAAGTTATATATGTACGTATATATATCTACTAAAACCAATATTATACGAAGACAAAACATTATAATTCTAAAATGTCAACTGAGAAAAAAATAAGAAGAAACTGTCACATTTAGGTCTGTTTGTTTTCGACCACTAGAGTATTAAAAGAAGTTGACCTAATTATAAAAGTTTGTAACGATAGTCATATCTACAAAAGATTGGTGCAAAGCTACGAGATATGGAAAATAAGTTTTGGATTAAATTAACGATGACCTCAAATTCATGCTACAAGAAAGGACACATCTCACCTTTGGTAGGAGACAAAAAAAAGAGTTATATAACTGTTTAATGCTTAAATTGTAATTTGTGGTGTTAATTACGAAAACAAAACTTCCCTAACACAGAAGAAGCACAAATTGAGCCGTAACCCATTAGCGGCCCACTCTATAACTGTTGGAAGAAAAAAACAAACATAACACATGCTTGTATGACTTCTTTGCCAAGACAAAAATTATGACTATGACTTCAAAGTTTTTATTACTAAAGCTTATGATGGTGATAATCTTCTCTCTTAACGAATAAGAATCTTCTAATGGCTTAGTCCCTTTTACCCTCTTTTTTTTGTGTCGTCATCCTCACTTACTCTGCTTTGCAAATACTATTATAAGATTATATATATTATGGTTGAATAAAGTATGCATGTCGTCACGTTATAATCGTAGAGGATTAATATTTTAAGAAATCATCTTTGACCAATTCCATCCTCTCGTAAGCCACACTTTCATTTTGGCTTGTGACCCTTCGGGTTGTTTACGGTACCCTTTTCATTAGTTTAAAGACCACGTTTCTAACTAATTTGTATTAGTATATATAATTTATATATTTAATCAGCTTTTTTATACATCCCAAATCTTTGACAAATCTTGAATATGTTTTATAAGTCTTTACGTTTCTGCTGTCACTTTAGTTCCGAAAACTATTATAGTTTAGGCTTCACTTTTGTGAAATATTGCGTTCATACGCTAATGCAAAGATAACTTAAAAGTATTCAACTTGTATGTAATAGTTTAAGAGAGAGCGAGTCTTTCTCTGGTCTTACGTACAGAGGAATACACAAACCACTAAACCAAAACTTGAAATCAAAAGTCCTAAAAAAAATTTACAGTCACTCTTTTCTTTCTGGTTTTAGATTTACAATCAGTTAACATGTTCTAGACTGATAGTGAAGTAGTGATACATAACAAAACACAACCAAGAAACTCTGGAAGAAAATTATTAAGAACAAACTATTCTATATATGATCTTTCCATTGAAATAGACAACAATAATCAATTAGAGTTATTTACAGATCATTCACAATTTTTTATTTAACTAGATAAGTTCCAGCACAGTTTTTCAACGGTTTTTGAAATATATGAGTTAGTTACTTATGTAATTACCATCCAGCACACAGAAAACTTGACAAAATCTGCAAGATAATTTATTTATTTATTTTGTTTTGAAAAACAGACAAATTATTTATCAATTTAAAAATAATAACTAGTACTTACAAAGTTTGAATGAGATGTTGGATTATTAAAATAATGTCGGATTTTCAATTTAAAAAATGAGATTTTATCCAAAAATAAATTGCTGGCCAACACATTTAATTCGAAATTATTATTTATAAAGGATTTTAAAATTTTAAGACAACACTGCTAAATTTTTCATTGCATTTTTTTGAACGAATAAATTTTCTAACTAAAACAACTCCACACATATTCACAGCTCTGTTTCAATAAATAAGTTTAATAGCTGAAAACATTGCTTTCCATACCAAAATGTCTGATAATTAATGAGATTTTATGTTTAAAATTAGTGTGTCAACTTGATAATGATTTACGTGTTTATTTATAACTCATTGCAATCTGATAATTATTACGTCGCTCTGTTGCACTACCATTAATAGTAATTAACAATTATAATTACGAGAATTTGTAGTTAAAAGACAGCGACAACATATGTGTTTAAAGCCCTTGAGACTTAAATCACAACATACGATTTAAAATTATCCACAAGACAAAAAAGGTAATTAGCAATCACATTTTGTATTTACACAAACAAAAATATTTACAAACAAAAACCCCAACACAAAAAAAAATTGAAGAAAAAGTTAAAAATAGGAAAAATATTGACCATGGGAAGACCTAAAAGGTTTTTGCCCAGATTCATCAGATAAGAGGAAAAATCCCGAAATTAATTATGAAAAATCAAATCACAAACCAATTGAATAATTACATATTATGATAACTCCTTTTGTACAAAAAAACAACAACAACTTCAAACAGTTGCCGCCATCTTCGATTGCTTATCGAATTTAGCCCTGGAGGAGTGTCTCCGGCGATACTCTTTGTTATTCCCCGACGGCTCCACCACATCCGCCGCGAATCTCACCTTCTTCTTCATCACCACGTTTTCCCGCGATCCTAGAAAAAACGATTTTTCCCCCCAATTTATCAAATTTCATAAAATCAATTTTACAAAAAGAAAAAGAGAGATTGAGAAATGCGGGAGAGGATTTTTCTTACGGATTTCGAATTCGAGCTTGTCCATGTAATCGGAGAGGAGACGCTTGTGGAATTGACTCGCGAGGAAGACGACGCTCCCTGAGACGGCGAAAACCGCCATGAAACCTAAAGAGCTCTCCATATATATATATATATATCTCTAGGGTTTATTTAATTTCTTCTATTATTAAAAAAAATCGGCGATTGATCTGAAATCTCCGACGGTGAAAGGATCTCGATCGGAGGAAATATGGTAAATAACTTGCGTCGTATCAATTAGGGGAAGGTAATGAGATGAAGGAGAAGGAATCAGGGGACATGATCGGAGAAGAGAGGCGGAGAAGGAGAGAGGAAGAGAGAGATGGAAGAAGCATTGTTGTGCAAATGAGAAGAAAAAAAAAAAAACAAGAACGACGACAGAGAGGAAAGAGAAGAGATGTTGTTCTTTATATATAAAAAAGTTTTTGTTCTCTTATTTTTGGTCAACAAACAACTCATATAGACATATAATTAAAAATGATTCAATCGTTGCATCATAAATACATATATATATATCCAATTTATAATTAATTGTTTGCTATTTTTATACTTTTTTTCTCTGTAATTAATTGAAAAAACCTCACCAGTTGCCACCTCTTCATCTTGTTTGTTTTGATCTGAATAGAAAGAACAATTTGAACTTCTCTCACTTTTTAATGTTTTTTTTTGTTTTTTTTTGTTCTAAATCTATTGATGTTACAAATATTCCGAGTCCATTTATGGTGGTACATGAATCTTTAATATTTTGTCCAAAAGATAAATTGTTTGCCTAAACAAAATAATTACTATTCCTTTGGTTTGATAAAGAATGTTATTTAAGATTTTTTCATATATATTAATAAATAAATTAAAATTATTTAAGACTTTTTATACATTAACTATATATTTTTATTTCTAATTAATAAATAAAAAATTAAAATTAAAAATGAATTTTTGTTAAAATTTTGTATTAAAAATACAAAATGACATTATTTATGAAATAAAATTAAAACTTTAAAATGAAATTTTTTTATGAAATGAAGATAATACTAATATTTAATAACACAAAAATCAAGTATTTTTTTGAAATTTTCATTTTTATTTAACTTTCTTTTAAAATATAGGATAAGGCGGGAATCATAAAAGCTAGATTTTCTCTGTATATTTGTTTTTTTTGTTTTTATTTCTTTTACCATCAACTTGCTTTTTTTTTGTCCCATCAGTCACAATTTGTTTGGAAACATTAATTATTTTTTAAAAGATGAGAATCTTGTATATAAAAATAAAGAGATAATAACTGCCAAGTTCTTATATAGAATGATATCATTTTTCATATTTGTCAAATGGGTGAAGGATAGGAAGTTTGCTTACAATATGAAAAAATTATATCAAATAAGATAACATAAAAATAAAGAGATATGATGATGGGGAATGAGAACTACATAAGTGAAGATATATATATAGATATGGTTCATTTTGAGATGTGGTTCCAACGACCTCTTACCACGGTGTGGTGACAGGTGGTGTTCGGTCTGTTTTTTGTTTTCTGAAACTTTAAAGTGTGGGAAAAATATATGAACCAGAGAAAAATAAAAATAGATAGACTGAATAATTGTAAGGTTGGAGAAACTTCTTCATATAATAAGCTACTTTGTCATCATCACTCATAAGAGGTCTATTTTCTGAATATTTCATATCCTTTCTTCAGAGTTGGCAACAAATTTGGTAATTATCTAAAATTTATTGTTTTCTATAGGCATAGAATGCAACAATGGGTCCATAGCTCAGTGGTAGAGCATTTGACTGCAGATCAAGAGGTCACCGGTTCGAACCCGGTTGGGCCCTCAATTGTTTTTTAAATTTTTTGTTTTTCCTGTAACCCTCCGCCCAATCTCAAGTGTATATATTACACTTTTTGAAAATCATCAAAACTTATGAAAAAATCTATAGGGAAGACAAAATCCTGGAGACTGTTTCATATCATTCACAATAACAGTCTCTAAGATTCAGATAATCCAAGAACCGGTTTCTTCCTTCAGCTCTGATTCCTCTGACCATATCTGCTTCACTTGTTCCCACACCAATCCTCCTCCTCCCTGCAGATTTTCAGTTCACTTTTCATTTCATTCAACAATCTTGACACTAATTTTATCTGACTTCTGAAAGGATCTTGTTACCTTTGAAGTGAATTCAACAGTCATTGTGCAGCATTTACGCTCATCCTCTGCCAAAATTAACAAACGGTCAATGTCATATACTAAATCATAAGGACTTGCTGACATAGTCGTCAAAGATCAGATTGCATTTTTACCGCATTGCTCCCACTTATCAAACTTCACTATACATTTCCCAGGAATGTTGTCTATTACCAGAACCTGATCCACCCAAACCCAAAACTTCTTCCCGTTTTTGTCCCCCTGATACTTCCTCAGCTCATCAATGGTGTCTCTCAGAGATTTCTTTGCACCTGATGGATGGAAAAAGACAGCAGCTTGGTGCTGAAAATGTTCCAAGAAAAAGAGACCGAGAGGAATTAGTCTCGTCAGTACACAGATACGGATTCTTATTTAAAACATCTAATGTACTCACACATGACTCTTTGAAGCTGGCTATGTATGTCTCATACTTCTTAATCTCACCGCGTCTCAGTCTCTCGTAGAATAAGTAAAATCTCACAACTTCTTGACCTGGATTTGCAATATCCGTCTTTTGACTCAAGAATTCAGAAACATCTCTTGGAGAAAGAGTTGGGCCAAGCTTAAAATGATCAATAGCTTGAATAATCCCGTCCGCACATCTCTCGCTTGAATGTATAACCTTTGAGTTCTTTAAAGCATTTTCAGAATGCCACTTCAATAGCTCTTCCTGGGAATTGCTCACCTTCACAAAGCACATAGAAAAAAACAAATCAGTGAAGGTTTTGGTTTTGGTAAGAATGGAGGAGAGTTTGTGATGAGTGAACAGTACCATGACACCGTGAACATTGGGAATGCTAAATAATTCAGCATCGTGTTCAGAGTCACCGCAAGCAAGAGTATTGACCGGGAATAATCCTTCAGCCTTCAGCTTCTTGAGAAGATACTCAAGGGCTTCTCCTTTTCCTCCACCTCTCGGTATAACATCCAGATTCTTTCCCCAACTGTGGATTATCTTGACATCCAACTGAAAACATAAAAACATTACCATCATCACAAACAATATGTTTTGAAGTAACAAAGATCCCACAAATATATAACATCAAAGATAAGTAAACACTTAACGCCACGTTTCTCCAGCAATTCTGATAGTTCCTTGGTCACTGCCTCACCTTTACCTTCATCAATGTAAAAGCTGACCTTGTGTAGCCTCTGCTCAGTTTTTGGCTGAAGAGTTAACTCAGGGAACTTGCTGGTTTCTTCTAAGACTATCTCCCGGTTCCATTTGTCGCTGTTTAAGGTTTCAACCCAAGCATGGTCAAGAACCATGGAGTTACCGAATGCTATCTCGGTTCCTATTGACGTAATGATGATATCAGGGGTCAACAAAGGTTTCTCTTTTCTCAATTCTTTGTACAGAATTGGTGATCTTGCGGTTGAGAAGACAAGAAGAGAGTCACGGCGATAAGCATCTTCCCACAGTGAATTGAACCTCAGAAGAGATAGGTTCTCATGATCTTGATGATCAACCTGTCAAAACAGGATCACATCAAGAACCAATTTTTTTCGTCTTCTGAAAATGCAAACAGAGAAACAGATCATACCATGGTATGATCAAGGTCCGAGACGATCATGAGAGGAGGAGGAGATTTTAGCCGCTCCATGATTACCATATAATAAGTGTCCTGTGAATTGGCATAGAGGCATATAAATTGATGATCATATCTATAGTGAGTAGTTGTTAGAAAATCTCGCATATGCGTTTTTGTTCTTAACATACACAACAATTGGTAAAATTAGATAAAGCAAAAAAGAGAGTATACAAGCAGTAAGTGCTAAACCCAGTCCACTAACATACCAGATGAAATCGATTTTGTTACCAATTTCAAGCATCAAACAACATAAAATTTCCCATCAACTTACTCTACAGCGATTTATAAAGTTTCAAAGTCCAAGGAAGAACCGTAACAAAAACATCAAGAAGCATCGCATTTGCTGCATTTCTCCAAGAAAACTCACAAAAAAAGGAGAGAGAGTGAGACCCTAATCAAAAGGTAAGAAAAAAGAATAATGAAGGATGAAAGCAAACCTTGTGTATATCGCTTCTTCTTCCTCTGCAAGTTGAGGAAAATAAAAAAGGCTCCTTTTCTCGAGAAGAAGAAGAAGAAAGAATATATCAGTCACACTAATCCGCGTGTTGGAGTTACAGCGATTGTCCAAGGACCACGTAGATAATGCCGCCCCATCCACCCATAAAGCCAAGGATGAACGGTCAGGATCTTTCAAGCATTAAAGGAGTGAAAGAATATTTGTTTCTCTATTGTTCCTTTCTGTTGTTAGTTCAGAGCATCTGTCTGCAATAGAGATTGGTCTTTTCACCTCGCAAGTCAGTGTGCCATAACTTTTTCTTTCTTTTTCTTTTAATAGAACAAAGTTTGAAACTTGATGGTTTCTTAAAACCTAGTGAATATATTGAGGCTCTTAATCGTGGAGTCTACTAAAGTTGAGTTTACCACTTCAACTAACGCTAATTAATTATATTTAATTAGTTTATACTTAATAGAATACTTTCGGATTCTGTGGACACCACTGCATTACTTTAAGTTCATAATTTGAAATGGATTATCAAATAAGTTTTATGGAACTTAGGAAATTTCCATGATCACTCGGACATCTCTGTCTCTGTAATAGACCAAGACCTGACCTTGCCGGGAGTGGCTTGGTGTGTTTCAGATTTGGGAAAAAGGTCCGAATTTGTAACCTCCTGACGAGGCAGGCTGTGGAAAGTATTTTGGTTCCGATCCTGTTCATGATGAATACAAAGTGCTAAGCGTGACTTGGAAGACCACTAAGGACTTTACATTGATTTCAGAACATCGAGTGTTGGTACTTGGAGCTGGAGCTTCGTGGAGAAAGATTAAATGACACCTTCTCCATTAACGGTGTTTTGTATTGTGGAGCTTACACTGATGCAAATAATTCTAAATCTGTGCTTGTGACCTTTTACTTGACTTCTGAAGAGTTCAATTTCCTCGAATTGCCTTCTTCAATGAACTACGAAGGAAAAGTAGATTTTCTTGATTATTATGATGTTTCGAGAGATGGTACTGTGGATGTTTGGGTTCTTAAAGACGCCGACAAGACTTAATGGTCGGACCCGAAGACTTTTGATTTGCCTGTTTTTATCAGTTGAATATCGCCCCTCTCCATACAGATGGGGTGAGAATGGTGGCACTAGTCACAGTGGTAAGCTTTAGTTAACAAAGCCACATATCATACGGAGTCAAGGCCATTACGTCACATTGGTTGCTCTCAAAGTCCTCATTGGTTGCTCCCAACTTTCTAGGATGATATTGAGAACATCATGTACTTGGAAACTTAAGGTGTTTTGTTTTTCTAATACTTTCCGAAACAAGTGGAAATCATACATGTAATAAACAAGCAAACATTACAAAGTAAGTCGACACCAAATTATAAATGCCTTTCTGTAACTAATTAAATTTAAGTTGTAGTGTGGAGCTTCATCCTTCGAAGAGAAAAGTAGGCTAAGAGACGGTAGCCAATAATCATAGCTACAAGAGCACTCACTTCCTTAAGTCCACTCTCTATTGCCTCTCCGTTTACGTCCTGCATGATATGTTCATATTGAACCTTGACAAGGAGCTTGTATGTGTGGTAGTTGAATGACATGAAACGTATCCAAGAAATAAAAATTGGAACTTTCTGCCAAAAAGAGTGTTGTTTATCAATGCATTAGAGTTTGCAAAACTCCTCTATGTATGTAAGTAGAAGTTTAGAACATGTCTGGTTGTGGAGAAAGCTAGGTAAGAACAATGTAATATTGAAATTATTGAAAAATGTACCAGAAAGATCTTGACTTTGAATTGGAAGCTGTGTATATTTACCTTCACGAAGTAGCCACCAGCGAGCATGAAAGTCATCACAGTTACTGATGCAAAAGTTGTAGCCTTCTTCAAATCCATTAAGCTTGCCCCTATTGCTAATCCAAGTCCCTAAAAATTAACAAAGTTGTTAGTATTTTCTGTTCAATATGTCCTTTGGTTTCACAATGTGACCCTTTTTCATTTGCTTACCTGAGCTGCAACAATGCAGAGGAAGACTGTGAGCACGCTTAGGAAAAAGGATTCAGCACTTAATCTCAATCCTGCCATGAAATATACAACAACTAGGAAAAGCACTGGTAGTATCAAGTCAAGTGGCAAGTCGCTTGTGGTTCTAGCAACAAAATATGCACTTAATTGATACATATTCGACTCTCGTTCTTTGCTCAGCATTGCTCTCTCTTGAGGAAACGTGAAGATCGCTGTGAATACTGGAAAGAATCCCCAGAAAACGGCAATGAAGAAGAGTAGCCCTACCTGAGATAAAAGAGAGAGTTCCATTTTTAAGGTCAGAGACTAACTACTGCTAATTTCTAGACCATAAACATGTTTTCATACCTGATCTTGTAGACCTTTGGGATGTTGAATGTCTGATTGCCACCAGAGTAAACCTAAAATGATGGCAGTGGAGAGGACTTGAGTGACTCTCAACCAGCTGAAATAGTCATGCCTCCGTTCTTTGAATCCTCTTAATGAAAGTATGCAATACTGTTCCCACCAGCTTAATCCCCATTCTCGCTTGGGACAAGTTATCATCACTTTAACTTCTTCATCAAGAGGAACTGGAGCCATAAGTTTCCCCTTTTCCATGACTTCAATCTGTGTCATGTACGCCTCTTCAAGATACTTTGTTTCCGCAACAACATCACAGTTAATATAATATAGCTTTAGAATGTATCTTGAAATGTAAAAGTATCTCATCCTTCTCTCACCTCATATACAACTGTAGGAGTTGGTTTAGAAGATCTTATCTCGCTGCAAGAATGTTTAATCTTCATTTTCTCTTTAAGAGCTGAGGGTATGGAGATATCGTTCATGTTTCCATTCGCTAAATCAAGCAAGAACTCTGCTGGATTCATGGCGAGTAGAGGAGAACATCCTATGGAAGAGAAATAGGACATTGCTTCTGATGCTTTCCCAAAGTAAAGCAAGCTTCCTCTGCTGAGAAGAACCAGCTTGTCAAATCTGTGAAAGAGCCTGCTTGAAGGTTGGTGGACTGTCGTTACAACAGTTTTCCCCGCCTGCATGCCAACACGTAAGAACTTGGATACAGTCAAATCCATAAAAAAAAAACAGGATTTGGAGATATAGTGGATGTCTTACCTTTGCTAGACTTTGTAGCATCTGAACAATCTTTAGAGCAGTAGTAGAGTCCAAACTAGAGGTGGGTTCATCAAGGAAAAGAATTGAAGGATTAGTGACGATCTCATTCCCAATACAAACCCTTTTCCTCTCCCCACCTGAGACACCACGCACAAATGACCCTCCAATCATTGTATCTTGGCACCTAATACAATATTAGTCACAATCTTCTAATTAGGTTCCATTCTCAAAACTTATTAGCTTTACCGTCAAATGAAGTACATAAAATTGTTGGATGGTATTAGTAGATGGTAATGTACCTTTCCAGGCCAAGCTCTTGTATAATACTGACAGCTCTTTGCTCCTTCTGCTGCTTTGTGAGGTTCTTAGGAAGGCGTAAACGAGCTGTGTAGGTTAGTGTCTCTTTTACAGTTAAGTGAGGGAACATAACATCATCTTGAGTCACAAATCCAATCCTGGCATGTCAATTGTACAAATTATGTATGCATCTACAGTTTCATCTAGAGACTGAGCAGAAATCTTCTATTAACCTTGTTTTCAAGTGCTTCGAATATGGTTTGTCATTGTAGCTAACCGACCCACCGATGTTTTTCTGATTACATCTGCCACCAAGCAGATTGAGTAGTGTAGTTTTGCCACTTCCAGAAGGTCCCATGAGAGCTAGAAGCTCCCCTGGATATGCTGAACCACTAATCCTATTCAAGATGCTCTTTTCTGATGAAGATGTTATTCTATTAGAAGTTACCTTGTATGTGACATCTATGAACTGCATAACAACATTAAAAGAATTGGTTTGGTCAGTAAATTTTGCAGGCAAAAGTTATCATTTGTCTGAATTTGCAAGAAACTATTGTTTTTCTACTGAAGTATGATTTAAATTCTCTCTGGTTTATGCAGAATGATAGTACCTAATATAATCATACCCTTTTGGCCAGAGCTTCACATGTTGCTGATAACCAGTAAACTGTGGCGTGAGCCTCCTAAGCTTGACTTTTGGGCACCAAAGTTAGACCAACAAAGAAGGCAAAACAGAGGTTTCCAATGTCTAAGAAGATTCATGATGATGCTCTGTCTTAATGCAATGGGGATGATAAAACTACTTTTAAAATGTAAATTGTTTCATCCATGAAACATCATACAAGATACAACAGAGATCCACTGAAGTTGGACTAACCAAGGCAAAATCTAATATATTTATATGGAATTTTTGGGTGTTGATGATTTAGATACATAACTCCATCAGTGCCTGCGCTCAAATAGAGAGTACCATAAAGATCAATTTCCCATGTTTCCCATAATATTATCTATCCGCGGAAATAGGTTACCTTCAGATATATCGGAAAAGTAGGTTCTGCCTGAAACTTGACCACACTACTGGTTGCTGCTTCAATATCTTCCACTGTAACATGAAGGATGATAAGAACAAAGAACTCAATAAACTCCAAAGTTAACATCAAGACTTGTAATTAGGTGCCGTGTTTAGTGGGTTTCTTACAGATATCATCATTGCTGCATGATCGCTCTGAAGCAATGATCGTCTCTTCATGTGGCACAGCGAATCCCGTAAAAGAGAAGGAAAGTCCAAGCGAAGCACTAGAGGCCCGGCTAAGAGCCGCACCACCAGTGAGACGACCAAGGTCTAGAGCAGGGTGTGCACTTTTGGCCTTCCTTATGTGTGTGTTCCTTCTCTTGTTGCGGCTGCTGCCACTGTTGCTTGGCGATGACAATGTTCTTGCAATCACATGCTGCTTGCTTCCATGGCTACTGCCGCCACCATTGCTGAAATCGAGTGAACTAGACTTAAGAGATTCTGCTAGTGTCTCAGATTTGGCCTTGACCAAGCCTGATGATGATGATGATGATGATGAGGTTCCCATTTCCATCTTGTTTCCCCACCGTCGTTTCTGTACGTTTCAGAAGCAAATCTCAAAAGAGAATTGATTTTTGTTTTTTTTTGTTGAACCATTAATTGACCATAAAGTCTCTTGAAAAGGGTTTACAACTTACCACCTTGTGTTGATGTTTTAGGAAGCTCTCTGTAGTGTTTTTGCTTGGAGACGAGACAAACACAAACATCACCTATTTGTAGAGTTGTGGGAATGGGAGCTTGAGTTTACGAGAACGCCCTTTGGCCATAGCCACGTGATTGACATGAGACCATGACCTACGAACTAATCTCTGGCTCATGCATTTTACAGGTAGATACATGTTTTACTTTAAAGAGGAAATGGTCTTATCTCTCTATCTTCTTTGATACAATTATTGGCAAAAGGCCAAAACCTGACTTTCGGTACGCAGGAGAGGTTACAAGAACATCACGTGGATCTTGCTTTCTCTAGACCAAAAAGATTTGTTTTTCTACAGTACTTACTATTAAGCACATTGCTAACCAGTATTGGTTTCGTATAATTTTACAAGCAGTGACGTGAACCTGTATGTAATATTCAATTGGCAATCACATGCTCCTTGCTCCCACGGCTACAGCCGCCAGCATTGCTGAAATCCAGTGAATTAGACATAAGAGCTTTGTGTCTCAGATTTGGCCTTGACCAAGCCTTATGGATGATGATGAGGTTATACAAGTAATTTTGCAAATCTCGTTAGGTATTTTTATATCCGGTTCAAGGTAAACCGAAGACACAACAACAAACCGGAAGACTTATCAAGAAACCGGTTTGCATACAAATAAATGGTTCAGATTTCTCTTTGCGTACGTTGTACCGAATTGGTTGACTGATACACTTTCATAGTGATGAGCTAAGAGAACACATGCAACAATGACGGTATATTTGTGAGATCTTTTCACTCTTATTATTCTCTTTAGAACGAAACGAAACAATTATATGAAATTGATAACTAAAACCAAATGGGTTTATCGTCATTGTCTCATTGGATCTCCAATGAATATCTCAACACTGCTCAAGTAAATGTAGTGTCCTTATTATGTTATGATTGACTCACAGAATCACATTAAAAGAAAAAGAGAAAGAGGAGAGTTTCTTTTCCAGGCCGGAGAGAAGAAGACACATGATCAGTATCCCCAGTAGTCATTACGGATTTCGTCATCAAACTTCTTTTTGAGTTCTGGGTGCTTCTCAAAGTACTCATCTGCAGTCATGGTGCTGAGCTTTTTCTGATTACGAAAACACACGTAAAAGACGATGACCATACATCAGAATCCTGAGTTAAACACATCGGATTGAACTTTGAATAAGACAATTTGTTATTTGGGGGTACTTACGCTTATCTCCTGGACATCAGCAATTTCTTTCTCCAGCCGTTCCGACTCCTTCAGCGATTTCTGTTCTGCTTCTTTCAGTTCCACCAACTACATATAGAATGAAACATGGCACAAAAGAAACGACTAAGTTAGCTGAAAAGACCCTTGTCAAAAACATTGTAAAACACAATGGAGTTTCTAAGCTATTGCTCACCAAAGCATCAAACTTTGGCTTGTATTCAGGGGTAACAGTGTCCACGAACTTGGGAATCTCAACGCCTGCAACAAACCAGAAAAAGAAAACAAAACAAACAACATATCATTCCTCAATATTTCCTTTGGTCTATCTCCATATTTCCAATAAAAACTTCAACTTCAACTACAACCCTGATATGCACTTGATAACTACGCACAAACTAGCTGAAGCGAATTGGTGGTTGTATTTGTATCATAACATTAACATATACTGTAGTTCAGCATTTTGGCAGATGCGCATGGTGATCAAAAGTTGCACTAAATTACAAGACCACATTAAGATTATGTTGAAAAAAAAAGTAAAGAACCATACTGTCATAAGCTTCCTTGTACATGTCAACAATGCCAGCCCCAATACCCTTTCTGTAGTAATCCCAATCAATGGGTTCAGGCTCCTGCAATACACAAACAAGAATTCAAGTTTTCTTTGTAAAGGGCAATTTAGTGAAACCAGTAAATGATCAGAGCACAAGAAAATGGTCAGAATTGGTACTTTCTTTTACGAAAAATTATGACATTTCAAAACGCAAATGAGCAATAAATAAAAGCCAATCAACAATTTTCTCTGATTAGTACGTCTTAGATCTTGAGGAAATATATTTATGGATCAACACTTTCATCAGAATATACGTACGAGTGTCACCCAACAACAATCTGATATTGTAAATCTCACCTGATCCAGATAACTAATGTCGAATCGGAAATGATGAAAATCTAAAATTCTAAACCCAGCAGTCGCAGAAATCGGAGACGAATGAATTAGATGGAGGAGAAAAAGAAAAAAATAGATCAAGAGAAGGAAACCTGGCTGAACTTGGTCTGGAGCTGCGTGTTAACCTCATCGAAAGCACGACGGAGGTTAGAGAACTCTCTTCGAGCCTCATCGGTGACAAGGACCTTAGACATCCCTTCCCAATCTATTGTCCTCGAAGCTTTGAAAGCCACATCCGCGATTTTCTTTCCAGCTCCGCTCATTTTCTCGCTTTTTTTTTCAATTTCACGCCCAAAAACACACACTGATGAGGAAGAAGAAGATGGAAAGTAAAAAAAGATGTAAACGTCGTCTGATCCGACCAATGAAGGGAAAGCCCTAGAATCCCAAAAAGCCTTACAGGCCCTTTCATTTCTCTATATTTATAATTTAGCCCCTTTATTACTTAAATTTTCTAAATTGACCTAATTAACTTTCAATACTGGTTTTGAGTTTTACATTACTTTGGCTCTCTTGGAACAAATTACGAATCTCAATTGGGTAATTGGTACTTAAATACGTTATTTTTGTTCTTGACGTGAATAATCATCACTATGTTATATGGCTGTAATAATCAACTCAAGAATGCTTAAGAAGGAACTGAGACATTATTTTGCAAATCATCAATCTTGCTTATAATTAAGGTTAACAATCAGATGTTAACAAATCAAATCAAATCAAATCAAACAAATGAATAAGATACCCAAAAAAAACCAAGCAAATTGTTATAAACAAAGACATAACAGAATCTTCTCTGAGTTCACCTCTGTTCCAGACTTTTGCCTAATTAAGCACCAATGTCAGATATAAACTATATCCATCCTTCTGAAAAAATCTGCCCGCTTAAGCAAGACCAGTATCTTTGTTATTACCACTGCTTTCCAGCTTCGGAGGACCTGAAAACCGCCTTACAGTCTTAGGAGAGGCCGAGAAGGAAAGCCGTTTTTTCGCTGTCTTCTCTGACCCTAAAAGACTAAGGTTTGAGAGTCGTGCTCTTGCTTTGGCTGCTTGTGTAAGCGCCATGTAGCCTGGAACTGACTGAGAGAGAGTACTAGTGATGCTTTCATCGTCTCTAGTTGATGGCACTGACCCGCAAATGCTATGCCTACGGTTGCAAGGTTGTTCTGATTGGATACTCAACATGCTCTTTGAATCTTCATCACCACCTGGGACTTTCCTCACTCTCGGGCTTGACCCTCTTCGACTATTTGGTGTCTTTCCTTTTGGTGAAGCGTTTTTGCCGCGTGGAATTATCTCAGTCATGGCACGGCTTGCTACACTATTGGCAGCAGAAGAGTTTTTGTCAGCATTATCTGGTTTGAGTGTGACTGACTGGTTTTCGTTTGGTCGTGCAGCCATCCAACGTTCTAGCCAACTCCAACCCCAATGCGGGTTGTTTGGGTCCATGAATGTTTGGGAACCCAATTTAGATGAGTTTTTCCACGTATTCTGCATAGTTAACAGTGTTCATCGTTTTGAGTTTCATAATTCTTACGATGTAAAGATACTTAAGTCAGATGGAGTACTAGTTTGATACCTGATGAGTGTAAGCATATGCAAGCGCTTTTTCTCTTCTCATTGTTGCTACTTGCTTGTTCAACATATTTGCTTCAACTTTCTCCCGCGACAATGTGCTATCATCCCAGTTTTCTCCAATCTATTTCACAAAGCGTGAATAAATCATTAAGTTTGCAGCAACAAATAAATTTTCCGCAGGCTATATCTGGAAACAAGATTGAGATTCGATTTTCTCAAGTCTATCCAAGATCAAGAACAAGCCAACTGTGTAACTAAAACATAAACATCTTATGAGAATTAACTTACCTTAGCAGAATCTTGACTGTGTTTTTGTTGGAGTTGACGCGCACAAGCCTGCTTATCCTCTGACAATCGGAGCCTCCTCTCACGAATCTGATATTGTAATCTAGCTAGTGTCTGCATGCTCTGCAATGTTGATGTGGCTTGACGTCTTACACCTTTCCCGTGGATTAAAGATTTTAGCCTCACAAGGCCTCTCAACGCACGCAATGCTCTTCTTGCCTTTAAAAGGTAACCAAAAAGTAATCATCTTGTTCCATTAGCAAATCCACTTTCATAGTAACTACAACTTGGAAATGTGAAACAGAACGAAAACAAAAAACGAAATACCAAATATCCTCTAAATGCTGTCTGAATCTTGATGGCAGCGATCTCTTCCTTTGATTTCCCAGGGAAACGTGATGATGCAGTGAGACGAACAACTTCAGCTGCAGCTTGAGCAGCTGCAATAGCTGCATCTGCAGCTGCAGCAGTTGCAACAGCCACAGAGTAAGCATGCCTGCTCTGTTCTTCCTCAATCTCCTTTAGTTTTGCGTCTTTGGCAACACAAAGAGTATTGCTAGGCAATGAATCTGCTTCACGAGAATTGGTACGATCCACCTTCTTGGATTTACCAAACCATTTCTTGGCCTTATGGGGCTTCTAATGTATTACAAAACCATTTCAGTGTCAGTTTTCAATTCATCAAAGGGCATGATAATGACCAGGCATTTGTCCATCTTTATGGTTTTGAATAACCAAAACATGTGAATAATCAACAAACCTGTTCTTTCTTTTGTTTTGGTCCTGGAGTTAAGGCCTTCTTCACAGCAGAGAACCAACTCTTACCCATTTTTAGTTTTTCTTTTCAAATTATCTGCAAATGCAAAACCGCAGAGGTAATTCATGACCCGTAATGATATAAATTTGTTAAATTAATTTTCTAAGATTGAAGACTTTATCTTTTTATCCTGAATCTCAAAAGAAACTAGAAGATGAGGGGAAAAAATTGCTTAAATTTAATTAAGGAATACAAAATCAGAGCATTAAGTGGAATGTATAGACTCACAGATTATGAATCAAGCTCGGATCTTTCTTTTAAGAGTAAAGAGAAGCCGAAGTTTTTTTTGAAGGAAAAAAAAACTCGGAGAAAAAACCAAACCCTGAAGACGTTTCTCTGTGAATCAAACGCAGAATCTGAGAGACAAAAACGTTTCAGGTTTCAGAAATGAAGTTAAAGACACAGAAACACATAGACATATGTAACTGCGTAGTATACACGCGTACCTACACTTAGGAAGTGGCAATATTGAAAACCGGAAGAGATTAAAAAAAGAACAAATTTTTTTTTATAAAATATCTCAGAGTCTTTTGTAAGATTGAGACAAGAAAGATAAATGGGTATGGAAGTCGAGTGATCTATGGTACAAAAATCTGGTTGAGAAAAAGAAGGAAGAAACAGATCTTGAAGGAGAAGGGGTCCAAGGTAATGAAACAGTGCCCGTGACAAAAGGTTATATAAAAATAGACCTTTTCTTCATTAGTTGGACTATTCTATTTATTTCCTACATATATATATCTATATATCTTTATATTACCATATTAGTTTTCATTTTATTGGGGTTGCTTTCAAGTGTCCCTTGACTAACGAACTAGTATTTGTTTTGAGTGCTTGGAAAGGTTTTGTTTTTAGAGTAAATTTGTTGAATGACATTAACGAAGATATAAATTTCAAAAATGGTAGTGATGTGTATTGCATCAAACGATGTATTTAATTTTGGAGGATTTGCTTGTTTTAACTTATTATTTTGTTTTAAATGCAAAATTAAATATATTATTGAACATTTAGTAAAAATAATCTCAAATATTATCAAATGCTATATATACTAGTAATTAACCTGTATTATACGCAAGACTATATATTTTTATAATTGTTTTTGGAGTTTAGTGATCTTTTTTTCAAGTTTTATTAATTTGTTATAGACATAAGTAGACAAAATTTACATTTGGTCCAATTAGGTTCTATTTCTGGTCCAGTTTTTTTTGTTGTTTCTTATGGAAATATTTTTTTTGTCTTAAAACATCAACTCTAATCCGCATTGTGCTATTTTTTCAGAAATGCTGATATATATATTGATTAAATTTTGCTATATAGTTGATGCTAGGTTGACAAAATAAAAAAAGTTGACGTTATATTTTATGTATTTTATATATATGTAGATAAATTGTTTTTCGGTAGCGTGACTACAAATTTCTTATTATTTTCTCAAAGCTATAATCTATATATTTGAAAATTCTAACAATTTTTTTTAATTTAATTTTGTAAATCTATGTTTTTAGAATCTATTATGATTATACCATAATTGATTAGTATTTAATGTCATAGATTTATATTTTAGATTTTCAGTTTATTTTTTATTTAATTAATAGTTGTATTGAATTTAATTTATTAAATAAGATACTCAATTAATATTATAAATAGTTTTTCTATTTTAAGGCTATATATATAAATATATATCTTATATAATAATAAAGTAAGGTTTTCCCAAAATCAAGTTTTGTGAGGCTGTCATGTGGCACATGAATTTAACCATTATTAATATGCATGAACGTTTATAACTGAACCCGAAACTCATACTTGAATCCAAATGGATCAATCGAAATTCAAACTGGAACCTGTTAATCAAAAATTCTCACCATCTCCTCCTCCATTTGAGACTTCGATAAATCGATCACAGGTATGAACTCCCTTCTTTGTCTATTGGTTTCACAATCTCACTCTTGTTTGTTTCATAATGATGTCGTTGTGTGAGGTCTCTGAAATTCGATTAATCATGTAAGTCTTAGGCTTCTTAGTTCTTACTCAACCGTAGACTACTAGATAGGCATGGGCGTTTATATACTAGACCTCTTAGTTTCCCGATTTCTAAATCCTCTGTATTTCCCATCCAATAGTCTTAGTTTCCCGATTTCTAAGGCGTCTTAGTTCTTACTTGGTTATTGTTGTTTTCAGATGGATTCAACATCATCTCCTAATCGAGAAAACTATAACATATATGCACAAGTAGAAGCTGATGAAGAAGAGTTTCTAACACCAGATAGTCTAGGCAGAAAGAGAGATACACCTGGAGCAAGTGGAGCTACTGTGTGGGAGCTCCCCACAAGGATACTCCCCACAAGGTCTACTGTGTGGGAGCATTTCACAAGAACTAAGGAGAACCGTGACAAATGTGTTTGTCACTATTGCCAGAAAGACTTCTCATGTGCAACACAGTCAAGGACTTCAAACTTGCAGAAAAGGAGAACTGCCACTGTCTTTTATTGAAAGTGTTGCATGGAAACACTTCTGCAACAAGGTATTTACTTCTTTGTGTATCTTTTTTTTTACTTTTGCGTGGCTTTTTTTTATACTTTTGATTGGCTTCTTCTATGTTTATGTGTGTAGGTGAACCTGTATAAGTCTGTTTCAAGAAGAACATCAACTAATGACATCGTTAAAATGTATATGGAGAAGAATGCAGTCTTTAAAGAGTGGTTCTCTACTAACAAATAACGAGTATCTCTTACAACAGATATTTTGGTATCTCAAACACCAGGTAAAACCGTATTTGTTGTTTTTTAGTAGCTTATGATAGATAACTAATTTATTATTGTTTGCTATATGTAGGTGCGAGTTATATGGTTATCACCGCGCATTACATTGATGCATTTTGGCAGTTGAAGAAGCTGATCATAGGATTTAAACACATCATGGACCACAAATGTCAGACAATCTCCAATGTTCTTCTTGAATGCCTATCTGATTGGGGAATACAAAAGGTGTTCTGTATAACAGTAGACAATGCAACCTCCAATAATACAGCTTTGAGAAAGTTTCATAGTAGTTTCTCCTTAGTTTCTGGTGAGTCCTTAGTATTAGATGGTGAGTTTATGCATATGAAATGCAGTGGACACATAATAAACTTGATAGTTAGGGATGAAATGAATGAAGTAGATGTCAATGTCTCTGCCATCCGTAATGCCATTTCATATGTCAAATCATCTTCAAATAGGCTTAGATCTTTTGAACTGAAGGTAGAATATGGTAAGATGAATAGGGGTAGTCTGCCTTTGGATGTCAAAACTCGTTGGAATTCAACATACTTGATGTTGGCAACTGCTCATAAATTTAAGATTGCATTCGACAAGATGGAGACAGAAGACAAGTTATACAATGACTATTTTTTAGAGTTAGATAATGGAATAAAAAGGGTTGGACCTCCTCAACTTAGGGATTGGAATGCAGTTGAAAAGTTATTCCGATTCCTTGTTATCTTCTACAATTCAACATTGGTAGTATCTGCTTCTTCTTTTCTCAATGCTCATAAGTGTTATGCCGAGATTGTCACCATAGCTACCAATCTGATATCTCTGTCTTCAAGTTTGGATTCTGAATTGAAGTCAAAGGCTACTGAAATGCTTAAAAAGTTTGATAAGTATTGGGATGGCTTGAAGAACATCAACAAGATGTTGATTGTAGCCACGGTTTTTGATCCTACAAAGAAGATGGAACTTGCAAACATGTGTTTCGAGGAGCTGTATGGTAAGGATAATTTAGAGGCTAAGGAGATGTATGACTCAGTTTTTAATGTTTTGCGAAGTTTGTTTCAGGAGTATAGTGGAAGATATGGTACTGTCTCAAGTCTCCAGCCGTCTCATTCACAGTCTACTCAGTCATCTCAGTCTTCTAGAGAGCAATTAATTGAGAGAATGGATCTGGTAGATGATGGTTTAGGTTATCAGAGAATAGATTTTAGGTACAAGCAGAAGCTAAATGAGATAGGGGTTAAAGACAAGAGGGATGAGTTGGAAACATATCTGAAAGAAAGTGTTGAGAATCCAGATTTAATGATTGGAGTAGAATATGACGTGTTATCGTGGTGGAAGAAGAATAGCTCTAGGTACCCAATTTTATCAGAGATTGCTAGGGATGTTCTCGCAATGCAGGTTTCATCAGTTGCATCTGAAAGTGCTTTCAGCACTAGTGGTAGGATCATAGACCCACATAGGAGTTGTCTAACTCCTTACACGATCGAGGTTTTGATGTGTATGGAGCAATGGTTGAAACAAGACATTAAGTTTGAATCAAAAGTGCTTACAAATGCACAAATACTTGCAGATCTTGAAGATGAAGATATGTTTGAGAGAGGTATAACTTTTTTCGTTTACATTATGCATTTGTTGTAGTTTAACAACTAACAATCATTTGTTGCTTTGTCTTTCTTTTTTGCAGATTTTGAAGCCACAATGCTACAAGGGTTACAACTTTGAAGAACTTGTTTTTAGTTATATTATTATGAACTTGTTTCTTTTGATGTTTGAACAATTGAACTTAATCGGATTTTAGATGGTATGTCTTTAATTTCGGATGAATAAGTACTTTGGTTATATTTTGTATTAGTATGGTTACAATTATCTGAAAAAAACCAAACCCGAAGTTACTTCAGATATAAAATATCGTATCCGAACCGGAACCAAAAATTATTCGGATAATATCGGATATCAAGTATATAACCGTATCCGAACCAAACCCGGTGAATATTGAACCAAACCCGGTCAGAAAAAAAAACCCGAACGGATCTAATCTGTCTAAACCCGAAAACCCATAATACCTGACCCGAACCCGAACGCCCATGCCTAATTATTAAGATAAAATGTCATGTGGCACAATTATATTTGTTATTTTAACCATTATTAGAATAAAATATCAATGAAGATAATATATTTTATTTTTAATATTATAAAGATAAAACCTTATATTATAAAATAAGGCTTCCACAAACTCAGGTTCTGAGAGACTGTCGTATGGCACATGAATTTATAATATTTATTTATTTTCTTTTTTTTATCTTGAGCAATTAATGTATTCATTTCTTTCTTACTATTGATTAACTTTTACATTTACAAATATCAATATATATTTTCTAAGACAATTATATATCTTATCATATAGAATAAAATAAAGTTTTTCTCACGCTCAAGTTTTGAGAGGGTGTCATGTGACACATAAATTTATAATCATATCTTTTTATTATCTTGAGTAATTCATGTATTTTTTTAAAACATTGATTAACTTTTACATTCACAAATATCAATATATATTTTTTATAAGACAATTATATATTTTATTTTAACTATTATTAAAATAAAATTTTATATAATAAAATAAAATTTTCACAAACTCAAGTTCTAAGCCGCTATTATGAGTTAATATTTTTCTTTTCCATGCATTCTTTTTCTCATTTTTGGTTTAGATTACTCAAGGTTGAGATATGAAGGCATGGCAATTGAAGAAGAACAAGTGGATTGCACGTTTATTCATAGTCGGTGGCTGGACAATAAGAATACGTTACCCCATTATCCGTTTACATAGTCATAAGCAATCTAATTAAATTGGAATATGATGACTGTATTTTCTTCGTCTTTTTTCTTATGGATGAGTGAGATAATTTTTTGATATTTTTTAAATTTGAATCGAATTGATGTGTTTAGGTATCAATATCGATCAAACTGAATCAATTTGTAATAACCTTTTAGAATTTAATGTCTCTAAGATGAAATTGCTGAACTCTAATGACTTTATTTGCTTGATGTCTATAACCATTAAAATTGTTTATATTCCTATTTTTATATCTTTGGTCAGCTTTCTGTTTTTTTTTTACAACAAAATATCAAATTTATTGCTTTTCTGACATCCATTCGGGTGTATCAGAGTTTATATTAATAAAATAAAATATATGGATTCGTGCACCTCTTGCTATCTAATCTGTCTACGTGTTACTGGTTCGTGGGATACAGTGAATGTCGCGAACAGTGCATTACACATTTCAAACACTTGGTCAGCTTTCTATTTCATTTTAAAAAACATTGATCATATTATAGATGGTTTTAAATAAAAATTTATGTTTATGTTAATTTATTTTTTATTTTCCAAAACAATATATGATTTTATGCCGAGGACAATGTAATTGTTACTTACATACAATCTTTTTAGCTCGCTCCGATATGATAATCTAAATATACAGATTTGTGTTGAAACATTAATAAGTTAATAAGATAGAAATTAAAATTGAGAAATAGATAGTTCATGAAGAACTTTGTTTAAATGTAAGAATAACTGAGAAAGGAAGATATTTTAAATTATCACCAAGACATTAAAATAGTTCGATTGATATCATAAAAAAAAATTAAAGAAGGCTGTAGAAACTGCACCCAAAGCTATATCTGATGTTCTCGTAACAAAATTATTTATATAAACCTATTTGCTAAAAAACCCTACATACATGAGTTTAGTTGCATTTCTTTACATTTATGGACTTGTTCTTTAACTTGTTGGGCTGGAAGAATAATATCCCTCTTCAGAGGGTAATGACAATTCCGATGTACCTCTTTTTTCATTGTGTAGCATGTTTGTGCCCAATTCAATACAACTTTTGGTGATGGTTTAGGGTTTAGCATTCGTTTGCCTTATGGAAATATGATTCTGATAACGGTATTGAATGTAAACTGCCAAATTGCCAATCATGAGTCATGGCCATAATAAGGAATGTTCCTTATCAAGTTATCAACCAAACTTTTTTTAATATAGTATGTTTTAGAAAGTAATCAATTTTTTCTTTGGATTTTTCAAACTTGTAAATCAAGGTCCCAGCCCATAAAAATATATGTATAACGAAGTAACAAGTTTCAGTTCTTTTTCATAGTCTTGTAAATCAAAAGTCTACTTACAAAGCTATATCTCATTTTCGAATATGTATAATTTTTTATTCATTTTCAAGTTTACTTTCTCTAATAAATGTATCTAGAAAATAACATATAACTCTATTTGAGTTTTTAGTTTGTGATATCACATGAGTTTGTCTGGTTCTCAAAATTTATATTTACTACATAAACATTTACGTCAATAAGGGCATTTGGTCTAGTGGTATGATTCTCGCTTAGGGTGCGAGAGGTCCCGAGTTCAATTCTCGGAATGCCCCTTCTGGTTTTTTCTTTCTTTTTCATTCGATTTAAGCGTTTAGGAGCACCAACTGTCGTTTTCCATCGCATAAAACGACAGGTAGTCCATAATTCTCAGAAAGCGACAGGTAGTCCATAATTCCGCCACGGCTCTTCATCCTTTGAACATATAGTGTTTTAATTTTTGCAGAATTCTTCAGGTCTTTTTATTTGGGGATTTTTTTTATCTTTTGTTGGTTTTGAGAACAAGTAGATAATGGCTGATTCAGTGCCGGAATTAGGTCATATCCCCGCCGGAGAATCCCAGGTTTTCCCTGTCGAGGCCGAGTGCATCAAGCAGCGAGTCGAAGAGGTTTTACATTGGGTTGATTCGGTAAAAAAAGTCTTCTCCTTTGAGTTTTGATTCCTTCTTCTTCTTGCTCTATTGTCTTTTGGATTAGTGTTTGTTCGTGTTACGTCCTTCGTCTCGCTCTGTTTGTTAACCTTTGAGCCATATTCTACAATCTCTTCTGTGCTTTGGCTCTTTCTGCACAATAAGTTCCGAGCTTTGCTTTGAACTTATTTTGTTGTGGAAAATTTTGATTCAATGGATGGGTTATTGGTTCTACTTGTGCAGCTTGAGCACAAACTGAAACAAGTAGAAGACTTTTACTCGAGCGTTGCTGTCGCAAACTCTGGCTCTAGACATGTTGTAGGGGTTAGAAAGGTTCAACAAGAGGCGGCGCGTAGGGAAGCTGTTGCTGCTAAAAGAATGCATGACCTCATGCGTCAATTCGGAACGATCTTCCGTCAGGTAAATAAAACCATCTCTCCACCATTTTTGACTTCAGGAAGAACTTGAAATCCTGAAATTTGATTGTGTTGGTTTTCTCAGATAACTCAGCATAAGTGCGCATGGCCTTTTTTGCATCCTGTCGATGTAGAAGGCCTTGGTTTGGATGACTACTATGAGGTAACGTTTTTTTTTCCGTCGCAGCTTTGAATTTTCCTTGTTGCTATCTTCTTTTGGTAAACACTTAAATTTCTCATATTCAGCTGACTAGATATCATTTTGCTTATTAAAGCTACCAGAAGAGTTCACCTTTCCCTTTTGATCCTTATTTTGGTACATATAACAGCTGACTAAACTGCGTTTGCCTATTAGAGCTATCAGAATTTCAGCTTTCTTTATTGAATTCATTCGGCATAATTGCAATGTATATCTGAATAAACTCCTTTTGCCTATTAGAGCTACCAAATTTTCGTGGGGGAATTCTTAGGTATTGTAAGGCCAAAGTTTCCTAAGATGCTCTATGGAGTTTCTGCCTTAGCCATGCATTTGTCGTTTTCTCGTTCAAAATAATATGCGTCGAGATATTATGTTACGGTGAACTAGAAATCAGTTACTGGTTTAAGTCTACAATTGATGAGAAAATGGAGAGAAAGCTAGTGATCGATGCAGGTTGAATTTGTGAACACGTTTTATCAAAAGCACTACTGTGTTTTGCTCTTTGAATACGTTTAAGATTTTGTTTGTGTTATTCCTCGGTCTACGTTATATGCTATGAGATTGTCTTTGTTCTGATTGTAGGTCATTGACAAGCCCATGGACTTCAGCACAATAAAGAACCAAATGGAGGCTAAGGATGGTACCGGGTACAAACATGTTATGCAAATATATGCTGATATGCGACTAGTGTTTGAGAACGCAATGAAGTATAATGAAGAAGCAAGTGATGTTTACTCTATGGCGAAAACATTACTGGGAAAGTTTGAGGAGAAATGGGTACACTTTCTTCCAAAGGTTCAAGAAGAGGTAATGATAATATGTTGATATCTTTCACACGATTCTCTTGATGGAGTTTAGCTCCATGGTTTTTAACTCAGCCAAGTTCTTAAACAAAATTGATTACAGGAGAAAATACGGGAGGAAGAGGAGAAGCAAGCAGCAATGGGGGCTCTTCTAGCAAAAGAAGCATCTCATACCAAAACAACTAGAGAATTGAGCAATGAGGTTAATTTTTTTGCGACATCAGTGACCTTTTCCTTTTGTATTAGTAACCTTTTAACTAAAAAACTTGCATATTGCTGTTCAGATTTGCAATGTTAGTGACGAGCTGGAGAAACTAGGGCATATAGTTGTGGAAAGATGCAGGTTGGCCTAATCACTCTTAATGAATTCTTAACACATTTTGGGGCCTTCTGGTCAATGTATTGGTTTGCTCACACCGTAAGTGATTGTATCAGGAAAATTACAACTGAGGAGAAGCGTGATATTGGGTTTGCATTCTTAAAGTTGTCTCCGGATGAGCTACAGAAAGTGCTGGGTATAGTTGCTCAGGCAGACCCGAGATTCCAACTTAGAGCAGAGGAAGTGAATATTGAGATGGACGTACTGGTAAATCTCGCACTTAAAGCCACTGTCTTCTTGTGCTTTTCTGGTCCTTTTCTTTTCTTAAGCTAGTTTTCTTGTATGCAGGACGAACCAACACTGTGGAGACTAAAGTTTTTTGTGAAGGATGCGTTGGAGAATATAATGAAGAAGAAGAAGAAAGATGAGACAACAAAGGCTGAAGATTTGAGAGATACACAACAACCCAAAGAGGTTTCTAAGAAACGAAATGGGAGTAACAAGTTAGCAGAGAGAAGAACGAAACGGCCACGCGTGTGATTTACAATTGCTTTTTTTTTAGTTACACAATAAGGAAAATATGTATTTCTCTTTGTGTAAATGTTTTGCAGTCGTTGTCTATATCAGAAACAGAACTAGCTTTTTGGTTTGTTCGTTTGGATTCTACTAACATTGAAAAATGCAATCGCTAAAAAGCTTATGCTTTTGTGATTCTATTGGCACTTCCCTATATTGTTAGATTACTATGAACATAAAAGAGAGAGAGAGAGAGAGAGAGAAAGATTAAATAATTTAACATTCATTTGGAAAATATTTAATGATCCTAGGAAAATGCAATCTAAGGGTCAGTGTAAATAAACGCGCTTTGAATTCCTCTGCTTTCATCGTCTCTCTTCTTTCTCAGTTTCTGCATGAAAATGGAAGCATTTACGGGGAAGAAACATGCTTTAGAAACGGGTTTAGCAGAGAGATCGGTGTGGTTAATGAAATGTCCTTCTCTCGTCGCTTCTTCTCTCCAGCCTCTTCCTTCTCCCGACGATTCATATCGTCCTGATGCTAAAGTCACCCTCTCCATCGATCCTCGCGCTACCGAGGACGAAGAAACCAAAGTATTCTTTTTCTTCTCTTATTTCGCATTCTTATTTTGCATCTCTCACTCGCATTTCTCTCCTCTCTGCATGCGTGTATCTCGTTTTCTTTGGTCTTGCTCAGAAAATTTCGTGATTTCTCTATTTAGGGCTTTATCTTTCTATACGTCGGGAAATTTCACCTCTCTTGAGTTACATTCTTTGAAATTCCATACATTTGGGGCAATGGGTTTTTCTGAGTTTGGAATTGGAAATATCGAGTGATTTTCTCACGCTGGCTGTAATCTGAGAATTGCGATTAGTATTTTCTGAAACCATTTCTGCAAATTTAGAGATCTTCTCTCTGTTGTCTCTAGAAGCTGTCTTCTAGCTTCCTTGACTCTTCGAAAGAAGTTTGGTAGCCTTACGTTTCCTTTTCTTGCTCGTCACTTAAAGCTGCGAGTTTTTGTTTTGGGTGTAAAACATTAAACATATGTGATTCTTTGGCCTCTGCAGTTCGTAATGGAATTAGCTCGAGCTGAATCTGGAAATATTCCAAAACGTTATGCCTTGGATATGTCTACGGATTTCATCCCCATGTCTGTTTTCTGTGAATCTTCAGAAGGTAAGGAGACTTCACCTCTCCCATCTTTTTGGTTGTGTAGCATGCTCGTGCCCAACTCATTTACAACTCTTGGCTCTTCTATGGCTTGAATCTTTGAGATTTAACTTTGTTTAATAATGACATTCTCGTATCTTTGTTTGTTGTATCACATTTTGGATCATCGGGTGAAGGTTTTAGCGATGGACTGTTTCTTTACGATTAAGAGATGAAACCTGATTTTCTCTGATAACTGTGTTGATTGACTCTCTTCAAACGATGTTCTTTGAGCTGTAGGAAAAACGTCAGTGGAAGGGAAGATTAAAAACAAATTTGATATGAGGCCTTATAACGAGAACATTGAGAGCTATGGAAAACTGTGCCGTGAAAGGGCAAGCAAGTATATGTGCAAAAACAGACAGATTCAGGTTCTTGTAAAAATGGCTAAATCAAATGTGGTTTATACCACTGCTACATGATCATGTTTCTTGTTTCTTGAGCAGGTCATTGATAATGCCACTGGAATGCATATGAGGCCAATGCCGGGAATGATTATCCCCACCGCGGCTCCTGTATCTATCTTTACCACTAGAAAACACACATTACATAATGTTGGTTAAAGGGTCATAAATTTGTACAGCAGTGAGAACTCATTGCTTTGTATCAGGAAAAGAAGAAAGTGACAAATAAGCCATCGGAAATGAAGAGAACAAGAAGGGACCGGAGAGAGATGGAGGGAGTCATGTTTAATCTCTTTGAAAGACAATCGAATTGGACTCTGAGGCTGCTCATTCAAGAAACGGACCAACCAGAGGTGAGCAGAAGGAAATTACAAATACCAAAAATCAAATTTTTGTGTTTGCTTATGGACATGTGATAAGTAATGGACTCAAATGTGGTTTGGCGCAGCAATTCCTGAAAGACTTGCTCAGAGATCTTTGCATCTACAATAACAAAGGAAGCAACCAAGGAACTTATGAGCTGAAGCCTGAGTACAAGAAAGCCCCACAGGAATAAGAACTATCTCTCAATGTCTATCCCTTCAAACGAATCAGATTTCGGAAAATAACTTCAATAAATTTGATTTCTAGCAAATGCTAGCTAGTTTAGTTACTTAAGCTGTAACTGCTGTTTGTGACTATAACAACGAAAATAAAGAAAGGTTCGTTCAATAGTGTATGCCTTAATCTTCACAATGTCAACCAATCTTTTTTTGGAATTTTTAAGAAAGTAACAATTTTTTATTCTTTCGATTCTCAGCTTGAAAATCCAGGTTTATGTTTGAAGAACCGAGTTTGGCATGAGCTTGATTCGGTTTATGTTTGGCTCGGATGTGATTGGTTAGGATTGGTCTATTTCGGTTTTGGTTCAATAAATCCTACCTTAAAATTATCCTTCAATTTGAAAGGGTAAAGTAGAAAACAAAATCTCGGCCAACCGGTGTTTCTGTTTCCGGTTACGATGTCGCCGCCACCGCAACGTATCGGCCTGCCATGGCCTGAGCTCAACGATGGTTTGACATACAAGGATGTCGTCTCATCTTCTGATTCAGGTCTTCCACTATTGCTTTAGGACTCAAAAGTTTTGATTTTTGATTTTGTTGTCGTTTATTTTTTTGATTCTGTGGAAGTTGTACACAGAGTTAACGACAGTGTCAGATTTCTACTCAACGAAATACAAGAGCTCAGCTCCATATCTAGGGTTCTACTCTTCTTTCTCTCTACTCTTTTCTACAATATCGTTTTTTACGCTCTCTAACTTTTTTTTGTTTGTTTTCCAGGTGGGTTCAACGAATCCAAAACGGACAGGTTTGCTCTTTAAACCAAAATTTCACAAAATTTCTCGTTTGATTCTAAAGATTGTACTTTCACTTAACGATGTTTTCTAGATACAAATTGACGGGGAAGTTGTAAAAGATCCAACCACACTTCTTAGGTTGCTAACAGTTCCCCATTTACTACAATGATTTTAGAGCACTTATAAATTCTTTAGCTTTTGTAAAAAGGTGTGCCATTTTTTTTCTTTCTCAGGAGTGGTTCGAAGTTGGTTTACCATAGGCTTCCCTGGAAGGAACCTGACACGCCATACTCGCTAGAAATTTTGTATGAAGACGATGATTTGGTAACTTCCAGCTCTGAACAAAACATAGATAAATCTTGTCACGTTATTTAGAGTTGTTCTTTAACTAAGATATCTTTAGGTGTTTCGACATCAGCTTTGGTAGTGTAGTATCATTTTGTTTCTCTTAAATTTGTCCTCAACTTGCAGTGATGTGTGTATATTTGGTGGAATTAATATATTGCAGATCGCTTTAAACAAACCTTCTGGACTTCAAGTATTGCCAGGAGGACTTTTCCAGCAACGGACTTTGTTGACGCAACTGCAATGGTGTTTCAGTAAAAAAGATTCTTCCACCAGAGCTCGTGAATCACACCCTGTTCCTGTACATCGACTGGGCAGAGGAACATCTGGTTAGCCTATAGACTTGGTTTTTCTTTTTCTTTTTTCTCCTATTATATGATCAACTGAGAATCAAGTATACTCCACCCCTTTATAAATGTCAAGCTCTTCACTGGCCTTATCAGTTCACATTGCAAAAGCATCTCTACAATGATATCTCACTACTAGGGAAGTTGTTAAAATATATTGTTTTCAATTGATTTCATTGGTTTTAATGGATGGATTCTTTTGTCAGGGATACTTCTCTGTGCGAAGACAAAGCTTGCAAAGACTAAACTTGCAGCTTATTTTGCTGAGGGAACATCTCTTGTTGGGTCTGGGTGAGTTCATACATGATTTCTGGCTTACTTTTTTAGAAGATCTTTGGTCTTATCTACCGGGTTTTTTAGTCAGAGATTCGGGAAATATTTGTTTCTACAACTGCTGTGTAATTCATCAGTGCTGCATGTGAAGGTTTTTTTAAAGTACAGATTGCAGTCTCCTGTATTACCCTAGTAATGGTCGCTACACATTTAATAGTATAAAGTACATATGAACTTGGGAATTACCTGCCATGAAAACATAAGTGATTCAGGGAAAAAGAAAATAGAACTAGTCTAATAATATAATAGAGAATCGGTGTGGTGCATTCAGTTTTCTGATTCTGATGTTAAACTATATGACATATCGTCGGTTAAATTACTGGAAACTTCCACTATGAGGGAAATGTATGAAGAATTATAGGATCCAGGGATCTATAATACAAGAAGAAAAGAGAAGACTTTAATTGTGTGGCTGCAAAACAGTATGTGGCTGCAAGAGCCTACATATTAGAGTTTTTGTATGTGTACTGTCATTACATTTTTAGGAAGTAAAATCTTCTTTCTTACAGTAACCTCAATCAAGAGTGTGGAACCGGAAGAAAAATATCAAAGATATATCGAGCTCTAGCAGATGGTATAATTGAAGAAGACGAGGCAAGGCCACTTTATCATTTGCGGCTGATTGCTTTGTATAAGCTTAAAAATATGGAACTGAGATAATGTCTCTTGAAAATGCCTTTTCTTCATTTACATTTTGAAGGTAGTTATCAAACAGCCTATCGGAGTGCTTCGATATCCTGGAGTCGCAAAAGGATTATATGTTGCTTCTCCGCAAGGTAAGTTCTAGTATCTTATACTATAAGCTAGAGCGACAGAATAATCCACGTTCTCATTTAGTATTTGTTTTATCTATATTTTTGTTCTACTTTTCTCATACCAGGCAAACCTGCTCTCAGCAAAGTAGTCGTTGTGGAGAGGGACAGGCAAAGAAATTGCACGTTGGTTAAGGTCTTTCTTGTGTTTCCATCTAATAATACAGAAAGCGAAGGAGAGAGTAGACCAAAACAAAGCTGTTGAAAATCATCTTGTTTTAATGCAAAACAGGTGGAAATACAATCTGGAAGACCACATCAAATCCGTATTCATCTTGCATACATTGGACATCCCTTGGTAGGTAAAAACTTCTGATATCTTCTGCTCTGTCACACATTTACAACTGATATTCTCTGTGACTTGTGCATCTATAGCCACTCATTATTGTCAACTAAGAAAAGTTGGATAAATAGCTTTAAAGACAATTTTTTTTATGGATTGTTTTGCAACTTTAGTTATTTATCAAGCAGGCAATCATTGAAGTGTGGAACAATCAAACTGTTGACTGGATGTAGGAAATCTTCAGAAGAACATTGAATACAAAAGGATGGAAACATTTTTTGATGGATAAAATAGGTCCTAGTTCCACGTGATGCGTCAACTAGTTACAATTGTATGGGTCATATACATATACTAGCAGTCAAGGACATGAATTGCATATTGCATAGACTAGGAAGATCTTTCTACACATAAGTTTTCTTTTGGCAGTAGCCTATGAAAGAGACGTGATTTTTACCGGATCTCAGTGCATGCAAGTCAGCAAACATGAAATAAATTAGAAACAGATAGCTTACATGTTCACCAAAGTGCAGGGGACCCTCTTTATGTTGCGGGCGGACAACCAAAGTACTTTGATCCAGATGTTGTAGATGCTGCTATTGCTGAAGATGGGTACAAACTTGGATCACCTCTTTTTAGTACTTACATTTTCCAATAGGTTCTCTAGATTTCTTGAGATCAATGGTCCCCAAAAATTGAGCAGTATAGAGCTACATAATGGACTATGATGTAATATAATAGGTAGTTTGTTATGTGGAGTGTAAGTTGGTGTATAAGATTAGTGTTATACTGTGTCAAGATTAAATCATGGCTGAATATTTTGATGCAGAGGTTACCGAAGACCTAATCAAGCTGTTCCTGGGGATTGTGGATATCACCTGCATGCACATCAAGTAGAGCTACCAAACATGTTGAAAACTCATAAGGTATAATAAACCCAGTCATGCCTGAAGCCACAGTAGTAAAAATCTGAACGTCTTTGCAAAAGTTGTCAGCCTTTTACCAGGTCGATTATTTCTTGCATCTAAATCAGCTGATATTCATGTCAATACCATCCTGCAGGTTGTAAAAATCGTGGCACCGTTACCATCAATCCTCCAAACAAGTTCCGAGGCAGAAGAAAAAGGTTTTTCCTTTCATCCTGCAAGTTAAGTTGAATTAGTCTTTCAATCGACAAAATTAGATGTGATTCTTTAAGTGTTATCCTCCTTAGAAAACATACATCGAGCTAAGCTCTTCGTTATTATCAGCAACATTACAAATACAAACATCAGCTATGAATTTTCTGCAGGCACCTAACTTAAGTTGAACCCCGAAAGAAAAAAAATGCCTATATTAATTGACATTCTAAATTAAGGAAAAAAAGACAATCAAATGAGATATATAATACAGATAGGATGACAAACAAAGAATATGCCAATCCTCCAAAACAAACTAATCATGACCCTAAGAAGCTTTTGAATCACGTGGCTGCTTCTGCTACACCATTTACTCCTACATTACCTTCATCCTTGCTGCTCGAGACATTTGCTCTATCTTCAATACGCTTCCCAAAGCTCAGAATTCCACTAACATCCAGCTGAATCTCTTTGGTACTAACAACTTGCTGCTTAAGATGCGTGGTAAATGCTTCGGGGCAACTTGTAAGCAACTTGGCAGACTCTGGCAAAGATGTGAGCCCTGTTTGAATTCTGTTGCCATCCCAGAAACCGTAGCTCGTAATAGGAACATTCTGAAGGTGTTGCTGATTAATGTACTGATGTCCTGTATCATGGTCCCTGCTCAAGGTTGATGATGACCTGATACTACCGCCTGGATTGTGATTTTGCTTGCTTCCATTCTCCTCAGTGGTTAGTACTGTGCCAAACAGCTTCACATCTCCATTCTTATCGAGCCTCTCTGTATCAGACAAACTAAATGAATGGCTCCTGCTATGACCAGATCTTCCATCTTTATGGAATATTGTCAGAGGCTTAGTGGCTGAACTAGTACACTTTTTGAGTGAGAAACCTTCACATGTACGTTGGGTTTTCACAATCAAATCAGATTTTGATCTACTTATCCTGCTCGGATCTTGCGTGAATGATCTCCAGGGAATTTGACAAGTTTCTGTATCCGTCGCATTTAATTGACCATTCTGCTCAGGGTTGAAATGGCCCAAAACCCGAAGCCTCCCATCCGAATCCAGATTAACCTTAGAAAACTGCCAACCTAAGTTATTTGTTTGGACAACTTGTTCAACAAGAGAATTTGGTGACTCTGACTCTGTATGGCAACTGAGATTTCCTTGTGGTACGCTGACGCCTACAAGATCTTCTGTCGACACCTCAATCGGAACATGGTGCAGACACTCAGGGTACCTGAAACTTGAAAGCGCAGGTTCAGCCTCAAGGCCAGAATTTCTGATTCTGTTTGCAGCTTGCATCACTCCATCCTGAATTTTTGAACTTTGTTTAGGCAACGCAGCACCTTGACCTCCTGAGCCCTTGCGTGAGGTTTCTGTGGGAGTCTCCACAGTAATATTGGAAAGAACACTTGAGCCACAGTACAGGGGATCAGAAGATACAGCGACAGATGTTAAATTACCTTCATCTATTTCCATTGACAATAGATTATTGCTCTTAGTTGTCACTGTAGCATGACACTGGCTCTCACCTTTCCCTGCAGCATGACAATGGCTCTCAACAGTATTAATGTCTACCAAATCTCGGCAAGGTTCCGAAACTAGACCCGGGAAACCCCCATTGGTACATGCATTGTTCACGAGATTAGTACCATCTTTCAAACGCAAATATGTCAGCCCATTCTCTTGTTCTGATCTACTAACGCTGGCTTTCACATTTGCAGAGCCTGAAAGATTAGCTCCCTCCTGATTCATGTTAAAAGGTGAGGTAGGTGAATTCAAACCCATCTTGGCACTAACTCCATTATTGCATATGCCCGGGTTACTCTCCATAGCACAAGGATCTTCTAAGTCGCTTCCACCAGGCTCTATGGCATTATCAACACTTGCGGATGTGCTTGCATTTCCAGATCCAGACTGCATACATTCCAAGCCAAGGCATTTCCGAACTTTGCTAAAGAAAACCTTACACTGATCCTGAGACCTTGTCCTCACGAACCTCGATATTGAAGCAAAATTCTTGCCAAATAGCGAGAACCCCTGTATAAAGGCAGATCTCTCATCGTCTGTCCAATGAATAGTACCTGTTTCCCCACAGCTCTCTTCCGAACATGAGTCATCGTCTTCATTGCTGTTCTCATTCCGTGTAGTATGAGATATCCGAGGTTTTTTTACAACAGGATCAAACTTCACATGATCCATACACCCTTCTCCAGAGTTTACAGAAGTCCTTAAGCAAGAATTTATCTGCTTTGAGGACAAAGGACCAACAGCTAAAACATCTGCACCAAGAGTTCTCTTACGAGGGAAATCAAAACTGTAGGAGCACCCTTCAGAGTTATTTCCATCATGCTGCAATGAATTAGAACTATTGCAACCTCTAAGGGTGATCCTTTTGGAAGAGATCTGCCTGGTTGATGCAACCTTTCCTGCGTTTGCTGCTATAATGGAGACGGCACCTAAAATATCAAGAGAGGCAGCCCCCATCTCACGATTCCAATTTTTTCGTGGCGCCAACATGTAGGTGTGCTTCCCTTCTTTACCATAAGCACGCTGCTTCTTAATTTTCCCAAAGCAATCAGACTTGTGGTTTTTGTAGTAGTAGTCAATACAGTCCGCAGTTGTCTTTTGAGTAAGATATGAAGCAATTCTCTTGAAATCCTTCCCGTGCATTGCTAGCATATATAGGAAAGTCTCTTTCTCCTCTGAGGTCCAAGGATTAATCATTGTTCTCTCCTTCTCAATGTCACATGGATCTTCAATCAGTCCATTACTAGAGATAAACCTCGACCTCACCCTCTCTTTCTCATCCAAAATCATCGCAGGCATTCTCAAAGTGTCTCTAATAGGCTTTAGACGGGTAACCTGAAGTAGCCTTTCCATATAACTTACAAGCTCTGTTGTCGAGGCTACACTCACCCTTCTTGGAGCTGCACGTGTAGAGTAAAACAGTTCTTAAACTTCAAAAGTCAACGAGAAAACGACTTAAATGTATCTGTGATCATTATCTAAAAGTTTTACAAAGCAATCTGAACTGGACTACACCTCCTAGCTATACAAGCTAGGTGTTAAAATGGATATTACAGCAGAGACCATATTAGACAATAAAACCCGAGTTCTAACAAAAATTCTAAAAACACATTACTAGTATCCAACAAACCCGTTAACATGGAATGACAGCTTCCAAATGAAGAATTATGTAAACTATTTGACAGCTCTGGCGCCCAGAGAACATATTGCATCATGGTTCAATTGACCTCAAGAGTTCTAGATGTTTTCTCTCAACAAATCATGCTCCCTTGAAAAGTCATCTATTTCATGTCCCTACAGCTACGACAAATATTTACCTCAGGAAAAGGAAAAAACGAAGATAAATGCTCCAAATAAACACATACCAAGACTGACACCTTCGAAAAGACAAGATAGAACCAAATTTTTTTCCATTCTCTCTGGTTTTTCCCAGACAATAGCAATCCAAGTTTAAAATATCAAGAGCAAAAAAGGGAGAGAAAAAGAGTTCTGAGAACTTTACCTGAAGAAGAGAACCTCAGGCGTACAGGTTGGGGAAGCTTCAGATGCCCACTATTTTTTGCATTTGGGTATAGTTCTGTTTTTCTGTTAGACTTTGGGTTGTACTTTACTGAAGCTAGTTGACGCAGATCTTTCTTCCATGCGAGTTGAAACGCTTTAAACTGAAGGAGCAAAATTTTCTCCCTAGCCCTCAAGAGCTCTGTCCTCTCGGAAATTTTCTCGTTGACATGAGAATCAAACTGCCGTTGACATATACCAGGGACTCTCGAGTCATCGAATGAACTGATATCTCTTGGAAGCAATTCATTAAATACTTCAGATGATTCATTGGCATATTTCTTATTGGCAGATAATAGCTTAGCACAGAGCACCTCTTCATTGGAGGCCATGTAATCATCGGCAGACGAAAGCTCAATAGTTTCCTGATTGCCAAAAGAAGATGTGTTAATCTCTTTGGAAGAAGCAGCTACCTTCATAGACGGCATGGGCAACATATCTTCATTGCTTTCCACAGTGGGAAAAGATTGGGATAGAGATTTAACTTCCTGAAAAACATCAACAGGAACCTTGGCTAAAACAGCCTGATGAACAGGATCCAACACCAGTGTTTCAGCTACAGAGGAAGCTGCTGCCTTAGGAGCTTCCTGCACCTTGGCCACAATTTCAACTCCCTCACAAAGGTGTGAACTGGATCCAACAACACGGCACCGTCTTCCACCTTCAACCATTAGCGTCCTATGTTTGTTTTCAAGCAGATCAATTTCCGATTCAGTCATCTCCACAGCTTTCAAAATATCACCCTTCCAGACAAGTAGTCTGTTCATTGATGTAAATTGGACAGAACTGGAATCCCCTGTACCAGAATCATCAGTACCAAGCAACTCATTTAGCAAACAGCCAAATCGCTCCATTGAGGTCTCATCCATCTCCTCGATATTGATTGGAAATCCTTCAAGGGGAATACTAGACACGGGACTAGGTGAACGACACATGTTACTGGCATCACTAGCAGCCTTCGCAGATGATTTATCTCTAAACCCTGAAAAGGAAAAAGAATATTAGACAGAAGATGAGTGAACGTATAAAAATAAGTGGACGACATGATATAAGAGAAAAGGGAAATCAGAGTTTACAAGATCAGCTACATGACAGAAGCGCTCAAGCAATATAAAATGATGCATATAACTCCAAATACCACAGGAATGATATAGCACACAGAGAAATGTATAACGAAATGAACGGTACCTGGTGATGAACTGCAAGCTACAGAGGATGGAGTTGTAGGGGAACCATATTCCGGAACAACGGCTGCTGTAGGACTTTTATCAGCAATAACTTTGTTCAAACAATGCACTTCCTCTGTACCGTTTTCCAAAGATGTAGTTGCATCTTCGTTTGTGTTAACATCAACTTTCTTTTTCTCATACTTTGCCAGGCCCTCACCCCACCCTAGACGTTGTTTCTTTCTAGAACTCATCTCTTCAGCAAGATGAGTAGTTCTGGCACATGCAGTAGCATCTCCTGAAGAAGATTGAGTCACAGCAACAATGTTAGGAAGAATCTCATTTTTCCGATCGCTGGAATCAACAGCCCCCAAGCTTTTCAAGCTACTTGAGTGACTAAAACTTGAACTCTGAGACGCAAAACTCCCAGAACAAGTCCATGCTGGAGGTTTCCCAATTGCTCCCAGAGAACTCTCCTTGCCACATATCCTGACACCGTCGACATCACTGGTTCCATGAAACCAATTATCTTGCGGGTGTTTCAGGTGAAGCTGATCCGAAGTCCCCTCTAGATCTGCATTGAGGATTGGAGGATCTACTGAATTACCATTAGCTAACCTTCGACCATGCATCAAATCATTGCATTGCTTTGCTGGAGAATAAGCCTTATTGCAATAATTATTCTCCGAAGAAGGCTGTTCAAAAAAATTACCACAGTCAGAATGGGGATCTGAAGGAAGTGATAGCCTTTGATCTGTAATTTTCTGCTCGTTTTTAAATTTCAGTGTCCGTACTGGGGTACAGAGCTCAATGTCCGGCTGATGAGCAGAGTTGGCTGGATCCCAAGAGTTCACCACAGTAGTATGAGTATCTGAAGAATGCGGTGGCCTTTCATCAACTGACCTCCGGCCATTTCTTATATCACATGGCCTCTCAAAACCATGACCTTCAGAAAATTTTGAGCACAAATAGGACGATGAAAATTAGAAACTCTGCAAGATCTATATTCATCCAAAACTTTGGACTTTTACTGCTGAAAAACATATTCCCCAATAGGATATCACAACCAAGAACCATCATAACACAGCAAGATATGAATTATAGGAGACAAAAAGAATTCCCTTATGCCCACACAGGGATTTCAAATCTACCAGAAAAACAATAGATGTGAGAAATACAAAAAAAAAGACCTATTGTCCTCCAAATCTATAACATGTAAGACTAAAATTAATAACAATCCACGATTTGAGGACTTCTACTGCTGGAAACAAGCCTTGTAGGATAATAAAGAACAAAGTTAGGTTATTTTTTTCCTGTTTTCAGATTTCATACTAACCCGATTAAGATAACAAACTCCTCTTGCCGTCAAACTATATCTACCTGAGTATTAGATTCCAAAAAAAAAAGTTGCTCCTTTCAATAGTTCTTCATCAACTCACTTCCTACCGATCTTCAGAGTTGTGGTAGTGCTCCAAAAAAAAAAACCCTAAATCGTCATACAGCAAGAACTCAATTTAAAAGAAACAAAGGATATGCCTCTAAATCCACAAACAGGAAAATTCTAAGCCCTAATTAGCGAGAAAAGAAGGTAGCAAACACACAGGGAGGAAAAAAAAGGAAGAGGGTTAGGTCTCTTACAGGAAGGCCTGCGGAAGTCTCCAGATCCATAACGTGAGAACTCGCGGGGAACATGGTGAGAAGAAGGAGTCGTAGGCGAAGCCCTCCATCTGAAAGCCGAATCGAAAGATGGTTCAGGCCTCTCGTGCTTCCTCCGCCTCAAGAGCTCCTTACGATCCCAAGATTCGTGATCCTGCGGCATCAAATTATCCAGAATAATCGCATAAGGGTAACCTTGAACCCACTCCAGAGCCCGTTCCGTCCGTCCGTGACCAAACGAGATAAGAAGAAGAGAGCTGAATCCAATGAAGCTCGCTTCCAGAAAAACTGAAACCAAACCGGAGATGCCGGAGTTAGAGACTAGGGTTTCGTCAATCTGAAGGGTTAAACAGGTTATAGCCCCAAAAGGGCAGAAACAGAATCAAACAAGGAACCTGGAAGGAGCCGAGCTGTAATCACTACTGAGAGAAGAGAAGGGAGATTCCACCGGTGAAGAAAAAGCTAAAAAGAGAAAGGAGCTTCCTTTAGTTTCGGGTCGCAGACAAATTGGATTTATCAGGCGATTGATTCTCTCTGCAATTAGCTCGAACAAGGGGAGAAGAGAAAGGAGATAGAAAGAGAAGGGAAGAGAGAGAAAGAATGAAAGAGAAAATCCCTGTAACCTAAAGACGCCAATAAAACTGTATTTCAATATATTTTTGGCGTCCGCACTATTTATATGATTTAACACCTATTTAAAATAAAATAAAATAACATAAAAAAATAAAGTAAATAAATCGAGAATAAAAAAGTAAAAAAAGTATTATTTACTTACTTACTTTTTCTTATCGTCATTGGGTATTGTAGAAGACTTAGTCTTATACACTCTACATTCGAAGAACTAACCAAAGTATTTAATCGAAGTTAGAAAGAATAAATTAGCTGATCATCATCTCTATTTAATTAGTTTATCATCTAAAACCAATGAGAACAGAGAAAAATTACTTTAATAATTGAAATTTAAAACCTTAAGCGAACTCTCATATCGACTTGTGAAGTTGATTTATTAAGCAGAGAGAAAGACGGCTTCTCACCGCAGGCTCTCTACACAGCATAAAATAAGTTCAGACAAACTTCGAAACTAGCAGATCTTTGGTCTTTCTTGGTGATGGCGCATCAAGACAACGTGGATCATCGGTATAGCTCTTTCTATTTTCCAGATCAATCGTCTTCGTTTGGTGTCTTTACTTACCGCTTCCATAGTTTCTCAACAACCATATTGACTAGAGTCGTTTGCAATCGAATCACATTTTAAGAAGCTAGTGATCTGTAATTAGGGGGCTTTCTTATGTTTGGTTCGGTGGGTGTATTTTATAGGTCTATTGATTCAGACGCACAAGATCCTACTTCAATGACCATTGAATTTCTCCGTGCGCGTTTGCTTGCCGAAAGAGCTGTTTCCAAGAGCGCAAGAGCAAAGCTTGATGGACTCACTGATAAAGTATGTATTTTTCGTACACCATCTATTTTGAACTCTTTGATAATCTGTATCATCCATAGCCTTATGTCGTCCTGTCTTAATCTTTAGGTAGCAGAGCTGGAGGAACAGCTTAAGATTGTGTCTTTACAGAGAAAGAAGGCGGAACAGGCAACTGCTGATGTCCTGGCGGTCCTTGAAGGAAACGGGTTTACTGATCTCTCGGATGCTTATGATTCAAGCTCTGATCAAGAAAGCTATTCTCAGACGAATTCAGGTAAGAGTTCTATCTCAGTGGAGTAAAGTTTGTGAATTTGGGGTTGAACTGAGATCGAGCAATTCCTCAGCATCAGAGATTTATTTCTTTTTCTAGTGTCTGGCAAAAGTCTATCCTGGAAAGGACGCAGGAGGGAACCGGGGTTTACCGACAAGATCAAGGAATCCCGTAACAGGAGACAGAGAGGTCTCGAGTCTGCTTATTTTTCCTCGTCAAGACACCGCCAAGGAAGATCTTGTCGACAAAATAAGCGCAGCGAGTCAAGGTCTGTTTACTATAATCCGCTGCTCAGTGGTATATGAATGAATGGCTATTATTGTGTGCATGCCAATCTAACAACAAATTGTGCAAACATTTCGTAGAGGCATGTGCTTAGAAATTTGAAATCGAAGGTTTACATTATCTTATTAAACACAGTGAATGAGAATAGCAACATTTCTGAACTTTCCAGAGCTGTATCTGAAGATCATAAGAGCGATGGAAATCCAGCTGATTTTCAAGAAAAAGGAGCTCGCACTGAAGTGCTTCCTAAAACGAGCGAAGAAGCATCCAGAAGTGCTGTTGATGTTACTGTTATGAAGGGAGACGAAAGTTTGCAGAAGTTGTCATATTCAACTGTTTTAGAGAAGAGAAACAGTATGGACATCAACTTGGAGAGATCGTTAAAAAAGCGTGCACAAGTTATCGGATCTTTTGAAGATATGGAAGAGACTCAAAAGCAATGGGAGAAAAAGTTCACAGAGATTAAATCATCTGCCCTGGTATGCCCTATGTCTCAGGCTTTGACCTCTACAAAACTTTGAGGCATCGTATTTTTCATTAGTTGGGATTATGGTATGTTTTCATGTTTTCATGCTTATATGTTTTCATTCTCCAAATTCTTGCAGGATTTATGTGACGTAGGAAACCATTCAGATGTGACAGATGAAAGCAATGGAGAAAAAGCACACGCACAGCTTCAAGGTTCTACACTAGAACCCTCACTCCGTGATACAAGGTCTGTAGCCAATGAAGTTGACCTGAGGGATTCATTTGAAACATTGTCGCATGGTTCGCCTGATAATTCAGTAACATCACCTGACTCGTGCTGCAAAAGTTGCGGTTCCAAATCTCTAGAACAAGCTGCTTCTCCTTCTGGAGACAATGGAAAATATATATCTGAGAGTCCTAAAAGTGAGTCTTCCCATCCACAGAGCTTTAAAGGTATCTCTGAGCACTCTTCATCAGCTATTCGGTCACCTCCTGTAACGCGACCAAACTCGGGAGGTGGTTCATTTAGCAGTAATGCCACTACCATCCAGAAAGTAGATTATCCCATAGTTCCAGTGGCAAAAATAAAGTCTGATACCTGTGATACTGTGCTCACTGCGCTAAAGCAGGCTAAGCTATCTCTGCAAGAGAAAGTCAACAGCCTAAATATAAAAAGCCCTGAGTATCTTTCTGAAAGCTCCTATCCTTCAACGCCAGGTTCTTATATGAACACATACGCACTACCCGTAGAGGCATCATTGGGCACCAAACCATCTCTCCTTACTTCCAACGTCGGATCCATGGTAGAGTTTCCTGTTGGCTGTGCTGGACTTTTTCGAGTACCCACTGATTTCTCACCTGATGTATCAACGAGGAACAGCTTTCTAGCTTCAAGTTCTCAGAAAGCTCTGGTAAGCCATATACCTGAGCGAGACATTCCTTTGTTACCTGGAGATCAGCTTTTGACCAGAACATTAACATCCCCAAATAACCTCCTAAATGCTGACTTCCAAAGCCAATTACTAGACACGAGTCCTCCTTTGTCAATGGATGAGCGCCCTTTGACCACCCCATACATTGGTGGACCAAAATTATGGGCAGGCTTCAGAGCAGATGGTCAGCCGGTGGTGGATACTCAAGAATCCAGACTTTATAAAGGCACACCAAGTGTTTCAGGCAGTGTCATCTCTGGTAGAACATCTGGTTTTGAAGGTAGTAACCAACTATCCTCAACTAGCTTCAACTTAGATGGACAAGTAAGTACATATATTCCCGTGACACCTACTCCAAGCTTGTATCCCGGCTCAGTTCTGCGTAGTAGAGAAATGTATTCGACTCCTTATTACACACGTGCGGTTGGGCTGCCTCCCACTGGTGGTTCAGGTGATGGCTTATATAGGCGAGTATGATTCTGTTGGATGCTTGTGATCAATGCCTCAATACCATGATTCGATCTTAGTGAGTGTTTGTTGTTGTATACCAATGTTTGTAGACTATGCCAGCTTTGTATGAATTTGGCAGACAAAAAGTCAAAAATACTGTAAAGAAGAGGCAAAAAATTATGTATGTGATTCATAGCGTTGTAATTATAGGGCATTGGTCGTTAATACGTCTTAAAATAAAGTTTCATTGATTATGTTTGTATGTTCGTTTGATCGATTGGTGATATTTCACAAGGGACTAAGGGCAAACTTCTTTTGAAACCTTACTAACGATGATCAATTACAGGCCACGTCCTCTTTTGACCACTTCTCTTCCTCATGCACCACGTGCCACCACTTCCCCTTTCTTGCTTTGATTTCTTCTCCACTTTTTGTCCTATTTCTTCTCCGGTCCTCGGAACGTGGCGATGATGATTTTGTCTTCCTTGAAGCTCGTTTCAGAGCTCTTCGATCTTATCCTTAATTGGTTGGGCTCATTACACTCACCTGGCCTTAAATTCTGCGGACAAACTAATTGGCTTCTTCTCGGGCTTCTGTCGCAATTTGATGGACAGGTCTAGCAGTTCAGACCCGGGTGAAATCTGATACCAACATCCTGAACGTTTTACGATGAAAATAGAGAAGCAAGTTGTCGCGCCACTACTAGAACATAATAAGAAGAAGATGAGACTTATCCAGGGAAAAAAAACTGCTTTGCGAGAGCATGAGGAGAATTCTCGTCATTAGAGAAGTAGAAGAAACTCAAGAGTCGAGTACAGACAATGGAAAATAAGAAATCTTACACCCTAGATGTTTTCGGTGTTTTTGCTATACAGAACCAAAATGGGCAACGTTCACTGTCTTCGTGCAATATTGACTAGTCTTCATGCCCATCATCATCATCCTCATCATCATCTTCCCGATGAGGAGCTTGACCATCATCATCAACTTCCCGATGAGGAGCTTGATCATCATCATCATCATCTTCCCGATGAGGAGCTTGATCATCATCATCCTTTTTGATACCTCTCTGGTTCCTCTCATTCCATCTCGCCCATCCCCACTTCAGGACAAGAAACCCTCCCAGGGCATATACCTGACAAATAGTTTTTAACAATATTCTACGGAATCAAATCAACCATGAAGAACTCAACTTTTTGCAGGCTTTGAACACCATCAGAACAAAACTAAGTCATGCTAATCAATTACTCCTGAATCGTGAGGACAGAATAATGTATTCAAACAAGAAAAGGCGAATAACGCAAAGAGGGACAAGTGAGCTAGAAGTAGTGCGTTTCTCATGTAAGTCACACAAATGAGCAGCTAACTTCTCAGTGAAAGACAGAACAGCCAACTAACTTTTAAAGGTCATCGATAGCCCTCTAATGCATACTTTACTACATATACAGTAGTAAAACAAAGAAAACTGTAATCATCTCAACATTCAATGTAGCACCTCTGTGCAACTGAATGAAACCCAATAAAACGTTGAAAAACTGTAGCCATTTTGCAAATCGAGAAATCAACTGTTTTTACTCTTTACATGAAGGACAGAAATGCCTATAGAGAGATTCAAAGATGTTTCAGGGACTTGACAATAATAGAACTTAAAAGACAGGACTCGAAACTCTTGAACTGATACTGACTATCGGTAGAGGGAAAAAAAACAGAATAGTCTCAACCAAAAGGAGGAAGCAATAATTTGAGGTCATAAAGATACAATCATCAACATCTGCCATAAACACCCATGGTCCTACCATTTCTCCTCCTCATAAAGAGCAGCTCCCAATTTGAAAGACAATCAGATCACAATTCAATGATTGTTCATCTAAGAAGTTTCTAAAACACACATCTAATAAAACAGAAAAGACCCCCTTTGCTTTAGAATTACCTGCCAAAGGATGACGGAATTGGAAGTCCTTCCGGAGCTGGCCTCGGCTTCAAACTTGAGCGGCTCTGGGTTCTTGGGAGGATTGTAAGGGAAAGAGACGGTCGAGTTCTGAGCGTCCTTGTCGCCGGAGACTCCTCCAGTGGGTTTGGGACCACCGGCATGATTAACAGCAGCAGGAGGAGGCTGAGGTTTCAGAAAAGGGAATAAGTTGGAGACGAAAGAAGGTAACTTGAAGGGAGGAGAATCGGAGCCATGAGTACGCTGCTCTGCTCCAGCCATTGTTCCACCGCTTAGGGTTTTGAATCGACGGATTTTTGGATACAATTGTCTGGTGCTCACTTCTCTTCGCTTCTCTTTCGTATACGACACGTGCCACACGTGTCTTTTCAAGTTTTTGTCTGTATTAACTTAAATGGGCCCGGAAGCCTGATTTGATCCTAGGCTAGTTAGCCCATTGACTGGCCCATAATTATATTTTGAGAATCAGCGTTTTCAAACGCTAACGCTTACAAACCCAATCAATCGCATCGTCATCAATCTTCAGGATTAGCCATCAAGTTCAGGCGTATTAGCTTTCTGAGGGCGAAATTAAAGTCGAACAGAGAAAAGTTTGCAACTTTTAGGATTTCCATGTATCATCCGACGAGAGGCGGTGTTCGTGGTGGTCGAGATCGTAAGTTTCATTATATTTGTTTCGGATTTTGCTTCTATTATTACAACATGATCCGAAGAATAAATTTCTCAGTTCTTAGGGTTTCCATGTATCGTCAAACTCAATTTCGTCGCTCTTCTCTGCTATTCTTTCTTATAATTATGGTTTTTTGGGTCATCATGAAAAATCTAAGGTTTGAAGATGTAGATTGGGTATAAGTGGTGAGAGAAGCTGAATTTGATTATACGCGTAGCCATAATAGTTCTAGTCCATTGGTTAATTTCCATTATTTCCCTCCGTTTTTGGCAATTTGGTTTTAAATCAATATGTAAAACATAAGCTGCTTATAATGATTATGAGTGATGAAGACTGTATTACTAATTACATTTGTTTGTAAATGTGCAGAATTTAGCTGGGATGAAGTGAAGGCTGATAAACATAGGGAGAACTATTTGGGTCACAGTGTCAAGGCCCCTGTTGGAAGATGGCAAAAAGGTTCCTTTTCCTTATTTCTGTTCTCTTGTTTCTTTAGTCTGCTAAAGTTGCTCCTTAATTGGTGCTATGGTTCTCCTATGACACTGTCGGTTGTTAGTGAGCTAGTCATCTTGATAATATGCTTGATCCTCCTTTGTTATTTATTCAATACTAGTCTTGTGAACTGAAATATTGTAGGATGACTTGTTTGATTGTTTCTGGTCTTGGCGCCATGATTGGTAGGTTCAAACAATTGGAATGCAAGAAAGGCTTTCACATTGTGAAAATCCTTGATTTCGTTATCATCATCATATTAGCTCTTTCTGTCCCTTTTCTAGTTCTGCAAAATTGCTGCAATGTATTATCTGTCGAACGTAAGGCATTCAACTTCATGAAGTCGTATGGTATATAGATTGTGACTAATATACCATCCTTAGTTCAGAAGCTCAGATATTCTTTTCGATTTTGAGGTTGTTTTAATGCAGCTCTTATAGTCATAATTGAGCTGAACGGTTTTCTCTGCTTCTGTTTCTGTTCGTCACCTTGCAGTCAGAAAAAAATTGGTGTGCTTTTTCTTGCTCCTTACAATCTCACTGGAGTTTAGGCAATCAATGGTCGTTTTACTTATAAATATTCTTTTGATAAATTCATTGCCTTCTATCTTTCTGTGTGAGGAATTTCCGCATATTATTCATGATTTTTTTCCTTTCTATCTAATAGATTTTTGTAGATAAATTCTCAGTTTAGAACTTTAGACTGACATTCCATTTCTCCGCCGATTAAAACTGAATAGGTAAAGATCTTAACTGGTATGCTAGAGATAAAAAACAAGGGGGTGCAAACACGGATGCTATGAAAGAGGAGATTCAAAGAGTTAAAGAACAAGAGGAACAAGCCATGAGGGAGGCTCTGGGTTTGGCACCAAAGTCCTCTACAAGACCACAAGGCAATCGCCTTGACAAGCAAGAGTTTACCGAACTTGTGAAGAGGGGTTCAACAGCAGAGGACTTGGGTGCAGGGAATGCTGAGGCGGTGTGGGTTCATGGCCTTGGCTATGCAAAGTATGTTCTTTGTTCTGTGTGTTTTTTTTTTACTCTGTTGAAGTTTTTGGTGAATATATGCTTTATTGGTAGTTTACCTTCGTCCTTCTTCTTACATTTCTTTCTGCAATTGTACAGGGCACCACGACCATGGGAAGATCCCAGCACCCTGACATCATCTCAGACAGAAGATGCAGGGCTAGCACGTCTGCCAGCAGATACATCAGGGATCAAAACTGTTGAAGATGGACCAAATGATACTGAGAGGGACCAAAAGAAGGATAGGCATGAGGAAAGGAAACCTGCAAAGAGAGATAAAGAAGAGAGACATGAAAGGCGCGAAAAACGTGAGAGGCATGAAAAGCGACGCACTCGTGATTCAGATGACAGGAGCACTCGTGATTCAGATGACAGGAAGAAGCACAAGAAAGAGAAGAAGGATAGAAAGAAGAGGCATGACTCTGATTCCGATTGAAGTAAACTGTACCAGGTGTATCTTTTTCTCTTAGGGGGAAGGAACCGTCTCTTCTCCAAGATTTAAAATACTTTGCTTGTTTCGTGCTCAAATCATGGAGTAAAGAAAGAAACCAATCAATATGTTAAGTTTGTTGAATATTTGATGGAATTCATTTGGAAAATGCTTGTTAAATGACATGGATAAAGTGATCTGATCCCGTAACAAAACCAGAGTAGTGTATAATTATGTAGAATGAGATATGAGAAGAAACGACACTTGCCTCGTCATGATTATTGGAACCCTCAAAAGGTAATAGGTCGTTAGAGGAGGCTCAAGATCGGGGTCAGGCTTCTGAAAGGTTGCCTAGCAAATCAAATGCTCGTGGAAGAAGGTCTCCCCTAGGGTCAACAAAAGGCCAGCCATCGATGGGTTCTGCATCTCTGAGTCATTAGAAATATTTTAAAATTCAAAGACAAATAGTTGTTCTTTGCAACACACAGAGTTACTGATTTCTTGGAGAAGACAGTACACTCATCATGTCTTCCACGCGCTTACCCAAATATAAACGGACAGACCATTAATCCAATATATATTACGTATCCAATTTTGTCCAGACAAACGAGATTTGTCCTCTTATGTGTTTCTTTCTTATGCCTTGTTTCTAAAGTTTTCACAGCGAACCAACTAGTCAATAAACTGTCTGCAACATCTTCTTAGTTGGTCTATCAGCCATTCTTTTTTTTCTCGCTCAGCTACTCTTCAAACTTTCCATCATTGTATATACGTTATTTTCTTCTTTATCTTCCATCGTTGGTCTGAGTCTGTGTTTGGTATTTTGCAATCTCTGTTTGAACAATGACAACGCAGCTAAAATATGAAGCAACCTTCTAGATAGCTTGACCCTGTGAACGCAGTGGCTCCTTAAACCGGGAAAGGACCCCATATAATAGCAGCTCGAAGTAAACATGGAAAAGGTAGGTGAAGATGAGGAGAAGACCATTGAAGAAGCAAGAAACTCCGTTGAGGAGACGAGGAGTAACAAGGAAGATGAAAGGATCACAGGTACAATCGCTGAACGAATTGATCTAGTAGATTGCACAGATGAAGGCTCCACGGATCCATCTAACTCAGAGACGGTCACCTTTGAAGATCATGATATCAGTGAATATAAAATGGAAGAGGAGAAGGTTCTCAAGCTTTTCAGACGTAATAGCAGTGTGAGACCTAAGGTTGCTGAGAGAAACAAATTCCCATATCTGAACAAGCCAGAAGAGATGGTACTACCGTTTCAAGAAGACACTCCTGCAGAAACAGAACAAACGTATGCAGTGTTCCACAGTTTGAATGACAGCAACGAGATTGCCGATCTAGGCGCAGTGAATCAGAAGTCACCGGAAATACTTCAAGGAATCAGGTCATCATCATCTTCAAATGAGGATACCGATAATTCATCCAATAACTCAGACCTTGATTCCAGGCTTTCCAGGTATTATTTTGACAGGTCCTTACCGGTTTCAGTTGGCGTCCAAGAACCTGAAACCCATCAAGATGAATCTCACGTACCTAAAGATGAGAACCAGGTTCGCAACTCAACCCGTGAGAACAGGGAAATGACACATCTTTCTCCATAAGCACCAATGCAATTGTAGCTCTAGCTTTTTCTCATTTGTTTATTGAGACACTAGCCATTACATTTTTCAGATGCCTCTACTGTGCCCCAAGCAACCCGTGCAGCAACCAACTTCGTGGAGAAATTGCTGTGGACTCCTTAATCTTCTCAGGTCTGCTGATCCATAGAAATCAGGTACCAGAGAAAGTTGACCTAGAACAAACCAAGATTATGGTATTCTAACCAATCTATCTGCAATGAATAGATATTTGCAGAAAATAAGGAATATAAGCATAAGCACTACACCCAGAGCACATAGCTACATATTTATAGAAAATAGACATGTGACATGTTTTTCTAGTAAGCATTACTTCATTTTTTTTAATAGTAAGTTGCTCATGTTCTTCATTTTCTTGAGTTTACAAGCAATGCTTAGGATCTGTACTGTGAAGCAATCTATTAGCAACAAGTAGCGTTTTCCTAGCTTTTTCAACCTTCTTCAACAACTCATCCTTCGTCAGTTCATCTTCATTTCCCTTTTCTATGATTCACTCAAAGCTTCCTCTTAGGTAGACTGTACGAGGGAGTATCTTTTTCTCTTAGGGGAAGAAGCTGTCTCTTCCACAAGATTTTAAAATCCTTTGCTCGTTTCGTGTTCAAAATCATGTAGGTGAAGAAAAAACCTATCAATATGTTAAGTTTGTTGAATATTGATGGATATCATTTGGATAACTGATCTAATGTTTGTTAAATGACATGGATATAGTGATCTGATTCTGTAATAAAACCAGACGCATGTTTTAGCTCATCTGCTTGATGAAAACATCAATTTTCACTATATCACTACATCCATTGCCTAGCAGGTCAGTCCTCAAAGAAAAGAGGGGTCAAATTGCCTCGGAGAAACGTAAATCAGGAGGGCCTGGTCCTAATATTCCTTTTTGCTCACTAATCTTCCCTAATCCTTGTGATGAATCTTCCGAAGGTGCCCTTGTGTCAGTGACCACCGGAAATTCTCTCTGCAAATTCGTAAAGAATGATTTAAGCAAATGGACCAATTACAATAACATCCGAGCAGGGAGCTGAAGACTGAAGCAACTGCTCTGTTACAGACTAAACTATGGATTTTCTAACTGTAACGTCTTTACTAAATCCAATACACATACTCTTTTCTCAAAGTTCAAAGTAGTTTTATACTTGTATAGAATGAGATGACAAGAAAAAGACACTTGCCTCGTCATGATTATTGGAACCCTCAAAAGGTGTTGGGGTCCTTAGAGGAGGCTCAAGATCTGGGTCAGGCTTCTGAAATATGAATGTTGCATAGAGCCCTGCGAAAAAGAAAAAGAAGGGGGTAAATCAGTGACTAGAAGAGTATCAAAGGTGGAGATTAGATAAGATAAGATGGCATAAGATGATGACAAGGTTACCTAACAAATCAAATGCTCGCGGAAGAAGTTTTCCCCTAGGGTCAACAAAGTTAGGGCCAGCATTCATCAGCAAGCTTGCAAATTGGGCTCTGACAATAAGAGTTGAACAGCATCAGCAATGTAATACAACCTCAGAAAGTAGCAAGTACAATGTACAAAAATCTAATGATATGATATTGATAATCAGTAGGCGTTGTATGACTTTGGAACCTGTTATCATCGTAAAAATCTGTTAAACTTTGAATCTCCACATATTCAAGGCCAGCCTCCCTCGCTAACCTGAATAACAAATACAAAAAGAAAATATTCGAAGACTGAGAATCGGAAGATATATACAGAGTGGACGTCATTTGTAGCTCGACTAGAAGAAATATCACAACTAGGATTGCAATGGTATCTTTTAAAACCAGAGTTTAAGAAGAAATAGAATCCCCAAGGTCAACAAGTGCACAATGTTGATATGGTAATGTCATATCACCTAACTAAATGGTAATGAGATCATGGTGCACGAGAACCCACCTGATTAAGCTTGGGAAGTGAACCAAGCAATGGTCTTCAGGAGCGTTGTCACCAGAAAATTTCAGCTGGTACCTCTTTCCAAATAGCGGAAATCTGAGAAGAGGAATACAAAATAGTGTAAATTCAGGAAAAGAAGTTTATGGCAAAAGAATTTGTTTCCTCAGAATGCTCACTTTTCTTCCTCCAATTCGAAAGTGATCAGGTAACTTTCTGTCCGAATGTAGTTGGGAAAAACATTAGGTTTCGTCCCTCCGCTCCTATTGTGGTAAGCTTCGACATTTTTCTGGTACTTTGCCCTGTTTGACGATAATATTAAGAAGCGCAGTCCAACTGAACAAAATAATATATAGGCAGTCAAATGGTGAAACTGATGAATTGAAAATCTTATATCATTTCGCAGGAGACAGTACGACAATCTCAAACAACATATTGGAGTTATCTAAAACAGATTCATGCAATTCAGGCACTCAAAAGCCAAGAATAATGTAAACAATCATTCTAAACATCATTTGATATTACACACAACGAACTTGGTGACAGGTATATTGTAATTGGTTTCATACACCAGTTGAGAGAAAGCAAAGGAAAGGAGCACCAGAACATGGAAAGTGTAGATGTTAACAAATAATCAGAAAATGTTGAGAGAATAAATCAGAATTCTGACGTAACATTATTTATACCATATCGTAGACGAGTCGGGAGTAATTCCGAAAAAGTAACCACCCGGTTTCAGTAGAGTTGCTACGTTAGTTAGGAGTCTTCTCGCACTCTCCTCAGTTTTAAAGCATAACTACAGCAAGAAGATTTGCTAGGAGTTTTAGACCATCACGTTCTTGCTACGCTACATTTCCATAAGCGTAATGGAAATAAGTTAAAACAAACCTGCAGATGGCGCCAACAGGAAACTAAATCAGCCTGTCCGACTTTCTTCTGTAGCTGGACTTCAAGATCTTCCTGTTACAACAATGAAGCAGAAACTAAGAAATGTGATACATATTACTTAGGTGGTTTAGCTGAAACACATGGTAAGTTAAGGAAGCAGAGTTAACCTTGGAAGGATCAGCTTCAAAGAATTCCACATCGTAGTTTTTCCTCTGACTCTTCCAAGCTTCTCGTACGCAAGATATCCCAGAAGACGATGTATCTAATGTTATAACAAAATCCCCCAAAAAGAAAAAGAAAAAAAGCAAACCCATTACTCTCCAGGGAGCGGTAGTAATATCAGTATATAAGTAAAATTTATGGTAATACCAATCCCGATATAGTGACCAATCGGAGCAGCTTCCCATTTGTCGGTTTCGGGAGCTTCGCCGCAGTACAACTCGCAAACCTAGAAAACGCAGAGAGACATAAAGGATGAAACTTTGTAAAGGGATTGTAGTTTAGAGGAAGAGGGATTCTTATGTACGGTGGTATAGGGATGTGCGAAGATGTTGATTATGGCCGTTTTGGCGAAATCGAAGAGACGATGGTGACTCTGCTCCGATTTCGAACCCGGGAAGCCGCTCATTTCTTTGTTCTCCGGCCGAAATTTTGAAAATTACATATTTGGCAACTGATTTTTCTTTTGCTGCCCCTGTATATACATTTACGCATTATGTACAATTTTTTTGTTTGGCCATTTTAGGAATTTGCCGTACTGAGGATTCAATTCAACTAAATCATCCAAAAATCTCCGAATTGTCGGATTCTTTGAAAATTCAAATACTAGAAGAACAAAACTGGAGTTTAACTCTTGAATTTTGGATACAACATTGTAATCTCTTGATTAGTGACTTGACGTATGTTTCGATATAAAAAATATAACGGTTACTTAAAGCTCTAGAACAACATTTTTACAATTGAGAGCAACCACAATTTTAAACCCATGAGAGGTAAAAGGCTTTTATCATTTCACCTGTTGTGTTATTGACAGCTGAAATTATTTATTTTTCAGAGGACTGGACTGGGCAAACAAAAATACCTCAGAGGAAAAGATCTATAGAAGAATTGTAAAACCAAAACCAAATTTTGGTAGTAAGGGAACCAAATGGATAAATGAAACACGTGATCAGAGCTTATCATGTACACCAGCAGGTCTGGTTCAGGATGTGCACGTGGGTCCAAGGTTTATTATGTAGTATTCCCAAGATTCACTCGATAAACAAGACCTTAATCTTTCTCAGAGAAGAAGTCTTCGAACATCCTCAAAGTTTGAACGCAATTCAGACAGAAACGAAGCTGAAATGAAGCCAGTTCAATAAAAAAAAGCTATGAGTAACAATTGAGATACACAGTGAAGAATGGCAACAGAAACTACTGAACACTGCATTACCTCCAACTTGGCCATCAAAGATCCGATGATCAGCGGATAGCGTCACATTCATTTTTGTTATAACGAAAGGCTTCTCAATTCCTGAAAAGACAAACTTGTCATAGCCGACTCAAAACAGCAACCCGAAGTCAAATACCCAGAAGGATCTTAATATCTGTCTCACCATCTATTCCAATAACTGCCTCAACAACTTTGTTTCCTCTACCAACTGCTAGAATTCCAGCCTGCAAGATAACTCCTCATTATTTAAAAAACACATCTCCATCTTGTAAAGAGTCAACTACATCTTCCACCACAAAGTTCACAAACAAAACAAAAATTTACTCTTCCATCAGTAATTAAGGGTGCATCGCTAAAGGTATGATGATTACCTGAGGAGGGTTAATGATTGCACAGAATTGGTCCACAGGATACATTCCGAGATTTGAAATGCTGTATTACGATAAAGAATGGTTTTGTAAGTAAGTAGGGAAAGTTTCACATAGCTCAAGACGATGATTTAAGAACTTGATGATTACCTGAATGTCCCTCCTTGAAACTCATGAGGAGCAAGCTTTCCAGATCGCGCTTTTTGTGCCAACTCCTTAACCTGCTCCACAAATCAATTAATCAATTTTATACCTAGTGATAAGCAGCAAATGACATATGGCAAGACCTGATCAAACGAGCGTCCTCTATAGTCTGACATATTCGTTTAAACTTCAGAGAAAAATGCATTACCTCTAAGGAAAGAGCAGAAATAGATTTCTGGTCCGCATTCCTGATAATTGGAGTCATCAACCCCTGCAATACATGCGAAGATGATGAGGGATTAGCTATTCAGGTAATCGGAAAAGCCATCACTAGAATATACCTTCTCAGTTGCAACTGCAATTGATATGTCAACATCCTCACTCATAACAATTTCTCCTTTCTCAGCATCCCAGAAAGCTGCCAGACATTATGACAAAGCACTTTAAGCAACCAAAAAGAAGGTTTAAGCAAGCACAAGGAGAGACACCAACCACATGATTGCAATCCACAGATCATTACATCAAACTCAAAGTGAAAAATATCCTACTCGTAACAACTAAAACCAAATTCTAAAATTCATTACCAGTCCTACTATCTCAAAACATCTTCCACTAATTATTCTCAGCGGAGGCAAATGACATTGCAGTTATTATTCCAACATGGATGCCACATTGATGTAAAAAGGACGGACAAAGGTTTTAATCTAGTTCATCAATGGGATTAGGAATAAATCATGGCTTTGTTACTTGTAATAGCATCGTTTACGAGGAGAATATAATTTCTCACCATTAGCTTGTCGTACATTCCTCAGTGCGACTGCCACTGCTTTAATAACTATGTCATTGACCGACACTTTAACACCATGGTTTTCTGTAGATCATGAAACCACAGTTCAATCTGGCCTCTCATAATTTCAACAAATACAAACAAGTGGAATAAAGAGCAGTCAACAAACCCTGAAGTTCTTTTCTGAATGCAAGAAGAGGATCCAATACAACATCTGCAGGCACACTCAAATGCTTAACCAGCAAATAAAATACACAAAGAAAATACAAAGTTTGTGAATTACCAACCTGATGATAAATACAAATGGGGTATCTTCTGTTTTGATTCCAATAAACGTTTAGCTATAATCTGTCATAAGGGAAAAGTCAAAGAGAAGTCAGGACATCATTATGATCCTAGTGGTAAAATTCAATGCTGCAAGTACGTTCCCCTTGAGTGATGGAACGTTTTCCATCCACTATCAGTAGTTGAAGATTAGACAAAAGCTACTAACACCCATTGATATAGCCATCATCTCAAAGAATACAGATCAAGGGAGTTGCAACCAAAATATTTTGCACCTTCTCCTTGTGCAATTCCATGGCTGTGTGAAATAAACCGTTCCTAGCATGCAGAATGTAATCATATAACTAAAGGTCAACCTTGACTACGTATTTATCAACTCACAACAGCAGACATTAGGTAGTTATTTCAGCTAAAGCCTCCGCATCAAAAGAATTGAAACATGTAGATCTGGCTTTTTGATGGCGGCTTCTCTAAACTTCTTTAAAATGCCATATAAACCTTTGAACAAGCCAGTACATCATACAATGAAGTCAAAACAACCTTATCACCTTGTTTCCACAAGAAGGAATGCTTCAACAGGATACATTTTATTATTATCAACATAGAGAGCAGTAATCTTAATTACCTTGCGAATTTGACTATTGGGAAAATCTTCATAATTATCTGACAGTGTCACGGAAGACTTTGATTCAAGCCGCGGTACAGAAGAGGATTTAGATAGATTCTCCTTCGATGGCTGTTTCTTCCCCGTAGAAACGGATTTTTTAGATACTTTTCCAGAAGCAATTGCGGCAACAACGTCTGATTTCAGTAATGTACCATAAGGACCCGAGGCCTCAATTGATGATGCCTCCAATCCATGTTCTAAAATCATTAGCTTTGCTGCAGGACTGATCTTTGTGAAGCCTGCTTTCTTTCCTCCTGATTTATCTACAACACTTTGAGGCGCTTGTTTTACTGTCTCAACATCAGAACCACCTGCGGAAGAAGACTTGATGGCTTCAATACTTTCAGCATCTTCAACCTACACAGAAGAAGAATTAACCTTTAATTACTTCAAACCGTAAGCAATTGTATTTTCAAATAATTTGTGTGCAGGCATAACTTTACTTCAGGCAATACATATCGTAGCATCGAATTAGAAGAGCGCATACAGTGGTAAAACATTTGGTTACATAGAGGCTAGTAAAACATCTGGATTAACTATACCAGTATTAAGACAGTTTTCTGGCATCAAATTTCAGTCGATGTACTTCTGAACTAGAAGACTTACTATAAGTGCAATCGGCTTTCCGACAGCCACATCCTTGGAACCTTCAGCAACTAGAATCTTCGCTAAGTACCTACAATAAAATTTATCCACCAACTTATACAATCTATTAATATAAGATCACTCATCAGAGCATGAATGCAGTGGTTCAGGTAAATCTTCTTTTATTGAGGAAGCCCATGCTCATACCTTAACTATCTATTAATATAAGATCACTCATCAGAATATGAAAGCAGTGGTTCAGGTCAATCTTCTTTTATTCAGGAAGCCAATGCTCATACCTAAACTAGGATATATGAAATCAATCTTTAAACCGTAGGACACTACCATTTCAAGGGAGAACCCTTGGGCGAGATTTGACCTAACTTTTGCAATCACTTTTTTTTCTCACTTAAAAACCAAACAAGGATGTAATATCCACAGATAATATATGCTATACAGAATCGACATCACCAGGCTGTCTAGAAAAAAAAAGTTGTTTATGCGCCAAGTGATATTAGGTATAAGACGATAAGATGTTTAGTATACCCCTCTTCAAGACTTTCAAACTCCAGAGTGGCTTTGTCCGTCTCGATCTCACCTATGACATCACCCACTTCAATCTGTTGACCAGGATATGAGGAAATCAATACCCAAGTGCGTAAGACCTGATTCCTTGTGGTGAAATTACAATGCTAATTCACTCTTCAGTTTTGGGTCACCAGAAACTAACCTTATCACCCTCTTTTTTCCACCATTTGGCAATGTTGCCTTGGTTCTTCACATCAATAGACAAATAAATGAGATAGGTGCATTCTCCTCCAAAACAAGCTAGCACAAAATGTGAAATCCCATACCATTGTGGGAGAAAGTGCTGGCATTTCTAAGACAACATGTGGGGGAAGATCTGATGCATCAGGCTGAATGGAACCTCTTTGTTGTGTGCTTTCTTCAGGTTTCATCTCTTGATGAGCTGATGTTTCCTCTTGACCAACTCGTCCACTCTCTATGGTAGCAGAAACGTTTTGAATGTCTTCTTCCTCCTCAACCTTGTTTACAATTGAATTAAATAAGATTATAATTTGATCCATCAAAACTTATGTAGCAAGATGCTGACCAAGAACATGAAATATCATGTAGGGGACATGACATGAGAACTCAGTATGACATAAGGTTATATTTAGAAGAAGAAACAGTACGAAGATTGGATATTGGTCATCTTTTCCCACAATAAATATTGATAAAGTATCACCAAACATCTTTATGATTTGTTAAGTCTTTCAGGGTGTAAACCCAGGAAACAAAATAAAATGAAGAAGCCAAGATCAGACTAGTTAAAGAACAAGGAACTCCTAATGAACATAGGCCAATGCCTGCATCACCTGTTGCAAGACCACACTTGGTTTATTTAAATGAATAAGACAGCCATTGTGCTTACCATTATTGCAATCGGTGCATTAACAGGAATATCCTTTGATCCTTCAGTTACTAAAACCTTGGCCAGAAATCTACAGAACCATGCTTCATCGTAAGCCAATTGAGATTTACATATACTTATAATGAGGCAGATATTTGAATTACCAAGGTGTGGAATAGAAAACACAAATTAACACACACAAAATCATGAATCGGCTTTTCAGAATTACCCTTCCTCTTGACTCTCAAGTTCTACAGTGGCTTTGTCTGTCTCTATCTCACATAGTACATCCCCCACTTCTACCTGTCAGGAAGAACCCAAATTCAACCCAGTTACTGAAGCATTCCTTATTCTATAAATTATTTGCTAGCTATATTATCAAATTATCGTTCTTGTTAGGTGATTATTCTTTCATAACATCATACAAGTCGACTGAAGTTTTGTCAACCAAGAATAAGAAAACCCCACCTTGTCGCCTTCTTTCTTCAACCATTTCGCTATATTACCATGACTCTGCAAAAGGCAACAAAAATAAAATATTGACTTCTCGCAGGGAGGCCAAAAAAGTGTTTACAAGATTGAAGTCCCATTTCCTAACCATTGTCGGCGACAAGGCTGGCATTGTAAGAACCGTCTGTGGTGTGGGTCCTACAACCCAAAGACAAATAAAATTAATGGCAGAATCTTGTATGATCATTGCATCTTCTGTCGTTATATTTAATTATATGTAAGATGGAAGCACAAACATTATAGAAAAGAGTGTTATGAGCAGTTTTTGCATCTGCCTCAAGCAACATATCTTTTTACGTAAGTGATCATTAATTATTCTTATCACCCATTTAGTATTTATGTCATGATAATGTTTTTGGCTAAAACAACTATACATTTGTTTGTAGGTTGATTTATCATATGAAAGCCCCATATATCGACTGGTTTAGCAATTCAATAGTGGAAATTCTTTGTAGACTAATTGATGAAGATCTTTATTTCAATAGATGACATATCAATCTTTGAATACCTGTTGATGAAAAGTTTTGCATGCCAAATCGCAGCTAGAAGAAAATGAAAACGAAGTATATGAGAAACAGGAATAGATGAAATTAAGAAGATAAAAAAAGTGTACTAACAGTAAAGCTTACTATGGACTTTGGAGGACTATTATCCATTCTTGTAATCATGTCTATCGAGGCAGGCCTGAAAATGTAGAACAAAATCACACAAGGACAAACGTTTATTCCCACAAATTTTTTAACAAAAACGAGTTCAGTGGATAATGGACATTAGTGGGCAATGAACAACACATACGAAATGAATTACATAACCATCTTAATTTCTGTTTAAAAATAATCTTAATCCTTGAATGCCTATGATCGCCCTAGTTTCTATGATAAAATCTTGTCCTCAATTTCCTGGAAAGAGAAGCCACAGTTGTATAGACAAACTCAAACTCCTCATCTTAATAAAAGAGATCTTGAAAGAAAATTGTACAGGATGGAGCCAAGCCTGGAGAATAGACTGTTCACGCATTGTTAACATTAGTAGTATTGATTATATGGCAATTTGGTCAACCTTTTTTGCACCCATTACCAATTACCAAGATTTGTGGTATTGAACACATACCTCACACCATTACTGCTACTAATCTTGTCGTCCAAGTAGTATAGTCCATTAGAAAATCTGAATCAAAGAATGCATGGTCAAATGTATTGGAAAGCTAAAGAAATCACACCAGCTTTCACTTCCATGAACAAGAATCTAAGAAATGTCAAGCAACACAACAAAAAGAAAATTGAGAAGAGAAAAACCCATTCCTATGTTCTGGGAGCTGGTAATCCAACATCTATCAATGCCTCTCATTCCAATCTACTCAACATGAACAAAAGGCTAGGCTGATTAAACTATTTGGAGGAAATACCGCTAGGCTGATTGCTTTCACTAGTAAGGGTTTAAAATCCCAATGGCCGCCGAGAATGGGAATTCTACACAACAATCTATTGTGCTCACTGCGGTTTCCACGAAGGAGGAAACAAAAGTGGACGCAGAACAACCAATTACCGAGGGAGTGAGCCAGAGTATTGTAAAAACCAGTACTGGAAGGACAATCACTTGTTCTTTAATGCGAATAACATTAAGTGGGAATATCCTCTCGCAAACTAGAGAATAAACTCGTACTATCAATTCAGAGAAAACAAATTTAGTTTAATCAGTTCACAGATTGACATTCTTTCTATCCATCGTCCAAAATCAAACTCTAAAACATCACTAATACAATACGCAATAAGAACTCCAAAAAGTCAATGGAGGTTGCCAAAAACGAAAATGAAATCGAACTGAGAGACCAGGTCACTTATCAAATTGCCAAGGATCACAAGTGAAAAGAGCAACATCAAAAGATGCAGGACGAGAGAGAAGACGCGTGAACAGAATAAAGCGTACCGAGTATGGAATCCGGAGACAGGAGCGAGAAGACGAGCTCTGAGGAGTGAAGAAGTGCGGGCGATCGCTGCGTGCCGGAGGAGCGGAAGCACCATGACAGCACTTTAGAGAGAGGAGGAGGAGGGGTCGGGAAAATCACAACAATGGGAGAGGGAGAGAGAGACGATGGAATCGAAGAAAACTTTAATTTTGGTCAGATCGCAGCGACGGCACGAAAAGTGTTCAGAATTCAGATACGGCCCGGTCCGGCTCGGATCGAAAAACCAATAAATCGATACTTAACCGGAAAACCACATTCAATCATAACTAAAATGCTTAATTTGTGTGATTATAAACTTCGACAACCTGGTTTCGGTTACAAACGTATGCGATAACGAGCGGTAGTAGTAAACAGTTGCGGATTTTTCCAAACTACGATTAAACTAATTACAGAAAATCAACAAAAATATCTTCACTCTCTCGTTGGGATTATTAACTTGATGATAGAATCAAACAAACTCTCTTGGACACTACCAATTGTCAAAATGAAAATAATTGTAATTATAAAATCAGGCCCGGTTCAAAAGTCATTTGGGCCTAGTGCCCAACTAACAATAAATTTGATCCTCCCTGGCTCAAAAAGATGGGCCTTGGTTTGCGTAGTTACTTGAATACAGACTTAAACATTAAACATTAAGGCTTGCTTAAGGCTCCTATTTATAAAAGAATGAGTTATATCAAACTAAAACTTTTAGAATTTGAACTAGGGTTGATCCCGTGCTACGTTATATACATAAATTTTGATTTTCTATGTCAGCTAGAATGTGACGTTTTTTTTGTAATTTCTGTAAATGATTAATTCTAATGTTTATTTTTTAAAGTCATGGGTAAATTGATTTAATGGAGAATTTTAAGCATAAAAAATTATGATTTAATGATTTATGATTGAAGCATAAATATTTATGATTAAGAAAAAAGAGACTAATTTTTTATATAATTAATGAAAATAGTAAAGAATTAGAAGATTAAAAGAGTTTTAATTGCTCAATGTCATGTGTCTTTGTTTTAAACTTAGTTTTTTTGTTGAGGTGGCACAGGAGCCCCAAACTTAAAATTTTATATAGTATAATTTGAATTTGAATTTGAATTAAAATGAGTTACGGTTGATTTACCATTTTGAGCTATATCCTTTGTAAACTAAAAAAATTAATCAATATTATGAAAATGTGATAAATTAGAGTCTGAATTTAGAATTTTTTTTTGTCAAAAAAAAAAGAATTTAGAATTTGTTTTTTCATTTATAATAATTGTAACTTTCTAATATTTTTTCCTTTTTGTTGATTCTATTTAAATGTTTGAGCAATCTCATGTGAAATGTAAATTATATATGAGAAAGATGAGATATGAGAGATCCAAAAACTTATTCCCAAGATCCACTCAAGAATGTGATACATATCTTTGAAACGATATTGTTTGCTAACTCTCGGAACCGTTATGATAAGCCAACCAATTTTCTAGCGTCGGAGGAGCTTAGCCATTATTCGATCTTATCTTATGCAAATCTACTCGACTGATATTAATATATCATGTTTTAATTGACAACTAAACAATTTATTCCAATGCTAATTAAAATTAGACGTGTGGTATTAAATGTTAATATAAAAATAGTTTTATAAAACAAAATTTAATTGTTTCAAATAGTTTGTATGCACTACTCTACAAAAAAATGTGCATCAGTTACATAAATGTTCTCATAATCGTTTTATTTATACAATATTAGAAAATTAATATATACTTTTTCCCAACATTCAACGTCCAATCTTGTATTCAGTTTTTTTTCTGTTTATCAATACACCAACGAGCAAGTGTGCTGCTATAGATCGCGGAAGCACGATGTGACCTTAGTTGTATTAAAATTAATTTGGCATCGGAAAAAGGATCAAAGGTATATCCTTTCGTACACCATCATTTGACTTCTGTATTTATCTCAAACTACAGCGCAAAATCTCCGTTTATGTCAAATTTTGAGATTTTGTAATCTCATTAAAATAACCCAACAAAATCTGTCTGTCCAATTTGCAAAGTCAACTCCTTTTTTGTTTTTGTTTTACTTTCTGTTTTCCTCTTTCTGCTCGTGAAGGAAAAAAAACCAAATTTGTATATATATATAAGGATCCGAATGGCGTGAAAGAGATACCAATTAGAGATTTGTATAGAAGAAGAGCAAAGAGGAACAATCAATCAATCGAATGGAGATTGACGAAGCGAGTCGTGAAAGTGGGCATGTTGTGTGCGGATCATGGATTCGTCGCCCGAAGAAAGTAAACTGGGCCATCATCGCCAAAGCTGCCAAACGCCGTGGCTCGTCTTCTCCTGCTCTCCTTAACATCTTCTCTTTCGATCCCACCACTACTTCTCTCTCCTCCTCTCCCTTGGTAATTTCTTCCTTAACACCATTGATTTTAAATTTTAAGTCTTTTGAAACGTCATGGGTCTGGAACGAATCGAGAGCTTCCGAAATTTTGTTGAGTTTTGGGGGAAATCTAAGGTTTTTGCTTTACGGTCTTCTGAATCATGGAAGAAATCTAGGCTTTTTCTTTTTTCACACTGACATGTATTGTAAAGCTGTTTTCTTCTGATTCTGAGAAAGCAAGACGAACCCTTTTCCTCTTGGTATTTACTTGGGTTGACTAATGAAAGCAAAACTACATCTTTCTTTCATCAAAAGGCAACACATACGCTTAAGGAGAGTGATGGTGATCCTGTGGCAATCACAGTGCATCCTGGTGGTGATTATTTTGTTTGCTCAACCTCCAAAGGTGGTTGCATGTACGTTTCTCCCTTACTTTTCACCTCCAAAAACTATTATCAATAAGTCACTCTAGCGCCTTTGATACAGTGTCTCTAATTTCGTTGAGCTGGTATTATTCAACCTAGGATAGCTTCTCTATCTTGTCTTGAAAATTAGACATCAAATTACTAAAACTGAACATTGTATTGCTTCTCCTATTACATGAGAGTTGTAATTATATCTTCCACCGCCTATGTTTGCTGGTGTAGATGTGTTTACTTTGGTGTTTAATTTTATTTTGTTTTAGGTTTGTGGAGGATAGAATTACATGTCTCATGTAATAGGAGAAGCAATACAGTGTTCAGTTATAGTAATTTGCTGTGCATATAGTTTTGTTGGATTTATAATTATTGGTCTTTTTCTAGCTTTTTCTAGTCTTTTTCTAGCTTTGACACCACTTTCTTGCATCCATATTTTGTAACTCTACTATTTCATCTGTGTTCATGCATACTAGAGAATGGGAATTGACTTCCACCATGTTGGACACTACCTGCCTCATTGTCTATACAAATTTTTGTTTTTCGGTAGATGGTAAATATAATTTATTTGGTTTTCAGGTTGTTTGAGATTGTCGGAGGAGCTAGATGTATTACGATCTTACCCAAAGAACTCCCTCCTCTCCAAAATGCTGGACTACAAAAGTGTATGGCCTTCAGCTTTGATGGGTCTAAATTAGCTGTTGGGGGAGCGGTAAGGAGGGGCCAACGCTGCTTGATAAGGGCCTTTTTTTTCTCTTTCTGTTGCGACAATTTTGGTTGTAGCTTACTTACTATACACTGTTTTCAGGATGGATGTCTAAGAATTATGGAGTGGCCAAGCCTACATGTAATTTTGGATGAGCCAAAGGCACACAAATCCATCCGGGATATGGATTTTAGGTAATGACCGGAATCTTCTCTCCCATCATCCCTCCTTTTATATTCTTTTCAATTTGGTGCATAATTTGAGCTATTAAAAAAATTTTCTTCTGTAAAGATTTGGGACTTTCTCATATCTGTGTCATACAACACAAATAGAAATTAATGGAGATTGTGATGCGAACCCGTGCATCTCTCTCATATATGTGTCTTTTTTTTGTAGTCTTGACTCAGAGTTCTTAGCTACAACATCAACTGATGGATCAGCTAGAGTATGGAAAGCAGAAGATGGTTTTCCTTTGTCAACTTTGGAACGTAGTGCGGTATGTGATAATGAGATTTAAAATTTGCATTTTGACCCTATATTTCAGAACTCATACTATCTTTGATAAAATCTGCATGTAGGATGAGTTGTCTCTGGTTTTTTTTGAGAAACATAATTCTGAGATATATTTGACCAGTGTTTGTCTTTTTGCATAGATGACATTTCGTTGAGAAACTTAAAAACTTAAAAGGGCCAATATATATTTTCATCTGAACGTTTGTAACATCTTCATGATTCATATCTGTTATTTGTTCTGATATATCCTGATTTTGATACCGTCATGTTTGCAGGATGAAAAAATTGAACTGTGCCGGTTCTCTAAAGATGGCACAAAACCTTTTCTGTTCTGTGCTGCGCAGAGAGGTATATAATATAGCGACTCTCGAGTAAACTATGAAAGCACTACTACTGTTCTAAACTGAGAACAAGATATTAAAGTTTAAAAAATTGTAAACAGGTGAAATTCCTGTGGTCAATGTTTACGACATTAGTACATGGAACAAGCTTGGGTTCAAGAAGCTGTCAAAGAAGACTGCTACGACAATGGCAGTGAGCTTAGATGGCAAATATATTGCTTTGTGAGTGTTTCTTCATCCCTGGTTGGTTATTGCTATTCAGGCTTTTGATTGTACAAAGGTTAAAAAACCTCACATTTTGCACCTTGTTTGTAGGGGTGGCAAAGATGGAGATATATCTGTTGCTGAAGTGAAGACAATGGAAATCTACCACTACAGCAAGAGGCTACATCTTGGTCAATCCATTGCTTCACTTGACTTCTGCCCTAGTGAAAGGTATAGTGATATATCAAAACCCTTAAGTCTCACTATTGGGATTGAGACTAGCATTGTTTCTAATGTTTCTTTCTCTCCGATTGGTTCTTTGTTATAACTTGGGCCTTAGGGTTATGCTGACAACATCTAGTGAATGGGGTGAGATGGTGACCAAACTCAGTGTACCAAAGGAGTGGAAAGGTTTGTTGCTGATCGCATATCTGATTGCCGCATATACCTTCTTCATATATATATCTCTCTCACTCATATCTTATCTATTTGAAATGCAGAGTGGCAGATCTATGCACTGTTGTTTTGCTTGTTCATGGCATCAGTGATAGCTGCATATGTTTTCTTCGAGAACTCAGATTCGTTTTGGAGGTTACCAATGGGGAAAGATCAAAGAAGACCAAAGATTAGTCTTTTTGGAGATTCCTCCACGCCTACGGAGGATCATAATAGGTGGAACTTGGACCTATAGAAAGATTATATTGTATATCCACGAAAACGTTTTTCTGGTTTTTTGTTTCTCAAAACTTTGTTGCATGTTTTTTTTCCCTTTCCTCGCTCTGATTATTCTGATTTTGTCTGACAAATTCGTTTTGATTCTGGAATTAAAATCGTTTTGCTGTTTTTGGCGTCTTGAAAAGACTTTTGACTTCATTATTGGTTGCTCATCACAACTTGTGAAAGGTAATAGTTAGTGCAGAAGATATCTTTTGCACGTGTGAATTGGAGTTTTATCAACTTCGAGCCACATTTGCACATGTAGGTCGGTAGCAATAAGACATGATGACGTCACGTGATTATGAGCTTGTGTTTTTCTTTTGTGGGGCCAACTTCTTATTAAGCTTTTAGAAGAGAAAATTATCATTTAAATCTTCAAATTTTTGTAATTGACACTTTTATTCACCAACTATCGTGTACACAGATTAAATCTTCACTCTATGTTGATTTTGTAAATTTAGGTACGACAAAAGTCAACTTTAACTTACAAAATGGAAATTTTAACGTTGACTTTACTGAGTCCAATTTTGTAAAGTCAACACAAACTTAAGAAATTAATTTAACAACTTAAAAGTTTGAGGATTAATATATAAAATTGTAAAACTTGAGGAATTAACTGATAAGTTCCAAAATATTATATTTTTTATATAAAAATTATAGTTAATGTAAAAACTTATACTTTGATGTTCATTAATATACTCAACTTATTTGTTTTTATTAATTCTAATGATCTTATGAATTTCTAACTTTTTAGTTTGATTACATTTATCTATTTAACAGAAAAAAATCATCAGAAATTTACACAATTTATATAGAAAATTTTTTAATATTAAATGTATAATATTTTATTGATTGAGTTAACCATATATCTTAATAAATAGTTTTTTGTACAGCTTTTAATATTGAATGTTTAATATGTCATAACACTATAGATATACTGCTACGTTTAGTAAAAAAATGACATTTATTTACTAAATAATTATTTGTATAATTATTTTTGGTATAGTGTTTATGTAATTTTATATATGAATTATTATAAATACCATATTTTTTAAGTTTGGCCTTAGAGAGCTAAGCACAGCACTGGCCAGAACAATGCAAAGCCGTAAGCCTAAAAGCTCAATCTAGAAACAAAACAAAGTACAGTCGATGAATGTTGTTTTTACGGTTACAAATTTATATTTTTTGATTAAAGTTAAAAGGTTTGAGCTTTTTTTTTTAATAGAGATTGTCCCGTTACGTAGGAAACAAAACAAAAGTGATTATCATTCCCGAGCTCTGTTTGGGTCCCGATTACCTTGTCGCGATCCTCACAGAGTTACACACACACACACACTCACACTCACACAAACGATTTTGGACCTGGAATTGAAATTAAACTTAACCCGCAGATCTTTATCGTCGAACTTGGCACTGAGTGAGCAAGCTTCGTTTTCTCTTCCTCTGATATTTTGTTCCTACATTCTCTAAAGATGAATTGTCTTCAGATTCTTTCCAGGTACCTTTTCTTCTTGCTTTCAGAAATTTATCTTTCTCGTTGTTTATTTGAGTTCTTTGGTTCGATTCAATTTGATTTTGTTTTTTTTGTGTTTTGTGTTGATCGTCACTGATTTCAGATCCTCAGTTTCACCTTTGTTGGGCTTTGGGGTCAATCAAAGAGATCCTTCTTCATCTTCTTTCAAGATGCTGGTACTTACTATACTTCACCTATTTACTCTATTGATTATTAAAACAAAAAAAATCAATTTTTCCTTTTTGGTCTTTAACTTTCTGGAAACTCCTTTTGCAGCTACCGATCAAAGCCAATGATCCTAAATTGCGACTAGTTTTACAGGTACTTTAATGGTCACAGAATGTTTTACTAGATTCGTTTTCTTTTTTATCAAAAATGTTTATTTATGTGTTGCTTGCTATTTTTGAAACTAGTGGAAATATATTCTTTGACTGTAGGCGGTATCAGATTCGAAATCGAGCGCAGAGATGAGTGGTGTTTCAAAGAAGGAAGAGAAATCTGATGAATATAGCCAAGACATGACTCAAGCTATGGGTGCTGGTACGTTTAGATTGTACGTTTTTTACAAGGGAAACACTAATGAGAACTCGTTGTTGTCTGATATTCGAATATTGATTTGGTTTATTAGATTGTGTTCTAGTGTTATATTCAACTTTCGTATATATTAGTTTTGATTGTTGTTGGCAAACTCACCTTTCTTGTTCTCCTCATTTCAGTCACTGATTGGTTGCTATGTATTTTCATTTCAGTTTTAACTTACAGGCACGAGTTAGGAATGAACTACAACTTTATCCGTCCTGATTTGATTGTTGGATCGTGCTTACAGGTTTTATTTTTTTATCCTTTTGTCAAATATTGAAATTTGGAATCTGTGTTACTATCTTTACTCTGCTTGTTTGCTTAGACCCCTCAAGATGTCGACAAGCTCCGTAAAATTGGGGTTAAAACCATATTTTGCTTGCAACAAGATCCAGACTTGGAGTATCCTTCCAAAGCCCCTCTTTTTATGTCCATGTTTTGTGATTTTTTTCATTTTCATTTGGTTTGAGTGAGGAAGAATCATCTGCGGAGTGCCTTGACCAATAATACTTCCAGATATTTTGGAGTTGATATAAGCAGCATTCAAGAATATGCTAAGACATTTACTGATATTGAGCATATTCGTTGTGAAATAAGGTACGGTATTGGTAATGCAATAAGCAATGATCTGTTAAAGTTTATGCTTTTTTATGTTTTGGCTGTGAGTTTGTGATCGATTGGCATTGGCACTAACTGATAGGAAGGTCTGAGCATATTAAGGTAGGAGAGATCATGAAAGTTGATTTTTAGTTCCGTTTTCAATATTTTTCTTATTGCCTAGATAGACTTGAGGTAAGGAGTTTATTGTTTTAGAACTAGCCGAGAAGGTGTTTATAGATTGTTGAAGAGTAGTCAATTATACTTATAGACAACAAAACTTTAAATTATTTTTTTTTATTAGTTAAGTGTTACATTTTCCTTTTCTCTTTGGGCTCTTTACTCTCATCACTTTGCCTTGACAAAACCTTTGGTGTAAGCAATAATTGGTTTATGAAGTATGGAAAATGACTTTTGTCTCCAGGGCTTGTACAGTCTGTTGGCAATTACCCTTTTTGTTTGTCTGTTTGCATACTAGAGTAATTGCGAAGTTAGTCATCAACCTATACTTACTATTTGTCTTTACTGCTAAAGACTTGGAACCATAGTTATCCCATTTCACATAATACGAGGTTGTTCACGAGCACATGCATCAAATAAACCTCCATGAACGCGCTCACTCACAACTGTGCCTTGACATATCATTATTTCTTGACGTAACAGAGACTTTGATGCATTTGATTTGAGAATGCGTCTTCCTGCCGTGGTTAGTATACTGTACAAAGCTGTTAAGCGAAATGGGGGAGTTACATACGTGCACTGCACCGCTGGAATGGGAAGGGCTCCTGCTGTTGCGGTATGTTGCACAAACCTGTTACTGTGTTCTTCTCTTTTTCTCCCTTTTCTTTTTGTGGCACATCTTTCATCATGAGTCTTCCATGAGCTTAAATGCATTGCTTTCCAACATTGAAGCAATTTTTCAGTTCACCTGTGATTAAGATTGTTGCAAACAGTAGTTATCTTATTGTTGTGCCTCTTTGGTTTTGACTAATGAAGGAATGAAAAAGTGTTGACTTTTTTTTGGCTGACTAATACTGATAAGGGTTATTTAATTTCAATTACAGTTGACATACATGTTCTGGGTGCAAGGCTATAAACTTATGGAAGCTCATAAATTACTTATGGTAAGATGGTAATCTAATTCTGGTTTCTGTTCTCTACAAATGGTTTCCTGATACCTTTGTTGATTAATCCAACATGTTAATCATGCTCAACTAGCGTTACTGCCTGTTATATTATGTGAGGAAACTTGGGAATTTCCTTGTCCTATGAGTCGATGATTATGACAGCTAGAATTCTAAACCAGTTGAATCACATTTTGTAGTAATATCTACTGAAAAAATAGCACTCAAAAGACAAAGACTTGGGTTAGTTCATTAGATAGTCAAGTATCTAGACATCTTGTTTTTAGAGGCACACGTTACAGTGGTCTAAGCAACCATTTATTGCAGAGCAAACGAACCTGCTTTCCGAAGCTGGATGCTATCAGAAATGCAACAATTGATATCGTGAGTCAATTCTTTAAATTTCAGAACGCTTGCACATATGTGTATAGCTTCTCAGTTTCATTGATTAGCATGAGTTACAACAATTGTTGCTTAGTTCCTTGATTCCTAATCATTGTTTCCGGGTATATTTGGACATAAAAGCTTACAGGACTCAAGAAGAAAATTGTTACTCTGACACTCAAAGACAAGGGGTTCTCCACAGTAGAAATTTCTGGTCTTGACATTGGATGGGGACAGGTGCATATGTGTTCTTATAAATCAAATGAAATATTTTGATGCCTTGATTCTAAAAGTATGGTGTCTCCTATATGATTGAAAGCTAGGATGAACATTTATCATATTTCATTTCTGTTATTTTTCACAATTTCCCCTTTATATAGAGGATACCTCTAACACTGGACAAGGGAACAGGATTCTGGAGCCTAAAGAGAGAATTGCCTGTGAGTTTTGTAATGGTCTAGAAAGCTATGTGTCCTGCTTTTGTTATCATTTTCCGACCAAAGCTATAATTTCTGAAACGCAGGAAGGACAGTTTGAATATAAATATATCATAGATGGTGAATGGACACACAATGAGCTCGAGCCATTTACAGGACCTAACAAAGATGGCCATACCAATAATTACGCAAAAGTAAAATGTCTCTTTCTCTTAACATAGATTTGAACAAGTTTTGATGAAAGAGTTAATGCTGTAATGTTGCTGTTATAATGAAACAGGTAGTGGATGATCCAACGAGCGTGGATGGTGCAACTCGGGAAAGGTTAACAAGCGAAGACCCTGAGCTTTTGGAGGACGAACGCTTGAAACTAATCCAGTTCTTGGAGACTTGAGGCAGAAGTTGGAGAGTTGAGAGCAATAGAGCATCCTTGTAACTCTGTCAATGTAACAGTTACTAGTAACAATAAAATGCTCTCATGTACTTGGTAATACATAAAGTTACGTTTATAGCAACATAAAAAGAGTGAAGTTCTTGTATACGGTAAGTATATATATTACATAGACGTCTTTTTAATTACATCCATCCCATTCATCCTGTGAAAGTTTGCGCTGAATAAAAAAAAAAAATTGGATCGACAGGTTTAGTTTTTATACCACACTCGGTAAGATGGTGCTCAACCCAAACCCACTATCAATCACACGATCTTACTTTCTCCGTGACGCTCACAAAAAGTTCTCCTTTTTAAGTCTCTTCTTTTTGCTCATATAGACTCTCTAAAATAAGTTGTGTTTCAGATTACCCTGAAAACCTATATCATTGCAACTGGAACACAGAAAAAGGTGAATCATCTAAGGGTGTTTAATACGGTAAAACCAAATTAAACTGTTATACACCAAACTGAAATAAAATATATGATTTGGTTTTGGTCATACCGTATAAACTGTATAAATATTATTTTTTAGAAACCGCGGTATACGGATATGTTCGGTTATAAACATATTAAACTGAATAAGCTGAAAAAACCGATTGATTAAAATATAATAATATATAGTAATATAGTTATATACAAACTATATCATATAAGTAGTAATCTATATATAAATGATTTATTGATATTATTTTGATATTTGAAATTTTGATTTTATTATTTTATTATTTTGTTTTGTTTAAAATTTAAAATTAATATATTTTTGGTTTAAATTAATTATAAAATAAAAAATTTATTTGTTTTTTAATTATTATTTTATTTAAAAATTAGAATAATGATTTTTATGTCTATAGTGATTTTTAACCGTATAAATTGATGTTCATCCAATTTTATTTTTAAAGAATCTAATAATAGTTTTTGGCTAAAAACTGAATAAACCAAAAACTAAAAGTATATATATTAAATCAAATTATAGTAGACATGATTTTATATGGTACTAGTGTTTATAAACCAAAAAATCGAAAAACTATAAAAACTGACCGAAACAGATCGAAATCCGAGTTGAACGCTTTTAAAAACAAACCTATTACAATAATCAATGACGGATAATTAGTTTACAACACTCACAACTGTGTTCCGAAAGTCGAAAGCTCGAAAGTTAAGGAAAAAAGCAGATGTACAATTTTGCCCCGAAAGGTTGAATATATTACCCAAATTCCCGCTTGCGCCTCCCAACACTTACGACTGTGTTCAGTGAACTGTGGCGTAGGGTTTTAGTCCATTTGCAAAGATGACTCGTGAATTCTAATCTCTCTCTCTTCTTCTTCTTCTCGCGGTCGCAGGTAAAACCCTACAAACTCTAAGCACCTCTCTTCTTCTCTATCAATGAAGTTTTTGCTTTTTGAACAATTCAATTGTCCCCTCTCTCTCTATTTGATGTGTTGAGAATTCCGCTTCGTGTTTTTTTTAAGAAAATCTCTCTGTATTGAGACTCTCCGATGTGCTGTATGCTAAATTAACGGATCTATTTAGTGATTTGTAATGCTTTTGTTAGTTTGATGGTAGACATGTAAAGTTTTTGTCTGGTCCAGTGGTCCTAACTCCTAACACTCTTCTGCAAATAGGATATATATAGAGCAAAGAGAGAACATGCACTCTCTAAAGACTAGTTGCGCTGGGCAAGTATTTGCTCTAGCTAAACCCCACGATTCTGTAGGCAAGAGGACGCGTAATCGGATACCCAAAGAGGAGAGAAAGACACTGGTGGAATCTTTCATAAAAAAGTATACATTTTCATTCCTTTTCCCTAAAGCCATAATCTTGAGTTTGTTTTGTCTATTGCACCTATTGTAATTGGTGATTATTTACAGGCATCAGAGCCTAAACAATGGGAGTTTTCCTTCACTTAGCCTCACACACAAAGAGGTGGGTGGATCTTTCTACACCATAAGGGAGATTGTCAGAGAGATAATCCAAGAAAATAGGGTCCTTGGTACTAGTGACTTGGTTCTTCAGGGAAAAGGCTCTGACCGTTTGCAAGATCAAACTCTGTCAAGTTCACTCCTGATGGATCCTGTGCCCCCTTTATCTTTGTCCCCAGACGGATTCCATTCTCTATCAGATCAAAGCCATAATCTTTATTGGGAGGCTGGCGAGACTAAGCCACCTGAACACGGTGAACAGATTAACGGTATCCAGGCTAGCGTGGAAGATAGAGGATCTGATATATTGAATTGCAGGGAGGTGAACGGAAATCAACATTCCATAGAAGATGTAGGGCTGCTCGTACATGAGTCAGTGGGCTCTACTGACATAGCCAAGTCTCAGTTTGCAGCATCTTGTGTTGAAGAGAATGATACCAAGCATGATGCAGGACTGCATGAAAGAGTGCAGACAGTATGTGATAGTTTTGCCGTCAAACCTCAGGATAAAGAACTCGATGTGGATAACAAAGACAAAGGATTTGAGGAAGTACCTTTCATTGAACCAGAAGGCACAAAACCTGTTAACAGTGACGAAAGTGTGAATGATGATGGAGCAGCGATGGCCGAAATGGCAAACATGATGAAGAATACATTAGGCACAATTGATTTGTCAGCAGAAACAGTTGTTGAGACATTTCCAATAAGATCTGTGACTTCAGCATTGGAATCATCAGATGTACAGCCTAGTCTGTTGGATAAAGCTTGTGAGGGTGGGAAAAGAACTGAGGCAAAGGTAGAAACTGATAGCAGCAACATAACATCTATTGGTCTTGAAGAGATTTCTTCATCCATTTCTACTGTACCTGAAGAAGAGGGGACAGAAGTCATTGTTGGTCAAATGCCAAATCATATCTCCGTCTCTATGGAAAAGAAAGTTGAAGCGAAAACTGTAAATCCTGCTTCAGTAGATGTTGAATGTGCTGATACTAAAGGGAAGGTGGTAGCGAATGCTGTGATATGCAACATCCATGAGACTAAGGAATTTAGTAATGGAAGTTTGACAACAGAACAAAAAATGCCAAGTTCTGGCACTGAGGTAAGCTTTGGAAAATATATGTTTGTTTGTACATTCTTTTGAATACTGGAACTATATAGTCTTCATGGTGTCCATGCAAGAAAATTGTTTGTGTTCAGCAGGTTGTCCTTATTTAGTTATGTTAGCTGCATGACTTCTTTGTGAACATCTCCGAGTTCTTCCTGTTTGAGTTTAGGATAAAGTATTTCATGATTGTGGCAGAAGAACGTTGATGATGGATCAGTCAACCTCTTGAATATTTCTAGCTGTTTTGGAAGTCAATACTCAGACTGTAACCATTAGGGTGAAACTGCGTATATGCAAAGCTGTTAGTTGATTGCTCCTAGAAACTGTGTTTAACGATGGAAACTTTGCAACCTTTTGAATTGTGTAACAGTCGGGAAGTGGTAAGAACGACATAGCTAGGAGTGAAGTCCCAAGTGTCGAGAAGGCAACCGTGGAAAAAGGGAAACTCGATGCTTCAGATAGTTCGAGCTCTCAGAAAGGAAACATTGCACCATTAAACAGAATTAAACCGTGAGTTCAACAAACTCCCAAGTCTTAGTTATGCTGTGGGATTGTTGGTATTGTGTTTCGTTTTCCAGAGGTTTCGCATGCCTTACCTGTCTTCCATCTTTTTCTGTGCAGTGAATCGTGGAAAGGGCAATCTACTGTGGCAGGACAGGAAACAAATCCCCTTTTAGCAGTCCTGAAATCTTTTTTGACAGCCTTTGTGAAGTTTTGGTCCGAGTAATAATATATTGTAGAGATATGTTGGTTGAGCTTTAGTAGTTTTCGTTAGTGAGTGTTGGTAAGGCTAAGATGAGATATGTTTTGAATGTGCTGTACAATTTTTGTGTTGAATGTTATGCGTTGAATCATATGAATGTAGTTTTAGAGATGAAAAGTAAAGTTCTGTGGATCTCCTCTTGAACATTTCAAGACGCAATGGATCTAAAGATCATGGATTTCAATTCTAAGAACCAGCAGGTCTCAAGGGATTTGATTATCTTGTTTATTGCATCAGATTTGCATAGAGAGTTTGAGCCTAGATAGGTCAGAAACAGGTAACTACTTGAACCAAGCTTTGGTTTAGTTACACAACACGAACTGAATGATGCAGCAAAACCCGCCACTTCCAAGGGTGACATGCACCAAAGAAGCCCTCTTTCTGTTACAGTGGCTCATTTTTATTTGATTATTTAAAGAGACCACGAGCTTTTGATGCTTAGCAAAATGGAAAAAGAGGCAACAAAGATGATGAATGGTGGAGTTGAGTCAAAGTCACGCAAGGGCCTTCCTGATTTCCTTGGATCTGTGAATTTGAAATACGTGAAGCTTGGCTACATTTACCTTCTCTCTCTTTCCCATACCTTTTGCTTATTTCTTCCTCCTCTTCTCCTTTTCTTCATCTTTGTTTCTCGGTTTCTCCCAATCTTGGCTTATCCTTTATCCATCTTCTTCCTCCTTCTCCTCTACCATTTTCTTACTCCTTCCTCTGTTTTTCTTCTTGATTTCTCCTGTTACCGACCACCTGATCATTTCAAGGTCATGTCTCTTTCCTCCCAAGTTTGTATCTCTTTCTTTGTCCTTCTCATTTTTGTTTTGTAAATTGTACAGATCACGAAAAGCGACTTCATCGAGTTAGCAATGAAGTCTGGTAACTTCAAAGAGACTTCCATTGAGCTTCAAAGAAAAGTGCTGAACCAATCAGGCATAGGAGATGAGAGCTACATGCCAAGAGTGGTGTTCAAGCCTGGTCACAAGGTCAACCTTCGTGATGGCCGTGAAGAAGCAGCAATGGTGATCTTTGGAGCAATCGATGAACTTCTTGCAGCAACCAAAATCAACGTGAAGCATATCAAGATCCTGGTACTCAACTGTGGAGTCCTCAACACCACGCCTTCTCTATCAGCCATGGTGATTAACCATTACAAGCTGAGGCACAACACAGAGAGCTACAATCTTGGTGGTATGGGATGTGGCGCCGGAATCATAGCCATTGACTTAGCCAAAGATCTTTTGAATGCTCATCAAGGCTCGTACGCTTTGGTGGTGAGCACTGAGATAGTGAGCTTCACTTGGTACTCAGGCAATGACGTGACGTTGCTCCCACCAAATTGTTCCTTTCGGATGGGAGCAGCTGCAGTTATGCTCTCTAGTCGGCGTATCGATCGATGGCGATCCAAATACCAACTTATGCAGGTGATAATAACAAAAGAAAGTCCGGTTTGCTCTTGCTCTGATCTCTGTTTTGACTGATGATATAATCATTGGTGAAATGAAACAGCTAGTAAGAACCCATAAAGGCATGGATGACACAAGTTACAAGAGCATGGAGTTGAGAGAAGACAGAGAAGGGAAGCAAGGACTTTATGTATCCAGAGATGTAATGGAAGTTGCTCGCCATGCACTCAAAGCAAACATTACAACGCTTGGTCGTCTTGAGCCTTCTTTTCAACATATATGTGTACTGGCATCAAGTAAGAAAGTACTTGATGAGATTCAAAAGGATCTCAAGTTGACAGAAGAGAATATGGAGGCATCAAGGCGGACACTGGAACGTTTTGGGAACACATCGAGCAGCAGTATATGGTACGAGCTGGCTTACTTGGAACACCAGGCGAAGATGAAAATAGGAGATAAGGTTTGGCAGATCGGATTCGGGTCAGGGTTTAAATGCAACAGTGTTGTATGGAAAGCCCTAAAAACCATTGACCCTCCAAGACACAATAACCCATGGAATCTCTGAGGATTAAAAAGTTACTAGTGTATGATAACATGAATAGAGTCATTTAAGTAAAATGCAAAATCCCCAAATTTACTCAAATAACATATGACTGCATTTGAACATATCCCTGATGCTGGGATCTTGCATAAGGCTAACCATCCAATAAAGAAGGCAGTCTGCTCTTGATTTGTTTATCACCAGAAGCTAAAAACTGAGCTTAACTATTTGACACATGAAAGGATGAAACTTTACAACCCTTTTAGATATTGTGTAGAAGTAGCAAAAGTGGCAAGCGTAGAGGAGAAGAAAGCAACCATGGGAAAAGGGTAAGATTAAAGCTGTGGATGGTTACAGTCTCTTACACACAAAAACTACTATCTGGAGCCACTACACCTTCAAGTTTCCATCCGCCAGGTCCAGCCAATGCAAAAGCCTGCGATGCCAAAGAAAGAATTAGTTTTAAAATCAAGGAAAAGAAACCTCAGGCACATCATCATTGCCTTGATTTCCACAGATGTTTAATCCGAAAATAAAAGGATGGAATCTACAAACTTCTTCCCAGGAGTTGCCAAAAGCCTGAAGCAAAGCAGCATTGCAAGTTTTCAACTTAACGGAAGCTCCAGAGAGCATGGAGGCTGCTTCTTCCCAACCCTTATTATGCCCCATACACCTGTGTAGCCAATTGGGAGAAAATATGATAACATATCCCAAGGAAGACAAGATGCACACAAGTAAAAAAACTAAGTAACTAACATGACAGTGGTGATGTCAGGGGATGAATATTTGGAGATAATCTGTTGAAGATGGTCGGCGGTTTGGCCGTCCATAGCAGCAATGGAGTAAAAGCTTGGAATGAAATGTACATTTGCTTCCATAAACCCATCCATTTGCGCTTGCATTGACTTCAGTGTCTCTCTAGTGCGAGTCGCGTCGCTGTGAAATGAATAACTTTGCCTCACGAATCTTAATAAAGAAACAAAATGAAATTTGAGCAGCTCAAGTTTCGGAATTAACACCTCGAGAGGATGAGTTGGGGAAGCCATCCAAGTGTGGAGAGGATTTGAGCAACTTTAGCAGCATCGGCTTTTCCGGCCTTAGTTAGAGGACGATCATGGTCTATGGTTGAGAGATTAAGATTGGATTTTCGATTTTGAGGGAAAATAGGAGAGACTAAGAGAAAGAGAAGGATACCTCTGAGGGAAAGATGGTCCCAGGAACTGTGAGCGTGACGGAGAAGGATAAGACGGCGAGAGATTAAGGTTGATGGAGACACAGCGAAGTCGGGGGCCGCCCGAGACGGAGCCGTTGAGCAAGAATTGTCGTCCCGATTGGGTTTGGGGCCGGAGAAGAAGGAAGGAGGAAGACACTGCAAACTAACCATCGCATCTTATCTCATTTCATCTCTGCCTTAACTGATTTTAGGAAACAAATAGTAAAGTTTTTTATTGCGTGAAAAAATGTAAAAGATCATTAAAATTAGATTAAACCAAACCGCAACTAAACCAAAAGAGGTAACATATATGTAAGTACGTAACCGAACCGAAAATAACTTGGAAATCAAGACGACCCAAACCGTATGTGACCGTTCTCAGTGGATTTGTTCTTCTCTTCCCCATTTTGTGTTTTGTGTTAATAGAATTTTGTATATTTTCTCTATTTTGTATTGTCAATGCTAAACTCAATACCCTTTTGAGTGTTGGCCGTAATGATAGCCTATCCTTCCAATCTATGCTGCGCAGAAATCAGAGTGACATAAACATAATGCTTTCATTTCTCAACTTAGAATGAATTACAAAGATGATACTATGCTCTAAATGTTTGCATTACAAACTCCTCAAAAAAAAAACGATTCCTTTCACGTTCTTATGATGCCAAAAGGCTCGTCCTCTTTCTCACACTAGGCCTTATTCACTCGGATCTTCTGTCCTTCCAACAACTGAAAGTTTAAAACATCTCAAATGTGAGAAACGAAGATTCTGCACACACTAAGTTTATAAGCCAAGAAGATGAAGTCATGAAACAATTGAGGCAACTTACGGAGTTGTTAAGAGCCTCAATGGCAGCTTCCACATCTTCTTCTGAAGAAAACGTTACAAATCCAAAACCCGTGGATTTCGAAGTTCCAGGTACTCTTGAAACCTTGGCACTTACTACTTTCCCTTTCTCTGAAAACAAATTCTCAAGCATCTCTTTTGTAACAGTCTTTGCTAGGTTTCCCACATACACTTTGTAAGGACTATCTACAAATGCGGAATCTTCGGACTGAAGGAGTGATAAATCAGGAGATGATGCTATAGGTTTCTCTGTGATGTTAACCTTTACCTCACGTCCTTCAATGGTCTGAGAAAGCACAAAGCTTTGGTCATTTTTTTTACAAAATCTATAGAGATGGTGAATGAAAGAGACGAAAGAAGCAAACTTAGGGATTAAAATCTCACACTGCCATTCAATTTCTCAATCACAGCATTGGCATCTTCAACTGATTTCATTGTAGCGAATCCAAATCGACGGCTTCGTCCTGAATACTTATCATACATCACCTGAAGTATATCAAACCAAAAAACATCGAAATCACAAATCTTTATGATAATTAACTCATTATAGAAGAAGAAGATGATGAAGGAACAAGAACCTGAACTTTTTCAACGGCGCCGTGTTCTTCAACGATTTTGGTGAGCTGCTCATTATCCACCGTTCTGGGTATGTTTCCGATGTAGACACGCCTTGAGGATTCCGCATTAGGGTCCAAAGCGGCTTTTTCTTCCGTTTCCAACACCGCATGGGGAATGAATCTCATCCTAGAGCTCCGTGGAAGGGAGATGGAGATAGCTCCGGCGAGAGAAGGAAAAGGTTTAAGGGAGAAAGCATTGCTCTGCGTCTGCAAAGAGGTGAAAGTTTCAGACTGGAATGAGAAGACTGTAGGTTTGATTGAAACAACAGCTGTGAGGAAAGTAGCCATTGTTGGGGAAGGAATGAGAGAGAGAATTAAAAGGTATCGATTGGGGAAGAAGAAGGTGTTGTGTGCTATCAACATTATCCATAAGCCGTCTCTCCTTCACCTCATTGGACAATTGGGCCTAATCGAGCCTTCAAGGTTTGGGCTTACTAAAGTAGAAGAATCTACAAATCAGGATGCTGTAATGGGCCAGACCGGTTCGGCTCGTTTTAAAACCCACATTGATATTTGCGCTTTAGGTCCATCCCGGGTTAGCCCGTGGAACATGGCTTAGTCCATGGACTATCCCGTACAAATCAGTGACGGGTTTGGTGGGTTTAGCCTTCAACGGGTTGGTCTTAGACACACAGGCCAAGCTAAACCGCAGGTTTGGTCCATTATAACATGCCCGTAGACAACATGTGGACCTCATCTTAATGGTAGAGTTCCATCATCCAATTCCAAAATGGTATTACATGACAAACTTTCCATAGAGTTTATTACTTGATGATGTAACCAAACCAAATCAACTTCTGAAACAAGAAGCGTAGTAGAAATGTGGTTAAATCAAAGCGTAAATTGTGTGCTTATTCTTGTTAACTAGAAATCAATGAAGCTTCTGTGGGATAAAATTACATCCGCATAAAAGTGAGGGAAAAAGAAAAGAAAAGAAAAAACCAGACATAGCTGGAAGGGGGACTTGCCCAAATCGTTGAAAACATAATGGGAAGAGAACAAAAGCTTTATGGTACAAAAGTCTTCTCCTGCAATGAAATCAGCAAGTGGTTGACAAAACCAACTCCACTACGTAGTATCGAGGACCATTTTCTTCAAAGCTCCCTACTCTTTACTTTTTGGCTTTTTGCTTCTTCCTATCCAAAGATGTTAAACCAGCACCTAATCCTGCAGGAGCCACATTCGTTGTTTTCCCATTTTCAGAGGTTGCTTTCTTCTCTTCTACCTTTGGCTCCCCATTTTCCCCGGTTTTCTTATTAGAATCTGCGGTTCCAGGGTTGATCAGTTGAGAGAGCTGTGGCACTGGAACACCACTATGGGGACGAACTAGTAGCCCCTTAGCAGCTGCTTTCTTCCTAACCTCAGCTGCAGCACGAGCAGCTCTTTCATCAAAACCTCTTCCCCGAGGTTGAGCCTCCCCAAGGACAGCTGCGTTCAGTGCATTAGACCTCTCTGTAGCTGCTGCGTTTTGGAACGCCTGTATCAGGTCTGGACGTGCCTATTGTATCCCAACCAGAAAATGATTTCAACTCTATAACATCATCGATAAACAATTTTGTGATTTTCAGCAACAATACGCCAGAATATAAAACTGCAAGTAAGATACCTTCAAGAGATCGATAGCCTTTTGTGTGTTGGCCGCACTGGCTGCCTGTCCTTTCTGCTTTTGTGCATTTTTCTGATGCAAAACCCAACCAGAAATTTGAGAAACGTAAGGAGAACGAATACATAAATAAAGAGGTACTCCTCCGTCATTATCATCGCACAAACCTGAAGCTCACGCATCTCAAAAGTCTTAATCCAGTTTTGAGAGTCTTTTGTCCTTGAATCGTCCTCTCCCAATTGTTTGACAAGAATATCATAAGTTTTCTTCTCATGCTAACCAAAATCAAACAATTGCTTCAAAAGATGAGCCAAAATAGAAGATTTCAAAGCCTTAAAGAAATTGTAATACCTGGTGCGAGAGCTTAAATAAACCCATACTGTTGCACGCAATGGCAAGAGCGTGGTAGCATACTGCAGTCTGAATGTGTTCAGGGCCGAGAAGTCTCTCATTTTTCTTCAAGGCGTCTTGAAGGTAACGTAGTGCTGTATCCATTTTGCCCATATCTTGATACATCATGGCAACATTTATAAACGTGGCTGCAACATCTGGATGATCAGGGCCCGATGAAAGGCCAAGTAAAAGCAATGCACGGCCCATGTTCTGCAGGGCAAGTTCTGTCTGATTCAGACCATGGTAGAAAAGAGCCATATTGCCATAGCTGCAGTTCAGATACCCCCAAGTAAGTATCATATTACAAACAAGTAAAAAGAAAAGGAGCGTACTGCAAGTCCTAGAAGGCTTGTTCAAAGTTCACATGTCTATAGGATACTAAAATATGTCTCGAAAAGAAATATTTAAAAAGCAAGTCAAATGCTGAAAGCTTATCAGTTTCTAACTTGGATCAAGTTACAGTATTAAAATACCTGTGAGCAGTATCAGGATGGTCCAGCCCAAGGCATCGCTCATTTATAATTAGTTCCTTGTGTTGCTGCATTATGGCCCCAGCCATATCTCCTGCATGGTACAAAACCATGGCCAAGTATCTGAAAAGCAAAGGAAGACAAAAAACATAGGGAAATTAAAAACGAAAATCCATAGATTATAAAAGCGTAAATCAAAACCCATATATATGGTCGTGGAACATCAGGCAGTACAAGGATTACCTGCAGCAATTTGCAACTTCCCTATGCATTGGACCAGTCACCTTGAAATCACATGGACATAATCAGCAGTTTTCGTGTTAAAGTATTCGACAGTCTATAAGATGCATAACAGACCACTTACCTGTTGAAGTATTGAAAACGCCTCTGAAAAAAATGTGTAGGATTCACTAAGCATGCCCTACAAGAGATGTATCATTTTAGTAAGACAGAAGAGCTTCACGATGTAACAGGTGGAAACTAAAACAACTAATGTGAAGTACCATGACTACCTCAGCCAGTTGGACCTTCCCCATCTCAACGAGATTTTTTGCTTCAGAGCATACAGGGACAGAATGCTTAACAACAGCCTGAAGATCCAATACATCTGACGCATCGAAAGGCGAGGTGGCACCAAAGTCGTACTTGCGAGCAGCAACACTAATGCCAACCTATCACCAACAAAATAACGATTACTAACAATAATTAACTGGCAGTAAATTAATTCTGAAGGAAGAAGATATGTCTCTTTGATTACCTTTTGGCAAAGGTTACGGAGAACAGGTATTTTTTTAACTGTAGTTCTTGACAACTCAGGCAACTCAAACTGAAAATAAGCTCACGTTAGCTTCAGGTGCTTAAAGTGACTAAAACAAACATGTAATTGGCTCAGAAGGGTGGCAGTAAAATAAATTTAATTTGAGCTTGATTCTTATACCTCATACTTGGCTTTAGCAAATTCCTCAATGTCAGACCATAGAATGTTGGAGTCAACCATCATATACGATGAAAGACTTTTCTTTGCAGAAGCTTTTCCTTTCCCTCTTCCCTGGCCCATTTTGGTGATAGATTGATCCTGTCCAAATTCAAGCGTCAGTATAGGACTTTCATGAAAGTTTATAGACTGCTCCAAAGAACTGAAATAGCATAATTCAAGAAAAACAAAGATGGAACTATAGATAGACAAACTCTGATATGGTACACGAACCTTCTTTTGGTTTTTACCATGTAAGCTATTGGTGCTAGCTTTTCCCCCAGCAACTTGATAGTTTCCAAAGAAACAATTGAGGAAATGCGAGACTGCTGCTCCAATATCGTGATCCTCTATATCTCTTAGAATGTCCTGCATAACCATGTAAGAACTTTCAATAACGAACTTGTCCACTGAGACCATAACTCTTCTTGGACCATGTTCATTGTTGTATGAATATTCCAATCTTTATAATTACCTTGAGAATGTGCTTAGCGGATCTAACGGTAATCTCATTCACACAAAGATCCCACAAATGAGGCAAATGCTTTACCCCATTAGCAATCTGGTCATGTACAACATTGTTAATAAAGTCAACCTTGGAAACATCTAATAAAATTATAGTGACAAGTGATGAACTTACTCTTCCAATATAACGAACATTAACTCCATGAGCATGGAGAGCTTCAGTCAAAGTCTGGCCATCCATAGGGGAAACTTCAAGAGTGCAAAGATCATCTATGAATTTTGGAAGTACCACATCCACAAGGTATGAGCTAACTTTCTTCACATTTTCTTCATCAGCAGCAATCTCCTGGTTAACCCAATAATAAAAAGAAAAGCATCCAATCAGTTCAATAAATCTTAAGAAACAATTGAAAACAAACACCAATAAACGACATATCATACCTCTTGTGTGCCACCTAATGTAAAGTCAGTGAACACATTGGGGTTAAATGTTATTTCATCAGATGTTTTGGAACTTTCAAAAGATCCAGTTGCAGAATCGTGGGGGGTGGTATTTTGCTTTTCTGTAACAGTTTTCTGCAGAACACACATAAAAATAAGCAACATACAGTTTCCTTTAACTCAGATACAACTATTCTCGGACATTTCTTTTCACCATTAGCAAGCAAAGATGAACGGAAAAATCTCAACGCAAAACAATAAAGGCCAATCCTACTTCGTATTTTGGATGTCTGCTCTTACTTGACAAACATGCGAGCGAAGCACATACCTCAGAAGTTGGAGCTCCATTTTCCTCTCCATGGACCAATTCATCACCAGTTTTAGAAGTATCAACACTAACATCAGAAGGATCAGAAACAGTATCTGTTCCTTCATCAGTTCTGGTTTTACATTTTGACTTCTCCAGAGATTCGGCCTTCATCATGAACATATATTGATCAGTATCTGTTTTAGGAAAACTCAAGGGAATATGTTTCCAAGTAAAAACGAATATGTACCTGGCAAAATGATGTGATCAGTTCTGGTCTTAGGACACAAAAGCGTGACTCTGGACCTGTGTAATTGGCATCACGAGGCGTCACTCTCATCAAGTCCAAAAGATAATGCCTATTATCACTCCCAACAATCCCCTTGCACTCTACTGGTGCAGCCAACTTGAAAACGTTTTCGGAAGCATCAATAACAGCATGTTCCTTTATGTGAAGAAGCTTTGCAGCCTCTAGCACCTTAAGAAGAAATAAATCAGAAAATAATGAGTTCTGCTAGGACATATGTGGTCATAACAAAAGATATGTAATAATATTGTATGAATGCATCAATACTAGAACTATCATGCCTACGAAATCCATCAGCAAGACAGAGTATATCCATTTACCTTAGCATGAAAATCTTCATTCCAACATATTTTCTTGCCATTATCGACAGAACCATATAAAAGCGCATCTGACTTATCCCCTTGAAGGATGCCTGGAAGAACACTCTAGAAAACACGTGAAACACATTGTAGGTTATTAAAATAAACACGAGCAAGGTACATATATTCAGAAGAAAAAGGAGTTGGCAGTTACAGTATTAGTACAAACCTGAGCAACAACCCTGTGACCTCTGTAATCAATGATGGCCATTGCCAGATTATATAACCCTGGTACATCTGCTTCTTGATATAACTTCGTGCCTTTCAAGTCGTTGTTTGCGGAGGCATACGTTGCCTGCTCATTTTCAACAAGAGGCGCCTCATTACAGCCGTCAAGATCTGCGTTATGTTCCCCATCGCATGGAACCTGTTCTGATGAGGACACTTTCTCAGTCACCGAAGGATTATTTGATGGACGTTTCTTGGATAGCTGTTCAATGTCGGCATCAACAGCAAAACTGAAAAAGATATTGTTGTGCACATACCTACAACAGTGGAACAATAACAAGTGTTCAAATTTGAGACGCAAATGCAAAAAAGGCAAATATATAAACATCTGAACGCTCCAAGTTATTTTCCCATGTTTTAGCAAAAAGAGAATTAGTCAACAAACAAAATTTCATAGCAAAAATGAGATAAAACAATAAAACATATGAATTGACAATAGAGAATCAACGATAAAGGCCAAAGGATCAACACTGACATGTGCAGACACTCTGGATCAGTTGGATTAATGGGTGGTATGCATCGGCTGATTACACCAATTGCTCCGTTAAGTGCCGCATCAACAAAGTCAGAAGACACTTTGTAAAGAGCTCTGTCACGTAAGATCCTGCAAAGAAGAAAATTTTCAGTATGAAGCAAACTACAAAAGGAACAGAATACCAAAAGAAATAATTCCATGCTACCAAAATAAATATTGTAATAAAATATCAAATGCACCTCTCTTGAGGTGTAGTATGAGGGAACTCCCTGCAAGATTGCAACTCCTCGTTCCAATCTCTTTGCATACCAATCAGCTCACTACCATAGGAAATAGTCAGTGCTTCTTCCGCTCTTGCTGCATCACGCTTGTGTTCTGAGCCAGATACAAGAGCCTATGCTCAGATATAGTAGATATGAATCTAAATTTAATTGCATTTTGGTGGAAATAGGGAGCAAAGGCCCATTCATCTTGAATTTCGTTGTCTATGACCAAATACAACAGAAAATTATCTTCTCAAACATCAATAGTTGAAAGCAGAAGCGCATGTTCTTTATATAAAATAGAAAATGAGTATGCAGTCCATAAACAAGCAACAATTTTAACAGCAAATTAATATATAAATTTGCATAAATTAATTAGACAAAAGATTTAAATTGAATATCATAGAGCGAAGTACGACTTGGACATTAAGATGCAGTCACAAAGCTACGCCGACAAGAAAGGGAGAAACGCCCTCTAAAGAATATCAGAATTTTTTCAACTGGGTGCCATGTTAATATCTCAGAACTCAGAACAATTATCAGCGCTTATGACAGGAAATGTGGAGAGAAAAACCCTTTAAAGAAACCAGTTGAGCTGACCTTAAAAAGACAGAACAAAGCTTCTAAAAACAAATTACTGTGCAACATGCAAAAGCAATGTGTAATAAACAAGTTCCGTATGTGCAAAGTTGATACGGACTCAAATGCTATTAAAGCCACACTCACCAGGAACAGGATATGGTCTTAGCCATGAGTGTGGTGGCAGAAGCGATTGGACATTTTCAAAGGGATGTGCAGAGGCTTTCTTTTCCATGACCTCGCGGAAAGCTTGTAGTCAAAAGGAACAATATTGAAAATAATTAACAAATTGAATGACAACTATCAAGTCATAGAAAAAAAGTAACAAATAAACTGAGAAAAATTACATATACAACGGTTCCCACCTTTTTTAAACTTAGAGCTAAGCTTTTGCAATAATCCAATAAGAGTAGTGGTTTCGAACCCAGATTTACTCGGCCTTGGATCGAGAATATTCCCTGAGCTAGAATTGACGTAAAAAGCCTTTGTGGTGCCCGTAATGCAGTATTTGTTTCCTTCCAGTGTCACAACATCCAAATAAATTAAGTCCCCCACAAGCCTGTCAAAAACAAATTTGATTAGATACAATATGGTATAACCCGCTGATTAGTAGCTTCCACATATGTTAAAAGCAGCTGATCTTTACCTTCTGTGGCTTGGAGGAGGATTGAACGATGAGAAGACAATGTTCTCCACACACTTTATCTCTTCCGATGGAGAATTTATCAACTTCCTAAGAGAGGCGGGTACATCTTCCATGAAACCTAGACAATCAAGCTCCGGGACGTTTGGTTTGTCTGTTCCGAAAGAGGCCAGAATTAAATCCTTCGCAGTGCATGGAAAGCATGACAATTAAATCAAAACACTATAAAGAATAAGATTCAAATCTGAAACCTCCAGGATTCTGAACTTTGTTCAGTGCTGCGTCATACTTCAAGGCAAGTGTTGTCGACAGAGAAGAGTGGAGCGTCGAAAGCGAAAGGAGATCCCTAGCTCGGTGAACGTGAGCCCTGATAGATCTATCATCGTATAACGCTGCAGAAAAAAAAATACAGTCAATTGTCAGTAATTAGTTTCCATCTACTAGAAATGAAAGAACAAAAGCCTCATCATACCTGCAATCATTTCCAATGAGCAACCGCCAACAGTGATGTCAGCTACTTCAGAGATCTCATTGTAATCTTCTAGATGGTGAGTATCTCCATCCTTATTGCGCAGCAACAACTCGTAGCACGTGAAGTAACATGTCTCTGGGGCATCAAGAAGGAACTGCCTTATATCCATCACTGAGTCTCCAGGGTTCAACTGAAAAACAGTTTGGACAGATTCAGTAACTCACACCAATATATGAAAAAAACAGCTTAATAGCATAGAAGAAATATATAGAGAACTGAAATCCATTGAAAAAAAATTGGAAATTATAATACGTGATTTTCTAAGACAGACCAAGAGTGTATAAGGTAAAAAGGAGAAAATTTGAACTCACTTGTAGCTCCATTTTACCGCCACTCTGTGTTTTGACCGAAACAGGATAAAGACGAAGTTCACCTGCGAAAAGGGAAACATATCAAAAGCGGAATGCAATATAAAGGGAGTGTGTGGATGAATCTGCTTTGATCAACAGAAAACCTCACACAGCAAAACTGGGATACAGTATAAACCGAATGCTTTGCTAGAAAACGCATAAGAGCTAACCTTGCTTGGGTTGGGCATCGTTACTAGCTACTTGCGACTCGCTTTCGTCAGCCTTAGGAGCTGGTGGAGGAACTTGATTGGCTTCAGGCACGGTCGCTTCAGCAGCATTGGCGGTTCCATTATCGGGAACAGAGGCAGGTGCAGCAGCAGGAGGAGGAGCACTGGATTGAAGGGCGGAGTCAGTGGAACTGGCGGCAGAGCTCTGAGCCGCTCTCTTGGCCTTCGATTTGTTCGACTTCCCAGCCATTTCACCTATTTGAAGGAACAAGAGAGACAGAGCAGGTTATCTAGTGAATTAGCAGAAGAAATGAAGATTAAGATTAAGAGCAAGTGCAGAACAACGGGTCGAATAAACATGCAAAAACGATTGAATTAGAGGATATGATTCATTTGATAGGAACAGAGATAAAGGAGCAATAGAATCAAAAAGGGGAAAAAGTCGTAGATATGAAATCAATGGCGAAATGGAGAAAACACCAAACAGCAATAGAGTACTAATATAAGGTTTGATAGAGAGGATCTGAAAAGTGAGAATTACCTTGAAAGGGACAAGAGGAATGGGATGACGGCGGCGACGACGGAGAGAGCGGCGGAGGAGGAAAGAGATGAGGTTTAAGGAGGGTTGAAGTGAAAGAGGCGGCTGATGATTCTCTGACTCTCTATTAGGAGCTGAGTAGTAGGAGACAGAGAGAGAGACGCAAACCAATCACCCTCTTTGGGCTTTATTTATTGGGCCTTTTATGGGCTTTTTATTTTTAACGCGGGAATGATGAGTAATTTATTGGCAAATCATCTGTAATTAAGAAAGTTTAGATTCAACCATTAATCACTGACCACAACATATCTTTGTTTTGATGGCTAGGAGAAACAGGTGTGTGTAATGGTAAAACACTAAACAGGCCAGCTCACTTAAGTATGGTCTTTAACAATGATTGGTCTTAATCCGTTCTGCTGTGTTGTGTGTCTGTTACAGTCTCTTTAAGACTTTTTACATATAAAAGTCTCCTTTCCACGTGTAACGGAATACGAACTTTTTAAGTACGATTATCTTTTGCTTTTTTCTTTAATTTAAAATACATGTTTATATACATCGATTATTTATAATTAAATAAAATATAGCATCATATTGACAACAGTATCATTGTTATATGAAAGTTACATATTTCGCCATTATAAAAAGAAAGCATATTATATCAACCACACAATGCATTATACATTCCTGTTTTAATTTAATGTACTGTAGTTTAAACCCGTTGACCCACCCGTCAAAACCGCAATGACCTGACACCTATAATGGTACAGAGATGTTTTGTACCAACAAAAGCAAAGACGAAATATGAAACCTATATTGGTACACTTCAATTTTACTTTCTTTATTTTTTTCCTACTTGTCTATAGTCGTTACAACTATATATAAAATTTTATTTTCATTTATCATATTTAACATCTTTTTACGAACTTACCATTCAGAGCACTGCAGTATAAGTTCTAGCCCCAATGTTGCTACTGATCTTTACAGTTATCGAAGACCACTGGGGTATAAGTTCCAGTTAAAAGAAAAAAAAGACATTTTACCGTGTTTTACCTAATATCACCAACAAACCGTATAAGTATCAACTAAACACGACAAGTTGTCATCAGTTTGGTAAAATGGATGTTGCAAGAGCTCGAACAAAGATTAACAGCTCTAAAGAGTGGGAAACACACGGAGTAACTGTGTGGCTATTTTGGTTGTGAGGTAGGAGAGAGGTGTGTAACGTCATGTCATGACACCCTTTCTTCATAGTGATAGTATAAAAGCATCATCTCGTTGCCTCATGCATCATCTCATTTTACTACTACTAATTACGTGATGACGAAAGCCATGAGAGTTGGGTTAGCAATGGCACTGCTCATGACCATCACCGTTCTTACCATAGTCACTGCACAGCAAGAGGGCCAGCAACCACCTCCACCGAGGTTACCTGTGGAAGACGTGGGAGGATGCAGCAGAACATTCTTCTCGGCGCTGGTGCAGCTGATACCGTGTAGAGCAGCAGTGGCTCCTTTCAGCCCGGTCCCACCTACTGAGTCGTGTTGCTCTGCCATTGTCACGCTTGGCCGTCCTTGTCTTTGCCTCCTCGCCAATGGACCTCCACTCTCTGGCATCGACCGCTCCATGGCTCTTCAGCTCCCTCAGAGATGCTCTGCTAATTTCCCTCCCTGCGATGTCATTAACTAGGAGTCTAGGACCGACCATTTATCTTTCCTTCTTTTTTCATTTACCTTTCACTCTAATAAATACGCTGTTTAGTGTACTATGTCCCAGGCTTCCAAAATACTAATAAAGATATGAGAATCCAATTGAAATCTCAGTCATTTCCAATAACAGATATACTGTATCCCAACTGATAGAGCTCTATTTGCACACTGGAATTTTCTTAGGGGGAAGAAAACAAATCCAATCCATACCAACACTTCAATTTATCAGCAATCTAAAAACTTGGAACATTATTTTTAAAAAGAAAAGCAAAGATCAGCCGGGGCTGGGTAGGGTGAGCGATAGCTCATGATTGTGTGCAGCACATTGAATGATTCTTAGTAATACGCCTTCCTGGGGTTTCCCTGTAGAAGAATTGAGACAAAAGGTGAGTAAAGAAGTGCCATTACAAAGAGAATGGGGCTAAAGATTTGTAAATGTACCAGTGGATTGGGTCTGTGTTTGTAACCCAGCATCATTCGCTTCTTGTACTGCTCGTATATATCATCCTCAGGGTTAACCTCTCCTGGAGCAGAAGCCCCAACTCCCAAGTTGTTAGTCTTTACATCGCCTGCCATTATTGGGTCTGCCATACCCTTTCTGGAGCTTCCTATACCTTCACCTGTAACCCACTCCTCCAATTTTTTAAGCTCCTTGTCTCCATTAAGGCACAAGATACAGAAAGAAACAAGGTCACAAGTTTACAGATAGAACGAGGCAAGTAAGCACCTTCTTTCCAACCCATTTTTGACAAGAGCTTATGTCCGACATTATCGGCTTGAATCTTGGCCTTCTCAGCTGCCTCCTTTGTGGCTTTTTGTGCAGCTGCGTCGTTACACTTTGCAAGGAACTTATCTAGCTCCTCAAGTGGGATATAATCACCCATGTGATGACCTCTCTTTCCAGAGTCTGTGGAGGGAGTTGCTGAAATCAAACATGGTTGAGAGATAAGACATCACCGCTGCCTCAAAACAAGAAAGAGAAATAGAATTCATTCTCACCAGATGGGCCTTGAAGAGAAGCTGGCGGGGGCATTTCATCTTTTGACTGCCTAGGACGTCTCATCTTCTCTTCTTGGGCAGCCTTCTTCATGTAAAACTCCATCATTGAAATAGGGTCTGCAGCCCTAGGTGCACTATAAGAGTCGCCTGCAGACAAATGTAACCCACAGTCAAAACTAGATGCCAATAATAAGAGGGAACCTAGGCAGACAAAAGGCTAACGGACATACTGTTGCTAGGTCTTGTAACTGATGCCTGAGCATATCTAGAGGAAGCTCCAGGTTCCTCAGGAGCATCATAGAGAGCTGACGCAGGGATCTGATAGCCTCTTTGTTGCTGAGCTGGCTTTTGCGAAGTGATTGCTGTTGTGGCTGTTGTGGACATCCGCTGGGCTGCATCACCTGGATATATAACATGAAGGAATCTCAAGAATACACCAAGATGTGGTAGCCGAACAAGCAGCCTCACATTATACCATACTACAGAACATATATAAATTCATATTATAGAAAATTCTAGATGTTGTCTGGAAAAAACAAGAAACGAGACATATATTCCTTGTACATGCTTAGCTAAACATATTCTGAAATAAACAAATAACATATAGAAAACAGATCCATGACTTTTGGTCTATATAAACACAAAGGCGTGGTGTAATAATTACCACTGTGAAGTACACAAGATTCCTTAGTTTCAGAAATAGATTTTTCCTCTTCAGACAGCCTGAATGCATAATACTTGTACTCCGCACAGCTCTCATCAAAAAGAAATCTGGTTGGGAAACAGGACACAAGATACATAAGGTCAACAAATCCCCAAGAAGACCCAAGTGCCAACTTAGTATGTGTTTAAAGAGACAATCAAGATACGTTAAAGTGTAGATGCTCCAAAAGCAATTATATACGTACTTAAATGGTGTATCCCCAGGATTCTTTTGCCGTGTAATATGCTCAAATGGCCTTCCATGCTTAGCAACAAAGCTTGCTAGTTTATCAGCAACTTTCTTCACAGTAGGATCACTGGGCGAAGGTGGTGCTGCACATCACTTATAAAACTGATTAATACTGAGTCCATGAACAACGAATGCAAATCACTCTTGTAGCAGGCGTGGCAGATACTCCAAATCTTTCCAGCAATTAGATTGTTGGTTAAGGAAGACACTGCATTTAAGTAGACAATTAAATCTCCAGACTGTTTTCCCCTCCCCATTCCAGAGAAAAAAAATGCAGCTTCACCAATAACGACATATGCTAACAGGTACTTGGGACTCTTGACATCTCAGGACTAATCGGCCTAACCTCATTTCTAATACACATTGATTCATCAATAAAGACATACAACAAACAGGAAACGTAGGACTCCTGACATCATATGACATATTTGTTCATAAACTCCCGGACCATTCACTATATGAACCAGAAAACCCCTTGCAAAATATGGAACCATAAAACAGCAAGACAAGTAGACCATCACAGAGACAACAACAAAAGACCCACTTAAATACAGATATTTATATAAACAGCCATTACCAACATCTGACAGTTTCGATGACTTCACAGGTGTATCTCCCTGCTCTAACTTTTGACGCTTTGCAGATCCAAAGCCTTGACCATTGCTCGTATCAGCCTCATCCTCATCCTCTTCTGCACCAAGCTTCACAGGAGGTGCGAGAAGCTTAGACTTTTGTTTCAAGCTGAAAGCAAGCTTACCACCTTTCTTCTGGGCATCATTGGTATTTAATCCGATGGAGCTTTTCTTAACAGAAGAAGGCCTAGGATTTGAAATCCCAGATATAATCTTCACGGGCTTAGAATCCTCTGCATGGACAACCTTATCCTTCTCTTTATCTTTCTCCTGTTGAAGCTGTCTGAATCTTTCCATGAACGACCCATCATTCACAAAGATGCTAGGAGGTGCTCCTTTCTCCATTGCCAACGAGCCAAGTGCAATTGTTTATATGGAAGTTACTGTTCGACAGATAAGCTCTCAAACTATTTAGAAAACAATTTAAGCTCCCTTCAAATCCCTAAAAGAATTGCGATACAAGAGAAAACGTATTCTTCTGATAGGATTCGAGAAAACGTATATATCAAACGCCTAGGATATCAAGATGAAGGCAACTAGTGGTGGAAAAACAAATCGATAAATCTCAAAATATCAACCCTCACAGATTAACCAAGAAAAACCCAGAATTCATTAAGAGGGAAAAAAAAAATTGCAGCAGACAGGAAAACTAGGTTTCAACAACCAATCGACTCGGGAGCAAACGAAGATAATAAAATTGAAATCCACAAAATTTATTTAGAATATAATAACAAAAAAACGATCTTTTCACCTGCTTCGATTTCCGGTCGAAGAGTCGTCGGAACCAGGGGGCAAAACGGAAACGGGAGGTCACCGATCGGAAGGATTGAATCGGAATCAGAAAGTCGATTTTGTCGTGCTTCTGATTTTGCGTCTGAATATATATATATAGACGTAGAAGCCTCTATTTGTTTGTTTTTTCAATTGGACACCTATCGTTTCTTATAATTATAGAAAGGTCCCAAAAGTTTCAAAGTTAATTTTTCCCCCGAAAGTGTTTTTCTATCAAAACTAAATGTAAATGATGAGAGTTTAAATGGTACTTCCGGAACTAAGAGAAAACAATGGAACCAATATTAATAGCGACATTAATATTGTAATAGTTGAATGGACTTTTCAGATGGCTGCCAAGATTGGAAGTAGGTACTGAGTAGCAAGAATGTGTTTGTGTTGATTATAAGAGACCAAGAGTTTAGTTGCCATGTTATTCGTGAGAGCTGAGTATAACTTTTGGTATAGTCTTCCTATCCAAAGAACCAAACATAACATCGAAAGAATGTCAAATACATAATCACATTTCGGATTCAAACCCGATGTTCCAAAATCCTTCAGGAGTCATTGGAGGAGCGTATTTATAACGATGTCTTGACACACCTTCATGATGCTCACATCTCAAGCTTTTACCATTTCCTTCATTCTCAGGATGAACAGCATCGTAGAACTTTTTGCACTGCTTACACTCAATCCCTTTCAAATTCTCCCTCTCAGCTTTTCTCCTCACAGATTCCACATGCTTGAAACCTTTTTTACTCGTTTCTGCCACTTGAATTCGCTGCCATGATGGATTTGGTTTAGGATTCATGTCCTGTGTCTCCTCGTCTGAATCATCCTTCTCAGCAGCAACGGAAACATGTTTTTCTTCCCCAGCAACCCTTTTGACATTCTCAATGGGAGTGTCTAGAAAATCATCATGAAGATCATGGCCTCCAGGGGATTGGCGAGACCTTGTGTCTCGCCAAATGGAAGCTGGACGCTTTGATCCGCTTATCTGTAAGGATTTTGTACCAGAAGGGTCCCTTCTTACACCAGGTGACCGCATAATGGGTGAAATGGAAGTAGTAGGTGTCTGCACCGTTCTGATTATACTCTCTTTCTCACAGTTGACACTCGAGCCAGAAACAATTCTCACTTCGTCTGATTTTGGGTGTTTCCGTTCAGGGGCTGCAAAACAAGAAAGAAAAAATCAAGCTGGTTAAGTTTACTAATGCCAACAAGAAACCTGCAGCTGAAGCATATGACTGATTATATAAAGTAATTTAACATTAGGGTTGTAGTTAAAAGTTGTCGAGCCTGAGACTGCTAATACTTACGACTTGAGATGGCTGGTCTCTCATGTTGTTCCATTTGGTTACTCTCATCCTCAAGTTGGCATTGGTGAAGATCACTGTCAGCAGTAAGCCCGAACTTTTTGCGGAGAAAATTATATTGCGACTTCAGCTTTTTGTAAGCACTGATCGTTTCTTTTCTTTTCCTTATCTCCGTAGCTAAGTCAACTGATTTCTCCTCACTCTGGCAGCGTGATGTTTCTAACTCAGCCAAGTAGCTTCCATGTTTGACCTGCATATTTACATTACCAAGTTCTTCCCTTAAGGCCTTTGCATTCCCCATAACCACTGTCTTTTCTTTCTCATGATCTGCAAGCTTTTGTTTACACTCCAACATTTCTTTCTCTGTCAAGTTGAGTTTACCCTTCAAAACCTCAAGAGCCGTCTTTCCTTCATCCAGCTTATCAGTTTTCTGCCTTAACATCTCTTCTAGTCTATCGACATTCTCCTCAAAAACCTGCAACCTATGTGTCAATCTTTGTTTCTCTTCTTCAAGACTGCTTAACTTCTTTTCGTTGTCTGCGGCTTCTGTAGACAGATACTCCAGCTTCTTTAGCAGATTCTCTGACACCAATGTTTTCTTAGAATGTTCCTCTTGAAAAAATTCTGCCTTTACCTTAAGGCTCTTCACTTCCGAAAGAAGCATTTTGATCTCATCTTTGCTGAGCTCATCCGAGCCCTTAACCTGTAACACCTGGACTAACCCAGTGTGCAGTTCTATGCTGTTCTGAACTTCCTCAGATCTATTCTTCGACTTCAGTTTCAAACGAACAATGTAATCTTCTAGACTCTTCAGCCTTAGAGGCATAGAAATAAGTTTATCGAGTTCTTCAGATAGCTTCTCCTTGTCCTTGATCAAGGCCAGATTCTCAGACTTTGTCTGTTGATTCTCTAGCTTAAGCTCCTCGATTTGGGACAACAGATCTTTCTCTCTCTCTTTCCAGGCATCACAAGCAGCTAGACGAGCATCTGAATAAACCTTTTCGAAGGCTTTGGATTTGGATTGAAAATTTGGGAATAACTGGCTACAGAAAATGTACTCGATCTGAGATATTCTGTCCTTGGCTTCCTGGATTGTTGCAACCATTACAGCGCTGAGACCAGAGATGTACTTTGCTTCGATAACATCAACTGTTTCATCTCCCATCTTTCCAGGTGAAGGAAATAGCTGTAACTAGAAGCGAAAATGGATCAACAAAGAGCCCAGAAATTAGGGTTTCTCTACTCAAAATGCAACGATTCCATAAATGGGTTTCAGCTACCTAAACATCACAATAAATTTCGATTCTGATTACAGTTCTATTTACTTATTGATTCCGATCCAGTTTTGAGATCTAACAAAAACCTTCGAGAAGACGAATAAAAAGTAAACTTACGATTGGAAATGGAACCAGAGGAGGAAGACTGAAGAAGCTTTGCTTGATTCAGGAGAAGATAACGAAGATGAGTAATCTGGAATGGAGGATGGATCTAACTTTTAGATTTTCGCAGTGTGCTTCCCTCTATCATTTTGGCATTTTCGCGCGCCGGGATAATTTTTTTTTTATAAATTCAACTTTCAGTGGAAGCTTGGTGGAAGACCCGACCCGATCAAAAGTTGGGCCATAATTTTGTTGGAGCGGACCGATCAGACATGTAATATGGACCCAAGAAAAAAAACGGTGCTATCAATTCTATTATTCCATGTTTTTTTCTCCTCTGAATGTTAATATCACTAAGTAATGAAGATTTGAGGTTATACAAAATAATACGATTTACAGATTAGAGTAATTTTGGCAAAAAAATAAAAACAAGATTATAATTCGATACGGATAATATGTAAGTCTTGCTCATCGAATTCAAAAATACTGAATTACATCGGGTCAAGTGTGGTCCGCTCCTCCACAACAACACGGGCCAGTTTAATTCGTCTAGGCCCGTACGGCCCATAATATGCGTTGTAGAGTGGGATTTTATTTAATGTTAAAAAAAAAAGAACGAAGAAAGAGAGATGTATTAAATAAAGCTGCAACGGTAACAAGAGAAAGCCACGTGCACATAGCCCGCTTATCTGGACTGTAACGTAAACTTCAACGGTTACTTTCTTCTTCTCCTTTCCTTTTTCTCTCCAACCAACAACAAACTCGTTCCTCTCTGTGTATTCTCTTATGGAGCCTGCTCAAATCGATTGGAAGCGAATCGATTCTCGTTTTGTGGAAGACGTCTTTTACGAACACATCCGAGCTCCCAAATGGTTCGATTTCTTGGCCCCAAACCATTTAGATTCCATTGACGACGACGCTTGGTTCTGCAAACCTGGTAACACTCTCTCTCTCCCTTTATCTCTTCATCTCTTTCATGTTCTTTACTGATTGTGGCTTCGTTTCGACTCAAGAATGTAATCATCCCAAGAGACCTGAGGATTTCCTCCTAACGCCTAATTCTTCCAAGGTTTGCTTCTTCTCCTTCTTTAGTTTCTTGTTTCCTCATAAAGAGACGGAGCAGAAGTGAAATTCTAGTTCCCTGAGTTTCTAAAATTTTCAGTTTCGTGTTTCTGTCTTGAAGCATCCAAGTCTGAGGGATACCAATCAGACACCAGGATTTACAGAGCAGAATCAGAGGTACCTTGAGATGCTTTTTGAAACTTCCAGGATTTTGCTATGGCCTTTGAATGCTTCTTTTGTTGTTCATACTCTATTACTATCCATTGACTTGTAGGAGAAGGGGACATGCTTTGTCACCTTTTACTTCAAACAGCCAAGACAGTGAAAATCAGAATCCAAACTTAGCCACGCCTCCAAGCCAACAAGCAAAATCATGGCGAGCAGCGTTTAAATCAACTTCGATCAAGAAGATGGATAAAGAGACACCGAAACTAAAGAGCACACAATCAGCTAGAAATCTATTTTCAGGGAGAGACATACTAGGCCATATCTCAGAGTTGTGCTATGAGTTGAAGAGATTGGCCACAAGAGTTACTGAGAGAGAAGATACTGGGAAGCCTGAAGTGAAGGAGAGTCATCAAGTGGGTGGAATAAACCAGCCTTACTCTGTTCATGACTTGGAATTGAAAAAAGAAAGAAAGCCGTTGCTCGAAGTAAGCAAAGATAAGGTCCACGAATCCGCGGATGCTAAAGGAAGCACCTTTAAAGAGAACCGTAGAAGAAAAAAGTAAGTTTTGCATCTTTGTGAATTTTGTTTATTTGTGAAGTGAATCAAATACAAAATTTGGACTTCTAATGAGTATTTGCAGGAGAGTGGATGATGCAGAGAATATTCCTGTCTCTCTTAATGTGGACACTGTAAAGTTGAAAGGAGAGGAGTGTAGAAGAAACAAGTAAGTTTTACAACTTCTGTATTAACTTTCTTTATCTGTGTTGCAGTACAATAAAACCTATCATTTGCATAAGCTTTGATGAGGTATTAGTAAATAAGATACTAAACTTGGGGATTGTGTGAGGATTTTTCAGGATAGTGGTAGATGCAGAGAATATACCTAGTCCTCTAAAACTCGGGAATGTAAAGAACAAAGGACACGAGCGGTTGCTGCAGATCAGAACAAACCCACCATCTCCTCAATGCTTCTCAGAGAACCGGACAGCTTCTCTGAAGGTCTTGAGGACCAAACCTACGGTATGTAAATCAGATTGTCCTTCCATAAGACTGAAAACAAAAGACTAAAGACCTTTTCTTTAGTCAAATACTGCAACAACAATTAGAGAAAGAAGAAGAACATAAAGAACCAAACTTTGGTGGTTTTTTTGGTGTACACAGGAAAAGGGAATGGTTGAAGAAGTGGTGAAGAGAAAGGAGGAAGACGCAGCAGAAGTAGAGAAGAACGTAAAGAGTGGAGAAAGCAACAAGGAAGGGAGGGGCTTGGACGTTCTCTGGTTCTTAAAACCTTGCACAATGGCCAACTAAAAACAAAACAAAAACCTTTTTTAATTTTCACCTTGATTGATTCATTCTTTTGTTAATTTTCATTTTTATTCAATCTGTAACTAACGAGATGATCATCTTGCTCAGATTCAACATGTAATTCCTGAGCAATTTGTATCAGTCTCACTTTACATACAAATAAATTTGTTTTAAATAAAAGAGAAATAAAGAAGAAAAAGAGTATTCAGATCCATCCTCTATTTATTAAGATCAACAACAAGAACAACAACAAAAAAACCTAAATCTCTATCATCATCTTGATTTATCCCAAATCGAAAAACATGTACGTGATCTAATAACACAAGAAGGAAATCGGAGAATTGTGATATATATCTACAGAGAGAGAGAGAAGAAGAAGAAGACGAACAATTAATTACGCGGGGCGGCGAGAAGAGGAGAAGAAGCAATCGAGAAGCCTAGACCAAGCAATTCTGGCGCGAGGAAAGAGTCTCCGGCTATAAACCCTACCTTCCACTCCCATCTCCTCCATCGTCTCCACGAACACCGTCAAACATCTGATCGGCGGTATATACAGCGTTAACGGCGCCGCCGAGAACGCTATCGTGAAAAACAGCTGTAACATTTTTCCTCTCTTCTTTTTTTTGGTTTGCTGGGTATTATTACAAGTTACCTAACAAAAATGAAATAACGTAAGAGGATTGATTAGAAAAGAGATAAGAAGATTGCTTTCATCATCACGTGTTAGCCCTCTTTTTACAACTCACAACTCTCCAGTTTTAACTTTTATGTTGTTATCCTTCATATGATTCCTGCCACTTCTAGCAGCTACTGCTATATTGTAGTTATGTTGGACCGACACTTTATAAATTGAAAAACTTTTCGAAATATTTATTACCATATTATATATCATTTCGAAAACTCCAGTAAATTTTTTTATCACAACATCTCTAACCATATCAAATTTAATACATTTAAATGACATTAATTTAGTGTTTTAGTGTCGTATTTTATTTCTCATATCTAACCATAACATCAAATTTTACAATAAAAAAATATTTTATTATATTATTAATTTTATTCTTTTTTAATAATTTTAACAAATACAAATTATCCATAATTGATTAATTATAATTTTAAAAAAATTATAGTTGAATGCTCAACGCATTTCTCATAACATCGTACATCTTTTGAAATTCTTAAATCTCTTATTTCACTCCGCAGGTAACCATTTCTTTCATTGTATTTTGTCACAGTCAAATAAGAAGCTAATCACGTTAGCCGAATAAAAAAAACGAAGCTAATCTCTTTTCAAAACGTTTCTTTTTTTTTACAAACAGAATCTAAAGGTATAGATGATAACGAAGCTCATGTTTCAAAGCTTCATGTCCTTGTCCTCTTTTGCTTCTGAGGGACAAATCTTACCCCTTGCTTTCCTAGCTCGACCATCTTCACTTTTCCATTCTCAAGCGTCACCATCAACTTCGATGTGCCTCCTCCTCCTACTTCACTTACCACTCCTTTCTCCCTGTTTTTTTTGTACTCAATTGTTAGAAGCTTTGAATGGATGAGACATCTTGATTAAGATGTACATTGAAAGGCAAAAACAAAAAAAAATCTCATATACCATGAATTATCTGAGGCCTCGTGTATTTGAACCTTTTTTCCTTTGGCATCCTTCCCGAGCTTCTTCAGAATCCAACTAGCATCAAGCATTTCGTCTAACAAACTGTCTTCGCGTGACAGTGACACATCTTCATCTTCATTGAACGCGGATTTTTCAGCTGGAGGTGATGCTCTCTTTCTCTTAGACCTATGTCCTTTTCCAGACTTGCTTCTTTCATAGACAATTCTAGGGGCTTCACCGTCTTGGCTCTCGGGATTATGCTTTTTTATTGTGAGTTTCAGCAATCGTCTTGAATCTTTCTGCAACTCTTGTTGGCCACCATTTAAATCTCCTCTGCCTTCTGAGTGTCTCCCTATAATTCCGCCCTCCCCCTTTGAAGTGGCTACCTCACCTTGAGACTCTCTCTTTTCTTCCTTACTCTTTCCCAACAAGCTCCGTTGCTCTTCTCGGGAAGCTGTTTCTTCTGATTGTAATTTTTCATGCTTTCCTGAAATTGCCAAAGCTTTTTTATTATTGTCTATGTTGTCTCTCAATCTAAAGGAAAGAACACATTTATAACAGTCTTCAATGTAAATCGTATAGTGTACTTTTCTCATATCACTCAAAAATACACATACCGTTGGATCTGGAGGCAAGCTTTGATGCATCGCAGCTCATCGGGTTTGTAACCCCTGCCTTTCGAGGACCTATGCTTATCACCAATTTTTTCGCCTTCACAGGGTTCGGCTCTGTAGAGTGTTTTCCAAATTTCTCGCTATCTGAATCTTGAGGCCTGCTACTTTTTATTCTGAGAACTCTCAGTGGCTTCTCTTCTTCACCACTGACCATAACTTTTTCAGCAACTTTTCTTTCGACAGAACCAGATTTATTGATAAGAAGGGCACCACCAGTTTGCCCAACGACTCTCGCACTAGCTCTCAGGGTAGCAATTAGCTCTTTATCATCAATATCTTTCCGCTTCCAAATTTCCTGTACAGCATCCTCAAGATCCTTGACCTAGCATCATACGCACAAATCATCAGAGTCAAAATGGGATCACTAAATTGTCATTCACAGCAATGCACTAGCATTGGAGAGATAATAAGACAACAAACTAATATAAAAAAGACTGACGAGACATGAAACAAACCTGGTAGCTTTCTCCACGACAAGTAGAACATTTGTATTGGAGATTTCCATCCACTTGGAACTGCATATATTTCTCATCGCTGAAACATTTGTTTGCAAAGTTAATGTTAGTTGGATATACACTTGAGAAACATTCTTATAGGAGACAGAAGTGCAACTGGTTAAATGAAATAGATTCACAATATGGACCTGATTCCATCACACACGCAGTGAACCCAGCGCTGGCAAAAGTCACAACACACCATTGGTGTTGCTTCTGAGTCCCTGTAAACCTATGTGATGGAAGCAAAACAAGTTGGTCAATTTGTTTCAAAGCGAGACAAAGAATACACAAAAATGTCGAACCTACGTGATGGAAGCAAAACAAGTTGGTCAATTTGTTTCAAAGCGAGACAAAGAATACACAAAAATGTTGAATCTACGTGATGGAAGCAAAACAAGTTGGTCAATTTGTTTCAAAGCGAGAAAAAGAGTACACAAAAATGTTGCCTTTAACTGCCTTTGCATTACAGATGTCTGATAGTATACGGTAACAACTGTAAAATACAAAAACCTCTAACTTAAACACAACCAAATATGAAGCAGGTGAACCGAGCACAGAGCACACATTTCAGTATTAACAACAGAGGGAATGCAAGAACATACCTTCAAACATACAGGACAATAATTTCCTTTAACAAACAGCCTTCCACAAGCATCACAACAAGTATGCCCCAAAAACCACCTGCAAGTTTAAAAGGATATATAAGAGATCTAGTGCACTTAAAATCACTCAATTAAACATATACAAAACAAAGCAAAAGATTTGAATACCGTAAGCTCTGGCCATTCCCAGGGACTTTAGACCCACAGCTGTAACATTTGGTGTGTTTAGGACACAAATAGGGTCCAGAAGTAACAGTCTGCACCATCCAGGGAAGAGAATAAATCAATTTGTAAAAAAAAAATGAGAACCTTGTACAGAAGCAACAAATACTATACCTTGTGTCGAGGTTGTTGGCAATCACAATGATAGGCATCATCACATCTTTTGCAGAACATCAACTTCTTTGGGTCCCCTAAAGTTCCACAGGCCTAAAGGAAAGATAATCAAGAGAATATACAGGATAAATAACCTATTAGTTCTGTCCAGAGGCAGTTGAGCTATTTAATGAAAAATGTTCAAAACCGATTTCTTGTGACATCATTTTGAGATATATCAGTCGTCAGATACTTTCATGAGGTAAAGCGCAGGAGTAGTCATTGAGAAAGTTTAGTCCAAACTAACCTCACAGGTTCGGCAAGAGGGGCAAGCCCAAGAGCTCCAGTTGAATAAATCTGCAAGCAAAAAAAGAAATACGGTATAAGAACCTAGGCGGAAGAAGCATAAGCATCACATTCCTATGAAACAATACCTCTATGTCTAGCCCAAGGCTTCAAGCAATTTCTATGATACTTCTTGCCACAACATTTGCAAGAAAGCATCTTCGCTCTCTCACTCTTCCCAACTTCAACCATATAGCACATGTGACACGTACTACTTGCACTGTGATGATCATGATCTTCTCCATTGAGCTCTTTGACAGAAACCTGCATAGAGAAAAAAAATAACAATGAAACAAGCTTGAAGACAATAAACATCCTTATCTTCCAAAAAAGCAAAAGGAGTTCACATAAGTCCTAGTATATAATTGCTTGCAGAACCTATAAAGGGTAGGACAACACCAATACACATACACAAGAAACAGATTATCAACATTACTCAATACACGGTGTCTCACAAAGACAGATTTCTACTCACATAATACAACATATACAGTTTCACTGCATAATCAAACAAAGGCTTACCATATCATAACATAACCATACGAATGCGCAACTATCAAGTTTAGCCTATCCAAACGAGCTAAAACTTTCTCAATCTATTTACACCACTTGTTCAATTCAATTGATACAGCAGTAACCACAGAAACAAGTTTCGGAGAAGCAGGAACCGCACCTCTAAGTCGCCAGAACCAAAATCTGCAGCATGATCCTCAACTGCCTTCTTCAGCACCACCGTGCGTTTGCCTTGTCTCAAAATCGATGATGCAGCAACCTCAATTGCCGAATCATCAACAATATCAACAACATCTCTAGCTGCAATGTGAGGACCAGTATCGAAGACGGCGAGCTTAGGCACATGGATCTGAACGGTACCTTCCTTGGAAACTCCAGCATCCCATGGGTCTCGCAAGAACTCTTCGAGTGTATGGATCTCGTTTTGGAACACATCCTTGACTTCCTTGCCATGAAGATTCCTAGGAAACCCCAACAAGCAGAAGCAAATTTTCCGGCTGCGAAGGAAGAAAGAAGAAAACCCCCAATAAAGTCATTGGAACAATTCGATAAGTAAAACAACAAGCCGATAGGCTAGAAGAAGCCTCACGAGGCGCCAAAAAAAAGAGTTATATGAGATTAGAGAAAACAAAAAAATACCATGTAATTGGACAAGCTACGTGAAAGGCCATAGTCGGTTTTCAAGTTTTACGCGTTCGGGTTCGATTTTTTAGGGATCTGACTTCTTTTTTTTCTTTCTGAAAAAATGAATTTTTGTTAGGTCTCACCTCAATTAAATCACACGAGACTTTTGTGTAAATAACATTAACCTAAGGTCCTAAAACGGAAATATGTTAAGAGGGATGAGGGTTATCAGCCCGATCCAAGCCAAATGCTATAAGCCAATAAGAAAACGAACACGTGGATATAGATTTACATTCCAAATTTCTAATTTATGTTTCCTTTTACGCACATAGACGAAACGACGCCGTCGCTTTCTTCTATGGTTAATTCGTTGTTCGTCAGAAGCTGAAGAACCCACGACTGTCTCTGCGGCGAAAGTGACGGAAGCGAAACTCTCCGATCAGCCATGAATGCCCCCGACCGATACGAACGATTCGTCGTTCCTGAAGGCACCAAAAAGTAGTGAAAGTTTCGCACTTGAAGTTTTACTCTAATCTTCATCTTTCTGTAATCACTGTGCTAAACCCTCTCCATTTTCCTATGTTCTTCTAGGGTTTCTTATGATAGGGACACGAAGATCATCAATGCCGCTTCCTTCACGATTGAGAGAGAAGACCATACCATTGGAAACATCGTCCGCATGTACGATTGTCTCTTTTTACACTTTATTTTTCAGGAAGAAATCCCTAATTTTTCGAAGCTTTGTTCTGATGTTTTTGATTAGGCAACTTCACCGCGACGACAATGTTTTGTTTGCTGGATACCAACTGCCTCATCCTCTCAAGTACAAGATAATCGTCAGGGTAAGTTAAATTTCGTAACTTTTACAGATGTTTCTACTGGAATTGCTTTGAATTGGAAGGAACAATAGTGTCCTCTTCGTTTTCTCACTTCATTTACTGACCTTAGGATCCAACTAGTGGTTTTTGGAACGCATCAGTTTTTTGGGCAATGTAAAGATATCTCGGTTTAAGCTCTTTGTTTTAACAAAAAATTTCGGAATTAAAGGGCTCTCTTGCTTTGTTTTCTGAGTTGTGTTTGGATTCAGATTAATGGTTGATTAATAACTCATAGATATTTCTTGGGTTTTGTTACTTTAAGTGTGAAATTGGCTTTGTTTGCAGATTCATACCACAAGCCAGTCTTCCCCGATGCAAGCATACAATCAGGCTATCAATGACCTGGACAAGGAGCTTGACTTTCTGAAGAGCCAATTTGAGGTACCAAACAGTCTCTATCTCCATAGTCCTGATCGCATTTTATTGTATTTAACCCACTTGGTAGAGAAAGTAGGATCATCTGTTTTTTTGATCCTAGAGCCTCTTTCTCTAGGATTATTTGTTTATAGTCAAGTTTTTGTTCGTTAGCTAGAGGAATATCAAATGCTATTGGTGTTGTTTTATACACCTGGCTTTACGCTTTACCTTTCTGTCATTGTGTGTTTTTAGGCGGAGGTGGCCAAGTTCTCGACTCAGTACTAAAGAGCTCAGAGTTTCACGTGGTCCTAATCTAAGCACCAACCGGAAGACTTTATAATGAGCTTATTGCTTGTGTAAATCAGAAACAAATTTTCTTGTAGTTCGTTTTAACTCTTATGTTTTTGACCCCTTTCGGGCTGCTATAAAGTGATGCATGGATTACCGTTTTTCTACAAACTATTGTACATACTTGTTAAAAGCTGTGTTCTTGAATCTACTACTCTTCCAAGCTACTAAGTTAGTGCATTTGAACAAATATTATTTATAGGATAGTGAAATCATCGTGAAGTCCTTCTAGTTGACCTCTTGTACGCTGCTGTTGAATAATCAACATTGATGTGTTGTGAGAGAAATCTGAACCAGAAAGAACATCACCAATGGGACCAAGCTCTGGACATTGTTGCCAGTCATTGAGACCAGTGGTTAACATGCTACTCGCCCTTCCTCCTCCTCTTCCAACAATCACTAGTCCATATTCTCCGTCCAGTGATTTAAGTGCTGTAAAAGTCTCTGAAGAGTTCGTGAGATGTTTCTCCATATAAGACACTCTTCCTCCTCCCGCTATATATCTTTCGTAGAACTCAGCAAAACACTCGTCATCAAGCTTCATTTCCTCCTCTTGCTCAACCACACTCGCTCTGTTTAGTATGCTGCTGCGTTTTTGTGCGTTTTGAGGGCTCTTGTCTTCTAAAAATCGTATCACGTTTAACTTCACAGCAGGGTGTCGAGCCACTTGTGCAGCAAAGGCTAGTGCCTCTCTGTCATCTCTACCACCTATGAATATTATAGCAATGTCCATGGATGCTCCTGGTCTCCATGCCTCTTCTGTTTGCCCGAATGACCTATCCACAAGAATTCCTATTGAACATGGGGCATTCTTAAGAATCTGCACACACAAAAGTGAAATCATATCTCTTATTCTTCAGTGACTAGAAAGGAAAGCAACGGAACAGTAACTGGATAAAAACAATCACCTTGCGGTTCACATGACGAAACCCAGCATGGCCAGAGTCAAGAGTTCCATCAGGATTCAGGCGTTTATGGAACGGTAGAATTATAATTGAAACCATAAGCTCATCAGCCAATCCACAAACATCGTGTGCCATGGTCATAAATGTTGACAATGCTAGCATCCGCCTCACCGTCACACCTTGTCCATTGCGGAGCTCCCCATACCCATTGACAGCTGCCGTTATACTCTCCCGCATTTCTGTTACCAACCTGTCCGTTACCGTCACAGAATCATTGCTTTGACCTGCTCCTCCACCTTTTTTCAGTGTGGCAGCGATCTCATCTGTTAGCTCCACCATATCAGTAGCGTAGAATATGGACACTGGCTCACGTCCTCCATGACAAATCTCCATAAGGTTTAAAGTGGAACCAATGTTATGAGGACCATGGAGACCGATCAAGACTCGTAGCTCAGTTGTTGGATCGAGCCATTGAAGCGCCATGATGTGCACGGGCACTCGCTTTCTAGCGCGTTTAATGATGTCCATGACCACAAATGGAGAGTAGACCACCGTGAGGACAATGACGAAGATGATCATTGCACCGGTCGTATTTTTCACTCTGTTTGTCTGCAAATTCATCAAATCAAAAAAATGTGATATATCTTTTATTTAAAGAAGACAACTTGAAAAAAGAAAGAGAAAGTTTGGTACCCGAATGGCTAAGGCAGCCAAGTAGACATGAAAATGGCCTTTAGTGGTCAAAAGAAGTCCAAGAGATGCGGTCTCTGGAACATGATATCCGAGTAATACACCACACAAGACCGTTCCGATGACTTTTCCGACTATGACAGTGCCAAGAAGGGCAAAGAACCTCGCCCACGCCATTTTGTCTCCTATGTCAAAGTTTCTCATGTGGATTATGAATCCAACCCAGAAGAAAAAGATAGGGTAGAAGACCGTGCTGAGCAAGTAATTGATTTTGTTGATGATCCATTTCGACATTCTTCCTTGGTTTGGAAGGAAGAGTCCGGCCGTGAAGGCACTGAGAATTGGATTGTACATTGACTCAGGTGGCCAAGTTGGGAAACTGCATATCACGACAACAAATGCTAGGGACATAACAAGGTGAGACCCTTTGAGTGGTTTGCCTTCAGGGTTCTCGTTGTTGACCCAATTAAGAAAGATTGGTGAAACAATGGAAGTGAAAGTGACTTGAGCAAGGAAGAGACAAAACATGAGAAGGGCTCTAAAGAATCTGTGGAGAGGACGAGGGAGAGGTTTCTCTGTAGGGAAGAAAATGAATCCAAAGCAATAAAACAGGGTTGAGATCATATCAGTGTGGACTCCTGCAGATGATGCGAGCTTTCCAAGATCAGATTTTCTGATTTTGAGATTGGAGATGACACGGGTGAGGATAGGTGAACCAGTGCTTGAGGCCATGAGAGAAAGAGCGAGGGAGAAAATAAAAGGAGCGGTTTTGGTGTAATGGAGGAAAGGAGTTGAGACAAAGGCAATGACAAAAGTCGTGAACATGCTTGTGTATGCTATGAATGCATCTTTAGTTGGTGGTCTGAGAAGAACGCTTGGATTCATCTCTAGACCCATCACGAACATATGACAGATCATTCCAAATTCGATTATGTTGTTGAGAGTAACTGAGTACGGTCCTGAGAATGCCTCACGAAACTTTGGAAGATTGCCAAGAATCAAACCTATCTGATAAAACACAAAAGTCTGGATTAGTTTTGGAAACCATCAAAAGAGAGAAGACGAGATTTGACATACAGCAAAGTCGGTGGTGAGGTACGGTTGGCCTAATGGCTTCATGACATGATGGAGGAGAGTTCGAATAACGAAAATGGCGATGAATCCAAGAAATTTCAAAGCTTCTTCAGGCTTGTCTAAGTTAAGATACCATTTGTCTCCGCATACATTTTTTGTTGTAGTCGTGTTCATTTTCCTTCGTGGTTAACTTACGGAGGAAAAAAACTTTTCGTGTTTTTTTGTTTCTTTTGTGTTTTGCTTTTACAAATTGGTTTAATGGGAAGATGAGATTGTTTTTACTCAGAAATTAAAGGAGACAATTAAGGAGCCCTTCATTCTTTTTGAACATTTTTGTGGATCTCTTCATCCATGTTTATTCTCTCTCCATTATTCATCATTAGTTGATGAAACAAATTAACAAAAAAATAAAAATTAGGCAAACGTCAAATATTTTGATATTTAATATAATTTTTGCTAACTCTATTGTATTCTTTACATTTTTTTTAGATGGTTACATGACGATTAATAGGAAATTACAGCTCAATGACAGAATAATCTTTCTCGAAAGGTTTGTTTTGACTTAAGTGAAAGTTGAAGGTCTTTATTGGCATTTTTTTCATCCAAAATAAAAAACCATCCGTCTCTAGACTTTGGTAGATCTCTCGATCGAGTCGTCTTCGTGAGTGACTTCGAAGACTACGACGACGAATCACACTCCTCTTGCTCTTCGGATACTCTTACTCTGTAAGTTCACTCTCCTCCTCCTCCTCCAAATTCACACCTCTTTCTTTTTTGGTTTTCGTCTATATTTGGGGACGACACTTGATTTTGTTTTCGAACATGTCAAATACCATTTCATATATCCACTGTAATGAATCTCTATCTCTATTTCAATTCTGAGGAATATCACTGAAAGAAGGCTTCTTGTATAATCAATTTAACTCTTATCTGTTTCTTATTGATTTGCCATCATCATTCTAACACTTCTCCTTTCTCATTCAGGTCAAGGTTGAATATACTGCAGGCTTGAAACTCGGATTGTTAGATAATGGATGAATCTCCGGAGCATCAAAGTCAAACTCTTGGTAAATAAATTGTCTCTCCTTGCTGGTGCCATTACCCTTACTTCACTTTGTTTGATTTCAGAACCTACTAGTCAGAAATATATTTGTCCAGTTGCGTCTTTTTGTTCTTAGAAAGTGGATTTTTTTTCTGTCCCCACATTCAACTTGATGCTTTGTTTAGAGTGGTCAATGGATTTGATCAAGACGATTGTGTAAAGCAAACCATCTATGAAATAAAGTGGACTGTTTTAGTCTACATTGTATTGTGATTCGGCTGGAGAAAAAAACTTATTTTTTGTTACGAATTGATAATGACTACTATATTTTCCTACTGCATCATTTTGGTTTCAGACCAAGAGAATGAAATAGTTACTGAAGGTAGCGCCGTTGTGCATGGTGAGCCTTCTCAAGATGGTAGTGTTCCCCCTAAAGTTGATAGTGAAGTGGAGGTCCTGGATGAGAAAGTCAGTAAGCAGATCATAAAGGAAGGTCACGGTTCCAAACCATCTAAGTACTCAACATGTTTCTGTAAGTACCGTTAGCTCTCTGTCGATCAGATGCTCTAAGTTCCCTTTCTACTCTTTTGGGCTTACTGAGTTGTTACTGCACTTACTCTTCCTGGTTTATCTTCCCTTGGTGGTGGACTTTCTTGACTGAGTTCAGAAATTTTGTTAGTTACCTTTGATATGGAATTGGAATTACTGTGCCATAAGAGGGTTATTCACGTGGAAGAGGTTTGAAATGTGGCATGAGCTAGCGGCTTTTGATAAAATAAATTACTTTGAAATGTTTCCTCTGGGTACTGTTAATCTAACGTTTCCAGGAGTAAATCTTCTATAAGATAATCCATTTGTTTGACTTTTTCGACGTATCTGACCAAATTCATCTTGCGTCATAGTGCACTATAGGGCATGGACCAAACACACTGAGCATAAGTTTGAGGATACATGGCAAGAGCAGCAACCTATAGAATTGGTCCTAGGAAAAGGTATGTGGCCATCCGTTATGTACACTACACCTCCCTCTCGTTGGATGCATCCGAATCAGCTTGCATTTCATGTGAACTTAATGAAAAGGATATTTGGGAGGAAAGAAATCGAGTTTCCTTTGTTTCTGTTTCAAAGGCATGTTAATGTTAACATAAACTTTCTTAAACGAGATTGTGCACTAAGGAGTGAGATGTTCTCTGTGAAACAGAGAAAAAAAAATGGCCGGTTTGGCTATCGGTGTTTCTAGCATGAAGTCCGGTGAACGTGCACTCTTGCATATCGGCTGGGAAATGGGATATGGGAAAGATGGGAACTTTTCTTTTCCGAATGTTCCTCCTATGGCGGACTTGCTATATGAGGTTGAAGTTATTGGATTTGATGAAACAAAGGAGGCAAGTTTTTATCTTCAGTATTATCAGTAGTTTCTTGTTTCCTTACCCTGGCAACTCCACAACCAAGTTTTATCCCAAGCTCTCTTCTTACAGCTGACTTAAGAGGATGGATTGTACAGGGAAAGGCTCGCAGTGATATGACTGTGGAGGAAAGGATTGGTGCAGCAGACAGAAGGAAAACGGATGGGAATTCTCTGTTTAAAGAGGATAAATTGGAGGAGGCCATGCAACAGTATGAAATGGTTATGGATCTTTCTCTCTTTCTAACAATTACTGTCAAAGATTTGATTTTCATGCGAACTGAGCAAGTCTTCTCAATGCTCTTGTGTCGCCTTTCGGCTCTAAATTTTTATATGGTTTTGCTGTCTCAGGCCATTGCATACATGGGAGACGATTTTATGTTTCAGCTGTATGGGAAGTATCAGGATATGGCTTTGGCAGTTAAGAACCCATGCCACTTAAACATGGCAGCTTGCTTGATCAAGCTGAAGCGACACGATGAAGCAATTGGTCACTGCAACATTGTGAGACCCATCAAAGCAATCATCGCAAGAAATCATTATCTTTCTGTATTTGGTTTCTCAAAATCTAATCAAACTGGAATACTTGTCAGGTGTTGACAGAAGAAGAGAAAAACCCAAAAGCGCTATTCAGAAGAGGGAAGGCAAAGGCAGAGCTAGGACAGATGGATTCAGCTCGTGAAGATTTTCGAAAAGCCCAAAAGTATGCTCCTGATGACAAAGCCATTAGAAGAGAGCTACGAGCAATTGCAGAGCAAGAGAAAGATGTGTACCAAAAGCAAAAAGAGATGTACAAAGGAATATTTGGAGAAAGAGAAGAAAGTGGTGCCAAGGCAAAGAGCCGTAACTGGTTGATAATGCTGTGGCAGTGGTTGGTGTCCCTTTTCAGTCGGATCTTCGGACGTCACAGAGTTAAAGCAGATTAATGTAATGAAAGCTTAACAAATTCAACTATAAAAAATCAACTCTTCATTCTTCTATGTTGCAATGACTTTGAGACACATGGAACTTCTGAATCTTATTAATGGTGTGGAGAATTTACAAAACCCAATTCAACTCGAGGTAGAAGAAGCTATATCTAAGCTAAAACTACCATGAGGGATTGGGGAGGCTGACATGGGTCCAGGCGAAATAAGCACAGACCATTAGTTGAGAGATGTAAACATAAACTGCAAAAGAAAGACTCATAAGCATCAAATCCTTCATGTCTCCTTTCTTCTCTGGCTTCAGATTCTTCCCAATCTTGTCAGCCTCTGAAATCATCTTTGTCACTGTTCTCTTGATCACCCCTTCGCTTTCTTCCGGTGATTTCGGCTTCCGACAAGACATCACAGTCAGAGATCTGCCACTGTGTCTGCTTGGGGCTTGTCTCGTTGTACGGTGGTTGTGGTTTTTGCAGAGTAGGTGGTAGAAGGTGGTGAGAGCCGCCATGAGAAGATGAATAGAATAATAATTGAAGAAACTTTATTTTGTTTTGGGAATCAAAAAAAGTGAGCAAAAAGAAAAAAAAATATCTGAATCTTTGGTAGGATGAGGACAAAAATGATTGAAAAAAAAAATGTGTGGATAGATTTAATCACAAGAGAGTCACACAGCATCTCAGTCAAGAATGTATCCAACTCAATTACACATAATCAACACATTATGGTGACTTGTGAGATAAATGATGACTCAGTGGATAAGAAAAAAAGATACATAAACAAATAAAAAGTCAAGCTTCTTCTATGTCTCTGTCTCTATTCCTATTATTAGATTATTAATCGATATGTTTTAAATCGGTTGCTTACAAAACCGTATCAGCTCTCAATATATATATTTAAAGCTCACGCAACGAAGAGCAATAACTGTGTCTTTATTCCCCCAAAATATTTTAAAATTCTCACGTGTCCCCATTAGCTGACGTCATATTTCCCTTTTTATTGTCTCATCAGAATCCGATTTAAATTCAATCACCTCTTCTTCTTCTTCTTCCTCAGAAAATTTCTAATTCTGTGTGTTTTCAGAGATGTTCTCTTCCTCTACTCTCGTCTATTCTCTTTCTCTCTTCCTCTCTCTTTCACTTCTCTTCTTCCTCTTCTCCCTCTGCCCTCACATCCTTCTCTCTTCCTCCAGCCGCAACCTCATTTCCACCGCCGATGAACTCGATGACCTATCCCTCTTCCATCGCGCCGCCGTATCCTCCTCCAACAATCGCCGTCTCATCTCCATCTCCCGGGTTCCTCCTCCTAAGATCGCATTTCTCTTCCTCACAAACTCCGATCTGACCTTCTTGCCTCTCTGGGAAAGCTTCTTCCAAGGCCATGAAGATCTCTACAACGCTTACATCCACGCAGATCCATCCTCCGGCGTATCTCAGCTTCTCGATTCTTCAATCAACGCCAAATTCATCCCGGCGAAGAAAACCGCTCGCGCTTCCCCGACGCTAATCTCCGCGGAACGGCGATTGATAGCTCATGCCATCCTCGACGATCCAAACAACCTCTATTTCGCTCTCGTCTCACAGCACTGTATCCCTCTCCATTCCTTCGCTTACATCCACAACCACCTCTTCCCCGATCGATCCTCTTCCCAATCGCACCAAAGCTTCATCGAGATCCTCTCCGACGAGCCTTTCCTATCGAAACGATACAACGCACGAGGCGAAGACGCGATGCTACCGGAGATCCAGTACGAAGACTTCCGCGTGGGATCTCAGTTCTTCGTTCTGGCGAAACGTCACGCTCTCATGGTGATCAAAGAGAGAAAGCTATGGAGGAAATTCAGATTACCATGCCTCGATACAGAATCTTGCTACCCTGAAGAACACTATTTCCCGACACTGTTGTCTCTCGAGGATCCTAAAGGATGTAGCCACTTCACACTCACGCGTGTTAACTGGGCTGGTAGCGTCGGTGGTCACCCGCACACATACGGTGCCTCAGAGGTTTCACCTCAGCTGATTCAGACGCTGCGGAGATCAAATTCGAGTTTAGATTACTTCTTCGCAAGAAAATTCTCGCCGGAATCATTGCAACCACTGATGGAAATAGCAGATGCTGTGATCTTCAGGGATTGAATCAGTAAATTAGGTAAACACTGAACCACCACTCGTATCTTTACATTTAGAAGTCTCGCTGAATCTGATTGGAAAATTGGCCAATATGTGGAAGAATGAGAAATGGTTCGAGTCTTGAGAGTCTTATCATCCTCTTCTTGTGCGTGTTTCAGGTTTCAGGAAGGAATTAGAAGAAGTATGTTGTTGGCGCTCCTCGAAGAAGAGTGGCAAATAAAGGTGAAACTCTTGCGTGTGTGTGTGTTGTGATTCAAATCACCCTATGAAATTAAAAGGGTATGTGTTTTTTTTTACACTGTGTCTTACGGAAATTAGATGGAAATTGGGTGTAAAAAGAAAATGTAAGTAGCTCCCAATGGCAAGTGAAAGCAATCATCAAGTGTCGGAAAAGCAATCGGCTTTCTTTTTATTTTCAGCTCCTTTCCATGGGAGAGAGAGAGAGAGAGAATATGGCAAAAAGGCCTTCCCTCTCTTTTGTTTCGGAACAGTGTGAATCTTTGTTACATGAATACAAAGTGATTGTGCTCTACTTTGATGTTGTGAATGTCTAGGTTAGTTTGAGAAATGTGAAGTCAATATATATGTTAGTTCAAGCCTATCAGACGGCATTTTAGATGGTTTCGGAAGAGGCTTAAAGTCAATATATCTCCCTTAGTTTTTTTACCCTGGATGAAAGATTCAATGTCGAGGCATTTGTGCACGCTTTATCTCCACCAAACAATTAATCGAATATTGATTTAATTTATAAGGTGTGTGGTGGTTGAAGCTGGTCACAACTGTTGGAATTACACAAACAAATCCCTTTTGCTTCCGAACCAGGATCAACTTCATCAATCTTGCTAGTTCATCAAGTGTCTACCCGCAATGATTTCGCGAGAGAACCCTCTAAACTTGAGCTTACTTCTATTCTATATGTACCCCAACAAAAGAGTATGAAAAGGATGCACCATATCATCATTGATTCACGACTTTGCTTCAAGGCTCTCCCACAACTTTAAAGTTTTTCTCATGACTGGATCAGCTGAAAATCCTTCTGCGTATGCCCCTATAGCGACCAACAGGCTCCTCCATTTCTCCCCGTTGTCCTGTATATATAACCAACTTCCTTTGTCACTTATCTCAGTTTCCTTCATCTCTTATATTTTAGTAGATTTGATAATGTAAGCCCTTTTAAATAGATTACAGTCATACTAACCTCTGGTTTCTTGAAAGTAAGATCTCTCGTTTCAAACGGTACTATGTAATCGGGGAGATCAGTCCGTAACAGTGCCTGCCATTTTAACAAAATTCATCATCCCTGAATTATGAAGCTCAAATAGCTGAAACGAATGTGAGAAGGGGAAAAAAAAAGGACATACCAACTTCTTGCTTAGCATGGCTTGATCCGCGTTGGCTATTAGGCTCTGTTGCAAGGAGAAGGAAAGAGAGAAAAATTAGGCATTGCATATCACTGAAGCACTAGCTTTGCCTATGCAGAGCCACCTCACTCACCTCTTTTAATTTTCCTTCCTTTATTTGATCAACAGACTGCAGCAGATTCTCCAATGTGCCTGATGATACAATAAGAATGATTAACAGGTAAGATTGGGTGCAAATGAATGAAATCAAAGCATATAGTATGTGTCTCCAACGGCTTACCAAATCTAGATAACAGTTCCACTGCATGCACGTTCCCGATTCCATCAATTCCTGCACGCAACACAAACATTATTAGATCTCACTTTACGCATTCTCTGTGTGCACTTTTGCTTACCTTTTGTATCTGAGAATACACAAATGCAGCTATCAAATGAATAGTATCTCTAGAAAAGAATATCGGAAACAATTTCATAAGGGGTAGGGGGTGGGCTTAACCTGGAATGTTATCAGACTTGTCTCCAGCAAGGGAGATGATATCAACAAACTGTGCTGGCTTCAAATTCCCAAACTTTTTAGCAAAATCTTCTACTCCAAAAGAAACCATCCTGGCCATAAGAAGCCGTAGCATCGACACCTCTGAGTCAGAAAAACATACATACCACGGAATATCTGAAAGAAATTTCTTACTCTGCTCCGCGTGGTGCTATTCGAAGAAGACGCAGCGAGGGAGAAAGAATCTGAAAGAAGTCTTTGTCTGGAGAGACAACTCGAACCTGCAGGGAGGCAACAAACAAGTGATCAGATCACATTTAGAAAAAGAACATATTCAACAGGACCTGAGTATTAAATTAGCAAAGAACACTTTTTGAATAGCTGATAATGATTACTTTATAACCGGCACCAATGCTTCGCACAGCCAGTGTTCCAATAACATCATCAGCTTCTACACCTGGCACCTGTCTTCATAGAATTTCTACCCGTTAGTGAGTAATCATCACAATAAAAGGAAATATTACAATAATGTGTACGATTTACCTCTATAACCTTTACAGACATTGCCTTGATAGACGCTTTGAGATATTGAAGTCCCTGTACTATGGTATCAGGTGTGGGAGGACGATTACTTTTATAGGCAGGGTAGAGAGTATGACGAAAGTTCATGCCTGTAAAAGTTAAAGCACAGATTAAGGATAGGTTAGATACTGATGAGATTACATAAAAATGATCTTTCACACTCTGCACAAAGGAAGGGAGAATCATGTCGAGATTAAGAGTGCAGAAAAAAGCCTAAAAAAATGCATAAATATGAGAAGACAAGCGTTCTCATCACTTAGAAGGAGAGAGAGTAGTGGATTACATATCTCTGTCAACATGTACAAAACCGTAACAACAAAAGACAGCAGCAGACTGAGCACTGGAGCTAAATACGGCCCATTGACAACATAGATATGCCCCATCGGTAAGATAAATATCTTTAGTGTACATCGTCATACTGGACCCTCTATTCTCTACACCAAAGTTTATGACTGCCAAAAAGCTGCAAGCAAACAGCCGAAAAGGAGGAAAAAAGCTAGCATTCACTGTAAATGACTCTTGGCATGTAAGCCATAATATTCGGAATAACTTCTCTTAGGCTCGCAAAAGAAAATCAGTTCAAACTGCAAGTAATGTAGTGAAGGCATGTGTATAAATTTAAGATCCTCAGTGATCATATTACATTCATTACCAACGAGTTAGCATACTAAACTCTCATGCAAAAACTCCCCCTTTCTTATATTGTCAACTGATCCAACCAAATCATTAACTCAATTTTGACTAAAAGACATGGAGCTTACCTTTTGCAGAATGATAACCATTTGATGAATTAGAAGTACTGCCATAAGCAACTCCTGAAAAAGACTCTATATGTCAAAAAGGAGTAAACTAGAGAAGTAGAGGTCCATAAACTATTTAATCTTCTAGCCTCACATTACCCTGCTTACTAGATGATACATTTGTCAGACTATCATGTATAACTAGAAAACCCTCTCTTGATAGCTTAGTAGAAGATTCCATCAATGATGCAGTAATGATTATCAATCTCAAGTAATCAAATTTTTGGCCCTAAAACATATCACTATTTAGGTGGATACCTGCTTTCTCTTAGACCTATCGAACAAAAACTATCAGTGGGCCATACAAAGGAAGTTGAAGACGTCAACACTCAACAAAGATCCAGTAAAGTTTTGGGGCAATTTAAATAGACAGACACAATCGTAATACAAGAGCATAAATAATGAATATCACACCTATAGATGACTTGTGGAGCAATTAGCATCAATTGATAAGAGGCAACCATTCACACAGTCGACTAAGAAAATTCAGAGGCCATAGCTATCGAATTAGAACTAGATTAAGGGCTTATCAATGAATTAGCCCATATCATCTGACACGAAAATTCAAAGTTAATAACTATAGACCCTAAAAGTCCTCAAAATACTTGAATTCGTCCTACAACACCACAGAAAATAGCTAGACGTCCAAGAATTTAACAAAATGTGGCAGACCCAACGTCTGCTTACATTAGGACTCACCATCATGGTCGAACACAACCTGCATGGACACAATGAATTAAGTCAGCAGGATATATCAAAGAATTAGCAGCAAGGAAATGTGAAAAAAGAAAAGTATAAGAAATTCATCTGAAAACCACAGAGAAAAAGAAATGAGAGAAAAAATGGAAAATGGAATATACCGCCACATGGGATGGGAGAAATTTCAGAACATCAATTATCTGCAAGTGATAATACAACGCAGAAAAGTAAGAAGTAGAATCCTAAAGTTAGAACAGTAAACAAGAAAGAGATACTTAAGCCTTAAGTTGGGAAACACAATCTTAAGTAGAATACAAATGAACATCTGTAGCACAGTATGAAAGATTTCACTCACAAGAGAAAGAGCTGAAAATATTGTTAAAACCCAGTCCGCATTTCCATCAGCGTGAGTCAGGTGACCATGATTCAACTTTGCTGCACTTTGCCCAATCAAATGTCGGTAAGAGTAAGACCCGAGGAAAAGAGTTACATTTGATGTAACATATGAGTAGCATACCTAATAGCTTATAGTAAGCCCTGTAAATAATGGATGTCCCATCAATAAGCATCACTCTGCCATTTGAAACAGCAGCGTTAATTGCTCCCCTTTCTTCTGATTTTAATGGAAATTGTATAGGCTCCGGCGCAAGATCTTCACTTTTAGAGAACTCAGAAACCGCTGCGCCCAAATTACATGTGGAACAGCACAAATACTGAACTCCACATACGTGGTATCAATATTAGAAAGGAAATAATAAATTGTACCTCAAGATCAATTTTGAGTTCACAGAAGTCCGTGTTTGGTATTGAGTTAAGCAGGATTAAACATCAAGGTCGCGAAGTACGTAATGATGTCAAACTAGCCACTAAAGTCTTACACGAATCAGATCAATAATTCAGATTTAGGCATACAACAAGAGTAAGAACACAGCTAATAACTTCGAACGACATAGTATAACAAGTAAGCATCACCTTCGTGGTGCGTGCACGAGAAGGAGAGATGGGAGAGTAGTTCCTATTGCATAAATTTCCGATTCTCCTAGGGAAACAGATATTTCTCCATAGCAAACGAGAGTGATGAGACAGAAGCGTTGTCATGGGGTCACTGAAAAAAGAATGAAGGAGCGTTTAAACCTGAGCAGAAACACATTCACAATCAACAAATCAAAAAGGTAACCGAATCAAAACCAAAATTCGAAGACATAGACGAAGAAGCGAAGAAAGGACTGTGAAGTAACCTTCCAAAAATGGGGAGGAGAAGGAGGATTTTACCGCTTTATGCGTCTCCGTGTTTTCCTCGAGTGAAATCTTTCTTCTTGCTCCAAAAAAAAAAAATGTGTGTGTTTAGAAGACTCCAACTTCGTAATTAATGGGCTTTTAACGAGTCCATATCAATATGGGCTTTGGGAGCCCATTATATTGGCCTCGAGCGATGCTTTCTTCTATTACAACAAAACCTTTTGACAGAGAGAGTGGAAACGAGAGAAAACCCTAGAGACGAAGATCAAAGATGACGCAGAAGAGCAATCAGTTCAAGGGCCAACAGAAGAAGAAGACTGTTGCTCTAAATCGCCATGGAAAATCCGTTCAAACTCGCAAAGGTCTTCACTTTTTTTTTCTTCTCTGTACACATGTCCCTCACGATTTCTATTTCTCAGATTCTTATCATCTTCTTCTTCTTTCTTCCAGGGAGAAGATATATGAAACCATCAAAGACAACGAAAGAGTTAGACACCGACCGGGTATTTTTCTCTTTTCCGACCGTCTCCATTAATCTGAGTCAATTTGATTAAACTTTATCATTTTAGTAAAGCAAAATTGTGTGTATTGTTTTGTTAATTGGAGCAGGAGCTTACGAAATTCATAAACCATTGCAATGAAGTGAAAGCAGCCAATGCGGCTTGCAAAGAAGGTGGTCAACTTAATATCCTCAAAGCCGAATCTCAAGCTGAGCCATCCAAGAAATCGGCCAAATAGACCAATCTCGTTTTGTTTTTTCAGTGTTTCATATTTTTGTAATCCTCACTACAGTCGATCGGTTTTGTGTCTTTGAATCATTCAATTATAATGCTATTGTTCCCAGTTTTGTCACAAATACACGAAGTCTTATGTGTTTACAGCCTTAAACAGAGTAACAAAGGTCACTTTCTACTTATGACTTCACGAGTGTTTGAATTTCCATACGCTTATGAATTTACCATTGTGAGCTGTTACTACCTTCTTCATTCCCATTGCTAAGCAACTGATTTGAGGCCGAGTTTTCCTTTCAATTTTATCGATTTCAACATCTTGAGATACTCTTTTTCCTCTCCTTTTCTCAACCACGACTTGATTGTTTCTTCTCAGAGTTGTTGAGACCTTGTCGTCCATTATACAGCTAGACAGAACTCTACCACTCTTCTGATCAATCACTCGCAGCACACCGTCTATTCCACCAGCAACCATGACCGATGTATCATTCCGTAACTGTTGTATTGAGTACCCGACATTAGGGCTCACTCGTTTTTCCCACAGCTGTCCCATTTTCCTGTGATTAAACTTGGTTACAACACATCTCAACATAGTGTTTTTGTAGAAGCCAATCTAAAACTTGCATCTTTGAAACAAACCCGGCCGTTTCTTATTAACATACCTGAGGTCCCAGCATGATATATATCCAGCGGTTGTTCCAGAGAAGGCGAGATTAGAGTGTTGGTTAAAACTGATGGTTTGTATGCCTGTGAAGAACAAGAGAGGGTTGCTTTAGGCATTCTCTCTGGAGGTGCAATCTGAAATGGAGTTTGAGTTTACCTCCTGCAGTTATCGTGGATTTGAGCGTAGCAACAGGTTGATCTAATAAAGGGTCGGATACTGTTACTCTCCCGAGCGAAGACCCGCTAAGAAACAATTGATTGTCGCTCAAAGATAAGCATGTTATTGGCCCACCGTGTGTCCTGCCATTAGATAGTTTACAGCATTCGGCAATTTGTTCGGATATTTTTGATTTAGAGTCTCAGATGAAATTGTAAACAAACGATAACCAGTATTTTCCAGTTTCACTTTCGGTGTTCCGTAACACAGTAGACACAGAATGTGTATCATACCTAATGATCTGTGAACATGTCTTACTGTACATATCAAATACACGAGCTGTTCCATCCTCGCATCCAACTACAGCTTCTGGGTCAATGTAACTAATTGATAAAGAAAACAAAAAATTTTCATTAGCATGGATAGAGAAGCCAATTCTACAGGCATTAGGTAGCCAAGTTGAAGCATCATAGCTATCATTGTCAGGTATATCTGTTGATCCCTCTATAGCAAAAGGGAGCTCAGGTTACAAGACACAGGAAAGTTCTCAACAACTCAGTATTTCAAGAGTATCTTTTGACATACCGCATACAAAGACCCCTCGGAATTGTGCCTTCACGAGATGGGAAAATGCTTCTTTGTCCACTTCTCCTCCATATGCTAATGCGGGTACCAACCAAGCCAACAATCTCAAAAGGAAAATTCAATGTTAGGGATTATGCAATTGCTCATATAGTTTGTTTTTTGAATTCCCTATTTATGTAAACAATAACATGATGTAGGCAAAAGGAAAATAAAATACTTCTACTGCAAAAATCCAATTACAAAAGTGACTGATTCTAGAGATCGAGCTGAGGTTTATGTATTATAGTCGATCATTAATTCCTTACTTAGCTCATTCCCACTTCAAGTAATGAACATTTTTCTTGAATGTAGCTGAAATTTCAGATTACATATGAGTGTACTTGAGGTTTACCTTACTCTCGTCAAAATCGAAGTCAATCAAGGAAGCAGCATCAGGAAGGGAGTATTCTTCCAAGCATTTGTAACTGTTTAATGACCAGAGGCGCATAACCTGATAAAGTAGTCACATTACCTTACCCAATGTCAGCTACATAACACGATAAACAACAAACAGAGGACAATAATAAATAATCGAATTGCAAACTAGAAAGCCAAATTACAATTAGGAACATTTTACCTTATCACCTACACCAGTAAGAAGCAAACCCTTCTTCATTCGACACTGAGAAACACTGACATACATGACATTAGAAATATGGCAACAGTGGATCACTGGAACACATGGAAACAAAAACCAATTGGGAACAATGCCTCACCGGTGTGAATGAGCTTCCCAACGCTCAACCTCGATTCGACCCCTTAGCAACGCCATCTTGTGATGCTTCATTGCAAAATCCTCCACATCTATCTCAACTGGTCGCTCCAGTGACGAAGAACCGAGCTGGTGCATCTTCCGGCACGAAGCTTGTAGCAGCTTCAGCCTCTTGATGACAGCATTCCTCAAATATCAAATAGAGAAAAAAAATCGAAAAAAGTTCAACACTTAGATTTCATAATCATCCAAATATTCCCAACTTGTGGGAATTCGAAGTTCAAAACATGAAATTGGGGGAAAAAGAAAAGGTTAGAGATTGGATTGGAGGGAGTACCAGGAACTACAGACGACGGTACAGTGAACGAGATCAAATAAGTCGAGAAAAGAGAAGATGATGCATAGTATGTCGGCGTCTAGAGATTCGATCGACGTTTGTGCTCTACGTCGCATCTTTCTCGCCGACGACTCGCTGACGGTCTCTGTAATCCCCATTTCTTTTCTCCCGTTTTTTCTTTTTTTTTTGGGTTGGGTGGTTGCGATGAGAGACCTTTCTGTATGAATCAGAGGCTCCAGGTTTCCCTAATAATAATGACGTCAACTGAATTTATTTTGCATTCAAAATTAATTTAGTTACTGAGCAGAATAAGACTTGAGTGTGACAAATAATCGTTTAATTTTGTGTTTGTGCTACAAAATTAGTGATTAATGGTGGTATTAGGGAAAGGATAAAATGAATAAAAACAGAAAATCGTTTTTTTTATCTTAAAATCGTTTAACTATCTTCGTTACTCTCTTAAATTTTAAAAGAGAAAAATGTCTAAATTTTTTTATTTTACGAAATTATAACAAATGTTTTTTTACATGTTAATTCATCTCGAGAATATCCAACCACTGGATCAACACGAGAGTAATGAAATGTTCAAACGAGACCAAAGCGTATTACAAATTAGAAATCAAAGGATACTAGGGAGAGGTGCGTTACGAATAAAACTGGTAAAAATAGTAAGAGCACGTATAGGCTGGTCGATAGCCACACTATGACCTGCAGCTCTCACAGTTGCAAACGTAAAGTTCCCTTTGTATTCCTCTGTGAACCCTCCCACCTCTCCGCTAGCAAACCACTGACGCCATGACTTCTCCATCGTTAGATTCATATTCTTGATCACTTGCATTGTACCTGTAACCGAGACCGCCAAGTCAAAGTCTCCACTGTATACCGAGATTCGGACACCTTGACCCATTATCTCGTGGAGGACAGGAACCACTGTACCGTCTAAATCATCTTGGTTCCATGACTGTGATACGTTTACGTTGCAATGCTGCCAAACGTACGGTAGTTTAGTGGACTTGACATGTCTCGCTTCCTGAACTTTTACCCTGTTAAGATAAGCCGTCACGTAGTGTTCACTGCACGGATCATACTCCATTACTGTGGTGCGTTTATTGTGGTTTCTGGTCAAGGTGGTGTTTTTGCATTTTGGAGCGTATATGTTGTTACAAGTCCACGTTTTTCTTTTGAGCTTCTATTTTCGATATCGCATCGTTGCACTTTTGTAAATCAAACGAGGACGTATCTATTCCGCAATCAAAGTAGTCGTCCAAATATTTTTGGGGAATCAAAATATGAGCCGCCATAAACGGGTACTCACTATTCGCCTCGACCATGCGGTCAAAACCTGGATTACCAAGCAATACACCTCGTAGGTTGCTGAAGGTTTGTTTGTTACGTTGAAGGATGATTTGGGCAAGTTGTGGACCGTAGTGGCCGGCGTAACTCTGACCGGCGATGTAGAACTCTTTTCCTTTATACTCGGGAAACCTTTCGAGCCATTTCACCAAGAACATGTAGTTATCCTCTGCTGTCTTATTGTCCGATGGGTTCATCATATCCTCTGGAGTATTCGTGTACGAGAATCCTATTTGTGCCGGAGATTCTAAGTACAACACGTTCGCCTCTGCAAATCCATACGTAATATCGCAAACTTACTAATCTCATTCATATTATATCTTGTGAATGTACTAAACTAACGATTCTAACAAGAGGTTTTATCAACAAACAAAAAAATGTACCGTTGTTAAATGCATAAGGATTGCGAAAAAGCGTTTTGCCATCGCTGTGTACACGGAAGGGTCCATTCTCCATTAGTGCCCCTCGTCCTAGAGATGAGCATCCCGGTCCTGCATTTTTATTTTGAACGTGTCGAGCTTTTTGAACGAAGATCATTTTTAACTTTTTTCTTGTTTAGTTCTCAATGGTTAAGTCCACTGATCCATGTCTAAATGGTTAGTTAATGAATCAAGGCACATCAGTAGCTTTTATGTTGTGCAATAACTCCTCCGCATATGATTTTGAAATCCAATGAAAAAAAGACAAATCATTTTTTTTGTTCTTTTAGGTTTTGGAAAAGTGTAATTATGATAAGAGTAATAGATAGACATACCACCATTGAGCCAGAGCACAAGAGGAGCAGAGTCACTGGCATTGATGGCTTCCACGAAATAATAGTAAAAAAAGCGTTGGGTGGTTTCGTTTACGGCCACATAACCACCGTATTGTCTGAAACTAACGGGAGGTTGTCCGGGCAGCCTCTTGATTAGATCTTTCTCCTTTGGCTCTTGTTGGTTAAAACCGCTTGTTCTAGTTCGAAGCGAAGACAGGCTTACATGGCTTGTACAATGGATTTGTGATGCAAGAGACAAGAATAGGAAAACGTAAGCAGTCACGAACCATTCTTGTTGTTTTCCCATTCTGTATCTCTGAATCTTTTGAGGAGTTGGAGAATGTTTAATGTTTTGAAGAGAAAGAGAGAAGAAAGGTTTAGAAAATGAATGGCTGTTTTTTATAGATATATTTCGGCTTTTGACAACTATTTTAACCGTATATTGGAGTTTTTGAAAGATAATTTTTTAAAATTATAACTAGAAAAACAAAATTCTGTTTTTTAAATTAATTATTGATGACGAATTTTAGAAACCTATATTTTGGGTTTCTTCCATGAGTAGTAGGAAAAGAAAAAAGAAAAGAATTCTAAATACTTAGAATACAAACGAAATTAAATGTATAGATAGACCACAAAACAAAGGGGGACTCCATTCAAGTTTCTCATTACAACAAAATTAAAAGTGAAAATCTCAAAACTAAAAACCTTATAAAAAAACTCAAGTCATTCAAAATCTAACTTAAAAAAATGATTTGACCATGTTTGTGTTTTCAAAATAAAACATAAAGTTAGAATTAATGGCTAGCTTCGATAATTAATAAAAGATGAGTTGTAATTTATATCACAGAAAATTAATAAATATTACAAAATTAATCTGAATACTGAGAGAAAATTATGCAATCTCGTGCAACATCAAAAAGAACAATATGGATTGAATCCTTGTATAATATGATACTTACAGTCTTATCGTGGACATTGTGTTTGTGTTTTGCTGTATCTTTAGGATAATGTATTGTCTTTGAACACAATACGTACTATTACGAGGTGATCCATCATTACACCCATACACAATTTGATGTTACACTATTAAAACCTTATTATATAATATGTTGAATGAATAGATTATTGACCAACCAAAAAAGACAAAAAAATGGCTTCAAAGGGAAGCAATTGATTAAAACTAAAAATAAAAAATAAAAGATCATTCCACGGGTCTGCCCACCGTCTCGACCATCATACACGGGTTTCCAATGCCTAAATCATCCCACCGTCGTGACCTAACCGACTTGGTTAAGCCCGTGAGCCACCCAACGACTTCCTCCATTCCCGGTCGTTTCTCTCTACACGTTCTCACGCACTTAGCCGCCACTAATCCCAGATGGTTCCTCACGCTCACGTCCACCGGAGGCCCGATCCTTGGATCATAGATCCCACCGATTTTCCCTCTTTTTATCATCGGAATCGCCCATTCCACTATAAACGACGGCGAGTATCTGACGTCGATTGCTTTTCTCCCGCTTATTATCTCCAGCAACAAGATCCCGAAGCTGAACACATCCGTTTTAGTGCTCAATCTATCCGCCGTGACGTAGTCCGGGTCTAGGTACCCCATTGTTCCTGCAGGAGGAGTCGATTTCACTTTCTGATCATCCGCATTGCATCTGATCGCTAAACCGAAATCACCTAGCTTCGCGTTGAGGCTCTTATCCATCAATACGTTCGCCGATTTGATATCTCTGTGTATGATCGGTGGCTCCTGCGAGTGTAGCAATTCTACGGCCTTGGCTATCTGAAGAGCTATTTTGATTCTCTTTCCCCAGCTCGATATCGCACCGGAGTTCAAAGCTGAATCCGAGTGAATCACGTCGTATAGACAACCGTTCAACATGAATTCCACCACGAGAAGAGGATCCTTGGAGTTATCGGCGCTGAAACCCAATAGATTCACGAACCTAGGGCTCCGGATCCTCGAGAGGATCTCGAATTCGTTGTGGAATTCCCGGCTGATTTCCCTTGATTTTGAAGGCCTCTTGACGGCGACGAGACGGGAACCGATGACGGCCTTGTAGACGCTGCCGTGGCTTCCACGTCCGAGAAGATTGTTGATGGTGAATCCGCCTGTGGCTGCTTCAAGGTCGCGATGCTGGAAACGACGCAGTTTGGGGCGATCTTCTGAGGGAGATTCGGGAGGAGAAGCTTTGCTAGCGACGGATCCGGAGGTGGATGCGGAAGATGAGACGGCTATAGCTACGGCGGATCCGGCCTTGCAAGAGAGATAACCCATCGAGTCGAGAGAAGTGAGGATGAAGAAGGAGAAAGGGAAAGGTGTCGAGTGTGGTGGCGTGAGAAGTCATTTTGGTAATTAAGGGACATTTGATTAGTCTCAAGGAAGTGGTCGAGTCATGATTCTCTTTTTTTTTGTTCTATTCTATTCTATTGCAGTATTGCGTATGCTTTTTTCTAATTATCCCAAAGTCATCCCTCTAATTTATCATCATTCCATTTCATACCCAATAAATAATAATGTGATCAACTTACACCCCATTCTTTAAGAAACTAACATATTTAATTATTTATGCTAACCCTCGACTGATAAGACTGGCTTGCTTACATCTTTATCTCGATCATTCACATACTGCCACGTGGTATCTTGTTGTCTTAGCGAGAGGGAGGTGACGATGGACGATGACGTGTAACAAAACTATTGGCTGGATACGTTGTAAGAAATAGTTTAGTTCCGTATAAAATCTGAAACAAAAGTTGTTCAGTCGCAAAAACGAGAAAAAACCTTTAAGCCTTTCTTCACTGATTTAGACTGCTGCCGGGAAGACGATATGACGGCGATCTACTTCTTCCGATGTCTTTTACTATTGTTCGCGATCTTATTGGTGGGTCATTCACGCGCTGAGCGCGTCAACTCTTCTGGAGGAATGGTTTGGTCCACTGCGAGAGACGAGGCGGAGTTAGTAGAAGATTCCGGCGTGGTAATCGGAGAGCAGGATCAAATCGACGGTGGGTTTTCTTCCCTAGATGGGATGTTACACTGGGCTATAGGTAAATTATCTTTCCCACTGTTCTTCTTCTTCACTATTTTTTCCTCTAGATCTGATTCTACGTCTGAATATCTCCGGTAGGTCACTCGGATCCTGCAACACTGAAGGAAGCAGCTCAAGATGCAAAGAAGATGTCTATGGATGAGTTACAGAAGCGTCAATTGGAGTTAAAGGTGCCAAATTTGTGACTCTGATTTGTTTCTGCTAGCTTTTTTTTTCTGGAGTCTTATCTAGAAGTACTCTTGAATAGGAGCTGGTGGAGAAGCTTAAATTGCCATCAGACGCGAAGTTGATGCAAATAGCCATATCCGACTTGAACAATTCTTCCTTGTCTCTGGAAGATCGTCACCGTGCTTTGCAAGAGCTTCTGATCCTCGTTGAACCTATCGATAATGCAAATGGTAACAAAAAGCCTTAGACTCGCTATAATTTCTCTTTTACAGCCAAAATTTTTTGATCCCTTTTTTGTGTATTTCGGGCTACAGTGTATACATGAATCTCATCAGTTGTTTGTTGCTGTCCCTTGTGTTTCGAATCATTCTACTCTGTGTAGATTTGAGCAAATCAGGAGGGCTTAAAGTTGTAGCAGGAGAGCTTAATCATTCTGACTCAGATATAAGGAAACTAGCTGCGTGGGTGCTCGGGAAGGCCAGCCAAAACAACCCGTTTGTTCAAGAGCAGGTTTGTTCTCGTTGGACTTGCAGAGCAGAACTGTGTGTAGAAACCATCTGAAATAAAAAGTTATTTGGTAACAGGTTCTTGAACTTGGCGCTTTAAAAACATTGATAAAAATGGTTAACTCCAGCTCTGCTGAAGAAGCTGTTAAAGCACTCTTTGCTGTTTCTGCCTTGATACGGAATAACATAGCTGGTCAGGACATGTTTTACGCAGCACATGGATACATTATGCTTCAGGTGAGCACACCAGAAAGATATCATGTCAGGTTTTGTTCATTAGTTCTCTGAATCGGAAAAACCAATCACGTTTCTTCATTCTGCAGGATGTAATGAGCAATGGAAGCTTGGATATTAAACTGAGACGGAAAGCTATATTCTTAGTAGGTGATTTGGCTGAGTTTCAACTACAAAACACAGAGAAAGCTGAACTACCTATATTCGGTGATCGTTTCTTCCTAAAGTCTGTGGTCGATTTGATCGTTGTGCTTGATCTTGATCTTCAGGAGAAGGTGAAACTCTTATAGTGCACCATGACCTTATTTTTCCTCTATGAATCTTGGCACACATCTCCGTTTAACTTGTGCTACTCTGGAATTATGTTTCAGGCTCTTACAGCAATCAAGACTCTTCTTCAACTTAAATCCATAGACCCTTTGATTCTCAGAGACTTCTGCGGCTTTGAAGGAGCATTAGAAAGAATGAAGCTGCAGCTGGAGGAATCATTGGCGGATGAAAACAAGAGAGACTATGCTGCAGATGTGGAAAGCCTTCGTGGTGAAGTGGAACTGATCTTCCGCGGAAAGCTTGGACTTTTATGAACCATGATCAGTAAGAAAGCAACTCCCAGTGTCGTTGGTTTACTAGTGGGAAAAGCTTTAGCTGTAGGAGTTGTCGACAAATCTAACTGCCTTAGATATATTTAAGATGTGTAACCTAGGCGGATCTTGCTGATCCATTTTGCATGCTATTGTCTGTCTATTTGAGAGGTTTTCTTCCCCTCATCTTTAGTTCTGTATCCTGTTTGAAATGTTTGATGTATAGTTCTATAAACTTCCACATTTTTTGTTGATTCGGGTTCCATGTGAATGATGGAGTTGCAGAATCTTTGGTATTGTTGTAGTAATAGAAAAAGTCACAAAAGAGATCATTCAAGATTTGTTATAAAAGAGACGTGGTAATGCTTCGCTTGATCTCGGCTGCAACCACGCCTGCATATGCGTACTCTTCAAGAGCCCTCTCAACTATGTTGCACCGCTTAAACTCCGGCAAGAACAGCCACAATCCCGTCACCATGACAAACCCGATCGTCATTACCCTACTTATTGCTGTCGGGAATCTCGACCTTCCGTTGACTTTTTTCTTGATGGCGATCTCCACTATCGTGCAAAATCCGTTTATAAGAAAGAACCACATTAACCTCCAATTCGGCATCAACCGTCCCATGTAGAAGAAGATGAGCTCGTGCATTAACCCTGAGACAACAAACGTGCCGAAAACAGCAGGAATCCGGGACCAGCTCCGGCCCAAAACAGAGAACAGCTGAACTGTTGGTTCGTACACGGTAGGCCTTAGGATTCCGGAGACCGTCAGGTTCCATCGTCTCCCCCAAAAATCTTGAAGTGATGTCGCCAGGTACGGCGTGTTGAACTGTGGTTCGAGCTCAAGACCCGACAAGGCTCGAACCATAGCGGCCGTGGCAGCTAGAATGAGCTCGAGGGAGAAATATATGTGGATCGCATAGAGAATCAATACGGCTTTCTCTGGGAGTTTGCTGCTATACTCGTAGACTTTTACCATAAGAACCAAAAGAGCCGCCATTATGGTATAATTCCAGGGACCCTCTCTGGATCCTCCATGAGAGGAAGATGTGGGAGGTTTAGGGCTCAGGTGAATCTTGATGGGCAAGCAAGAGACAGCTAAGAAAATAGGGAGAGAGAGTGGCTTAGAGTTTGAAGAGAGAGGACCTCGTCCTAAAGCAAAGAGAAAAAGCTTGAAATTAGCGAGCCAAGCGATGAAGAAAGCCGTGATGCCGATTGAATGTATGGTGGACATTGATAAAGGAACTATAAAGAAAATGAGGAAGACAGGTATGAACAGTATCAGCCTTCTGATCCCTTTTGGAACTAGTTTGGAAATGAAAAACGAGTAACACAATGATACGATCACTAAAGACCAAGCCTTTACGAAACCCACCATTTCTTTTTTTTTTTTTTTGCTTCTGAAAACTCAAGTCTCGGGGAGGAAGAAGAAGATGATGAAAATCGAAAAAACTGACACAAAATCTTACAAAACGTGCCGTGCCATCGATGAAAACCATGAGAAAAGTCTTAGTTCTCTTTTCTATTTGTTGACATTTACCAATAAGGAACCGATTCTCTCCTTTTTTATTTTTTTCTTTGGAATATTTAATTGTGCGATAAGATATGGTAAAATGGCTTATGCCTCTTCCAGTAAGGTTTATTCCATTGTAATTTCAGGTCATCGAGACCATTTCAAGGTAAACCATCATCGACTCTGTTATCTTTCCCAAATTTTCTTTTTTTTAACCCGTGATCTCAAAATCAAAAATCCTATCTATCTTCTGTTGTTGCAAAGATTTCAAAAGGAACCAACAAGTTTCTAGCTTTGATTCTCTGTAAGCGTTTCTTCCTTGGGGAATGTTAAAAAATCTTAAAGCGTTGACTTTTGTTGTATTCATCCACTATGTTGATCAAGAAAATATTCTTCAGCACCATCATCTCTTTAATTAAAAAAACCTTAGTTTTGAACAGAACAGGTGTTTTGTTTGAAGATCTGGAGTTTAGAATCAAACGTCAAAGATGGATGAGGAAGAAATAAGAGCATCAGTAGGATGTAATCACACTCATAGTTGTAATCCTCCAGCCCCAGAGGATGCTTCTCACTCCCACACATGCTTCCACACTCACACTCATCTCATCGTCCCTGTAAAATTTACATATCTTACTTTCTCTTTTCTTTTTTATATGATATGTATGGTCTAATGAAATTTGAATGAATTTTTATCGATTATAGTGTTATTCATTTTGTAACAGGGTCAGCAAGAGAATGATCATTCTGACAGCAGCAACAAGAGGCGGTCGTGTGGGAACAGAGAGGCAGTGAAAAAGTATAGGGAGAAGAAGAAGGCTCGTACGGCATACCTTGAAGACGAAGTGAAGAGGCTGCAATTTTTGAACGAGCATTTGATTAGAAAGCTTCAGAGCCAAGCAACGGTGGAAACCGAAGTCATCAGACTCCGGACACTTCTTGTAGGAATCCAGGGGAACATTGATGGTGAACTTGGTGGTTTCTCGTTTCAGAAGCAAAGCAACGATTCTGGTTTTGTGTTCAAAGAAGGTGATGTCTCCTTCTGTTTTGCTTACTAAAGATGATTACAAATATAGCAGTGGAAAGTGGAAGAAATAGTAAACAGCTTTTACATATATATATGACATTAGTGATAGTTGAAAAATGGAATAGGGGAAAAAAAATTTCTGTTGAATAATCTTGAAATGTTGAAAAACTATTTTTTGTAGGTAAGTAATTTTTCATTTCTTAGTTATATTTTTAACATATGCATCATAATTTTTCAATAACAAACATTGTCGAAATTTGATGAACTTTGTGAATGGTAAAACTAATACTTTTGAAAAAGTTAGGCAAGTTTTTTTTATATATATATGATTCATGACTATTCTTTTTCACAAACTGGCTTATAAGATTGAGTTCTACTTGACCTAGGCCGGATGGATCGTCACACAATCTCAGTCCCGTGTAATCACACAATGAATGTGATGTGTGAAGTGCCAAGAGCTGAGTGCGAGGAGAGCAAAGCACTTCATGAACCTATTCACTCATTTTTTCCTCATTCACCACCATTCTCACGTTAAGCTTTTCACAGGCTGTGGTATTGTGTATATACATACATACATACATACATATACTTGTTTAACTAGGGCACAGTGGTTGGATTCGAATACAGTCAACATACACACATATTGTAGCTTATTCCACATATGTCTATTTTGGATGTACCAAAGCATATTTGATTTGAAATGAGACGGACGAGGAGGATTGTAGTTGTATGTATGATGATAATTGTGGGCTTAGAAGATCTTTAGGGGTCCATTTTATAGATTCTCTATATGTGGTGGGTATGGTGAAAACCCAAACCAATGAGGATAAGGTAAGACATGTGTTGTGCATCTCAATCATTGATTTTTTCTTCAAAACATTTTGCACAGACTAATAATCATTCTCTCATGTAAGTAAAAAATGTACATGAGAATCAAAAATATTCATGGATGGGTCAATGATATGGCCGCAATGTTAGATTTTTTTGGGGGTAATTATTTAGCATATAGTTTATAATTGTATTATTGGAAGCACATAATCATAGAGTGAGGTGTTAGGTGCCTCGGCTCCTGTGACTAGACTAGACCACTGCTTTTGATACTCAAAAAAAAAACTATTATAATCATTGCTTTCTCTTGTGGGTCATTCTTCTTTTACAAAAAGGTCCTTTCGAAAATTTAAAATTTTGAAAAATACTAATTCTTTTCTACCCTACATTAATTTAGAACAATGATGTCTTTTCATCTTTAATCCTACCCCCCTCTCATCATGTATACAACAATATAGTAGTTTGAATATTTCACTTAAAAAAAAGTTTTTATATGTGAAAGTAAATATGTAGTCCATATCTTGTAAGCAAAATTAAATATGTTAGTTTCATTGCTTCATGTGATGAGAAACCTATGGACTTGGTCAACACATCTTACAATTTATATATGCCATAATACAGTTTATTTTTTATTAAGACAATCATGTTTTTCTCCTTTTTAATATTTTTCTTCAATCGATTTATGATGAAGCATGCAGTAATGATTGAAGCAAATATGAAGCAGTACTAAAAAAAATTGAAGTGGGTTACAAAAACAAAGTAATAGAGATTAAGCTGGGGCAAGTGACAATTAGGATGTTATGTATTTATTGTTTCATAATTACTCATTTTTATGTTAAATGACAATGAAATTTTCCTTTAAAAAAAAAAAAGCAAATTAAATTACAAGTAGAAGAAAACAATTAGAAAGAAACCTGAGGGGGTTTTATTTCCTTTAATTAACAAAAAGCTTAGTTAACTTAAATGTGTCCCTACAAAAAAAATAATGATGAAAATGAGAAAGCGACAGTAGGAGAGAGTGGAGACCCCAGCGATACAGCTGGTCTGCATATCAATCACCGGCGCGTGAATGAACACAACCTAACGTAAGCCGCGTGGATTTTAGTGTCAAAATGACAAAAAAAATGGTTGTGTCAGAGAACGTGCAATGCAACCATTTTTTTTCTTTTTTTTTTGGGTCTTTTAAAACAGTTTACAATCTTTCTCTCTCTTCTTCTTCTTCTTAGACTCGTGAAAGACGAGAGATTTTTTCTCCTGATCCACACACATATACAGAGATCCCAAATCCGGAAGAAACTTCCTCATAACTCAGATCTACTCTCAACGTAACACAATTAAAGTACGTACACCTTCTCTCTCTCTATCTCTCTATGTCTTTCTCTCTTAGACTTTGCAAATTTTGATGATAAAGTCTTACATGATGACACATCTTTTCTTTCTTCATCTATATTCCTAAAGGAGTAGTAAACGTCAGTTACTTGCAGAAGTTTCACTCACTCTACTGAATAATGTTCTCCACAGAGATTCAACTCTTTGATAATTTTGACTTTTCAGGTAATTAGAATTTTACTTTTCTCCTTCTTTCAATCGAAACTAGTAACGTTTTACTTAAACAAAACAAAAAAAAACCATTTAAGAAAAAAAAAGAGATTTGTATTTGTTTCCATGTAAGATTTTCGGCATGCAAACTTTCTTCTTTTTTTTCCTAAAAAAGTTTTTACCTTTCCCCTTTTTTTCTCCAACTCTTTTTCTTAAAGTGTTTGATTTTTATTTTTTTCTCTTTTCATCGTAACTTATAAGCACGCGAGAAGAAAATAGATAACTTTTCTACTGTTTCTGCTTTTTAAAGTTTTGATTTTTTTTTTCATCTTTGTTCTTTACTGGTTGTCTCGCAGGAAACAGAGATGAAAAATTATAGTGAAGGTAGTATTAGTATTATATAGATAGGTTTTAAGAAATTGTAGTTTAGAGAAAGAAAAAAAATGCTTAATTTGTAAAAAAAAAACCTTAGGAACTAAAATCCAACACAAGAAACCAGAGAGACCTCTTAACGACAACAACCTCTCTGTACACAAGACAACAAACACTCTCTCTACAAAAGGATCACTCTTCCTTCTTCTTCTCTCTACTCTAATACAAGAGAGAGAAAAAAAGCCATGGACGGGTATGAAGCAACTAGGATTGTGCTCTCTCGAATCCAAACCTTAGACCCAGATAACGCATCAAAGATCATGGGTCTCCTCCTTCTCCAAGATCACGGTGAGAAAGAGATGATAAGGCTAGCTTTTGGTCCCGAGACTCTTGTTCACTCTGTTATAGTGAAGGCCAAGAAAGAGCTAGGTCTCATGAGCTGTTCAAGGCCTCCTTGGAGCCAAGAGGAGTTAATTAGCCCTAAGAACAACAACCGTGGCTCCTCTCTCAACCCGGCTTCTCTGCCCTTCTACGTTAATGGAGGAGGATCTTCTAGGGATTTGACCAACGAATTCGAGTTCATGGATGACGTTAACCCAAGAGCTGATTTTTTGGGCTCTGTGCATGCGAGAAGCGGTAGCTGCGTTTTGGACGGCTTAGGGTATGGTGATTCTGATTTAGGGTTTGGAGGTGTACCCTGTTCTTATTTCGCTAGAGGCTTCTGCAAAAACGGAAGTAGCTGCAGATTCGTTCACAGTGATGGAGGACCCGAATTGGTTGGCTCACCAAGCAGAATCGAGCTTCTTAGGTCTAACTCGGTGCCTCCAAGACTCGCTCACCACTTCATGACTCGCTCGTCTCTGCCTTCTTTTTCTCCAAAAGGTGTTGGCTTGCAGAATAGCGATGCTCAAAGGTTCGACCTTTTTTACTTCAACTGTTTTTCTTTTGAGATATTCAAAGTATTTTTTGGATTCTTTCTTTTAACTTGTGTATATTTCTGGGCAGAGCTGCTGCTGCTTTGATGATAGGAGATGAATTGCAGAAGCTTGGAAGATGGAGGCCTGAAAGGATTGACCTCTCTGCTATGGCTTGTCCAGCTTCGAGACAGATCTATCTGACATTTCCTGCCGACAGTAGGTTCAGGGAGGAAGATGTGTCCAATTATTTCAGGTAATGCTTGCCAACACAACACAATCACCCTTCTCTATGGTCTGAGTGTAAGCTCTTGTATGACTTAGATGTTGTTATGGTGGGTATAGTACTTTTGGACCAGTTCAAGATGTGAGAATACCATATCAGCAAAAGAGGATGTTTGGATTTGTGACATTTGTGTACCCTGAGACTGTCAAGAGCATTCTCGCCAAAGGGAATCCTCACTTTGTGTGTGATTCAAGGGTTCTTGTTAAGCCTTACAAGGAGAAAGGCAAAGTCCCTGACAAGTACAGGTACTTAACTTGTAGTAGTTACTCTCATATCTGGGCCTGGTTGTTCCTTAAATCCTTGTTGTTTATCGCGCTTTTATCCTTTCGTGTAGAACTAACCAAACAACAGAGCGAGAATTGTCCCCAACAGGACTTGATTCTAGCCCCAGAGATGCTATAGGTAAACAAACACTAAAGCTCTCTGTCTTTTGGAGTTTAGTTGGAGAAACTTTTGCTTTTCTCCGTAGTGATTTGCTTGTGGCGTAGGAGGGAGAGGGTTTTATAACAATGCCCAAGATGTTTTGTGGAGGAGTAAGTTTGAAGAAGAGATTCTTGAGCTTCAGAGCAGAAGGCTAATGAATCTGCAGCTTCTTGACGTCAAGAAGCATTTTCAACTCAATTCCCCTGCGCACCCTCATTCGCCGAATCCTTTTAGCCAAACACTTGTATCTCCATGTCCATTGCCGGTTAAAACAGGAGAATATGTAGGAAGAGAGATAGGGAAAGGAAGTTCCAAAGAAGGATCTGATGACGACACAATGAATCTACCAGAGAGGTAGGTTTACTCATGAACAATGAATTGCTTATCTTTATTGAAGCTGTGAGGTTAACTAGCAAGTTTTTTTCTGGATTATTACAGGTTGGAGGATAGCTTGCCGGACAGTCCATTTGCGTCGTCGGCACATCATATGCTTCTGTTTGGTGAGTCTGCAGACAATAACGGATCGGATTTGTGGTCGCCTTCTTCAGATAATGACGATAATTCTACTCCTTCTACACTCTCCGACTCCTTCAACTCTTTCAACTGCCAAATGCCAAGGTTTCAAGATTCAACCAAAGTTTATGTTTCTGCTATCAAGTAAATGTATCTAAAATTGCTTTCATGAATCTCAATAGGTTACCGCCGATTGGAATGTTACCCGGTAGGGGTGGACCGGCTTGTCGGGTCGGGATATAAACAGGTAGAAAGAGTAGATTAATGGATGATGAACTACAAAACAAGAATCTTGTTAGGTTAATAATTTATTTGTTTATGTTGTTGTTGCAGGAAGAGAGGTAAGGAAAAAAAAACAGAGGAAGTTAAAAAACTGATAATATAGAGAGACCCTTAATAACCAAAGATGCAGAGGTGTAAAAAATAAAGCAGGAAAATTTGATGTAAGAGATAGAGAAGACAAAGAAGGAAGATTGATGTACCATTTCTCTAGTTTTAATATGTAATGTGATGGACCACACAAGATGATGTAATATTATATGATATGATATATATATATATAGGACAAGAAGTGTAATCTCTCTAAAGATTTACAAACAAAAGAGATTACAGTTTGGGTTTGACAAGTGCGAGTAAACTCTGTTCTTGTCCTTACGAGTTGTTACCCTCTCACTCTAACAACTCTCCAACTTGAAAAATCAAGAGATACCAACTTTTGGTTATATGTTACTCAATTTTAACCTTAATATTTGATTTTCATGGAGTAGGTTTTGTGTCATGGTTATTAAATGTAGCTTTGTGAGGTGGAAAGTGTAAAAAGAGTAGTTGATACATCCATGGCTATTACCGTGATTTAAAAAAAGAGGACGAATGTTATAGTTATGGACATATTGTTGCATGTAAAGACTAAAGTTATGATAGATATTCAAATTAAATGAAATGTGTGATATTATGTGTATCATTAATGATTTTAGCAAAGACACGGACAGTGGCGTGTGGTGGGGCACGCGCGAGAGAGTGGAGTGCCAAAAACTAAATCACAACATTACAAAAATATACGTAACTTGTCTACTTACAAACTATGTCGTTTCTTTTATGTGAAATTTAGAGCAAAAAGTGCTTCAATTCATCATATCCCTCTATGATCAAACTATGTAAAGGTCATTTTCTTTTGGGATTAATATTACACATGTATGATGTGATGTGTGTGTAACAGTTGCAGTATTGGTTATTCTTATGGCCCGACTAAATAAAGAGAAGCAGAAGCTAATGAGCGCAACAAGTGTTTTAGTATTAGAGCGGACAAAACAGATGGATTGAATACATACCATAGTAGCTGCTCCTTATTTGTATATAATTTTATTGGTTGTTGAACTTAATTAATTTGTGTATTTTGTTTATGTTGTTTTTTTAAGTAGAAAAAAGCAAACATTGGATTTATATATTTTTTTATGAAGCTTCTTTGATGTAAATGTTTGAAAAACATGAAAGGTAACTGTTTGGACCGATTTTACAAGATTCTTCGGTTGTTCAAAATATAATAGTTTTGTTGAGTTTTCATATACAAGACATGGATAGACCAACTAACAGTTAAGAAACAAACACTTATATTGATACTTTAAAAAAGTTTTATGATGTGTAAAAATTAGAACTAAAATTATATGATTTGTTGAGATAATGAAAGTTTAAACGATTAATGAAAAATGAGATATTTTAAATCTTATTAAAATTTAATTCATGACTCAGTTTCTATTCAGTGAAAAAAATGTTAGTTAGTAATCAGAGAATGACAAAAAAATGCCAAATGCTCTAAAGAAAAAACTAAGAACTTAAAGTATGCAAAAGACATGTGACACTCTTTATATATTTAACTTACCAGTTATTTGATTGCACAAAGTCACAAACACTTCTCCATAAATTTGTATAAAACAAAGAGAATAAAAACAACTTCGAAATAGAAACACAGGAGGAAGAAAATAATGGGATCCCACGAGGCAACACACAGGCCATGTGGTGTGGGGATATATATGCCAGAAGTTGTGTCTTGTGGAGACATCTCCACAAATATACTCACAAATATTGGTTTCTAATATTTACATTTGCATAAATTATATGATATGTGAAATGTCAATTTCATGTCCTTTCCCATTTAATTAACAAGCGCATACGGATACATATTTTTATTATAAAAATGAACTCAAAATGTGTGTTGCACCTAGTCAGACATTGTTTGAACTAAAATTTTATAAAATTTGAATTTTATAAGAACAATTCGTATAATTTGGATAACACGTAGAAACCAAAAAATGGTCTCACTTTTTTAGACTGCAAATCTCAATCAGGTAAATCAAGAAATCTTAATAATTTGTGCATTGCTAGTTTTAGAATATTTTTTGGAACGTTTCTTGAAAACGAAATAAATTTTGTTCGAGTTTTTAAAGTGTATATTGGACTCTCTCTTTAATATGATATTGACTATTTTTAGATCTATGAGATAGAACATGTATAGATATTTCTTTTTAACTCATTTCCAAAAAAAATCATATTAGTTAGAATTGGACTTAACTTATATATTTTACATAGCACATTTTTTAATCATAAAATCATTTTGAGCGACGACAAATTTGCAGCTCATTTTTACATATTTATGTTTATAAACTCGAGCTCAAATACTAATTTTTAAGATTTTTAAATATATATTCAATATATATATATATATATATATATTCACCAATTACCATTACTAAAAAAGGTAAAAAAGGACCCTCAAGTGTCATCATTCCCATCCGTAACAATAAATAATAAGTTAGTGACAATTAATGTGAATGGTGAAATAAATAAATTGTAGCATCGTTAACCGTTGGTATTGGTTTTAAAGAACTATATATACTGATTCTTTATTTATTTATTTATTTATTTATACATAAAAATGAAACCTACCCAGTCCCAACCCAACTTACAGAATGAATGAAACCAAGAGCTCACTTATTGAAAGTGTCGATAAACAGAGAAGCATCAGCGCGTGAAATTTCACGGCCAATGGCTGCGCGTGAGTGTCTGAGAGAGTGGAAGCAATGGATAGTAGAGAGTGATATAAAATTAAATTTAAATTTTTTAAAATGATGGTGTCAGAGTGTTGAATGCAACACAACGTGCAATTACCTTTTCTTGTCTTAAAATTGGGCCCATTTCTTTTTTCTTTCTTTCCTGTTTCTTTTTTTGTTTTCTTTTCAAATTATAGCATTTTCTACAAATGTAGAGTTAGAGAGATTTGTTCGAGTAAAAATAGCAAATATTAAAGAAGCGAATCGAATTATAGGAAGGCGACGTCATTTTACTGATTGGTGCGGGAGCATTTGTATGATGATTTTTCTATACACCAATGATTTCAACAAGCGCATATTATTTTTATTTTAGTATTGTTTTTTCAATAGTTATGGGTCAATGTATAAATTTATCATTTTAAGTAACATTTTAATTCTTTCAACGTTACAAAACAAGAACTTCAATCGGTGGAATGTTGACATGTACAAAAGTTATAAAAAACAAAATAAATAAATAAAATAGTAGCATTTTTGTTTTCTTGTTAACGTGGTACAAGCATACTTATATAGAACAATTAATTGATTTTAATTGATAAAAAAATTGATTTTACTTAAGAAAAATTGTTGAGACATTGGAAAAGAGAAAGTTCCAAAGTTTGATGTTGTTCGTGAACAAGTTCCTAGGATAGGAGGGACAATATTAGAATCACACTTGCATTGTGGATGCTCATTTCGAAGCTTTTGATTATATCTAATTGACTGACTAGTAAAGTAGTAAGTTTGACAAGTTTGGTCCCAAAAGAAAGCTCAAAGCCGATACAACTTATGTGAACTGATCAAGAACTTGATTTCAAATATTCAAACCGGAGCCAGATCCAAAAATCTAAAAGCTACTACTATACGTAGCAATGGAAAGAGTGACTTCATTCAGTTTCAGATTGCAACTCGAGGAAAAAAAACACTAATGAGTAATAATGGTGATATTATAATCTTCATTTGTGAATCTTTGGTAGTTTTGCCTTATTATAAAACTCGTTTTCTAAATAAATGCTTACAATGTCATAGTTGTTCAAGGTGGGGAACAAAACTTTTGCATTTAACATGGTCAAAAGAGTTACAAGACTTTTGGATTTTATGCCATTATAACGTCGCCTATGTGGGTACTATACATGGTCTACGTCTTGGTCGGTCTAATGGGTTAGTTTAGGTTTAGATCTAAACAAACATGACATACCTAATTAAGTTACATTGCGTAAATTGTTAGCTCATAGTTTTTTCACTTTTCATTTCAATCCAAACATAACTCAGAAGGAAGTATGATTTACTCTCTATATGTACACGTTTTAGAGTAGTTTTTTTGTTTAAAACAAATGAGACGTATAATCAGAGCCGAACTTGAGATATCAGAGGTTCTATTTGAAATAAATTTACAATTTTTTTTTTAATATAAAAAATTTCATATAAAATAATAATAATATAATAAAAATTAAATAGAAGTAATTAATACCAATATTCTCATCAGCCCAGTTAGGTAAGTTTTAAATAACAAGGCCTACTATTTGGCCCATTTATAGCCCAAACGTAAGACATTCGGGCCGTTACAGAACCAGAATTTGAATAGTCACCACCGAGTCACCGATCGACTTTACTGCTGCTCCTGCAATTTCCAAATTTGCTCCGTCGTCAGCTGCCGTCTCTTCCTCCCCTACCAAATTCTCCCGCGAACCCTAGTTTCTCCGATTTCAACCATTCTTTTCCTCTGAAAATTATTTTCGCGAAAAACTCATCACATCGGCAATGGGAAAGTGGAATAATCGATCCAGATTCCAACGTCGCAGATCGCCTTCGCGATGGTATAGCGATAGACATTCTTCTTCTGGTATTTTCCTTCCTGTTTCATGTTCTTACGTTCATCTGATCTTAATTTGTTTTACCTCCGTCTCATTACAATTTTTTGAGGAACTATTTGTTCACTAGTTTATCAGTAAACGGAATGGTGAGATTATCTGTGTTTTTTAATTGTTTAAGGTTATGGTGAAGACGACGGGATTCCAGTGTGGGAGAAGAAGTTCTGTGAGGTGATTGGATCAGTTCCATGGCAAAAAATTGTTGAAGCTACTGACTTTAAGAGCTGGTATCAAGGTAACGTAATCACTTGGGATGATTCTGCTTGCAAAGAGACTTTCCACAACGAGAAGAAGCGGTTTTGGTCACAATGTAATGGACTTCGATGTGATATTTCTCTTCCTGATCCGGATCTTTACATCAGTGAAGTAGATTGGGACACTACCATTGACCCGGAGCTGATCAGTGAGTTAGAACGGGCTTACTTTGCTCCTCCTGATGAGGTAAAGATCGGTTTGAAACGGGGGCGTCGAGACAAGAGTTGGAATGGTTGTAACCTTGTGCCCATCGAAGAGACTCGTATGTTAAAGATTCCGTGGGAATGCGGCGAGAAAGTCCATGATGATAATGTTTTGAGGAAGAAATCGAATGGCTGGAACATATCAGAGAGTAGTACTGATCATCCAAGTGACAGGACGAGGCCTTGGGAAGCTAAGCCTAGTTGTGGAAGCGAGAAAGCAAATGATACAACATCTGGAGATTGCTTGACGACTGAGGAATGTAAGGAGATCGAGTGGAAAACCATAGCTAGGGGTAATGATAGCTGGGAGAACTCGGGCCAGGGAAACGATGGATGGGATAAGTCAGGATACCAAAACAAGAAGGCGAAAGGTTCTGAAAGTGTCCCAACCAAAGAGTATGAAATACTCGACAAACCTTGGGAAGCCAAGCCTAGTTATAGAAAGGAGACAGCAGAAGACACCACTTGGGGAGGTTGCTCTGGTAAGGGGCGGGAGGATAGAGGTTGGGGCAGTGGTGGATGGGAAAAGTGGAATTTAGGACATAAAGTTATGGAGATGAAGGAGTGGCGTAGTGCTACGAGATATAGTCAAGATTATCGGGAGCCAAAGAGTTATAATCCATGGAAAGCTGGCTTTGTGCCTCACAATTCAACTCCGAGAGATTATGGTTCAAACGCAGGCGGTTGGCAAACACGTAGAGCGAGTGAGACGAATCGAAGAAATTGGGATGTGAAACGATCGAGTGATGGCTGGGGTAGACGAAATAGAGAAAGAGATGACTCATGTGGCTACAATTCTAACTACAAAAACTCAAGGCCTATTAGAGATGATTATCATAACAGGAAGGTCAATTTTTCATCTAAGTAGTTCAAAATGATCCCTAGTTTTTGGGGATGTCTTTTTGTGTTCGATGTCTTGGTTCAAGCTGGGTCATCAAGATGTTCATAGAAATTCAAAGGTAGGGTTTTTGTTTCTCCTTCAAAATCATCATCTGTAGTGTATATACAACTACGACTACCCTTTTTGATGATAAAGTTTCATACTTCTCTATTCAGGGTTTTTGCCTTTAGGACTGGATTATTATAATGTTTCTTTGTGAGGAGGTTTTAATAACATTTCACCTAATCTATTTCAACTTCAAAAAGAGATGCATATACACACATGAATACACTTATTTTTTTGGGTCCATGCATCCCTTCAAAGCTTTCTCATCTCATTTTTTATATTGAAAACTGAGGAACTCTGCTTTTTGTTGATTAAATTTTGGAATAAACAAACACTAGGTTGGTCCATGATGATGGGTGCATCTAATTAAATTATAGAAAACATTAATTAGACATGGTTAAAAGCATGATGGTGATGGATAATTGGACGGTGATCAAAGCTCAAAAGAGGCTGAAAACAATAGTTTGTCCAACGCAGAAGCCATCATCCCATTGCTACAGTTTCAATACAAAGCAAAGGCAACCCCAAAGCATAAGAATACTTCATTCTATATCATTAGGACCAAAACAGTTGGTAGACACAGATGTTAACAAAGTAATCCATTCATTTTCTCGTCAATTCTACAGATTGCAGGAGACGCAAGTCCATCAAAACAAATCAATATCATCTATTTATTGGAAAAACCTCTTTGACTTTACAAATTGAATAACAAATTACAAATATAAACCAAAACGTATATGAAAAGCCACAAAAAAATAAAAAACCAAAATAGTATATCTTTCAACTCATCCCTGATGCATCAACAATGTCTTAAAACTTGTCTTCTTCTTATCTTCTACGTTGTCTTGTTTTGGGACCCACCAAACCCTGATGCTCTTGTCAAGACCTCCACTGTAAAGCATGAATCCAGCACCGACATTGTTGGGAGAAGCCTGCAAGCATTTGACCGGACCTTCATGCCCTTGTATGACTCCGAATTTACAGAGTATGCCACTCCCTTCTTTCTTCCACAACCCAATGCTCTTATCAGCCGATCCACTGCAAACCATTTCCCCAGCCACACACATACACAGAACTGCCATCTTATGTCCTCTTATCTCAAACCCTAATCTCCATTCCTCCAAGTCTCCTCCTTTCTCTCTCTTCTCCCATCCCATCACAAACCCATCTGATCCTCCTCCGTATACCCATTTCCCGTCGCCGGAAACCACCACCGAGTTCACCGAGACCTCCGCACGACCCTCCAATGTAGCCTTCAGAACGTGTAAAGAAGAGGAAGAAGAAGAAGACAAAGACAACTCAGTCTGCTTTCTCTTCTCTTTCCCCCAAATTTTGATCTTCCCATCCGCAGAAGCGGAGTATACCCTGCCATCTCCGGCGACAAGACCGTTAATGGCATCGTCATGCGCCTTGATCGACTCAAGACACTTTAGATCCGACAATCTCCAGACTTTAAGTGTCTTATCCCATGACCCGGAGTAGATTATCCCGGCGTGGACCGCAAGGCACGAAATACTGTCTGCGTGTTCGATCCAGAGACGCTTATGATTCCTCCTCGTTTGAACGTAATTACTCTGTTTCATAAACTTCCCCAAATAGTCTTTGGTCGTCGGGAGCGTATCGACAAGCCTGAAAGCATTCTCTGAGCTTCTTCGAGATACTTTCCAGACTCTAATTCTACTGTCTTGATGCGCCGTGAACACTTTGCTTCCCACGCTAACCAGAGCCTTCACGGACCCATCGCCTTGTCCGAATTTAGCGAAGATCTTGAGATCCGGCTGCTGCCAGACGATGATGTCTTTTCCTTGAGACGCACTCAGCAAGAACTCGCCGCAAAGCGCCAATGAGGAAACAGAGCCGACGTGAGCGGAGAGGACGGCAAGTGGCTTGTACGCGCCGGTAATCGGCGGGGGGAGAGTGCTGAGGACAAAGCTTTTTGAGGAGGCGGATGGGCTGAGCGAATCGTCGGAGTCGGTTCCGTTGCTTGTGGTTGTGGAGGAAGAAGATGAAGACATCATCAAGACTCCTTCTTGGGTTGATCTCACCATCGCATCAAGAGACTTAAGACGTCTTCTTTTTTTTTGGGTAGAGAGAAACCAAAATTGGAGCGTTTGAGGAAATGTTAAAGGAGTATTTAAAAAGGCTTACAAGGAAGGGGAAGGTACAACGGCTACATTTGACAGATGGCCTAGCCTCCTCTTTTTGCCTTTTGCTTATCTTTTCGCATTTCTAATTTTTTTTGCTTTATAAAATAGTAATGTTTGTGTTTATATTTTCAATTCTTATTATTGGCTCATGGAATCTTTATAATATATGTAACACATTGAGGCGCCTTGAATTTAATAATAACGGATTGATCGTTGGTCTCTTGTTTGACCAGCGATATTAATAGTACTAGTTGATAATGTGGATACTGTAACGTTAAGGATTGTGTTAATTAAGATTATAAAAAAAATATTGTATACCAAAATATTAGTTAAGACTAAATGAGAGTAAGTTGGTTGTAATCAGATAATTAAGATCAAAACATTGTATACCAAAAAATTAACCACTAACCAAAGCGGAGTAAGAGCGTGAATCACGTGACTCCGATTATGAGTCATATCTACCAGATTAAACATTCTCTTGTTCTTCTTGATTTTGTTGAGTTGTTCGTATTTGGTAAGTACTATATTACAAGAAAAGAGCATAAGTTTTTGCTGCATAAGTTTTAGAAAAAAGTCAAGTTTGAGTTTGACAATCATGGTTGATAATATAGTCATCTAGAATTAAAAGAATTTAAAATTTTATTTTGAAGTTCCGAATTAGTTTCGTTAGAAATGACTATATGTATTGGATCAAGAAACTGAAACAATTTTTTGTTTTTTCAAAGACGATGTTCCTCAATTAAATTAATATTCTATATAATAAACAAGGAATGTAGTTATTCATGAATAAATAATTGTCTTTAATATGCATTATTAGCACACCAGAAAAGTAAAAAAAAAAGAAACTAAAACGCAACTTGCTCGCATTGTGCGACTTTTAAATACTTGACTCCTCAAACCCGAGCGATACTTCAAGATCCTAATTTAATGCTGTGTAATCAAAGGTTTTTTTTATTAAAGGAACACGTACATGATTAAATCCTAATTCAAAACTAAGAAAATAAGTGTTAAAAAAAAGGCTTTGAAGTCAAAAGTTTGAACAAAGACGCATGACTTGGAGTCGTGCCCCAGAAAAACAAAAATCACAAAAATAATTGAAACGCAATTGCATTTATGTTGACCTTGACCGAGCAAGAGCCAAGAGATGTATCTACTTAAATCTAGATAGAATGGTTCTCTTTTCTTTCACAAAACAAACCTTAAGAGAAAAGTTTAATATCATCAAAGAAATAAAGAAAGAAAGGGTTTGACTTATCTCTTTGTGATCGAAGATGGCAGATGCTTTCACCAATGAGCAGATCCAGGAGTTTTACGAAGCCTTCTGTCTCATCGACAAAGACTCCGATGGTCTGTCTGATTTTGCTTTCTTTTGTCAAGAACTGATCATCGTATTGATGATGATGATGGATTATTTGAGTTATGTTTGGTGCATGCGAAACAGGTCTCATCACGAAGGAGAAGCTAACAAAGGTGATGAAGTCGATGGGGAAGAGTCCAAAGGCGGAACAACTTCAAGAAATGATGAGCAATGTCCACATCTTCGGCAACGGAGGCATCACCTTTGATGATTTCTTGTATATAATGGCTCAAAACACTTCTCAGGTACTAGAAAACAACTTTTTTTATTGTAGTGAAGATTAATAAACTTTGATACAATTTTAAATAAATTTTGGTTTTAGGAATCGGCATCGGATGAGTTAATAGAAGTATTCAGAGTGTTCGACAGAGACAACAACGGTTTAATATCTGCACTAGAGGTAATATTATTTTTCAATGAGCATCTTCATTGGTGAAATCTTTCGAATGGGTATCTCAACTCAATAATATAAGTATTTTAATAAAATTTAGTTAATTAATTAAATTTTAATATTTTTAAAAATTTTAGCCATTTATATACAAACACATTTTATTAGAATTCTTATGGATATCTAAAAATCTCTCATTTAAGAAACTCTTCACTCATTTTCTTCTTTTTTTTCATTTTTTCATTTTTTTTAATTGTTGAAAACTCTATTAGATTTCTTATTCGCTAACGAAATATTAAATTAATTGGTGATATGTAACTTTTTCACGTTTTCCACAAATGATTTTGTTATAATGTAAAAGAAATGAGCAAATGCAGTTGGGAGAAGGAATGAAGGATATGGGGATGAAGATAACGGCGGAGGAAGCAGAGCATATGGTGCGAGAAGCTGATCTCGACGGCGATGGTTTACTCTCTTTCCATGAGTTCTCCAAAATGATGATCGCTGCCTCTTAGTAGCAATTCTTTTTTTCTTTTTTTTCACGTAAGGGTTTGTTTTTGCACTTATAACTACTTTTCAATATATTAAACAGATATCATTTCATATGTTACACTATTTTCCCAACATATAATAAAAGTCTTGGTCCCATAGCAATAAATTTTTTTGAGTTAATAATTTACCCAATTAAACAAAAAAAAGTTTGAAAATATTTTAAGAAACTATAGTAAGCAAATAGCAAAGTGGTTAAATCGAAAATATTATTGAGAAGAACTGATTTTGATTGCATTTGTTAGCGCCTGAATACAATATGTGACGTTGAAATGTAAATAACAATTCCTGAATGTGTTAATATTACGATTGATTATGTTTGAAAATCTGAAATTTTATCAAAGTTATTTTTTGACATAATGATCGATTATTCATGAACCAAAAACTGAAAATTTAAATTTAACAGCACTTTAAAACCACATCTCATTTTCGACCAATTACTACGAAATATAATGATCACTAAATTATGTTTTTTTCTTGTTCAATATTTACAGTTATTCAATTGCCTTTTTCTATATATATATTTCCAATTCGGCTATTTAAGTTAAAAGAAAATAAAAACCGTGTATATACTCAATTTTTTGTTTTTATTTACTCGTGGTGGGAAGTGGGAAACAATGCAATGAACACAGAACAAGTCGGTGTGGGTAAATCCAAAAAGAAACATAAAAATGGAAACTGATTTCTGACGCGGTCACTCGAGAATCGAACTTGAGTCGCCCGCCACTCAGTCACAAATCACAACCGTTACTCCGGGAACACCTCTCCACGCAAACCCTAATCAAGAAGCGGTGTGAGGATTTCGACCGACTCCTAAACTTGTAACTATAGTGTTCCTGAGGCTTGTCCCTTTGTCAATTAATATTGTTGAGATCTCTCCTCTTGACAGTAGAAACTAAGCAATACTCTTACGTAGCACTTTGGTACTTGCTACGTTTCATCTAAACTTTGGAACAGAGTATGGAAGTCTTAATTGTGAGACAGAACTAGTGATCGACTCACAAAGGGACGAACCTGAACCAGTCCATTGTCTTGCTGCCCTAGACGAACCTGAACAACCACTCACAATCATCGCCAAAGGGATTTTCTTCTTTGTCTATAAGACTTTCCACCATCTTGGATTCTTGATTCTTGCTGGTATAGCAATCTACTTGGTCATAGTTGTCTCTCTCTCTCTCAACATAAGTTCATGTTTGATTTGTTTTCTTGAAAAGATTGGAGATCAGATTGTCTGTGTCTGGGGAGAGAAGTGGTCTAGTACACCCAGTTGTTGGTTGTGTCCATGGGGGGTGAGCACCACCTCGAGGCAGTCGGTAAGATGTATAAACCAAGATTCCAATCAAAGAACACGGTTACAGATTTAGATACACAGACTTAGAGTGAAAGCAGAGACAGAGAGAGAGAGCGAGAGATCACCGAACCACATCAAGGTCCCCATGTAAGTAGAGATCACTACACTAGTACAACTGTACAGGGTCCATATGCAACGACTTGTCAAGGATCTACATACATAAAGAATTGTACCGTATCGTAGCTTACTCGACTACTAATTGAAAACTGAAATGATTGGAAATAAACAAGATACAAAGAAGGAAAAGATGTTTGCGAAAAAAAGAAAATAAAAGCTTAAAAGTACAACTAAAAGCCAAAACGATCAACCAAAGGAAAAAAAAAAGAAGAAGCCAAAAGGATACATCTAGTTAGAGGTGGTAGCCAAACTCTCGTTACTAAGCAACTCCTCCCAAAAACCGTCGTCCAATTCTCTCTCGATCACCAAATCATCTTCTTCCTTCAAAGTCCTCTGTTTTCCGTAGCCCTGCATCTCCAGAGCCAGAGCTTCCAATTCCGACATTGAAGAACCTCTTTCCCTTTCCGCTGCCTCATCCTCAAGCTCCTTGAGTCTCCTATCTCTCTGCTTGAGTAACTGATGGAGAAAAGAAGGGCTCTGCATGGCTCTAGCCAAGAAAGACATCATCTGTCTCTGTTTCTTCTCTGCTCCTTCAATCCTCTGTTCCATGGCTTTGATGTAGCTTCTCGTGGTTTGTTGCTGCTGTCTCAGATACACCAGCTCCATCACCAGCAGTTGCTTCTCCTTACGAAGCTCGGTACATGGATCATGACACGATAGAGACGACGAAGCGAAAGAGGCTCGTCTCTTGATGCTCTTCAGTAACTGCCTCTGTCCCAACAAGAAGCCTTCGTTTGCAAATTCCCATCTCTCTGCTTCTATCTTTCTAAAACCCTGTAATATTATTATTTTTTTCTTTTCAACGTTAGTATTCAAAATTGAAGTTGAAGTATGTAAGGTTTCAAAAGTCTACATGTGATTAAACAAACATCAATTATTGGGGAGAGAGAGTACTATGCTTCTTTTTATATTTTAAGTGGAAGATATTATAAAGAATGTGGGCAACCTTAAAGATGATTAGTGAATAAAAAATGGGTGTTGGGATAAGATTGATGACTGTTTCTTGAGATTATTTTAGGAACCAAGTTGACACGAACCAAGATTCTAGAACCTACTAATTGTTTTAGAAGCCAAGTTAACACTAACCAAGATTCTAGAACTTACTAAAGAAACCTTCTTCTATCCCCACTATCATACGGAATCTACATTTTCGATGTTTCTAGAAATAACAGATTTTGCAGTAAAAAATAAAAAATTGAATTTCGATATTGGTTTCCATTACCAAAGTGAAGGCAAACCAATTTTTTGAAGTTGAATCCAGAATACTTCACTTCATTTTCCAGCAACTATAATAAGATGAAGGGGGAAAACATGGAGAAGCAAAAGAAAAAACAGAGCATTTCTGTTTTTTTTAGAAAATAGAGAAAAGAAAGAACAGAGAGAAAGACTCACATAAGTGTTGAGTTGTCTGATGAAACTTGAGAAATTGCTGTGTTTGAAGTGTCGAGGGAGAAGATTTGTTGAGAAAGAATGCAAATCCCAAACGACAAAACTAGTGCCTCCTCTGTTCCAAGATACGATGTGGTCTGTGTTTGGATCTTCAACAATCTCGAATGTCTTGATCAGAAACGGAGGCGGACCAGTTTCGTGCAATCCTTCGATTGGTTTTGGTGGTGATGGATCGTCTTCTGGGAGGATAAACGGATTCATCACGAGAACAAGATCGCAAAACTAAAAAGACAATTACTATCTTTTGGATCAATGACGGATATCCAAAATTGGGTTGTGCATCATCGGATTCGTAACGGACATGGGTTTAGTGAGATTTTAGAGAAGACTGAAAGTAATTTAGAAGTTGTTATGTTCTGTCTGGTTTAAAGTTCGTTTATGGCAGTTGAAGGAAGGGGAAAAGTGAGAAAGGTAGTAATAATTTCCACGTAAGCCATTCGAGGTGGCTTAAATAGGAAGAGTGGAAAGTGATTAAGAAAATTGATTAAGAAATTAAATACATAGTACTCTCTCTCTCTCTCAATTTTTAGAAATTAGATATTAGAAAGTTCGAGAACAATGAGAAGAGAAACGCATTAATTCGAAACTTCTGGAACTTCAAAATTTTGACGACTGTACCCTACGGTATGGTTTTCACATGGTAACCCATTTTTTTATTATATAATTTTCGAGAACATAATTTAATGAAGTGTCAACAATTCGCTGATTGGTTAAAACAGTTTTTTTTAAATGTTGATATGGCAGTCGGTACATTTGGACATTTAGTTTATGGTCTAAAAAACATAATTAATTAAAACCAAAAAGTTCATCTGGACAGGTTTGGGATCGCATATTCAGTCTTCGCCATTAATTTCTGACTAACAAAAAATTTATGAATTCTGAATTGAATGTCCAAATTGGAACATGTTTTGTTTTTTATTAATCATGGCAACAAGAAAAAAATATGTTTGACCATATATAGACAAACGTTAATTGGTCCGCTTGGACTTTTTCTAGTGACTGTACACTCTCCATCTCGACCTTTCCTTTCCCTGAGATAACATATTTAGACACGTGTCGAACTCTGCAAGTGACACTTAATCAATTACTGGGACGGCTTGTGGTGCGTGTCCCCTCCTCAACATCTAGCTTTCGATACAGTTAAGTTATAGTATCAAACTGTTTTTCAGGCAGGATCGTCCAAATATTATACTAGATTTAGACTATAGCTGCTTTTTTACCACGAGTCATGTCAAAATTTTGAGAATACTGGTTAAATGTATCAACTATTAGTAATTAATATGTATTTTTTTATAATTTATTTTGTTTTTTTAGTTTAACGATATATATATATTTTTTTATCAATTGTTGTGAACAAAATTCATTTAGTTTTTCAATTGTTATTTTATGAAAATATATGTACGTTTAAGATAAATTCTCGATTAGATTTTAGGATGGAAAAAATAGATTCGAAAAAAAAAATTTGATATCTCATCTCATATAAAGTAATATTTCTGTATAATAAAAATTTAATTTGTATTTTAAAAAAAACAGAATAAAAATAATTTTTTATAAATATTTTCTATAATAATTATATATAATAAAATATTTTAAATCTCATTCAAAATCTAACATTAATTAGATATATATCAATTAATTTTTATATAGTTTAAGTTATTTTTTCTGTATAATATATATATATATATATATTTAGATTACAGCAAATCAGTACTGTAATTTTAATTTTATTATTAAAGTTTTAAATTTAATATATATTTTAAAAAAATTAAAACTACAAAAAAAATCCTAACAATTTTTAAAACTTATATTTAAAAAAGAAAAAAAACTAAGTATAAGTATTCCAAAACTAATTTTTTTAGGTTAAATAATTTACTAGCACAATTTATAACATCTGAACATTTTATTTTTTATAATATTTACATTTTTAGCAAAAAGTAAAAATTAGAAAATTTTGTCAATCATACATTTTTCCCATTAATATCAAAAATAGCAAATAATTTATTAATATATTTATTTTTGCCATTAACTTCAAGAATAGCAAATAATTTATTAATACATTTTGAGTTAGCTGATTAAAAGAGTGTTTGCTTCACGGTATGAACTTTTTGTTTCTCTTTGAGTTTAGTCTTCAAACTTGTGAATCTGGACTTATGATTTGTGTATTTATGAGCTTTTGAAGATAATATACTTAGAAATTTAGAAGGTGGCGGTGCAAGAAGAAGACGCATAAGCATATTGTTAAGGACGACTGTGTGACCTTTGTGATATACATATCGCCATGAACCCGACCCACCCGGAAACTTATATTATGACGTGTAAGTAAACATCTAAATCATTTTCTTTTTTATAAACCACAACCAGGTTTTTTACAATAGAGCAATCCTTTTTATTGGATTGCTTTTTTTATTTGTTGAAGAATTTCATATTTTCCTAAGAATGTTTGAAGAAAAATTGTAGAAGTTTAGTTAAGCAATTTGATAGATATGGATCCTTGCAAGTGCCGTACATGTTGATATATGATTAAGGCCCAAAATATAAACTAAGTTTTGGGCCTATGTAGACTCTGAAAACATATAACTTTTGCTACAATCTACCACCCAAGTTAGAAAATAGTTAAAAGATCGGCCAATTCTCTCAAAATTAAATAAATACACTATAAAAATACATTTCAGATAGATAATGAATTTTTATAAAATTATTTACCATTATAAATGTAATTAATTCTGTAGAATTTAAGCTTATGTAAAGAAATAAATAACAAGCTTTGTTTGCATCGAAAATATTACAAAAATAAAAACTTTTTTTTTTCAATACTTTAAGTGACAAAACTGGATTTTAAGATATATTCCAACGTTTTTGATAAAAAAAACAAGCAAACAGTTTATCCTACACTGTGTTAGATGCTTAGTCAAAAAGTGTTATCCATTTTTTGTTTGTTAAAAGGTTTTCAATTAAAAAGCGTTATCGCACGTTAGCAAAGTCAAATTAAAAAGTGTTATCACATGTTACGAAAACAAACAAAAGTAAAAAAAGATTGAGTGTTGTGTAATGATATGTTGTTGGACTTATGCGACGCATTAAATCTGAAACTTATATATATATATATAATTGACAACAAACCTGGGGTATATTTGCCAAATTCAATTTAAACTTCTTAAATCAAATTATAAAATCACTTGTTAAAATGGTGACACTAATTTAAAAGTAAGGAAACCTGATAAAATCATTGATATAATCCACTTGGACCTGACGTTTACGATCCATGTGTAACTCTGCTTTAACGACATTACCTGCTTTATCTCCCATGCAATGCCATACCGAGACATCACATGACTACCTTATTCTCCTCTCCATACTAGTCGGTCCGAGTAGAGCATGCCAATACACAAGAACAAAAGCTGAATAGTCATATCGGTGATAACCATATAGTAAATAAAACTTTTGAAGCCTTCATTGTAAAAGCCTTAACGTTTCTATAATTCTTTTTAACACAACCATATAACTAGGCATAACATTTGGATACTCATTCAAATTCAGTTTGTCTTTTTTAGGTTTTGGGTTTTTCGAATATAAATATATAAAAACCATTCATATATTTATAAAATTCAGGATGGTTTCGATTCGGTTCCTTCAGTTTCAGGTTGGTTCCGGTAGTGAAGTTAAAACCGGCTGGTAACCGAAAAAAAAAATCGGATCCGGATCTGCTCTAGAATTTTGGATAAATTTGGGTATTTAGGTAAAAATATTGGATAATTTGGATTCTTTCGGTAAAACTACATAGTATTTCTGATCAAAATATTCGGATAAATTCGAATATTTTTATTTAATTTTTTTTAAAATTAGAATTATAAATATAATTAAAATATTTTAGTTATTTTGAATCTAAATATAACTCATATTTTTAGATATGTAATATGTTTTGGATATCCAAAATAACCATTTGGTTTTCTATTTTGTTCCAGTTCTGTTTAGGTATCCAAAATATTTTTAACAAAAAATCATTCGGATGTCTATAATTTTTAATTTGATTTGATATTAAATAATTTCAGTTCCATTCGATTCTATTTTTAGGTTCCAGATAATTTATCCAGACTTACATATAACAACAAAAATAGTTTTAAACCTAACTAACAAAAAAATCCATATTGTTACTGTATAACTCTTTAACTTTGCAGATAACTACCCAACCACATAACCTTTAATAGAAGTCAGTGGGTCCAGTGCCCAATCCATGTATTGGGAATCTCCTTTTAGGTTAAAGTAGATGGATCTGAAGAAGACTTGCCTACTTTTTCCAAATTATGGTATCACAATCGAAACTTATATAATCATTCTATAACCCATGATATTGACTTTTCCTCATTTTTTAAACCAATAAATTCTAGTTTGGTACACTCATTTCCACAGGTGTTCGAACTCAGGATCGGATCTATTAGACTTTGATTCTTGTCAATGTTATTATGCAAATATACCTTGGTTAGTTCTCAAAATCACCATATATATTTGGTACTTCGTTTCGGAACTCAACTTAATTTTACCGTTTTTGTTTTGTTAACCGGAGAATCTTAAACCTAAGATCAGACTAATGACTAATCTATGTGACTTGTGAAACTACTGTTTTACTTGCATACTGTTGCTGATATACAAGCGACACAACTTATTTAACAAATTCAATACTGTAGATTAGTATATAAAAGGGAAATAGCAGTTTTAAAGGGAATAACAACTCAATTTGACTTAGTGCTCAATTAAAGAAAGTCCACGTAGGCGTTGAGTAGATTCTCTTTGTTCTATCCACATCGTTTATATGCGTTGTTGCCATATGAATTTAGTTTATAAATTATACTTAATACATTTCCTATTTATTCTCACTCACAGACGTACGCACATGTGTATAATTCTAATGGCAGCAAGTGCAACATTTATGTCCACACAATACGTGTGACTTACAAATTATGCATCCCAAAAACAGTGGATGCAAATCACTTAACTATATATGCAACTGTAAGGTATATGTGGCACACACATGTGTAGGAGACTGCAGATTTGCGAGTGGCCAATGTTATAGTACATATAATTGTGGTGTGATATGAGAACCCATTTATGTTGTCTGCCAGAATATCACACTTTGACATTTCAGAAACTTCGATACTTTAAGTTAAATCTAAATGCATATATATATATATATATATAAATTCCGAGTTACCAACGATACATAGATATATAGAGAGATGCATGCATGTGGTCTAAAAGGAGTTCAGATTACATAAATAATTATAAAAAAATTATGTAAATGGAATAATGATTATGTCTCCATTCTTCTTCTTTTTTGTTTTTGTTTTTTTGTTGTTAAATCCATCCTACTTTTTTCCTCCTGTTTGATGTTTATTGGTTTTCTAATATATGATATTGAGACCATCAATAATCTGTTTGATGATATGATCAAAACCTTAATTATTCATTTTCATTTTAGAATCTTCATACAACATTTTTTTTAAGTGGTAGGCCTATTGTGCATCTTATTAATACACTACCCTGCATAATTTATCTCTTTAAATTAAAAGAACATGTACAACACTGAAATTTAAAAAATATTATTGAAATAAAGTGACATTTGTTATGAAACAACCATCAAATATTAAAATTTTTATAAAACGGAATGAGTACTAATTTTATCACAATCCTTTTACTAAAACAAAAACCAGTAAGGTTTTTTATTTATAAAAATCTGAAAGGCGTTTAACTTCTGGAACTAGTTGAGATAGCTCAATCAAATCAATGATCGATTTCTCAATGATGGTTCAATTTGAATAAATAAATATGGTTGGGCCATGGGTGTGCGACAAATTAATGAAACAGTGAAATTTTTTTAAATTTTGAGAAAACGTAGTATACAAGTCTAAGATGTCTTAGTATGATATCTATTGAATCTTTTTTTCTTCTAAATATTGAAGTTTTGAATTCTTCTTCCCAATAAAATTAATGTCTCTATCCACCACTGTATACAACTTTTGTTTCCATGTAAGATAATTCTAGTAAAATGGGTTTTTTTTATTGTGAGTGCCAAAAAAATAACTAACAACGGCTTTTTCCTTTCTGTTAAAGTTTATAAACTGTTAATTATTATTCAAGATGCGAACAAAAATTCATAATACAAGGAACGTTAATTTAGATCAACAACACGAAAAGTGGTAATAGCCTTCAAAAAACCTGAAAACGAAAAAAATAAAATAAAAAACGTAGATCAATTTAAGCAACTATGTTTGAAGAGAAATCATTAGAGCGTTGAAAGAATTTGCTTTTTGTAATTTACGAAGAATGGTATCAGTTTTCAATCCAACTAAAAGATATTGTGCTAGTGATTATTGTATATGTCCCACATGTGTGATTGATTCGATGTTTAGTCAATTTTATTGTTATCTATGCAGTAATCGTGTGGTGGCTCTCAAGTAATGTGTTACCACCGTCATGATAACACGGCCCATTAAATGTCCTCGTAGGTAAACTACTATAACTTGGTTTGTTTTCTTCACCAAATTAGAAAACTTTATTACTAATCATCAAAAGATCACATCATTCGCATTCAAATCTTTGTTTTTAACTTTTTATTCGTTAATTAAGTTAAGTTATGGGACTCGATTAAGTAAATAACTATAAAGTCATTTTTTATCATGTACCTTTTCAAGTACATAAAAGAGAGATCATAATTATTTTATGTTTTGGATAGATTCTCGGGATCTACTAAAAAGATTTAGCAAAACTATTACAAAGATCTCTAAACACACAAGCATGTTCTACTTAAATGAAACACCAATAAAATATATATTAAGGCAACACTAGATTAGATTGGAGTTTTCTAAGCTATAAATAACATTTTCAAGACTGGTTATAGATAACATGATCGACACTGACACTGAATGCAAAACAAATTTGGTTTTCCACTTTAACTAGCGATAAAACATGATTGATTCTTATATTAGCGATGAAATCCCGTTGTTATCAAACATACAACTCACTGAACACTCGTTGTTAATATATATTACTTATAGAACCGTTATTACGTTATAAACTATGACCATGTAGCAATATAATATCTTGTGAAGTGTAACTAATGAACTAGTTAAATCGGTTTCACTATAGTTATTTCATCTAGTTATACTGTTTATTTGTAGCGTATGTCTTGTAGTATAAGTTTTAGCATGAAATAGAGGCCATTGTAAGTGGATATAAAGAGATTAAGCTGAGCCATCGTTTTCTATGAAAACTAAAAGAAGTAAACACTATCTTTTTTTAACGTATATGGTGGGAAAGAAAAAACAGCGAACAAAGAGACAAAAAAAAAGAATGCCAAGGTGTCAAAATATTTGTGGTGAGAATAACTTCCGTTTTAGGCAGAAGCACCTGTGGCTACGGCTGTGATTCGAGCCGTTACTCCTTATTTTGTTGACCAGAGTCTTTGATTACTCATGTTATTTTGACAAACACTTTTTTTTTTCTTCTTTTTTGAGCAAAGAAACACTTTTGTTATACCTTAAATACGCCACGACTTGTTGAAAAAGAAAAGGCTATTTTTTGTTTGGCATAAATGAGGGTTAAATCAAACATTGAAGTAAATCTTTGTGGAACATTTACTTGATGGGTTGATGATATTGTCCAAAACGAGTTTTGAAAATGTTATTAGACAAGGAAAGGTGATTTCTAAGAACTAGGTTGTAAATATTAAATATTAACATTTGATATTTAACTAAATATATTCTAATTCATAGCAAAAATATTACAAAATATTAATAATTATATCATATTAAATAAATATAACTTTGTAAAAAACATAAAAAAATGGAACAAAAAAACTTCTAAAAGATAAAACATCTTATATAATGAGACAAATGAAGTAATTGTAAGAGTTAACATTACTTTGAGTTTTTTTGTATTTTGTGATCATAACAGATTTAGTTATCTCACGTGTTTAATGTTGAAGCATATATACGTCAAATTAAGTTTTCTAAATTATGCAAATAAAATTTGGTCAAGAAACAAACAAGTCATAAGCAAATTTGGAGATAGGGAGATTTGGTAGGTACAAGTTATACAAAACTTATTCAAGTAATCAACAACTACGATGAATTATCGTTTACCACGTGCCCATCCAGCTGTGATTGGACTTCATCTTCTGACTAAGAAACGGAAACGCATTAGCCGCTTTCGTCAATTTGGCTCAAACAATTTTAAGGATAAAACTATTGTATTTAGATATTATTAGGGGTTTGTATCAGCAAATCAAAGTATGGAGCACAAGCTTTTGTGAAATCTTTCAATTTATACATGGTTGGTCAACTTTTGATTGACGACGTACACTTGGAACGCTTAATCCGAAGACATTACTGAAGCAACGTGAAGTTTCATGTGTTTTGCAAGCGTTACCAAAACTCAACAGTTAGTTAGAAACTTATAATTATGCATATATATAAGAAGTGAGAACATATAGTAATTGATGATAAGTGTAATAACGAAAAGAGGTTCGTATAATATCTAACACCAACTAAAGTATAGTGACCATTTGCTTTTGCTGAATAGTCGTCATCTCCAAATCCTAACGTTAGGCAAGATCACGATAGCTTTTGAATAATATCCCCTCAACGCAAAATCCTATGGCATAAACTTGGTAAAAAGTTACCTTACTACATGTATCTTTGGGAATTCATAAATATCAGATATAATATATAATACATAGTTTTTTAATCAGTTTTTTTTAAAAGGTGACATGGTGGCTAGGAGAAACTAATCTATCTGCTAATGCCCATGTGTCCGCAGAACCATACATTATAAAGTATGATGATGTCATCAGTAGTCGTTGAGTTGAGGGGTAGAATGGGAAAATCAAGAAAATATGATTGAAATTAGAAACGTAAGCTTTCTGGCTTTTGCGTCTTCTCTCTGTGTCGGGACAAGACATGCATCAGAGTTACACATCCGTGAATCAATGCTTTTGTACTCAGGTGTGCAAAAGCTCAGTTGATGTTTAACGTCCAAATTTGTATCATAGATGATAGTATTATTTCGCAGTAGATGCTACACATTCACTATATTAGTTATTATATTCAAGTTTCATAAATTAAGACAAATATGAGTATTACAAATTATTTTAATTACATCTAGTACGGATATCTAAACAAGATGGAGGATAACAACAAAAAATTAGGGTATTTGGCCTCGTATAGCTGGCGTCAACTAAAAATAATTCAGAAAATAAACTTATGCGAGTGAAATAATTATGAGTGGTTCATTTGGTAACTCTATTTCACTGAGTGATCTATTCCAATAGTAATAGTAAATTCAACGCTTTTGTATTAATTTCATATATATATATATGTTTTTTACTAATGCACACTATGCTCAAACTCCTATAAAGAGACGAAACCACCTTGGCTCTACTCCTCATTCCTCACCTCCAACCGCCAAAAATAATATTAAAGACTCTCAACAAAAAAAACACGAGCTGTTTCCAAATGGGCACGGTGGACTACAAACTCCCTCAAGAAGCGGAGGAGCCGCACCGCCGCTACCACACGGTGGAGGCTCCGAAGCCTCAGCCGTTCTTGAAGTCACTTCAGTACTCAGTGAAGGAGACTCTGTTTCCAGACGATCCTTTCAGACAGTTCAAGAACCAGAAGGCATCCACAAGAGTTGTATTAGGCCTCAAATACTTCTTCCCAATATGTGAATGGGCTCCACGCTACAGTCTCAGTTTCTTCAAATCGGATCTCATTGCCGGAATCACCATCGCTAGCCTCGCCATCCCTCAAGGCATCAGTTACGCCAAACTCGCTAACTTGCCTCCCATTCTTGGCCTTTGTAAGCGTTATATCTTCTTTTTTTATTCTTTTCTTTTGTTTTATTTGTATTAATCACCGTTTTTTTGTTGTTATATGTTAATTTCACTGAGAACTAGGGTATAAGAAAATATAGAGAGCATCACGGGAATATAAGAAAAGAACCTTAAATCCAACATTTTGTTTTGTTTTGTCGTAAACACTATTCGTAATAAGAAAAGCATCCGACAGTTTAAAGTAAAACAAATCGTCTAGAAAAAGCAGTAATTATAACAAATTATATAGAAAAGGCAGTAATTATAAAGAGTTTCATTGAACATTTCAGAGGTAGAATTGTTGTACTGATTTTTCTTGCGTTTTAGACTCGAGTTTTATACCGCCGTTGGTGTACGCGGTGCTGGGGAGTTCAAGGGATGTCGCGGTTGGAACGGTTGCGGTTGCGTCTCTGTTGATAGGTGCGATGCTGAGCAAAGAAGTTGACGCTGAGAAAGATCCTAAGCTCTACCTTCAGCTTGCTTTCACCGCCACGTTTATCGCAGGCGTTCTCGAAGCCTCCCTTGGCATTTTCAGGTTCGTTTTTTAATTTATTTCCTTTTTCTTTGGTTTTTACTTAAAATTAGCCTTACCTAAAGTTAAAAGTGTGAGTTATATTTTGGATCGAAAGCATGTGGAACAAACATTCCGGCATCAAATATCTGACCAGATAGTAAACGTTTCATTTACTAGTTAGCCTCTACTTTTCTTTTGTTTGCTTTTTTGTACGTAAAACAATAAAAAACATAGTAAATAATTTAGGAAGCATTAGGGTATGGGTGAAATTCGTCATGGGGTCAGGTCACGTGAACTTGATATAGTTGCTGATAAACGAGCCAATAAGGACAAAGCAAGAGAATCTTTAGGAAATGTAATTTACTTTACTGGTATGATCGGTTTAATATATATTATGTGGTCATGATGGGATAAATACTAATTCATTTGTCACACTCCTACTAGGTTGCAAAGCACATGAGAGATAAAACTAGTCATTATTAATAACACACAAGAAGAAATTTAAAAAGAAAGTGAAATGAAATTACAGGTTAGGGTTTATAGTGGATTTTCTATCGCATGCAACGATAGTTGGATTCATGGGAGGAGCAGCGACGGTGGTGAGTCTGCAACAGCTTAAGGGTATTTTCGGACTTAGACATTTCACAGAAGCCACTGATGTTATCTCCGTCATGCGTTCCGTTTTCTCTCAAACTCACCAGGTATATATATTAATATTTATATATATATCTCCCAAATACATCCAAATATATATCATTCCCAATGTCTGATGATTATTCTCCTAATTGATATAGATAATTGTATCTAGACAATAACCATGTGCTCCTGTTTGTTTTATTTGTTGTGTAGTGGAGATGGGAGAGTGGAGTTCTCGGCTGTGGTTTCCTTTTCTTCCTTCTTTCCACCAAATATTTCGTAAGATTTTTTATTTCTCATTCCATCAGTTTTATCAACAAAAAAAAACCATGTTTCTTTCCACGATGCTGTTTCGTATGATTCTCATAATCCTCAACTTTGTTCTTACAACGTTATATATAAGAAAAATTAACATGATGAAATTTTAACTATTACACAATCAAGAAAGTAATGTGTGTTTCTGAGACCATGTAACTAAGCTAATGTGTTTAAAATGACGAATTGATGATACAGAGCATGAAGAAACCAAAATTTTTCTGGGTGGCGGCGATGGCTCCTCTGACCTCAGTTATTCTTGGAAGCCTCTTGGTTTACTTCACTCACGCTGAGAGACATGGTGTTCAAGTGGTAATATTCAATCTCTTTATTTTCCAATAATAATAATTATAAAAAAATGTTCAAATAAGACCAAAGAGATATTAGTGTGTACACATTTCACTGAAAATGAAATCCAAAAACTTAATATATATACAATTCACCGAAATCTGAAAAAGGGAAGAGTTCGGTAGAATATTGTGGTTATAAAAAAAAGATACAAGAAGCAAGTTGCAAGTTTATAAAATGAATGTTTGTGGGGAAAGAAGTGGGCTCATGGGCATTTTCGGTAATTTTAATTATTTTTGTCTGAAACTGAGAGGGAATGATAGAGTAAAAGAAGGTGTATGATTGTGCAGATAGGGAACCTGAAGAAAGGGTTGAATCCATTGTCCGTGTCCGATCTTGTCTTTACTTCGCCTTACATGTCGACAGCTGTTAAAACTGGCATCATCACTGGCATCATCGCTCTCGCTGTGAGTTCCATATATTCTTTCTTTTTTTGTTTCCTAAATTGTGAATATACAAGATTATACATGAAGGAACTAGAGACCACCTACGTAAAAGTATTAATTTTAATTAGGAAATGAATTAAAATTCATGTTTAAATGTAGGAAGGAATCGCTGTAGGAAGGAGCTTTGCGATGTTCAAGAACTACAACATAGACGGGAACAAAGAAATGATAGCGTTTGGAATGATGAACATCGTTGGTTCCTTCACATCTTGTTACCTCACAACCGGTATGTACAAACACTCACATATGGCTTATCACATTAACTATATGAAATATGAGAAAAAGAAAAAATATTGATCATGACGACCAAACTATTAGGACCGTTCTCGAGAACGGCCGTGAACTTCAACGCGGGTTGCAAGACTGCGGTGTCGAACATTGTGATGGCGATTGCGGTTATGTTCACATTGCTCTTCCTCACGCCGTTTTTCTACTACACACCACTCGTCGTCCTCTCCTCCATCATCATATCCGCAATGCTTGGACTCATCGACTATCAAGCTGCCATTCATCTCTGGAAAGTCGACAAATTCGACTTCTTCGTCTGCATGAGTGCCTACATTGGGGTTGTGTTCGGTAGTGTCGAGATCGGACTTGTTGTCGCAGTAAGTATGTACTTTATCGCAGAATTTAGCTTAGACATCAGATTGTTTGCTTGCATATACAATATTTTGCAAAAATATTTTAGAAGAAAATGTATACATTTTAAAATGTACCTTTTTTGTTTTGCTGTGATGAAGGTGGCGATATCGATAGCAAGGTTGTTGTTATTTGTATCGAGGCCGAAGACTGCGGTGAAGGGAAACATACCAAATAGCATGATCTATAGGAACACCGAGCAATATCCATACTCAAGAACCGTTCCTGGTCTTCTTATCTTGGAGATTGATGCTCCCATCTACTTTGCTAACGCTGGTTACTTGCGTGAGAGGTAACCTTAACCCTAATTCATATATTTAAACCAAGGATGAAAGACTGTTTATGGATGATGAATGCCATTTATTTATTTATCGGGACACAGAATCACAAGGTGGATAGATGAAGAGGAAGAGAGGGTCAAAATATCAGGAGAAAACAGTTTACAATATGTTGTACTCGATATGTCTGGTAATTACATATCTTGATTTTCTCTGACACTATAGTGTTGTTGTCTTCGATCAAGGCTTACTTTGTGTGTGTGTGTTGAACAAAACAGCTGTTGGCAATATCGACACGAGTGGTATAAGCATGATGGAGGAAATTAAGAAAGTCATCGACAGAAGAGAGTTGAAGGTAACGTAGTACACTAGTACGTCGTCATATGATACTTTTTGTTTGGATATTTTAAGCATTTTCTTTATTTGTATTCCTTCTTGTTTTTTTTTAAAATCCGCAGTTAGTATTGGCAAATCCAAAAGGAGAGGTCGTGAAGAAACTAACCAGATCCGAATTCATCGGTGGTAGTTTGGGCAAAGAATGGATGTTTCTAACGGTAGGAGAAGCAGTGGAGGCTTGTAGTTTCATGCTTCATACGTTAAAAACCGAACCGGCTTCCAAAGAAGAACAATGGAACAACGTCTAGCTAGTTCCTTGTTTCTATAAGTCGTTTGAGATTGCTCGTTATCAAATGTACGATGTAATCTCAAAAAACCGAAAGCAAACGAAAAAACGCATTTTGTATAAAACTGATGATGATTCACATGCAATCTATTCTCTTAGTTTCTCCCTAAGTTACAACCATGGTAAATGTTATCTATTTGTTAGAAATGCTTTAAATTATTGCGGAAAAGAAACATTGAAGAAAAGTCTGAAGAAGTTGGTTCTAAACTCGACCGGATATGAGATAAAACAATACAAAAAAATGTAATTTTACTGAACGGAAATTAAACAGAAAAATAAAAATTATGTGTGTTTTAGAAGCGGCCTTGTGTTGGTCCAAGAACATAAATATTTTATTATACACTTGAATGTGTCCCTTAAAAGGCCGCCAAAATTATAGTCTTTCTTTTCCATAAAAGCCCATTAGGCTAGATAGAACATTCATTCAGATAATAATCAATCAGATAGAGTCAGATCCACGATACTTACGATGTATCGTTTTCGTTGCTTCCGTGTCCTAACTCTCTAACCAATAAGAAAATGCCACGTAGCGCTTCTGAGAAGAACTTCGTCGTTACGAAAACCTGTGCGACGACAAAGCAGAGCAAAGGAGACTTTTCGAGAAACAAAAAGAAAAAAAGAACACAGAAACTAACGAGAGGTCATGTCGTCATCTTTGACCAACGACGATTCACGACTCGGTGAGTCAAATCGTTCGTCGGAAGTAGATGGCGGCGACGGAGGAAACAACACAGCTTACGAGTCTCGATTCCAGTCGCAGCGGTTTGACTCGTCCATCTCCGAGTTCGAGAAAGACTTACCAGGCGGCCATTCGTCTCCTCACTCCAACCAAGAAGATTTCTCGTCGTCACAGAAGGAGTTTCCGGAAACTCAATCTCCGCCGTTGATAAACGGTTCCGATGAGACTAACGGTCCGATCTTGCCCTCTCCATCGGTCATGGAGAAAGAGGAAGGTTTAGCTCTCAGGGAGTGGCGAAGGTAAAATATTTCTTCATGCATGCAGCTTTTTGATCCTTGACTTGGTTCATCACTCTCTTTTTTGTTTTTGTTAAATATAAATCATTTTGTCGATTTTTAGAGATTTTCACGGATTTTTGATTAATCTTTGCTTAAACCCAATTTAGCCAATCTCTGTCAAATATCCATGACTAAGTCTCAACTCCAAACGTTGAGGAAACATTTTTATGGAGTCTTTTAGTTTCCCTTAAACTGAAAGTCTGAAAGTAAATTACAAATACATTGACTAAAGTAAAAAGTATAGTCTATGTGAGTGACTCTGTTACTAGTTGTGGTTGATATTGGCATGTCAAATTAAATAGCTTATATTGAAAAGTGTTGTGTTGTGATGTGTGTCTTCAAGGCTAAATGCTCTGAGATTGGAAGAAAAGGAGAGAAAGGAGAAAGAAATGGTTCAGCAGATTATAGAAGCAGCAGAGCAATTCAAGGCCGAGTTCTATAGCAAGCGTAGGATTACTGTTGAAAACAATAAGAAATCGAACCGCGAGAAAGAGAAGGTGATTGATTGTCTCTGTAACTTGTACTTTTATGATTCAAGATTGTTTGTGTTTTAGACTTTGTGAATTCTCAAGGGTGTTTAATTCTCCAGTTGTTTTTGGAGATCCAAGAAAAGTTTTATGCTGAAGCTGACAAAAACAGCTGGAAGGCGATTGCGGAACTCATTCCTCGTGAAGTACCGGTTTTAGAGAAGAAAGGGAAGAAGAAGGAAGCTTCCATAACTGTGATACAGGGACCAAAACCAGGGAAGCCCACTGATCTGTCTCGTATGCGTCAAGTTCTCACGAGACTCAAACACAATCCACCTTCTCATATGAAGCCTAAAGTGTCCACACCATCTGAAGTTAACCCTTGAGTCAGACGGTGTGGTTTGTGTTTGTGTGACAAGTTAACTTTCTTCTTTATTTTGTGTAAAGTGTGTGTAGTTTGTTACCTTCCTCATCTGTTCAGTCTCGAGTTTTGCCTACGCTTCCCACACCGTTTTCAACTTTGATGTATCTATTTTAATAAAACAGACCAAAAGACTCAAAAGTGTGTGTGCATGTTCTTGCCAAAAGAAGAATGGTTTGTTTACTCACCGGTCTTTAGATCATTGGTTTGGTTTGATTTTATCAAAATTGACTAGAATCAATATGGTTTCGAGAATTCAAATTAGCTATTGGGTCAAGTCTGGCCCAGCTTAGATTCGGTCCAAACCTTCTCTTGGATAAAGAGACTGGCCCATCATAGAGCCGCACGTGACTTCCGTCGCATCCTTATCGTATCAAATTGGTTCATCATCGTATCATCATTTGGCGGCAACCGTTTCATCGCAACCGTTCAAATCAACGACCTTCCTTCATATTATCATCTTACCGGCTATAGCAGGTGAAAGCACCTGGGGTTACTGTACTCTTTCTCTTTTATTAACCGGCGAACGCCAATCCTAAGTTGAACAGGTAACCGGTAATAAGCATCTCTCTCTTTCTAACTCACGCTCTCTCTTTCTCCGATCGTCTTCTTCTTTTGATTCCGCTAGGTTTTCTCTCAAACTAACAGATCTTCCATTCGTCTCTAAGGTAATATATTTTCTCTATTGTGTTGATTTTTTGAATCTCTTCGTTTTAATTCTGCTATTTCGAATTCGTTTTTACGCCTCCTTTTCTCTTTATCCCTCTTTTTTTGGGAGAATCTGGAGCTTAGCTTTGGTTAATTTGAGTGTTTCCTCTCAGTTTATCGCAATCAAAAAAACTTTGTTGTTAGCTGAGGATTTAGAACTTTTTTGAGCTTCGAATCTGTTGGTACTCTTTGATCATTTTGTTTTTTCCCTCTAATCTACGGTGTTTTGAATTGCTTTCCTGTACAATTTTGTTCCTTCTTTTTCAATTTTTTTTAATTTTAGCTCGCAGATTGAAATTGACTGTGAGATTGATTTATATCTTTCTCTGTAGAGAGTAGTATATCTGTTGATTCTGTTCCATGTTGAGTTTTCTAAGAAATTGTGATTCAGTTCGTTGGTTGTACAGTCTCCGCGATGAAGACAGCAAAGGGGAAAGATAAAGTTAAGACCACTAAGGAAGCCTTGAAGCCAGTTGATGACAGGTTAATTCATTACCTCTCTGAAACTTATACTGTAACAATGAGAGATTATGGCTGTTGAGAAGGGACTATCTTTCTTGCTGAATCGTCCTTATAAAGTATCTTTGCAAATCTTGCTTGGCGAAGGGATCTGCTGAAACAGTAAAGGATTATGATTTGAGCTGTTGTTGTTGACTTTGTATTTTGTAGCTTTAGGTTGGAAGGACCTGGTTTTTAGCATTGTCTCTTGTGATTTGATCTCGAAGATAACTAAAAGCTTTGACTCCTGTTTGATTTTCAGAAAGGTGGGAAAGAGGAAGGCACCGGCTGAGAAGCCTAACAAGCGGGAGACTCGCAAAGAGAAGAAGGCCAAAAAAGGACCCAAACAAACCGAAAAGAGCTCCTAGTGCCTTCTTTGTCTTCCTGTAAGTATTGTTGGATGCTTTCCCTGCAGGACATTTCCACTTGTATTTATTGTTGAACTTCCTTGAAAATCTTTTATGATTTACTGGTTTTGTTGTTTCTGTTCTAAAGTTACTGGTTGGTTTCTTTGTTTCAGAGAAGATTTTAGGAAAACTTTCAAGAAAGAAAATCCAAACGTGAAGGCTGTCTCTGCTGTAAGTATTTGGCAGATTCCTTAAAATTTCTACGTATACGTAGTCCTTTATTGGATTAAGTCCTCATAGTTTAACCTTCCCTTTTCCTTGTGAAGGTTGGGAAAGCTGGAGGGCAGAAATGGAAGTCATTGTCTCAAGCTGTAAGTGTGGACAATCTTTTGTTCATGATAATAGTAACCTTCTAAGCTATCATAGAAAGTATGGTTCTATAGTCATATGACAGTACAAAAACTTATACTGCCCCTCTTTGTTTATTTACAACAAACTCCTTTTAGATGACTAGAAACACTTCTGTTTTTATTTCTACCAGAGAGCTCAAGCAAACCAAATTAATCCATGGTTACATATAGTGCCAGAAAGTTAAAAGTATACGTTAACTGAAGAAGCCTTTGGGTCTCAAAAGACATCACTTGTGAATACTCTATTGTGATCTTCGAACCAAAAAGTTGTCTAGAGTGTGACATTGACATTAGTTTTCACCTCTTCTTTTTGAAGGAAAAAGCTCCTTATGAAGAGATAGCTGCAAAGAGGAAAGCTGAATATGAAAAGCTTATGGATGCATACAACAAAAACATGGTAAGCCCTAAGCCCGATCTCACATATACAAACACTTACGTGGCTCGCTCTGATTTCCTTGCAATGGGTGCAGGAGGAAGGAAGTGATGAATCTGAAAAGTCTAGATCCGAGGTGAATGATGAAGATGAAGCTAGTGAGGAGGTAACAATTCCACTCAACAATGTAGAGTTTCTATATATAGCTTCGTTTTGTAGTGAGTTATAGGTTTCTGAAGAATGTATTTCTCTGCAGGAAGAACAACTAGAGAAGGGTAAGGCAGGTGATGAAGAAGAAGGAGATGAAGAAGAAGATGAAGAGGATGACGATGCTGATGATGACGATGATGACGATGACGAGGAAGAAGAATAAAGCGGAGATAGAAATCGGATTTTGTATCTCGAGCATAACTGCAGGTCCAGAAGCAGAAGTAAGTAGTTTGTAATTTGTGTGTTAAGAACTATATATCGAAATGGTGTGTGCTTTTGTCTTTTCCTAAGAAAGCGAATCAGTTCTTAGCGGGTCAAGAGGTTTGTTTCAGCTTTTCATCCACAACAACCAATGTACTAATGTCTGCTTTAGTGATCATCTAAACCAAAACACAAACTATGTACATGTTTAAAACTCTCTCTCCCTTCAAATGCATGTTGGGTCTCTTGAATCTCAGTTTTGCCGAATATACAAATCGTTTCCCAAACGAAAATATAAATGTTTGAAACTTTCCGACTAGCAAAATCTTTCAGTTTTTCCATTATCGCTAAAGAGAAATAAAAGAAATACCCCAAAATGAAGAAACTTTTAGTTTTTAGACGTTATAACAGCCAACGGCTTTCAGTAATCCAAAACGGTACGTTTTAAGAAACTTCCTCAATAGCAAAACGCAGCCTTTTGTAGAAAGTTGCGCTCACTTCGACAAACGAAACGAAAGAAACGCTTTCTTCTCTCTTCGCTCTCCGTCTGTGGTGGTGACTCCATCTCTCTGAAGATGGACAGGATCAGCGTTCTACCAGATGATATTCTTAGGCTAATCGTGCGGTTTCTTGGCGCAAAGGAGGCTGCGTATGTGTTGGTTTTCTCAAGGAGGTATAGGAATTTCGACATCGTCATTGAAGATCGCGAGTTCAACTACAGAGATGAGTTTCAGGGGAGTTTCCAGGATTTTGTGACTAAGGGATTGGCTTCGCTGGAAAGTGATACCTTCATACGGAAATTCTCTCTGATAACTACAGAGGTTCTTGATCCAGTTCATATCAAGAACTGGCTACGTGATGTGTTGAGGCGTGGTGTCGTGGATGTTGAATTAGACATACATTGTGATAATGGAGATGCACTGCCTTTGGAGCTCTTCAGTTGCGCTTCAGTGGCTAACCTCAAACTAGGGTATAAACTTGTCATCAGTGTAATCCCTGAGACTGCTTCTCTGCCCGCACTTGAGACCGTGATTCTTGACTCGGTTCGGTTCTATGCTCTTGATGATGATTGTGCATTCCATGCTTTCTTTCGGCTTGCCCTAGGCTTAAGGAACTTACCATATATGGTTGGTACTGGGAAACGTGGAAATGGACAGGGATCTTGTCTAGTCGATCACTTCAAAGACTTGATATTACTCGTGAATTGTCTCTTTTTTTTGATGGGCCTGAGTATCATGGGATTACTTTTGAAACTCCGAGTCTCAAATACTTAGACTACGAGGATTTCGTTCCCGATGCGTATCCAGCTGTTAATTTTGAGTCCCTTGAGGAAGCTAGACTCGCTCTTCAGGTGGTGGAAGATCACCAATATCATGGAATCTTTGCACAGGATGGTGATCTTTTATCAAGCAATCCGACAAATCTGATTAATGGGATAAGAAATGTTAAGGTCCTAAAGTTATCAGCTCCTATGACTTTTGAGGTATGTGTAGTTACAGCTCGAGAGAATAGAAAACAGAAATAGGCGTGCATCTCAAGTTTCATATGATGTTCCATAAGTTACATATTTGATGAGCAATGGTTGATGAACTTATGTTGACTACTTGGTTTTGATTGATTTCAGACACTTTACTTCTTCCGTGAAGCAATTCCGGTGTTTGAGAACCTACATCACTTAACTATGGGACAGAATAGCCTGGGATTTTGCTGGCGATTTCTACCCTTTTTGCTAAGCAAGACTCCAAATCTCAAGACGCTCCTCATCGAGGTATCATCTCAAGTCCCTGAAAATTACCAAAACCATGTAGATACTCCTAAAACTTCAATCTCAAGTACTTTTTTCTGCAGGGTATGTTGCACAATGCTAACCTACCTGACTATCTTTGTGAGTGTGTTTCGGGATATGATTGTCTATTGTCATGTCCTGTGGAGGTCTTGGATATACACTTGTTTGACAACGGAACTGAAGGTGAGTTGGAGCAAGTAAAACACTTCTTAGGCAAACTGTCACGTCTTGAGTTGCTGAAAGTTCGTTTATGGAAAATTTCAAGTGACAAGGACAAGCTAAGAATCACCACTGATCTGCTGATGCTTCCAAGAGTTTCGCCCAAGTGCAAGATCAAGATCACTTTTACGTGATAACTAACAACTCATACACGAAGACCAAACTCTGCGTCTACTAGTTACATAAGTCCACTGGTCATGAATCTAATTGTGGCCATTATCGGTCACTTTTATCTCTAGCTACTATCTGTTTTCTTTTATCGGATTTTTCCTCTCATCTTTGGTCTGTTCTTGTCTACTTTCTAGGCATGTTTTGGTTTTTGATTCCCAAGCTGATTACACAAATCGTTTCCCAAACGAAAAATATAAATGTTTAAAACTAAACAAAATGTAACGCTAGAAATATTCGAGCGGCTCCAAAATTTTATTTAATGTTCCAACAAAAATTAAGACATGCTTATCGAGTTTGGTCTCGATTCCGATTATCATCGTTGATCTTCTGAAACTGCTTCTCACTTGTGGCGATAAGGCGTTTTACCATATCGAAGGTTGTAAGCCTAATGCTGCAAAATAAACATAAACATCAATGGACATTTAGCAATCCTGTTCTGTTCTCATTGGCAATGTGAGGTTCATTAGACCTAAATAAGATAATACTCAAAGTTCCAAGTTAGAGACCTAAAATCATCTAAAGATGTACACAATTGTGTTTTGCATATACTAGTCCCATCTAAAGAGGATACATAAAAATATTGTTTATGAAGATATTACAATTTCAAACTGATGTCATCAAAATCATAAAAACTATATGATCCAATTAGCATAAAAACATTTTGAGTTTGGGTTTGTATCAGATACATCTACAACCTAGCTAGGAGCAGCTAATGCACTGGGAATTGCTATATCTATGTTTAAGAAGTCTAACCTGCTGTTTGGTAGAGTTTTCAATGCATTGGGTAAAAAGCCACGGTACAAGCCTATAAGCCCATCACGGTCTATAATTCCTGCAAGCAGACGTACAAAACTAACTTAGTTCAAAACTCAAAACACTTTTTGCTCCATACACAACATGTATTGTGCGTAAAAGCGACTGATGAAGATCTTGCTCTAATGTGTTGCATGATGGATACAGATTAACTTACCAGCAAACGCTTCCGGGATTGATTTGTAAGGAGTTCCCCGCATTTGCATTTGCCGTCTCACAGTGTCTAGAGGGTAACATGTTAGTGTTGCAATACCAGCAGAAAGAACAGCTGTAAATAGAGACGATTGAGCCTTTTCTCTATATTCCTCCGGTAAAGACTTCTTCACTCTGTTGTCGGTTAAGTCAAAACAAGGATATTAGGCAGGTCCAAACTTTTTGTTTCTATGTGTAATTGAAACAGATGGAATGAAATTTTAGCAGACTCACAAATCGAAAATACAAAAGTTAACAGCAATATATGGAGCTATCCCCACTAGAGAAGGTCCCAAACCGTAATAGAAAGATGCAACTCCTTCTTCGCGGAGCATACTCAAAGCAACCTGCAAGAGTTTAGATTACACATATGTCTATGAATAAATGCATGGACACGACCTTATCATGACAAATAAGGGCAGGACTGTCGAGGATTAGAGTTTAGAGAGCTTAAGTCAAGAATGACAAAATGAAAAACCATTTTACCTGAGACATTGTTCGGTACCCAGGTTCGACTGCCAATCTCAATCTCAGAACATCTAGTGGGTATGTCAACTGCATAAGGTTCGAGATGCAAGAATCAGAATGATAACTTAATATATCTATATGCTAGGAGCTTTACATACTCTAACCAAATGTTACTTGAATGCCGAAACTAAAATGAAGAAACTCTAATTCAACCTTACGAAAAATAAACCACATAAGACTCCTGCATTGGCATATACATATCAGGATTTAGTCTTTAAGTAGAGAGAGACGGTGTAATGCCTATTTTCAGACATACATCAGTACAGCTACCACAAGGATGTGTACTTTTGATGGATCCAATTGCAGGGAAGAAGTACGCTCTACAATCTTAAGGATTTGTTGTCCTTATTCATGACAGTTAATTTACCCCAACAAAGGAACAACTCGTAAGAAGATAAACACTTGTAGTTAAATTTATCGAACCACAATAACTGACCAAAGTTGATGTCATGCCGGCACAAGCACCAGCTGCAAGTCTTCCAATTACTGAGAGCTGGTCATCTTTACCTTTGAACAATTTCTGAATTCAAAATGTGGAAACATTAGTAAAAAGGTACGAGTAATAGAGAGACAGAGCACACAAGTGTATAATTCTTCATTCAAACTGAATGTTTTCAGTTTCAATCCAAAGAACAAAAAAACAAACGGAGCCAAGCAAAGTTTCCAATAGGCAGACAAATTAACTCTCACACAAGCTCCCTGTTGTTAATCTAATCTATCTAAATTTAGAGCAGAATCATCCTGTAATATGTTATTTTATCATCTTGGGGCTGTGGTTGTTTACTAACTAGGACAAGTAGCTAGAGAATGTTTTTTCTGACTTTGTAGTGTTGTACAACCATCGTTTTATTTAAGTTCAATGCGTAAGCCAAATTAGCTAATAAGCTGGAGATGACACAGACTCACTTTGTAACTTTCGTAAGCCAAAAGCTGGACCGCACTGTAAGGCAACACTCTTATCACCTGGTGTCACATTTTCAAAACAGAAAAACTCAATAACTCAAGTGAAAACCTCTCACTTCATATGTATAAAAAACACAAGTTTTCAAAACAAACAACATAGAGAACCTGAGGCAAATTTCCCTTCCAGTAACCTTTCATTCCTTCTTCTTTGCCGATCAAAGTGATTGCCTGCAAATCATTTACACATCAGTTAATAGAACACGAAAGACAAAGGTCACAATGGAAACAGAAGGACAAGAACATCCACGCGAAAACTACCTCGATAAATCCTATAGCTTTCTTTGCACTCTGATGTCCAATTCGTATACCATGTGTCTGCAGATAAAACCATGTTCAGTAAGAAGGAAGAACAAACTCTCACATTGAAACGACAACATAAACACTTGTCAAGTTTTCATCTTTATCTGCTAATGTGTATCTCTTTGTTCCCTTTAACAATTAAGCTATAAGAAAAAGCCTAATTGTTCCTGTAATCATATTTAATACACTAAACCTGCATAAGAAGCTTGATACGGTCAAGTGGAGCCGTAACGGTTTTCGCGGCGGCTCCGGCAATAGCACCGGCGGCGAAGATGGCGGCATCCTTGGGGACAAGGGCAAGGATAGCAAGTGGGTTGTTCAAGAGCTGAGCCGGCGTCGGAGCGAATTCCCTCTGCTCGCACTTCTCCACCAGGGAAATGCAGGCGAACCTATTGCCGAAACCGACATCTCCGGGAGCGGAACTCCGCTGCACACGGCGGCGACACTTTACGGTTACGTATTTGGCTGGTGAAGAGCTTAGTATGGAGGAGTTGAGTGAAGGGATACGGTGAAATGTGAGAATTGCTCTGTCTTCTTCGTCCATGGTAGTAGAGACTTTTGTTAGAGGGAAAGAGATAAGGCGAAGGTTTGTTTCAAAAACAAAACAAAACAATAAGAAATGGCCACTCTGTGTTATTTCGTCAAATGGCGCGAGTAGTATGTACATTAGGGCTCGGAGCATTCTATTGGGCTTTTATGGGCCTTCTTCTAAACGAATCTTAAAGGGCTTTTATGGGCCTTCTTCTTATTTTCTACCTCGTATATGTACGTCTTTAACTAGGTTTTTTTCCTTCTCAATCATACTTTTAAACTACTGGCATGATTAGTGAAGACTACTAATCTTTTTGAATATGTGAAGAACTAGATCGCATCAACTAACAAAATGTATTCTTGAACTTGATTTGGTTAATGAGAGAACAAGCTCATCTCTTTTATAGCTTTATCAACGAACATATTAATATACAAAGAAAAAGAAAGAAAGCAACAGAAACGAGACTTCTTTAAAACAACATCAAAGAAACATGTCTTTCATGAAGCTACCTCTCTCACTCGTTCATGCTGAGGAATCTCTCTCTGATAAGTCTCTCCCGTTTTGGCTGACGAATCAATCAAATCATATCCTCTCTTTTTGTTGCTTTTATGGTCATTTGATGATTACTTTTCTCCATTTTAAGCAGAGAAAAATCCTCCTCACGCACTGTTCCTAGGTTGAATTCCCATGCCCATACCATTTGGTTCTTCTGTGAATCATTATTATGTATTTTTTGTTCATCTGAATGTAATATGTGCTGTAATGAGTTGTATATGTGGGAATATTTTCAATTACTTACTGTGGGGAATATGGTCGACGAAGAAACATGCGGCGATGATGACATAGCACAACAGTAGAACAAGTCCCTTCATGTAATGAGAAGTTCCATCCTAAGATTGTTCACTCGTCATTAGTTATATCCTCAGTGTTAGATCTCTTGAGTAGTGTTTACTCGTCAAAATGTTTACCTGTAAAGTGAAGGCTGTGATAATTATTGCGAGAGCTAAAGAGCTTGTTTCAAGAGTGTTGAAGTTGAGATCCATTTTGATTCCAAGGATCCACGCGACGATAACACTCAAAGGGACCTGCCCAAACTCACACATTAATATTCTCTTACATTTGTTATATTGGACGGACCATTTCATCCACTCTTTCATAACTTACCACAAACAAAGAAATCTGAGTTGCAGAACCCAAAGCGACACCTAGAGATATGTCCTGCAATATTGTGACCATTTGACAAATTGAGATTTCAAGTATTGTACTGCCGTAAACATAAAACCGAACTCAAAACGCAAAACATGCAAACAAGCAAAACACCAAAATCTAGAACGTTGTAAAGCAATGATTCTCACGAGCTTGTTCTTGAATGCGAAAATGATGGCTCCGGCATGCTCAGCTGCGTTTCCAACAATGGGAAGCAATATGATGCTTATGAAACTCACTGATAGTCCCCATGAGTCCGATGCATCCTAACCAAGTTTCTTTTTGTGAGTTTCTTTTTGTTTTCATTCATGAAGTGAAACATATCGACTTGCTTAGTTACCTCAATCGTGGCCACAACATACTCCGATAGCAACGCGATGACGAGTGTCATCCCAACAAGCCAAGCAAATCCACTCCAAAATCCTATCACTGGAGTTTCTATTACAGTCACCTCATCATCATACGCATCATCATCATCATCATCATCATCCTGAATCTCATTATAACAGAATAGTATAGTTACATTGTTCATTTGCATTTTATCTGTTGAGCAATAAAGATATAACTTTTTAGGTACCTCTTGTGACTCGAACAATTGGCGGTGAGTCCAGAGCTGGAAGATGAGATAAGCAATGTAAGCAATAAGCATAACGATGCTGCTTGTCCGCGACAGACTAAGCGACATTGAGTTAATCATAGAGGTCGATGCTTCTCCTGTTGCTGCATATCTTAACAACAATGGTAGCAAATGACACAGAAGACCCATAAGCAGCAAGAAGAAGTTTACATCGGCTTGTTTCTGTAAACAATAAGAAGAGAATCATCACATTTCTAATCAGGTTTAATAATTATTTCTATCCGGTACAATCTGAATTTATTTAAGCGTTTGGCTTCACTTGATTACATACCAATTGCTTGATTTCAACTATAAAGTAAAACTGAAAACAAATATATGGTGTTTTGCTTTTTCAGATCAATTTCAAAATTTAGTTTTGAGCGAAAACTAATAATAATTAAAAAAAAAATTAACATTTTGTTTGAGTTCATTCGATACCAGACAAGCACTCATTGGCTACCAGGGCGCTACTTTTGAGCTTTTTTCATTCAAAGCGGGATGCTTGCTAGACTGATAAGCCAGAGAGAGGAAAGGAAGGAAAGTAATCGATATCCTTGTTTCTACCCTTCCCTTACTCGATGGCATATCTTAAATGTATATAACACTTAATCAAAATTATTAAGTTTTAGTCAATATAAGTTTATTAATACGTTATATGTGGTTACACTAAATTTGGTATTGGTTCGGTTCAATTCTGAAATGTAAGTGTATCGACGTTTCCCGGTTTGGTTATTACAAATTACCATAAGAACTAAAACCGGATTGTATAAAAGGAAGGGCACATATATACCCGGTCGAACCGCTGCTCGCGACGGATATTGGCGATACCACCACAGAAGAGAGATGTACCAAGAACCAAGAGAAGGTTTGAGAGAATGGAACCCAATAGTGAATATTTCACCACCGACACTTTGTTATTGGCTAACGCTAGAATCGCGATTATCAGCTCCGTCGCGTTCCCACAAGTCGCGTTCAACAAACCGCCCACTGCTCAAGTTAACACATTAATAACATTTAAGCGACGTTATTGTGATAACATTTACATAAATGATTCGATTTGAAAATGTTACCTGTTGGGCCGGTGTAGAAAGAAAGTTGCCTGCAAGGGTAAAGGGTGAAACGATCATGTCTTTTCTAATTTTTTGTGATATATGATTATATTTGTATAAAATTGTAAGTAAAAATATATTTGAGAATATGATTCTTGATTGGTAATATAATACAATACAAGCTTTTTATCGAATCTTAATAGATACTATAACATAAAAGAATAATTTCTTTTAAGTGTAGTTATTTTTATTAAAGAAAAAAATTTAGCTTTTCAACATCATTTTAAAATTACAAAAGAATGTAAAAATTTATTTTCACATTAACAAACTCTCATTAGGAATTTTAAATAGTTAGATAATCGAAACTTACTTTCCATAATCAGTGAAAACATATCAACAAAACACATGAAGATAATAATACAAAATAATGAAATGTTTATGAGACAATAAGTATACTTACTCTGTCAAAAAGCTAACTCGCTCAGCTAAAGGTATCAGTCCTATCAAGCTTAGTCCAAATATCAATGGCTGTCACACATTTTCACAAAAGAAAAGTATGTTTTAAAAATAAATAAACATGTCTTTATCTTTTTTGACATCACCCACTAAATATAGGTAACGGATAATCACGTGGCATAATACAGTAAATGCTGACACAAAAAAGCAAAATTATTAATTAACCATAATATTAATCACGGGACTTGGAAGGTAGATAGTACTGTTTCACCAGACAGATAATTAAATACTCTTCGACAGATGTATGATAAATAAAAGAAATAATTTTGTGTGAAAGAAAAATAGTTTGTACACAATTATGTATCTAAGCTTACTAGATTTTTGTCTTTCTAAAAACCTTAAAACTTGAACTAAACATTTCTTTTATAAAGTTGATGTAAAAAAAACCATTTCTTGTAATTTAGGGTATTCATTTGGAAACTTGAACAAGAATTCATATTTCTGAGAGAGTTAAAGAAAGGAAATGAAAAGAGAGCTTACACGACCGTAGTGGTAAGAATTAGCGACAATGGCAAGAGGAATCGCGAGAAACAAGACAGTGAGTTTGGTACCAAGAATGACTTCTTGGAGATTTGAGAGAACGTTCTTGAGAGTTTTGCATGGAACTTTCTGAATCAGTCTCAGGTCTGATCTCTTCCTTAGCGATGATGAGGACATGTTGTGTGCCGTTCTCCCATGTCGCAGCTCCCTGCTCGAACCCTTCAAGGTCATGTCTGCGTTTCCGCTCTCCGTGATTGTCCATGGCTCCACAATAGTTCCCATAGCTTGATACTTTTGTTGAGTTTTGATTCTCTATCTGTGTATGTTGTGTCAGATTATGTATAAATAGGTGGCCTTTCTGATTTCTATGTATATATTAAGTTGGGTCCACGAACGCAACTTCGCAGAAGTTTCCTCTTTTCTGTTTTTTTATAATTAAGTTTTTTTGGTAGGTTTTTGCTTTGTATTGACAAAATTCAATTTTTTTTTGGTAGATATGCAATAAGTTGAAATACGTATCTCTCATATCATGCCTTTTATGGGAATTTTGTTTTTGAGTCAACTAGTAATTAGCTAGATGACATCTAACACGGCTGTTTTATGTGTGAAAGTAGTTGATGCTCATAAATTTATGAGGGTATAAATACGAAAAACTGTTAATAATAATTGTATTAGATTTTTTTTATAAAAGTAAAGATGCTTTACTTTATAGAAAAATAAACATGCTGTCAAATTTCTCAACATTTTTCTAAATTAATATAATAATATAAAGAAATACTTTAAACTAGACTAAATTTAGATATTCATCAAATTCAGATTTTCTTTTTTTACTATTATAGATTTAAATGACTGGTCTTTTGGTGTGAGTGCCAACAAGTTATGACGCAAGTGTGTTAAACTCAGCTTTCAATTGAGTTAAAACGATCTTGTCTTGTGTGTTAATTTGGTGGAGAAACTGGTTCTAAAATGGGTCGCCCACTAATATGACGTATACGTGACCTGAGTTAAATGATTTGTTATCTCGACATTGATATGATCAAGTGTGGTATTTGGAAATTTCAGGAATCTTTGTAGAAGAATCTATATTATACATTTTGTCTGCAGGCTGCTAATTTACGTATGTCAATATAATAACTTATCATTGTGAACGACATTTCTGGTTTATCAGACTGCTGTCTATTTCTAACGTTTAACTATCATTTTTCTATTATATATGTGGATCTAACTATTATATAGACAAGTATATCATTCCATTTGTGCTTGATTCAACATGTGATTTGCTAACCTCGTTGACACGTGTATGAAGAATCTTTCCATGCTTTTGCTATAACTTGCACATTCAATAACAATAAACTGCATTTCATTTCTCAAACTCTTGCCAACCTTCCGATCTAATCATGTGTACGTAATTGTTCATGTGGTTACGATTAAAGGGATCACGTTCTGATTGTTATCATCTTGTTGCCATATACTTGTATTTTTGTAGCCTAACATTCTCTTAAAACAAACGACCATTCATTATAGAGATATAAGAAAACGTTTTCAATGTGAACTTACTTAGCTTATCCATTAGATGTTTTCCTTGTTTTAATGTTGATTTGAGTTGTTCGGACTTCATTTAAGAAATTTTAAGTTTTAAATTCTCTGGAACTTTACGATAATTGACGATATTGTGCTTAATTGTATATATCTCTCTCTATATTTACATTCTTGTCTTGCAAATGATTCTAGATTTATGTTCAGGGGTTGATAAAAGAGAATTGAGGATATATGCTATATATTAATTTAAGCTTAAAGCATGGTTAAACTCATTATTAATGGAGAAGAACGAGTGGAATACAAATTTTTCTTTCACCTCTATATTTTACTGATTGTTTTTTTTCTCACCATAATTTTTTTATTCCGCTCATAACAACCATTTATTTATAATGTGCAACTAAGTTATTGTATATCAAAGTGGGATGTACGAGCGATATGTATTAACACTAATACAAACCTTTTTCTTTCGGATCAAATACGGTAATACAAACCTATTAGCTCAGCACTTACGTTTATGATGTAAGAAACAAATTGTTTTTCTTCTTCTTTTGGAAATCAGAGTAGTAGTAGTAGTTAACGATTTACAAGTTACATGGATTAAAAAGAGAATATCCATTAATCATGGAGAGACTAAGAATGTGGCCTATATTAGCCAATACTTGCAACGTCTACAAATCATTAACACGTGACTTGTGAAACTATGATTTGTAACTTGTTAAACATTGGCCATCATCAATACCAGAGACCACGATGGTCACCACCATATATACTTATCGAAAGCTGGTCTTTCAAACTTCAAAAATAGAACAATCGTGTTGTGTTTCTCGATGGCTTTTCGATTATCAACTCAAAAAAGGTAATGGTGAAGGAGGAAACTGGACTAAACGAGCAGCTAGAAGCTATGTAGGATTCGGTTCTAGGATATGTTTATACTTAATTTGTTTATGAATTACACTTTAACTATTATGGATAAAGATGATCCAGTAAATCCAGAAATGGCCGTTCAAACAACTCACATGCATGCAAGAAGTACATTTTGTAGATACCCTATCTCTAATAGAGGCTTTCCTCGAAGTTTCCTATCTCATAAGCTTACAAATATATTTCTGTTGTTATCGAAAACACACAAATCATTTTCTTGACTTTTTAATTGTGTTGTTTATAAGTCTCTCATAGATTGTTGCCGGCGCATATGTATATAACACCGAGCCAAACGAGATGTATATTAGGGAAAATTCCAAATGAATAGAGAGTTGTGGAGCTTTCCGGAATAATTTATAACATAGTACATTACCATTCGTACAGGACACATGTGTCTTTGAGTTGTCTTGTGTTGGCGTCTGCTTCTCATGGTGCCCACTTCAGTCTATATCTTCTATAGTTCTTGACTTCTTGTAATTCTATCTCTTCTTTGTTTCGTGTGATTAAACTCAAGCTTTGTGGTTTTATAGAAATTTCATCTATACAATATTTACAACATATATAATTAGGTGATAACTTTTTCCTAAAGAGCACTAGATTTTAAAAAAAATACATTACATATCAGTCTTTTAATTCAATATATCATATTTATTGTTAGGCAGTATTTTTGAACATTTTTTTGTATTGTTTAATATAGTTAGATATTTTTCTTATAAAAAAACGAACGCCAAATATTGAACCTTTGTCTGAAATCTCAGAGAAAAGATTGGAAAATAGTAGAAGAAATAGCTAGAGTAGGCAAGCTTCACTCTCCCCTTAGATCCTTATTTCACATGTTATCTTAGGATTATGCATTTTAAGTTTGATTTTTCACATGTCAGATATTTCAATATATATTAATGATTCATCTAAGTTTTTTTATTTTTGTGTGTGTTTGAAGTTTTATTATATTCTTTAGCTTGTATTAATTGAATAACACCAAATTAGAACTTATAATTTAAAATTATTATTTGAATAAACACATTATTCAAAAAAAAAATCACTGATTGAGTGAAACGATGCGGTAATTTAGATTTCAAAAATCCAATTGTCCAATTCAATAAACTCCAGAATGCTTTGAGTTCTCATTTTTATCACTGTCTTTTTCTCTGATTTGTATATATATTGTAGTTACTGAGGCAAACAGAAGGATTGGAGTCAAAAAGAACTTAAAGCTATTCTTAGCATATGGTTTAGGGTTGTTTTGGCCTCTAGAGATCATAAAAAGGGACTTAAAGCTTGTACACACTGACAAAAGAGATTGCCTTTCAGATTAAAGGTATTTACTTTCATTAGCTCCATGAGTCTGATTCTCAATCACATCTTGTGAAAACCGAGAAACTTCGATATCTTAGTATGATTAGCAAACCTTTTGATCTGTATACTTACTCTAAAATGGGTATTAACTTTAACATCTTGAAGCTCAAACATTTTCGGAAAATGATTGCAGTAGGATGTTACTGTCAACTTTGAAAAGAAAGCAACTGCCGTTTGTTGGCTACTTTGTATGAGTGAGAGTTGGTTTGATTATTCTAGATCTTGAACTGCATCGTTTGGTGAAACGTTGATTGATCTTTTTTGATTGCTGAGACAAGTAAAGTAGGTACTAGGTAGCTTTCGTGTTAAGTTTTAAATCAGCCTCATGATATATCGATGATCTCTTATAAAACAAAATACTTGAGACGATGATGTACTTAAACTTTAAATTATGTTTTGTTCGTTTTTACAACTTAAGACTCTCTTACTTTTAGGTTGTCGAAAAAGTTTTAGCTCATAATCCCAAACTCTAATTATGGGTTTATAAGCAACTAATGTTTTATCAACATTATGTCATCAAAACATAATTGGAGTAATTTGATTCACCTGTTTTGAGCAAACAGAGGAGAGAGTTGTGAATGATTCATCATATCACTAAAGAGGTTAAGAAAGACAAAAGAATATTACAACATCATTACCAGAAAGGTCGTTGTTTTTTTCTTCTACACAACAAACATTTGATTCTCATGTCTTTGGCCTTTCTACCACAACAAACTAAACAAACACAACTCAGCCCACAAACCAATAAAAAAGGATACAGATAACATAAATCACAATATAAAAATAAAAAGTTAAAAAACGAAAGATTTACAAAAATAGATTAAATTCCGAGTCCCAAGATGTTTTGCCTTGTCTTGGCTTAATACTTGACGTGAACGAGGACGTGATGTGAGAGACTCTACAAAAATCTAATGCGGCTTACTCACGTTGTTCGCTATTCGTTGCCTAGGTTCAAAGATCCGTCCTTCATTAGCTTGATGCTGAGGCTATTGAATCTCCCTCTCGAGTAATGACGAGACGCCTTTCTCCAATCCGTTCCTGTTTTCATCATTGCCGCAAACTCTTCGTAGCTTATTCTCCCATCCTAATGTCAATAATCGATGTCAGACAAAACCAGAAGAAACATCGATTACACTAACTAGAGTTCTAAGGTATTCTATTTAACCACATGATAAGTGAACTCTCTATACAAAGCATCTCCACCACATTAAACACAGAAATCATTTTTGCTTTACCTTATGGGGACCGCTTACACAACAGACAAAGGCGAGAAAAAAAAGAAACAAAAAAGGTAATTAAAGCTCTTGTTTTTTGTCCTCGCAGGCTTTAAGAAACTTTTGCAAAGCATGTTTCCATTACCTATTTGCAAGTCTGTAATTTCAAATTGTTTGATATCAAACAAATAGCGCAAAAAGAGATTTAAAGTCATATTTCCCTCAAAACTTTGGTTTTCTGATAATCTTGCAAAAGAAAGATCTTTTGAACATGAGATGATACCATCAATAGAAGATTTGACACTTACCTTGTCCGTGTCAACTTCTTGGAATATATCATTGGCGACATCCACACAGTCATCCCCTCCATCTTCCTTTAAGGCGTCACAAAGCTCCTGGGGCAAAATGTACCCATTTCCATCCTTGTCAAAGTAGGAGAATGCTTTGCGGAGATGCTCATCGTTTGCTACCTTTTGCAGATGGAGAGAGACTGCAACAAATTCCCCGTAGTCTAGTGTTCCTTTCCCTTTAGTATCGACCTATTTTATACAGATTTGAAATATGAATACCATATTTTAGTGCCCTTGGATATTGCGTTAGGTGTCAAAAAAAATGGAAGAAAAATGAAGCAGAATATGAATGACAGGAGCATGCATAAAAGTTTGACTCTACTTGTTCAGTCAAGCAATTAATAATAATAAAAAAATATGGTGATGTAAAAGGGAAAAATATGTGCACCGCTTCAATAAGCATCTGAACTTCGGATTCCGCTAGCTGTGTACCAAAATCGCGAAGTCCAGCTTTCAACTCCTCGATGGTAACAATACCATCTTTATCCGTATCCATCTTGTTGAACATCTCTTTGATGTCTTCTACTTCTTCGGTGGATAAGAATTCGGCAATAACCTAGTTTGAATAAGGTTAAGTAAGATAACTTTGGTCTAAGAAGTGACTCATGCAGATAATCAACAGTGAAAGCTTATTTACAAACCCTCAAAGCTTTTCTCTTGAATCTGTTCATCACTGAAAATTGCTTTAATCTGGACTTCACAACATCTCCAAGAGGGACATTTGAAGCTTTCTTGGCGTTTTGAATCCATGGGTGCTCTACAAATGAGAAATGCTATCAAAATTAGGAATAAGCATAAGCAAGCTTTTGGACTATCTTCAGACCAGTAAAGTGATTGGACAAAGATATAGTACATCAGATGCAGAGAGTAAGAGCAGTGGCAAAGGTGGGTTCTACGTACCAAGCACTTGCTTTGCAGTCAGCCGGCGCTTTTGATCAGGCTCTAACATTTGTCTGACAAGACTCTTAGCAGTCTCCGAAATGTTTGGCCACGGTTCCCTCTTAAAATCAATTATCCCGCGTAAAATAGCCTGAGCAACTCCCTGCTCCGACTCTGTTGTTGAAAGAAAAAAAAAGGCTGAAACCACGAAAAACTAGCTTGCTAGTACTATAAGAATCAATGAGGAAAAGTTACTTTCTTTAAAATGCCATAGATGCGTATTACAAGAATCAATGAGCAAATGCTCAGGAAGAAGATATCAAGGGAATAAAGAAAAGAGAAAGGTGTGAACAGACCTGCCCAGAATGGTGGAACTCCACACAGCAGAATGTAAAGAATCACCCCAGCACTCCAAATATCTATTTCGGGTCCATAGTTCCGCTTTAGCACCTCCGGTGCCATGTAATATGGACTCCCAACTATCTCGGAGAACTTCTCACCTGAAGGTGTGTAAGCATTATTATAAGAATTTAGCATCAAGGACAATTAAACTGGCGGTTTTGCATCTAAGGTATCAATCAAGAAAAATTGAGCCTGCAAAAACAAGAAGTTCCCTCTATGACCCCAGTATTCCACTGGACTACCACTGATAATCAGTTCAAGCTTGTAGGTGGAAACATCCAAAAGCTAGAGGATTGAAGAATCTGAATCCCTCATATGTTGACCCTAATTTGTAGAAGAAGCATAATTAAATTTTTGGACTTATTCAGGAACTAATACCGTATGAGGAACATCAGATATGGCAACATTAAAGCTCTGTAATTTTGAATCTAATGCCAAAACTCACCCAAAAATTAGTTAAAGTCCACTTTTTATACTAGGACCATGAATCAATTTTAGAACCTGCTTTCAAAAGAAGACTCAACGAAGTGACACACCTGGCTTGAAGAAAATGGACAATCCAAAATCAATGGCTTTGAGCGGCGAGTTCTCCTTCTTATTGGCGAACAAAAAATTCTCCGGTTTCAAATCTCTATGAATGACGCCGTGTTTGTGGCAGAGTTGCACGACCTCCACGATTGTCTTGGTGACCCCCGCGGCGGCGCGCTCCGTGTAATGCCCTCGAGCTACAATCCGATCGAAAAGCTCACCACCTTCACAGAGCTCCATCACCAAATGCACAGCATTATCGTCCTCACAAGCCTCCTTCAGAGTAACAATGCTCGAGCTCTTGGGCAGATGCTTCATAATCGCCACTTCCCTCTTCACGTCCTCGATATCCACGGCAGTCCTGAGCTTCCTCTTGGAGATCGACTTGCAGGCGAGCAGGTCGCGCGTGGACCTCTCGATACAAAGGTAGGTGACGCCGAACTCGCCGCGGCCAAGTTCTCGGTCAATCAAGTACCGGTCCTCGATATTCTCCTTGGGGACATCGCTAAGGACACGAATCGGCGCCGATTTTTTCCCACCGGCGGCGTCTTTACGGGCGTGATCGTGGCCTGAATAGTTCGATTTGACGTCTTCTCTAGCCACAGCCGCGGGAGATCTGCAACAGTTCCCCATGAGTTGTAGCTCAGAGCCTCAAGCTTTCGTCTGAGCTACACAAAAGTAGAAGTAATAGAGCAACAAAAAGGAGATAGATCTCTGAAAAGCTCTAACTAAGTTTAGGTAATCTAGGGTTCCACATTCCAGCCTTTGGAGAGAAGCGTAACAATGGAATCTATGAAGCTAAGCTAGAGAGAAAGAGAGAGAGAGAAGCATAGATCGAAGAAGCGTACGGTGAAGATGAGTAGCTAGAGGTCTCTCTCCTTTTCTTTTTCTGAGTTTTGATATTTTTTCTAAATCTTTTTCTTTTTTTTAACTGATATTTTGCTATCTTTGTAAAACTCAATCATAATGTGGTCTCCCTGCTTTCTTTTTCTTTTTGAAAAACGGTCTTTACTTGTTTGGTGAATCAACACTTTATAGGATTTATATTTTTTTTACAACAACAAAAATATAGGATTTGTTTAACATCTAAAGATTTCTCATAAATAATAACATCAGCATTAATATTATTATTAGCAGTAACTTTATACTTCCATAAATTAAAAAATATCTAAAACATTTTTGAAAAATTTTACAAACAAAAAAATTATGAGATAATTGCTTTAGCGACTGAAGTTATAAGATGTTGTATTTCGAGTTTCTTTTTTGTTTTGCTGCTGCTGTTCTTTTTGGTTCTTTTCTCCTCCTGTTTTAAATTTGGTTTAAGTAATTATTCTATTCGTTTAATTTTTTTTCGTCATAATCTCTTAACTTTTTCATTTAATTTTATTTTTTTCTTTGGAATATGGTTTAGCTTTTATTTGTAGATCTTTTGGTGTTCATTCTCTCGACCCAATTATCTTAATCGAATCATTGTAGATCTCGTTGCATGCCTTTTGTGCTCATCTGACAGTGTTTGAAAGTGTTTGCGGTTTGGTTATGTTCTGGTTGATGCTATTAGTCTGGCATTGTAGTACGTCTAGATAATTCCTCTTGCACGCTCGGAAGGAAAGTGAGGGTTCTGAGTTTTGCTCAATCTCCTCGCGATTGTTTGGCTCGGGAGGCAAGCTCTCGTCACTGATTTAGGCTCAAGTAAACCTCATCCTTTGCTTTGTCATTGAATGTGTGGGTAAGTTTGGTTGTCTCTATCTCCTTGGAGTTGAAATTCATTTTCTCATCTCATTAGTTTCCATGCTTTTATTCAAACTCTCAAAATTATCAATTTATTCTTGATACGTTATTCATACAATTTCACTTTTAAATTGTTATCAAAAACCATATTAAACTGTCGATTACACTCGGTTAGTTTAATTTTATATATTTTTTATTTTTCTAATTTTTTCAATCATTCATTTGATCTAGATTTTATATAAATTTCAAAGTATTATTCAAAAAAAAACTTCACAGTTTTCTACACATTTTATTGTTCATCTTGATGCATCTTTCAACTTACTCTTCATAAGTTAATTTCATCTTCAAAATAATCCAAAATTTATATAAATTTTAAACATTTTGAAATTACCTAAATTTCAGCAGAATAACCATTATTATGAATAATCAATTAATATGTGAAAAAAGTGAGAAATAAAAATAAAAACAAATGATATACAAGCAATACATATAAAAACTGTCATCATTCAAGATTTGGATATATCATGTGCCCGTTTTTTTCATTTGTTTATTTTAGTATGCCATTTATATAAGTTTATCAGAAAAAAAAAAACATTTTTTTATTTGTTCGTAATGGTTAATAATGCTATTTTCTTTTCTATTTGATAATTTCTTTAGACAGAAGATGAAATTAATTGTTATTATTTATTTATATATCTCAACTAGATGCATATTTCTTTCCCATCACTATAGGCATAGTATTCAATTTCTGAAAACAGATAAAAGAATCAAATAAATATGAGCCTGACGATTCAAAATAGATATGTAGCATGCGACATATAGGAGGAGTTTATGACTAGGAGGAGATACGTAGGATATTTTGTGATGTCCTTATATGATCAGGTTGTATTTTACGCAAAAAGAAAAAATTTATTTTTTAAGTTCGTAGGAGTTTTGGACCGAAGTCGAAATAACATTTTGTACAAAAAAACATTTAAACCGGAGACAGAAGAGAACCAACTACTATTCTACTACACATTTAGCCAAAAAAAAAAAAGATAAAAAGTTTCCTGACTTTGTCATGCTAACAAATTATCAATCATTTGTTTGTAAATAAAGTTGTATTATTAAAATAAATAATTTGCATTAAAATGATACATTTATCTGAGTTGAATCATATACATTACTTATTTTCTGGAGATCCACAAAGCTCTATAATGTGATAGATCTTCAAATGTCAACATAGCAAAGATGGTATCATCATGTGTTTTATTAGGCTCGTCTACATATTATGGTGGTTTAGATACATCTTCATCTATCTAAGGACGACACAAGACTCGCATCAGACCAATAAACCGATGTCCGGTATGCGATGAAAATTCATTGGTTTAGCATGAACCGAATTGGGATCAAAGACGTACAAACCTTTTCAGCCCCAACCCTAGATCATGGACCGTTCAAATTTTCATTATGTGGAAACCGAAGTGGTTGCTTTGAAGAGCAAACCAATGTTTACTTACCGTATTTGAAAACCCACCAACCCATTAAGATGCGTAGAGCTTTTTGCAACGTCCACATAGCTTATTTGGTGGAGTGTGGATCACAAAATTGTTTTGAGAGGCTACAAACATCTATTTACTACATCTCCGATAATGCTTTCACATTTGACCCAATATATTAATACTAACCAACCACATTTCAAGATGCATTCACACAGATCACAACATATCTACTTAACTTATCTGCCTAATCTGACCCACACCTCATGTTTCGACGTTCAAAAGATCACACGCAACAAACTATATATTGACAAATTTCTTTAATCCTTGCATACTTTTTTCTGGGATTGTTTTGTTAGAATTGTATTCGTTTAATTTTTAACAATGAACCAATACAATACTAATTATTATTAGTTTAACTATAAACCAATACTATTAACAATTAACTATTACTAGTCATTGCTAATTTAAGACTATAGACACACAATTGGTCAATCATAATTATTACAACTCTAAAAGAATTTGGTAGTCAAAGAACTTAAAAGGTAAGATTTATCGGGACACCCAAGGTCGATGGATATATGAATTATTGGATTTTTAAAATAAAATCATAAACATACCTTTTATAAATTTTATTTTTATATATAAAAAAGAAGGAATCTGATTAGTTTTTGTAAAAAGTAAAATGTGTTAGGCTTGTCTTTTTCCTCATTTGTCGCGAACTCTATGGTATAAGCGAAAGAGAAAAAGCCTAGCATGATGGGCCATCTCAACATAAACTCAAGTATGCTACAAGAACAAGGTTTCAATGCACTCATCTCATGTAGCATTTTCTAAATTTATTCTTTTTATGTGTTCCCCATTAGCTTGGCAATAAAGTTGGGTTTGTGTTGATGGTATTTAAGTACGAGTTTCATTCTTAATCAAATTATAAGTATGGTAAAACCATTTAAATGATTGCATGTATGCATATATCTAGTTAAATCTTGTTTACAACTCACCCAACATTTATATACCAGTAGCTTGCAAGTAACTCTCAGTGTAACATATATAAATTTACAAGTAAATTTAAACCCTTTGTTCAAAACCAAATTATATGTATTTTTTTGTCGATTACATACTATATGTGGAACCGTTAAAGTGATCAACTAAACTACATTTGTGATTTTTGGTTTGTCAACTAAACACCATATATTAAATCATAATTGGTCTGCAGTTCTGAATTTTGCAGAATTTATATATTTCACATAATTGTAATTTACATGGGAAAATAGTGTTTCCACGTACTCTAGTCATTTTAGCAAAGATATCATCACATACATTTTTACATGGGAAAAACATAAAATACATGTTTTGGAAGACGATTTGAGCAAAAGAAAATAATCTAACTCTGATTTAAAAGCCGACCACTCCTCAAGATCTTTCATTATTGAGCAGTCTGTGTTGAACCGAACTAACTGATCTCCTTATTTTGGAGACACATCATGATCCAAATGAGTTCGTCCAATTTGGAATGAATAGCGGGCAAGCTTCTTCGGTAACCTTGCTGGGCAAAAGTGGTAAGTTCGATGTTAAAAAATTTTTTGGCCAACAGATAATTTTTTTTTTTTAAAAAGGAAAAAGCGTTTAAAAAGTAATTTATGATAGAAATTTGAAAATTAAGATTTCAACAACAAACACATAAAAACGACATATATTTCAGTCTAAACACATAAAAACGACACACATTTTGGTCCAAACACATAAAAATGACACACATTTCGGTCTAAACAACTAAAACAACACACATTTCTACCTTATTTTTTCAAAACAACACACCAGTTAAACACAAAAAACGACACACCAGTTAAACACAAAAACCACACAATTTTTAAAACACGGATACCCACTTCCAGAAAAAATATAATCTGTACCCGTACCTACTCCACAAATTTAAAAAGAAAAAATTTAGACCCGCATCTGCCCATAGCCTAACGGGGCGGATCCCACGGGTTTTGACCCACATTTCCAAGCCTATTGATAAGTTTTTGTTATTAATTATTATTTTTTGTTATTTATGATTTTTTAGTTGTATCATTATCTATGAAAATATGTTTTTTTAATACAAAAGTGTATTTAGAAAGCAATCCGAACAAAACGGAAAGTATGATGTCCAAATTTGTAGCGTTGGGGTAGATTGCAATCTTTTATTCTCTTACAAACTAATTTTCAAAGCTTCCATAATAGTCTCCTTATGCGATAAGGACAAAACGAATAGCAACGATGTATTGTTCATTGCTGTCGTTGAAATAAATGAAACGTTAACGACAACAATTGTCGAGCTTTTTGATTATCGTTTTTGCTGCTAAAATTTCTAAACATTTCATTATCGGTCCTTATTGTTCATCAAAGCTCTGTTGTCACTTGTCAGCAAAAAGACGGGCATGTACGTAACTTAATTTTTTTTTACTTTAACAGAAAAAACTTATGTTTTTATTACATATTATTGTTCTGAACATAACTAATTTTTTTTTGTAAATCATGATTAGACCACCACGTCTATGAAAAAGATAAGATATAGTTTTATAGAAAAAATCTTCTTAAAAAGGGATAAAATATCTTATCTGTTGTCAAAAATAAAGGAAATAAAATATATTATCTTAAAAAAATTTCCACGTAACCGGGTCGGGTCCTGAATCAGGACTCGTGATTAATAAAATTCATTTCATTATATCTCATTGTATAGAGTTTCGTTCCATCACGAAGACAAAGATATTATCCATCACCATCTTCGCCATGACTCTGCTATCATCTGCTGATCGAGGTTCGTTTTCGTCTCCACAGTCTTCCTTCTCTCTTTTTTTCTTATCGCTTGTATGTTTCGTCTACCTTGTCTTCTGATGCAGCTGTTTTTGCTTGCTGGTTTGATTTTTTTTTTTTCTTGTTTCCATTCTCGAGAAATCGACGAGTTTCTCTTCGTTCTGGGCGATTTAGTTGTCGATCACCGATCGACCAAGTAAATTGTTGGTTCCTTCGTTTTGAGTGTTAGTCTGGAGATGGCGAGTTTTCAGGGATTATTTGCGATTTCAAATTCGCAAGACTGTTTTCATTTGTAGATGATGCATGGGATCATGAGTGCTGAGACTTATGGAATCGAAAGCATTATAGGAAATGAGATTATGAACGAATTTGGTTTTGAGAGTTTGAGAAATGAAAATTTTGGTCTTGGCAGATAATACTGAGAAGAAGGTGAAGAGTTCATATTTTGATTTGCCGGCTATGGACATGTCTGTAGCATTTCCTCAAGCAACCCCAGCCTCGAAGTTCCCACCTTGCAGTAAGGATCTTTTCTTCTGGAGATTCTACATTTGGATGATTTGTTGTGCTTTCGCCTCATCTGTTTTTGTTTACTGCTACAGCTTCAGACTATTATCATTTCAATGATTTATTGACTCCGGAGGAACAGGCGATCCGGAAGAGAGTGAGGGAGTGCATGGAGAAAGAAGTTGCCCCGATAATGACAGAGGTGTGTCTCTATCTTCATGTTTTTTTGTTTACTTTGATAGTATCATTGCTTTACATCATTGTTCTTCCTTTGATTTTTTTTACTCCTCAGTACTGGGAGAAGGCAGAATTTCCATTCCATATCATTCCAAAGCTTGGGGCTACGGGTGTTGCTGGTGGCTCGATCAAGGTATATTTCAATGCTTGTTTCTGATTTCTTGTTTGCTCATGTGGATGGAAAATTCAGTGTTGATTTGGTCTGACGTACTAGGGTTATGGTTGTCCGGGCCTCTCCATCACCGCCAACGCAATTGCAACAGCAGAAATAGCTCGAGTTGATGCAAGCTGTTCGACTTTTGTTTTGGTGCATTCTTCTTTGGGCATGCTGACTATTGGTGAGATCTACTAAACAAAAATTTCTTAGCTTGTTTAGATTTTAATTTTTTTGATAAAACATCACTCAAGGATTTGCATAAGCTTACTTCTGATTTTTGTCAAGAATAGCACTTTGTGGATCAGAAGCACAGAAACAGCAGTATTTGCCTTCTTTGGCAAAATTGAATACTGTGGCTTGTTGGGTAAGTACCTGATCTTGGACGTAGACCTTTTGCATCCATGAATGAGCTTTTGTGTTATGTAAAGGTGATCTTGATACCATTTCGTATGTTGGACTTGTGTAAAGGCTTTGACAGAACCTGATAATGGAAGCGATGCAAGTGGTCTAATGACAACTGCCAAAAAGGTGTGGCTGGCTTCTCTCCTTGTCTTCAGTTGCTTGGATCCTTTCGTGCTAACCAGTGTGTTTCATTGTTTTCACTTGTTTCAATGCCTATTTTATCAGGTTGAAGGAGGTTGGATAATCGAGGGACAAAAGCGTTGGATTGGAAACAGCACATTTGCAGATCTGTTGATCATCTTTGCTAGGAATACGACAACTAACCAAATCAACGGGTATATCAGATTCTTGGGTTTCTTAGATATTTTAGGTTTTGTGTCTTAGGTGTAGAGGTTGTTTCTCAAAATTTGAAGCAAATGAGGTGGCTCTTAATGTCAACCTATGGTAGATGTTAACAGTCCATTTTCCAAGAATATGTTTATTAGCTTGCTGGACAATTGGATGTACCGAACAATATATCCTGTATTAAATCGTCATCAAGAGCATACTGGACTAATGTCTTTACTACATACACATGGATCTTCCTTCATTTAAAATGGACTATCTTTTCTGCATTAGAAAATAATCGGGCAGCAACCCTCTTGCAGATACATAGTTAAGAAAGATGCACCTGGCTTGAAGGCTACTAAGATCCCGAATAAAATAGGCTTACGTATGGTTCAAAATGGAGATATACTACTACAGAATGTCTTTGTTCCGGATGAGGATCGGTTACCTGGGGTAAATTCTTTTCAGGATACCAGCAAGGTAATGTGGTGATAATTCCTCATGACCCAAAATGCTCTTTAATATTTTATTAACTCAAGCAAAACATCACATTCTGTTCTCCTTTTTGTGAAATTGAAGTCTTTTTCTACACTTTACTTGAATAGGTCCTGGCTGTTTCACGTGTAATGGTGGCCTGGCAACCAATCGGCATATCAATGGGAATCTACGATATGTGTCACAGGTATTCCTGCGGAAACAGCCAGACCTCAGTAATAATAGTTTGAGCATTTACTTCGTTACTTACAATAATTCTCCATTTAATGTATATTGTTCAAAGATATGTGAAGGAGAGAAAACAGTTTGGAGCACCGTTGGCTGCTTTCCAGCTAAACCAACAAAAGCTTGTGCAGATGCTGGGTAATGTTCAAGCGATGTTTCTAATGGGTTGGCGCCTCTGCAAGCTATATGAGTCGGGTCAGATGACTCCAGGTCAAGCCAGTTTGGGAAAGGTATAACAACACATCCTTTTTGCTTAATATAAACTCGAGTTTCTCTTTGCTGATTATTTAATATAGAGAAACATGGTGTCTAATTACATAGCCAGCCCGCTAGCTATACAAAGAATAAAAGTAGATATAAGATGACTTAAACGACGATAGGAACTCACAACTTATGGATCTTTTGGTAGGAGACTTATCAGATTAGCTATAAGACACATCAGTTATTTTCTTAAACGGAATATGTAATGGCAGAATAAAGGCATCTGAAGTTCGTGTATAGAGATTAGGGAAAATAACAACTAATGTAAAATGTATCAGTATTGTGCATAGAGACTCGTCACGTTTTGCTAAAGTTCGTGTATAGAGATTAGGGAAAGTAACAACTAAATGTGAATGTATCAGTGTTGTGCATAGAGATTTAGAGATAATTGTATAAAGGACTCTATCCAAATGTAGCGAGGTCGACATTATATAATGTTCGTGAGCTGAGACAAGATACATTTGCTCATGAGTTAATCTATTAACTTGAGCAATCCCAAGTGGAGGCATTGTAGTGTAAGCATAGTTAAGTAATAAAAACTAAATGGTATCATTTGCGTAACCAATTTTATGGTTCAACTAGGCATGGATTTCGTCGAAGGCAAGGGAAACGGCTTCGCTAGGTCGGGAATTACTCGGTGGAAATGGAATTTTGTCGGATTTTCTGGTGGCTAAGGTGAGCTAATCCTCTTGTTTGACTTGGTTTGGTAGTAATTAGAAATGATCAAGAGTTAAGCGCTTATGTGTGAAAAATTTGCAGGCTTTCTGTGACCTTGAACCCATTTATACATACGAAGGGACTTATGATATAAACACCTTAGTGACGGGGAGGGAAGTAACGGGGATTGCGAGTTTCAAACCGGCTTCACGGAGCCGTCTTTAAGGTTATAAGATTGTTGTTGTCTTGTTGGTTACATTGGTAATGTTATGTGGGCCAAATCTAAAGGGTCGCCCACGAACCTTTATTGCAATAATGTGTATGGCATAATCCTTCCGTTACATTTTTATTAAATTCAAAGAAATAGAAATAAGACGTTTGTTGAACCTCAATCAAATGGCCTTTTGGTGGAGTATTTAGTTCTTTGTTTTTACATCTGTCTATGGTTTATTCAGTTTTTCTTTATACATTATTTTTGATATGGCTATTATAGTATTCAAAGCTTGTACGTAAAGCTCAACAATAGAAGAGGTCAAAGCAAAATAAGGAGAAAAACAACGAGAGTGGGCGTGGGATTTGAGAAGAATGTGGAGAATCTGAATTAAATGAGATGGCAAAGACGAGGCTTTGAACACAAGTGCCTTCCGTTGGCCTTGATCATCGCCACGACACCGGCAGTCACTCCTGCCCACAAAGCCGACGCCAGATACTGCTGCGTGTTTCTTCCCGCTGTGTTTATTACCAAACAACACACATATATCAATCACAACTCAATCCCATAGTGGTATGATTCAAAAGCCTTTACCTTGATGAATTGTGAAAGATGTCACTGTAACACCACCTATTAACAATGCCGATGCAACCGGTAGAAACTGTTTATTCTCACACACAAAACAAACAAACAGAAACAAAAACCCATCAGCATCTTTCCATTTTAACAAATTGTTTGACTGTATTTGTAGCATTTAGGAGGAACATACAGACTGTTGTGATCCAATAGGCTGAAGTTGTGAAGGGCTGTTTGTGCCCACAGTGTAGCGACCACTTATGAGATCCAAAGCATCCTAAAAAAATAATTGAAAATCTCTCATTCATTTCTGTTTTTTTTCCTTCAGTTTCTCATCTTCTACCTTATAACACTAATATTGTAAAAGAAACTTGCCTGCCTCACACCATCCTGGAAATTATTCAGATAGTATCTCGACATCGCACTGATTCCATCTTTGATTGCTCCAGCCACCGTCTGTTTCCCGTACCTGCACCAAAATACCCCCAAATCATATATTGCTAATATGTAACTATTATCATCGTCTTTCTAAATTAGTATATAAAACCAGTTCAGAGAAAAATATGCACCCAAGGTAATGCTTTGGTGTAAACAGAAAACTCAAGATAGTTATTATGGAGGGCTGTGTAGCGTTATATGGAATTATTGATGTCTGATAGAACAACATGGAAAATCCTAATAGCGTTGATGCATTGTTAAAAGAACAACTGTAAGCTAAAGAGTCATCTTCACTAACACCCTCACAATAACAAGAACTTTCATGTCAAATCAATGTCCACACGTGAAAACGTTGCAATATATCACAGCATTTTTCAGCTTTGTCTCTATAACCATAAATCCACTAACATTTTCAAAGTATCTTTGCCAGACATTTCTCACCTGACGAGGTCGCCCTTAAGAGCATAGGTCCCGGCGTATTGCAAGCTTATTTCGTCCCCTTGCTCAGCCCAAACTATCAGAGAAGCCAAAGGATTTTAGCTTTTCATGAAAGATAGAAGATATTCTACAGCTATAAACTGCACTGGAAAGGTGGAAGCGACAGCCACTTACTTGTTCTGAACTTTGTGTAATCATCTTCGAACATGGATACACATTCTGTGGTATCAAACACTCCGATCCTCTGAAGTTGTAGATTCAGAGATTTTTGGGCCATGTAATTCTTTTTCATATGATGCAACAAAAAAAATTTTGAATGCAATCAGAAGCAGTTCAATGATAATGTTTACATCTTAGGTACAAGTTTTCAATTATCTAAAAAGCTTGAATGGCTTTACAGCAAGTCATTTTTATCTGCTATGTGCAACCAGAGATGATATTACATAAAGTTAAATATGTAAAGAGTGATTTTTCCCCAAAATAAATTAGTTTAAATGGATAGCCAAGTTATCAAAAGCTCAGATGTCTCAAAAGGACTATTTACAGATTCCACCCATATCATCCATGAGTTTATATAGAGCATACTGTACCAATCAAGATGGCTAGTGGAAACGGAAAAGAGTAAGAAATATATTCAACAAACCTGGGTAACATTTGTGCGGTCAAGACAATCAATGCAGTTAGATCTAATGACTCCTTTCTGCTCTTCTAGGATCTTCTCGTCTGCGTCTACAAGGAAATATCTGCTCAGCTTGGATTAGTGGCAGCTGAATTTTGCACACAGCTAGCAGCTAGCTAACTTAAACCAAACAACATCTGACTGCTAACCATATTAACTCAGCGTCTAGATCTGACACGAGCATAACGATAATAATAATTTGTCTGCTTACCCTTGCTTTTCAAATTTATCCCCAATCTGTTCATACAATACCCCCAAGTTGACGAAGTTTGTAGTTCCACAGATGTGATGAAAGTCAAAGGAGACATATCTGCATAAAACACACCTCATTAGCTAATAATACCTCTAAATCAACTTGATGCAAACGATTGAAGAACAGTTTGAATAAAAAGAAGGTGAAAGACATCCAAACAACCGACTAGATGTTAGGAAATGTCAGGAAACGGCAAAATTTAAAAGTGATTGCTGACAGATATCCCAAACGAAAACCAGATACATAAATGATAAAACATGAACGATATATAAGGTGAATGTGTCAATACACAAAAAGAATATTACCTCACATTTGGAAGCCTCGCCATTTCGGTGGCGTATGCTTTGCTTAGTTCACCTTCATCTCCATGCTAATGTAGTAAAATGTGAGAGAGTCAGTAACTCAGACAAAGAAAGTAGTAAAGCGAATATTACAGAGCAGAAACCGCAATAGAGTTGACTCTAAGATGTCACAGATTTCAGAGTGCACATATGTTTTATGCCATGTGCTTATCTGAAATGAAGAGCAAATAAATACACCTGATCTGTTAGGTCAACTGCCATAATTTCTCCATATCTTTGGCAAAGATCATGAAAATGGCGCTGCACGATCTTCGGCTGGAGGCAGAAAATAAACTAATCAAGGTCGACGGCTGGACAGCATATGACAAATTTGGTAACAAGATCATAAAAAGGTACCGTCTCTTCATGCTTATTTATCTTAAGCCGAGGCTTATAACTCAAATCAACGATCTGCTCCCAAAGAAGTGGAATTGAACCTCGAACCTAGCAAGTGAAAGCAAGATGGTTACAATCGAAAAGAAATGAACGGAAACCTTAATTTAAAAAACCAGTGAAGTTCAAGCATATCCAAAAATTTAAGAACTCTAACCATTCTGCTGAAATTAGCTACATTAGATATTAGTTTTCCAGAGTTATGAAAGAAATCTCACATAGCATTTTAAATCAATCAATATCATTCCATGGATCTTGCAAACGACCCAGTACACTAACAATAAAGATAATTTTAACAGGACACAGCACAGGAATGAGCTCCTAACAAGGGTATACCTGCAATAATGAGAACTTGAAACCAGTAATCTCCACCACTTGTTCAGATTCGACAAAATTAGCAGTGTCTCCCTCAAGATTGGCTCCTCTTCTCCACATACGTGTACCTGGAATGCCAATTCCAACATGACTGTCAAACAAACATGCATTTAATTGGATTTTGCAGTAGCACCTTATCACATACATAAAACCTACCTAAACGACGTGTACAGCGCCTGGAAATTAACGATATTACAGCAGGAGAATTCTTGAGCTGTAGCTCAGCAACTTGGTAGCTTAACCGTTGGTTAAATTTTAAACAAACACGTATATCGTCTATTACAATGCATATTTGAAAGACACAACATTACATATATAAAGAGACCAAGAACAAACGAAACAGAAGATAAAGAAAGGATATTTCCTTGAAGCAGAGGAATGATAAAACCATCCAGCTACCACAACAAGGGAAGATTAGATCTCTGAAGTTTGACATTGAATGAGAGGACTCAAATTATAATTAGCGAACGTACTTTGCATTCAATCAACTCCTCCAAAAGATTCCAGTTCCAAACAAATCGAGGGTCAGCCTGACAAGCAAGTAAACCTTCAGCCTAACTTTTACTTGACAAGCGAAATTCAGAGGACAATGTACTAATAGGAAAAAAAATGAGGTTGCACAAGGATCAGATGAACAACCAACCTGCTTCCACATGGGCTTACGCGTCCAACCTTCAGCGAGCTTGCACCTTCTTTGCAAGCTGTAACATTGGATGAAATGTATCAAATAGATATTCTTAAAGCTGTGGAACTCCGTAGTCTGGGATACGCTAATTATACGAAGGTCACACACATTTAGAAACTGGCATTGTTTACCCAAGATCATCAGATAGTGGAACTTACTTGACTGTTAGATCTGTTACATATGAATAATACAATCCTGGCGTTGACTCAAGTGATTGTAACAGAGTCCTAAAATATGTTTCGTCCTTTTTCTGCACAAGCAACCATTTAAAAGTAGTGAGAAAAGTCCTTCAGACAACTTAACTTGATAAAACCCCCTAATATCGTTTCTCAGTTAAAACTTTACAAAATCTTACTTCTTGAGTTGTAGCAAACCTCAAAGCCCCATTGCAAGGTAGAAACTTCATAGCCGTAACTCGAAAAATGGGAAAACCAAGGAAAGTCCCAACTTCCTGCCGAGACGTTATAACGAGCAAGTATGTTCCTAAATATGAGGTGAAAAACTCTCATTGCGAAGCCAAACACAGTAGAGGTTCTATTTGCGCAGAAACCAAAATTCAAATAGAAAGGTAGAAAAATATTTCTCACCTGCTAAGAGCCTAATAGTTCCTCCTACGCCATAGATAGTAGAGACTCTGGTAGGATTTTCAGAACTAGTGTTTTCTGCATTAGTATAGAAACAGTAACATCAACTACAAAATCCTATAAAAAATCTAACGATAAATGAAATACAGATTCCTCTCCGAAATAGTTTTCTTCTACATTTCCTCGTAACCTGCTATAGCTAGTTTCGGTAATTATGAACACAGGAAACGGAGAGAGAGCTGAGAAGGAAGAGTGAGTGGATGATACCGTCAAGAGGTTTAATGTTGCCATCGCTGCGATCGACGGAGAAGCCTTGATGAGGCGATTCGATGGGTTTGACGACGTACTTATCAGGAAACTCACGAAGCTCGAATTGATCGTACAGCTTGAATCTACTTGACGATGGATCGATCTCCATTAACGCAATTACTGAGATTTGAAAGAATTATTCGAGAAGAAGATAAAATTGAAGAATGATGTTTGAGTTTGATTGTTCAAGGAACGGGATCAGAGAAAAAGAAATGTCAAAGATTGTTCTATTATTTTCCTTCAAAGTTGACTGCTGACACGTGTCCCTCGTCGGTGCTAATGGGCTTTGGGCCTCAAACCGGTTGTGTTCTTGACCACGTGGAAAGTAAGTCCGGGTTTGATAAATAATCTACATTTTTCTTAATAAATATTTCACAGAATTGACAAAAATTATCTAGATTTTTAATTCAAAACTTTATATATAATTTTTTAATATTACCAGAGTTAGTCTACTTCTTTTTTGAATTTATATAATCTCTGATTATCCATTTCTTATTAAAATAGGTTACAATGTGATTACGATACACCCAATTAATTCTTGCCACGTGGTAGCACGACAACCGAGGCCGCCAAAAGTTGTGACGTAGACTCTTATCGCCGGTAAGTTACAGCCTTTGATTTCCCGAAACCGCAAACTGCCCAAATAGCTCACACCACTCTATCTCCGGCTTACTGCCACCAGAGAAGATTCTCCCCGCCGCTTCTATGACTTCCATTCTCAACACCGTTTCCTCCATTTTTGCCTCCAGAGTTAGCTCTGTCAACCGAGTTGGAGCTCTATCTCACCGAAATCCGGATCCCGTCGAGTTCACTCGCCGGCGGTCCGTTTGGTCGACGGTGGACTTCGAATCGTCTGGTACATTCCATTCACTTAGTTGGATGCTGAGCGCCTCTTTCGATTTTTTACTGATTTTGTTACGTTCGTAGGGCGGAGATTGGTTGTCCGTGCGGCGGAGACTGATACAGATAAAGGTTTATTTTCGCTGCTTTGAGTTTTGCATTTTCTTCAAGTCCTTCGTCAGAAGTCAAGCTTACGTAACTAGGGTTATCTCCACTGCAGTTAAATCTCAGGTACCGGATAAGGCACCAGCGGGTGGTTCGAGCATTAACCAGCTTCTGGGAATCAAAGGAGCAGCTCAAGAGACTGTAATTTTGTTCATCTTCTCCGACCCTTTTATTTTATTTTTCTCTAATGCATCTGAAATTTGAGTTTTGGATGTATCACAATTAATAGAAATGAGAACAAAATCATCATATTGTGCATAGTGATGTCTACTTGCATAGTCTTAGACTCTTAGGTGTTTCCAATTGAAGGTAACCTCTTTTGGGTTGGAAATTATATATGAAAATCACGTTTTAGGTAGCAATTATGTAAGAATACTGCTGCATATTTCCTTACCTTTTCACTTATTTCTTTGTTCAGAATATATGGAAGATTCGTCTTCAGCTTACAAAGCCCGTCACTTGGCCTCCATTAGTGTGGGGAGTGGTCTGTGGTGCTGCTGCTTCAGGTAACATATGAACCTCTTTTTGATGAACGCTGCACTGTTATGGAGTTTCCCATGATCTTTACAATCTTCTTGACTAAATCTTTGATTGCTCATAACACATCTTCCTTCAACTTCTTTTTTTCCTTCTGGCAGGAAATTTCCATTGGACCCCAGAGGACGTTGCTAAATCGATTCTTTGCATGATGATGTCTGGTCCATGCCTTACAGGCTATACACAGGTCTGGTTTCGCAGAACAAAAAGCTTTGTTCTTATGCTAGTGCATTTTCTTAGTCCTACTTAACCTAAGAAGTGCCGGTTTCCAGACAATCAACGACTGGTATGACAGAGATATAGATGCAATTAATGAACCATATCGCCCAATTCCATCCGGAGCTATATCAGAGCAAGAGGTACTGGTACAAAACACTTTGAGCTTCTAACCATTAGATTTGTTGATACTGATTTCTCCTTCTTGTTTCCAACTCCTTATATGCAGGTTATTACGCAAGTCTGGGTGCTATTGCTAGGAGGTCTTGGAATTGCTGGAGTCTTAGATGTGTGGGTAAGTTGGTGGTTTTGATGTAACTAGTAAAGTTAAAAGGGCTCATCACAATTACTAAATCTTCCCTTTTCAGGCAGGGCATACCACTCCCACTTTGTTCTATCTTGCTCTGGGAGGATCCTTGCTGTCTTATATATACTCTGCTCCACCTCTTAAGGTAAGTTACAGACCTGATTTCTACTGGTTTTGTGACAAAACATTCTGCGTCGTCTTCCTGATGGAAGACGATAAATTTGGAGTTTAGAACTTTTCAATATCTAAATGGATCTTTTTGCAGCTAAAACAAAATGGATGGGTTGGAAATTTTGCACTGGGAGCAAGCTATATCAGTTTGCCATGGTAAGATATCTGGTGCATCAATAGATAGCGTATTTTCCTTTCATTGATCTGTTTTCTTGTTCACTTGATTGATAGGTGGGCTGGGCAAGCATTGTTTGGCACTCTTACACCAGACGTTGTTGTTCTAACACTCTTGTACAGCATAGCTGGGGTACTCTTCTTGCAACCTTCTATGATGCTTTTTTTTGTTATCGTTAGCAGTCGGATTTTGCTTCATCCACCTGTGTAATACTGCAGTTGGGAATAGCCATTGTCAATGACTTCAAAAGTGTTGAAGGAGACAGAGCAATGGGACTTCAGTCTCTTCCTGTAGCTTTTGGCACTGAAGCTGCAAAATGGATATGCGTTGGTGCTATAGACATTACTCAGCTCTCTGTTGCTGGTATGTAGTGTTTTGCTCAGCCGTGGCTTCTTTTACTTCTGCTTGATCTTATCAACTGGATATTATCACAGCTTAAAAACACAAATCAATGAAAATAAATGATTTGCCTTGGTTTTCGGGGGTCATAGATTCTAAAGAAATGAGCTAATGAAGACGCATCTATTTCTTATGCTTCATTTGTGGGTTTGGTGGATTTTCATTTCATTATATGGTCATTTACAAATACTGTCTTTTTGTTTCTGGGAGATTCCTCTTTCCTACATTTTGATTGTTCCAAACGTAGAGCTTATAAGCTAATCCTGAGATTTCTTGAGTGGAAGAGTTACACGGTAACTGTTAAAGCACCAAATACGAGATTATCATTAGTAAACGCCTATTTGGGTACAGGATATCTATTAGCATCTGGCAAACCTTATTACGCGTTGGCGTTGCTTGCTTTGATCATTCCACAGATCGTCTTCCAGGTAAAGACGTTTACCATTGTCATTTTCAAATTAGCTACATTCTTGTCACTCGTCTGATTATTACACTCTTCTTCAAACTGCAGTTTAAATATTTTCTCAAGGACCCTGTCAAATACGACGTCAAGTACCAGGTAAGTCATCCAAGTGCTCATAGTAATGAAACTCGGATTGGTAATATATGTAGATTTTGTCTTGTCTGAGATGTCTAAAGGAACTTGTAATGAGAATACACTGCTTAATTACAGGCTAGCGCACAGCCATTCCTTGTGCTTGGCATATTCGTGACGGCATTAGCGTCGAGTCACTGAACGAGTGTATTTAGATGGAGTTTTGGCGAACGCAAACGTGCTACTGCGAACCGTAAATTTGGGCAAAGAGGTGGTATCGACTAGTGTAAGATGTTGTAAAATAAAACGTATGTACCATCACCAGAAACAACTCTTGTTGTATCAAGTTAGCCGAGTCGGGTGAAATTGTGTAATCGCTAACGTAAGTGCTTCCGCGAGTACGCGTTTTTTCTTCTGTCCAGTTCGGGTATTTGATGCTTACGTAATGATCCTACAGGTCGTACACATCAAAATTTTTTAAAAAAGAAACACTTAGCAAAGTACGCGTTGATGTTGTTACTTCTACGTCCGCTTATATGTTTACTATTGATTGTTATCAAGCCAACTTCATGTGCAATCTCAACATTTTCAGGACTCTTCTGCGTGTTGCGATACGTTGTACTGTCACACTCGTCGTGGGTAGCAATGACTGAAACCACATTTCATACCATACTGCAAATCATTTGATTGTACCCTCACCGAAACCACAAAAAGACTCCCAGAGCGATACAACCCTATCGTTAGTACAAGCCTTGCGTAGTTATATATATTACACATGCATGAAAACAAAGCTAGACCTAATTAAGAAGAAACAGAAAAAAAGAACACCCTCGCTGCAACCAACAAAACCTAGAGGTTACTTATTCACTATCTACTACAGAATGTCGCAGCGGTCACTACTAGCTTGTTTCTAGCTACCATCACTTGTTGGTGAACTTGGACTCGTCGATCTCAATCCCTTCTTCCTCCGCACGCTCTCCACCAGATTTGTCCTTCGTACTGAGGCCTCCTTTACGTCCCATCTCCTTGTAACCCTCGGTCCCCAGCTGCTCCCTCCTTGCCTCTCCTCCAGAGTGTCCCATCTCCTTGTAACCTTCGGTCCCTAGTTGCTCCTTCCTTGCCTCTCCTCCTTTGTGACCCATCTCCTTGTAACCTTCAGTCCCTAGCTGTTCCCTCCTTGCCTCTCCTCCTTTGTGACCCATCTCCTTGTAACCTTCGGTCCCTAGCTGCTCCCTCCTTGCCTCTCCTCCTTTGTGTCCCATCTCCTTGTAACCTTCGGTCCCTAGCTGCTCCCTCCTCGTCTGCCCTCCCTTGCTCCTCCCTGGATTAAATACATATACATTTCATTAAAGCATGGAGGTTACTTCATATACACGTAAAACATTTATATCCCATCTTATAGTCATATATATATATTAAGATATACTAGTGTTTTATTGGGTCTTTCTCATTAGCCAAAATAATAAGATTAAACGTAAATAAACATTTCACGAAATCATTTGTGAAATTAGAACAAACACTAGTTTATATTGACGTTACGTACACAGATTAATTCTGTATTGAATATAATTATTACGTCTAATGAGTGTAGCTTTATAATCCAATACTTGGAAGAATCTCAAGAAAAAGAAAAGAAATTGAAGTATATAATACCTTCAGCGAGATGCTCTTGAGCTTCGACGCTTTTGCCGCCGGTACCACCAGGGACGACGGTCTCTCCTTGCCTAGCCTTCTCATCAAGCTCTTCTCGGCTTTGTTGCTTTGACGCCATTTTGTAAGAAAGACAAAAACAAACGATGTAACTAAGGATTTAAAAGCTTTTGCTTGGTTTTATGCTCCGACAAAGATGCGGACGACGCAACGTTCCTATAAATAGAAACAATGTGGTTCCAAAAGAAAAAGTGAGATGAGACGTGGAAGAGAAGACGCGGCGAGACCAGAGAGAGTGTGCTGTGAGGAGATGACACGTTGATGCTTACTCAGTCAACTTGCTACAGTTATCAACGAGCTGCTTGACACGACTTTAGTTGAGTAGTTTAAACCCATTTTATGTTTCTCGAAGACATCATCGACTGCAAAAGTGTTTGTACTTGCAAAAAACAAAGATAAAACTCTTAAGTTGTTTTTTCCATGTGATTTGTTTTAACATAAAGCATATGAACATCTGGATTAAATGATTTAATAAGATGATTATCATAAACTCATTTATCCAATGGCTATCAATTCCACAACTCTTAAGAGCGAAAGCTGGGCTTGTATTGGGCCAGTTTACGTACATGTTTAGTGCCTACAGTCCTTGAAGCAGCCATTATCGGGCCCATGAAGGAGTAAAGAAGAATAACGCGTGGCCACAATTGGACACGTAGAAACAAAAACAGAGGAATTTATACAAAAACGGTGCCGTTACGAAGACAGGACACAAGCGAAAACCCTAGTGCCTTTATTTGAGCCAACTTCGTCTCCCTTCTCACCCATTTCTCCCCAGTCGCTCCTCCTTCACCATTTCCTTAAACCCTAACATTTTGCTGCGACTATCAATCCTCGAGAGTTTTCAAAGATGAGTTCGGACGATGAGAGAGACGAGAAGGAGCTGGATCTTACCTCTCCTGAAGTCGTCACCAAGTACAAGAGCGCCGCTGAGATCGTTAACAGTAATGCCTTCATTCTTTCATTTACTATTTGGATTAGGTTTATTCATGTTGTAGCTCTATCGATTTTTATTTAATGTTTTGTGTATTTATTGTTTGTTATTGCTTTTGGGGTTTGCAGAGGCGTTGCAGATTGTTTTGGCTGAATGCAAGCCAAAAGCTAAGATTGTCGATATCTGCGAGAAAGGAGACGCCTTTATCAAAGAGTTAGTATATTAACTTGTGCTCAATTTCATTTTCCCGGTCATGTATTATTGATAAAAGGTTTCATTTTTCATATGTTTGTTTCTCCTTTTGTTTTACTGATTTTTTTGTTGTTGTATAAAGGCAAACAGGGAACATGTATAAGAATGCCAAGAAGAAGATTGAACGAGGTGTCGCTTTTCCGACATGCGTTTCCGTGAACAACACCGTGGGTCATTTCTCACCGCTTGCCAGTGATGAGACAGTGTTGGAAGAGGGTGATATGGTGAAAATGTAAGCCGTCTTCGTGTCTGTAGGAGTAATAATCTCTTTTAGATGTTTCTGTGTGCTCACCAGTTTTACATCTGATGCTGTTTTGTCTTTCTCTATTGCAGTGATATGGGATGCCATATTGATGGATTTATTGCCCTTGTTGGCCACACACATGTTCTTCAAGAAGGACCTATTACTGGACGCAAAGCTGATGTTATTGCAGCTGCGAATACTGCCGCTGAAGTTGCTTTGAGGCTCGTGCGTCCTGGGAAGAAGGTAACCATTATTTTTTATGGTGCTACTTCTACGTGAAAGCTGTAATTGTAGGCTTTTTGCATTATGTTCGGTTCTTAAATGAATGGTAAAAGTTTTGCAAACCCCAGATGATGAACACTTACTGTTGGCTATGGATAATTATCCACATGATGCTTTTTGTCATAGTTACTCTGATGGGATCTTTTTAATTCTTATTTTTAGTAGGGTCCATTGTAGACTGACAGTTAGTGATAGCAACTTTGCTGAACAGATCTTACTGTTATTGTTTCCTTTTTGTTTCCCCTCTTATGTTTCTGGAAGAAGATATTGTTTTGCTTATTTCTAGATAAGTTTTTCATTTGTATTTCCCCGAGGATGAATATTCACTAAAAACGCTATGGGTTCACATCCAAATGATTCTTTTACGTCATAGTTACTCTGATATGGGGATGATATATAAATCAAATTATTGCTATTGTGTTGGTAATTTTTTTTTTAACTCTACAACGTACTGCAAGCAAGACAATTGAAATTCCGTTTTTCTTTTCTTGTGGCAGAACCATGCTGTCACTGAAGCTATTCAGAAGGTGGCTGAAGCTTATGACTGTAAAATTGTGGAAGGAGTTCTTTCCCACCAGATGAAACAGAAAGTGATAGACGGAAGCAAGGTTGTCCTAAGTGTATCCAGTCCCGAAACAAGGGTTGATGATGTGGAATTTGAAGAGAATGAAGTCTACGCGATAGATATTGTGGCAAGCACTGGTGATGGCAAGGTAATTGCTTTTTTTATCTCATCTTGATGAGCATTGGCGAACCTTCTTTTATTCCCACTGTCCTCACATTCTTCGAATTTGCAGCCGAAGCTATTAGACGAGAAGCAAACAACTATTTACAGGAAAGATGAGAGTGTCAACTATCAGTTGAAAATGAAGGCCTCCAGATTCATAATCAGTGAGATTAAAGAGAACTTCCCCCACATGCCATTCACCGCAAGGTTTCTTTTTTACCTTCTTAAGCACTTAATATTTTTAGGTAATATACCAACTGCTAATGTTTCCTGAAAATACAGGTCACTGGAGGAGAAAAGGGCACGTCTTGGACTTGTGGAGTGTGTGAACCATGGCCATTTGCAGCCATATCCTGTTCTTTATGAGAAGCCTGGTAAGGATGATGGGAGTTTCTTTGATCCATAAATTTTTTTTAGATAAATCTGGACAGTGGGACTCATGTGGTTCTTCAACAGGGGATTTTGTTGCCCAGATCAAATTCACAGTTTTGCTGATGCCAAATGGATCGGATAGGATCACTTCACATACACTTCAGGAGCTTCAGCCTACGAAGACCATTGATGACCCTGAGATCAAAGGGTGGTTAGCCTTGGGTATTAAAAAGAAGAAGGGTGGTGGAAAGAAGAAGAAAGGTATAAAATTAGAAAATTAAAATTTGCAGCCTTTTACCACAAATGCAATCAACAATTTTGTTGTTTAGAAAAAGATTCATGATGGCTTATGAATGTTTTTGCAGCAGCCAAGAAGGCAGGAGAGAAAGGGGAGGCCTCAACGGAGGCTGAGCCAATGGAAGTAAGCAGCAATGCTCAAGGATGATGAATCTCTCTTTTGTTTTTTTAAAAGAATTTTTGGAACTTTGAGGTACCTCTTTATTTGTATGTTTGGGTTTCAGAGTCTTAGAAAAAAAGAAACAAAGATTACTTATCAACTTATGTTTTTTTTTGCACAAACGCTTCTCTGAATGTTCATTTGTGTTGATCTGTTCGACTTGAATCCTAAACGTGTTATCTCAAACTGGAATAAAAAATGCTTATGGTTTTGAAGTATCGATTTTGGTAGGCAACAAGCTAATATCTCTAATGCATTTCAGTTTATGTTTGATAGACATGAGATATATTCACTTCCTCGTATATAGGATTTTGTTAAGTTGTTAATACTGTTCCTGATTTTGTGCAACTACTTTGGCTATATAAAGCCTTATACGTATAATGTAAAGATCAAGGAATTTCACAAGATTTCATGGTATCAGAGCACCTAAGGCTTTGATCGTCCTTCATCTTTTTTCTTCTCTTTTCTCTCTCTTCTTCTTCCTTCCCTTTTCGCCATTAACAACCAATGTTAACAACCAACCAAGATTTCAATGTTAACAACCAATCAATCTTCCAGCGTTACAGTAGTAAGATTTATCGCACATGATGGCTCTTACTTGGCAAGTTGCCAGCAGTAACCTTGTCCTGTCGAAGGAGTGACTATGAATTGCGAGTGACTTGATCACCTACACGTTCATCAGAGGAATACTGTGTCGATGGTCATGTTTTAAGAAAATCACCAGTGAATCGATAGTGACACAACTAAGTAGTTGTTCAGTACTGAACAACTAAGTACTGAACAACTACTTAGTTGTGTCACTATCGGAACTATAATCGAATGTTGATCTTATATATCCAACGAGCACAAAAAAACTAGATAGCGGCACAACAGAGTCGAACCAAGTTAACCCTCTAAACAAGACAGTGGTTTCTATACGTGGACCATAGTTCAGTGGACGGCTTGTGGCTTCTTTTTCTCCTTTTTTTTTGTTTCTCTGTAACCCAAGTAGAAAAACCCATAAACCTCTCTCACTTTCTCGGAATTTGATTTCCTACGAGAAAATTCATCGACGAAAATCATCGGCTGCGTCTCAGAGAATTCTGAAAATGGCGGCTAGGTTCATGTTCCGTCGGAGTTCTCAGATCCTGCGATCTATTCAAAGACATCCTCAAATCTCACCATCATCCTTCGAATCTCCGACGCCGATTCTTTATTCGTTGACCGCCGCCTCACCAGATCTATCTCGATTGTCTTCCTTCATCGTCCTTCGATCTTTCTCAATCGCCCGTCGTGGCCCAACGCGTCCTAAGAAGGTTGACATAGGAGCCAGGGCGCGTCAGATGCAGAATCGCCGGTTATGGACCTACGCCTTAACATTCAGCTGCATCGCAGGCTTCGTTGTTATCGTCCTCAATCAGTTCCAGGATCAGCTTGTCTTCTACCTGACGCCATCGGACGCTATGGAGAAATTCGCGGAGAATCCGACGAAGAACAAGTTTAGGCTCGGAGGTCTTGTTCTAGAAGGAAGCGTCGCGCAGCCTGCGGCGTCTCAGGAGATGGAGTTCGTGATTACCGATCTGATTACCGATATTTTAGTCAGGTATAAAGGATCTTTGCCGGATCTGTTCAGGGAAGGCCATTCCGTTGTGGTCGAAGGTTTCATCAAGCCGTTTACTGATGAAGTGAAGAAGGAGGTTTCCACAAAACCCGTTTCGCAGAAGGCAAGGAACCTCGACTGCTTCTTCTCGGCGACGGAAGTTCTGGCTAAGCACGATGAGAAGTATATGCCACAGGAGGTTGCGGCGGCGATTGAGAAGAACAAGAAGATAATTGAAGCGAATCAGGCGACTGAAGAAGCGGCTAAAGTTGCTTCGTAGATGGTATAATTTCATTCTTTCAGCTTATCAAAGGTCTCCAAGTTCGACCATTTTGGAGGGTATATTGTTCATCTTATTTTATATATTCCATTATAGTTCCGATAAAGAGTAGGAAATTCGGAATATTTATTCCTGAAAAACAGAGACTTGATTTTGATTCTATGAGAACTAGGAGAAGAAACGAGATACACTAAACAATAGCTTTGTCTGATCCCACAAGGCTTTAAGCTAATCTATTTTCTTGTCATATCGATCAAATAATAAAAACAGTTTTAAGAGGGATCAAATTTGCTGCTTGGTTCCTTGTGGTTTTGGATGTTTTGTTTGTTGTTGCTTCTCCACAGAGATTGGATTTATTTAGTGATGCAAGTATCAGCTTGACCAGGTCTCGGGTCATAGTTGTTAACTTATTACCGAAGTAGAATCTTTAGTGACCTTATTCTTATTCTTACTGTTCTGAAGAAAGTTGAAAACACAGTATAACTTCTTCCAGAGTTTCCTGTTTAGTCGTTCTGGATGTTCCTAAGATCTTTCTTTGTCGAACATATAGTTGAGCTTGTTGACTATTTCAAGTTTGTACTTTTGAGTCGCTCTGAGCCTTCATATATTGCCTTTAGAATCATGGCATTGGCCTCTGTGTTGGCACTTATCATGGGCTTGGTACTTGATCAACGAGCGTAGTTGTAGTATTGACTTTTTTTTTGGGGTCAGGTAGTTTTGACTGTTATTTTATTGCTTTAGCATCTTTTAATCGTATCTCTACATCTGCATCGTTCCCTCTTAGTCATCACGATTGCCATTTCAAATTTCCATCAGCTTCATAGACTTGGTAAATCGTTTGATTGCTATTATGTGCTTGATCCATGTTGAATATGGGACATACCAACCAAACTCTACTTGCTGCTCTTTTTCTACCAACCATATTTGGCTTCAGGCCAATTCCTTCTGAATAGATTTCTCTCTTATTGCTTATGAATCCTCGAAATGGTGATCTTTCATAGAAATATGTTCATCTTATTTATGTGAAACTTGTACATAATGTACTTCATGAAGAGCAGAAAGATATCTAACAAAGATATGAAGGTAAACTAGATTCATTTGGAATTGGTTAATTTGCCTGCAAACCTGCAGACTGATTTGCATACGGGACAAACCAACCATTACACAAGTTGCTGCTCTTTTTCTATGCACCCTATTCGGTTCCAGGCCATATTCGTTTTCAATAGTATTTTTTTCGGCTACCCGAAAAGTTATGTTCTTAGGTCTATATAGCTTCTCGAACCGGAGCCTAGAACAAGTTAGTTAGTTCCAGTACACTCCTGTCTAAAACCTGGTCAAATCCCACCAGAATTAGTGTTTTGGCCCATGGATCGACCTGTTCCGTCTGGTCTTGTCTGGTCCGGTCGGATATAGTGACGGGTTGTGGTTAACCGTTAATTTTTGTTTTTGCAATCCCGCTTTTGTAGTGTTGTATATGAAATATAAGTTTTTGTCAACTTTTGATTTGAAAAGATTGGATGTTAGATTGATTGTTTTCAAATGAACACGAAACATGCAATGAGTGATATGTTAATGTTGATGTCCAAAGGCCAAAGCAAGTGAAACATAAATCAATTTTGAGATTGTTTCACAGTTTTTGTTGAATCAATAAATATTATGGAATCATCAATTATGTCGTACTAAAATGAGAACTTTCATCTATAGCGACAAAAGTGCACATTTTGTAGAGCGAGCTTATATGTGAAAATGTAAACGACTTTTAGATATTTTGTCATTTTGTTCATTTTCGTTTTAAGATATTTCGTTCACTCATTTTTTCCCCAACAATTTGTTGTTTACTCTCCTAGGTCCTTAATAATTCTAATTACGGAACAAAAAAAGAAAAAAAACAACTATCTGGAGAATTTGTATGACATGAGAAGGTGAAATCTTCCATACACTACGAAAACCCTAATTTCGTGGTCGAGAGGGGTTTTATCCCATTCGACTTACTCCGATCTCTTTTCGACGACGATGATGCATAATTCAACCGACGATTCGGAGTGGGAAGTGAGACCTGGTGGTATGCTCGTCCAACGAAGAGACGACGCTGCCTCCTCCGACCAACCTCTCCAGGATCCCGACTCTGCTTCCGCCGTTTTTGGTCAGACCATCAGAATCAGCGTCTCCCATAGCTCCTCGCACCACGATCTTCATGTTTCTGCACACGCCACTTTCGGTAAAAAGCTCTTGTTTCGCCTTCAGCTCATTTCGCGATCTGTTTTTATGATTTTCCCTTATTCTCGTTTTTCAGCCCCACCGTTTTCTCCATCGTAGAGTTTATGAAAATTAAAGCTTGTTCTGCAATCTGTTACCTTAAACTCCGAATAACACAAGGCTGAGGATTCATTGTAGACGAACTTATGAAATTCCTTGTTGAGTTGTGTTAATGTAGTTGAAGATTGATATTTTTAGGCTCGAATGTGTTAACAGGTGATGTGAAGAAAGCCCTTGTCCAGAAAACTGGATTAGAGGCTAGTGATTTGAAGATTTTGTTCAGGGGAGTTGAGAAAGATGATGCTGAGCAATTGCAAGCTGCTGGTGTTAAGGATGGGTCTAAGGTTGTCCTTGTGGAGGAACTTAATAAGAGAGTGGAACAAGTTGAACAGCCTCCAGTGATGACCGAAGAGATGGCCAAGGCTATTGCTGCAGTTAAAGCAGTTACAGGAGAGGTCGATAAGCTCTCGGATAGGGTGAGGTTTAGAGCTGCATCTTTTGGTTCTTGCTGTAGGAAAGGAATGAAAGATTGTGCTTAAGCTGGCTTTTTTTTTTAATTAGGCTGTTGCTTTAGAAGTTGCTGTCAATGGAGGGACGAAAGTTGCGGTGGAGGAGTTTGACATGACTGCTGAGCTTCTCATGAGGCAGTTGCTTAAATTAGATGGCATTGAGGCAGAAGGGGAAGCTAGAGTACAGCGAAAGGCAGAGGTTAGTGTTTTCAGCTCTGTGCATCATAAACTATGTTTGCACGATAAGAAAGTCAACAGAGGTGAAAGATATGCATCTTGTACTTGTGAGTTATGAGGCTTTGATACTAGTTACAATGATCTAAATGTAGACTTTGGTAGATATGCATTTGGATTCCATTTATTGTTTATGTTCAGTAATCATAACCGTAGAGACCTTTGTTACGATACAATCGGATTCCGTAAGATTTGAAACGTTCATGTTGTGCTCCACTGAATCACTTGAAATGTTTCTTCTTTCTATCTTCAGTTTAAATTAAGCAGAGATATAGATTTGATTGGGGGGGGGGGGTTGTGTTGTTGCAGGTACGTAGGGTCCAAAAGTTGCAGGAGGTTGTGGATACGTTGAAGGCAAGATATTCAAACCCGTTTGTGGATCAGAGTAAAGCCGCAGCTGTAAGCACTGAGTGGGAATCGTTCGGAAACGGTGTTGGAAGCTTGAACCCTCCTCCGCCAGCTTCGCCTTCTGCCAATGTAACTCAAGATTGGGAGAAATTTGACTGACAATTTTAATTATGGTTACGTTACCCAACAAAAATAAATATTGCTTGCTCTGTTTATTATTATTATTAAATGGGAAAATGAGCATAAAAAATATCGGTTTTATCCTTCGAATGTCTATTAATTTTTTTTTGGTATCTGAATACATGTTTTGTTACAAAATGTTCATATAGTTTTGATGTCTTTTGTAGGATGTCAATGGATGATCCGACTCGGTCTGCGCAATGAATTGAGGGTGAAGTGAGTAAGTAATTGCTGGATTTGGGTTAAACCCATTTAAAATTTGATGAACTAAATTCGTATAGTGTATTCCAAATATTTGATGGACCAATAGCTAAGTGATTCGACTCATGAATAGGCTCGCTCTATGGATGTTGAGCATCCAAACTAATAATCCAAATAGAAAATAAAAAAACCTTAACCTCTTATCAAAATTTCGCAAAATCAGGAAATATACAGTTCTTTGGGCGTTTGGGTCCGGGTCGGTTTTTTCGGTTTTGGAATTTAAGACCCATTCGGTTATTTTTAATTTTCGGATTGGATTTGGTACCATTTGGATTTAGGTCGGTTATAATATTTTAGTTAGGATCCGAGTAGTACCCAAAATAATTTCGGGTTTGGATCGGTTGGGGTTTTTTATAACTGAAGTAATAAAAAATGCATACAATACCCAGTTATGAACTAATTTATCCGAAGTAGAAATGAGGAGGAAGGAGAGACTTTGGTTATTTTAGTTACTATTTTGGATATTTTGTAACTGAAGTAATCGAAAATGCATAAAGTGTCTGAATATTAACCGATGTATTCAAAAATTAGTGATTATAGATACCAAATTTTGGCTACTTTAGTTACTATTTCGGGTATCTGATATTATCAAAACCAAACCGATATCCAAAGTTACTCAATGTTAAGATCCGTTTGATTATTTTGAAGGAACCAATCTGAAGCGAACCAATTTTTTTGGATCGGTTCTCGTTCAGTTTGAAAACATCACAAAATGTTGGTGCTTTTCTATATTTCTTATCTCTTAGTATATATTATTAAAAAATAAAACAAAATAAAAAAGATTCATGTGAATCAACAAAATTGTCAATGACTCTTGACTAAAACAGGAACTACTGATTTGATTGGTATTGAGATAACCACAATTTTATGCCACAATTTGTGTAATTGAATAAGTTAAACAAAGGTAGTAAAAAGAAAAAAAGAGAAGGTGGGACATAGAGACAATAATAGAGAAGTGATTTTGGTTTGGTAATGTACAAAAGTGTATATAGTACGCTCCGTGCTTTTTGGATAAAAATTCCTTTGTTTACCCAAACGACATTCTTAGCTGTCTCACCCACATGACCTTTTATGTTTGTTTCATTCTCATCTCAATTATATTCCAAATGTATATAAAATATTCTTATGCCATCACACAAACTAAATCACCAGCAATATCAGACTTAATCATCTAGCTTACCACACATTTAATTACGATTACTTCCTTAAACCTCTAAATATATATAAACTATTAACAGTTAAACGTGTTGACATGACTTCGCCGCTCAATGTGGGTGCCATAAGCTATTTGCCGGCTATCTAACAGCACATATAATAATTCTTTTCTTTTCTTTTCTTTGTTATCTTCTGTCAGATATATTTTATTTTAAAATACTCTATTATATCGTTTTGTATCTGTAACATAATTGGTTTAGAGCAAACATTACAGCAAATAATATAGTTTATTTTATGGACACGCACACCGGATATGTGGTAGCCTCAAAATTAAAACTTTGGGATAAAAGACTTTAGGTTATGAATATAAATGATAACAACGAATCTCTGCATAAAATTTGTTTATATAAAAGATTCTGAAAGATTTATGGTGGCTCTTTTTTTCGGAATTTAATACTGCTCTGGTCGACTAATAGACAAACTACAAGAATTATGTTGTGGAAGAATGAGTAATTATACGGCAGATTATAATTAACAGATTTTAACCGATAACTGATTAAAAGACTTTAATATTTAATTGGCAAACAAAACAAATTCTGTTTATCTTTTTTTAATGATTTCAATTTGTAGTAAAATATTATTATGCAACGAAATAGATAACATGCTAATTTTACAGTAAGAATATTATAAAAAGATTAGTGAAAATATTTATGTTAAAAAAGGTGTTTTGGTAAGAAAAAATTATATAATTATTTTATATCCAACAGTTTGTTTTTAAACAATACATACATATTTTGGATCAAACAAAAAGTAAAAAAGTTAATACAATTTTTAACGAACAAGTATGCTTAAGATGAGGATTAACGGTCAAAAGTAAATAAAGTGCAAAAGTAAATAAAGTGCAGTAATTTTCAGAGAATTTCTTATATTTATTTTCAATCTTGGGAAGATGTGAAAAGTGCCGCGAACCAAGAAACGGCGGTTGATAACGAAAAAACGGTAAACCCAAAGCAAAAACACAACTTTTTTTAATATTAATTGCATTATTTTTTTTTGTCGTTCATTTTTCTATTAGAACATATGACTCTCTGAAACAGAAGGGTAAAAAAACAAAAACAAACAATAAACCAAAAGAGAGAGAGAGAGAGAGCGAGCGATCGAACGGAGGAAGATTCTTCCTCCAATTACCTATCTCTATTTTTACGGAAAATTAGTGTGAACCAGAAGAAAGAAAAAAAAAACGAACCGGATCGATGAAACTTACACTGCAAAAACACGATTTCCGAGAAGAAGAAGAAGAAGAGGAAGACGAAGGAGGAGAGGCAAGCAAGCTTCGTCAAGTTTTCCTGACGAAAGAAATACAAAATCAGTGAAATATAATACTTTTCGAACGAGAGAAATTTAAATTTGATTACTTTTTTCCTTTTGCGATTAGAGATTTCACGGACTTGGCTCCGTCATATAATCTTCCGATTTCCGATTAGTTTTCCGGCATTGTAATCTTGATTTTTGTTTTTGTTGATGTTTTGATCGAATCCCATTTGTCAGATCTTCGTAATTTGGGAATATGAATTTGAAATTTTGTTTATTTCTCAACATTCGATCTGGGGTTTTGCTTGATTGAAGATGCAGCATAATCTATTCACGACAATGCGAAGTTTGAAGCTTGCTGAAGGTTGTAAAGGCACGCAAGTGTACGCTCTTAACCCATCAGCTCCTCCTCCGCCTCCTCCGCCTGGTAGCGGTGGCGGAACCGGAGGTGGAGGTGGAGTCGGCGACAAGCTCCTACAACATCTCCAAGATCACCTCCGTGTGAATTCAGTACGATCCAAATCAAGCCGGACATATCTGCCTCCGAATCAGGCAAACGCCGTCGTCTCCCCTGAATCCCTCCTCCCTTACGGGCTCCCCGTTACGGATCTGCTTGAACCTCAGATCGATCCATGTTTGAAATTCGTCGATTTGGTCGAGAAGATGGCGGAAGTCTACCGTCGGGTCGACAGTTGCCATCAATTCGAGAAATCTGGGGCTTATTTGGAACAGTGCGCTATATTCCGGGGATTATCTGATCCAAAACTTTTCCGGCGGAGTCTCCGGTCGTCTAGGCAGCACGCCGTTGACGTTCACGCGAAAGTCGTGTTAGCTTCCTGGCTCCGATACGAGAGGAGGGAGGACGAGCTAATCGGAACAACCTCTATGGATTGCTGCGGTAGAAACTTGGAGTGCCCAAAGGCGACCCTTGTTTCTGGGTATTACCCGGAATCCGTCTACGATCCATGTGTCTGCTCCGGAGCTTCCAGATCAGAGATGAATGATGATGATGTTCCCGAATGTTCGACTTCTGAGGAAGAATTAGACTACGACATGTCCTTCTGTATCGGCGACGAAGAGGTTCGTTGTTCACGGTACAAAATCGCGTCTTTGTCGAGACCTTTCAAGGCGATGCTGTATGGAGGGTTTAGAGAAATGAAACGAGGAACGATCAATTTCACTCAAAACGGAATCTCGATTGAAGGGATGAGAGCTGCAGAGATATTCAGCAGGACCAACAGGTTACATAACTTCCCTCCTAATGTTGTCTTGGAGCTCCTCAAGCTGGCAAATCGGTTCTGCTGCGATGAGTTGAAATCCGCTTGTGATTCGCATTTGGCACACCTTGTTAATAGTCTGGACGAGGCAATGTTGCTGATCGAGTATGGATTAGAAGAGGCTGCGTACCTTCTTGTGGCAGCTTGTCTCCAGGTTTTTCTCAGGGAATTGCCGAGCTCTATGCATAATCCGAACGTTATAAAGATCTTTTGCAGCGCTGAGGGACGGGAAAGATTGGCGTCTCTTGGCCAAGCTTCTTTTACATTATACTTCTTCTTGAGCCAGATTGCTATGGAAGATGATATGAAATCTAACACAACTGTGATGCTCTTGGAACGTTTGGTTGAATGCGCGGTGGATAATTGGGAGAAGCAGCTTGCGTACCACCAATTAGGGGTGGTGATGCTGGAGAGGAAAGAGTATAAGGATGCTCAGAGATGGTTTAACACAGCGGTTGAGGCTGGTCATCTTTACTCCCTTGTGGGCGTTGCTAGGTCTAAGTTCAAGCGTGACCATAGGTACTCGGCTTATAAGATCGTCAATTCGCTGATCTCGGATTACACTGCTACTGGGTGGATGCACCAGGAGAGGTCCTTGTATTGCAATGGTAAAGAAAAGCTGCTTGATTTGGATACAGCTACCGAGTTAGACCCGACTTTGACATTCCCCTACAAATTCAGGGCAGTGGCATTGGTGGAAGAGAACCAGTTTGGGGCTGCCATCTCAGAACTGAACAAGATTCTTGGATTCAAGGCCTCTCCTGACTGTCTGGAGATGAGGGCATGGATTTCTATAGGTAAAGAGGATTATGAGGGTGCTTTGAAAGATATCCGCGCACTTTTGACATTGGAGCCGAATTTTATGATGTTTAACTGGAAAATCCCTGCTGATCACATGGTGGAGCTGCTCCGTCCGCTGGCCCAGCAGCGGAGCCAGGCTGATTGCTGGATGCAGCTGTTTGATCATTGGTCTTCTGTGGATGATATTGGATCTCTAGCAGTTGTTCATGATATGCTTGCAATTGATCCAGGGAATAGTCTTTTACGGTTCAGACAATCTCTTCTTCTGCTACGGTATAACCTCTCTCGTTGCGCTTCTCGATACTTTTTTGTTTTTTGCGGGTGCATGTTGTGTCAGACCCTTATTGATTTTAACAAGTGAGGGTTTCATACTGACAGGCTAAATTGTCAAAAGGCAGCAATGCGTAGTCTAAGGCTGGCTCGAAACCATTCAAAGTTGAAGCATGAGAGACTTGTGTATGAAGGGTGGATATTGTATGATACAGGCCACCGCGAGGAAGCCCTGGCCAAGGCTGAGGAGTCCATTTCCCGGCAAAGATCTTTTGAAGCGTTTTTCCTTAAAGCATATGCTCTTGCGGACTCTACACTTGACCCCAAGTCCTCAGATTACGTTATCCAGCTCCTTGAAGAAGCACTGCGGTGCCCCTCAGATGCTCTCCGTAAGGGACAAGTAAGTCAGAAAGCGTTAACACAATTATTTTGTCAGAAGAGACAGTTGGTTTTGCGGGTTTCATAAAGTATTTGATTTCTCATTTCTTTCTCCGATTTCTTTACTGTTTGATCGTCTCTTGGACTGCCACAATTTTAAAATCTAAGTTTTTAGGAATATTCGACTTGTGTTTTGGTCATAGTGTCTGGAGTAATTTGTTGATACTGGAATGTGGTCGCATCTTAGGAACCAACTTTCCCAACAAAAAAAAAGTGTAACAAAATTTGGTTAAAAATTTATTCAACTAAATCTTATGGCTTTTCCTTCAAAATTGATTCAATATCATGAACTTTTCTTTGGTGCATTTGCTTACAGGCTTTAAACAACCTGGGAAGCGTATATGTGGATTGTGATAAGCTGGATCTTGCAGCTGATTGCTATACGAATGCGCTCAACATCAAGCACACACGAGCTCACCAAGGTCTTGCCCGTGTTTATCATCTGAAAAATCAACGTAAAGCTGCTTATGAAGAGATGACAAAGCTAATTGAGAAGGCTCAGAACAATGCATCGGCATATGAGAAGCGCTCTGAATATTGTGACCGCGAGATGGCACAGAGCGACCTTAGCCTGGCAACCCAACTAGACCCTCTCCGGACTTATCCTTACAGATACAGAGCTGCAGGTATGCTACCACAATGCCAGTTCTAGTTTCTTCTCCTTGTTTTTTTTGTTTAGTTGTTTAGAATTGAATGCCAGAAACAGGACACCAAAGACTGATCCTATTCGAGGGATTAAATCTGCGTATTGTATAAATCCTGTCATCCTGATGAGTAATTAGACACAAAGAAGTGTCAGAAACTTCGAACCCTGCATATATGTGGTGATGGAAACATAAATAAGAAGTTATATGTCCCAACAGATGAAACAACTGAGATTTGCATTAAGCTTGAATAAATACTTAGGTGCGGCGAATACTTTGGCTCTATATATGTTCAACAGTTTATCCTTTCTTAAACTGTCATCTTTCTGGATATAAAAGCAGTAACGGTTGTTTTATTTACTTCTGTTCTTAAACTGGTAAGATATTAGTGTCTGATGGTTTTGTTTAACTTGAACTCTTGGTTGCAGTTCTTATGGACGACCACAAAGAAAGTGAAGCCATAGACGAGCTCTCGAGGGTGATATCCTTTAAACCAGATCTGCAGCTATTACATCTACGGGCAGCGTTCTATGATTCCATGGGAGAAGGAGCATCTGCAATCAAAGATTGTGAAGCAGCATTGTGTATTGATCCTGGTCATGCAGACACACTCGATCTCTACCAGAAAGCACGTGAACCAAATGCTACCGACCAAAAGTAGAACAAAACTATCATTTTGTTTGGTGGACAAATCTCTTCTCTTCTTTCCTCCTGGTATGCTTCTGCACTGTTTCATTTCCTTCTGTAAACAGAAACTGAGCAATCAACAACAAGGTTTGGTATGAGTGAACAGACAAAGAAAAAAAAACAAGCATAGCCATGTAAATAGAAACTTTTATGATATTTTTTTGTTTAATTTTGGTTATTGGGGGGTGAGGATACTATAGTAGTACAGAGAGTGTTTCTTGCTGCTACAGATAAATACGTTTTCTGGCCTAAAAGGGGAACCACGAAGAAGAACTTTCCTCTGGTGAAATTGGACTTCTTATGTCCTATTTCTAGATGTATTATTGCTTCTTTCTTTTTTTTAATTTTTTTTACTGTAATTATGTAATTGTATCTGTAACTTTCTCCACTTTTTTCTTTTACATGTTTCTTGTATTTGATTCTCAAAGCATCCGGGGATGTGTTTTTTATCCTCCTGAAACAAGAAAACAAAGAGACTATTCATTCATACATTTCAACATGTTCCAAAAATTTATCCTTAATATTTCACCATTTTGGTTCATATCCTCCTTAATTCTAATTATCGGTTTTGTGTTTTTAAGCTGATCTTGTTTGGTTTCATGGTAGATCTGATAACCACACACATGGTTGGAGACTATTGATTTTTTTCTAAAACTTTTCTGCTTCTCTGTTTCTCAACCTCTAAGCTTTTCTTCTTTTCTTTCTTGCTTGTGAACACATTAAAGTGGCCACAAATATCGGTTTTGCACACACGAGAAAGCTTAAAACTTTTAACATCTTCTCATTAAATTTCAACTTTCAGCTAACAAAACAATTTAAGTAAAAAGGGTTTCAATACATCAAAATCTCTCCCTCAAGCTTACATATTGCCTTCTTGGATCTGCAAACAAGAAACATCTTTTCTCCACAGATGATATTGTTTCTTACGGTTGAAGAAATGATGGATATGAACCGATCTCGGATGCTAAACTTCAATGCTCCCTTCTTGTCGACGAAACGCCATGATGTCACCCAAGAGAAGCCTCCAGGGCAGTGTCCCGAAGCTTCTGTTCCGTTTTGTTGGGAAACCACTCCCGGGATGCCCAAGAACTTGTCTCACTTGAAACATGACGCTGAATCCGAGACACCACGCCTAAAACTTCCTCCCGGAAGATTGAAGGTTTTGTTATTCTCTGGACCATATCAACTTTTCATGTTTTGTCTTCTTCTTACTTTTCCAATAAACTCTTTCTCAATTGGTTTTGTAACTTGTTCTGCATTATAGATGCATGTTAATGGTGAAAACAACGAATTTGATGACGCAAGTGAGGGGTTAACACCAGCTAAATTGTTGCCTTTGAAGAAACGTGACAATCAAGAACATTTCCATCAAACCGACCCAGACACGGTCGATGTCTTGTCTCTCACGCAAGCCATAGACATGGTCGAACACCCAAAAGATAGCGTAACGGAATCTGATGATGGAAGCAGCGGAGGAGGTGACTCAAACGGCTACTTAACTATGGAGAGCACAGAGCGAAGCGAAGACATGTCACCAAGTTACATAATAGAGCGGTTTCTGCCGGATGCAGCGGCTCTAGCAGCCGTGACATCAGCGGCAAGCCAAAGGAAGAAGAAGAAACTCTCTTACTTGAGTGCAACGGTGAGGCAATCTTGTTTTTCACCAAAAGCTTGTGGCTTGCATGTGTTGCTGCCTTGGAGCGCTAAGCATAGGATCTGTGGCGTCAAAAACGCTTTTCCTCCTTCTTCCCACATCCCAAGTTTATTGCAACCCAAGTTTATTACAAAAGACAACTAGTTAAAGTTAAGTTCTTGTTGTTAGACTATATTGTTGTGACACTATGTGGTGGTTAATAACACTGAACAAAAAAATCATGTACAAACATAAGGCTTTTTAGCCAAAATTGATGCATCTAGTTTTGGAATAATTATGTAGTACTTTTATTCTAAATAACAAATTTAAGACTTTAACACAAGTTCTTTCGATAAAAAGAAAAAGAAAAAGAATTATATACCTAAATTTGATGATGTCTTAAAATAGTCGGTTCAATATTAATTGATTGGTTCTTATTCTTTTTGGGTAGTTTTGTTAAAGTTCAATGGTTCGGTAAAACCAGCAACTATCCTAAGATTTTTAGATTAAACAAATAACTTTGTATTCTATATTGGTATCAGATACACCGATAAAACATTTTAGTTTTATATTTATCAATTAAAAAAAAATTGGTCTCATAGATGGTTTCTTTTTAGATCCAGTAAAAATGGTAAGATATATATCTATATATATACTCGTTGTAACTTGTAATAATAGTATGGTGAACTCTAGAACTCTCAGAGATTTTTTGGCTTAATTAGGATTCACTCAAGTTATCGAAAACACATGTTAATTAACAAAATTAAAATTGTTCTCTTAAACAACATAATAGTTAGTAGCTTTTATGTTTATAATTAATCCTGCACAATGTTAGATTTGCCATCCCTTCTCATATAGAATGTAATATGAGAAATAAACTGTGCTTTAGTGGAAACGTGTAACGCAATATATGGGTACACCGAACACAACAAGTTACGAGGTACGTGTAAGAACTACATGACTGCTTGTCTAGAACAGTGGACGTGTCCCTGTGTCTTTCAAGATTCTCTATTGACGTACGCACAGTAACAAAAAAGTTAAGTTACTTAATAAATATTATCTCAACCTTTTTGGATAACCATATTGTCTCCTTTTTGTCGGTTTTGGATAGCCAATATATCTCATTGTTTAGTTAAAATTTTATATTTTTCATCGATTAAAGACAACATTATAGTTTATTTTATCATTGCTTTTGGTGGATAAAGAGAGTACATTTTAGCAGATGTAAAATGGCATCGGCTTAAGGGAAAGATGGAACCAATGGTGAGGAAAGAAACAAGAGGAAATATGGAAGAGGGCGTTCAAGAAGCAGAGAACATCTTAAGTAACAAAGACAAAACAGAACAAGAACAAGAAGAAGAAGAAGAAGAAGAAGAAGAGAAGGGAGCAAATGGTGGGATTTTGAACAATCTGATATCCAACTTGAAGAGTGCAACAACAACAGTAGACGACAGATCTAGTGAAAAGATTCAGAAATCTGAATGTGAAGATGAAGATGAGAAGAAGAAAGAGAGTTCAGGTGCTGGAATCTTAGAAAAGATTATTTCTCATCTTCCAGGTACGCTTTTGTTTCATAAACTTAGGCCTTACAAAGTTTAGTTAAGCTATTCTGCAATAAGAAAAAAATAGTGAACATGTGTGTGGTGGTACGATGGTCTCGCTTATAACTATTATTCGATCAAAACGCTAAGCGTAGGTCTTTTAGTCGATGAGGTTTGTGTTCAAATGTTTTATTTGTGGTGATGAGTTCGTGGAAGTATTCACCATACTGTCTCTTCTTCCCTTAATTAGTTGGATATCTAACGTTAAATCTTTGAAAGACATAGTGTTGTTTTGAAGTTTGTAGATAAATGTTAATTAGCTTGACTTTAATCAGAAAAATCTTTTCTTTTTTCTTTGTAAAAGCTGAAGATGCAGTTCCAACGACAGAGGAAGCATCCATTCTGATCCACTCTGTGATTGACTGAAGAAGACTTCAACAAGAACTCGTTTCCATCGTTTTTCTTCTTGTGACTTGTGATTTTGTTGTTTCTCTTAACGAAACTTTTTTTGTTTGTTGTGTGTGTGTGTGTGAATTTTAAGGTCCTTTACAGACTACCGTTGAAGCTATCATGGTTTTGTCGTCTCTTGTCTATTTTCTCATCTCTTTATTCATAAAAAGATAAATAGTCTTTAGTTAAATCTGCTTACGTTGAATATATTCCCATTGTGCATTATGTAATAACGAAAAGAAATAAGAAAACTTATCACAATTCTTTCGTGTTGTGAAGGCAACACGAAAACATGAAATATTTTGTTTTCGTGTTCCAATTCTTTGAATCTATGAATTCTTTTATAAGGAAAACATGGAATAAGAAATGTGAGAGTGAAGAAAAAAATAACAAAAAATATTTAATTTTTATTGATGCCTTTTCTCATAGACACAACGATGCACGTAACTAAAGATCTATACTTAAGAATCTCTGAAAGGCCGTAATTGTAGCCATTGTGTTTTATTTTATTTTTTATTTTTTTCTTAAAGGCTGTAATTTTAGGAATTCATAGATCGAGAGCCGGTTTAGAGGGAGAGACAATAAGTACAATGTCTTAGGGTCCAGAAAACATTGGGTGAAAGTGGATTACGAGAATATTGTACTATTTTTTATAAAATCTTTATTTAAGATAATTTTTTTAGATATTGATTTAAATAATTTTTGTTCTGAAATAAAAATGTTATAAATAACTTTATCCGATATATCTATGGAATCTAGTGAAGTTTTTACCTTTGTTGAGTGTGGACTGTTATCAGAATGTTTCAATTGTATATCAAATTTTTTTTATTACTTCAGCGGAGAAAAGTTTATCAAAAATAGTTTTAAGTTTTTGTTTTTTCATCTAAACTTTTCGTTGATAGAAAGCTTTTAAAATATACAAAATTAGCAAATGATTGAGAACTATAACTGATATTTGTATATTTTGCATGATTAATAACACTTACCTTTGTTAGTTTTGATTTTTCTTTTAGTTATATATTAATCATTTTTATATTTTTGTGTCTTGTTACTTATTGTTTGCATTTTAGAGTATAAGGTTGTATTTCATCTATATGCATTGTTTTTGAGTCTATATTTAGGTGGTGCTTTTGGAGTCATGGAAGATTGGAGAGCTGGGTATGGAGGATAGAAAAGGGAAAAAGAACTGAAAAAGATGGAGACTAGACTTGATATGCAGAATTCAGAAGATGCGTCTGAAAGATCGACTCAGATGAAGGTCTTACCAATTTCCGTTGAAGCTCATCTTTTGACACGAGATAGGAAATTGAGTCATCTTTTCAATGGAAGTGATTTCAAGTCATTTGGAGGTATATTCCAAAAGTTATGCTCGATTTACTGGACGTATATCAATTCTGCCGCGAAGAAGGAAGCATCCGCGAATGGAGGAGAAATGGTCAGGGTGTGCAGCGGCCTGGGGGACACTGCTGGGATCAGAAAAAGTCAACTTTTGAGAGTTGACCATCTTTTAATCCCTTTTGTTTTTCTTCCTATAAATACTTGTCTAAATACCGAAAAACCTAAGTTTTCTTCTCTTTAGAGTTGGTTTTGAATCCAAACTCTCTTCTTGATGTTTTCGATTGCTCTTAATCTTATCATGCCACTCTAGTGAAAGATTCTTCACCTCTATCTTTTATCTTTATGCTTATGTCTTTTATTTTGTTTTTCTTTATGTTTAGGAACTAGTTTTTACTTGGATTATGGGTAGGCTAGATTAGGATGATTGATGGTTAGATGGTGATGATTTAGGTTGCATATTGTTAGATCATTCATTTAGGTTGTTCTTAATGCTAGTTTTGACTTGATCTCTCAAAATCTAGAACTTAGGCATTTCATGCCCGGAAGGTGTTTGTGAAAATGCTTAAACCAAACTTTTTATGAGTTTTACATGTTCTAGGATGATGTTAAATTCAACATTTGCCATCATTATTTGATTGTTAGCTCATTCTTTTGATAGTTAAACCCATGGTCCAATGTTTTCTCTTATTTTACTTTTCGCTTTGCATTTCTTTCATTAAAACCCGAAAACACAAAAATATTTGCTCTAGATTAGTTTGTTTCTTAAATCTTGAGTGTTGTAGTCTTTAATTCCTCGTATGATCGTACTTAAGTACTACTCGGTATATTTCTTGCACTTGAAAAATATTTGAAATTTTACAAATTGTAAAATTTAGTTAGGATTAATTGTTTGATATTTTTAGCGTCTACTAAGTTAAAAACAAATAATTCTCACACCAATAACGCTACATCAGCCGGAGCCAAAACGCACATCCGAAAAAAGAAAAAAAAGATCAAAACACAAAAACAGTTTAAGTTTAAAACAACAGAAAATAAAAAATAAGTAAATTGAAAAAATAATTATTGTATTACTTTTAACCAAAAAGAATGGATATCACCGAATTACAACACATTAGTAGCACAAACTTCAAACCATTTTGTATCTACAAATTACTTGAATCAAAGAATAGTGAAATTATATAATAAATGTGTTTTATAAGTATATATATTATGCCTTATTCTTCTTTATTCTCCCTCATTTGATTGTGGATCTTTAGCTCCATCACCCCCGGATCCAACCGGCGTCGTCTCCATCTCCGCAACAGGCTCCGGCCTGATCTCCTCCAGCTGATTCACCACCTGAATTGCTTCTGGCCTCGCCTCTGGCGACGGATCAACACAATGTAAAGCCAATTTCAGAGTATTCAGAAGCTCGTCACCAACGGTTTGTGTCTCTCTCATCAGCTCCAGATCGAACACTTCATTGGTCCACTCTTCCTTCACAATCGACGCTACCCACTGAGGCAAATCCATCCCGCTCGTCGGCTCTCCTGGAGACTTCCCCGTCAAGAGCTCCAGTATGATGATCCCTAAGCTGTATACGTCCGTCTTTGTGCTTGCGTTCTTGATTTTTGAGAACTCCGGCGCTCGGTATCCTAGTGCTCCGGCCGTTGCGATCACGTTTGTGGCGGCGGCGGCTGTCATGAGCTTGGAGAGACCATAATCGGCGATGTGTGCGTTGGTCTGCTCGTCGAGGAGAATGTTGCTGGCCGTGAGATTCTCATGGATCATGTTTTCGTTGCTGTGAAGGTGAGCCAAACCACGACCGATTCCTTTCGCTATCTTCATCCTTGTTTCCCATGGAATTAGGGTTTCTGGTCCTCGAGCTGTTGATTTCAATTCCCAAATTCAAAATCACGAGATGTCCAAATCAATCAAAATCCAAATTAGGGGTTTTTGTTTTGTTTTGCTTACCGTGAAGAAACGCAGAGAGACTACCCTTAGACATGTAATCGAAGACGAGAAGTTTCTCTCCTTTGGGTCCTAAGTAGTAAGCTCTTAAGGCAAGAAGATTCGGGTGTCGAATCTTGCCCAAAGCCGTGACCTCTCCTTCGAACTCTTTGACCCCTTTGGTTGTTTTCTCTCTCAGCCGCTTCACAGCAACCTCGTTTCCGTCCTCCAATGTCGCCTTGTATGCTGTTCCATAAGTGCTTTTCCCCATGATCTCAGCCGTGGCGCAGAGCAGATCATCGGCAGTGAACACAAACGGACCATCGAAATGGACCAGCTTTCCTCCCATCTCACCTCCTGATGATGCTGTTGCTGCAGCAGCTGCAGATACCGTCTTCTCAGAGATCTTGTCCTTGCCATCTTTCTGTTTCAAGGCGGCACGTTTCTTGATCAGACAGCAGAGTAATATCCAGCACAACAGAAGCAGAATGGCTAGAAGAGCTCCAATGGCGATTAGAATTATATCCTTCACAGAGAGTTTTCTGTGGTGTTTTCTAGGTTCTTCTGATGAGGTAGGTGAAAGGCTGAGAGGATGATGAGGGTTAGGAGAAGGACAGGGAGTCGAGGAACTGTATCCACAGAGCTGAATGTTGCCCACGAAAGAGCTTGAGTTGAACTTTCTGGAGAGAATAGGCGGAACAGGACCAGAGAGTGTGTTGAAGGAGACGTTGAATGAAGAAAGATTCGCTAGGTCGGCTAGAGGCGACGGAATTAAACCCGTGAAGTTGTTTTCAGACAGATCCAGCTGTCTGAGACCAGATATGTTCCCTATTCTCTCTGGGATAGGCCCGTTGATCTTGTTTCTCTTGAGGTTAAGCACTGTCAGGTTGTGTAGTCTATCAATGGCATCTGGGATAGGGCCTTTGAGGTGGTTGCTTTCGAGGTTTAGTGAAACCAGAGATGAAAGGTTGGAGAAACTGTCTGGGATGGTTCCGTTAATTGAATTGTAAGACAGATCAAGGGTCTGGAGGTGTGGAAGAGTTCCAAATTCCCTGGGAATGAAACTAGAGAGCTGATTATGGCTTAAAGAAACCTCTTCCAGCAAACTCTGCTTGCAGAGAGACAAGGGAACAGCTCCAGAGAAGAGATTGTGGTCAAGATTCAGCTTTTTGAGAGGGTGAGATCCATTAACCCAAAAGTCAGGTATCGAACCAGAGAGGTTGTTATGTTGAAGGTCAAGGAAAGTGAGGGTATATGATCTGGCAACACTAACCGGAAGGGGACCGGAAAGTAAATTGAAGCTGAGATTGAGCCTATAGAGCCTGGTGGACTCAGCAAGACTAGCCGGGATGATTCCAGATAGCTGATTATTGCTAAGATCAAGATTTTGGAGAAGAGGACAGTTGCCGAGTGAGGCTGGGACAGAACCGGAGAGGCGGTTGTTAAAGAGATGGACCCCACGGAGGCTCCGGAGGTAGCCAAGGGAACGTGGAACAGAACCAGCGATGAAGTTGTCGTGGAGGCTAAGTTTTCTGAGACTCTGAAGCTGTCCGATCTTCTCGGAGATAGTGCCACCAAGTCCCTTCCATGGGAGCTGAATGGCTACCACTTGGCCTCGGTGGCATCTGATTCCAGCCCAGCCGCCTGAGCAAACACTGGTGGATGAAGAGTCATTCCAGCTTCTGAGAACTCCGGTGAAGTCGACGAGTCCGTGTTTGATTGCTTGGAGCGCCTGATAGTTCCCCTGAGTCACCACGATCCCATCCCAGGAGTGACCACCACCACCACCTGCAACAGCTTGAGCAGACAAGAATGAGAGACACAAGAGGAGACTCGTGCAAAAATTGAAACTAATTTCATAAATCCGAAATGGTCTTCTGTAAAGTTGATTCATTTCAAAAGTGACAAAATAAAAAGAAAAAGAAATAGAAAACGAAGAAGAAGAAAGATGAAGAAGAGCAGGAGTTTCAGTTCTTTGTTGTGTTCTTCTTCCTCTGTTTTTGGAGGACAACAAAGAAAGCGAGATAGAGAGAGAAGTTTGATTTTTAGTGAGAGAGGAAAGGAATTTGTGAGTAAGTGAGTGTTGTAGCCAAGAGTAATTATGGTTCGAGTGGAGGAAGAAGAAGACAAAGACAAAAGTTTAGTTTATGTTTATTGTAACGGCTAGTTTTACTAACTTCTTGACCAGCGCCAAACAAACAAAAAAAAAACGGGAAGCGAGAGAAACATGACCAACGGCTATAAAGCCATTCCGACCGTTTTAATGATTTAAGTAAAATGTCTTGAGAGTCGTTGGTTTGTACAGCCCGTGGTCGTCCAAATATTAATTATTCCAATCTCACCAATATAAATTCCATATTCTATGTTCAGACAACAACCAACAAAAAACTTTTACCCTATGAAATGGTCAAATCTTGACACTTTCGGCCACGTCAGTCCTAGTACCAACAAAAAAAAACACTAGACAACTAAAAAGAACACTTTCTTTTATCCTAACAAAACAAGCATGGACTTAGTCATTTATCAAACGATACTTGCCAAGCAAAATGAATTAGAAACATCACCGATGAGGAAAAAATAAAGAACATAACAATTATTCTTATACATGTAAACGAATCTGAAAATGGTTACAATACAATCAATGTGATAGAGATCCAATTGTAACGATCACTATTTACACAAACGCAAAGAAACGTTTACGGGGTGGAGTCTGTCTAAATCCATACATACAGACAGTTCACAAAGTCTGCAATAATTCTTATGGACAATACACAGCAGCTTGTGTTCTTACATAGACCATTGTTTTCACATTTAAGAATCAGCCGACCCAGGTTGCCTTAGAATCGTTTTCTGGGCCGGACATGCGCGTAACAGTGTGCAGATGTCGTTTTTCACTAGGAATTCCTCTGCATTTACGAGGATCAGAGGGCCATACTCGAACACCAACTTCTTGCACTGTAATAACATAGACACAACATGGTAAAAATGAGAAAAGCCTATGCTAACTACTATGATCATGCAGTTGCGTTACACAAGTTGGAGAAGAACACAAACCACAAGAACAGAACAAAACATGTTTAGGCAGGGTTTATGGAGTTGAGCTATTAGTTATTAGAATTTGATGATTCTAACCTTCTTCTCGTTGTTCTTGAACGAATTGCATCCCTTGAGAAGTAGTTCAACTATATCCAGCTGGATAATCAAGTGAAAACAAAGTCAGTATATGAAATGCATAAGCATTATAAGAAGAAGAAAAAGTCTAGACGAGGATCATCTACACGTATAACCGGTGATAGCCTGATAGGTAAACTTATAGAGTAAGCTTCGAGAATAAAAACACAGCAAGGACGACTACACGAGGGGGTAGCAGCGTGGACTGTGATTGTGGGTGCTCGTAGGAATATGATTAGATTATGACTAAACCATAGTCCTATGAGTCTATGACACAGAATCCATAAATAATGTCATCATCTTGTAGCTACTACTTACTACTAACCTGTGTGTCAGGATCTTGTAGTTTGATGAGAATCTCTGAAACAGTCCTGTGGCATACACCGCAACCATCCTGACGGGCTTCTTCTACAAGAGCTACCACTTGACCACAAAGATTCATCCTCTTGCAGAAATAGTGAGGTTGAAACGACTCAAGTTGCATGAAGAAAAGAGGGAGATAGTAGTCAACCAAAGTTATGCACTGCATCAATTCAACACAGGTGTTATTATCATTTAATTTAACACAGTTGTTAGTATATTAACCCACAGAAGAAACATAGACAGTGTAAGGCAAAAAACATAGACAAATGAAAAAGTTCATCATCAGCGAGAAAGGAGAGAACCTGCTGCGCAAATCCGCGCATATGGGAACACCGATCATGAAGATCCTCGATTATCTGGGCCTGTGTTTCATTTTTCTCAAGGTAGCTGAGAGCAACGTTAACATATTCCTCACACAGAGTGCAAACATTTTCATCCTTGGAAACTTCCTCTACACAAAGACAAAACGAAAAGTTGAAACAGTCTTGAAATTTGAAGTCATTAAAAGAGCTTTATTACACTAATCTGAGCCATACTCTTATGGGATAATGGGTGATGAAATATTCAACTAACTCATTTCCAACCATAGAAGCCAACCTATTTCATTAAAACTGAACTATGAAGAGCAAGCTTTCTATAGAATCAATCAAGCCCATGTGTAGATATAGATGGTGTTTTACCCGAAATCTAAAAATTCGTACCTGAGAGGGTGGAAGGAAGGAAAGATCTAGCGTCAGAAAGCAAAGTCAAACCCAGCAAGAAAATAACCAATATTCCAGCTTTGGGTCCCATTGATTCCTGGTAAACAACACAAGACCAGAAGATTCAACTAAGACTCTTAACCTGAGATTCTCTGCGCCGAATCAGAGTCAAGAAGGTAAGAAGATTCAACCGGAGTTTAAAGTGAAAGTTCTCACCTTTGTTCAGAAAAATCAAGCAAACTAATGATTTGCAGATTCTGGCTTGGGAGAAGAAGAAGAAGAAGATGGTACGAAAACACTACCAGATCCGTCGAATGGGTTGATTGCGTATGATAATCATCGAAGGTCAAATAATGAAGTTTTCTCAAACCACAAGCAATTATCCGACCACGTCAGCATCACCTTGTGGCTTTATTTTTTGCCACAAACTAATTATTTATTTTACGTCATCTATCTACTAGGCGATGAAATCTAATTTCTAACGATCAAGACTGTTTTTTTTTTGTGTTTGTGTTTCACTAAGTTTTTATTTTTCTTGGTGTATAAGAGTTCCAAAAGAAAACGAAACTAATCTGTTACTGAAATCTGTTATGTGTTCCACTTAAAATCAAATCACACCACATTTTTACTATCTAGCATTAACCAAATACATAGCATAGAGAAAACAAATGGAAACACAATTTCCTTAACGTATTAAGACACAGACACACAAACAAACACCTAACAACTCCTAAGATAAGAGATGGATCATTTTCAATCAGTCTCATCAGTTTAAGTTCAAAGCTATCTTCTTCTTCTTCTTGTTCTTGCTCTCTTTGTTCAACATCACAGATAACTTCGCCAATCCAAACCTCTTCCTCTTCCCATTGAACCTTTTTTCTTGTTTCTTCCCTTCAACACTTCTTTCTTTAATGTTAGTCTTTCCAAGAATCTGACCCAACGACACTCTCCCATTCATCATCGTCGCTGACTCATCCGCAAGAAGTAGTTTCCTGCTGAGTATTTGCCCGATCGACATTGTTGGTTTTAATACAGCAACTGAAGATGATGTCCCGTCGCCATTCATCATCAGATTCAGACCGTTTACATCCATCAGAAGCTTCTCTCTCCTGTTCTTGTACTTGCCTGTGTATGATGGTGATCTCCTCCTATGTTCTGACCACTGCCATTGCCCCTGAAGGGTTGTCTCTTCTGCTTCCATTTTCGCCGTATTCACTTTCTCCAGACCTTCCTCGATCGTCCTCCTGCTGCTTCTGATTTCTTGAGCCGTTTCTTCTATCCTCTCCAGAATCTCCTCTTGCAGCGTCTCTTGACAATTTCCTCTTCTCCTTCTTCTTCTCCCGGTAACAGCTTTGATTTCAGCGATTGCAACTGCTTCAGCCGCTCTAGCAGCTTCCTTCATCTTCCTAGCAGCGACCAAACGCATCTCGGCAGCTTTGATCTTGTTCCTCGTCTGTTCAATCTCAGCCACGGCTTTGTCAACCGCGGAACGCGCATCCTCTCCTGTTTTACTGAACTCCATAGCCTCGTAGCTTAGTCTCTGAATCTCCTTGGAGATTTCTGCTGCATTCTCAGAGTTTAGTCTCTCTCGTGTCTTTTCGAGTGCGGCTCGTTCCTCTTCCAATCTCTTGTTCAGTAGCTCAACCGACTCGCGTATAGCAGCCAGATCTTCGGTTGTCTTGCAAAGATTCGTCTTTGCTTGGTTCAGTTCTTTCAGAACATTCATGTCGCAGTTTTCTTTGTCTTCCTTTCGTTGTAGCTTCAATTTGAGCTCTTCAACGATGGCTTTGGTTGACTCAAGCGACTTCAAAACCTTTAGAGTTTCTCCTTCTTTCGCAATCAGTTCCTTCTCTAACTCACTTGCTTTCGCCATCATATTAGCTTCATCCACATCGTTCTGTTACCAAAAATTCGAAATTTCGCATCACAAGAAACAACTAAACACACAAGATCATTCAAGAAATTGATGATTCCTAATAATAGTTCTCGGTTTCTTAAACAAACAGCAGCAGTGTGACAGTCCAGTTTAGTTATAAAAACTCTAAAACCAAGAAGAAAGACAGAGACGATTTGAGGGAGAGAGCGAGAGATGAGACCTGAGAAGCTTCAAGGATGTTGTTATGGGAAGAAGGTTTCCAAAAACCGAATCCGCCAAACCGAGTGGCGGCTTCTCTCACTGACTCGAATGGCGCCGAAGTGTCGATTTCCCCGAAGACGACGGAGGATTCTAGAGTTTCGGCCATTAAAGTTACAGACGAAGAAGAAGAAGACAAGAACTTGGGAAGAAGAAATAACGAGAGAGAGAGAGAGTGAAGAGAGTTTGATCAAACTGTTGTTTTCTTCGATACTGGTGTGAATGCGATTGAAGACTTTATATTATAGTACAGTATGTCTCAACGGCTTCTTGTATTAATCTAAAGGGATAATTAAAGTTGAAAAAAAAAGCTACAAGTATCCGTTTTCTTCTCAGTTCTTGTTTTTGTCTCTATCTTAAAAAAAAAGAATTCATTTACTTTTTCTAATCCAGTCTTGTTTAAGTAAATCAAATTGATTCTTAATAATGCTATCCAACTTTTTGTTTGTTTGTCATGGTAATTAGGCCCTAATGCTAATATTAGTTTGATTAGTATAATTTTTTGGTCGAGAAAGAGAATGAATAACAAAATAAAATTAAGAAAAGCAAGTAAAAGAATATTTGGACCGTTGGATTAGAGGGAGTTGTGCCGGAGTTGACTGCGTCAATGAAGGAGAGAAAGTGGTGGGGATATCTAACGGTCATAATACGGTCCCACATAAATGAATCTCTCAATGGTTATTACAATTTTACAAATAACCGTAAAATTAATAAAACCTCAAAAAAATTGCTACCAAACATTTTTCCCCTAAACTATTTCACAATTTTTTGGAATATAAACTTCAAAAAAGTTCAGATTTTCTACAATTTGATCTCAATACATAACAAATATTAAAACTATAAAAATGGTATTAAAGTCTGGCATGTGCAACACAGTTCTGAATCTATTCTATATTGGGCTGCGGCTGCGGTTGCAATTGCGGCTGCGGTTGTGGTTGCGGTTGCGGTTGCGGCTGCAATGAGCTTTTTCGTCGCTTTCGAATGTAATAAAAACCAAATCCAGAGAGAAGCAGCAAAATGACAAAAGCATCAATCCCTCCAACCAATGCCACAACCCATTTTCTCACATTCGATTTCTCATCACTCAATCTCACTCCTTTAGGGATCTTCACCATATAACTCAATCCACTCACTCTCTCAATCTCCTTAACACCCATCACAACCCCATACATGACGCAATTCTCGTCAGAAACAGAGTAACTTGCAGCTCTACACTCACAATCCTTCTTACACAACTCATCACATCCTTCTTTGCTTACGTTCCTCGCTTGTGTACCGTTTCGTAGCACTGTCGTGACTCCTTTTAACTCAACCATCTCGTGATGGCATAACCTCTTCATCGAAAGCGCTTCTTCCTCGTTGCTGCCGCAATCTCCATTGCTCCCAAGCTTAATGCAAGAACAAGACTTGGAGAATGTGCAGATTCCATATGGTTTACATGCCACAGGAAGATCACAAGTGTTACTCACCGCTTGAAACGATGCCTCGAACTTGCCCTTTTCCGGTTTATACGAATAGAGTCCCAAATTACCGGTTTTGTTCCCGATCGCCAAGAATCTGATCAAAGGCTGCTCTATTCTCCCTATTCTATGGCTTTTATCATCAAATATGTCAAGACCCTTTGACCCTAAACTCACGAAATTGACCGTTTTGTTCTCTATAGGCTTGTACTCCCAATAAGAGTACTTGAGCTTGTTCAAGTTGAGGAAAAGAGCAATCTTGTCCCGTAAAACTTCAAAAGAGTAGAACAAAGTTGAGTCTTTTGGGAATGAAGTTAGCTGCGTAGCAACGTCTAGTCTCTGCCCACTCAACATCACATCTGTTGGGAAGTTGAAACTTTGCCATTTGATCAGATTCATAGCATCAAGCAATACTAGATTCCCTGAGCTCTGTATCTCCAACCTCTGCAAATGTTTATTCCCAAAACACAATTACATCTTCTTTCATTAAAATGATGTTTTTCCAACCAACACTAATGTTGTGAATGAGGTGATGTTTTGTATACCTCCACGCCTTGTCCTGAGGTTCCGCTTCGCCATCCAACGTGTTTATTGCTACTCTTTAGCCTCATGTCTCCATCTTTAGTGAGCTCGAAGATGCATTTGTTAGAAACATACATCTTTGAGTAATGCCCTGAGCTCCAAACTCTTACATCTCCAAAGAAAACTTGGAGAGAACACAAATATCGTCGGTTATCATCGCTTGATTCCATCGTTAACGCGGCTTTGAAACCTGGCTCTCTTGCTAGTGATGATTCTGTCTCCATCATATAAGCTTTGCCCATAAATCCGGGAGTGTATACTACAGGAGCAGAGAGTGGCAGAGAAAAACCAAGGTTGATATCTGATTTGCAGTGACCTTGGAGTTCAGAGAACAAGCAGATTAAGAAACTGAATGTAAAGATCTTCATCACCATAACATGAGATGTTTCTTCTGTGGTTGATATTCAAAAATTTTCTGGGAAAAGAAAAGGAAAGATGATAAGAAAAAGAAAAGAAGAGAAAGTTTGGTATGAGTGTGTTTTTTCTCTACTCTTTTGCAGGGAAAAAGGCGTTTTGCTTTCGTTTTGCCATTGTTTCGTTGTTTGTGGAGCCTTCTTGTTATCCTAAACGCTTTTTCCTATAATTGGTATTAGTTTTAGTTTACTTAAAAAATGAGTGTGTGTCTATACGTAAAAGAAGATATTGTGCATCCCATAAAGAAAATTTTATAAATGATAACACTTGTATTTTTATTGCAATGTATAGATAAAATTAAACTATACAAAGATTAAAGAATCATGAGATATTGGTGTAGCGAGAATAACAGAGTTGCTAAAGATAATATTATGACAAAGTTTGTATGTCTTAGAGACAGTCGAGAGTGGGGGATTAGGTGAGACTTGTTTAGTAGTAATAATTTAGTCGGACTAATTAATATATTCGTTTATTTGAAATTGGCTTTAAGATGGATGGGCCACGAAATGTGGCAATACGTGCAAATATTTTTTATTTATGTCTAAGTGCTGATGTCAGCAATGCGTATAAACACCCTGGCCTTGAAAATCTTGTGTTCAGGCTTGAGGGTGTTATATGGGCGTTTTTATTCGGCCCATGAATTGTCCACAAACGCAATTTATGCGACCCAAATTTTTAAAGCGTTTGTGTTGATTGGAAGAAACGTATATATTTCTAACCAAAACCGACTAAGGAATTAATTACCCCTAATATTAACATGTAACCGACATAATCTCTAATAAATCTTACATATATAGTAAAGAGTTTATATATGGTGGATCTGATATATACTTTACATATTAAAAACATATCGTGAGTGTGTCTATATGAAGAAGCGCCCCAAACTTTTCGTTTAACCAAAATTCACAAACCGCTACAAACCACAAGTTAAACTTACATATAACTATACAACTATATATTACTATATTTTTATTAATTAGATATTTTCAGTTTATTCGTTTTAATCAATTTATAACCGAATCATATTTGTATACTGCAATTTCTAACAAAAACATTCATACAATTTGTATGATATAACTAAAACTAAACCATATCTTCTATTTTTGTTCGATTTAGTTTGATTTGATTTTATTAGATTGAACATCCCTTGTTGATTGGGAGAAACGTATATTTTTAACCCAAATCGACTTTTGGAATTAATTACCTTAAAATTAACATGTAACCGACAGAATCTCTAATAAATGTTACATGTATATATCGTGAGTCTCTCTATATAAAGAAGCGCCACAAACTTTTCGTTTAACCAAAATTCACAAACCGCTACAATAATGGCCCCAGTTCGCAAACATACCTCCTCATCTTCTGCTCCTCACGATGATGTCAATCCATGGAAGATCAAAACGCAGATAATTCGAATGTGGAAGGGAAATCAGAAAGAAGCAGACAGCAAATCGATCGATATGGTTTTACTTGATTCATCGGTATGGCTTGATCTGCGTTTTATGTTTCTCAAGTTGATTTTGTTACTTACTATTTTTACAAAACCTGCGCTTTCTATATAGATATATTGATATATAGTAATCGATTCTTCATGACTCATGTTCTGTAAGGTTTGTTTGGTTACTCATTACTTATATTTTTTAGTTGAATCATCGGTCTAGATGATTGATATAATGAAAGTGCAATAATCTCGATTATTTACTTAATTTAATGGTTTAATTTTTTTTTTTTGTCTAAACATTCAACAGAATTTCGTGTCTTTACATATAATGAGATAAAACATTGCTGTAGAATGTGTTTTGTATTTTAAATCATATATTTTTATATCATACAGGACGGTCTTGGCATGGTCTATAAAGAATCTCGTGTACTTATTTTGTTAATTTAACTTTAGGGGAAAAGAATTCACGCAACTATAGATGAAGCATTCTCTAAATGGATTCAAGATATTGGTGATAGAAAGATCAACGGGCAAAACGGACGAGAAATTGAAATTGATATTCCTGAAGATAAGTTGATATACGAGTGCAAGGACCCGAAACTATAGTGAAGGAAGTTTATGGAGACTCTTTTATTCAGTCATGTAATCCTGAAATTTTTCAAGAAAAAGCTATTTTGTGTACTACAGATAACGATGTTGATCAGATTAATGATTATATGCTTTCACATCTATCAGGTAATACGTTTAATGCTTATGTTGATCTTGTTCTCTTTTTACCTTTAGTTATTTGCTGCACATACTGACTAAGACTTTGTTTTATATCATATTAGGTGAAGAAAAGGTTTATCTCAGCGCTGATACTATTTCTCCATCGCATTCACACCCAAGTGATTACATGTTATACCCTCTAGAATTTCTGAATAGCATCAAAGTCTCCGGATTGCCAAACCACAGTTTGAGATTGAAGGTTGGTGTTCCTGTCACGTTACTTACGGACATTAACCCTAAAGATGGGTTATGTAATGGAACAAGACTTCAAATTACTCGGATGGGTGATCTTGTGCTTGAGGCTAGAATATTAACAGGTGCTAGGGCTGGTGAGAAAGTGTTACTCCCTAGAATATATGCATATCCAACGCAAGCAGATTTTCCTATCAAAATACGGCGTAAGCAGTTTCCTTTGACAGTTGCGTTTGCAATGAGTATAAACAAAAGTCAAAGACAAACACTTTCTAAAATTGGTATATTTCAACCAAGACGAGTGTTCTCTCAAGGACCGATGTATGTTGCCATATCTAAAGTGAAGACCAGAGATGGCTTGAAAGTTCTTCTCACAAATGAAGATAGGGAACGTCATGAAGAAGCCAGGAATGTTGTGTTGAAGGAGTTGTAATCAGAAGATTTATTCAACAGGTGTTGATTCTCGTGGTTTTTTAATGGTTTGGTTGTTTCAGACAATAATGTTTTATGTTTTGTTCTATTACAGTTTGTTTTTACGTGCGGGCTGTCTTTTTTTTTCAAAACAGCATCAGGATTTGGTTTAGTGGACGACTTTGTGATATTATGCAACATGAAATATCTTCATGTATTGGAGAATAATTTACTTTTATGATATATTTGAAGTTTTAACAAATAATTAATACAAACAAAGACAACTGAATACAAACTATCTATTTGAAAAGATAATAGTGGAAAAGAAAATTCAAACACAGCAGTTTTTTTGGGTTTTAACAAACAAAGACTATAACTTATGAATGTGATTATTTCATGACACAACTTACGACTGCTAACACAATCACTGCGCTATTCTTATCTATCTATTCAAACTCAGGTGAATTGATGATGAAGTGAACAATGCAACTTAAGCAATCTAAAACCAAACAGCGACGAACAAGTTACGAGCCCTGTTCAATATTTGAGTCATATGGCCTCAAGTTACGAATAACACAAATCAGGCGTACAAGTCTTAAAGCATTTATCGAACTCATGAAACGGGCTAACATGCAGTAAGTGGCCCAGAAAGATTCTCAAATACAAATGAGTTTTTTTTTATTCCATAATGAATTCAACATTCAATAAGTATATATGCATTGTAAAGATAAAAAGAATGACCTGAACTTATATAATTGTTAGGTGCATTGAGAAGATAATATGAATCGCTTTAGACAACAAGGAAAAAGATTTCGTTGAGCTGTTTTCACTTTTTCTATGCGATATATACAATACGCTATTCATACTATTTATTTATAATAGAGAATTATTGATCGGCTACGTATATGATTCGATCTTATGAAGATTTGCGTAGCGAGAGTTATATTAATCTATGTTTAAATTAAGATTATATTTTCCTTATGAATGAAGTCATTCACTTAACAAATATATAGTTAAGTGGTCCAGTGTGGTTCATGGTACGTCAAGCGCATCATCCATAAATCATATATTAATTGTATTAGACGCAATGTTCCATCAAACTACACTGCACACAAACAATATATACGTTCACCAAACAGCTCACCGCAAAAATAAATCTGATATATGATCACTATACTCAAAAACCATGTAGTAGAATACGAAGTGGGGACTAATTAACTAATTAATATTATCACGGTCTAAGATTCAGAATCTCTTGGTTACAAAAATAAAAAGAGTTTATTTAGCCACAAAATTAAGACCTATATTTTGGTGAGAATGTTTATCCTTTTTTTTTCAGATATCATTTTGAGGTTATACAACATTTCATTTATTTAATATTGAAAGCCCTTTTTATTGATATTCACAATGAACTATCTATCACTAACTACGAACATATAACAACCATTAAAAGTTTTAAAACTGGTATTTTTGGATGACTATAGCAATTTTAAAATGATAACTTTCGACTTTCGTGAAAGTACATAAAACTACTACGAGTATTAGAGAAAATGCTACTATTTTATTGTGTTTTGTACGGTAATATTAAAGTATCTACCTCGACCCTTTCTTTATGGGTGATGAGGATTCTGGTAATTAATACAAAGATAGATCTCGTATATAACTATAGATTTTGCATTGCGAGCATAGTAAAATATTGGCTAGATCTTAAATCTAATTATCATCTCCTTATAGAATTTTTCTAACATTAAGTTTGATATCAAATCATCAATGATACACTCCAAAATTATTTTGCATTAGTTTCCAGATGGTTGTGATTAATTTTGTTTTGCACAGAGATCACAAGTAGATCCGGTTGACCCAAATATGTTTATTAGTCTCTCTTAAGTCTTAATCAATTTAGTTCATATAATTTAGAAACATCCATGCAATCCTTCATTTTTATTATATATATATATATATGTATATCTTTTGCTGTCTTTCCTGTCTGTTAGCTTTTGTGCATACTAAATTAATTATTATGTAGAATGATTCCAAAACTTGACCATGATTGGATGTTTCACACTGGTTCGTAACCTATTTTTCGTACACAACCACACTTGTATAAATAGATGTAGATCGATGTATGTATCTACTACTATTCATTTCCACGCTAAGCTACAACTTCTTCCTCTTTAACTCTCTCACTAGAAACCCGCCATGCCTGCCCAAGTGATCCCTGAGCAGACCTTTCAACCTCTCCACGACACCATCATGGAGGAGATGACTTCAACTTTATTTCATAAAAGGTGGTACAAATCTATATATACATATAAGTACATTGTTTGTCGTCCGTCTTGTGAAAAATCATAACTTTCAAACTAAGAAAGTTTATTTCTTTTTTAACGTATGAGTGACTAAGTTTATTTCTTTTTTACATATTAGTGTTGGTCTCATCTCATTTCTGATGTGAGGTTTGCTAATGTATATACTTTATATAGGTTGGAAGGAAAAGTAGCCATCATAACCGGAGGCGCACATGGAATCGGCAAAGCAACCGTCAAGCTTTTCGCGAGACACGGTGCCACGGTGGTGATCGCCGACGTGGACGCCACCGCCGGCTCTTACCTGGCTAAATCGCTCTCATCATCATCGTCCCAAGTGGCCTTCATAAGCTGCGATGTCTCGGTCGAAGCTGACGTGGAAAATCTCGTGAACGTGACCGTCGCGCGGTACGGTCGGCTCGACGTGCTATTCAACAACGCAGGAGTTCTAGGCGACCAGAAGAAACACAAAAGCATATTAGACTTCAACGCCGAAGAGTTCGACCAAGTGATGCGTGTGAACGTGCGCGGCGCAGGGCTCGGCATGAAACACGCGGCACGTGCCATGATCAAGAGAGGGTTTAGAGGCTGCATAATCTCGACGGCGAGTGTGGCCGGCGTGATGGGTGGAATGGGACCACACGCTTACACGGCGTCGAAGCATGCGATCGTTGGGCTGACCAAGAACGCAGCTTGTGAGCTCGGAAAGTACGGGATTAGGGTTAACTGCATATCGCCGTTCGGAGTCGCCACGTCTATGCTGGTCAACGCGTGGCGGAAGACGAGTGGTTTTGGTGACGTGGAGGATAGTGATGAGGTGGAGGAGACGGAGGAGTTTGTGAGAAGTTTGGCTAATCTGAAAGGAGAGACGTTGAGAGCGACGGATATAGCTGAAGCGGCGTTATATTTGGCGAGTGATGAGTCAAAGTATGTTAACGGACACAACCTTGTCGTTGACGGTGGCGTTACCACTGCCAGAAACTGTGTTGGTTTGTGATAATATGTCTTTTTTTTCTCTAATTGATCTGTTAATTAACTGCATTTGGTAAATCTTTTTGTTCTCTTTTTTATTTTTGTGTTGTTGGAAAAAATTGCTGGTGAGTCAATAAAACAGTAACTTTAACAAATTGGATATGTACATTTTTAATTTTTTTGTCGGCAATTGATCAATGACGTTATTAGTATGGAAGATTCCGAATTTTGAACTGATAGTGGAGTTAATTATATAAGTTGCATCTGTTTAGTATACTTAATTAACGTCGTAAAAACAAATTATATTCTATCAAGAAATAAAATAAGTCGTTGACAAATTATGAATTTAAGCCATGAAATGACAGTTCGTTATGTTAACTAAATTTATGTAAAATTATGTATAATGCAAGATAGTTTCCTACTTGATAACTGCGAAAACAATAATAAAATATACTTGACCCCTAGTACGATAGACGATTCAAAGATTTAATAGTATATATTTACGTCATTTAATAATAAATAAGTACAGGGTTAATCTAAATAACTTACTTAGAAACTTTGTTAATTAATCTGCATAAACCAAAAAAAGCGTCCGATGCCATACTTTTTGTCTACGAACAATTCTCTGAAAAAAATAATATAGTAATTAATAAATATAACTGAAATGATGGAATCCGAATATCTTGGACCAACTCAGAAATTTTATACATGTTATGTCATATTGATGTTCACCAATAACGAATTATATACATTATTTTAGGCAAAGTTGTTTTTAAATGGAAAATTTGGCTTTTATAGTCGGAGATAAAGGTTCGATGTTAGTGATAGTATAATATAATGAATGCAAGGGTGTATTGGGTTGTAACACATATGAGATCAACCCAAAATATTTAAATCATTTGCGATTATTGCGGTATTGTGAATCGTTAAACTTGGATTGAAAAATTGTAATACTAAAAGAAAATTCACAAAGTAAAGATTGGTTCTCAATGGTCAAACTCACAGCTATACACACTTACACTATTTTCTTCTTTTATTAAAAAGAGAACCGATTGATGAAGAAATTGATATAAAATTGTGAAGCCATCATTTCTTGAAAACGACGATTCGCTTTCTTCGATAGCCTACATTTGACTATATTGTCTATTATTCACTTTTCAGAAAGTTCTCTCTTTTTTTTTCTCTCAACGATAACAAAAAACATAACGCCGTGTTATCAAAACGAAATTTGGTATATTTCGTTTTTTTTTTCGGCGTAGATATATTCTATTCCAATGCTTTTCTAAGATTAATTACTAAATGAATTGTCCCAAAAAAGACTAGTTGGTCATGTTTTGAGGTGTTTGATCGTGGAAACCTCCTAATGAAAGGGTTTGTGATCATGTTAGAATAAATAAAACCATTCTAAAATTTAAGTATAAGTTTTTATGTAGCATTACATATTCTTCTTGTTAGAAATATTTCTTGTTTAAGATTTGAATTGTTAACTTTGATTTCTTAGAAATATAGAGAAGGTGATAAGTTTAAGAGTTTAGGTCTAAAGCATAATATACTCTCATTCAGTTTGTTATCATGCATTCTCCCTATGTTTTTTAGTTTATACCCTCTATTAGTTTCCTTTTACTTTTCTCTTTGGTTATTTAAGTTATTTTTACACATCTATAAATTATATATTTTTATTTTTTACTATTTTTATTTGATTTTTAGAATTACTAAAAACTTTTTTTCCAACATAACACTAATTTTCTCATTTGCGACATGTGTTTTTTTCTTTTCCTTCTTAATTTCAGATTTTCAAAATATGTTGGGTTAAATGTTTTGTTTCTCATAATAATTACACAAGGATAAAAGAAAACACTGACTATCAGTTTTTTGGTATAAAAGTATAAAATTGATTGAAAAAGATCAATACTTTTCCATTAGTTCTTATCAAATTTTGTTAATTATTATAATCGTGTAACTCGGAACCAAAAAAATTTAGTATCTTATCGTGTTTGATAATTTATCAAAAAAAAGTTAAATTTATAGAGGTTCTGTAGTATAGTTATTTTATTTTTTTAAAAGAAACTTTGATGATTTGTATTTTCAGTTCAATAATACTGTTATATCTGTTTCTAAGTGTTGGGCTTTCGTATGTTTTTTTGTTTTGATTTGGACTATGAATCTGTTTTTCTTGGGCCTTCCGTTGCATTTTCGTTGGGCTTATCCCGTTTTTGTTTCTGATTTCCACCATTGAGGAAATATTTGATTACAAGTGTTTTAAGCACCAGAAGTCGTCAAAAAACTTCTACAGAATCTGGTAGAACAGATCTAAAGAAGAAAGATGATTGATTGTTCTACTTTGGGTGCCTATTTTGGCTGCTACATATTTAAACTTTTCTTGTGAAATATATCATGGTTTAGTTCACCTTCTAATGGAAAACAAACCCAAAACACTGTCACTGAGAATGCAACAGAGACAAACTATGTACATACAATTGTTGGTTCTCAAGAATCTCAACAGTGTAAGAACACACAAGTGTTTAAATGTCTGATGATTGCCACCAAACAAGTATTTGAGTTTGCTACTTTTCAATCTTTTGTTAACTATTAAACCAAACATAAAAATCTCATACAATCATTGTTTTTATACATATCTCCTCGCTTTTTTTTCTTTTCGAAATCCGGTTCAACACGACCGTTGAGCAAACAAACCTAGTTCCCAATCCAAGAAAGAAAATCCTCAAGACAACCAAAAAAACTAGTAAATGATCAAGAAACCCATCTTCTAAGCAAAGCTGTCTTAGACGACTGTAGTAGATTTTCGAACAGTGTAACGATAAGCAGCGACTTTCTTCTTGCGGGACAAAGTGTTATCAACAGAGAGAATGAGTTTCCCAGCTTCTCTTGTCGTGAAATTGTTGCAAACAGCTTCATCTGAAGCTTTCATCTTTTTTGGTTTCTCGACCACAATCGCATAACTCTCTTCAGCGTTTGGAACAAACTCTGCCGTGTACTCTAAGTCCCATCCTCCAACTACTATATCCCATGTTATAGTTGCTCCACCCTGTAATGTCATAATCCACACACGCATATTTCATAATTCATCAAATCATTTTTCAACTCACTGTAACATTCTTATTGATATATTACCTCGATGCCTTCGATCTGAATGTTAACTTTCTCACCGCCCTTGATGGAGAATTCAGAGGCCGGTTTAGGTGGTCCGTTCTGCGAATCAGTAGGGCGGCTAAGACCGCCGTATTGCACCGGAATATCTTCAGGCCTTATGAACCTGAAATAGCAACAAATGGTATATGCATATTCAAACAAAATGGGTAAAGTAACATAAAAAAAAGTAGAATAGAAAAAAGCGTTTTGGTGTTACTTGTAGAGTGTTTCAGCTGCATTTCCTTCTTTGGACATTACAAACTTGCTCTTTGTTCTATGAGTCAAGAAAGGGCTGAACATTGAGTAGACAACACTGAAGTACCAAGGCACGTTGATGAATATCTGCAAAAATTGGAACAAAAGAGGAAAAGAAAGGATGCATCAAAACTTGAATGGTATTGAAATGTTCTGTATTGTACCTTGTAGATATTAAAATATTGATTGGTTCCTCAATCTCAGTATGAGAAAAAATGATTTGTTTAGATATTATAAAGTCTTTGTCAAATATTTAAATAGTGAATGAGAATGAGACTGATTAATAATAAATTCAGCGTACGGCCACACAAAGAATCCTTCAGTTTAACTGTAGCAGTAGAAGACAAAAGCTAGGAAGTAAAATTACGGAAAGTAAAACAAAAAAAGAATCAAAATGGACAAGACATAGAATGATGACAACACAGAAACATCTAAAACAACTCTTTACTTGTTTCTTCAAACCATTTTGAAAATTTGAACGGAACTAAAGAAAAAGAGAACACACACAAATCATAGCAAGTTTCCAAGATTTACAGCCAAAAATCATATTAAGAAGCAAAAAAAGAAAATGAAGGAACAGATTTCTTGAACGAGATTTAGATTCCCCATTAAGCAGACATGTACAAAGCATTTAAGACATTTCAGATTTCTTGAATGAGATTCGCAAGCAACCCAACACGCAAAACAGAGCAAAAGCACATGAGAAAAACCTTAACAATCTCGAGGGTTTTTTTTCATACAAACAAGTACAGAAACATAATAATTTCGAAATTCAAGTTCTTGTCTCCAAAAGAAACAGAAACGCACTAAAGAAGATCAGAGAAAAAATTACCTTAGTAGCAACCATCTCAGGGTAATTATCCTGAAAGAGAGATAGAATCTGGTTTGAAGCAACTCTAAGCTCTCTCTTAGGCATGTCCTTAAGATCAGTAACTTGAATGATGGAGTTAACACCACCAGGTTTGAAATGAAGCATCTTGACACCTCTCTCCAAAACCTGAACTCTCCATCTCAGAAACTTGTTGAGTTTCTCTTCGTCACCAAACACTCTCTCGTACATCTCCTTCTCTTTAAACACACCGTACGCGTTGTAACACACGGGATGTCCTTCTTTGTCGTATCCTCTCATGTAAGCGACTTTACCTTCCAAATCCTTGAAACCCAGATCCTCTTCCGTCAGTTTCTCAGCCTCAAACTCTTTTCTCCACTCCAAACACTTCTCGAGCATCCTCAGCGAGTCTCCGACTTTGAAATCCCTAGCTCTGAGGAACTTGAGGAGGATGACGTCAGCTCTTTCATCTCCGCCGAGGAGCGGGACTCCCCACATGGAAGAGGCTCCGGAGGATGAGGATGAGAGTTTGTCTTTGAGGTCTTGAAGCGATTTCTGCTCGGAGGGTTTGAGTTCGGAGACGAAGTAGGTGTCTTCTTTGAGGTGGTTGGAGCGGAGGGAAATGAGAGAGGTCATGAAGCTTTTCTTTGGCTCTGCGTTTTGGGGTTTTTGGTGATCGAATGGGTTTGGTGACAATGAAGAGTCCATTGTTTCTCGACTAAAGATTTTTTTTCCCCGAGCTTGTGAGAAAGAGAGTATCGATGGAGAAGTGTAAAAAAAAAACAGAGGAGAGACAACGAGGATCGATGTAATAATAAGCAAGCAGAGGGGAAGAGTGAAAGTGACGAGAGAGAGAGAGAAAGATATAGGCGTGACTTGTGATTTCTGATTTTGAACAGATAACGCGGCTTTTTACAAAAAGAAAATTAAAAAATAAAATCTGATAAAGCATATTTTTACTGAAATCAATTCAAACGATCTTTTTATTTTTTTATTAAAAAATTGTGACCATACATATATGTGTTAAATGTTTTTTTTGGTGGTCAAAATAAGTGTGAAATGATTTACTTTGATAAATAAATAGAAAATCAAAAGTATATAAATTAGGAAACATGTTTTTTTAATGAATATGGATTGAAATTGGAAAAAATCTTTTTATGACAGAAGAAGAATGGTGTTTGGAAAAAGAACAGAGAGATGGGAAGTGGAGCGTGAGTGTCACGTGCGTTGGGTGAGGAGCGTGAGTTGCAAAGGGGGCTAACGTGTGGAAGAGGTGATAATAATGAGAACAAGGGATGGGGGCGTGTTTGGGTCCAAGTCTAACACCAATCCGGTCCCACTTTTCTCTTTTTTTGTGTTTTTTTTCTCGTTCACCAAAACTCAAAAGACGCCTATACGTTCAAACACACCCTCATCTTTATCTCTCGAATGATATCTTCGAGGTTTAGTACTGTTTGTAGAAGTGTATTGTTCTCTGAAACTTCTTACGGTTGAATTATATGTATGGTTATTTCAAATGTTCATATTTGAATACTGATCTCGTTCGGTAGCATGAGAAAAGATGTCCACTAACTTTATATATTAAATCAAGTTTGATCGGTAAAACAGTTATCTAAAAATACAAATTTTAGTGGTTGCAATGTAATTTTTGTTAAAAATATAAATTTGGTGTATCATATTTTTAGCAAATAAATTCGCAAGGACATTCATAAAATGAAAAAACAGATACTGTAAGTTATTAAGAATTTATCAGAATATATTAGTAATCTAATTCTAAAAAAGCCAAGTGAGTTCTTAAATCGGATTTATTGTCTTAAATAAATCCGAGAGTAATCGTATCAACTTTAACCGATATAACATACAAATCACGGAGATATGATATGGCACAAAAAAATCCATCCAACTATGCGTGAAGTGACAAGAGACTATATCAACACGTTTTTATGTTGATAATGCTTTGTTCCTGATGATTCCTCAAAAACTACATGAATCCATTTAGAAGATTTCTTCGCATTTCTTTTGATTTGTCAAATGCCATTTTTTAACTTCTACAAACACGATTTGAAGAATTTGGCTTTAAAAATTTTGTCCTTTCCTACCTTCATATATATCATATAATTTAAATGTAGATTTTTTCTGATATTTGAAAAAACTTTTATATTTTATCTCTAAAATAAAAAAATTATATTTAAGAGTTAAGATATAACCGGAAAGTAACATGAAAATAAACAACCAGCTTTTAAATGGAATGGAGAGTAGAAAATCATAATTTGGCTATTTTTGCCATAACTTGGCGACGTACATATAGGGACGGATCTATGGCTAAAGGTACGGAGCTTAATGCCCCCGTAAAATATATAAATCTTCTCATGTTTACTCTTATGTTATCTACTTAAAAGTATACTATTGGCTCTCATAGTCCTTGGTTACGACATAGTTTTGGATCCGCCAGTGCGTACATATGCTCTGATCCAAATGTTCCAAGTCTTTTTCTTTGTACATAAAACATGTGCAATGCGAAAATACATATAGAATTTACTTATAATTGATCTACATAAAATTTTAAAAATGAAATACTTTAAACCATGTAAAAACTCTTACTCGTCTACTATGATCGATTACACCATGTAAACTATCGTCACCAGATCTAACCATCATTCAATTATTTGTTTCAACAGAATCGCATTTTTGTTAACTATTGTTCTTAACCATTTTTTAGCTGCCAAACATATTTTTAGTGACCTATTAGAAGTTCTGATTTACAATTGAGTCGATGTATCAAACCCAAGGCCACATAGTTGTAGTCATAGACAAAACATATAGTGAGGCAAAAGTAAAAAAAAAAGAAAAAAAGAAGAGACTCATAGTCATAGGTATAATTTTGGTAATCGTAATTCGCAAATTTAGAGCTTAATAGGTTGGTAAAATATTTTTTGTTCTTTCCTCTAGATTCTAAAAAGCGAAAGGAGTTTACACTCAAGCACTTTATTTCAAGTTTCAACATAATACTAAGGGATAGATTATAATGAGAATATTTGGGGATCTGATCAATTAGCATTTTTAAATTACATTAATTACCCTAAAAACAATCATCTTTTCCACCCCATGCGATTTCAACTTTATACTTTCCAGTTCATTCCCATAACCTTCAAAATAAACATTTAATTAACATCATTAAAAAAACTATATAACTAAACAAATAGTTATTAACAATGTGTATAATGGCAATACTAGTAACGTACTTTGGACCACCACATCTCAAACTGAAACTTACAAGTTACAATAATATTTTCGTTGGAATTTTCCATCATTATACACTATCTTGTTAATGAGTATTTTCCGCTTTTCTAGAAAATTGCATATGAACACAAAAAATTCTCAGACTCTTTTTTTTTGAAAACCTGATTTCTTATAAATAAACCAAAATCAGAAAACAAAAATATTTGAAGAATAAGTTTTATAAAAGGTAGCACTTTACAGTATTTCTCTGATTTTTTAAACATAAAAAACAGTGTTTTCCTACTTAATATAGATATTTCGTCTTCCTTTTATATATAATTAATTATTGTATAATTCATTTCTCCTGAATTTTGCATATTTAAATTTTGTTTACTTAATTTTATTTCAAATATCTCTAGAATAAAGTGACTAAGCTCTCTACAAAATTACTCCAGTTAAACAGAAAAAGGTGATTAAGTTCTCCACAAAATTTGAAAACCTAAAAGAATAGAAAAATGTTTTGGCTTTATTGATAACATGGTGGACCTCTAATGTGCTGATTCTCGTGGACAATATTGCTTTAACAATATTTGAAACCTTTGGCTTTGGAGTTTACTTTTGACTTAGTGCGACAGTGGAACAGTAATTGATTAAGTACCCTTTAATCATCCGAGAATGTCTTAAAAGACAGCCTCTGTCTTTGTTTCGGCAATTTACTCTCTTTTTATTTTGGGTTGTACTTATTTTGTCAATTTGGTTTATTCCCAAAGACTTTAAATGGTTGGTAACTTGTTTAGCTGAATTAAGAAAATTAGTGGCTGAATTTTTATGATTTTTTTGATGATACATTAGTTGTGATTTAATAGTGGATTCAAAAAAAAGTCACATGCTTCTTGTTTTTCTTTTGGTTCTTTATAAATTTTACTTCTTCATTTTCTTTTTCCAAAATTTATTTAACTTGTTTGACAACATAAATAAATTTACTGCTAAATAAATTCTTGACTTATTGTTTTCGTATATACATTTTTTAGCTATTAGTAGCGATATGATAACTAATAAAAAAAACAAAACCTATTATTTTCCTTACTAACTTTTTTGAGTTGATTATTAATTTGTTCGATTTATCTTCTATACTTCAATCACCACCTCTATCTTCTGATTCACTTTCCTTCAGCAAACTCTAGCCTGAAAACTCGTTGAAAATCTATGAAATTGAATAAAGAAAAGTGAAGCATGTAAATGATAAACTAATGTGAAAGTTGCTAAAACTTGTGGTGCAATTTAAGTGCTTTAAAAGCCTAAGAAGTGAAGTGTTTGTCAAAGAATCTCAAGATCCCTGCGCTCTTTGTATATGCATTTGCTTTAGGAATTGGGGTAAGAAACGAAGTTTGTGAAAAACAAAAACATGTGAGACAACGTTGGACATAAGTCCAGTGATATTTTTAAAAATTAAGATTGGAACGATTGGTTAACAAAGAGCCGCCTTTGGGTTTAAGGAAGAACCCAATGTCTTCTGATCTACATAAAGACATTAAAGATTGTAATTTTGTAGAACTTAACATGTTAAGTGGTGAGTTAAGTATCGGGTTTCGGTCATTTGGCATGGGTTTTAATTAGTTAATCAAATGTGGAAGCTTGGATGGGATGTCCGTATAACTGCCACCATAAAATTAATTGAGTTTGAGACCAAAATAGATGCGGAATTACAAAGAATAGTATATTAAGATTTAGGAATGTTATGAGTTTGAGGATCCTTATGATGATCATGTATAAAAGAGTATTTAACGTATAATATTAAGCCGTAAATGTATGGTGATGTGTTTGTTGGTTAATTATGTTATTGTACATAGTGTTTTTTTGTTTTTGATAACCATGCTAGATTACGGGCCGAGACCCGATCTAATCCCTAAGGACTGAGGACTGTTTAAAGCCTGATATTCTTGTTATGTTATCCAAGAAAAAACCATAACAATCCTGTAAAACCAAATTGAACCGATTTGAACCCAACCAAAATAAAAAAATATATTTTGGTATTAGTGATGCCGTATAAACTATATATACAGTAGTATTGTTATATATAAATTATATATAGTAGTATTGTTATATAGTAGTATTATTATATATAAATTATATATACAGTAATCTATATACATAGGCAGTTTTATGGATATAACTTTGATATTTGAAACTTTGATTTATTAGTTTATTAGTTTATTATTTTATATTGCCTAAGAGTTATTTTGATAGGACATTTTCTCCTTTTTCTGTTGATAATTTATTTTTTTAATCAAAAATTATTTATTAAAAAAAGAGTTAATGATATTAGTATTTCTATATTTTAGCGAATCTAATTTATAACCATATAAACTGAAATTCACAAAATTTTATAAAAACGTAAATATAATTATGTTTTCGGTTAATATTAACCAAAAATCAAAAATATTTAAACTGAACTAAACCATAATAAATATGATTTTAATATAGTAGCTAATTTTGATAAACAGTAAAACAAAAAAAACTGAATCGAAATCCGAATTAAACACACCTACTAATAGTTATCATATATTAACATACCGAACAGTCCTCTACCTAATCGTAGAAACCAGTGGACCACGCTGATCTTGGTTTACAGTCAATATTAAGGAATATTCGTGTAGTTAGTTATACATTTTGTTTGTTGAGTGTCACGATGATCGGAGATCACCAAGCGTACGACTCCGAAACCATAATATTACATATTAATTATTTAGCGATACATCCACATTGTTCTATGAATGTAATACAAATGAATATTCTTAATACAAATGAATATTCACTAATTACACCGAACTTAAAAAATATATATCGTGAATCGACTATAAAATAGATTTCAACTGATCAGCATGTCTTATATCTTCTTTCTAGGCTCTTGACACATGTTACACATGTCTTTTGCGAGTTCACATATGACATGTTAATAACTAGGGACATGAATTAATGTTGATAAAAACGTATTTGGGGACATATCAGTTCACATATGACATGTACGTATTATATGTAATTTAAGTATGAAACTCTTCACTTATATGATTTTTCGACAGCACACCATAGAAGTCTTATGCATCGCTCTCATAGTGGAGTGGAGACCACAATAATTGTCGAAAAACATATAGATGAGTTAAGTACATAACAAAAAGTAGCTCTTGATATAGGCTCATACGCAAACTCGTACCAAAACGTGAAATAAACATGTGTAATCGTAATTGTAAACAACCAATAACCATACCTAACGATATAATTCCATAAATTTGTAAGTGTACAGATAACAAATATAGTTGTAGGCTTGTAGCACAATGGTTCTTATAATAGTGGACTAGAAGTGTCAAAGTTAAAATTTTGAGAATATTATTAACAAAAATAAATTTCTAAATAATTAATTTTCTAATTATTCTACTTTCGTTCGTAAGAAACCTCCCTAAACTACCACACATTTAGTAAATTGTTTATCCTTATATATAAATAAGTAATTTACGTATAAACTATCACATATTAATTGATATATGATTTTTAATATGTATGTATGTGAATGTACAATTAAGCTTTTCCAAACTATGTTTATTCGCCAAAAAGAGTTTAAGACATGATTAGGAGCTGGTCTTTAGAGATCACTCTCTTTGCAACCAAAACTTCATTAGATTGCCGAAATGATTCTTTTCTCTTCTACAGAGGATAGTGTCTTGATCCAATGCCTTTAAAGATGATCGTTTCAGGTCTTCGACAAGCACTATTCTTACTAAATTAACTGATATGTTCCTTGGATTCTGAAATAATATCGATTTTGTGATTATGAAATATAAGAAAACAAAAAAAAAACGATGAAGGTAAAACAAGTAAATGTTTTGGCTTAAAGTCATACTTTCATTGGAAAGTACTTAAGTCTTATCATCAGTCCCTATGTCATACTTATATACCAGTAACGTTTAGTAAGATCTTGTCATATCAGGACATACTTACACAAATCGCAAGCTCAAATTTTATCATATGAACCATAGAATACAAGCAGGAGTCGATGATTGTAGATGTAGTCGTTGATTTCATTCACGTCAGATTTGGTAAATCATTGCTTGGGAGACAATTTTCCGATGCATTAATATATGATTAATTTCCTTTTATAAACAAAATTTGTTTGTGAGAAATTATTCAATGAACAATTTCCCCTAGCTTGATTTTTTTAAACCTAAATAGTCTTGATTTTCGAAGCCAATACACCCATTTCATTGATTATTATTTTTATTTTTTTTCGAAAATGTAAATGTCATTAAAAATAAAAAATTTAGATATTACAGATTGTGTTAACAAATTAGTTGACTTAAGAACATTGGCTCCATGATAAAAAAGATAAAAAATATGAAAGCTAATTTTAACTGATATTTTAAGATCTCACCATTAAAATATCTCACTATTAAAATGATTTTAATAGTAAAACTTAAGTAAAAAATGAAAGTATGAAAGAATGGAAGAAATAAATTTTTAAAAAATTACGAAAATGCTTACTACACAAAATGATTGTGTAAAACTGTTTCATCCGACTGTCCAAACATATAATTTTATTTTAAGAAGCAAAAGAAACTCGAATAAAGATAGTTTTCAATAATACCTATGAATTGATTGTCGACTCTTACAAGCTTCGTCCGTTTTAATTTCTCTAATATAATTAGAGTAGAAACCATAACCGAAAATGTTAAGTTGTATAAGTTGTGGTCCATCCACACTGACCACATGGATATATATATACATATATAGCCAAGATCTGAAAAGAATATCTTAAATCTGACTTAATTCGATTGTTCAACATTTCACAAAAGTTTCCCCTTACGGATGATATACTAACAACAATTGCTTCGACATTATTATGTTAATCCTTTAAAATTAATATTAGCGACGCGTTTTGTTTGTGTGTGTGTATGTTTGTAAGTGTGTGTGGTCCAATTTGGGTCTGAAACCAATTTTCTTAGAGGGCGACGTAGCTGTGGTAATTGATTTAGTCACACGTCAAGTTGTCAGATTTGAAACACTAAAGATATTATTTCTATTACTGTTCACATCAAACACATTTTAAAATAATACCATCCAATAATTTCTTCTTAGACACTTCATTAATTTTTTTAATTTTTTTAAGTTCTCTATTTATTGGCCATGTGAGAGATCTTCTCTTCCTCATCTCCAACTTCAACTCCATAAACAAAATCCTCTTCCTTTTGTGTTTCTTGAGATTCTTGGAGATAAGCTTAACGGCTTCAAGAATTCAAGAAACGGGCGTTTGTATTGACGTTGACAAAAATGCCTTGTCTTTACATTACTACAAACGTTAATTTGGACGGCGTTAACACCGATCCGTTCTACTCGGAAGTCACGAAAGCCGTCGCTTCCATCGTTGGACGGCCTCAGAACGTAAGCAACTCTCTTCTTTACGTTTGACTAATCCTCTTTTCTTTAGAACACTCTTTTAAGTTTTGGACTTGCATATGCATGTTGTTTAACCACTCATATATGCATTTTTTTCTTTTCTTTTAACGGAGCTCTCTCCATTTTAGAATATTTCACACACATTATGTTTTGTTTGTTGTATTATTACATCTCTTGTTAATATACTATTTACAATTACTTTTTTTCCTTTCTCTAATTTATATATTGTACATTGAGAAAACAAGATATATTGTATAGATGGAAATAACCTTTTTTTTAGAAAAGAAATTGGGAAAGATATTTTTGAGGCATCTTGTAAAACTTTTAGGTTTCGCTTGAATATTTCTTAAATACTATAAAAATAATATTTTATTAATTTTATTGGGATGCAATGATAAAAGTATTGTTTACTAGGTTTCACTTAAATTGGCATCTTGACAAAACTAGAAAAATGGCTTTGATTTTTTTTTGTTAAAACAAAGTCAACATCGTCATTATTTATTCTATTAGATAATAATGATACAAAACATATTCTATTGGATTCTTTAAAAAATTAACGTGAGGCAAATAGAAGTTGAATAGTCACGGAAGAGAAATTTCGTTTGGAGAGATATAACTTATGATTTTCAATGATTTTGATGAATCTTAACATCCACTCTTTGGACTATTTTGAAAATAATTGAAATATTAAATTGGAATTATGATTAGATTTTGCTTGTAACTCTATAATGTGGAATCGTGGATTCTGGTGGTGCCTATAGAAACCAAAAGAACAATAGCATGGTAAAGATTTGTTTTCTCTAAAACATTGATTCTATGTGTTAAGAAGATGTAAGAGAGTAGAAATCTTCCAAATTATATGTTTATTAAACAAAACATATGTTTATTGCAGTTGGTGATGGTTGTGTTTTTTGAAGTCTTTGAGTTTCCCATTTATAATCGTTATTTTAAAATAAGAGGTGAAATGAATGGAACTAGTAGTCGTATATTCGTCTGTGGTTATGATTGGGACCAATTAGTACACACACACGTCCTTGATATGGACCACAATAGAGTGGTAGTGCTTCAGCGTGGTATCAAACAAGAAACTCAGAGAATTGCAAGATATGGGATTTCATAAATCCTAAAAGTCCAATCTAATAGTATGACACCATATGACTTATATATTTTAAAATAATTCAAGTAAGATCTTATGGTATGTTGGTAATGTGTTTGGATGCAATTGCAGCCAAAATCTCTAACTTTTTGCTTCAAGAAAATTGCCTTTCTATCATGCAAGTCACTAAGCATCCTTACTCATTTGGTGAGTTTTGTCAAATGAATAGTACCTTTATGTATGTAGTTACCAAACTTAGTATCCCAATGGAAAGCAAAAAAAAAAAACTGACAAGATTCACCGTTAACATTTTCATTGCTGATCATTTTCTTCCTTGAAAATGTGGAAAAGTAATGCCATTCGTTATGATTTGGTTATTGATATCAGAGTGTGTGAATGATGCCAATTGAAAAACACTAGAAAAGTAATTTCGACTAGACGTTGTTTTGTTTAAATATGTCTGCTTTAACTTCAAATGGGTTATCTTCTTATCTTTATTTGTTTTGTTATTTTTGTTTGTTTTCTTTAAATGTATGGATACAACATAATTCAAAAAGAATCAATTCTTGAATTTTTTTCCTAATAATTCATTGTTTATTCAAAAAACAGAACTACTGTTTTGCTGCCAACTTTACCCATCGTCATCGTCATTTCCTAATATGATTTTTGGGGCCCTCTTTTGTTATTTTTCTTTCATATTTGTGGTTTATTTAATCACAGAAAGACGTACCTTTTAAAATGGGGAAAATCGCATAAAAACCTCCAAGTTGGTAGCCACAAACATTTTAAACTGTACAATTATTTTATTAGCAACTATAACCATCAAACTAAATTGTTAAGCCCATTAAACCTCTAATTTGGCAGCCGTCTGTGCGCCGCAATCCGATTTGACGGAATAGTAAACCCCGTAAACGGATTACTTAACCCTGTAAAGGAAAACTAAACACCATTACAAAATTTAAAACGTGAGTGATTGAGTTTAAAATAAAAATAATAACAAAATTACTAAAATAAAAGAAATCCCCAAATCGATTTGGGGATTTAAGGTTCTTCGATAGAAAAAAAACCCAGAGAACGAAAGAAAAAGGAAGAAGACGACAAGAGAAATAGCGAAGGGGAGGGTTCGAAGATAAAAGGTATGTATTGTTCATGTTTCGAAGCTGAGTTGCGAGTTCTGAAATTTATCTATGAATAGCTGGAGTTCAAAAGGTTATGTACTTCGAGCGTGAATCAACAGATTGAGTTGGTAGTTAGTTAAATTCCTGTTCATTTTAGGTTGTAATTGGGAAAATCGCATAACTTGTGAGCTCTAATTTGTTGTCCAGATGGCTCAAAGTGCAAGTTCTTCAACAATTGAATTCAAAAACGAAAATGGTGTTCTGTGTAATTGTAAGGGGATAGCAAAGATTATGCAAGCTTGGACAGATGATAACCCTGGACGCATGTTCTATACTTGTAAAGGTCGTAGAGTTGGTCACGGGTATGAGACATGCAACTTTTTTCGTTGGTATGATTTGGAGAAACTGAATGGGTGGCAACATCTCGCTTTGTTGGAGGCAAGAGATACGATAAGAGCACAGAAAGAAGAGATTATGAACTTAATTGAAGCAGTAAGATCTGTGACTCATCAGCCGGAGAGTAAGATGGAATATCTGAGTGCATTAGTTGATGATCTAAAGCAAAGTCGTGAAGAATGTGAAGCACTCAAGCGAGAAGTCTTGATACTAGGTGAGAGGAGTAGGATTTTCAAGAATGTTCTGGTATCTTTGACGGCTGGATTTGTTTTGGTACTTGGATTCATGTTCGTGATGGGAAAACAGTAGAAGGGTGGATATTTTATGTTGTTGTTTTATGTTGTATCAGTTTTGGTACTTGGATTGATGTTCCTGTTTTGTATTCGGATTGGATGATCTTTATCTTGCCATCTTCACATCATATTGTGTGTTAAGTGAGTACCGAAGAAGCTGATCCTTAAACTCTAGTCCACTATTAAATTTTTGAAATAGGTAGATGTAAGGCTCTTTATCCAAATCTCCATGAAACTTAGCTTTATCTCTGGATTTTCTTTTTGTTTTACTCATCCATTCCTCCCATTCCTCATCTGATGATAAAGGCCTATATGGATACTCAACATCCCCTAATCTATCTTCTTCTTCACTTTCTTCGGCTTCTCTTTCCTCTTCTGCATTTTTTTCATTTTCTCTGAAACGTGATGCATGAAAATCAGCAGCTGTCTTCACACCTTCCTCAAACACCGACTTAAACCTCTCATCGTCATTACCATCTCCTACGTCGAGAACAACATCAGCTCCAACATCAGATCCTTGTAAGAAGTCATCATCGTCCTCAACTGCTGGTACTTCATCTTCGGATTGCTCACCTTCACCAGCTTCTCTTGGCCTATCTGCACCATCATAATCACTATCAACTTCTCTACCAGATTCATACCCTCCTCTAGGTTCATCTTCTTCACCTTCATGTTCCCTTTGATCTCCACCGACCGTTTCATCCTCACCATCGCTGTACTCATGTTGGCTGCTTGTAAGATACGCAGTCTTATGCACCGACAATTCATGCTCCAAAAAAAACATCAAACTCACCCGATTTTTTTGCAGCCGAAACAAAGTCGACCATACGGTCACTACTCCTATCAAATTCGTAAATCAAAGTCTTCTTGTCCGCCCCTGCATCTTTGTACCAAATCAAGCAAATGTCTGTTGCAATCTTCTCCTCCCCAAGAAAAGCTTCGAATTTCTCCCAACCAATGTCAGCGACGTTCCATGTCTTAGTTCTCATACCGAATTCACCCAAATACTTGTAACTTTCATCATCTTGTACCACACTTCCACCGAAATGGATATTCAGTTTTAATTCGGTGTAGTCAGTGTAATTTTGAAGAAAAAACAGAATCAAATTCATATAACGCGATTCAACAAAACCCAGAAATTTGAAAACGACTCTGACCTCGCATGACCCGAAAGAAGAGATTGGAATTGCTCTTACCTCATTTCGAATCCAATGCATTGGTGTTTGCTCTTCAATTGCCGGCGTAAGTATCGCGTCGCTTTCTTCCTCTTTCTCTCGTCGATGGGTTTTTTTTTCTTCAGTGGGACTCCTGTACGCCGCTGCATTCTTCAAGAGAATGCTTTCTGTTTGTATACTAAAAGAGAAAGGACTCTCCGTGCCAGATAATGCAGGGAAGAACATCTTCTGTGACCAAGGATCATGGTTGCTTGGGCCACCAGCAACGGGGCTGAATATGCCGCTTTGGTGATCATTTTCAGGACTGTCCTTCCTCTGTGAATAAGCATCCTCTTTTGCAAATAATGATGATGTTCTATGCTGAGGCACATGATGCATAACACTTTCCTCGTTAGATCTAGTTGTCTCTGAAGGTATAATCCAGTTTGCTGACCCACCACCTAAACCGAGACCGTTTTGGCCAAGGGGGCTCTTCCACATTTGCCAGATTCCATCATTCGCTTGTTTTTCATCAGCAGCCCGTGATTTGGACAATGGAGATTCAATTGGGGATGGCTTGCTGATTTCACAAGTAGGTGTATTCTTCATTGCATGGTGTTTTACCAGTCCTATGCCAGTTTCATACCCAGCCCTTAAATCAAGTGATTCTGATACAGGTCCCAGTAGAGATATCGGATCCGGAACATAACACGGATCTTCGAAAATGTTCATCTTCACCAGGTTGAGGGAAAACAATCTCTGTTGGAGGTGAGAAACCTAAACTACTGGTAGTGGATCCACTAGTGTACCTCGATGTGGTGAATGGCGATGGGAGGCCAAAACTGATGGGATTGTCAAAGGTTTGTATTGAGGAAACTTGACTGGAAATCTGTAAGCTCTGAGCACCTTCCTGGGACTTTGTACTAGGTCTACTTATAGTACTAACATTTGCGGAAACAGGAACAGAAGCTGAACGGGCAAACAGTTGGTGCCATGATTTTCTTGGTTCTCTAGTCGGTTTTTCCTCTGAAACAACCTGAGGAAAGAGCATCAGATATTCAGTTATAATTGATAAAAATAAACAAATCAAAGTAAATTAATCATATTTCACTTGCACATTTATCAAGAAGCATATGAACAGAAAACACAGGAGTTAAGGAGATATTTATATCTTTAAACAAACAAGTTTACTCATAACTATAGACCAAAATAAAAGTGTAGAAATTTGGAAAGGACATTTACTGGACGATTAGCATTTGTTTCCCCCTCAGTAAGGACAGATCTTATAGCCACGAATTCAGGAGGATTAGCATGATCAGAGGTATGAGATTTATCTGCAGAACCGATTGGCTTGTTTTCTTTTGCAATTGTAGCATTAGTAACGCCTCTCCCAAATAAACGGCTATCACTGAAAGCCTTAGAAGAAGAAAAGAATGTACCCTTCATTCGATCAAAATACCTACCACCAGATTTTGAATAGTTACTAATGGCATTATTCTTTCAACACAGGGGATGTGGTCAAAACAGGAAACCCAAACCCTAATCGTATTTGCAGGTTCTAGTACACCATTCGAAGTCAACAAGTTCGCAGCTCCAGGGAGCTTTAGTCAAGATGATAGCCTTGGAGAATCAACAAAATACCTAACGCAAATAGAATCAATTAGAAAGACCACCACGTACGCAAATGGAAAATTGATTCTGTTAAACGCACGTAATGAGAGGAACCCTGTTACGCATAGTTCGGATGGACTTGCGGTGCAATGTGAATCAATCGACAGAGGCAAGGAGACTTACCGATAAGGAGGCCATTGAAGCAAAGCATCAGCATAAAAAAAAACTTCAAAAAATTGGGGATGGTGATGACGGAATTCGAATAAGGCCTTCACGATTCGGATCGTATTCGTGTTGATGAATCACGTAGCCGTGGCTATTCGTTCGATTTTTGCCAACGAAGAAACCGTAAACGAGAAAGATTGATGAGAAGACGAAGAAATATGAAAGAATGTTAGAAGGCAAATGTGAAACATGGAACGAACCGGGTGGGTATTCGGGTCAAGTCGGTCACTCTAAAACGCCCCACCCGTTTTATCTTACACTTAAGTTTTGGTGGATTGCAAAAGTACTGAATTAAAAGACATCTACTTCACCAAAATGCTCCATTAACTATTTCTTTTTAATCAACATAATTTGTTATTCGGTATACGTTTCGATAATAACACATCAACGATACTATTACAAACTACTACTAATAGAAGCAAAGCCAATCCTAAATTTTGAGTCCTCTCAAACCAGAAAAAAATTAAACCATCTATAAAATTTTGAACGCACCATCGATTAGAAATAGATTTGTAAAGTTTTATTATTACACCAAATAAATATTTAAAATTTTGAAACTAAAATTATATTAATAAAATTAAGGACTGCAAGCATAAATTTGATTAGGTTCATAACCGTACCACAGTAGAAGTATTTCTAAAATTTAATTTTTATATCTTTTTTTTCAAAATGAAATAAACTTAAAATGAATTTGAATTCATCTCTAATGGGATTTCTCCTTTCAAAAAGAGTATTCCAAGTAGATTATAATATTATTATTATTTATTTTAATAATGTCTTTTAAAAAAATCATTTTTAATATATGATTTTATTTAAATAAAATTTTATTATGTATAAAGATTCAAACGATCTAATAAACGTATAAAATTTCATTACCAAAATGTTCCATCATTTTTGTCCAACAGTTTGTTTTGGTGAATTACACAATTAATGAATTAAAAGACAATTTTTAACATAATGCTTCATCAATTATTTTTTAAAATCACCGTTATTTATTATAAGGGTTTAAATTTCGATAATAACATATCAAAAACACTATTACAAACCACTAAAAGCAACTTTAGGTCTCTTTTATTATGTTTGGTTTGTTTCATCACTACAATTTTCTTTATGTTGTTTTCACGTACGATAGATGTTGTATTGGGTTTCTTTATATGGAAAATGGAATAATACTGATGCAGTAATGAATTATTTAGGCTCGGATTGGTGGAAAAAAATGGGAAAAAAGTAATTCTTTCCACTGCCTGATGTGCAACAATTAATCAAAGCAATATTTTGCAAACACAATTTTCCAAACGAGAAAATAGTAATATGTACAAGTACAAGAAACATTGATTAGAATGATTGAAACAACCAGAAGAAGATGAAAAAAAGTGAAAGCAGAAGAAAAGATCCAAGGCCAAAGCTGTCTGAGTCAGGGGAAGTCGAAGAGGCGGGAGATGGTGAAAGGAGAAGAGAAGGGATCCATGGAGAGGTCCAAGAAGAAGAGAAGATGTGGAGAAGCAGAAGGACAAGTAAGAGAAGGATTCCTACAATGAATGTTCCGGTTTGCAAGATTGGTAATATATAATCCTCTAATACCGAGATAAGGTATGAGCCGTAGAGGATCCATCCGAAGAGTACAACAACCACAAGTGGAGCTATTGGCGATGGCCCATTGTTCTCCATGTTTCGTCTTCTCTCTATTGACCTTATAAGCCCTGAGGTTTTATGTATTATATGGCTCAATGATCTCTACATGAGTCTCATTAATGTTGCCTTTTATATATTCTTCACTGCTTTTGTATTCTTACATGACAAAGTCAAGTTAGTGTTGGATGAAGATGAGGTCGGAATGCGAAGTTGTGATTTGTTTGGATGCATGCGGTTAGATAACCTAATTACCGCAAATTTCTTTTTAATATTCCATTATGCTTTCTTCTTATATATGATCAATTATTATCACTTATTAGTAGATTATATCATCTTCTTATAGTTCTATGAATGATTATACCAATCTTATATAGTTTAAGTTCACTACAAATAACAATTCAGTACAACTTTGTTTGTTTTGTAACAGGTTTCAAATACCTTCTTTCTTCTATATTATTTGTAAAAGTTGATTGGATGATAAAACAAAGTAACTTAAAACTCATTCATATGTGTTGCTAATTTGCCAATTACATCATCTTATATCCTTTTCTTTATTGCTACTTTTTCATTTTCTTTCCTTAAATTGTTCAACTGCCCCTACGTTTGATACGAGAAGATAAACAACTTCCATATCAAGATATAAAAAAAAACTTGCTTCTGACTGTCTTTTCAACGAGTCAGACATTTCTTATGATTCTTCTGATTATTTGAACATTTAGTTGTCACTCTTTAAGTGTAAATACATTATGCTTCTGTAAATTACTTAAATAAATTCTTTTATATTTTCTTTTAAAATCTAGCATAAAATTCATAACATATAGTTTAGTGGTTCGTGTTAATATAGTTGTTTACGTTACTATCTAAATTTGATTCTAAATTCTCTATTTGTAAAACAGAAAAATCAAAATAAATATGCATATATTTTACGGTACTTAAAATCGAATTCGTGCGGTTCTGCAGCGCTATTCAAATCGAAATCGAGCTTATATGCAAAAGGATTCTAAACCATTATATTAAATATGATATATCAATGCAAAATGCTAATACCAATATCTGTCTTTATCATGAAAGAGCCACAAAGGCTCTCTCTCATCCATTTCTCAAGAACGTCTCAAGAAATCAGTGGAGGGTTGATGTTGAAGCTCGTTGTTCGTGTTGGAGCCACGCCCACGCCGCCTGTTGATCAACTCCATGAGTGATCGGTGCAGCACCTGCGTCCTCGTGTCCACAAGCGATCTCATCTTCTGTAACCTTAAACGTCTTCGCTGATGCGGACTTTGAGCATCATCATCATCAATGGCAGGAGAGTAGTGGTATGTTGAAGAATTTAACCAAGTGTTAGAGCTTCTACCACTGCCACCATCGTTAGCTTGGGTCATATCGTTACTGGAAACGTCGTTGTTGTCTCTAACTGCTACAGAAGAGTCGTGAGAGGAAGAAGCAGAGGAGAAAGGGCGTGTTCTTCCTCCTCCCCTGATATTGTCGTCATCATCTTCATGACCAAAGCTGTGGTGCCGGAGAGAAGAGTCATGCGCTCTCCAGTTTGGGACGAGCAAAGATATCTCATTTTCTATCATTCCAGCGATTTCCAAAGGATCCCAATCAGTGATCTCAAGCTCTTTCACCATCTCCAAAGCTACTTCAAGAGGTGTGTCACTTACAATGCTGAACGGGAAGTGAATGTTCCTCATGTGACCTGTAACACAGCCGAAAAGGTTCATCACAACATTTTCCATTGGTGATTGGTTCCAGAAACAACTGCCCATCAAAGTTTCCCCATTCTGATTTCTGGCCAACGCCATAACCCAAAAATGAGGAGCCAAGGTTAAAAAACTTAATTTATTGCCTACAATCATCAGCTAATACTAAACCTGTCTCAGATACTGCACCTTGGTTTAGCTGAGCAAGATTTTAGCAACCAACAACTTTCATGTTCCAAACAAACCAAGCAAGAGCTTTAAAACGTACCATCTCCATCTGAAATCTGTACTTGAAGAAAGATGGTGTGGTCTTCCGAGTTCATCCTTCCTGTTATCGACATATCTGTCGTTCTAGTTGGATCAGTTGTTGAAGGCAGATGCTCCACCACCGTTCCATTTGCAGCCAAATTCTGAATTGCCAGTTGTGGTGGCAATCTATAAAGCGGCGCTAAATCTATCTCATCAGTAGTGGCGAGGAATGGATCCCCCAAGAGCTCCTTCGCAGACAATCTCTTTGAAACAGGTTCCAGGCATTTACCAACAAAACCTTGGGCCTCCATGTTTTGGATGAGATGGAAAGATTCAGGCAGCTTCCCCTAAACCAAAACCAGTTCAAAGAAAGTAAAGATATGAAAAAACTTTCTCTGGGAAGATGATGATGATTGAAATAAGCCTCAGGTCCTCTGCTTACCGATGTAACTTTCTTGTATATTTGTGCAGGGTTGGAGCATTCACTGTAAGGGTACTCCCCAGTAAGCATCTCTAGGACGCACATACCGAATGAATAAATGTCCACGAGCTCGTTGTAATCTTCTTCATATAGCTCTGGTGCCATGAATTCAGGCGTTCCTAATGGTAAATTCAAGTTAAAGGTAGAGGTTAATACTGGAACTTACCAAAATCTATTTGAAAACATGGATAAAACAGAAATGGAGAGAATGCCTATGACGCTGTGCGCATTTTGTGATCCACGGAGAATTGCCGCTAAGCCCAGGTCACCAATCTTGACTTGCCCGAGGTGACCATTAACGAAGATATTATCGCATTTGAGGTCTCGGTGAATGACAGGAGGATCATGTCCGTGCAGGTAAGCAAGCCCATTCAAAATCTGGCGTGCCCAGCTCTTGATTGCCCGGATATCAACCTTTTGATACTTCCTTCGATACCTGCAGATGTAAGACAGGCCACAAGGTTATACTAAGGGATTCTGCAAAAGCATACGGATACAGTTCTGTTTGATAGGCACAAAGCATGAGGTAGAGGGTTCTCATTACTCTCTAAGGGTTCCGGATGTGAACAGCTCAGTGATGAAGTTGAATGTTCTGCACTTGACGTCGATCCAAGACGTGCAGTAGCGGATAATAGATTCGTGACTGAGATTCTTGAGGAGATGAACCTCGGAGTAGAGGCGTTGTAACGGCTCAGGTGATCGGAAGATCTCATTGAGCCTAACCTGATTCCATGCGACTTCCATTCCAAGAACCTGGTCGAATGCTTTGTAAACCGTCTTCATTGCCCCTTTGCCAAGCACTTCTCTGAACTGCACACCATTGTAGTCATCAAGTCAAATGCATGCAAACTCATAATTAAAAACAAGCCGTTTGAAGTACGAGAGTCAACCCAAAGCTCAAGAAAAATTCCAGTAATCAGAAGCAAATCTGATAGAGATAACACTAGAAAGTGAAAACAGAGGAAAAGCTCCGATCAAAGCCAATGTTCATCAGAGAATTCCAGAAACTACAAGCAAGCATAACTCCAAAACAAACCAATGAAACAACAACACCAAAGCAATGCCAGAAACTGAAAAGGTTTAGCAACATTTGAATGGAACAGATACTACCAAAGTGAAAACATTTTCAATAGGGAAATCGAAAGAGAGAGCCAAAAAATGACAGCTTTTACGCACAATTATGAGCTTCCTCAAATTCAGAAGAACAAATTCCCGAGCAGCTGAGAATTAAGCGTAAAATACGCAAAAGATAGAGCAACTTACACGCCCATAGCGACCGGAAGGATCAGCTTCGACGTAAGGGGTCGATTCATTGGAAGCTCCGGCCGAAGAAATCTCCATCATATACATGGATCTATCAGAATCTCAAATTGGGGGAAATTTTACCCCAAAAAAAGCGATAAAAAAGAATCGAAATTGGGGAAAAAACAAGATCGCGATGCAGAAAGAAACAAAAAAAAGGGACAAGCAAGAGATCGGGAGAGAAGAAGGAGAAGCGTGCTAGAAAATCCTAGGTTTTCCTTCGTGATTCTCGTAGGTGAAGACGCCGAAGAGCAACCAAAAGAGCCTTGAATAATCAACGCAGAGCAAAACCCAAGCCATTTCTAAAACAACACCTCGATGTCGTATTTTGTATTCGTGCTCTTTCGCAATCATCTGTCTTCTTCCCTTACGGACCTTCATTCAAAAAAGGAGACCCAGAAAAAAAAAAGTTTGGTGGAAAAAGTTAAAGAGAATATGTGGTTGCAGCCGATCAAAGTGGGGAAAAAGGAAGAAAATTCGTGGATTTTTCTCTCCTTTTTCTCGGGAAAATTATTTGAAAACAAAAAAAAAACAGAGCAAAAGGAGGAAGAGAAGAGAGCACTTAGACAATTCTGAATTTGAAAAACCTATGGCCACGCTTCGGATGCACCATCGATGATTCGGATTCGAAAAAAAAAAGTTTTGATTTGTTTTAGCTCCCTTTTATTGAATAATTGTGTTAGAAGTCAACATGAGATTGATTAACGTGAAGAATGCCTGTAGAAATATGAAAAGAGACGAGTGGTTTCAGTGTGGTGTATCTAACCGATGATTGCGTAATTTGACACTTTTTTTTTCTTTCCTCTATTTGAGACTATTTGACCAAATCCCTCCCACATTATTTATTAATTATATATTTATAAATTATTCAAATCAATTCAATGTTTTTTGAGTTAATTAATTAGGTCATATTGGGGGTCAGGTCAACTATATAGGTGTTCAATTTGTTATGTAAACAGAAAAAAAAAACATTGACTTAACACACATTTTGGTAAGTTCTATTTACAAATATACTCACAATTTACACAAACTTATAAGAAAAAAATGCAACTCCAATGCATCAAGATGAAACAACAGGAGTCATGAATTTTTTTTTTTTTAAACATCCTATAATACACTCACAAACCTGTCTAAGTAGAAAATACAAAGCTCTTCAAAGGTTTTGTCCAGAGAGTTTGAGATTTTGATAAAGTTACATAGATAAATTCTATAGCAGCAAAAGTAACATACAAGGAAAGAAAAAATAACACAGCCCAAAACAAATCAGCTCCATCTTTTTCTTTTTCTTCTTTTCTGTAGGACTTAAAAACAGAGAACTTGGGAGACAAAACAAGTTAGAAAGCTATACCTGTTCCTATAACGGTCTAAAGAGCATGTGTTTGTGATCAGATCAGAGCTACAAGGGAGGGAACTCGTGATCATCCGTCAAATGGTACGACTGCGGAGATGTCACCCTACATGTACATACCCTCAATGAATTAGACACAGTGAAGTGGCTTTGATGATTAAATGGTTTAATTCAATGACGTTTTAATGGTAAGAGATATACTGTACCGATCTTCCTGTGAGGACGAGGGTGCAGATGTTGGGCGGTGTGACTGATTATAATAATCTTCACCGCTTATATCACTTTCCTTGTTACCCTCAGGAGGGGAACGTAGTTCCGCTGGTAGAGGCTCCGTAGACCTAAAATCTGGAGCCTTCTCATATGGATGATTTGCAGACCCATTGGTATCCGAGAAGCTTTCAAGTGAATCAGCTTGACTCATATCACAAGAACCATTTGTTTGGTTGGGATGATGATGAAGATGATGATGATGATGATGATGCCGCTCACGGGTGTTTCTGTCATGGATATTCATTTCCGATTGCAAGTGTGCCACACCTCGGCCGTTGTTACGTGGCGACCTAGCTTGGTGTGAGTTTCTTCCTCTTGGGGAGAACGGTCTATCCCTGTAATGGTTCTGCATAAAAGAGTTGTTAAGAAGCTTGGCCATTGAGAGCTCACAGTTTTTTTACAGTGTGTTCATAAGAGATGTGACAGAGGCGTATAAGTAAATACCGCATTCGGAAAGTATGTCCCAGTTCCTCGTGGCTTAGGCAATTCCTCCATACCAAAATTAGCACCTGGAATCATCTGAGGGTTCATATAGAAAACCTGTCTCGGATCAACTCCATTGGCATTCACTGGACCGGGCACATTCCGCCTGAATGGCAGTGCGTGCCGAAGTACTTCCCATGAATTGTTGTTCGGAAGCTGAGACAGTCCAGGAGGAGATAGTGGAGACAGAGGACCGTTGTGGACATATTCAAACCACCAGCGCCCATATCGCAAACTGTTAAGCTGACTGTCAGAATCCCCTGTGAGGTCAGACAGCAAATTTGGAGTGCCAGAAACACAAGGACCTGAGTGGTGGAGATGCATGTCCTCCTGTGGCCAAGTTACCGGGTTCATGAGTGAAGTGTGGTGTACCGAACCTGTAAAGGGCAGGTCTTCATGACCAACATGCTCGTTCTCGTTCTCATTACTATGTGTATCTTTGACTCTTCCAGAATCAGCAAGGCAGGAATTCTCTTGCTGTTTCTCCACCCCATTTCCAAACACTTCTCCATTTCTGATCTGATGGAGAGAGGGATGCTTACCATTCAATGGAGAGACACTTTCGTTATCACCGAGGCACAGAGATTTCATTGCATCATTGGAATTCTCAAGCTTCCGGATCCTCACAGTAGCCAAGTCTATTGCGTCTCCTGCAAATCGTTCTTCCGAAACTGAAGGGGCTGTTTCACCAGAGGATCCACATAGATTACGCTCAGCTGTGCTCGCATTGGCTTCTGCATACAACGATTCTTCCTGGTCATGTCTACCATTTCCAGCAGTACCAGATGGACTGAAAGATTCTGATTCGTAAACCATTTGACCTTCTTGGAAATGGTTGGCAGTTGAAGCAGGCGATATGGCGCTATACCTGTTGTACCTTACAAACGGAACAGCATCAAGGACATCGGGCCTCTGGCCACTCCCATGCCTGTGTAGCATGTTAGAGAAGAACTTACGAAGCTCAAAGCTTATGTCTTCTTCTGACTGCAAAATGATTTGCCCAAGCTTCCGAGCACCATATGTGAATGCACTTCGTATGCGATAGAAGTTGCCTGTGTAAGAGACGTAATATTAATGCACTTTAAAAATTTAGCAGAACAGAGAGTCAAATCCAGACCATAAACTTCACAGGGATGCTAAGTTTGAGTGTTTATCTCAAGTTTAAACATTTCTTCAATTGAGGGTGAAAAGACATGGCAGAAAATCACAACCTGAATTTTAGCTGCACTTAAAATCTAGAAATCCTAATCCAAGAATTTCAGGGAAACCAGCACAATATTATATGACACTAAAACTCTGGACAAGGACAGAGTCAGAAGCCACTGTCTTAAGCCTGCTCATACAATCAAAATCCATAAGGAGAGAGATAAGAGCAGAACAAAAATATTGTGGTGCTTGGAGATAAGAAAAACAGGTCAACCTTTGCTCACGCTGCGACCAAGATTGTTATTGTCTTTAAGCGGATCAACTATATTAAGATGCTTCGATGGAAACACACGTGGGTTTGTCTCAAATCCTCGTGAAGGTACAGAGTACAACTCCAAACATTCCTTGAGGAACTCACTGGTCAGCAGTAGATCTTGCCCACCATTTTCTGGAGTCTCAACTACAGAAATCAAAGAAATGCAGACTCTCAAAACACAGAAAGATCTCAGTTTTACATAAGCTTGAGGAAATACTTACCAACAATTTCTGGTAGAGAGGAAAGGCAGACAGGACCACTCAGGCTAATGCAATAGTTATCCCAGTCGAACTTGCTGAAGTAGTCCAAGAATTTGTATAAAACCTATCGAAGAACAATAGCTCAGTAAATCAGGATGAGATTGACCCATTATGTATCCCTCAAAATTGCCGAAGACTCTTACTGCTAGTGGACCATCCAACGATGAGTGGAAGAGATGGAAGATATACAAGACCAACGTCTCCAGAGCATAAGTTGAGATTAATCCATGTAGAGCCCCGAGAATACGGCTCTCATAATAGCACCAAGCTTTGATGAGTATGATACTTCGCTTGAAGAGATGGTCCTTTCCAATGAGGTGATCGATCTGCATAATCAAATCGCCAAAGTCCATCTGCCAGAAGTAAATCTCTTGTCTTCTAGAATTGCATTGTTCAGAAATTGCTAACACAAACATCGTTCAAATGAGCGTATAACATGTTATTGCATGAATGTGATGTTGCGAAAAATTTGCAATATATAAGAAAATGTATTGAGTTAACAGAAAACTCATCATGCAGTTGGGTGAAGACAATGTCATTATGATAGATTAGTGACACTCAATTTCTGCTATACGGATAAAATAAGCCTTAACCTGTGTTTACCTTTAAAAAAGGTTAATTAAATTTGTTTGACAGAGCATGGTCATACCGAGCTGATTGAAAGAGGACAGATTACCTTCTCGAGAAAGCACAGAGTAAAAATCCCACCCAGCTGATTGAAAGAAATATCAACCACAATGTTTTGCACCAGACATTTAACAAGCTTAACCTACCAGATAAGAAAAGTTCGGTTCTTGAGGAGATAACAAACAACATGATAGGCATTCATAAACACCATATACATACTTGGAATACTCACAGCAGAAGCTAGTTTCTGGACTTTACAAGTAAAAGTATTGAATAACATAGAGACTGCATGAACGAACCTCAGCCCGTATTAACTGCACATCCTTAACCATAAACTGGGCACCCACATTATGTTCCTCCCTCTCAAGTACAGAGAAAAATTTGAGGGCTAGTTCTTCCTCATGACACGGTCCACCAAAAGCTGTGAGATCAATATCTCCATCAGGAAGATACGTTTTCAATGGGACCGATCCAAAAGAATGTACCTGAAAGACACATACCTAAGTTATCAGCTGCAACATCTAAGAATCTTCTACCAGCGATAGAAAGCACACAACTTCCAAACAGAAAATAACAAATAAATAGATACTGATGATTAGAATATCTTATAGCGAAAGTCATCAAAATAAGAATAACAAGACAGAGTACTAGATGAATATTGATATAGCACTGCACTTGGATTAAAGCATTAAATTTTTAAGCCAGCATCTAAATTACAGTAGATTCAAGCAGGTTCCAACATTTAAACCACGTAATTTCCAAACAGAAGCCAATGTTATAGCGATATAAAACAGAATGTTTAAAACAGAATTAACCTCGCATCCAAGTGTCATTTTGATTAGTCTTTGCATATAATCAATCACATCTCTTCTACGATCCTCGGACACAAGTGTTGGATGGACCTGCTCTATAATTTCACGGGTGGCTTCCTCTACTCTGTTCCAGAACTCCGGCTGATTCAACGGAGACCGAGGCGGCGGAAGCGGTGAAAATGAGGACGAACTCTCTTCCAATACAGACAAATCATCGAGATCGGCGGCCATGAAAGAGTAAAAACCTAAAACTAACAAGGAAACAAATAAAAGAAATTGATTGATACGAGAGCAGGCGATTGATCAAAGCGAGGGAATCAGTTCGTTGTAAACTACGCCCCCAAAATTGAATCCGATTGAGTTCGGCGATGGCCAAAACGAAACAAGCGAGTACAAGAAGAAAGCAAACAAAGAATCGAGAACGAGAAAAGCGATATCAGGGCAAAAGGAAAGAGGTGGGTTTTCTTCTCTAGGTTTTGAAAGATCCCAAGTGATTACTGTTAAAGGTCCGATTTTGTGTATTGATGTTCTTTCTCTTTCTCGTTTTTTTTTGACTGCAATCAATAAGAGGAAAAATAACGAGGACCAAAAAATTGTCTTACTTTTTGTTGTCTATGCATCTTCAAACCCTTTTTATGTCGCTCTCTTCCTATACTTTTCTTATTCTTAACGATGCAGTATTTAGAAAGAGCGACCAGCATTAATTAGGTTTAAATTCTAAAGACATCATTTGAGTTTGATTAGTGATTCGGTAGTAATTTATTCTGTCTATGAATTGGTTGATTATTATGAGATTTATTGAATGTTTAGAGAATCATGTTTAGTTAAGAAATGTTTTCACAATTCTCTCTTTGTATTTTTATTTTTGGGTGTGAGAGTCAAATTTAGGGTTCTTAAATCCAAACCTATAATTTTTCGAAACTTTTCGAATGTTTATATTGTGAAATAGTTCGGTATGAGAAAATATGTTCATTTAAAAATACTCTTGACGTATTTTGGAAATATACTTCTAAATCAGATATTTAGATGATCATAAAATAAACTAATAAATGAACAAACGGTTATGATATTTTTGTGCTGATTTTGAACAAATTGTATTTAATACTTATTAATGTTAAAACTAGAATTGAGACTACATAATTCGTTAAAAAATCAGAAATAGAAAGATTAATAAGATGGGTTATGATTTGCGAATTATTATTGTCATTTCTGAATGTGTGATTGTTTTAGAAAAAGATGTTTGATTTAGTATTTCAGATTTATAGTGTGGTTTTTTAGAAAAAAAATAATGATTTGTTGTTTTATTGGGATATTTACTCTTTGTTTTACTATCTTATTTATAATATAAAATATAAAAATATTTATAGAGATTATCTTATCACATATGGCGTAAATGGACTATGATTGTAATTGTAACGATCAATAAGTCAACACATCCATCAAATAAACCTAGATTATACACTATGTAATGCTGATTTATTTAATTATGGCCTGTAATTTATCATTTTCTATATTTAATAAACTTATAATATCAAAAATTTATTAAATTTATGAATGTTTAGAATATATTTTATTATCTATATATACATGAATTTTAGAGTCATCTAATCCAGATTAATGAGGTTTTCATAACCGGAAATATAACGACTATATCAACAAGTCAACGGTTTTATCAAGTAGATTATATACATATTTAATGCAGCTATGTTTTTAGTTACGACGTGTAATCTATTGTTGGAGTAAAAAAAAAGAAATCTTCCTAGACCCGAGAAAGATAAGGAAAGTCGCATAGAAGAAAGGAAATCTTCCTAATTTAAAAGAAAAGTTAAATAATATGTCCTACTCTTTCCGTATAAATATGAAGGTTTTATCAAAGGATTGTATCATTCGCTCTTGCTTGGATATATTTAGAGAAAACTATTAACAAAATCTCTTTGAGCCTTAGATTTCGAGCTTCTTATTCACGATTAGGTTACGCCTTTAATCTTTGACGACTTAATTTCTTTGTAATTCTTGAGTTTCGGCGAGTTATCAATAAATAATTTGTTTTAAAACTCATAGCTTATCTTTGTTTAATCGAATAAGCGAAGTTATAGTTTCATATATATTCATCTCTTAAACTTAATGAGATTGTAATATAAATTTGAATTCAGACAATAACATAATAACAACGCAAACATATGTCGCATATATTTTACCACCCTTACTAAAAATACGATTACCTAACCTAACCCTAAAACCAAAATGCACTTAAATAATGAGTCAACATGTTAAGTTGGGCAACTTAGAAGTTATGCTAATGTTTATGAGCAAATAATAATGTGAAGTAGGATTCTTACACTTGCTCATTACCATCTTTCTACTTCCGCTTCCGTTCTAAAAAAAACAATAGTAAAATGTATGTATAGTCATTTTTGGAGTGATACATATTCTTGAGGATACATCTTTGTATCGGATGTTCAAATCATAAGATAAGCTATTTGATGAACGAACGGTTACAATATTTTCTCAGACATTTAGAAGAATTTATTTCATAGTCTTTAACATTAAAGTCAGACTACACAATTGGTTAAAGAATCAGAAATGAAGAGACTAACGGCGAATATATCCATTTGATGAATAAACAGTTTTGATATCTCATGGATAATTTGGGAAAAGACATTTAATATTCTTTAATATTAAAGTTATAATTAAGACTACATAGATGGTTAAAGAATCAGAAGTGAAGAGACTTGCGAATTATTGATAAATTTTGAATCTTTATACTCTGAAATGGTTCGATCTGTGGAGTAAAAAAACTATGGGTAAGATGTGCTTAGAATCATTCTGGATTGATGCATATTCTTGAAAATACATGTGTATCAGATGTTCGGATGGTCATAAAGTAAGCTATTTGATGAACAAACAGTTATGATATCTCATGGAGGATACATAAAATCGTTTTTAATATTTATTTATATCAAAGTTATAACAAGATTATATCATAAATGACAAAAAAAAAATGGATGGTGTAAGTATATATCGCTCTCATTTTACTAATCTAAACCCTAAAGTCAATATGCACAGCAGTTGGGCAAGTTAGGGGTTAGACATTGGGCTAGTGTTTGTGGCCCAATAATAATGTGGAGAAATACTGAAATAGTTATTACATTGCTCATCATGTTCAATTCTTAATTCCAGGAAAAGAAAATTGCCGGCGAAATTTCGCGGAGAAGCCTCGCCGAAGAAGCAAGTTATGGCGGGCATGGTTGCGGTGGTAAGATCGCGACCGTGGAACTCGTTAATTCTAGCTCTACTTCTGATATCACTGTCATTTCCGGCTCTCTCCGGCGCTTACCGACCAGGAGATATCGTCGCGATGAGCAAGATGGGGCAGTATCATTCTGTTCGTATTCCTCTTTTACATATAGCTGAGATTAATTTCAAATTTGGTGGAGACTAAGGATCTGTTGATTCCCTGGCAGTCGAGAACGACTTGGCATGATGTGATCGGAAAGCATTGTCCGATCTTCGCCGTTAATCGCGAGGTACTGTGTATATAACTAGGTTTTGATGTTTATGGAGTATACTTTTCTGGGAAATTTTATTGATTTTGTCTTTTATTCATGCCAATTTTTTAGGTGTTGATCCCCATAGCGAAACCCATTGGCTACACAGGAACAGATCCTTACAAGATGTGAGAATTATTGTCGTATACTTCTTTGAATTTGAGTATTGTGCAAATTAAAATGTTGTATTGCCAAGTTCATCACTGGTTCTGGCAGCTATTATATAGCATCGAGTAATTTCTGTGTTTGCTGCTCTAATAGGAATTGATGAAGATACGGTTACGACTCGTCACATCTCAGCTGTTTTGATTAGAGTAGGAGCCTTTTCTTTGTATGGTGTTTTCAGCTCTATTTTGTTGCGGATTGTGTCCTTCATGTCTTTCTGCGCTGAATATGGAGTACCGTGTAGATTTGGCCACAGCTTCTCCTTGTTTGTACATTAGTCATATGCTGATTTGGTGTCTGATGTGTGGTTACGGATGATTTTACATGCAGAAAATTTCAAGTTGGAAGTGAGAAATTTCTAATTCACTGGCTTTTGGTGATAAACCGGAAGACCTCAGAAGTTCCAATGATCGATGTGAATTTGGTATGTTTAGCATTGGTTTTGAGTCATTTATAAGCTTTGACTGATTAGTCAATTTGGTGTGTTTAGCACTGGTTTTGAGTCATTTCGGTGTGGCTTGATTTTTTTCGTTTGCACAGAGATATTCTGGAGGAGATCTGCTTGGAGTCACAGCTCAAGTTCTCGATATGCCTCTTAGCTGTACGTAATACTCCAAATTTAGGTGTCTCTTTATTACCGTCTGTCTTCTTTACAAATAAGCGAATTTTGTCTGCACTACTAAATACTAATCTGGCCTAACCAGATATGCCAGGTCTTAGCTCAAATCTGAAAACTCAAGAATATGTGACATACTAGGTGGTAGCTTCTCAACATTGTGATGCTTGGTTGCTTAAAGCCTATGTCCTAGGCCTAAGTAACCTCTCTGCTTTTTTATTATTTCTGAAGTTTTACATTATCTGGTGAAAGTTTAATAACATCTTCACCTTCTTGGAGGCACTGGGTACTAATATATAGGCAGTTTGTTTGATACTCCCATTTTTTCTGCTGTTACGTTTATGTTTGTTACACAGGCTGATACAATCCATCTTTCTGGTGGCATTAGTACATAAAATTTAGGTTTTCATGGTCATCTATGCTTCCATGCTTTCCTTATTTTGTACAAGTTTCCTGAACCATGGTTATATTAGTAACGGCTTTCGTTATTTCTTGTAACGAATGAATCTCATAAATTTGATGCTCTGATTTTTGAATTTGCAATTCTGCTTCCATGGTCATAGAGTGGCATTCCATCACTTCAAATATTGAAAGAAAACATTAGCAGTTGTTTTCTGAGCTGAGATTTTACCCATGAACAGATTTGAATACACACCCGGAGATCCGCAAACAGTTCTGGGATCCTCAACAATGGCCAAAACATGTCCTTGTTAGATACACATGGTACGCTACTTTTGTCGACCACTTTCAGACCCTTTTCTCCTCTCTCCTTGCTACGGTCAAGTCCGGAGCTTAAGAAACATCATGTTACTATATGTGACTGAGACACTTTATTGTGGTTGCAGGAAGGAGCAGTCAGAGATTGATGTCTCCTCAGGATTCTATGTCCTCTTTGGGTCAGGTAAATCATTCTTTTTTCTTGCGAATTAAATAATTAGTTCAAGGGAAGGTAAACTCATACACTTAGTGATTCTTATGTTGTTAACTTTGTGATCAGCTCTTACATTCTCTTTCGTACTCTCCATTTACGTCTTACAATCTTCAAAAGAGAAGCTGGCGAGGTAAATGATGTTCCTGTCCTCTCCATTTCAAATGTATATCTTTCTATCTCGAACCTAATTCTCGAAAACGTTGTTGCAGGTTTGTAAGAGAGACGGTTGTGGAAAGTAGCTCGAACGTTGGAGAATTTGGCAAGGTTGAGTGAGAGTTATAGTGAAGTATATGTATGTTGCTGCTGTTTTAGATGCTTGGAATTGGTCTTCCTTATTTGTTGAAAAACAAAAAAACAATTCCAGAAAGAGAAGAGATTTGATCGAACTTGAATAGTCGAAAGCAAAACTATGTCCTTGTCATAGGTTGTTCCAAACCAAATTTTGGAAGAGAATCAACATGACTAGTTTGTAAGAAATTAACTTAAATGTTACGTAAAAAAATTAAGGTTGTTATTTAAAACCTAAATATATTCAACTATAGAACAACTATGTTTTCTACTTATAAACAACAAATAAAAAATAGTAAAACCAACAAAAATATATCATCAAATATGAGAAATTTTAAGAAAACCGTAATTTTTTCCCTCCAGTTTTAATTTCATGCTTTAATTTTAATACCAAACCAAACGTTGACAAGTCGCTAAGCACATATATGTAGTAATGATTGGTCTTTTACGTATACAATAATGAATTACACTTTTTGGTATAGTACATAGATCTGATCTGATAAAGAAAAAAAAAGAGAAAAAAACGGAGATCAGTACATAGTAATTGGCATAGATTAATTATGAAACTATATAAAAAGCATAAATAGGAAGCAAGACATTGAATGAATCCAACCACCAACTAACCTAACACTGTCTTCTCTTAGTTTCATGCACTTGCCCTCTTGTCTCTCTCTCTCTCTCTCTATATAAACACAAACTCTAATAGCTCTCATCATCATCCAATTCCATTACTTATACTTAACCAAAAGAGAAATAGAAAGTTAAAGAGTATGGAGGGTTTCTTAAAGTTGTCAACATTGTTGATTGTGTGCATGTTAGTGTCCGCTCCAATGGCCTCCGAGGCAGCAATCTCATGCGGTGCAGTAGCCAGCAACTTAGGCCAATGCATTAACTACCTGACCCGAGGTGGTAGAGTTCCTCGAGGATGTTGTTATGGCATTCGGAGGCTCAACGGCATGGCTCGGACCACCCGTGACCGACAACAAGCTTGTCGCTGCATCCAAGGAGCCGCTAGAGCCTTAGGTCCCAGACTTAATCCAGGCCGTGCTGCTCGTCTTCCCGGTGCTTGTCGTGTTAGGATCTCTTACCCCATCAGCGCCAGAACCAACTGTAACAAGTAATCTACTCTCACTTTATTTATTTCATTTTAATTACTTGAGGTTGTAATATTTTACATTTACTAACCATATAATGTGTTTGATGTATTTGGTTGGTTGCAGAATCAGGTGAGCATGAGAGGATACAGATTATAGACGTTGAAGGGTTTTTCATATAATCGTTGAGAGAGTATTAAAAAATAATAATAAGATTCACTCTTACATAAGTGTATCCTTATACTGTTTGTGTGTTGTAATTTTTAAATTTTGTGTTTTCGTGTCTTTCGTTATAATCACGGTCCATTTAATTGGTCGTCTCTGTTATGTATCCTCTAATGATATATGGAACTACGATATGTATTGTTTGCATTTTGTTGCCATGACACGTTCTGCTTTTAATGAAACCTAGACCGACACTAAGCTTTTCTAATACAATTATAATCAAACTGACTTTAAATCAAGAGGTAAACATAATAATTTATAATCAAATTTAAGATTTATGTGGATTAGTTAATATGCTTTAACTAAACGGAATTAGACTGAATAATAGTAAGTTGACTTATAATTCATTATGTAATGTATTATGTAATTAATGTATGTAAGACTAAATTTAGGAAATTAAGATTTTACCTATATAATTTTATAATTTTACTCATCTGCAATATACTATTATTATATTAACCATATAATCAATATAACAATAACTACATTATATAACGGTACAAAATATTATTAGTCAACTATTAATTATGAGATAATCAACTACATAATTTGAAAATATCTAATAAAAACATTTATATGTAGTATACATCTAATTAACTCTTAGTAAAAATATCATACCATACATATTATCTATAAAAAAACACAAAAGTAACCTCTATTATTTCCATTTAAGGATTGATTTAGCAAGCACACAATTATTACATCCAAATCTCTTTGCCCGTCGTCTATCTGTTTTCAATACTCTCTTCCTGTCAATTTCCTTTGATGTCTCCAACTCTTTACCATTTGATGGTTTTGTCCATTAACTCATTACTTGGACCATTGCCACCATTTACCATTGTTTTCTTTCTCTTATTCTTTATATCCTTGAACTGTCACTTGATCTTCATTTTCGATCCACATGTCCAAGAACTTATCACTCTTTTGGACCCGTACGAGTGGCCTCAAAATGTTTGCTTGGCCACCTTGTTTGACATGTCCAAATAACGTAGGCCGTACACATAATATTTTTCTACGTTCATAACTCAAAGATTTTACCTTTGCTGAAAAGATGATATTTTTGAAAATTTGTTTACTGTAAAGACTTTGGAATATTCATATGTTTTCTTCCCCTTGTTTAATGATAACGTAAAATCTACAATCTCTAATTTGTCAAAATATCTACTCCATCTATATAGTTCCGAGTTAAATATAGATTTCTGATGTTACATCTTTTAATTTTGAAACTCAACTAACCTAAGATCGGGAAAGCAATGTATTAACATTGGAATATGTGTATTTTTAATGTTTAATGGTACTTCATGTTATTCATTAAATTTGCATGCATGATAAAGTAAGCATAATTAACGGGTACGCATGACATTCATGAGCTTTCCTAATTATAAAAACCGCACCGACGATCTGAACTAAGTAAAAACAATTAATTCAACACAATAATCACAAAAAATGGCGTTTTCCTCAAAGATCATCACATGCCTTCTCGTCCTTATGGTCTACATGGCAGCTCCAATAGAGTCACGCATAACGTGTGGGACAGTGACAAGCACACTGGCACAGTGCGTGGGTTACTTGACCAACAGTGGTCCATTGCCATCAGACTGCTGCGTGGGAGTCAAATCATTGAACCAAATGGCTCAGACCACACCGGACCGCCGACAAGTATGTGAGTGCCTGAAATCAGCGGCTAAAGAAATCAATGGCCTCAACACCGGCCTTGTGGCCACACTCCCTACCACTTGTGGTGTCTCAGTTCCCTACCCCATCAGCTTCAGCACCAATTGTGACAAGTACGTCTCTATAACTTGTTTTTTGTTTTGTTATATATTACATCTTTTTGTTTCTTTTTGGATTATGGAAATAACATTAAAAGCTATTTCTGTAGAAAATATCTTGAAAGTTCATATACTCCAAAAAGAAAGTACATTCGACTAAACTATCACATAAAGACAGTTCAAAAAATATTTTTTTTAACACAATCGAATATGTAGCAAAAAAAGATTTGTAAGTAATTCAAACGTTGTGGATAGTTAGAAAAATGGAGTAATAAACATTTTTCTTATGGTTATAAGAATAAATCCATTTGGAGTTTCTGTCTTAATGGTTCCCACTTCCCAATGTCGTGATAGATATTTGTTTTGGTTGTTCAAATGTTGCAGTATTTCGACTGCCGTGTGAAGGAGGCTAGAGATGTAAGACTAATAAAAATTGCCAGCTTTTTAACCTAAATAAAAAGTTATTATCTTCTGATATTTCCCATTTTATGACTTTATTTTCTTATCATGTAATCATCCATTTCGTATTATAATAAAGACAACAAAATCTCTCTCTCTCTCTCTCTCCTAAGACAAAACATAGACATAAATAACTATACGAAACTGGATAGTTTCACTGAAGTGTACTCGGTGCCACAGAGACTGGAATGAGAAAGATGGGCCTCGTAGACTTATGTGACACAACTAATGGGCCTTTGGAAATTATGGCCCAAGGATTTGTCCGACGGCTCCGTGGAGTGTAATCGTCAAACTCAAGTTTGGCTCTGCGACTTGATCCAATCCCCGACGCACGACCAACTCGAACCACCGTTCGTCTCCCGATCGATCTTCAACCAGAAAAAATCTGTCTGTATCGATCATCTATCTCTCTCAAATTCTCTGCGTGATATCTAAGCTTGGAGATTTGCAATCGCCTGACTGTGATCTGCTAATCTCGGCTGCGATTTGTACGACTACTGATATCCTGAAAAATGTGCTTCTTCTTGTGCGGAGTTTCAAATCCGGGATCGGATCAAGACTAACGTTGGATTAGAAATCAAGCGATCGAGTCAGAAATTAGGGTTTTGCGATGAATAGAAGTTGGGTCTTGTCACTTCTTCTTCTTTTATTGATTGTGTTTGTCTCCAATGCTTCGTCGTCCGGGAAATCTCGGGAGTTAGTAGATGAACAAGCACCGACGGATAATTCAAATTCAACCACTCAACAAGTAAAGCCGATTTCTTCTTCCCTTAATTGCTTTTATCTCGTTTGATCTTATGTAGGGTTTTTGAAACAATGTGTTTTGACTTACTCTATGTTTCTGCTTCAGAATTCTCCATTGCCTAATGCTACACCCATTGGAGATGCAAAATCCAATGCAAACTCATCAGAACCTTCTCTGCCAACTAGTAATTCGACGAGTCCTAATCCTAAGAAGCCTGATTCTGTGAGCCCACCACCTCCGCAACTGCAACCTGAAAGTGAGAAGAATGGCACGAAAGTGTTGAATACAACAGAGCCGATAAGCCCGCCTCCAGCAAACCAAACAGATAGCCAGGATATTGGAAAATTACCGGCTAAATTGGCGCCGCCTCCAAAGAGCCTGGAAAGTGGAAAAAATGGGACGGTGCTGGATACGGGAAATCCACCTCCGGCTAAAGATCCTGAAAAGGGGAGCTCAGAGTCTGTCATTGCAGAGACCTGTGAAGGAAAGTCTAAGATATGTAGAACTGAGAATTCATTGGTGGCATGCACTTTAAGCATCGAAAAAGGTACATTTGATCCTTCTTGTAGTGCCATTACTTTGATTTCTATATAAGCTGTATTCAGTTTGTGGGCACTGCTAATGTAGCATTTTAAAGTTTTGAGCTTTCGGTGACTGTCAAGTTGTTAAAAACATGGGTGATAACGAGGAGTGGAAATGTATGGCTTTTTATCTGGTTGAGGACTAAACTAGCAGTTGCTTTACATTATTCTGGAGCCTCTGCAACACAAAGTAGCAATGGTTTGACATTATTGTGTTGTGTTAATCTGTAAATGAGTGTGATCTCAGCGACACGAAACATTTTTACAGATAATAGCTGTATTCCCCTTACATTTGTGAGGTCTCTACTTTATCTGTTCTAAATTCTCCAGTAGATTTTGCTTGAGTTGATTGAATTTTTCATTGTTAAGCTGTGTTTTGTTGCTGCAGGTTCCTCTAAATGGTTGATTCTAGTTCAGAATGAAGGGGAAGAATCTTTAAAAGCAAAAGTCGTTCTTCCAGTTAACCCTTTACGAGAGCTTACACTACCAAAACACCAGAGTCAAAGGGTATATGTTCTATGTGGTTCTGTGCTGATTTCATTGATAAAAAAAGCCGTTATCTTGGACATGTCTATCTCTGGAAGTCTGAAATACTTTGTGATCCTTGATGATACAAGCAAATATTACTCTAGTTATAAACCGAATCAACCTTCTTTCACTTGCAGAAAATTTGAAACAAATTGTTGTCTTCGTACACAGGTAAACATATCCATTAGCGGAGACACAAAAAAAATCATACTGGACGCCGGCAAGGGAGAGTGTGTGCTTCACATGTACTCATCAGAAGAAAGCACACTATCCATCCACCTTCCCTCATATGAAAAGCTAGTGACGCCCATTAATGGCGCCTATTTCTTAATAGTATCCGTCATTATTTTTGGGGGAGCTTGGGGATTTTGTCTGTGCCGGAAGAATCGCCGTGCAGGCAATGGAGTGCCTTACCGTGAGCTTGAATTGAGCGGAGGGTCAGGCTTAGAAAGCGAATCAATGGTCCATGACGTGGAGACAGCAGACTGGGACGAGGGTTGGGATGATGATTGGGATGAGAATAATGCTGTGAAATCGCCTGGTGGTGCAGCAAATAGTGTCAGCATATCTGCCAATAAATTAACCGCGAGAGCTCCCAGCCGAGACGGCTGGGATCATGACTGGGACGACTAGAATTTTTGTGAGTTATTACCAGTGGGTGGATAAACTATTACTTAAGAGTCATAACCACTTGGATACAGATTCCTGCAAAGAAGACAAGACAGATACAAAAAAGGTTTAACGTATACGCAATTCGCCTATATAGCTCTTTTGTTTTTTTGAAGTTTCATTTTCTAAGTTGAAGAAATGTTTCATTTTGTACTTCATAGTCTCCCAACCAGAACCTTGTGCTTTGTTTCCAACTCTTGACTTTCATATTTTTGTGTATCATGTATATGAAGGCATTAAGTTTTGTACTTTCTCTTCCTTTTCCATTTAGCATTTTTCTCTCGGGGATTTCTTTTTTTTTTTGTTCAACGGGGATTTCTTTGTGTCAACACTTACTAGTCGTATCCAGAAGGCCCATTTATATCCAGGCCCACATCAGGTCCAACAGAAATAAGAACAAAAAGCCCAAATAGCGCTTTCTATCAAAACGGGTCCCACTCCATCGCTTTATATAATGAGAGGGCCAGCTCAGCCACGAGCGGGTCGTCACCGCAGAGAAAATACGCGTTTTTAAATTCTCTTTGCTTTTTTTTGTTTATTACACATATGAACTGTCATCAAAGACAAATCCATACCAATCAACATTATCCTTCGCATGGTTGGGCATGTAATAACAGCTGTTCTTATAAGGGTATTATCGTTACTTCATGTCCTTCTCAAGACGGCTTCAATTAGTCTCTCTAGTTAATTAACAGTGATAATAATTGTTTATTTAAAATAACGTTTACGCGTTGAGGGAGGCAACAATGCTGTCCGTTTTTGTCAATCTTAACTTATTACTTACCACCACTATCTCTCCTCTTTAATTAATTCTCTGTTGTTTTCATTTAATTGTTTTTTTTCAAACTCTCTCTCCTCTTCCCCAAATATCTCTGTCTTCTCTCCGATTTCATCTGCTTAGAGTTTCTTCACCGATTCGTAAGGTATGTTCATCTTTACTTCACTTATCCTACTACTGAAATCAACTTCACTTTCTTCTCTTGTGTCGTTTCTTAAGACCTGGAATTAGTAACGTTGCCAGATGAACATGTGCCTCTGTGAGCTTTCCATTTTTAGATCTGTGAAGCTTTTTTTGTTTGATTTTCTTGTTTGGTAGATCGAGAAGAACATCTTCCTCCTCCGGGTGCTGCTCTGATCGATGGGGATCACGGAGGGACTATCCCGTCTCTCCCTTTTGTCTCTTCCTTTTCTTCTTCTCTTATCTGCATCTTCTCTAATCTCAGCTGATGATTACATTCCCACCGACAAAATCCTGTTGAATTGTGGTGCTTCTTCTGATTTACCGGACACAGATAACCGGACATGGATCCCCGATGTCAAATCCAAGTTCTTGTCTTCTTCCGGAGATTCCAAGATATCTGCGGCTGCCACACAAGATCCTTCTGTTCCCGAAGTCCCTTACATGACGGCTAGGATTTTCCGATCTGCCTTCACTTACTCTTTCCCTGTCGCAGCAGGTCGCAAGTTTGTGCGTCTCCACTTCTACCCCAACTCGTACGACGGTCTCAACGCGACCAACGCTCTCTTCTCCGTCTCCTCCGGCTCTTACACTCTCCTCAAGAACTTCAGTGCTGCTCAGACGGCGCAGGCGTTGACTTACTCTTTCATCGTCAAGGAGTTTATTGTGAATGTCGAAGGTGGAACGTTGAACATGACCTTCACACCAGAATCGACGCCTTCTAACGCGTATGCGTTTGTGAACGGGATCGAGGTGACTTCAATGCCTGATCTTTACAGCAACACAGCTGGGACTTTGACGTTGGTGGGCTCTTCTAGTTCGGTAACCATCGATAACAGCACTGCTCTTGAGAATATTTATAGGCTCAATGTGGGTGGGAATGATATCTCGCCTTCTGCTGATACGGGTCTGTACAGATCGTGGTATGACGATCAGCCTTATATTTTTGCTGCGAGCCTTGGTATCCCGGAGACTGCTGATCCTAACATGACCATTAAGTATCCTGCTGGCACACCTACATATGTTGCTCCTGTGGATGTTTATTCTACGGCTAGGTCCATGGGTCCAACAGCTCAAGTCAATCTCAACTACAATCTCACTTGGGTTTTCAGCATTGACTCTGGCTTCAGTTACCTCGTCAGGCTTCATTTCTGTGAGGTTTCTTCCAACATCACCAAGATCAACCAACGGGTGTTTACAATCTTTCTCAACAATCAAACTGCTGAGCCTGAAGCTGATGTGGCTGGCTGGGCGGAAGGAAACGGGATTCCGATACACAGAGATTACGTGGTTAATCCTCCGGAAGGAAAGGGACAACAAGATCTGTGGCTTGCTCTTCATCCAAACCCAATCAACAAGCCGGAATACTATGATTCTATTCTTAATGGAGTGGAGATATTCAAGATGAATAACTCGGATGGTAATCTGGCTGGTCCCAATCCTATACCTGGTCCACAGGTGACTGCAGATCCATCCAAAGTCTTACCCCCGCGTACTGGTCAATCCAAGAACCATACGGCTATTGTTGCAGGTGCAGTCAGTGGTGCAGTAGTTCTGGCCCTTATCGTAGGTTTCTGTGCAATGGTTGCTTACCGTAGACGTAACCGTGGTGATTACCAGCCTGCAAGTGATGCAACATCAGGGTGGCTTCCTCTCTCTCTTTATGGAAACTCACATTCTGGTGGCTCGGGAAAGACAAACACAACAGGAAGTTATGCCTCGTCCCTTCCATCAAATCTATGTCGTCACTTCTCGTTTGCTGAGATCAAATCAGCTACTAAGAACTTTGATGATTCCCGGGTACTCGGTGTTGGAGGTTTCGGCAAGGTTTACAGAGGAGAAATTGATGGCGGAACTACAAAGGTAGCCATTAAGCGAGGAAACCCAATGTCTGAGCAAGGTGTACACGAGTTCCAGACTGAGATTGAAATGCTTTCAAAGCTTAGACACCGTCACCTTGTGTCTTTGATTGGATACTGTGAAGAGAACTGCGAAATGATTCTAGTTTATGATTACATGGCTCAGGGGACAATGAGAGAGCATCTCTACAAAACCCAGAATGCTCCTCTTCCCTGGAAGCAACGTCTTGAGATATGCATAGGTGCAGCCCGAGGCCTACACTATCTACACACGGGTGCAAAACACACGATCATCCACAGAGATGTGAAGACAACAAATATTCTACTGGATGAGAAATGGGTGGCGAAAGTCGCTGATTTCGGTCTGTCAAAGACTGGTCCAACACTTGACCACACGCACGTAAGCACGGTCGTGAAAGGAAGTTTTGGTTATCTTGACCCAGAGTATTTCAGACGGCAGCAACTGACTGAGAAATCTGATGTCTACTCCTTTGGCGTAGTCCTTTTCGAAGCCCTATGCGCCCGGCCTGCGTTGAACCCAACACTGGCGAAAGAACAAGTGAGCTTAGCTGAGTGGGCACCATACTGCTATAAGAAAGGCATGCTTGATCAGATAGTTGATCCGTATCTCAAGGGCAAGATCACACCGGAATGCTTCAAGAAGTTTGCTGAAACCGCTATGAAGTGTGTACTAGACCAGGGCATTGAGAGACCGTCGATGGGAGATGTTCTGTGGAACTTAGAATTCGCGTTGCAGCTTCAGGAAAGCGCAGAGGAGAGCGGGAAAGGAATATGCAGTGACATGGACATGGATGAGATTAAGTACGATGACGTCAACTGTAAAGGGAAGAACAACGACAAGAGTTCTGATGCGTATGAAGGGAACGTGACTGACTCGAGGAGCAGTGGAATAGACATGAGCATCGGTGGTCGGAGTTTGGCCAGCGAAGATTCAGATGGACTCACTCCAAGTGCTGTGTTTTCTCAGATCATGAATCCTAAAGGACGTTAGAGAGAGTCTTAAAAACCCGGTACACTACTACCTTTTCTAAACCGGCTCCATCCGAAGGATACTGGTTCGTTTCTCTCTCTTTTTTCCCCCTTAATTATTTATTATTATTCTCTTTGCTGTTATTTATTTAGAATTTTGAATTGTGTATTTGATATTGCCACGATGAAGAGTGTAAAAAATAATGTATTTTTTTTCTTTTACAAAACATTAAACATGATTCGCGTCAATGTACTATTTGGTTTGTTTATCTATTAACCCTTTTCTAGTGGATCCAATGCAACCGTTAGAAACCATTACGAGTCTAAATAACCAAACCCACTTATGAGTTGTAAGAGACGGAAACTGCTTGAAACTGTGACACAAATTGTCATAATAAAAAAGTTTGTAAAGTAAATTATGACACAAATTCGTTAACGAGGTTAAGTTTTCCTAACAGTAAGTACATTGTTAGATATGCCTAAACCAAACATAGCTGCTTTGTAGACTTTTTAGAGTCAAACTAATTATGAGCTTAGCTACAATGGAGACTACTACACTTCAATCATTGCAACTACTTTGTGCAAAACAACAAAAAGCTCAAAGCTGTATATTTTTCTGTCAATCAATACAAGAAACACTTCAAGAACATAAATATCTCAACTAGTGGAGCAATCCTTTTTGTTATTTTTGTATTTCATTGCATAAAAGAAAAAGAACGAATTAAGGATTATTTTTCCAAAGCAACTCTTGTTTTGAAGTTTGAAACTAAACAAACAGAATAAAGATAAAAGAGTCAAAGAGGAGAGAATGGCTCAGGAGGAGAGTCAAAAGCATTGTCGAAGATGAGAGAATGATTAGTTTCATCATCAAGGTTAAGTAGCCAGTTAGTATCCTTCACATCTTTAACATTCAAGAGTGCCTCATAACGAGCACTATCGTTCTTCTCTGTGTTTCCTCCTTTCGTTAGGCTTTTTCCTTCTTCCTCTTCCTGGTTGCTGCTGCTGCTGCCTTCACTACTACCACAACGCTTTCTTAATGAAGAAGATCTGATGCTGTGTGGGTACAACATTGTGCTCGAAAACGGATTTGTGCTAGCTTTCCCATTTCTTGCGTCCTACAAAGAACATATTATTGGTCACTGTGGACGTCTTAAATGGAAAAAAAATATCACGCTCTTTAGACGTCAAAGAACCCTAGTTAGCAAAAAGACAAAATTTATCTTTTTGTGACAAGAGAGTGTTACCAAGTGATTGTTAGCAATTTGGACCGAAGCTTTTGACAATTTTCTTCCAGACCTTGGATCCGAAACAGTTGCAGTTGACTTTACAGACTTTGGACTTGATGGTGTATGTGCAAGGCCTGAAAAAGAAGGAATCAAAGAAGAAGAAGAAGCAGAGTGCCCTTTAGGCCTCGTTCTTGTAACATCTGGAGATGTATTCCGTTTTGGCGAATTTACATTCCCTGTGGTTGCCACTGGTCTACCAAACGCTAGAGTGACTGTTTCTTTTACTCTTGGGGGTGTGCGAGGTGTTGATGAAACTGATGGGCGTGATGTCACAGAGGCAGAATTTGCTGCAATCTGAGGCTTTGATCTTGGAGTTAACGATCTTGATCTTTGAGAGTCTCCAGCTTTTTTTGAAGAAGGAGTGGTTGAAGTAGTTGTACTGATTCTTGAAGGAGTTGAAGAACGTGAAGTTGGTTTGCGTGATACGGGAGTTAAAGATCGAGAGACAGTTCTCTTTGGAGATGCAACCGAAGCTGTAGCTGTTGTTGTATTCTTCTTAGGGACTGAAGAGGATCTAACAGTGGGAAAGGTGGAGCCAATGTTTGAGGGACGAAGTGTGGGAATGTTGGAAGGACGTATAGTTGAATTGCTTCGCGATGGTTTTGAAGATGGATCTCTCTCGCTCTGTGCGAGAAAAAAAAAATCTTAAATTATATGGATACACATGAATTATATAAGTTAAAGTGTTGCATTCATACCTTTGCACCACCTCTTGTAGTAGAAATGGACCGAAGCTTCGAAGTAACGTTTCTAGCTTCAAGAACCAATCTAGAAAGAGTTCCTAATGGAACTTCAGGAACACTGTAAAGCCTAATCAAGCAACACGAAAGATTAAAACGTGTTTACATTGTCTATTTGTCAGGAACATTGCCTATAAAATATACATGAAAGCTTCCATCAAATAACTTACTGGTCATTTCCATGCGTTTTCTCATCGTCAGGTTCTGGTTTAGCAACTTTAGCTTGTCCGAAAGAACGTCTTCCTGGTTTAAGCAAAGCTGCTGACCAAATAGAACATGATAGATACATCACATTAATATGGAAACTGATGGATGTGACTCTATAGTAATAAATCAAAAGGGAAGAGCCGAAGAGGAATATATAATCAATGTGTTGTTGCAGAGAAAGCAAATTCAAAAACACAAGTCAATGGGAGGGAAGATGATACCATCAATAGAAGTCAGGCCACTACGACGGTTGACTGAAAAGAGATCCAAATTCTCGTCGGCGACTCCACCGACGAAATCGGAAGGGCGGTTGCTTTTTCCGGAGGTAGACTTTTTCAGACTCCGATCGTTCATCGACGGTTTACAAACGTACAGAGAAAACAGAATTCAGATCAGAGAAGACAAAACAAGGAGAAAGAGAATGTTTTTAAAAAGAAATATAAAGAGTTGACAAAAGAAAATAGTGAAAAGAGATTGTCTCTCCTATAAGAAGATAGTGGGTGGAGTTAGTTTATGTTTTAAAGAGAGCCAGCTTCCAAAGGCATTTTCCATTCCGTGTTGTTTTAGTTTTCATGTCGTTTTCTTCATTATTTTTTTTTTCGTAGGTTTTTTTTTGAAACCTGCTTTTTAGAACACGAGAGAAACTAATGTGAACATACAAGAAACTCAACTGGAGATAAATCTTATGACGTGTGATAAGACGTGAAGAAATCAGTTAATGTTTACAAAATTAGTGAAATAACATGTTAGGCTCAAAAACTTTAGGTTAATGACATAATGTGTTTTGACCAGAACCACAAAAATGACATAATGTAGTTTTGAGTTTACGAAAATATTAACATGTTATTGGTGAAATTAATAACAGTGTGGCTTTTAGATTTCCTTTTTATTAGTTTATACATGTTTTGATAAGTTTGTTTTTTAATTTTCATAGTGTAATTTGGATTGGTATATTTGCCATCTCACTCAACAAGTTGGGTTGTTAAACGGCTTTTGAGATCATTGTCGGCAGCTTCAACTCAATAATATTAAAAATTTATGAGCAAAAAATATTTTGAAATTCTTAAAATTCTTATACTAGCTAATAGTTTTAATAAAACATATATACTCAAGTATTAAAATTTTCCCAACTTGTAATGTTTCTAAGTAATCCAAAGCAATATGATATCATCAAAGCACAAGTGAATCCTACTAAGTAGCTACCTCAACATCATGTTGCATGTGAAATGTCTCCTGCGTACCACCAGGTACGAGGATACAACTATAGCCAGACTCCAAAAGGGAAGCGAAATTCTTCCTGGAAACAGGGGCGAGCCCTAACCATGTCCATATGTGCCTTAGAAACGGTGTGTAGAAAACCTAACATCAATTTTTTTGCAAAACGATTGAGTTTTAGGTACAAGGTTATAGGAGACACAGAGGCATTAACTATTGAGTGAGCAGCAGGAGACTGACAGCAGTGCTTGCAAGAACTTTGATGTTAGGAAGAGGCATAAATCCTGTAAGATCAGCAAGTACAATAGCTCCAATCGGCCCAACCGAATGTGGTTCATAACCAAAAACTGTGATTGAAGGTTTTGAAGTCAAGGGTATATCAAACCCATCTTAAAAGCTTGAAACTTTGGAGAGTAAGAAGAAGATTGTAACAGACCATAGGAACGATTAGGCTGGAAAGCTTCGTAATCCTCGACATGAAGAGTTATAGGGAAATAACTACACGCGTGCTTACATATGTACCTGGAAACATATAAAACTGAGGAATTTGAGAACAAAAACGATTGAAGATGGAAGCAGATAAAGGAAGAGAGAACAAGTACCTAGCGAGCATACGACCGTATTTGCTACGATCGTCGATCGGGATGAAGATTAACAGAAAGAGCAGGCCCAAGACCCTGAAAACAGAGGATTCCAAAGAGTTTAGTTTTGGTACCTGTAAGAACAAAGAGAGAGATAGAAAGAGACAGAGGTTACGTATATACAAGAGGGAGAGAGAAGTGGGAAGCAAGAAGACGGAAAAGAGAACAAGAGCGACGTTCAAGTGAATGGCGCCAAGCCAGATGGCTATGGCGGTCACGGAGTGAAATAGGTTTGAGGGGAAATCTTCCTCAGCTCCGAACTCTCTAAATCCGCCCATATCACCAGCTATGGCTGATTCTTTGGTTTGTTCGCTTCACAGACCAACGAAGATGGTGAAGGATCAATAATGGCTAGGATCAGTAGTGGCTGGAATACCTTCACTTTTTTTCTGTCGGCGGAAGACCTTCACATTCAAATCCAATTCTTAAATATCCTCTTAAAAAAGAAGAACAATTTGTTATTTATTTTATTTAAATAAAAAAAATAAATTACTAAATCACCCTTAACAAACAGCCAATCATATCCACATATTTTTTTAAAACACACTGAGTCTAATCGGATCTATCCATTTAAAACGGATTTTGTAATAAACCTAAACAAAAAAGGGATTAGACTTTTCAAAAATCATTTACTTTTCTTTCGAAATTAGACATTTTTGGGCTGAAAAACACAAAAAACTAACAAAAACTAAACAACATATAGAGGATTTCGATCAGGTTTAAGAATCAAGCCGAGCATCCAATCGAATAGGTAAATCGTGTTCGTCGCTTTGAGTGTAGAAAATTTGTGACGTATCCCGATCCGTATTCTTCTTCTATTTGTGCTAAAAATTGTTAATCTATGGGCCCGAACGGGTACAAAAAGAACAGCATATTATAGAGAAAAGAATGAATCTCGAGTGTTTCCACGGAAAATAATTGATTCCCCAAGTCGAGAAAGAGAAAGGAGCCATGAAAAAGATAGCAGCTAAACCGTGAGCAATCCAATTCTTTTGGTAACAACGATATGCAGTTCGATTTATTGCACAACTAGGTAGTTATTTGTTGAACAACTAAGTAGAACTTAATAACACTATTTATTTTTATAACGTTACGTATTTAGTTCTTTGGTGAACAATTAGGTAAAATTTAATAAAATTATTTGAATTTAAAAGAAAATGTAACACTAAATCTCCAAATCGATTTTTTATTGAGAAGAAAAAAAAATCTATGAGCACATTTATGAAAACGACGTCTTTTTTCACAATTTTTTCTCCCACATTTTTCTTAAAACAACGTTCACGTTTGCGTGACATCCTCGTCATCAAACATTTACGATAAAACGAATACTGTTACGGTTATGTATGAAATGATAAAATAAAATGATTTAGAGTATAAGTCATAGAACCATTTGTATGTTTAATCATATAATTTGAATTTATGTTAATTAAGTTTGTTTGGTACTGTTGAGATATGAAAAAACTGAAATTCTCAGTTTCGACATGCCACTTGACATCTAACGGAGGGATTTCACTCATGTTTCCTCTCTTCGCTAAATTGAACCTAGAGCCTGACTTATATTCAACTGGAAATATCACATTTACATACAATTAGGCCGGAAAGTATGGGTCCAAACCCACAGGTCCCCTGTTTGACCCGCTACGGAGCAAATGCGGATCCGAACTTTTTTTTTGTTAATCTGCGGGGCAAACGCAGATCATCGAAATTTTTCGCGGTATGGATGCAGGTTATATTTTTTTGGAAGCGGGTTTGCAAGTACCCACGTTTAAAAAATTGTGTTGTTTTTTGTATTTAACTAGTGTGTTGTTTTGAAGAAATAGAATATAAATATGTGTTGTTTTATGTGTTTAGGCCGAAATATGTGTCGTTTTAATACGGCTAATCCGTGGGTCCTGCAGCTCCCGCAAAACTTTTAAATTTTTTACATGTTTTAATACATTTTACACGTTTTTTTTTGCGGATTACCCGTGGGTCCTGCAATTTTTTTCGCGGGACGGATGCAGATTTGCGGGTCTGACGGATAAATCCTGAACAAAAAAATTTAATTTCTACCCACGGTAGGACGGATGATGCGGAGCGGATTTGACCTGTAACCCAGGCCTACATATAACCAATTGATGACATGAACGCTTCAAGAAATGTCATATCAATGTATCATCAACTGACTATCTTGGCTCTACTTTTCAAGGGCTAATAGACAGCTGCTAATTCTGATTCCAACCTCCTACCAACAATGAAAGCGAGCAGTGTCTTTTCACAACAAGTTGGTTCTGTACAGCAACTCACATAACTTGTGGAGATCTTACCATCAGCTCCAGACATTTCAATCGCGGGGTGATCCGCCGCAATGCATATCAAACTCTTTGATTGCTTGTTGATCCGTATCTTTCAGAGGGATAAATCAAAGAGAGGATGAAACTGGTCTCGTGTTGTCTAAACCACAATGCCTCCAGTTACATGGGAATGTTGCGATGAGCATTAAATTGCAGGCAGCTTCGAACACTAGTTTACTTGTTTAGCTGCTGCTGCAGCAGCATTTACTCCTTGGAACATGACATTAATAAAAATTACAAAACAAAAAATCAAGCGGGTAGTATACAGTGAACTGTAAACAGAAGCAAAGCTGCTTCAACAATGCAGAATTATATTCATAAGTATGTGGAGGACAACAAAAATCACTGTAAAAGTTACAAAAAACAGAGTCTTAACGAAATCCATCTCTTTTATCTTGCTCCGCAGCTTCCTTGTTAGCAGCTTCAACGGATTTGAACCATAGGAATACCTGCAGACAGAACCCACTTGTTCAGCTAATGAAACAAGAGAAAAGATCAAATAGCAAAAAAACAAAAGAGAGAGGGAGAGAGCGAGAGAGAGAGAGAGAGAGAGAGAGAGATAAGGAACTCACAGAAGTGGGGATTCCAGTAAGAGCGAAGAATCCAAGCACCGGAGTATATAAGATACTGTCAGAGTCCAAGACTCCGAACACTGGATTTTTACTCGTGTACTCAAAAACAGAACCAATCTACAGTGACCAGGAGATGCATAAAGATACCATCTTTTATATGAATAGGTAATTAAAAACAAAAAAAAAGTACAAGGAGAGGAAGAGGAAGCATACAGCAGCAATTGCAGTGATGGCCGAGGCTAGCAGATAAACATAGAAGGGAACCTCAAAGCTCTCTTGGGATGTAGAAGAACGACCTTCGTCTCTAGCCCAAGGAGGTGGCTCATCAGAGTCGGGATTCGCCCAAGAGGGTTGAGATTCTTTAGATTTTCTAGATCCTTTAGTCGCAGCTGTCACGACCAATCTCCTCACTGAGTGCAGCGAGTGACCCATTAGGTTCCTCTTCACGGCAAGAGAATGGCCTGGAAATGGCGATATGGTGGGTGATCGGTTGCAACACTCATCACCATGGCTGAGACAGAAAGTGGTCGGAAGGGACGCCAGAGACGCAGCCATTTACGGTTACGAAGAAGATGAAAAGCACTCGACTTTGGTCTAAAACAGATTCTCAAGCGGTGAAACGATTCTCAGCCACACATTGGAGTTCTTGAAAAATCTATTTTATCTTTATCTAGCATCCCAATGTGGATGGGAGACACGTGGTGCCCCCCAAAAAGGAGGATTCTTTGGACAACACTTGATTTTGATCAACTTGAAAAGACGCAAGAAGTGAAAAGATTCACAAAAACAGCTCACAAGTTATGTAGCCAGAAACATGTTTATACTATATAAGGTTGGTTTGTACATATATGATGAACGAACCAGACAAAGGCAAGTGCAACAAGGCTATAGAATCAAGGACCAACTAAACCTTCCATTACAACGAGTTTGTCTAAGAGCCCAAGTTTCTCATCTTCAAGTGCCTTAACCTCATCTTCGGCTTTCTTTAATTCTCTCTCCAACGCGAAGCTTTCTTCCTCCAGCAGCAAATAGTTGCGCCTCAGTGCTCTATACTCGTTTCCGGCAGATGAATCTGAATTAAACATCTCCGGTTGATGGGCCGTCGCATAAACCTGGTTCGGTTTGCTCCTAGAAGAAGCCTTTTTCCCGATTCGTGGTGGTAATTGGGTCAAGGGTTGTTGTTGTTTTGGATTTTGAATCTTCTTTCTCTTAGCTTCAGAAAACGACGGGATCCTCGAATTTTGCATCTCTGCCCAGATCACAAATTAAACAAAGCTTGAGGCTTTCCCCAGAGAAACCATAGACTAATTCAACAATTTCGATCAAAGACGACACATCTCCATTCACAAGCAGATGTTAATAGACCATAAATTATGAGCAAATCAAGATCTAGCCGGAGATTTACCTGCTAATCGGCGTCTTAGGGTTTCACACGACTTAAAAGGCAGGAGCTCCTCTGAAGAGAGAATTGGGAAAGCAGATTATGGAGTTGCGGGAAGAGGATGGAGTCGGTCTAGGTTTTATGGTTTTATCTAGAACCGTTATCGACATCAAAGCGTAAAAATCAAGTACCAACTGGTTGAAGCACAAAAACCTCAATTGTAAGATCGGTTTTTTTTTTTAAATTGACAATAATCCTCAGTCAAAGACAATGATGAGTCATCAAAAGGTTAAGAAGACTTTATATGGGCCGTCCAGCAACTAGGCCCATTTTTGACCAAGTGTGGGAGAGAGATACTATCAAGAGCTCAGACTGAAAAAGGCTCACGTGTTTAGCGCATGGTGGACTAGTGCAGGGGGGTGAAACTGTAATTTGTCATTAGTTTGTTAATTGACTGTTACTATAACTGCGGGAAAGATATGGTTCAACTATAAACCCAAGAGACTCTTTTAAAATTCTCAATAATATAAGTTGCAAATTGTACCAACTAATCAAACAAAATAAAACTGTATCCAACTACTTAGAATTTTACTCTACTCGTTACAAAATAAATATCATTTATGATAAAAGTCATGATATATGATTATTTACTATTTGGGAAATTACAGAAACTATAAAGAATCGTAACTTTCGCGCACAGAAGAAGCGGCCAAAGGAGAGAGCGAGACTTTGTTGTCACTTTCCCCTTTTATTTCTCTTCTTGACCAACTAACTTTTTTTCTCTCTCTCTCTTACCGTTATTATCGCTTCTCAAATGATGCATGCTTCTGACTAATCACTTTTAATACTTGTTTTTTCTATTTGTAAGGAAACAAAACACAAAACATCTTCGACAACTCTTGTTGTTGTTTTTAGTTAAATCGCATAATTTAAGGATAGTAACCACCAGATTAACAAACTCCTGTTATTTTCCTTTCTACCTCTCTCTCTATGATTCTTGAGCATTAAAGTATTGTGTGTTGGAAGGAAGAAACATATGATGTTTTGTCAACTAGATTATTGATCGTAAGAAGTGATTTCACTATATAAAAAGAAAAAAGAGATGAGGAGCGTGGTGCTTGTTGCTTTAGCCGCTGCAATAGGGAATATGTTGCAGGGCTGGGACAATGCCACCATCGCAGGTGTTTTTGTCTTTCTTCTCTTTTGTTCTTTACATTGGAACTATACGAAAGCTATGATTGATGTTGGTTCTGCTTTTATTCGCAGGAGCTGTAATTTACATAAAGAAAGAATTTCATTTGGAGAAAGAACCAAAGATTGAAGGACTGATCGTAGCTATGTCTCTTATCGGAGCCACTTTGATCACAACTTTCTCTGGTCCTGTCTCTGACAGAGTAGGAAGACGTTCGATGCTTGTACTCTCATCTCTTCTCTATTTTATGAGCAGCATCGTCATGTTTTGGTCTCCCAATGTATATGTTCTCCTTTTCGCAAGGCTGCTTGATGGGTTTGGAATCGGTCTAGCTGTCACTCTCGTTCCCATATACATCTCTGAGACCGCACCTTCTGAAATCAGAGGTTTACTCAATACTTTCCCTCAGTTCTGTGGATCCGGTGGGATGTTCCTGTCGTATTGCCTTGTGTTTGGAATGTCGCTTCAAGAATCGCCTAGCTGGAGACTGATGCTCGGGGTTCTGTCAATTCCGTCGATTCTCTACTTTTTACTTGCGGCCTTCTTCTTGCCTGAATCTCCGAGGTGGCTAGTTAGCAAAGGCCGGATAGAAGAAGCTAGGCAGGTTCTGCAGAGACTCCGTGGCAGAGAAGATGTCTCAGGTTTGTCTTTGATGAACACTAAAAGCTCTAGATTATCTAGGCGACTTTGAAATTAGACTAACTCGGGCTGTGATCTAGGCGAGCTTGCTCTGCTGGTTGAAGGGCTTGGGGTGGGAAAAGACACGTCGATAGAAGAATATGTGATTGGACTGGACAACGAGGAAAGCGAGGGCGGACATGAACTGCCGAGGAAAGATCAGATAAAACTATACGGTCCAGAGGATGGACAGTCATGGATGGCTAAGCCAGTGAAAGGGCAGAGTTCTCTGGCATTGGCGTCCCGACAAGGAAGCATGTTACAGCGTGGCGGATCCCTCGTCGACCCAGTTGTCACTCTCTTTGGTAGCATTCATGAGAAACTCCCTTCTGAGAACATGAATACATCATCCCGCAGCATGGTCTTCCCCAATATGGGAAGTGTACTAGGAATGATGGGAAGGCAGGACTCTCAGTGGGATCCAGAGAGGAATAATGAAGACAGCTCTGACCAAGATGAAAGCTTGAACAGTCCTCTCCTTTCTCCGCAGACCACTGAGCCGGATGACAGCAACCAGCGTTCCGTTGGGACCATGCACAGGCGACAGAGCAGTCTGTTTATGGCAAACATGGGTGAGACGGCAACAGCTACAAGCATAGGCGGTGGATGGAAGTTGGCATGGAAGTATAACGAAAAGGTTGGTGCAGATGGTAAGAGGGTCAATGGAGGATTGCAGAGAATGTATATTCACGAGGAGACCGCCCACAACAACAACGCCAATAACAATGGTTTTTCGCGACGTGGATCGCTTCTTTCCTTCCACACAGAAGCTGATGTTCCTGATCAGGAGAGCGGATACATTCAAGCTGCTGCACTTGTGAGCCAAGCTTCGATGATTCCTGTAATTAAAGGCGAGACTGCAATGTTGCCACAGGAGATTAAGGCTGGTCCTGGCTGGAGGGAGCTGAAGGAACCAGGTGTGAAGAGAGCGTTGATGGTTGGAGTTGGGCTTCAGATACTGCAACAGGTAACTGATTTTTATTTTCTATTTTCACTCTAAAAAGTAACAAACAACATAGAAATTAAAGGAGAGGAAGCACGTTTGCAGTTTGCAGGAATAAATGGAGTAATGTATTATACACCTCAAATATTGGAAGAAACAGGTGTATCAAGTCTTTTGACAAACCTCGGAATAGGTGCAGAGTCTGCATCGCTCCTCATAAGCGCCTTAACCACACTCTTGATGCTTCCCTGCATTCTTGTTTCCATGAGGTTAATGGATGTATCTGGGAGAAGGCGAGTTCTCTCTGCTTTTGCTTCTCTCTTTTTCAGTTGAAATAAATGTGAAAAAATTGTAACAGTACCAAAGCGTGATTGCAGGTCTCTGATGCTTTCCACAATCCCCATTCTAATACTGTCGCTGTTAACGCTGGTGATAGGAAGCTTGGTGAAGTTTGGAGGCACAACAAACGCATTGATATCAACCGCTAGCGTTATGGTGTACCTCAGCTGTTTTGTGATGGGTTTTGGAGCAATTCCAAACATCCTCTGCTCAGAGATTTTTCCTACCTCTGTGCGTGGCCTCTGCATCACCATTTGTGCTCTCACTTTCTGGATCTGTGACATAATCGTCACTTACACTCTCCCCGTCTTGCTGAAATCCCTTGGCCTCGCGGGAGTCTTTGGCATTTATGCATTTGTTTGCGCTGTAGCGTGGGTTTTCGTGTACCTTAAGGTACCGGAGACGAAGGGAATGCCCCTTGAAGTGATCTCTGAGTTCTTCTCTGTTGGTGCAAAACAGCAAGACGTTGCAGCCTCGTTTCTTTCTGATGGCTGAATTTCTTTTCTCTGTCGCCTTTTTCAACTTTCCCTGCTGTATTTTGACAAGTTAATAATAACAATCCATATCACTAGCTTGGGCTTCGATATTGCTTCCCTAGGCTACGTAGAGGCTTTCTTGGATTCTTGATTCTGTAGCTGTAGCTGCAAATTGGGAGATCTTCCCTTTTGTAACCATGATATGAGAAGCAGAGTTTTTATTTTTCTGTTGTACATCTTCAGAGATATGAATCAAAATCACCATGTGATCAAATACAAACAGATTTTGATCTCAAGTGTAGCAACAAAGAGGGATAAGTACATACTAGAGACATTAAGAGGTCTCTCTGATGCATTTAATTTGCTGGAAACATTTAAGCTGCAAGGACTTCAACCATTTACTTGGATATCTTCAAGCTGCCTTTCTATAGTGGACCGAGCCTTGACATCTTCTTCTTTCTCTTTCACAAAGGAGAGAAAGGAGTGGATACGTGCGGATGGTGAGATTCTTCTCCTTATTGAGCCCTCTGCTTCTTCGGGACAGTGTCGTCCAAACTGACGTATCATCAACACTGTATACACTGCAAGAGCAAGAACGCATGCCAGTCCGCACATCACAAATAATCCCCAAAAGCTCTTAAGCTCCAGCCTATCCACTTCTATCTCTGCGCCTTGCAAGGAACAAGCTTTCCTTAGCAACCATTTGTCTCGGATTCTCTGCAGATCTCCATTTTCCGATAGCTGCAAAATCGCCGTTGAAACGTCAACAGCCAAAGGCGAGTTACGTGGGAATGCCTGAACAATGGGAGAGAAAAACGTCATCAGTTCTAAATATTCTGCTGCCTGCTGTTTGTCATCAAACCAGTTGGAAGTCGTTTAGACTCAGTGACAACGGACTCAGAACGATACTCACAAATCCCCATCCGTTTTTTGTGAACTCTTGACCAACTATGCCAAACTCACATCGGTTTGAGAGGAAAAGCTCTATGTAAGCACGTTCATCAACAACAGCAGCAACACCACCTTTTCCTGGACCATCTCTCAAGGCCTTCTCATATTCCTCTGGAGACCGAAGAGGGACCAGTCTTGACTCATGGATCCTGAGCTCATTAACCAGATAGTCTCTGACAAACGAGCCTTGTGGATACCCAATAGGATCATTGTTTGCTTCCAACGTTTCTATGCCTTTGATTGGCGAAGACAGCTGATGAACTGTGAGAATTGACGTGAGGCTCGCAGTATAACTTGAGTTGATGATGAGAACTACAAATAGCCATATTAGCAGCACGATTCGTCCAAGGTTGCTGATGGTCGTCTCTTCTGTATAAATTCAGCAGAAAACATGGACACTTTATCCCAGTTTCAAAAACGCAAAGCCACTAAGAAAGAAGAGAAGATGCGGTGTGGGGAGTGCACTTACTATGGGAGAAGAAAAGAGTTGAAAAGCTGAACCTGCAAAACAACAAAAAATTTCTGAGAAAAGACCTGAGAAAATAGTAGAGAATGTTGAACTGAATCCATTTAGTTGGAGCTTATTCTGTTTTCACCAGAAAGTAGTTATGACTTGTCGACGAGGTGGGCCTCGAAACTCGTCGTTCTGTCTGTGCTCCAGAAACCAAATGACTGCACCAACTATGAGGAAAGAAGAAGCTGCAATAAGCCACATCTGGGGAGAGAATGGCCTCAAGAACGCCATAGCATTGGAACCCAACTTCCGAATAGGAGCCACCACCACTAGCCCTGACTCCACATATGGCTGAGTAAAATCTGCCATCTTGGTTCTCTCTGTTATGATGGTGATATCACCAACACCTGCATCGTAGACCTGTGTAAAGATGTTTGAGTCACATAACATGTAATTTATACACCCACCAACAAAGCCATCATCGTAACAACTTCTGAAAGAGTTCTTATGTACTCACCCCAGCCGTTATCAAGCGCACTAGCTCAGAGTTACTTGGATTGTCATGACCATTCCCAAAACCTACGAGCTCAAACGGGACTGCATAAGGTAATAAGCTGAGCGCGGCAACGAAGACATCAACACAGAAGCCAGTGATTATCCCGTTGCTTTGAACTGAGACGACCTCTTCGAACCTGTAACGATTTGGAACTCCAATCCTCAAATGCCTTCCATTGTTTGAAAACACCCATCCACGGGGATTTTGTGTTGTCTGTCCTGGCCAGACTACACTATGAAGCTTCTGTCCTGAAAAAGATGCATTCTCCAGCTCTTCAAGTGGCATCACAGACAAGCCTAGATGATTATACCAGTAACCAATGGTTCTGTAACCAGTGCCAATGACATTAAGCACATCAAATGCTGGATTTACAAGGTTCCTGTCTCTAGTAAACTTCATTCTACCGGTTAAGCCGATTTGATCAACCTGTAAGATGCTCTCAAGAAATATATTTCCTCCTTCAAAGACATTCAGAGCATCAAGGTGCAAGTTTCCACCCCTAAGCTCAGATATAATCGGATTCTTTGAAAAGGAAATGTTTCCACCTTTGTGGAGGAAATCGTCGATAGCATGAGCAAGCAGCCAGACAGTATCATAAGCATACAGTCCATAGGTGCTCAGTCCAACATGAGTTAAGTTATGCCACCTTTGGACGAATTTCTTCTTCATGACAGATTCAGGCGTGTGCAGGCGCAGTGCAATGACCCCTTGAATGTTATTTATTGTGTCCACGTGAAGAGGAGAGTCTGTATCTATGATAGTAGAAAGCCAGTTAGTAGCAATCCACACGTAGCCAGTGCTCATCATACCAAGATACTGAGCCACATTGAACACCTCTAGGCCCCAGATGAAAGAAGCGTGAACAACAATGATCCGTGACTCACTCAAAGCTACCTTAATCAGCAAGTTAGTGATGTTCTCTCGGGTAGGTTCGGGGGGCAAAGCTGCTTTGTATGAGATTCTGCAACGCTTCTCCGCTAACTTGTCTCCCAAAGCAGCTACCCCATTTTGGCCATAATCATCATCCCCATATATTGCTATCACTTCTCTCCAACCATAGAAATGAACAATGTCTGCTATGGCGGCCATCTGATAGAGATCATTTTGTGAAGTTCTGATGAAGAAAGGGAACTGCAGAGAAGACATGGTAGGGTCTGTGGCCGTGAAGGATAGTATAGGAATCTTTAATTCTGTTGCAACATGAGCTACTACACGGGCGGATGATGATCTCTGAGGCCCAATTATGGCCACTGTCTCAGAGTCCATGAACCGTAGAGCTTTCGATTTGAAACAAAACCAATCAGTCAGTAATATGGACATAAGGATACTTCCATGTTGTAGTAATAGAAAATAAAGTAGACAACGGAATATTCACGACAGAAAACTGGATCAGCGAGCATAAACGGTTGAATTGAGCCCAAAAAAGAAGAAACTGTTGATAAACAAAGCAGATAAAGGAGATAACGGGGCTTGAACAGGCTAAAACACAGAATAATCATCCCAACAGTCACACGCAAGACAGTGTAACTTACGTTCCATGATGCTCATGAATCCGTTGAATTTTGTGTCATGCATGATGATCCTGAGTTGGGTGTTGTTAAGAACGCTGGGGTTGGCATTCACGTCTTCAACAGCAGCTTCCATAGCAACTTTGATGACTCTACCAATGAGAGAATTGAATGTGAAAACGGAGCCGATGTTCACAACTTGGGGTCTCGGAGAGGTATTTGTGGTGAGTCCTTGTAGAGGAACTGCATCGCAGACAACCAGCAAAAGCAGAAGCCACTTCATCTTCTCAATTTCAGCAGCTTCCTGTTTGAGAAATTTAAAAAAAGAGGTAGGTCAAGTTATAGAGTCATACTGAAATCACCACCATTACATAGCGAAACATAATCAGAATTGAGAGCTCTGGAATGTTGAAGAAAGATATATGTATGCTTGACCTGTAGCTTTCTCATTGAGGTTGAGGGAATGGTGGAGCAAGTAATTGAGTGCCCCCTTGATCATCGAGAGAAAGTGGAGATTCTTTGTTGAATGGTAGTCGCAGATTCAACTCTCATTCAGTCATTTCCTTTCTGTCTCAGTGGAACCAGCACTCTATTCGATGATTATTGATTTGTGGCATCTTTCCCCAACCCACTCTATCTCACATGATTACTTCCACATCAAATCCAGAAACTCCTTTGAATACCAAAAGCACCACTCAGAACACTGAAAAAATCACAGCTTTTGGGCATTCGAGTTAGTGCGCAAAAAGGATAAAAAAGAAAAAAAAACCTCCAAGTCAACACCGTCACCGACTTCTTGCTTTCTACACTATAAACGCGATAATTTCCAATTCTCTGACGCCTAATTATACTAGGATAGGGACCCAGATTCACAACATGACAATCTTATTATTCTCTGGTAATTAAGAAGCCATGGAAATTGAAAGTGTACCAAATAAAATTGCCATTGGGGTTTTGGAAATTGATTCAAAGGCTGATCAGAACTCCACTGAGTCTCGGTGCCGATGCCGACGGCAACAGCAAGAAATGGGTTTGTCTGAAGGTAACACCTTGACATAATTTCGCTCAAGCGTTTGTGTACATACAACTTGCTCTGTGCTTGATCATAAGGAGGAAGGTGACGACGGACAAAAAAAATGGAAAATAATAAAGATTTAATCTTAATATTTAAATGAATAAAGTTGGAAATGGGAAACACACGTGGCAGCAAGAGAGCTAATTGGTGAGTAAAATAAGGAGGAGAAAAAGCTATTTCTATATTTATTTAAAAGAGATGATGATGCTTCGGAGGAAAAGAAAACTGATCGGAATCTGGAAATGGCACCGGTGACGGAAGTTTCGCCGATGATTAACAATCTGGAGGTCGGAAATGACAAAATGGCGCATCTCACCTCCTCCGGCAAGCCTCCAAGGAATCTCTCTGCAATGCGACATTGCAACAGCACTGCTTGGTTGATCGATTCCGTTGGTTCATCTCTTCTTTGCTTTTCCTTTTTGTCCTTCTTCTTTCTTCCTCAAATGCTCGCGATTGTAATTGACAGATTCAAAATGTAGTTTGATCCGACGTGAATGGTTTCGATCGGATCTCTTTTATCTAATCAATGGGATTTTGTGATTCAAAAAGCAAACTTACATTGTGAAATGAAATGGTGCGCAGGAAGGAGACGAGAGATTTGGTGCAAAATCTCCGGAAGGAGAAAACTCCACATTCCAGCCTGTGTTCAGATCTGGAAGTTGGTCGGATAAAGGGCCAAAGCGGTCCATGGAAGACGAATTCATCTGCGTGGATGATCTCACAGAGCATATTGGATCATCCACTGGAGCTTTCTACGGGGTATTAATAAAAGTCAAACTAGTTTAACATTGTTGAGATTTGATCATATGCTCCGTTTTACAAATGCGTTGTTTCATTATTGAAGGTGTTTGATGGACATGGAGGTGTTGATGCTGCATCGTTCACAAAGAAAAACCTTCTGAAGCTTGTAACTGAAGACAAACACTTCCCAAGTAGCACCAAGAAGGCGACAAGGAGTGCATTTGTGAAGACGGATCATGCTCTGGCTGATGCTGCCTCTCTCGATAGATCCTCAGGCACAACGGCACTCACTGCCCTTATCTTGGAAAAGACCATGCTCATTGCAAACGCCGGTGACTCCAGAGCTGTGCTAGGGAAACGAGGCAGAGCCATTGAGTTGTCAAAGGACCACAAACCCAACTGCACTTCCGAGAGGCTACGCATTGAGAAGCTTGGAGGTGTCATCTACGATGGCTACCTTAACGGTCAGCTCTCGGTGGCTCGAGCTTTAGGAGATTGGCACATTAAGGGAACCAAAGGGTCACTCTGCCCGCTCAGCTGCGAGCCTGAGCTGGAGGAGATTGTGCTGACGGAGGAAGATGAGTTCCTTATAATGGGCTGCGATGGACTCTGGGATGTGATGAGTAGCCAGTGTGCAGTGACAATGGTGAGGAGGGAGCTGATGCAGCATAACGACCCTGAGAGGTGCTCTCAAGCTCTGGTCAAGGAAGCCCTCCAACGCAACAGCTGCGATAATCTTACTGTAGTGGTTGTCTGTTTCTCGCCGGAACCGCCTCCTCGGATTGTGATTCCTAAGTCGCACAAGAGGAGGAGTATCTCTGCGGAAGGATTGGATCTCCTCAAAGGCGTTTTGAATGATTTGTGAACTGAGCAAGCTGAAAAAGGTAAGAAGAGACTTGCTTAATATTTTTTTTTTCTCTTTTGACAGGAAGGTCAGAGATTCCAAGTTGTGTGCTTTTTCTCTGTTTTTTTCCAAGTTTTGATTCCATTATTCTTTTTGTAAGGAAGTTTACCCATTTTTTTGTACTGTAAATCTTACCATATCTCTAAATGATCTTTAATATTTGATTCAAAAAGGATCAGTCTTTGACAGTTGAAACATTTGCTTGATGAGATCAAACAAACTATCAAGTTCCACTCACTCTACAAAAATTGTCACAAATATGAAATAAGTCTTGCACATGAATACATGACCATTGCAAATTAGCCTTGCACATGAATTAGGAATGTCGAATGAATTAAAATTTGAAAATAGGTCGGAGTCGTCAAGGAGCGTGGTTTTGCAGGCCATTATTTTTGAGATAGTTATACTGATACGGCCCTTCGACTCTTCCTGCTCCTATTCATGTAGGTGAAGTTGAATGTCGGAGACTTTTGGGTACAACAAGTAGTCATTCCAGACCGATTATCAGCCTGAGTAAACATAGAATGAAATGAAGAAAGATGTGTAATTGTAAATGCATCGAGTCATTGGTGGCTGTGGGAGTTTTAAAACCGTAAGGTGTCACCACCTGAGACAATTTCCTCTAGATGGCGTCACATGGTCCAACATTGATACAAGAAAATAACAAACGGAGAAAACTTTTGGCTCTAACTTGAGCGCCATGTCTTAGTTAGTGATCACAATGGTCACCCGACTGGAGAAGAATATGAATCAGCCTCTGGGCTTGTGGAGACGAGGCCGGTTGCAGAAGATCCGACCATTGGCCCTAACCAGTGCTGCTACGCCCACACAGATGCCCGTCCACAGGAGCGAGAAGAACAAGTGTTTATGCTTATAATCACTCCCAGCTGGTCAGCATTGTACAAAGTTTTAGACTAAATTTGACAGAAAATCTAACCATCCAGTCGAAAGATAGATCAGACTTACCTTGTTTCAGAGAGGTTGTCGCAAACCAGAAACTGATCAAAACCACCGCCAATGCCACTGGGAAGTTCTGCGAAATCAAATTACTTCGTTGTTAGACTAGGATAGGAACCTTTATATGATGCACGCAGTGTGGGGTGGGCATAGTTTAAATCTTAATTGATAAATGCTTACGGCTACAGCCTCGAGGCCTCCCTTTTGAGGCACAGGAGCCATGTCTCGGCTCACAGCAACTATGTAGTGCCCCTGCAGGAGATCAATCGCATCCTTTTGCACACAGCCAAAATTAAGTTGAGTCAGGACACACTCTAGGTTCAGGGGTAAGTGATCCAACAAGCAGTCACACAGTTCTACAACTGAACATTTAGATGAGACAAGTGTAGTTGCTAAGAATGAAATGCCACTGACCTGCTTAGTTCCATCAGCAAAGTTATTCAGGTAATAGCGTCGGAGGGAGCTCCAACCATCTTTAACAACACCTTGGGCAGTCCGATGCCCATACCTATAATTGAGCCAGTTAGAGACCCATTATATAGCATGTAGAGTAAATGACAAAACACTCCCTTCTTAAATTGACTGCATATTGCCTCATAGGCAGGACATATTCAGACCCGAGATTATAGATATGGAAAAAGTACCTGACAAAATCTCCTTTAAGTGCAGGAGTACCAGAGTACTGAATGCTGACGTCATCACCATGATTAGCCCATACTGAAAGGCGAAAGCGCATTAGCAAAGTTAAGTTTTTGGAATTTTACATAAAGTACTGCAATATCAGATTTCCTACAAAGACATGAGACTGACATATTTTATAGCGTTCGTCAAAATTCAAATGTGAGCTTATGGTTTCTTCAGCGCCAAAAACACCGATCCTTTTGAGTTGAAGTTCTAACATCTTTCGACCGATCATGCTCTGCGCTTGTCAGGAAGTATGCGACATGGATGAGCAAAGGCTAATGAGGTCAGAGCAGCAGCTATTATTATGACTCACCTGGGTGACATTTGTACGGTCTAAGCAATCTATGCAGTTTGTTCGGACAACACCAAGTTGCTCCTTCATTTTCTCACCTTTTTCATTTAACAGAAAATACCTGTGTAATTCAGAGAATGCAAAATGACATGTCAATTTTTACTTTTAATTATTCATATTTCAATCTTATATAACTAGAAATGTCCAAAGAAGTCATACCCATTTTGTTCAAGAAAAGTCTCGATCTGCTCATACAGAATTGATAAGCGCTCAAAATGAATATGCCCACAGATGTGATGGAAATCGAAGTGCAGGTACCTATAGCATAAGGCAACTCTTTTTATGAGTTCAAGACAATAAGGTATAAACGATCTAAGTAGCACATTAGAGAACAGATTAACTACCTTATTTCATCCCCAGTAATGTGCTGCATAACACTAGCATACTTCTCACTTAAGCGCCCCTCACCGCCATGCTGATTAGAGAAGAAGCAATTGAGGAATATAAAGATCAAGAAGAGCTCGCAAATATGATATGTACTACATCTTGCGTCACATAAATCCACAAATATTAATGTCAATTTAAGAGAATATGTACCTTGTTAACAAGATCAACTGCCAAAACTGATCCATATTTTTTCCTTAGGTCCAAAAAGTGACGCTCAGCTGTTCGCGTCTGCAAGAGAAGCACCCAATGCAAATTACTTCATGTTGGACAATCTCAAGTAAAGAATTTAAAAGAGCATATATACTTAGAAACTAGTACTCACAGCTTCTTCAGGTTGGACAATCTCAAATTTGGGCTTGTAAGTCAGATCTACAATTTGCTCCCACATAAAAGGCATGGATCCTCTGACCTGCAAATGGAGGAGGTAAAATAACATCAAGAATTATATCATAGATTGAGAAGAGTAGTATCCAAAAAAAAGAAATAAAATGATCAAAGATTTGCAGCATCAGGGAATTCACAAAATGGAGCATGTTAAAAACAACACCTGAACGAATGATGACGAATATCCATTCATCTGTACTATTTGCTCAGTCTCCACAAAATTAGCAACGTAGCCATCAGGATCAGCACCTCTTCGCCACATACGCGTACCTTGTAAATGATCAAAGACAAGGACGACACAATCACAACACAATACTCGTCATCTGAATTTCCTGCAGGCGAGGGCATATATGTCTCCTATCTATCTAAAAAGATATACGCTCAAATTGATGTTAGGTGCCAGCCACCGTGCTTTCCCATTCAAAAAACAAGTCCCCCCATCAAGTTCTATTGAATTTTTGCTACAGTAATCTAGTAAAGGGATCCTAGTAGTCAAACAAATGACTGAATTCCCAGAACCTACTTGCACATTCACGCTAGACATCAATACTATAAAACCTATTGAAACTTTTCCATTCTTTTGGAGTGTGACCCTCAAACAACTTTACAGGTAAAAATAGGAAAGAGAAATATGTACCGTTTCTCCTGGTACATCTTCTTGCAATCAGAGTAATGTCAACAATATCTTTTCCAATGGCTGTTTCAAAACTATTAAAACGTGAATAAAGGTTAAGGAAAGATTCATTCAATAATAAAACGTAACCATGTAGGGTAAACAGAAGATATGGGAGTGAACTGATAAAAAAAAGGATATTCCCTTGAATTACTGGAAGCAAGAACTGATCAAGCTGCAAACATAAGAAGAAGAGGTAAAATACTTTTTGCAAGAACGAAAAAACAAGGGACTGTAACAAATTTAAAGAACCTCAGGAATACCTCACCTTATTATCGATAAGAACTTCCAACATGTAATTGTTCCAAAGAAACCTCGGCTCAGCCTGTGGAAAAGGACACATCACAAAAAGAAGTTATTTTCAGTGGTCACAAACAAGCAACAAGGAAAGAATAATTAATGTTTATAAGGAAGTTTGATCAATTTCAAAGGTAGCAATCTGGTCACCTGTCTCCACAGAGGAAGCGACTTAGACTCAGCACCCAAATCATGCAAGCGTTGTGAGCTGAAATCACAAAAACGAATGATCAAACTAAAAGCAAATAACAGCGGAAGCTTTTCAGACTTAGCAGAGAGTTGCAGATAAAAATTGTTTTGTACATGTCTTAGGAGACTACAACATACCTAATGGTCAACATCAAAATGTGTAAGCAGAATGCATCATAAGGAAGACGATAAAAAACCGTTTACCTCAGTGTTAAGTTAACTTCATATGAGAAATAGAGACCAGTTGTCTTTTCTGCAACACTTAGCAGCCTGGAGAACTCAGTCTCCATCTTTTTCTGCCAGAAGTGGTACAACGGTTTACGAGTTGAGATCCATCATTACTGCTAATATATTCCAAACAGAAACTGGGACACAGGGTTGTTTTACCTGTTCTTCAGGCGAGTTTTTAAGTGAATGATCACAAGGAAGAACCTTGAGCGCTGTTATTTTGAAAATAGGATGTCCCTGAAACGACCCAACACGCTCACTCTCTGTCACAACCACCAAGTATGATCCTGAATCGAAAGAATATCGCAATCTAATCAAACTCTAGGATAGGTTCCAGATCGAAAAGGAAATTAGATAGATCACAAAGACCTCCTGCATACACGAGAATATAGACAGTATTGATCCATGTGATAATTGTTTTCTAACCTGCAAGGAGCTTCAACATCCCAACCACACCAAAAATGGAATGGATTTTGGGGACACGCAAGGAATCACATTCCGCGACTTGATCTGAGAAGAAGAAACGCAAGGAAAGGAAAGGGGATGAGAACAGCAACCATTTTGTTTTTCCAGAGTAAAAGCAAAGAAAGGATTCAATAAAGGTTGGAAAAGAAGAAACAAACCAATGAGCTTCATGGAAGCGTCAACACGACTAATATCCAAAGACGGAGCGCCTGAACCATCAGCTGGCTCGATGACATACTGATCCGGAAACTCCCATAAACGTAAACGAGAATGCAATTTGTTCCGAGAATTGGGTGCCTCCATACTGAAATCAACAATAGACATAGAAAAAAATCACAAATCGTAAGAGGAAACCTGAAAGCAAAGGAAGATGATCGAAGAAGAAAATAAAAAGATCACCTGAGATCTGAAAGCTTCGCCGGGAAACGTCGGAAAAGATGGGAAAGCTAATTATGAGAGGAATTGGAATTATGGAATATGCGTGGAACGTGCAATGATTTTGCGTTAATCGTTGGATCAAGTCTCTGAGTTTCTGAATTTTTAGTGGGCGACCACCACATGTACCTTTCTAAGCCAGCTAGCTTCTTAGAGGCCATGGGTTCGATTCCAACTTCGTACCACATTAACTTTTGATATTTCACTCATCATGTTATCTTATAATTAAACTAGTTGTACCTGGCTTCTTAGAGGCCATGGGTTCGATTTATGTTCCTGGTATAATACTATTGTACTAGTGTGGTCCTTTAAGGACCGTTCTTATCATTTTCTAATGTATATGTCTTACGCTTTGTATGTTTTGGAATCAATGTTTCATGCTACTAATATTTTGAAAGATCCTATCATCATTATTATCTCATCATCATCATTCTGAGGACGATGAGTTTACAATCTGTGACAGTTAAAATGATAGCAAATGTAAAAAAGTTCTTAATTTTGGATAAACTTTATGTTCAAAGACTCTTCTGTGCAGGATATTTCTGGAGATCAAGTCGGATAATGTGTGAATGCAAGAGACTCCCACAATAGAGATATCTCCCAATCTTGACTCCACTGGTTATGTGAGAGAGTTTATGATCATGGTACCATGCGATAGGCTTCCCATCCAAATCCACCTGCAACACGCCAGCGTTCTCCGAAAACATAGGTTCGAAGCCGTACTTAGCCGCCATGGCTGTGAGTTTCCTCAAGAAAGGGTACTTCATCGAGAGCTTCCACAACGTTGTTACTCCCTATATTCACAGTAAGCAGAACAAGAAAAGATGATACAAAGCTCATCATAAAACATTAAAAGAAAAGGATTTCAATTTGTAAATATACCGAAGGCATTGCGATCCAGTAATGTCCATCTCCATCGTACCGGATATTATCTGGATAACCTGGTAAGGCTTGAATAAATACTTCTACACGCTCCTCGCTAATGTAATACTTGCTGCATCTTCTTCTGAGAACAACAAAAAGACAAACTTGAGATGAGGATTTAATGCATAGAGAGGAGACTACAGAGATGAGAGAGGTAACAAAGTACATGACGGTTTCGCAGAAGACGAGATGGGTTTGATCGGGAGACATAGAGACGCCATTAGCGAAGTAAAGATCCTTGAGGAGTACACGTGTTGTTCTTGTGGTCGGGTCAAAGCTCATGAGTCGGCCATGGGGTTTACCTTCCAAGAAGTCAAAGACGGATTGATGAAAACTGTATTTGTACGAAGCATCTGTGAAATACAAAACGCCGTTATCTCCAACGGCGACTGCATCAGTGAGCTTAAATCTCACTCCTTCCGCTTCATCCGTCAACAACTCCATCTTCTTCCCGTCGCCGCTAATATTCAACAGCCCCTATACACACACAAACACAAAACCATCTCCTGACTCTGAGATTTTCAAAAACTAGAGATCCAAAAATCACACACCACACCTTGTATGCGTCTGCGACAATTACTTCACCGTGAAGTCCGAAAGCGATGCCGAGTGGTCTACCGCCTGTATTGACCCAGTTCTCTACGACTGAGTCATTAGCTGACTCGACAACCTTGACTCGTTTCACCCATCCGTCTACACAACCAGTATAGATGAGACCTGAGTCTCGGTGGTAGGCGATATCCTCGGGGTTAATGAGAAGACCCACGCTGATAAACTCAGCTCCCGTGAGAAATCCGTCGTTGATAAGCGGCGGGGTGGGGGAAGTATGGTAGGCTAATGCATCGGAAGGAAGTGGAGCTGGGTCAAAGGTGTCGAGCCGGTAGAGAGCTATAGAGACGAGGAAGGGGATGATGGTGGAGAAGAAGAGGAAACGAGGAGAGAAGAACACAGGCATTGAGAAAAGATAGGGTTTTGTGTAAGATGGTGAACAACTCCAAATTTCGAGTGATAAAACCAAAAAACGCGTTTTGATTGACGTTGCGCAATCGTAGATGTCGATCGTTGGCTTGAACAATCTTCGAAACGTTTAATCGTTACTCCGTGGTACGTGAACGTGACCATACAAATAGTCAATAGTCTTATTTCGTGGCCGTTGACTATAAGGCCCACTATGCTTTTTGGACGAAATAAAGCCCAATAATGGACCCAAACCGTATTTTACTTTAGTTAGTGTTAGTGGAATATTTTTAGAACCTGAATTAACCGAAAACCGACTAGATTAGCCGAAGTCGCAGTCCCACTCTACATGATAAATTGGTTTTGAGAGGATTGATTTATGTTACAACTGTACAAGTGCGGTCCTTACGACTTTCTATGTATTAGTACTATGTAATGTGACCATGTCTTACACCATTATGTCTTGGAATTAATATTTCAAGCTACTAATATCCGAGAGAGAAAGATCCTGTCATCAACATCGTTCTTAGGGACGATGGTTTTACATTATGTGGCAGTGAAATGTAAGAGTTCAAAGCCTCTTCTGTGCAGGATATTTCAGGAGATCGAGTCGGAATATGTGTGAATGCAAGAGACTCCCACAGTAGAGATATTTCCCAATCTTGACTCCGGTGGTTATGTGAGAGAGTTTTTGATCATGGTACAATGCAATGGCCTTCCCATCCAAATCCACCTGCAAAACGCCAGCGTTCTCCATAAACATGGGTTCGAAGCCGTACTTAGCCACCATGGCTGTGAGTTTCCTCAAGAAAGGGTACTTCATCCCAAGCTTCCACAACGTTGTTACGCCCTGTTTTTTGCAAAAACAATTAACAAAAACGATGATACCAAAGCTCAATCATAAAGTCAGAGGGTTTAAAAACTTGTAAGAAATACCGAAGGCATTGCAATCCAGTAATGTCCATCTCCATCATACCGGATGTTATCTGGATAACCGGGTAAGCCCTGAATAAATACCTCCACACGCTCCTCATTGATGTAATATTTGCTGCATCTTCTTCTGTGAAACAACAACAGAAAGACAAACTTGAGATGAGGATTCAATGTACAGAGAGGAGACTATATAGATGAGAGAGAGAGAGAGAGAGGACATGGGGGTTTCGCAGAAGACGAGATGGGTTTGATCGGGAGACATAGAGACGCCATTAGCGAAGTAAAGGTCTCTGAGGAGAACACGTGTGGTTCGTGTGGTGGGGTCAATGCTCATTAGTCTGCCATGGGGTTTGCCTTGTAATATATCAAAGGCGAATTGATGGACATTGTACTTGTACGAAGCATCCGTGAAATACAAAACGCCGTTATCTGCAACGGCGACTGCATCTGTGAGCTTAAATCTCACTCCTTCCGCTTCATCCGTCAACAATTCCGTCTTCTTCCCGTCACCGCTTATATTCAACAGTCCCTATACACACACAAGCACACAGAAAAAACCATCTCCTGACTCTGAGATTTTCAAAAACTCGATATCCAAAAATCACACACCAAACCTTGTATGCGTCTGCGACAATGACTTCACCGTGAAGTCCGAAAGCGATACCGAGTGGTCTACCGCCTGTATTGACCCAGTCCTCTACGACCGAGTCATTAGCTGACTCGACAACCTTGACTCGTTTGACCCATCCATCCACACAACCAGTATAGATGAGACCTGAGTCTCGGTGGTAAGCGATATCCTCGGGGCTATTAAGATGACCAACGCCGATAAACTCAGCTCCGGCTAGAAACCGGTTGTTGATAAGCGGCGGGAGAGAGGTAGTAGAGTAGGCCAATGCATCGGAAGGAAGCGGAGCTGGGTCGAATGTGTCGAGCCGGTAGAAAACGATAGAGGCAAAGAAGGGGATGATGGTGGAGACGAAGATAAAACGAAGAGAGAAGAACACAGGCATTGAGAGAGAGGATTGGATTTCGCGGAAAAAAAATGGTGAACAACTCCAAAAAAAAATTCGAGTTGATAAAAGAAGGTTGAACACGTTTTGATTGATGTTTGCAATCGTTGACCGTTTACCTTTCGATAGTCATAGTCATGGGCTTTAACTATGTTCGTATGGGCTTTAACTATGTTCGTAAGATTTGGGCCTACATTATCAGGCCGTGATTTGAATCAGTAGATACAGAGAAGAAACATGAATTGACTTGGAGACGACGAGGTTCAATGTATCAAATTCCATGAAGATCTTTTTTTTTGTCTGAAACGTACAACTTGGTTAGATTCCCCGTACAATACAATAGTCCAATATGATCTCCTCAATAAACAACTTTATCATATAGTCATTAGGTCTTGTAACGGAGACATGCCATTATCTTAACTCTTAATCTTGTCTCTTTGTATCAACAATGCTTCCAATTTATCATAATTCATAAATAAACAATGCCAGCCTTGAAGCACTTTATCGAGTTAAACCTTCTAATAAATTGTCTTAGCTTTAGATGAATCATGGGTCAAAACATTAATTAGATTAGGCATTTCTAGTAAAATAATTGTTAAACATTTCAATTCATATAATAGTAAAGAACAATGCATACCTTAACCCGGTTTGGCTTAAAATTGGTTTGGAGATATTGGATGCAAAGGTTGATAAGAACAAAATCTTCTCATAATTACCGGTTCGATATGCTGCCAAATCATGAAACTAAACCGATCTTTAAACCAACATTCCCACTTATCCCCACTTGCACATGATAACGAGCGAAACCGTCGTGATAGGAGTCTTAAGAAATTATGAAGTTATGCTCACTTGCACATGATCGTGAACATAACCTAACATTATGCATGATTTCAACTGTTCTTTCATGTGTGTCAAGCTTAACATAATTAACCAACTTATTGATCTTCAATAGTTTGATCATCTATATCTAAGATCTAGATAGCTTACATGCCACTTACCTTTTCAAACCAACCCCTCATTTATGTCATATGATAGGTACATTAAGAGTCTACAATCCATCGATCTCTTGGGTTCATGCATCATAACGTCTAATGCATATGCAACTTGAATTTTTCTGTACAGTTGATTCCCCTTGTCACTCGCTCGTTTTGTGTATTTTTCTTTCTAGCAAAGCAAATATTTCTTGAAAATGACTCTCCCTCTTACATAACCAACAACCTCCGTCTACCTTTAACTTGGAACGATTCACAAAGTTGTGCTTAGAAACATCTCTAACACCTTGTAGCAGCTAAACCTTCAACTTGATTTATCTTGTTTCTACCAAAATCAGTAAACTTCATCTCCTCTGACGCAAACTAAACCAATCGATATCATCCGGTTGACCTACAATGAGAGCTAAACCAGATATTCAATCGAATCAAATATTCAACAAAACTTAAAGACGAGGTTCAATGTACCGAATTGAATGAAGATCTTGTGTCTGAAACATACCACTTTAAGATCCCCCGTACATTACATCGTCCCGTGATCTAGAGTTAATTATGTACTTACGACCTACCTACATTATCTTTTACTCTAAATAAACAAATATAATATATAAGCATAGCTCTTGTAAACGGAGACAACCTATTATCTTAGTTCTTCACCTTGTCTCTCTCTTAACAATGCTCCCAATTGATCATGAATCTTATGACAGCCTTGAAGCACTCAATCAAATTCTAAAAAAAAACTTATAATAAAACGACTTTAATTAATTGAATCATGGGACAAAACATTGAACCGCCTTCCTAAATCCTAATTAATATTTAATAAAGACTTTGCTTAATAAAATAGCTTCGTTAGGGTTACAACATCTTTCTCTTCACGACCGTCTTGGCAAGTTGTCCATAACAACAACAAAAATGTGAATAAGTAATAAGGTAAAAAAAGAATGGACAAGTGGATGAAACAAAAAAGAGTTGAAATCTAAAATGGTCTGCGACAAATGTTTCCATGTCTCCTTCTTTTGACACGTCCACTATCTCCGGCTGATCAAATGGGAATCACAAAGACAACATCTAGTTATGGCTTCATCTCGCCTGGTCCTCTGAAATTAGTTTCACGTTCAAAAACAGGGCATAAAACAGAGCATTCAAAGCTTCTTTCACATCCATGTGCCTCGTGGCTTAACTAAACATTCACTGTACATAAAATGTTAACTTTAATTAAATATCCCCATGTTTCCTTCACATGCCCTCACTCATATATATAACATACTTCTCCTTCTTTCTTTTCTTCAGCAGAATCAAGAAACATGGCATTTCTTGAAACCCATCTCCATATGCCTATTCGATCTATAAGTCTACCATCAAGAATCCATCCTCCTTCTGCTAAATTCCAAGCTGCACTCTCTCAGCTTCAGATTTGCCACAACTCATCCTCTGATTCTCAATCTCTTCAGATTTCATTACTCAATCTCTCTGAGCTTTACCATTCTTTCCACCAGCTCAATCACTCTCTTCCCACCGCTCAAGCCGAACATTCTCTTGACGTGTCAGCTACGTTACTAGACTCTTGTGACGCAGCGAGAAACCTAATCCTCACTCTTAGAGAGCATTTCCTCAACCTTCAGTCTGCACTTAGGAGAAAAGGAAAATCCATGGAAGTCCAGGTCAAAGAGTACTTCACCTTCAGAAAAAGGATCAAGAAAGAGACTAGCAAGCTTCTTCTTGGCCTCAAGAAGCTGGATGGCTCTGAGACCACGGTCTTGGCCGTCTCCGTCTTTCGGTCCCTTTTCATGTTTCTTTCAACAACAACGGCGATCAAGACAAATACATGTACTCTCAAATTCGTCTCTAAGCTTATCGGTGGTGGTAGATCCTCCTCGTTGATAATGAGCGAGTTGCAGAATTTGGATTTGGTTTTGCGCTCGGATGGAGAGAACTCCAGGGAATTGAAGAAGACTTTGGAAATACTAGAGGAGAGAACAGAGGGACTTGAAGCTGCACTTGATTCTCTTTTCAAGTCTCTTGTCCAATACAGAGTTTATTTGCTTAACATTCTTACAACACACTCTTAGTTTGTTTAGTACTTAGCTAAATAGTCTCTAATTGTACACAAAACATATATAGAAATATATACAAATTCTTATAGTGAAGATTAATCGAAACTATAATCCGCTTTTAAACCAAAGTCTTCTTAGTACCCACGAAATATATCTCAGGAGGGCACAAAGTCAGGGAAGGCACAACAATATAAGAGAGTTTTGTAAGATTTGTGTCCGTACTCTTACTGATGACTTGTCGGCCTAACATTGGTAGAAAGAAGTAGCTTCACTCGTGCACATTATTTGTTTAAAATTAAATCTTGATACCACTACCAATGATAAAGTCGTGATCATCATCATCATCAAGATCTTTAATTTCGGATGATCCACTGATTTAGATTAATTAATGAAAAATAAAAAAAGAGAGAGAAGTGGATCTTTGATTCCTCTTGTCTCCACATATCGATACATGCAACAGTTCAAGTTTGCTAATATGCCGGCCCCATTCCAATTTTATATACTACTATTCAATAATCATAAGACAATAATACATATAATAATTAACAGGTTATACAACAAAATAAATAATAAACGAGTTTTTTTTTAATATAGCCTGGTTGGCATTATTATTTTTCCCTAAAAAGGATGCATGTATAAGTTATAAACGATAACTAATAATAAATCTAGACAGCTAACAAATTTCATTTCTTTCATTACATGCCATTCAAGATCTTCATCTATATTATAAAGTTTTATAAAATTTTAGTGTTCCTTTTACTAATATATTACTCCTTAATTAGTGAACTTATAGGAATAACGACTAAAATTAATAAATGCATGGCTTTTATAAATATCATCACCATCAAATGCTATGTTTTTGTTTTGTGTTATTATTGCCCAATACATAGAGAAGACATAGGTGGATGAACAAAAGCATAAAGGCTTCTCCAAAACTTTTATAAATTCTCTATAATATAATATCTCGATATTATATTGTTTGGATATTTTAATAAAGGGAGTGAAGAAGGGAAGAGACAGAGGAGAGAAAGTTATGGAGAGGCGGCAATAGAGGTGAGGTGATGGAGGCAATGGCTCACCAATTATGGTAATTGGGTGGCACAATTATTACACAAAATGACAAAAACCAAAAAAAATAATAATACTTATGAAATAAAAAATCAAGTGTAAATGCTAATATTATGTAACGGAGGGTCCATCTAAGAGTAACGTGACTTCACATGGCCGATGGCCCAAATTGCTTTTCATTGTCTATCGTCGCAATACCTAAAACTTGACCTAGTTCCTTAATACCAACTTCTTCTATATGCATTTTTAACAAGAAGATCAAAAACTTCTTGTATATGGAGTTTTGTTGAATATGTAAGTAAAAAAGAAAGATTAATAAGAGAGTTGTAACCAAGTACTTAAAGTTGGTGTTCTCATACATGCATGGGATCGAACAAATATCTCAAATGAAATATCTACTTGTAAACCAATCAAGTTGCATATCCAAGAAAATCAAAATTTCAAAAAAAAGTTACATATCCAAAGACACGGGAAGATATTTTAATGAGAAGTCTTTTTGGATAAAGATGAAAAAGCCTAATAGTTAGGATATAGATATTCTTCAAATATCTAATCAAAAGAGATTAGAGATTGTTGATTCAGTTGCATGCAGGCTGTACTTTGATATTGACAAGTCACATTCATGAATATTCAAATTAGTGAAAGGCGGTGTGAGATTGTGATTGATTGATTATTATTACAATTAGTATCGTTTCCTCTGGAAGTTTTTTTTTATAACAAGACACTCGTGCACACGGGCCCATATATAGTATTATCCAACCACCAGCTTTTCTAAAGATCATTTTCAATCTTAATTATTTGGTATTTAGATTATGCTATATTCCTTTGATCACACAAATATATGAGATAATATATATATATGTGCTCACTAATTAGGTATATTATCAATGCCCAAAGTTGAGGAGTTGCTTGACAAAATATCTCAGTTTTGATTCTTCTCGCCTAATTATTATTTTTTTTAAAAGAAAAAAAAAATTAGTTATGAAAACAAAGACATGAAATTAGCAAATTAGGTGCATGTAGAGCGAACTCTATAATGGCATACGTCGATGTCAAAATTAATTGAGAGAAGCATAAAAAAGAACATGAAGTAGGCTTCGATGGAACAAGTGAACATTGTCCCCTTCACGTGGCTTTTACATTCACAAGTCTAAATACTATTTCATTTGACCTATCTCTCTCTCTGTCCCTAGCTCTATATATATTCAACTTCAGCTTCTTTCTAGCTAAAGCTTTCTCTATCTCAAACCCATCATCATCAATGGCTGCCTCCTCCTATCACGTTCGATCTTGTAGCTTACCAGCTCGGCTACACTCAAATGGTCTCAACCATATTCAGCAACTCCTCAACAAGCTTCCTACAGATAATAATAACAGTCTCTCACTTCTCTCTCATCTCTACGACTCGGTTTCTCATCTCTTCAACGACTCACCAGCTTCATTACTACTCCCTCATCACTCCTTTTTCACACATCTTCTTGATCTCTCCCTTATACACCTTGACTTGTGCTCCAAGCTAAGAGACGTAACTTGCCGCATCAAGGATTGCCTCCGAGACCTCCGATCTGCTTTCAGACGGAGGAGACACGGTGGAGATTCTACCATCCGCTGCCACGTCAAAGCCTTTATCCGGTCTAGGAAAGCAATTCACAAGGATATCGCTAAGCTACTCTTGTTGCTCAAACAAACTGATCATTCCTCCGGGTCAACTCATCCTTTGATCACACTGCTCCGACAAGTTTGTTCCCAAACATGTCTTTCCTTTAGGACAGTCTTGTTGTCCTTATCCTCTTCAGTACCAAAGCCCAGGCCTTCCAGATGGGCTCTAGTTACCAAATTGGTAATCAAGAACGTTACTAATACAAGTGCTCAAGTTCAGGCTGGACACAGAAACGAGTTCCAGTTGATGGACGAAGAGCTACAAAGATTCTGCTTGACGAAAGAGATAAAGAAGGAACGAATCAAGTCTTTGATCTCCAACTTGGATAGCGTAGATGTTGCATTTGAAGATCTGGAGGAGTCGCTTGAAAGCTTGTATAGGCGTATGATCCAAGCTAGAGTCTCTCTTTTGAACATACTCTCTTTGCATATATGATTAACTGAATCTCCTTTACTGGATTCCATGTTTATGTATACAACTTTACTCATATTTCTAGATGAAACATGTTACCTTCATAGATTAACGACACTTCAACAATAGAGGTAGTTGTATAATTAACCAAAAAAAAACTTAGCAACAACGACATTTCAACATATCTAAGCAAGTAAAGGGTCTTGATCTATCCTCGAGTTCGAATGCAGTGGGCAGTGAGTCGAGATTATCGGTGCTGCAACAGACGTTGTATAGATTCCTTTTAATTCCTCTGCTGAAAGGATGCACTCTTTCTGGATAATTCCTACAAAACACATAAAGCTCTATTATCACATAACCAATACCTCGCATAAACAAACCGATCAACTGACGCATTTTAACATTTGGACAAAGACATTGGGTTCTCTCTGAAGAAACTTGAAGAAGCAAAGCTTCTCTTTTTAATTTATTTATATAACTTGATATTCTTACTACGTGATAGAAGATGGGTTGAATACCTCATGTACGGGATACGTTTTCGTCTCACAAGTTCATAAGTGCTTTGATTCGTTAGAATGAGGTAGCTGCAGGTAATCAGTACGGAATGAAATGGAAGCGGTTAGACAAAACGTATGAGATTGCAGAAAATATCACAAATGTATTGAGTACACACACCTGTGAAAAAGCAATAAAAGCAGCACAAATATCAAGGAGATCACCAAAATGACAAGCAGTAGTATGATAATTGCATTCTTCCACCTGTTCACATTTCCATTTCAAAATTCATATTTTAACGAATTAGGAGCTCCTATGGAATTGGCCAAAACACGAGAGGTAGATGAAAAAGGTACTCTACCAAGGCTTGGCTACGTTACTCAGGTAGTCAATGTACATGATGAGTGTCCAGATGCATAGAGCACTCTCTTCGCAGATGTACCACCTGATATCGTGGAAACACGTTTATGAGATCTAAAAACAAAACAGACAAAATCTGATGCAAAACATCAAACTTAATTACAATCCAGCTTTGGTATCTCTAACAGTATTGGACAGTGTAACATAGTGCAACTTCAGCTTTTGCAAGCTTACCAGAATTTAGAATGGTTTTTCTGGCCTATACACGTTCCCAGCCAAACACAATGATGATCAAACTGAAGAACACATCGATCACAATCATGACAATGTTTGGCTCGTGGAGGCTGCAAAACATTTGGGAGGGAAAACTTTTAAAGAACAGGGTAAAAAACAAGTTGAGCAGCTACATTGGCCAAATGAATCATACGAGATTGAAATGTTACCTGCTCCACATGACAATAGCCGCATGTCAAATTCCTGCAGGTTATAATAGAAAAGATTCAGTATCACTAACAGTCCTTCCTACTAATAATAGTTACAAGTTATGAGCTGATTCTTTTCAAGACTTACACAGTACTAAGCCTTGATTAAAGTCGACACATACCTTAAGGATGTTCCTGGAGGGTATAAGTCCAGAACCATCTTCCCCCAGGAAGTTGGAGTCCTTCTGACACTTGAAGTTGAATCTCCTTCCACATTAATAACTAAGCTTCCACCTTTTCTGGAATCATGTTGTCTTCGCTTAAATAACGACATAATAAAAGTATAAACACAACAGTGAGACAGACACAAGCTAACTACAATTCAAATCCATCAAATTAAGAGTTTGTGAACGACTACAAGACAACGATAATAACAATTCTTACATTGAGGTCGTAGGTGCGTTTCTGTAAATTGCATTAGTCTCGCAAACATCCCTCATTGCATCAAGAACATACCTAAACGAAAGCAAAAAAAAAACTTTAGTACAGTATCTGTTCAATTGCAAATCAAAAAACGAAGCACACAAAAGCATGGAGATAGTTAGTTATCTACCCAGGTGAAGAGGCAGAAGTCACAAAATACTGCAGAAGCGTAGCAGAAAACAACAAGAAGTAAGAGGCCATGTACCTATAAGAGAATCAAAAAAGTTATGCTCTTTAGAAGATATGAGGTGATTAAACTAGCCAAAGAGATGAGCAAGCTACCATGGATCTCGCTTAGTTTTGTCAATAAATTCAGCATCGCAAACGAGAAGAAAGCCGATGAAGACGACGTGCAGCGCTACTAGTGCCAATTTCAGAAACAGAGAAGATCTTCGAACTAGTAGGTGAAAGAAGGGTAATTTAGTTAGTGAATCAGAACCTAAATCAAATAAAATCTCAAAATACGGAAATTAAAACGTGAAAGAAAACATCATCATCAGGGTTAAAAGAGGGAGGAACAGAGCAAAATTGGTACCAGGATCAGAGAGACAAGGAAGGTTGAGGAGAAATCGGTCCCGGGTTCGATCCCAGGGTCGAAGGATAGGGCAGCAAACGCCCATGGTTGACTCTCTCTCAGGCAAACATTGGGAAGGAGAGAGAGAGAGAGGGAGAAATATGCACGACGAAGCCAAAATAAGATCTTCAAAATGCAATCTTGTAGTTCTTAAAGAAAATCGACAGAGAGAGGAAGAGTAGAGATTAGTTGGCCATTGCCTGATTTCTCTGTACTCGCAACAAGACAATGGGGACGAAAGATGTGTAGGAGCTCAATACAAGTGTGGAAGACAGACTTTAGTTGGGGCTACTTTGCGAATTAGGCCCAATTCTTAAATTGGCAAATTTATTGGGCTTTCATGTAAAAGTTACTCCATCAATCTTCAGTTCCTCACTACTTGTTGAACCAAAAAAGTAAATAATAATCCTCACCACTTTGGTTATTTGGGTAAGAATCATATAAAAAAAATCAGATAATTCGGAAGAATATTGGAAAAATATATTAGGAAAATTTGGAAAATTTTAATTTTAAATATTTTATATAGTTTTGGAAATATTTTAATATTTTAAATTATATAAACAAATAATTTAAATATCTCGTTAATATATCCACATGTTTCTATATTATTTGCATATCTATTATAATTTTTTTAAACCATCACAAATAGTTATTATTAATGTTATATAATACTCTCCATCTATCTAACCATAGTCTAACTAATGAGTAAAACAATATTTAAAATTACAAGTGGTCAAAAGTTACAAAAAAACCCAATTAACTTTATACTGAAATTTGAAAACATCATATGATATAAATTTTTTTAATAAAACATCAATTAATTTGATAGAAGGAGTAACTATTTATGACAATTAATTATCATTAGATACATAAATTATATATAGAAATACTAAAATAGAAATATATCAGGTCAATAAGCGTTAAGAAATAAACGATCCTATTTTTAAATATAACATTTATCATAATTGAAAAAGTTAATATACGTCAACATGTCTTCTCAGCAATAATCAAAATCATCCACATAAATATAAAAAGGACAATTAATTTTATCAATAAGTTTAAACTCTCAAGTCAAAAACTCAATAAGTTTCCTTTATTTGTTTTTTAGCATAATTATTAACTAAATGTAAAAAGACGAAATGGACATGAAAGATGTGTAAATAAAAATAATTTAGTTGGGCCTTCTTTACGAAGTAAGGCTTAACTATCATTGAGCTTTCACGATATAGTGCCAAATTACTGGTGCTAATTAAACCCAAAAAAACATAACACTTATCACAAGCTAAACAACCGAAACTCTATATATATATATATATATATATATATGTCTCTAATTTAATAAAAGGAATAGCAAGAACCGAATCACTTTTTTTAACAGTGTTAAAGTTTAGTTAAATGGGTACTTCAAGTTGAAAAAAATATTAAAAAATTAAAAAATAAGAGAGAGAACGAGAAAAGGGTTGTCATTTCAGAACTTATGAAAACTGTATGAATAACTATCAAAACATGTCATTTTTTAATTAGTTTAGTTTTTCTTTTAATATTAAACTTTAGTTATATAATTTAAATATCTTAAAATAATACATTACAATGTTTAGAAACTCATTTTTGAAAACCTCCACCAATGGAAATGCTCTTATTAACCTCTCAAGACAAAATCTCATTAAGCTTTTCTTTATTTTGTTTTCCGACGAAAGCTTCCTTTATTTTGATTTTTTTGGCATAACTATATAATATATATTGATTGTAAAAAAAGAGCAACGTCTATACTGTCTTCAAAAGTAATAAACAAAAAGAAAACAAAATAAAGTAGAAACCACAAAGAGAAGAGCATGCGAGCACGTTCGTTCGTTAGGGTCAGCAAATAAAAATGGAGAGCACATCATCTCCTTCCCTTAAAGCCACCGTCTTCACATTTATTTACATTTTACGTTTCCTTCTCCACGTTTCTTTTTAAAAAAACCAAACCAAAGCAGAGACAAGAAGCTTTCCCAATATGGCTAACTCCAGAAGATTGTTTGGCGTTGTACGGACGAAACTTCTCCGGCGATCTCCCAGCAGAATCACCACCATTCGCTCATCAATACCACAAACCACTAAAGAAGAAGACATTTCCGCCATTAAAATCCAAGCTTTCTTCAGAGGTCACCTGGTAAAAATAAACTCATTTCTCTATACATCTCTGCAATTTTCAAAATCTTGATTTTCCTGAAAAGTTAAACCATTGCAAGTGATGTAGGGAAGAAGAGCGTTTAGAGCGCTCAAGAGTCTTGTGAAGCTTCAGGCGGTGGCAAGAGGAGTGCTTGTGAGGAGACAAGCTCGAATAGCCTTACATTGTATGCATGCTCTTGCTCGCTTGCAGGTTAGGGTTCGTGCTCGTCAGATTCTCTCCCATTAGATTCCGTAACCCAATCCAAAAAATTTGCTCTGTTTCTTCTACCTCTATTGTGATTGTGACATCTACATAACATCATTGTCCTTTCAAATCGATTCACCGCTTTGTGATTTTTGTATATGTAACTAGTTAGCCCTAACACTTTGCGATTTGTAATTCATAAACAAGATCATTCTAGCTGACATTCTGTCTCAAAATTTTCATGAAAAGTAGTAAACAATACACATTATAAAAGCATCCACAGATTATACGAAGAAGCGAATCGAAAGCAGTGGAAGAGTCTATACTTGGGATTTAGGGCAGGAAGCTGATGAATGGTACCTTGGATGGGAAGAAAGGGTAAGGCTTTCATGGAAACACACCACATTGTCTTGGTAAATGACTTGAATTTCAAGAATCTGGAAATTTTAAGCAAGATCAGTTATACATATAAGAGTTTACATAGCCTGTGTAAATTAAAGAATCTACACATCCGTCCCCATTTTCTTCAACACACATAAGCAAAAAGTCAATATATAGGTAGATCTACAAGAAGCAGAGTCCCAAAACAGAGAAAGAGAGACGAGAGAGCACTGAGATATTGGCGCGGCTCAATCAGATATCTAAGAGATAATGCATAACTGTGAGAGTATGGTCTGGAAGATCTGAGTGAACCAGGCCAATATCAAAGGGGACTCTTTCGTGCTTTAAAATGCAGATTCAGAGGAAGATAGTGAAAATTGAAAAGGAAGATAGACGTGTGTGAGGGGAAGTGTGAGGAGAAAGTGAGAATGTCTGTAGGGTGAAGTTATAAAGGGAGAGGTATTAATTAAAGGGTATGAGAGAAGGAAATGGAAGGTATGGAGCATTAAAACCACATCTACTACCAAAGCACAAAAGCTGGGTCACCCTCTTTACTCTCTCCTTCTCTTCTCTCTCTCTCTCAACTTCCATTACATGTATCCATATCGTCGTAAACTAAACTGGCTATGCAATGTGAACCTATACTCCTTTGTCTGCTCCTCTGTCTTTCCTTGTTGAGGTTCATAATAGATTTTTTTAAAAGTATGTAGAACAAAAGAAAAAGATTTGAGAGGAAGAAGTTAAAACAACATCGAAGATGCTCTATAATAAATTTGAGGGAATCTCGCCAGAAGGAGGGGACACTGGCTGCCTGCAACCATTAATGGTGTTACTGCTCTCTCTTTCTCTTTCTCTCTGTCTTTCTGCTTTTTACAACCTCAAGCCAGTTATGAACCCTAATGACTCCTATCTTTCTTTCTCTCTCCATTGAAGAGATTCGAGTTTTAATGTCACATTGTAACACCAGAGGTTTGTAAAAACCATATATTTATCTGGTTAGGATGGGTGGGGAGGCAAGAACTGTTAACACACCCGTATTTACTTCTCTCTAGCTACATTAACCTCTCCGGTCCACCATTGCCATAAATTTGTGCAGAACAACACATTATCTCTCTCTCTACCCAATTATATTTTCTTAAGACTTGCAAAATACTTAATCAAAACTGTTCAACCTTACCTACTCTTGCTCTACACATTATCAACATGCTTCATTCTTTCTTTTCCACATTACTGTTTTTTTTTTTTGGGATATAGTTCACCTTATGGGTTTTGTTACCATTGAGTAGCTTAAGTATCAATGTCTCATTACAGTAACACTAAGCCAGTAAATGGGAAAATAATATGTAAAAAAAAGGTAATAATAATACTCAAGCTGGAGTTTCTTCAAGCTTCCTACATGGCTGCAGAATATGATCTACAAGTGTTCAGTAGGTTTCTCTATTGACGAAACTGAAACGAAAAAGTAAAAGTGTGCAAGCTTACACTTATTTCAAAGTCCTCACTAGTTTATTTTGAGCTCTTCAGAATATAACTTTCAACTTGGCATCAAAACAAGTAGAGAGAGCAGGGTAAGCCTTCTTTGTTCCATTACACTGGATTAGAAAGAGAATCAGAAACAGTTAGGAGATAAGTGGGTTTACGTACTTTTTAGAGTTAACTGACAAAAACGTGCAACATGTATGGCGTTCTTATGGTAGTCACATAATGTCGTGGAACGTTTAGTGTTTTCTCGACAGCAGTAAAAATTTTCATATCCAGCAAGATTACAGTAAAAATGGCGTGGATTGCATTAGAACTCAATAAGAATTAAAGAAACTTCAAGCCTGTTAACAAGTGAAAGCTAAGTGATGAGAAACTTCTTAAGAAAACTAAGAAATAGAATGGAAAAATGGACATGAAACGAAGACAAAGGACGAAGGTAATTCTAATGAATGCTCTCTTTGTCAGAAATATTGCACACTTGTGCTTTTAGTATTTACTGATTCTTGGCTTCATTCACGTATTTAGAATGTAAATCATTATCAAACACTCCTCTGTATAGAGAATTATGCAATACAAGTATAAGACAGAAGAAAGGCCTACTACATTCATTCACCATCAACAACAATTACATCATTACACAAAGTTTGCTGAATAAATAAAAATTAATAATTACTGGAATGAGCTCCAAACGTCAGTAGTGTGTGGCTTTCACGTTAAAATTATACATTCTTATACCAACAAGAGTGGTTTCTTCTTTTTTGGATAAATAACTACAAAAGATGGAATCTAAAAAAGAGGGAGTAACTTTAGAGTTTCTTGGGGAAAGTCATACCGCCGCCTCGTATAGAAAGAGAGGGTCCTTTGCCCGAGCTCGAGCTCACAACATTGGTATCAAGGAAGATGACGACCACAGTGATGTCATCATGGAAATGCCTCCTCACGCCTCTCTCTATCTTCTTCAGATCAGTGTATCTCATTTCTCTTTTCTTTGCTGCCGCTTGCAGTGCCATTTTCACCAATCTACGTGCAATCCCCTGCTTTTCGTTCACACAGCAAAACACAGAGTCAATATTGAGTTTTGTAATAGGTTTTCACTGGAATAGAAAAAAAGTAGAAACGGGTTTGAGCGCACGTTTCGTGGGTGGTTCTGAACGATGTCAACAGCTTCTTGGTTGCTCAGCTGTTCCCATAGTCCGTCAGAAGCAAATATCAGAAACTGATCTTGTGGTTGGAGCTCATGCTCCGTTATCGATGGTTCCCCACTCAAGATTGGTCTTTTGATTGGCTCCCGGAGTCTATACTTTGTGTACAGTGGTTCCCTGTTGAACTCCGCCTTCTTAAGATACACGTCGCCTATGGATCTAGATACCTGCAAAAGTATAGATATATCTTAGCCATTTCAATTTCGATCTCCAGAGTTTATTTTGCATGGAAAAGGAACAAAAATATCTTGCCTATCAACATATTTGGGCGTTAGCGCCAACTGTCTACATGGAGGCAGCCATGAACACAGATTCAACTGTTGTCAATTATAATAATATCTAGCTTAATACAGGAATATACACACACTGCCTTCAGATACCGTTTAAGTATACAGTGTAACTTATCGCCATACAGAAAATTATATCATCACTGACATTATTCTTGGTTGTTCTTGACATGCTAAAAGTAACAAAAATAACTTTTTGTTTGACTTAAACTCTTAGCACCTTGGCTTCAAGAAAACAGTAAGAAGTTCAAGGCCATATAATTCACTTTCTCGGCTTGCCTTGAGATGACAAAAGACAACTAAAAATCAATACCCGCTGTGACTTACTAAGATAATCATGTACCTGAATAAAAACCGAGTCCTTTGAGCCTAAAATCTGAATAAAACTAACTCAGATTGAGAAATGTACCTGAATAAGGCCCTTAACACGCCACACATTGTGCTTCAACATGACAATATGCGAGTCATCCGGGTGCAAAGAGTGCATTTCCTGTCTAACAGACTCTATGCTCACATTATGTTCCGCTGAGAGCTGAAGCGCAATAACCTCACCTGTCACCTTCATAGCCCTTCCAAGGACTGCACGGGAGTCCCCAACGTTAGCGATGTAGAGCATCCCTCCGCATATAACACCCACCAGGCAGCACGACCCAACCGCTGCAATCTGTGGCTTCACCGGCCATTGCTTTGTGACAACCCCAAGAAACCCTTCTTCGGTAGCTTCATATGCCTTTCTAATTACATCCACCGACATAGAGGTGTGCTCTGCTGCATATCCTGGAAATTCAACAATATTTTAATTTTCAATGCGGTTGGTCTCAGAACCAGAAGCATTCATGCATATAAATCATCCAGTTCCTCACTCTTTAAATGCTGAAAAAGGTGATCGTTGACAAAGCGGGAGGTTTCAGGCCCGCCATGACCATCATAGATACCAATAAAAGTTCCGTAAGGACCCGAATCAAGTGTACTCAAAGGACCAGACTCAACCTGGCTCTGATCCTCAAGCAGATTGTTGGCCTGAACAACTGCCATTGAGAATTCACCAAGTAGGTGGTGACCAGAGTCTTTGTACCAGAGCAGTCCATCTTGTTTTCCTGTTGAATCAGAGGACTTGCCCAAGGAAGAAGGCCACAGACAAGCACTCAAAAGTTTCATTAAAGTTGTTAACATCCCTCATGTCATCAGGGAAACCCTCTTTTTCCTCCACATCCGTCAAAGGGATGCAGGATCAAACAAGCAGTAACGATTTAGCTTTATGAATCTGCAATTCAAAAGTGAAAAGAAAAAAGACACTAATCTTATTATTAATTAGCTAGATAGAATCTGAAAAGGCAACGCTTTAACAAGACTTGGCTGAGCAAAGCGTAAAACAAACTATTAACTCAAGAACCTGCAGAACACTTGAGAGAACAAAATCCAAACTTTTTTCAAAGTCGGGAGATTAGTAGTACCTGAGATTCTGCAGAAGCAGATGTAACAGGAAGAAGTCACAGGCAGAGTAGGAGTCAACAGATATGAATGATGCCCTTTAAAAGGAATTCCAGAATTGAGATCAAAAGCAAAATCTTAATCTACACAAGGGATTTAGGGTTTATTAATGAGAGAGAAGATCAGAAAATATGATGAACTCAAAAGTTTGATGAAGCTTTACAAGAGGAAGAAAAAACAAAGGCGGAGAAACGATGGAGATCTGAGAAGGATCTGTGTGAAGAAAGAGAGTGAGAGAGCGATGGATCCGAATCAGATCCAGAGAAATAAAAGGAAGAAGAAGAAGAAGGAGAAGGGACTTTGGGTCGAGCCTCTCTTCCAAGAGGAAGACGAAAAGAGAGAAGAAGAAGAGAAAGGAAGGAAAAGGGCTCCACTGCTTCTAACCAGACAATCCAATCCCAATTACTGGATCAGATTTTCTAAACCTAACCCCTCTTTTTCCTCAAATTGACTTTACTTGTCCTTTTTTATTTACTCAAACGGTCCTCTATCTTTCTAATACTTTCGACTTATTCCCTCCGACTAATCTTTTGATCTATTCACCCCTATTAATTTCTTAAAACTTTTTTTGGTGTGTACATATAAGATATTAGAAAATTTGAGAAGTTCCTCAAGTAAGAAAAAAAAAAAGGAAAAGAGAAGTGTGTTTGTGTTGTGTTGGTCGAAGAAGATTGATAGTTAAGGGAAAGAAAAAAAAGATAGGTCGAATATCTGTGAGTGATTGAAAGAGAGACACGTGATTAAGTGACATCATTTAACGTTAGCTGTCTCAATAAGGACATACGTGTGCACATCAACTTCCACCTCCATTTCCACCTGCACCTGACCTGCACTTCTTTTCCCGTTTCCTTCTTCACTTCTCCCATGTGCTTGCTCCCTCACTTTTTTTTTGTTCTTTTTATAGAAAAAATCTACAATGGGCCTTTACTCTGAGTTATTAGTAAATGGGCCTTACAGAGGTATGATGGGCCTTATAACCAGTACTAGCAAACCCATAATTTACAGGAGAAGCAAAAATAAAACGAGGAGGGAGAGTAATAGTCAAGAAAAACAACCCTACTTTCACTCTTAACCAAGACATAGGAGGAATCACAGAAACTTCACACATGTAAATTGCTCACTTTTAGTGTTTTGTCTGAGAATAATAACCAAACTTGGCTTCACTCATCATCACTACAAATTTAACGAATTACATTGTATTTTCTCTGTTTTCTTGTCTCGTGTACATATAGATTCACACTAATTAATTACTTTTCAGACTCCATTTAACAAAGGATCAATTTACATAATTACTAGCTAGCTCTGTTTTTTTAGTCGGATTTTAAAGAAAAAAAAAGAGAAAACATGCAACATCATTCGGAGACGACGACGACGAGGCAGCCTCTTTGCCCTAAGCCACGTCGTGTGTATCCTTCTCTTCCCGACTTCCTCAAACCTCTCTCATGTTCCCTACACTCTTCCAACTGGTAACATGTTCTCTACGTTTGTTTGTATCTGTTTTCAATTACGTTTGGTTCTTGTATATATTTCCATTTCATTTTAAAAAATATACATGTTTTATGATAAACTCAAATTGCTTTAAATTGTTAAGTTGTGATTTTTTTTTCTCATGTATTACGCAAATATAAACGTAAAACGAATCGTTGTTGAAACAATCGAAGGCTATATATAATTCTCGATCCACGATTCTTTTTCTTTATATTTCTTGAAATTTCATCATGATGTCTTCTACATGTATGTGGCTCGATCAGCCAACAAAGTTCGGATGGAAGAAGTGGCGTTCTCAGCATCGTCGATAAGGTCATACTCATTGCTTTCTTCATTACAGATTTTATTTTTTGTTCAAAAAAAAATTGTCGCTATAGGATTTCATTTGATATAATTCATAGTTTAAGAAGATATAATTTTGTTCAAAGGAAACTGATTTTTTTTGTAGGAATATATATAAAATAACATGAAAAATGATGTCATAACAACACTTATATTATAAAGGGAAGAGTATTCCCAAACTTGCATGCACTGCATGGTTCTTGAGTGTTAATTAATTAAATATATATTGTGTTGTGGTAGGTGCAGCCGATAGAAGGTGGAACAGTAGAGTCAATGTGGTACGCAGGGTCTCCACCTAGGAGAACCGGAAATCCTCTTGTACACGATCTTCATTTCATTCACTGCCTCGACCTTCTCCCAAATTTTTCAAGAACCAAAGCTTGATCTTCAAATCTTCTTGGACAATTTTACACAGATATATGCGTCTATTACTTAACAAGTTTCGAGTCTATCATTTTGTAGAAATGTATTTGGATCGATATTCTTGATCATCAAGAGTCCACACTCCGGTCAGCCCCAACTTAGTACATAATGAACGCAGAGAATTATATATATATAAAGGTTAACTAGAGATCTGTATTGATGTTTTAGAACATTTTCTCTTTTTAGTTTGTTATGCCTTGTTTTGTATTTGAGACATTCCTATAATTTTATATTTTTTCTTTGTGCTAATCCTATAATTTTATACAAGACTTGTGTTTCCTTTGATTCTACGGGTACTTACTTTTACATTTGGACTTGTTCTTCTGTGTAAGTTCCAGAGTTCTACTGTCGGTCAATTTAGTTAAAATAGTTTTAATGTCTATGGGTACATTAATTTTAGAGAGCTTCTTTTCCAAAAGACAGTTAAAAATTAATAAATAAGTGATTATGGTCATGTGATTATGGAGAATACTGATCAATCATTTCCTAACCAAAATTATATATATATATATATAAAGATCAGTGAGTTTCAGGCTACCAACTTTTAAAACAGAGCTTTCTTTGGAGCCAAAGTATTATGAGTGCTTTGGGTCCGAGCCCAGACAAATGCGACACATGTACATGACTTTGTCCAAAGTCAACGGTTTCTACTTTCTATACTATTTGTATTTACATTTCCATCCTCTTATTTTTTTCTCATTACCAAAATACCCCTTTTCGCATAGTTTTTTGACGTTTTTATCATTGCCAAATGTGTACGGGCTGCACCTAACTCATGGAACAAACAAACATCCCTCCACGTCTCTGTGTTGTATATATATATAAAACAGCCACATAATGACATAAACACGACTATTCAGCGTAGATCATGTACTTCTGTTATAATTTGTATATCAAGGTCATAAAAACAAATCCTTAATGACTTCATTAAGTTTTTCTGTAATTTAGAATAATTAAATACGAGAGTTGATGTTATAAAATTGAGTCAAATATGGGAATTTCGTTGGCAACATATTCCTTCATCAAAGATCTTAAGAATTCGTTGACAAATACGACGCACCTGGCAAAACGTTGACGTTTTCCCCCACAAAAGAAATAATGGAAACGAAGAAAGTTTCTTGTAGTAAAAGAAACTCAAGTTGCAAAGAAGCAACGGACTTGTTCCTTGATTTAAAAGAAATTAGATTCATGGAGAAAAAGAAAGATCGGAGAATGGTTTCGCCTAGTGTGAAGTTGAGATGGATGTTGCAGTTTGGATTCTGCGTTATGAGTTTGGGATGTGCCTCAGTTTCAGGATCATTCTCCTTTGAAATTCACCATAGATTCTCTGAGCAGGTCAAGACCGTTCTTGGTGGCCATGGCTTGCCTGAAATGGGCACTCTCGAGTACTACAAGGCCTTGATTCACCGTGATCGAGGTCGTCGGCTAACCTCCAACAACAATCAGACAACTGTTTCTTTTGCTCAAGGCTACTCCACACAAGAAATCAGTTTGTATGAATCTTTTTTCTTCGAAAATCCTCTGTTTATTTTTGTCTTTTTCATTTTAGTACTATATGTAATAGACTTTTGATTATGCTTTTTTTGTTGATGATTAGCTTGCATTACGCGAATGTGACGATAGGGACACCGGCTCAATGGTTCTTGGTGGCTTTAGACACGGGAAGTGACTTGTTCTGGTTACCTTGCAATTGCAATTCCAGTTGCGTACGGAGCATGGAGACCGACCAAGGCGAGGTAAAAAAATAACATTTTGGAATGTTATTATTAACAACATTAATGTTCGATCATCATTTAAGACACACATATTTATATATACATAGATGATAAAGCTCAACATCTACGACCCAACGATATCAACGACAAGCTCGAAGGTTCCGTGCAATAGCACACTCTGTGCATTAAGAAACAGATGTTTTTCCCCTCTCAGCGATTGTCCTTACCGGATTCGATATCTCTCGCCCGGAAGCAAAAGCACAGGTGTGTTAATGGAGGATGTGATCCACATGAGCACAGAAGAAGGAGAAGCCAGAGATGCTCGGATCACATTCGGGTTTGTCATTCTTTCTATATACTACTTTAGGTCCCCTGTTATTATAGACGTGAGATTCTTAACAAGTAACTCATATACAAAGTACTCAAAATGGTGGCAGATGTAGTGAGTCCCAACTAGGGTTGTTCCAAAAAGCGGCTGTAAATGGTATAATGGGACTTGCAATAGCAAACATAGCGGTTCCAAACATGTTGGCTAAAGCCGGTCTGGCCTCGAACTCTTTCTCAATGTGTTTTGGTCTGAAAGGGAAAGGAACAATTAGTTTCGGAGACAAAGGCAGCTCAGACCAGCTTGAGACTCCATTGAGTGGCACTCTTTCTCCGTAAACTCTCTCCTTACACCTTTTTCTTCAAATTTGTTTTTCAATAAGTAAAACTCATATGTAATGTACATTAGCATGATCTGAACACAGGCCCTTTTACGATGTGACCATCACCAAATTCAAGGTAGGAAGTGTGACGGTGGAAACGGAGTTCACCGCGATATTTGACTCTGGGACCGCGGTTACATGGCTGATCGAGCCTTACTACACTGCTCTAACCTCAAACGTACTTACCTAACTATGTTACGTAAATGCAAACAAAAAATGCATAAGTTGTGTTTGAAACAATCAGGACCTTGTCGTTTTCAGACCCGTACTTGTCTTCGACACCTCCGATGTATACACATCTCTCATCTCGTCAATTCATGATAAAAATTACATAAGTATATGAATCTTTATTGCATGTACAGGGTGGAGAAGTCTATTGCTTGGCCATCTTAAAGGAAGTTACTGCCGGCTTCAACATCATCGGACGTTCGTTACTTTTGTTTTGTTTCTTTTCTTTTCAATCAACATCATCTTCTTGCACATGTTTACCTATTTCTAATCACATAACTTTTGTTTCTCTCTGTTAGAAAACTTCATGACCAACTACAGAATCGTCCACGATCGTGAGAGAATGATCTTGGGATGGAAAGAATCTGATTGTATGCCCTAACTTCTTCTCCAAGAATAAAAACTATTAATGTTAGTAATTAATTGATATGCTTTTTGAAAATTTCAGGTGAGGATAAGAATGGCTTGACGGGACCTACAGCTTCAGTAAAACCGCCATCGCTGGCACCAACATCGTCTTCAGGACCCAGAAACCCTTCTACGCGTTTGAACCCTCTCGCTGCTTCATCACTTTTCATCATTTGCATCATTTCTTATGTATGTTTGTGATTATTATTTAAATCTACTGTGCAAGCGCCAATGTTATTTTCGTTTCTGCCATCTGAGTTTCAATATTATACAATTCACCCCCAATATTCTTAAATTCTCATGTTTTTATCCCCATGTTCTTCCCATTCATTTATATGGGACATTTTTGTAAATAAGATATCTTAAATTCCAAGCGATCACATTTATGTAGGAGCATAAGCACATTCATTACTCGCCCAAGTTTGTAAATATCCAAAAGTCTAATGTGGATAATTCTCAAAATTTAAACACAAGGAAGACGAAATAATGATGGAAGAAAATTGATTATATATCTTATGTTCTGTGGAACACAACATCCAGTTCAACTTGTATGTTGTGTCAAGAACCGATGGAAACTTGTTCTTCTCAGGTAGCTACTCATTAAAAAAGTTGTACCACGACGAATCTTTGGCAGCCACTTCAAAACCACATGGGATCACATCATACGTATCATCTTTAAATTTACTCTTTAAAGCATTTGGAGAAAAAGAAACCGCATGTGTTACGGATAACATCTACTCACGCCTTAGCAGCTCATCCGTTTCATTGACAAGAACATAAAAAACCGATTGTTGCCAATAGGGCTATCCGGAAACCACAGCTATGAAGACCACTTTCGGCTGTGGTCTGCCACTATAAAGACTCCTCGCAATGTACACTATTTTGACTCTATCTATCTAAAATGCTATTCACGTTTTCATGTTCTTTTTTTTTCCCTCTTAACCTCAGACAAAGGATACATTCGTTGTTAAAACTTTTTATGTGGACAAGAAATTTTACATTCTTTCGAAAAAAGATTATACTATATTAAGTGAATAACAGAATGGATCGAATGATTCAACTTTTCTAATCTGTGTGACTAATACATCATTATTCACAGTGCCCTTCTTGTCTGTTGACTTCTAAAAAATGAGTTTTTTTTCTTTGTATAATTCAAATTTATTATAATAATAAGAAGTTGTAACAATCCATTTTTTTTTGTATATACTATTGATACCCCAGTGGGACGTGAGTGGAATATACTGTATAAAAAAAGTCAACTACATCCTCATATTTTTGGTGCACATAATGTTGTTGCCTCTAAATGCATTCTTTAATAAAAGCAAGGAGTTACGTGAAAAATTTGTTCGTTGATTATAATAAAACAGTAGGAGTTAAGTGAAAAATAAGAAGACTACAGGGGCTTTCTCGGCAAAAAAGCTTGACTATATAAGAATTTCACAGAAGTCGCCACCATCCGCATCATTGACACTGCCCTCCTCATCAACCTTGGGCAAAATAATGGCTACTACTCCGATTAAACAAGTATCAACCCAGCTTGTCTCTGCCTGTATGGAACAATGCGAACGAGTCAATCTGTTGACCTTTTCAATTCCTCAATATCCTTACAAATACGTTTTACCCTCCAAGTGTTTTTGTTTTCTCGAGAAAACTCCGGGAGTAACATCATGGACGTAGTAGCACGCCAAGTGTTTGTGTTATTGTCTGTGTTAGTGGTGGGTTGGGGATTGGATAGATGTGAGGGTGCTGGGACGTTTGGTTTCGAAGTTCACCACATGTTCTCTGATGCAGTCAACCAGAATCTTGGGTTTGACAATCTTGTGCCTCAAGAGGGAAGTTTGGAGTACTTCAAGGTTTTGGCCCACCGTGATCGCTTGATCAGGGGTCGAGGTCTTGCCTCCAACAAAGATGAAACGCCTCTCACTTTCATGAACGGAAACCTCACGCTTTCATTCAGGCTTCTGGGAGCGTAATGCCTCTTTTTCTTCTTCTCTTGATTTCAAAGCAATTTCATTTTCTTCTTTCATGCAAATCGGTGCTGGTAAAAAAGAGTTATAATGTTGCTCTAGACTCCATTTCTTGAATATGATTTGTTATGTTATTCATGCGGTTACAGCCTGCATTACGCCAATGTCTCTGTGGGAACACCGCCTACTTGGTTCCTTGTGGCTCTGGACACAGGTAGCGATTTGTTTTGGTTGCCTTGCAATTGCGGTACCACTTGCATCCGCAACTTGGAAGAAGCTGGAATTTCACAGGTTCGTTTCCCTTCTCGAGAGCAGATATACATGTTTTCTTAAAACTATATATGTATATTTTCTGTTTGATTTCACTAATTCCGTTTTCTTTTCTTTGACACAGGATATACCACTTAATCTATACAGTCCCAACGCATCTTCTACGAGTTCAAGCATTCGATGCAGTGACAAGCGTTGTTTTGGATCGAAACAGTGTTCTTCTCCTGCAAGTATTTGCCCTTATCAGGTTCCTTACTCTAACAGAACAGCAACCTCTGGTACATTGTTACAGGATGTATTGTATCTGGTCACAGAGGATGAGAATTTAGACCCCACCTTAGCTAATGTCACGCTTGGGTGAGTATATGACTCTCTTCCTCTGTCTTTTCTTACCAAAAAACTGCCATGGACGTTGTCACACCTCTAAAAATTGTTCCTTTCCTGTTAATGCCATGATGTACGCAGCAAAACCAACTAATAGTAAGACTGAATGTAGTGTTAAATCCGGACATGTAAAAAAGCTATGTCTTTTGCCGTTCTTAGAATTCATTTACGGCTCCATGAAGTATCCTCTGTTTTAGAAAAACCTATGAGGCAACCAAGGAGATGCCAAAGAACTGAATCCGTGTTTGTGGTGCAGTTGCGGTCAGAATCAGACGGGTCTGTTCCGTAGAAGTATTTCTGTGAACGGTGTTCTGGGGCTTGGCATTAAAGATTACTCTGTTCCAAGCCTTCTGGCAAAAGCTAACTTGACCGCAAACTCCTTCTCAATGTGTTTCGGGCGTATCATTAGCATTGCCGGAAGAATCAGTTTCGGAGACAAAGGCTACACAGATCAGGAGGAAACTCCATTCTTTTCTGTTGAATCAAGGTACGAACCCAATTCCAGATCAACAGCCCCTAAAGGTTTCTCATTCGCTGTACTACATATCTACACCGATTCTGTTTACATCTCCCATTGTCTTCCTTTTTCACATTTTTTTTAATCGAAAATGAAATCTAGTATGGCATATGGTGTGAATGTGACGGGAGTATCAGTGGCGGGAGATCCTATTGATGTTCACCTGTTTGCACAATTCGACACTGGCTCATCATTTACACACTTACTGGAACCAGCATATGGTCTTCTTACCAAAGCTGTAAGTGCTTAGATTAGACCAACCATATATTTTAACTCTGTCTGACCAATTCATGTTAACAAACCAGATGTGTAAACTTTTCATCCTCCGAGAAAATAGTTTTGCTATTAAATCATTATATATATCTGTAATTTTTGCAATGGATTCTGAAATGAAGATTTCGTGGAAGAAAAGCCATCCCTCCAAGCTTGTGTGTTTTTTTACATCACATGACGTTCAAATTTTCACTTTTACAGTTTGACGATGAAGCCATGGACAAGCGACGCCCAGTTGATCCTGAGATTCCGTTTGAGTTCTGTTACGAGCTGAGGTCATGCCCGCACTCTTATCAGTGTAGATATCATATGATTTTGCCCATTTTAATATAGAATGTGTTGGCCTTTAACGCACGCTAGAACACCTATAAAGTAAGAAAAATAGGAAACATTGCATTTAGAGAAGAATATGTAGTATGAGGAAATAATGAACTAGCTAAGTAGCTTGTAAGAAGGTCTAATCTGTAGCAAAATTTATATTCTGATGCTCTTCCTCTTCACATGCAGTCCAAACACTACAACCATAAGATTCCCCTTAATAGAGATGACTTTTGGAGGAGGATCCAAAATGACTTTCAATAATCCCTTTTTCACGGCAGAGACTCAGGCAAGACAGTGTTTCATTTTCGTTCTTTCCTGTGTGAACGTATCTATTTACATTTTTGGTTATGGTTTTTGAACGTGAGTATCAGGAGGGTATTTTCATGTACTGCTTGGGTATTCTGAAGAGCGTAGATCTCAAGATTAACATCATCGGACGTAAGCATCTCAATACCGATGCAAAAATTCGATATGTGTGCATATATACTAATGAGAGTATCTGTGGAATGCAGAGAACTTGATGGCTGGCTACCGCATTGTATTTGATCGGGAGAGGATGATTTTGGGTTGGAAGCCGTCTCTTTGTGAGTGACCAACTAAGGGAGTGACTGTATATATTCTTGGAACAAATTAGCATTGGTTAATGAAGTGTTTTGTGTTAAACGGCAGGTTTCGAAGATGAAAGCTTACCTACGACTCCTCCACCACCAGAGATCGAGGCTCCTCCACTGAGGGCATCCACTCCACCACCACCTCTTCTTCTTCTTCCTCCTCCTGTTGCTGTTGCTGCACCACCCCCAGTCAACCCCTCCGGCAATACTGGCACAGGCGGTGCGGCCAGTTTCAACCCTCTCGCATCTCAACTCCTACTTCTCCTACCTGTTTTGGCCTTCCTCTGATTCACGAAAGCCGTTCGCTTTGAGTTGGTTTGACCATTTTATGTTCGTTAATAAATAATAAATAATCTTCGTTTGATGAGCAAAACAACATTCATTGGTTTGGTTTGAGTGTGGTCATGTTTTTACCCTGACAGGTTTTGGCCTCATTAGTTCTCTTGGCGTAAGTAGTAACAAGCTAACAAATCAAATATCAATCAAATGAGATGAAAGTAGAAAGATTGATCCCAAAAGGATATTTTCGTAAACTTCAATTCCATTCTTTTACCGGCGCTCTTGGTTCCCTGTTTCCTCGCTTGGCTTCATGATGGCTGCGACGGAGAGTAATCATGCTTCTCTCAGCGACTCCATCAAAAGGCTAATCTTTCAATCACGTCGCGCTCCTTCTCCCTCATCAGGGGAGGTGATCAGAACTTGATTAACGACGATCCGTCTCCTTCTCTTTCGACCTACATCGCTCACGAGGGCCCTTGTCTGGTCTCGGAAACTCCTTTCATTTTCCGGTAACTACATTGGCATTAAGAAACCGACAGGCTTCTTCCAAAAAGTTGCCTTCTTTGGAACCGTTGAAAGATCTTGTCTGACGGATCATCATCAATGCCGACTCCGCAGGTACTTTCCGTATTCCCTCTTTCTATTTTTGGCGTTATCGAGCTTTCTGCTTCCGGAATAGGGTAGGAGAACCAATTAAAACCACATACTGTCTGCTTTTAATACTGTGTCTGATAAATTAGGGTTTGCGGATTAGGTATTGTGTAAGCACGAGAGAGTGAGAGAGAGAAAGAGAGAGTTGTTCCACTTTGCGGATCATGGTTTCCTTCGATTTTTTCTCTAAGCTCATTGTTTTGCATGTTACTTCAGAACTTGAACATTTATCAACTCCTCTTTTGATTTCCGAATATTTAGACCATCTTAAGCAGCTGGTTTTTTGTTCAATATGTTTGACGTACCAAAATATCACCTAGGCTGCTAATGCTCAGAAACCATCTGTGGGTAACGCCAATGCCAGCTCATGTATTGCGGCTACGTCATCCTTCAGTAGTACCATCTCTAATCCGGACCTTATATAATTCGTTTGTATTTTATGAATGTTTATGTTATATATCTTAGCTGTAATAACATTATCGTTTGTTTTATTAGAGATGCTGTAGAACTTTCCATTCTATTGCTATTAATATATTAACTATCTGATTTTGTTCATATAAAGTTTACATGTTAACACATTTGAGTGATGAAAGACATATATAACATCCTTGTGATACCTCACATCCATAAAATATAGAGCCAAACCTATTTTGAATTGAAGTATATATATTTTGTATTGAAATATATATATTTGTATTGAAGTATATATATTTTGTATCATATGAGAAATCTAGTGAATTCAAATATATGAATGCTAAACATATTGAAAAAGTTGAATGGATGTTGAATTATGATGTGGAAGAAAGAAAAAATGAGGTGGAGTCTTAAAAAATAAAAAAAAGGTGTTGTAAACATGTAATCAATGTACATAGTCTAATAACATATCTGTAATTATATTTTTACTATCAAAGCTTAAAAAAATATTATAACACCTACAATTTTTAGAGAATAATCTTACGATTGTAAATGGAGAAAAACCAGGAGAGAACTTAATAGAAGAAAATACCGATCGGATGAGAAATCAGAACCATGGCAAGGTATATTTATAGGGAGAGATACAAATGATCGTGACTTTTAATACAAATGGTCGTCACTTTTGATACAAAAGGTCGTGATTTTTTATAATGGTCACAATTTTTGATACAAAAGATCGTGATTTTTGATACAAAGAGTCGTGATTTTTACTGTTCAGTACAAATGATCGTGAATTATTATATCTTTTTTTAGTTTCTTGTTTTTTTGTTTTATTTTTTTAAAACGCTGATGTATCAACACGGGCTGCGCTGACGTGTCAGCTCCTGGTGAGACACAAACCCAGTTTTTATATATTAGATAATACACTAATTTTTTATTTAATTTTTAGTACACCAACTGTTTTTTTTCAATTTTAATTCACAAACTTTTAAACACCTATCTATTTTACGACATAGTAAGAGTTATAATATGTCTGCCGATACACCGTTCTTTTTAAATTCTTCCGACAAATAAGTCTTTTCAAGATCTTCCACCATAATGGTCTTCTCAAAGATCGTAAAACCTGTTTATTGCATGGATGATTCATGGTTATAGACTCATGTTTTATGGTAAAATAGAAAAAACAGTTAAAAGTTAATGAATTAACAAAAAATAGTTAATATCTTGTTTTAAATACATAAAAAAATCGATGTATTAAAGTAATAATACAGATTTAGTTGGTAAAAGTATTATTATAAAAAATTTTCTTTCAGTTTCTACCATAAAAATTTCACATATCATTTAACCTTATGTACTCTATATCCTCCCCCTTTCAAGTTGCAGCCAAAGGTGATATTTGATAAATAAACTATACGATTTACTTAAATAAACTATACCATCTTGTAACTATATCCATTCCTCGCCGAAATTGTAAACTATTCAAAAGTCTAATACTGAATTAGTTTTAAAAATTAAACATAACAAGGACAAAAAAATAAGAAGATGACATAGATATGTAATAATACAGTGCAATCGCTTTCAAACAGAAGAATGATTCAACTTGTCTAGCTGCGACTCATAATTCATATTGCCTTTTTCGTCTGTTGGTGAGCTTATCTTTTTTGTTTAAGTCAAATTTAGTATGATGATAAAAAGTTGTAATAATCCACAACTAGCTTTTGTTTAATTAGGTATATACTATTGGTACCCTCTAATGCGACGTGAGTGAGGTACTTTGTATAAAAGGTCAACTACAACATTCTAAAAAGGTCAACTACGATGTTGTTTATCTATAATGCATTCTAATAATATCCTTAAAAACCGCATTTTAATAATAGCAGGAGTTAAGGGAATTTGATTAGAATTAAGAATATAATAGGAGGATTTAAGTGCAAAATAAGAAGAGTAAAAGGGCTTTTCCCGCATTTTAAAAAACCGTTGACTAAGAGACTTTCAGCGCCTAGTATTGGTAAGTCGCCACCTCCAGCATCATAGACTCTGCTCTCGTCAACCTTCAGTGAAGAAGACGAAGCAGCAAGAAGATAATGGCTAACTACTACTCCGGATTAAACAAGTATTTAGTTCTAAGAATCAAATCAGCTTCGCTCTGCTTGTCTGGAACAATGCGAACGAGTCAAGCTTTTGACTTTTTCAATCCTTCTATTTCCTTACAAATACATGATTCGTCCTGCCGTGTTACGTTATCTGAGAAGGGAAAGTAATTTTTCTACGCCGCGAGTGTTGTTTTCACGGGAGAGATCTGGGAGTAAAATCATGGCTGTAGCAGGCCAAGTGTTTGTGTTATTGTCTGTGTTAGTGGTGTTTTGGGGATTGGAGAGATGTGAGGGTGCTGGGAAGTTCAGCTTCGAAGTTCATCACATGTTCTCAGATGCAGTCAAGCAGAATCTTGGGTTTGAAAATCTTGTGCCCGAAGAGGGAAGTTTGGAGTACTTCAAGGTTTTGGCCCAACGTGATCGCTTGATCAGAGGTCGAGGTCTTGCCTCCAATAACGAAGAATCCCCCATCACTTCCTCTCAAGGAAACCTCACGCTTTCAATCGGTTTTTTGGGATCGTAAGTTCTCTTCTCATCTTGATTCACAAATTTTTGGTATTGGTGATATAGTAAAAAGTTTTATGGCATGATGCTTGTCGGATTTAATTTTTGTGTTTGTATCCATATGGTTTTTTCAGCCTGCATTACGCCAATGTCTCTGTGGGAACACCGGCTACTTGGTTCCTGGTGGCTCTCGACACAGGCAGCGATTTGTTTTGGTTGCCTTGCAATTGTGGTACTACTTGCATCCGCGACTTGAAAGATGCTGGATATTCAGGGGTAACTTTCCCGTGTCCAAGCAGTTAAAGAATTTCTTTCAGGCTATTTGTTCCTTTAACTCATTACGTTTTCTCTTCTGAGACACAGAGTTTACCACTCAATCTGTACAGTCCCATTGAATCTTCTACAAGTTCAAGCATTAAATGCAGTGACGATCGTTGTTTTGAATTGAGACGATGTTCTTCTACTGCAAGTATTTGCCCTTATCAGATTTCCGACTCTGTTACCACAACGAGCACTGGCACATTGTTACAAGATGTATTGCATCTCGTCACAGAGGATGAGGATTTAAAGCCTGTCAAAGCTAACATCACGCTTGGGTAAGTAATGACTCTTTTCCTCTGTTTTCTTCTTAAAAAACCTGTCAACAGCACGAAGAATTCCTGAAGCAACCTATTTGTTTGCAATGGTAAGAATGAATATAAAATGCAATCTGGACATGTAAAAAGTCTATGTCTTTTGCCTCTCTTAAAACTCGTGCACCGCTCCATCAGCTGTCCGCTGTTTGAGAAATGACCTGTGAGGCAACCAAGGAAATGCCAAAGAACTGAATCCTTGTTTGTTGTGCAGTTGCGGTCAGAGTCAGACAGGTCTGTTCCAGACCAGTCATTCTGTGAACGGTGTTCTCGGGCTTGGTATGAAGGATTATTCTGTTCCGAGCCTTCTGGCAAAAGCAAATATCACCGCAAACTCCTTCTCAATATGTTTCGGACGTGTCATTGGCGTTGTCGGAAGAATCAGTTTCGGAGACAAAGGCTACACAGACCAGGCTGAGACTCCATTCATTTCTGTTGAACCAAGGTACGAAGTAATTCCAGATTAACAGCGCCTAAAGTTGCCTAAAGTTCTTGAATTCGATCTACTGTCTACACCGATTCGGTTTTTATCTCCCATTGCTTACTTTTTCACATTTTTTATCCAAAACGAAAACTAGTACGGCATATGGTGTGAATGTGACGGGATTATCAGTGGGGGGAGATCCTGTTGGTTTCCGCATGTTTGCACAATTCGACACCGGCTCATCATTCACACACTTAAGGGAGCCAGCATATGGTGTTTTTACCAAAGCTGTAAGTGCGTAGATTAGACTAACCATATATTCTAATGTTGCCTGGCCAAATTCTTGTCCATAAACCAGATATCTGCTATCTTTTGTTCCTCCGAGAAAATATTGTGCTGTTAAATCATTAGATATATCTGTAAACTTTGCAATGGATATTGAAATGAAGATTTGTTAGAAAAATACTCATTCCTCCAAGCCTGTGTTTGTTACATTACATCACATGACGTTCATTCTTTTACTTTTGTAGTTTGACGATCTTACCAACGATACGCGACGACCGCTTGATCCTAAAATTCCGTTTGAGTTCTGTTACACCTTGAGGTCATGCTTGCAATCTTATCAGTGTAGTTATTATATGCTTTAGCCCAGTATAGTCGCAAGTGTTGGACTTTTAACGCACGACCGAACACATAAAAGTAAGAGAGATGGGAAATACTGAATTTAGAGAAGAAGAATATGAAGTATATATATGAGTAGTTAAACTAGCTAAGTTACTTGTACGATGACTTCCGGAATCTGTACCACATCTGAATTCTGATGCTCTTCCTCTTCACATGCAGTCCAAACGCTACACATATAATTTTCCCCCAACTAGTGATGACTTTCGGAGGAGGATCAAGCATGACACTCAAAAATCCGATTTTCCAAACAGTGACTGAGGCAAGATATGGTTTTTAATTTTCCATTTTTCTTCTTCTTGTATTAGCGTATCTATTTACATTTTTAGTTTTTGGTTTTGCACATGAGTAACAGGAAGATGAATTGATGTACTGCTTGGGTATTCTGAAGAGCGAAGATCTCAGTATTAACATCATTGGACGTAAGTATCTCAATATTGATACATAAATTTTATATATATATATATGCATATATTGAGAGTATGTGTGGAATGCAGAGAACTTGATGTCGGGCTACCGCATTGTATTCGATCGGGAGAGGATGATTTTGGGTTGGAAGCGGTCTAACTGTAAGTGACCAAATCAGAAAGTGACTGTACCTAACTAGGAACTAAGCATTGCTAATGAAATGTTTTGTGTTAATGCCAGGTTTTGAGGATGAAAGCATAACATCTACGACTCCTCCACCACCAGAGTTTGAAGCTCCTTCACCACTAAGAGAACCCAGTCCACTACTTAGTTCCCCTCCTCCACCTCCTCTGATTTTTGCTGCTACACCACCCTCAGTTGACCCTCGTGACTCCAACAAAAGTCCTGGCACAGGCGGTGCAGCCAATCTCAGCCCTCTCGTATCCCAACTCCTATTTCTCCTACCCCTTTTGGCCTTCCTCTGATACACAAAAGGCATTCGTTTTGTGTTTGGTTTGACCATTTGATGTTCATTTAATAAGAATCTTCGTTTGATGAGGAGAAACAATATTCATTGGTTTGAGAATTGTAATCTTATCTTATCTCCCTGTTACAGCAATGTATGTTTTTGTTATATAAATGTTTTGGTTATGTCAAGCCTGGGGCAAATGCAGGAAGGAGGAGATACATTGCCAAACATGTTTTAGTGGTAAGAATTAACAAATCAAAGATCATTTAAACGACTAGAGGATGTTGGAGCCAGTGAGATGGGAGTAGCTAAAGAGACTGATACCAAAAGAGTATTTTGTTTCCTTGCTTGGCTTCGTGATGGCTGCGACGGGCAAGTGGTCATATCTCTCGGCTACTTCATCAATTATCCCCATCTCTCGATCACATTGACTGACTTAAAACATGTTTTAATTTCTGGCCTCATGTGGTAAATAAGTTAACAAATCAAAGATCACCAAGCAAGTTGGTGCTTGGGATAAATGAAAGTGCGAAATAGAGAAACTAATACCAAAAGGAATTTTGTAAAACTAGAAATACGTTTTTGCAAAAAAAAAGAGAAGTCGCAATCAAATTACTTAAATAACACCATTCGAGTACAGAAGAAGAAAAAAAAACCCTCTTTTCTTTTATCGGCGATTTCTTCCTCCGGCGCTTCTCGGTTGTACAGGATCCACTCACTCGATCTATGTTTCACTCTTCTTATGGCTGCGACGATGAGTAGTCACACCTCTTGGCTCTCGCTACACCATCAATAGCCCATCCTTTTGAAAGATCTATCCAAAGGATCATCATCAATGCCTACTCCGCAGGTACTTCCCGTGTTTCCTCTTTTTTTCGTTTTGGCGTTATCGAGCTTTCTGCTCCCGGAATAGGATAGTAGAACCAATTGGAAAGAGGGTTGTACCACTTTTCGATCATATTTTCCTTCGATTTCTCTGGAGCAGGGGATAATCAGAGGATCTCCAGAACATAACACTAACAGAAAGTAGATATCTCGAAGCAGATGGGGAATTACGAGAGAAAGAAAGCGGTATCAGCGTCCCTTACAGCATTGCTGATATGTGATGCACATTGCCTTTTTCTTGGCTGTTGTGAAAGGAGGTAAGAGGCAATTGTCTCTTTGCTCCTGGGTTCATTAACAACTATTTTTTTTGTTATTCTGAGAATCAGAAAGGAAACGCAATTTGCGTAAGTAAGAGAGTAATATGGTCGAAGCTGTGTTTGTTATCTTTTTACAAAAAGGAATCAAACTTCATACACGTTCCCCCTTGAAAGAAAAAACTAGTACTACAAGAGAGTTTATAGCATTACAAGGAGAAAGATGTGTGTTTGATCCCCAGAAAAGCAGGAATACAGACAGAAGTAATCAGAAATGGAAAGAAGAGAACCAGAGGAAAAGTTCATCGGTGAGGAGGATGGTAGTGGGTGAAAAGCGGCAGAGTGGACAGCAGATGTTGCGACTGACATGGAACCACGTATCAACGCAGAGACTGTGGAACTCATGGGAACAAGGTAGGGACTTGATCACATCATCTTCCTCCATTCTCATCAGACACACACTGCAACACTCTTCCCCTCTCCCTTCTCCTCCCTGCACTCTTGGGTACAGCAAAGCCAACCACTTCTCAAGACCCATCTTCGTTATTCTTATTTGGATTCTCTCCACTTCGTGTGATCAATTTAACAGAGTGAGAGGCGTGTGTGTTGGACAGACAAAACAAGGGGTTGGTCACTGTTGCGTGATTTGCAATGCCTATCCTCTTTTATGGATTACAATGTACGTTAAAACACCTTTCTCTATGTTCACACACCAACACCAAGACCTTTACTTCTCACCTTCTTTCTTTTTCTCTTTCTCTCTACGTATCCCCTCCTTTTCTTGTTTTTCCTTATTCATGCAGATCACATTCTAAAACATCAATTAAAGGCTCGATTGGATATATAGACAAGCGTTGAAATGTGTTGTGTCTGGCTTCCAACAGAAGAAATATCCAGATAAGAAGATGATTTAGTATATCTTAAATTTTGTTCAATTTAAAAATAGATTTGCTTTGTGATTTGTTTGTCTAATATGATTTGAAGCTCCATCTTAACTAAAATTAGGCCGTCAGGTGCCTTATCCCATTCACACCATTTTTAAAATTTGCCTTATCTCCTTTTCAAAATTAATTGCATAAATGCTTTTGAAAATTTTCATTTTCTTATGCCCATCTCTATTTAAATATGCTGTAATTGTCATATAGAAAATAGAAACGTCCCCTATTGCATGATTTGGCTCGGTTCGGCAAAACCGGAACTTTCTGTATACTTCAGAGGGTTTCTCTTAAGGTTTTTTACTCTGAACGATTCTCCTTCCTTGGCCGCCTACGTTCTCCTTTCATCTGTAATCCGTTGACGCTCTTCAGTCCTGACATAGATATGATCGTAGGTTAATGGCAATTTCCGAATCCATTTCCTACTCAACTCTATGGATCCAAGCTGGAGATGAATGGCAAGAGCTTCTTCTATTCGCCAATTCGTCACATCCAGATCTCAGGTCCCCGTTCTGGGTCTTCTTAGGAGTTTCAAACTTCTCGACCTGTCCAGTACTATTGGACACCTCTTCCAAGTCCACTCGAGGCTCATCACCTCCGGAAACTTCTGGGGTTCCTCTTGGGCTATCAGATTGTTGAAGTGTTCTTCGCGTTTTGGTGACGCTAGCTACACCGTTTCGATATTCCGCAGCATTGGCAAGCTCTACTGCGCAAATCCCGTTTTTAAGGCGTATTTGGTCTCTTCTACTCCGCAGCAAGCATTGGGATTTTACTTCGATATACTGAGATTTGGTTTTATTCCTGACTCCTACACCTTCGTCTCATTGTTTAATTGTATCGAGAAGACGTGCCGTGTTGATTCCGGCAAAATGTGTCACGGTCAGGCTATTAAACATGGATGCGATCAAGTTCTGGCTGTCCAAAACTCGTTAATAGATATGTATACTTGTTGTGGTGCCTTGAATCTTGCCAAGAAGCTGTTTGTTGAAATTCCTGAGAGAGATATTGTGTCCTGGAATACGATAATTGCTGGGGCGGTGAGGGGCGGTGATCTTCTGACTGCTCGCAAGTTGTTCAATGAAATGCCTGAGAGAAATAGGGTTTCTTGGAATATTATGATCAACGCTTATTTGGGTGCTAACAATCCCGGCGTGTCCATTAGGTTGTTCCGTGAGATGGTCGGAGCAGGATTACAAGGAAACGAGAGTACCTTGGTTTTGTTACTGAAAGCTTGTGGTAGATCAGCTAGACTGAAGGAAGGTAGGTCGGTTCATGCTTCTTTGATAAGAACCTTGCTGAATTCGAACGTAGTCATTGATACAGCTCTTGTTGACATGTATGGAAAGTGCAAGGAAGTAGACTTAGCACGTAGGATATTCGATAGTCTATCCCGTAGGAACAGAGTGACGTGGAATGTGATGATATTGGCACATTGTCTTCATGGGAATCCTGAAGATGGGCTCGAATTATTTAAAGCCATGATCAATGGTGACGTCATACCCGACGATGTAACGTTTGTTGGTGTTCTCTGCGGTTGTGCTAGATCTGGGCTTCTTTCACAAGGAAAAAGTTACCATGCCCTGATGGTTGAAGAGTTCCAGATCAAACCCAACTTTGGACACCTATGGTGCATGGCTAATCTTTATTCCAGCGTTGGGTTCCGTTTAGAAGCAGAGGAAATTCTGAAGAACTTGCCAGAGGAAGATGTGACGCCAGAATCTACAAAATGGGCGAACTTGCTCAGCTCTACACGGTTCACAGGAAACCCGGCTCTAGGGGAGAGCATTGCCATGTCCCTGATAGAAAAAGATCCCCTGAACTACAAGTATTACCATTTGCTGATGAACGTTTACAGTGTTGTGGGGCGGTGGGAGGATGTTGATAGAGTGAGAAAGGTGGTGAAGGAGAGGAAAATAGGACGAATTCCCGGATGTGGCCTCGTGGACTTGAAGGAGATAGTCCATGGCCTGAGACTAGGATACGAAGAGCCAGACAAAGTGATTACTGAGACTAGTCTAGAGGAAAATACTACAGTGATTTACTGACATAATAAGCTGATCCGCATATCAACCCACATGGTTGCTCCTTTGCCAGATCCAGACTATGAAGTCATAGTTGGAGGTTGTGTCGGAAATGCGCATGAATCAGTCTGGTTTTACAGACAAGAGTAGGAAAATTCTGTTTAGAATGGAAACAAGAGAAAATAATGGTCTCTCCAATTAGATTTGATCCTCTTTCATTTTTGTTTTTTTTTGGGATCAGATTAGCCAGTTCTCAGTTTTGAGAACAAAGCAGTATACAAACACAATCAATGTATGTGAGGGGCAAAAAGAGTGATGTGATCTACTTGAGAAAATTGAGATTTTGCGAATGAATGATATTCTTTCTTGATGGTATATATCTTTTATACAGAGTTTGATCACATGACCATGAATGTGGTTTTTGACACCATTGTAATTTAATAATTTAGGTGTTGACAAAGAAAAGGTAAAGTGGATGATGAACAAAGAACGATAAAAATGCGAAGAGTCTATACGCTTGAGATATTCGGTCAAAATTGAGACTCTTCTCTGTGAAGTAGAAGTAAAACAGAATGATCGCCGACGACGATGAGAAGTGGCTCGCCGCAGCCATTGCCGCCGTCAAACAAAACGCTTTCTACATGCAGCGAGCGATTGTATCTATCTTCTCTTCTCCTCTTCTTCAGTCAATTCCCGATTGGGATCGCATTGGAACCCTAACTTCTGGATTGTTTTGTAACGGATCTCCAATTATTGTCGCAGGACTCCAACAATCTCAAAGACGCTCTTAAGTTTTCTGCTCAGATGCTCAGCGAACTTCGTACCTCCAAGCTTTCTCCTCATAAATACTATGAACTCTGTGAGTCCGTTACCCTCTTCCTCTATTTCGGTATTCGCATTTTCGCATTTTCGCTCTTGTATATTGTTTTTCTTTTCTCTTACTGCGATTTGGTTTGTTCAGATATGCGAGTTTTTGATGAACTGAGGAAATTGGAGATATTCTTTAGGGATGAGTCGGGGCGTGGTTGCTCCATTTCAGAGCTTTACGAGCTAGTGCAGCATGCCGGTAACATTTTGCCAAGATTGTAAGCTTTTCCATTCTCGGAGTATACATTATCCTTTGCCTTCTCTGATTTTGACTTTATATATACACACACCAATCAATCGAATTTCAGGTATCTCCTCTGTACCATAGGATCTGTATATATCAAATCCAAGGACGTTACTGCCACGGATATACTTAAGGATCTTGTTGAAATGTGCCGAGCTCTTCAACATCCCTTGCGTGGTCTCTTCTTGAGAAGTTACCTTGCTCAAGTTACGAGGGATAAGTTACCCAGCATTGGTTCAGAGTTGGAAGGGTAAGGCTTTTCACAACTTAGTTTTCCTTCAATCTGATGTTAGATGATTTTTGCTAATTTAGAACACACATGTAAACAGACTAATGATTTGCTAACTCTCTCCAGAGATGCTGATACACACATGGATGCTTTAGAGTTCGTGCTTCAAAATTTTACTGAGATGAACAAACTATGGGTCCGAATGCAACATCAGGTTGGTTGGAAATACTAATGATATGTTGCTGCTCTCATCTTCAGCAACGTATGTACTGAACATGGTTGCATACCGTGAGAGTCCAATGTCTGATCATGCTGTTGTCTGCTCTTTCTGAATTTCCCCTACTGAACTGAACCTGAGTTGTGGCTTTCTGGTATCTAGGGACCTACTCGGGACAAGGAGAAACGGGAGAAAGAAAGGAATGAACTACGTGATCTTGTAATGATAGTAACTTGTAGCTAATTCTTCTCATCTAGAAATTAGAGTAATGATTCTTACTAGTTGCTGAAAATCTTCTCTTCACTGCTGATTAGGTTGGGAAGAACCTTCATATACTGAGTCAGTTGGAAGGTGTTGACCTCGCAATCTACAGAGATACTGTTCTTCCTAGAATACTGGAGCAGGTCTGTTTTCTTTTCCCTTTTAGATACTTTCAGCATCCAAGTTCTGTCTGCTTGTTGGTGGAAATGAATTATGTATCACTGTTGTAAAAGGTTGTCAACTGTAAGGATGAACTTGCACAGTGCTACCTAATGGATTGCGTTATTCAAGTCTTTCCTGATGATTTTCACCTTCAAACCCTCGATGTATTGTTAGGTGCTTGTCCACAACTCCAGGTACTTCTTATAAACCCACCCTTTCTTCTTTTATATGCAGTATTGGATAAAAGATAACACTGCTAAATATATCTTATTCCATCAGAACATGTTTCTTTATTTTTCTTCTCGTCTTTGTGTTTTTCAGCCGTCTGTTGATATCAAGACGGTCCTTTCGGGTCTAATGGAAAGGCTTTCAAACTATGCTGCATCTAGTGTGGAAGCATTGCCTAATTTCCTGCAAGTAGATGCCTTTTCAAAGTTAAATTATGCCATTGGGAAGGTAAACCTGCATCTAATCATGAAGTCCAGGGGAACATAACTGCAATTAACGCTTGAATCAAATTTATTAGGTCGCAGGTATTAAAGATTAGCTAAAAATCTAGCTTTATCTCACTGGTATTGTCATGAATTTTTAGAACATTGTGTAATTTTTTCCGTTAGGTCTTTCTGATTGTATCACATTGATAATCTCTTCATGGTTATTTCATAAACAGTTGACCGAGTCTACACCTTATATATGATTCAGGTTGTAGAAGCACAGGTGGACTTGCCGGCCTCAGCATCTGTAACATTATATTTGTTTCTTCTGAAATTCACTCTCCATGTCCATTCCGACCGTCTAGACTATGTGGACCAAGTTTTGGTATAAAGCTTTCCGAACATGTATAAGCGTGTTAAGTTTATTCAGAATTACGTTTTGGGTCTACTCAATCAGTTCTGCAAGTTGCTAATAGACACTGTTGTCTCTCTTTTCAATTTTTTCTTTAGGGATCTTGTGTTAGCCAACTCTCTGCCACAGGAAAGCTTTGTGATGACAAGACATCAAAACAGATCGTTGCATTTCTTAGCGCTCCGTTGGAGAAGTATAAGGATGTTGTAACTATTTTGAAGCTTACCAACTATCCTCGAGTAATGGAATATCTTGACCATGAGACAAATAAAGCAATGGCAATTATTATAGTTCAGAGCATTTTGAAAAACAATACTCGCCTTGCTACTGCTGATGAGGTGTGCTTTTCTCTTGGTTTAGTTTCTTCTTTTAGCGTTCTCTATTGATGTGAGGATTTGTTAATGCGTCTTGCAGGTCGACACATTGTTTGAACTGATAAAGGGACTTATAAAGGATTTTGACGGGACAATTGATAATGATAAGGTACAAAAACATTTGTTCGTTAATTCTTATTGCATTCGCGCACTCATACTGTTTTTTAGATAACTTGCCTACTATTGTCCGTGATGTCGCTTCAAATGGGAAACTATGTTGAGTTCTAGGTTGATGAAGAAGATTTCCAGGAAGAGCAGAACACTGTTGCACGGCTGGTTTACATGCTCTACAATGATGATCCAGAAGAAATGTCTAAGGTGTGAATATATTGTTGCACATCAGAGCGCAATAAAATGTTACCTGTGTCTGTGATTCCTAATTCTTATACCCAACGACAGATACTTTTTAGAGTAAGGAAGCACATCCTGTCTGGAGGACCTAAGCGTCTACCTCTTACGATACCACCCCTTGTCTTTTCTGCTCTCAAGGTTTGTGTTTCTTATTGTGATCACATGTTCACTCTACTAACCAACTTGGTAAAAAGTATTACCTCTGTCTAAGATTTGGAAGGAGTTGCGTCTCCTATCATCGTTTCATGAATTCAGTAGACATTGTATTTGAAATTGGAAGTATGCACATAAAATTTGTTGTGTTGATAACTTGATATGCTTGCACAGTTAATTCGGCGATTACGAGGTGGAGATGAAAACCCATTTGGAGATGATACATCAGCGACACCGAAAAGAATACTACAGCTCTTAAATGAGGCAAGTGTATATACATCTTGATTGTTAGAAAAGAGTGAGGAAGGTTTAGTTGCCTTGCGAACTTCATTGGCCTTGTCCCAGTGAAACCCAGTTGTTTTTTTTCTTTGCCAGAGTTACATTGATGCGAATCCATTTTAAATTTCAATTTTTCACAGACCGTGGAAGCTCTATCTGATGTTCCAGCATCTGAGTTGGCATTTCGACTCTATTTGCAATGTGCTCAGGTATGTGATCGTTTGGTTTCTGATTATCCAGTATCAAAACCACCAGATATAGTGAATGAGCTGAAAAATTCTTTTACTGAATCTTCAGGCAGCAAATGACTGTGAATTAGAGACAGTAGCATATGAGTTCTTCACAAAGGCATACCTTATGTATGAAGAAGAAATTTCAGTAAGTGAATTTCTTACGGGGCTACAAGCATCTTCCTGTATGAAACACCTTGACATGGCCTTAAATTTTGGGTGTTTTAGGATTCAAAGGCACAAGTAACAGCACTACGTTTAATAATAGGGACACTCCAGCGGATGCGTGTATTTAATGTTGAGAACAGAGATACGTTGACTCACAAGGCGACAGGGGTATCTTTCCTGACATTCGAGTTGAGTTAGTGAGTGCGATGTTGAATACTAACTAAATTTTTTGTTGTTGTTGTTGTTGTTGTTGTAGTATTCTGCAAGACTCCTTAAGAAGCCAGATCAATGTAGAGCTGTTTATGAATGTGCGCATCTTTTCTGGGCTGACGAGAGCGAGAACTTGAAAGATGGAGAGAGGTATGCTTCATATGAATGCACTATATGTAAAAGTTAGTTTGGGAACGATACACAATTATAAAGGGGGGAAATCTGAGGCATACTGATAGCTAGTCATTGTGTTGGGAGACTCGGCTATGCGAAATAATATAGAATTATATGAAATGGGAACAGGGTTGTGCTATGCCTGAAGAGGGCACAAAAAATTGCAGATGCCGTTCACCAAATGGCCAACGCATCCCGTGGTGCCAGTAGCACCGGGTCTGTGTCTCTATATGTCGAATTGCTGAACAAGTAAGTCACTCGTTTTAGTTGCCCCTACTTAGTACCAACGCTGCAAAATACTAGTAGTTGAGCATGTTACCACCGGTTTCTCTTTAATGGTTTTACGACTGAAACGCAGGTATCTCTACTTCTTGGAGAAAGGAAATCCACAAGTAACAGGCGATACAATCCAGAGCTTAGCTGAATTAATCAGAAGCGAGACGAAGAAAGTTGAGTCAGGCGCTGGGTCTTTCATATCCAACACTCTGCGTTACATGGAGTTTCAGAGAAAACAGCAGGATGGTGGCATGATTGAGAAATACCAGAAAATCAAAATGGAATGGTTTGAATGATACTCTTTCTTACATTCTTTTAGGCTCATCATCAATAATCATGGCTTCTTGTCTTGTTGGAGGATCATGAAGAGTATCTTGAGAAACAAAACTTGTATCGTAACTTGTCCTTTCCCACTATCAATAAACACGTTTGCTGAGTTTGAAACATGCACAGAACTACACGTGAGGGAGAAATGTTGGGACTGAAACTGATTTATAACATGGTTCGTGTGTTAATCGTGCATAGGACTGAATTGCAGAAGCAAAAGATGTTAGATTCGAACAAACTCCATTAATATTAAGAACAAAAAAGACCAAAGCCAAACTTGGGTGTCTGTCCATTAACACATTGATGCAATGTTAGAAGATTAATATACCAAAACAAGAAATATAAAAAACAGAGTTTTCCAATCATCTTCATAGGATGGAGCATGCTTTCTGCGCTTTGCTCTTCTTCTTCTTCTGCTTCGGCGGTTGCAACACCACTCGAATGGCCGCATCAAACACTGCCTTTACATTCTGCACTCAAAACATTAACATTAACGTTTGAGAGATCCACACTACAAATCTGTCAACGAGTACACCAATCTGAAATACCTCTTGAGATTTGGAACTGCATTCGATGTACGTAGGTGCTCCTATTTGCTTCCTCAGCTCCTCTCCCTGAACAGTAGAAATCGGGACAGCACCAGGATGGTCTATGAAGAACTGCTTATCATCTCGAAGATCTAGGGAGCAGCAACACACACTCTTGTGTCACAACTAGTAATTAAAAGGTGTCAAGATGAGGCAAAATAATGAAATCTCACCAAGCTTTGTTCCTACAAGGATGATGGGGACACCAGGCGCGTAATGTTTCAACTCAGGGATCCACTGCAAACACAATTTCGAACCTTTTGAGAGAGAGAGTTAACGACATTAACACCAAAACGAGATTTCTGAAGGATTAAGTCACCTTTTTGGAGACGTTTTCATAACTGGCTTTACTGATAAGAGAGAAGGCCAATATGAAAACATCTGCTCCACGATAGCTCAGTGGTCTTAATCTGTTGTAATCCTCTTGCCCTGTTTTTGCATTACACCCAAATTTTATAATCTCAAGATCCAAAAGCATAAAATCCATATTCCAAAATTTCAAAACATAAAAAAAGATAGTTAAATGAAAACCTGCAGTATCCCACAATCCAAGATTAACGGTGGCTCCGTTAACCACCACATTTGCACTGAAATTATCGAAAACGGTTGGCACATAATCCTGTATGATTAAAAAGAGCAAGAACATGAGATGTTATGTTCATGAAAAATTCTATCAAACAAGAACACATTCGGTAAAATTGGACTTAACCGTAGGGAAAGTGTTGCTTGTGTAAGATATCAACAAACATGTTTTTCCGACAGCTCCATCACCAACCGTCACACACTTTACGAATCTCGAAGCGCTCATTTTCCCCCTCCAAGATTATAATAATTTCAGGGAAAATTGAACAAACAAAAAAGCTCAGAGATTTGAGCCTTCAGATCTTCGAAAACTCTTAAAAACAAGCCTCGAATTGGAGATTCTCTGCTAATTTTCTTCTTCTTCTCGATGCTTAAAATCTAATCGACCATCTGGGAATTATTGCGGAAACGAAAGGAACGGACTTTGTCCCAGAAATTAGAAACCCTATTAGCGCAAAGAAAGAGACGAAGCAGCAACAACAACAACAACAACAACAAAATGAAAAAAAAATGGAAAGTGACAGAAACGAAACGAAGAGTTTGTTAGTTAGCTTTGGCCGGGAAAAGTGGCGTTGAAACGTTCTCTTTCTCTCTTTATTTCGACAACAAAAACTATGTCTCTCTCTCTCTTCTCTTCTCTCTTTCTACTTCCGACTATTGTGGATTTCCTCTTTTAATAGAGCTTTCAACAAAACCACCAAACTTACCAATCCATTGTGTGTTTATTTATGGGAAAATTATCTTAAAGGAGCTGTCTTTTTCTGCCGCCCAATCTCATTTTAATCTTCTATAACGAATCCTTTCTTTCTTGCGTTCAAATCATCATGACAGTGTTTTAATTATCATTTAACTTTCTTTTGCTCCTTCTTTAAGCAATGTTCTAACTAACAACACTAACCATTTGTCGAAGACTAGTAGTAGGTACGTTGCATAATTATACGCACTCCTTCTTAGAATTTAAAAGATGATGTTTGTCTCCACCCATCTTAAACTGGTTTAATTTCTAATCGAACTCGGTCGTAGCTAGTACATCTTCAAGAGTTGAACCATTGGATTTTTAGTCAAGGATTGCTAACCCGCAAATCCATGAATCAGCTCTGGGTTATACTTGCAAAATCTGTTGGTTCAGCCCGCAAGGTCATCTAACTAATGGACAAAAAAAAATCATTTTGTTGTAAATGGGGCAAACATGTAAATAATAAAGACTTCGAGGTTTTTTTTGTTAAAAACGTCAATAGAAAATGAGAAAATAACGTGAATAAGAAAGACTTCAGGGGTTTTACAATCATAATGCTAATTCTTGGCTGTGAGTGACTATTTTACCTTTGAGCCCCAATTCTTCTTCATCAGTCCTTTGAGGTTAGATTTTAGGGTTTTCTCAAAAAAAAAATTGATCCTTTCGTTCCCTGTCTGATTGCCATTTACATTTAAATTTCAGTTTGTTCGTGGAAGTGAATTGGTTTGTGTCTGAATCTCTAGATGGCGACTCGGAACTCCATTGAAGAACAGTATCAGCAGAAGCCGAAATGGACGGCCTTCTTAACCAAGCTACTAGCAAACCTTATAGTCGATCAGGTCCTTAAAGGAAACAGAGTGAACAATTCCTTCTCTAATAAAGCTTGGAACTTTATAACCGATGAGTTTTACAAAAGAAGTGGCCTCAAATGGGATAAAGAACATCTCAAGAACAGATTTGCTGTTCTTAGACGCCAATTTGCAGTCGTTAAGCTACTTCTAGCTCGAGATGATTTCAATTTTGATGAATCAACTGGTTCTATTATCGCCGCTGATGAAGCTTGGGTCGGATACGTAAAGGTCTTGTCTTTTTTCTTTTTTCTACGTTCCCGCCTCCACTTGTCCGTCACTCTCTATATGTTTTGATGATCTTACTGGGTCTAAAATCAGGAGTATCCAGACGCAGAGGCTATAAGAACAGGTGGTTGTCCGATTTACAAGCAGCTATCTCAGATATTTGCAGAAGATTCCATGGCAAATGGGAAACATGAACCAATGTTTCCTTACTTTTCCCATCTCGAGGAACATTTGTTGCCTCAATCTAAAACGGAATGCTCGTATGATTACCATGATGCGTTTGCAGTTTGTCCTCCTACTCCCAAGAGGAGGCGTAGTAGGGGCGTGGAGGATGCTATTGCCAATGCTATAGTTGAAATGGCGGCTGCATCGAAGCTGCGGACTACTGCTTTGACACAGCTGACGAGCAGGTTCTCTCTTGCCGAGTGTATCAGAGAGCTTGATCGGATTCATGGTGTTGCAGAGAATGTCTATTTTGCGGCACTGAAGTTTTTCAATAACCCAAGTGCAAGGGAGACATTTTTGTCATTGAAAAGTGACATGCGTTTGCCTTGGCTTCAATGAAAATGTAATGCTGTTTGGCGTACTGCCCAGAGCTGAGAGTTCACTTCCATATCTAACAATCAATGTACATGGATTATAAGTTCTTAACTTGATGAAGTTTCAGGCAATGATTCAATGGAAAGTCTTTGATCAATTTCTTCCTAAAATAACTCAAGTTCATAACATGCTGCCAAAAGGTTGGGATTGGAACAAGCAAAAACAGAGAGCAAAAAGTAATGCAATTTGTTTGATGCCTCTTTCTCTCTCTCTAAGGAAGCAACCTTTTGACCTCCTCGTGCTCCTCGCCAATGCACTTAGCTTGGTTGTACACAGACTCAAAAGCTTGCATACACACACTTGAAAACCCAACCATTGCCTGAAACACATGAGGGAATCCCATCTGCAAGTTATTTAGAGTCATGGCCCTAGTCACGCTCACTGCCTTCTCATGCTTACTTTTCTCTTCTTCTGCTTTTACTTTTAGCATCTCAACCTTTGCTCTCTTCTCTACCACCGGGTTCTTTTTCCTGCTCTCAGGCACCGAGTATGGACTATACTTGCCCTCAAGCGCTCTCAGTGCAGCAGCTTTCTTCTCAAAAGTTTTTAACAAGGATTCCGATCTCTTCTTCTGCTTATGCTCCTCGGCCTGTTGAGCCACGATTCCATGGACTGCGGTCAGAAAGCTCTTGATCCCTTCAGATGCTACTTTATCAGGGATCCGGTCAATAGCCAGATGCCATTCCTCGCAGAAGCTGTATATCTTTGACTCATAGCTACTCCTAACAAGTGGATTCTTGCTGAACTGGAACAGACTTAACCTGAGCCAACCCGTGAGTGATTGGATGTAGTCACGCTGGGCCTTGACCAAGTTGCAGAAAGAGTGATGCCATTGTTGGATCTCGAGCTCGAGCTGAAAAGTTGACTGTCGGTGAAGCTCTGAAGTTGGTTCAGTGGAGGGGATGGTGTTGAGGTACTTAAGCTGCTGAACAATATGAGTTTGAACCTGATGGCTCTCATACATGCTCCTCCACATACACATCAGCCTACGTTACATTATACATGAACCTTGATCACTTGTTCTTGATTAGATGAAGCAAATAGAACATACAAATACAACTAACCCTTTAACGAGCTCGACAAGCTGAGGATATAGCTCGGTCTCTCTGAGCTTGATGATCTCGTTAGAGGCGCTCTGGATAGCCTGGGAGGACACTGTGAGCTGAGATTCTAACTTTTCGACGTCTTTCTTTGCCTTTTCAGTTTTCACATAGTCAGCTCTCTTCATCTCAAGCCTCCTCACTTGCTCCACTTTCTTCTCGTGCTCCATCTTTATGCTCTCTGCATTCTGCAACAACCCACAAACATTCACAAAACAACAAACATTCACTCTTTCAACGGGTTGGCCATATATCTGTGTCAGTGTACATAAAACATAAAAAAAAATCATTATCAGGATTAAGTGCACATGTGGGTCTCTTACACTATCTGCTCACTCTTGGACCCACCACAAGCTTTTAATTCGACATGAAACAACCAAATTCGAATCTTTTTTTATTATCTATATTTAGATGAAAACTAAGCAAGCAACTTCAAGATTCAAACCTCAAACTAAGCGTTGGATGTAATTTAAAACATACAACATTTTGCTCAAATTTCTTACACAAAACTAATTTTTATGTTCAAAGATTGAAACTTTTGCAATGTGAGAAATTAAGTAAAAGAAAAGTGAATACCTTAACCTCTTGAAAGAGTTTCTTCTCCCACGCATAGAGTCTGTCGACGGTAGAGGAATGGCTACCAACAGTGCAATTTCCTCCGGCGACTATTCCTACGTTTCTGTATTCATTCAACTTAGGAGCAAATCCCTTTGTCCAAAACGACGTCGGATTCAGGTTGCATTCGTAGTTACTATACATTTTCCCTGTAGACAAAAAAAAACACAAAACACATAACTCAAATTCACGCAGCTTAATCGCTGAGAAGAAGAAGAAAGACGTCGTTGATTGATTTTACCTCCTTTGGTATGAGCAGAAAAAGCAGTGGCGTTTATAGAAGTTGAGATTTCAAGGAGCGAAGAGAGTGGTCCACCGGAATCAGCAGCTTTAAGGAAATACTCATCGACTTCTTTAATAATCTCCATCAGATCTTTACTGTTCCTCGACACCACAACTGCTAGCTCGCTTCCCGTCGTTGTCGTCGTCATTGTATCTTTGGAGAATCCACTCACTACTGATGAAGCTTGAGGAGTAGCTGTCGTCGGAGCAGTCGTGACAGCAGTGTCAGAAGCTGTTCCTGTTGCGGTTTCCGTGGTGGTTCTAGTGGTTGTCTCTTCGTCCCACTCCTCCTCGGAGGAGGAAGGAGGAGGCGGAACAAACGGATCCCAAAAGTCCCATGTAGAGGAAGGGGGAGGAGGAGGCGGTGGTGGAGGCGGCGGAGGAGGAGGGAGAGCGGATGAGGTGGTGGTTGAGGTCCATGTGGTTTCGGAGCCAGGGCTTAGAGGCGGAGGAGGAGGACGCGGCGGCGGCGGAGGGGGAGGAGATGGAGAAGGAGGATGGTTGTGGTGGAGGTGAAGAGGAGTTTCTTTGGAGGAGAAGTTAACAAGGGAAGAGCCGGTGGCGCGTAGAGAACGGAGATAAAGCGCGTGAGAGACAGAGAGAGTTTGTCTAGCTTTAACAAGCTGTTTCAAGTATCTCTTCCTCGCTTTGCAACGAGACACTATCTCTTTTCTATCTATTCTTGACTGACAACAACCCATTTTTTCTGTCAAACTCTTTGTCTGAAAATGGGTCTTTCTTTCTCTCTCACTCACTATTCTTCTTCTTCACCATGCATCCAACACACACAAAAAAAACTCTTTTTTTTTCTTTTCTTTTTTTTTCTTTTCTTCTTCGACTTCTCAACGAATCTGACTTGATCTTCACACTCTACCCACAAATCCCATTTTCTTCTTCTACTTGTGAAGTGAAAGAAGTGCGCTTACCTCGTTTGTGTCAAAATTAAACCCAAAAAGAAAAAGCAAAAAGAAAAGATCCTAACTTTGTCCTGATCTGAAACTCAAAGGGTTTAACTTTAGGATTTAGATGTTGAAGATGATAGCTTTTTTTGTTTCTTTTAAAGAGAAAAAAAGGATGTGAAGGGTTTGGCTTTTGAAGGTACTTTGTCTTCTCCTGAGGAATGGTAGTTGGTATTTGGGATTTCTTTTTTTCAGTTTAAGGCTTTAAGCTCACAAACATACTTCAGGCTTTGGACGAAGAGCCCTTTCCTCCAATTTTTAAAATCGCTTTTTCTTTTCTTTTTCTTCCCAAACAGTCCCTTTGACCAAAATAACCTTTCTTTTTCAGTTTTATTACAAAATATATCGTGGATAAACTAGATATATATATCAGTCTTTTTTTTTAACCTTTTCTTCTTAGACTCGTATTAATGAGGATATCAATGCCAAAACTTTTAAATAAACAACGTTTCATTTGCCATGGTGAAAAATAAGAAGGGCACTTCCGGAAATACATACAATTTCAACGGCTGTATTGTTTGGCCGAATTAAAAGATGGGTAAGTACTAACTACGCTTTGATGCCAAGTGGACAAGCGTTTCTATAATTTGGTAATAGAAGAGACCAAATTGATATATATTCACATTTAAATGTTAAACGGATACTTAATTGGATAAACGTAACCATAAAAGTTGAGAGGTGAATCAATAGATTAAGGGCAACCATTGGATCAGTGAGTAATATGACATTGATAGATGAATGAGAGAGAATGAGTAATAATGGTAACCACTCTGTATAACATTAACATGTAAGAACAAATATGTATGTTCTTGTCATCTTCTTCTCTCTCTAATTGGTTTTTAACATTTACACTACTATTATTAACTAGTCTATCTCTTGTAGATTGGCAAAGAACATAACTTTCAACTTTCATTATTGGTCAATGACAATAATTGTGAACAATAAAAAAGAGAATGTAGCAACTTAAAGCTGACAAAAACATTAATAAATCACCAAGGAGAATAAGAGCTCATCTCCTTTTGACATCACCAGTTACCCCAAACTTTACTTAGAGAACTAATAAATTAGAATGATAAAATAGATCGGTTAGAGATTCTGATTGAGAAAACTCATGCTCTTGGGCTTAGGGAGGACAAAGTGATATCCTGAAAAACCTTGAGCCTCTTCTTGTCCACTTTCGTTTCTGTCCCCAAAACAGCCATGATCATCGCTTCTTCAAACTCTTTGTTGTCTGGTAATCCACAGTCTGTTGCTCTCTTCTCCATTGACAATCTTCTTTTCGTGTTTGTCTCTCCCTCATCAACACCACCACAACTCAACATTACCATCGTTTGGCTTGACGATCTCGTTCTCTTTAGCTTCTCGTTATTGCTGATCAGCTTTGAAGAGAAGAACGGTTTTGCATCCACCCTTAATGAGTTTACTACTACATTCACATTCGTCTTCACGTTCTCGTCACCGTATCCATCATTGCTCAAATCCGGCTTTGGCTTGGGCTTCACGTTCTGTTCTCTACAAGGCTGAGGCTGCCATATAGAGGAAGACCCGAACATTGCGTCGAAAAGCCTTCTTTGCTCAACTTTATCATCCCCTCCTCTTCTCATCATCTCAGATCCAAGATCATTGAGCATCTGTTGCGCTCTCTCGTAAGCTTTTAGGTGAGAATCCACTCCTCTAGGCCCATCCACGACCGCGGGTTTCACACGTCGTAATGTCTCTTTGGCTTCATCGATCCTGCCTTGCTTCATAAGACAGATTCCTAGATTACACATCTTGTTGTTGTCCGGTGCGATTGATAAAGCTCTCCTGTATGCATCTTCAGCTTCCACAAAATTGTCTCTTTGCATCAAAGCCCATCCTAAGTTGCCCTGTTTCGAATTTAATCGCATTCAGTTTTAGAATATCACAAATTGGCAATTGCGAGAATGTTATGCATATTTTCTTTGAATTGCTGCTTACCAGTAACCGAGTTGCTTCTTGCTCCACAGAGACTTGAAATTTCTTTCCCTGAGATCTTGCGGTTTTGGTTCGTTTACCGTTAAAGGCGAGTCCTTTTTGTATCAAGAAGAGTTTGTGTTTCAAAAGTCCAATCTGGTCATCTAATCTTCCACATCTCTGCAACAACAAACAAACATTTCAATACAAAATCAAGCAATTGGCAAAAGGAAACAGATAAAAATGGGACATTAGGTTTTGTGCAAATTAAGGACCTTGTAGAGATCTAGGAGGATGTTGTCCAGCGATTCCTGAGCTTGATCTGAACACCTGACTCTGAGAGATTTAATGGCTTCAATGGCTTCTTCGGCCCGATCTTGCTGCTTCATCACGATGGCCATATCTTTCAGAGCACTGTCCACTCTGTCTCCGGCATTAATGGCAGACCAGAACAGAGGAATTGCTCTCTCGGGATCCTTCTCCACCAACTGAATCCATTTTCAATCGCAACAACAATCAGTCAGATAAAACAAAATGCAAAATCAAACACAGAGCACAAGTGATGATTTCGTGCGATCTAGATCTACAGAAAGGATATAACTCTAATCACCTGAACATTCTTGGCCCTGACGTAAGGACTGTCTCCGATAGGAACTTTGTGGATAGCGTGAAATGATTCAGACCGAGTGCGGGAGATACCGAGTGGCTTTGCAGGAGAACTCGGAGCGGATTTGGTCGGCCTGAATACATCTTTCATCATTTTTGGAGTGAATGGAGAAGAAGAAGAAGAAGACAAATGATTCTCAGAGGAGGAGTGATGTGAGAAGAGGTTGAGGTTTAAGAAGACGGCTTGAACGAGATCGGAATTATAAAAAGGTTTTAAATTTCCGACCGTTGAGGTCACTAGCCGTTGCGTTGTATTTTGTTTTTTTTTTCTATTTCCGCTTATTGAGGGAGCGTTTCTCATCTACTCCCTTGACTTATAATGTATTTTCGGATTTGCCCCTCCAAAACAAAATCAAACAAATTTGGACAAAATATCATTTGAAATATTTTATATAGAAACATATCCATATAATTTAGATCTCCGTACATTAGTTCGCGTTCAATTTGGAATCTCGACGAATCGGGAAAAAGTCAATAGAAGATCAAAAATAGGCCCGTTTACAACATTAAAAGGCCCATAGTAATCATACTTTGTTGGATTCTTCAACATCTTGTACAGTTTTGTTTTGTGTATCAAAAATTGCTGTAAAAAGTTTTATCACCAGCCGCTCATGTTGTTGTGGATCTTGGAGTTTTGGGAACGGCCTCCTTTGTCCTTGTATGTGTTTCTTGAAGACTGCGACTTTCTACCTCCCCGGGCTCTTGCCATGGCTTTGCGTCTTTCCTTGCCCAGATTTTTAACTAGCTCTGCATCAACCTCTTCATCCTCCTGAGCGAAGGAAGTAACATCAATATTTATCAAGTGATTTGATTAGCTAAAAACTCTCTCGAGTTACTACACAGAAGATACTAACCTCATCACTTCCAGCTTCATCTTCATCTCCACTGCCTTCACCTTTCTCAGTATTATCCAACTTAACTTCTGCCTCAACATCATCTGAGCTTTTCTGTTCCTACACATCATACCAAGCATATTGTGTTAGCAAAAGGAGGATGCGCAAACGCAGAGAACATCTTCACTCCGCACATGCTTCAGTTATATGATGACGTTGGAAATCTTTATACCTTCTCTTGCAACTGTAATGATTTCAGTTCATTTAGGTTTCCTTCTTCAGTTGACTCACAAGTCTGCTCTTCATCATCAGATGCTTCATCCTCATCAGAATCTTCACTCTTCTCCAGCCCACCTTCAATAAACTACAATAGACAAGAACCACGTGTTCATTTTATATTCTATTGACAGACAAGACAGAAAGAGACCACTGCTGCGAATTAGAACACAACTGACACATTAGGCCGCAATCAACAATAATTACGCAAATCAATTATATATATTTTTAACTACATACAGCCCCAGATAAGATAAGCAGTGTTATTACTTAGGTCATAGGCTCACATACTTTGTTGAGGTCATTCTGCTCCTTTTTTGTGAAACCACTAGCTTCTAGTTCTCTATCCAGAGCATTGGCATCTTTAGTTATATCATAGAAAGACGGTCTGCTGTTCTCATCCATTTCCACCTCTGTCTCATCTAACCCATCTCTATCTTCTTGGAAAGACATATTAAATCTGGAGGAATGGACCAGAGTTCACAGAAATGGAGAAATGTGTTATATGCTACCAGGTATGGTGAAAAGATGATATGTAAATAAATATAAACTCAATTGTTAACTAACCTTTTTCTGAAAAACTTAAAGATGCATTCAATATCACGGTCGAAGTACCTGAAAGAAAAAAATTCATTAACAAACCAAGAAACAATCATTGAAAATGAGAAAAAAAGGGACAGAGGCATGATCCAGAGATGAGATATCACATACATCTGTGCATTTTGGTGTGAAACAGATACCATTTGTGGAAAGTCAATCATCGTAATGCTCTCTTCATCATCAATCTAAGATATACATATATAAACAAAGGTGTCAACATAAATTATTAGTAAGCAGAGGAATAAACTAGCAAGATACAGAATCATATAACGAGCTTGAACTGGATGCATGCAATTTCAGCAAAAGTTACTTACGAATAGAAGGCATTAATCAACTAGATAATTCTAAGTATCTCACCATGATGTTAAATTCGTTGAAGTCACAATGAATTAGACCATGCTCAGCCAAACGAACAACAATGCCAATAATCTTCTCAAAAATTGTCTCAGGATTCTGTAATTGCTTCACTTGAACCCTGTCATAAAATGAAATGTGAAAGATGTGATTCACAGCAGCAAGGGTATAACTGTTTCTTGGTGAGGGACTGAAGCCAATGGATCAACGTTTTAGGAATCGTGAACCCAATGCATAAATTCCATAATCTTGGCTAAAATCCATATCCGACCACAAAGCTATCAGTAGGTGATGCCTAAGACTAACAGGGCCTATAAAATCATAACATTCTTTCCTGGTGTGAATATGAAGATGGATCCTTACATGGGGTATCCCTGCACAAGAGACATGATAACACAGTGCCTATTACAGTCGATAGCTTTTGGAACCGGAAAGTCATGTTCTTCTAAAGCCTGCTCAACCGGAAGCCAAACAAAAATTAGGCCAAAAATAATAGAAGATAATACACTTACAAGAATAGTGTTACATTAACGGAACAAGACAATAACCTTCATAAAAGCAAACTCCTTGAGAGCCGCAAGTCGGGAGAGATACAACCAGCTGAAACTACTGCGATGCCTCAAGTAGTCACGCTTAGATTTGACAGCCCTAAAGGAGGTTCTCCCTAGTCTATGCAACTTCATTACCAGAATAGTTCCATCTTCCTGAGCGACCTCAAATATGTCTATCATATGAAAATAACCCATAAATAAAGGTATATCAGCCACCCACCAGCATCTCGTCAACATACCAATGGATAAAAATAAATTAGACTTACCTGACTCTTTACCAACCCCAATCTGACGACCAACACCGGTAAATATACCACGGTTGACCAATGCTTTAATTGCAAGAAAGTCGTAACCCAGGTAGGTGAGTCGGAATCCATCATCTAAACGTAAAGAAGCAACAGCCATTAGAATCTGCTAATGTCTAAGACTGCCAGAAAGAAGACATTACTCGTGCCTTTAGAGATAACCACTTACATTTAGAGCTGTCGTGATGCAAAAGCTTATACTTCAGCAAGTTCTTCAGGACTTTGTATGTGCCTCCATGTCTATGCGATATAACAAGTATGTGAATTACACAATATGCCTCATCAAAACGAAGGAGTAAGCTTAATGAAATTAGAAAAAATTCAAAGCATCAAGATGAGGCATACTTTAGACAAGCAATGCGCTGTACGAGCTCAGAAGGAACAATCTCATGCTGCAGACATGAACAAGAAAGTATTTTCAGAAGAAAAAAAAAAGACCCTAAACCCTAAATCTCAATCCCAGGATAAGAAGGAATAGAGAACACTCACGTTTCGCATTCCCATCTCCACCGCAGTGAGAACTCGAAAATCATCTTTCGATAGATATCTCAACACATTCACGTCAAGCTTCATCCTTTACGCCTCAGTGTAAAACCCTTTTTACTCTGATTGAACCTGGCTGATAAAAGCAAAATTTATCAAGTTGCTGTAATACTGAATGAAAACCTAGAACGAAAAACCCAGGATAACACTAAAATGTTTAACTTAACACTTACAATTAATCAACAAGTTTCGACGAGAACAAAATAATTACGTTTATCGATTGATACAAAAACCTCGTAAATCGGAGAAAGCTTATTATGTATAGAAACGAAAACACAGTAGCGATGCGGAAGCGAAGTACTTGATGTAAGAGGAAAGCTGAATAAGCTTTACCTGAAACTCTAACTCTCGCGGCGCAAAGGGAAGAAATTATTTCTCGCCAACACAAAATCCCAAAACTAACCAAATATCTAATTAAGTACTTTCTTCGATTAATATACGTCAGTTACCCTTAACTATCAACTAGGTCGTTGTAGTATAGTGGTAAGTATTCCCGCCTGTCACGCGGGTGACCCGGGTTCGATCCCGGCAACGGCGATTATCTTTTTGGATTAAATAATTCTGAAAAATATGAGAAAAAATAATATTTGGCTTCGCCCGGGTTCGACTGACGTGACGTGATAACCAACTACACCACGAAACCATTTGGTGATATTAACTACAGAAAGTAAACTCATAATAGAAGCTGGGTTCTATGGATCCTATCCCCATGCCAACATAACTTTATGCTCTTTCCCAGAAGAGACGAACAGGTTAACTCCTTTTTATTATGAAACTTGATTTCAGAGCTCTTCGGTCTTTAATGGTATTCCCTTCATGTTATGTTTGTCTTCAATGATATGGAGAAGCAAGGATGACAAAAAGAATATTTATGAAACATTCCACATTTATGCATCAAATAGCAGAAACAAGAAACGACCTATGTTTCGTAAAATAGCAGAAACAAGAAACGCCATAGGTCCAACAAGTAGTATCATAAACAGCTATTTTCTCATAGCTAATTATGGTAACTCTGCTAACAATGTCAATTAAAATTTAAAGCAAGAACGTCAAACAGGCTAGTGATCCAACAAAGCGATTCAGGCATTCCAGATTTCTATTCAACCCTCAATTATCTGACGACTTTGAACCAACATTACAAATCATGAACTGAGACCGCAAATGTAAGATCTTGGCTCATGTTTCCTTTGAAGGGCCTTTCTTGGCTGCTTCTGCAGCAGCCTTCTCTGCTTCGATCTCAGCCACGATAGCATCGATTTCAGCTTCTTCTAGCTGCCTCAGACCACCTTCCTCCCGTGTCATTAGAGCAACCTCAATGTTCTTTCCCCCACTCTCAACCACCTGCAAATTGCAAAGCTCGTCAGCTTTTTACAAAATTCACTACTTTTGCATCTGCAAAATAAGCTCATCAAACATTATACTCCAACTCAATTAGTAAAGTCTCCAACATTTTTCGAAGAATTTAATAGTCTCTAACATTGTCACCTTTTGTTAGCTTTGCCTCTAACCTAAAGCCAACTTTCAAGAATGGAGAATCATACAGGTGGTTCTTTCTAGGTGTCACCGGCTTAGGCTAGCAAGAATCCAATAGGTCTCGTTGTCAAGGTTAGTAACAGGGCACCCAGCAATAGCTCAAAAGAAACCTACTTGGTTTATTTATAGAAAATGACAAGACAAAACTAACCTCAAGCAGAGCACGAATAGCAAGTTTCACAGTTTCTTGACCAGAGGTTTCTTTATAATTTTTCTCCAGAAACTCCCTGATTGAGTTGGAGTTTCTCCCGGTTGCATTAGCCTTCCAAGCAGAGAATGTACCAGATGGATCAGTCTGGTAAAGCGAGGGGATACGAGTGTACGGGTCAAAACCAACAATAAGAGTGGAAAGACCAAAGGGTCTCACACCACCACTTTGAGTATACTTCTGTTGAAGCCCTGCTATGTATCGCGTGACGTACTCAACAGTCACTGGGTCCTCCAACGTAAGCCTGTGGCTTTGACACTCTATCCTCGCCTTGTTTATCAGGACACGAGCATCTGCCTTGAGCCCAGCACAGGCCAACGCAATGTGATTATCAAGGCTCACAATCTTTCTGGCTGATCTGTGAGAAACAAAAACTGTCAAAAATGATCCGATTGAGAAGAAAACACCAGGCAGATCCTACATACGGATTAACCATAATTGGAAAGGAAAAAAACTAGGATCTAATGGGAATTACACCCACTACAAACGCCGTAAAGCTAAAGATTATCTCAGCATCTGATCCATTACTATATACGACGAACATGATATTGGTTACATATCCATAAAGGGGAAAACTTCACTCAACTTCAAGACCAAATATCAAAATCTCGCAGAGATCATAAATATAAACACGTCTGAGAGAAATTTGAAGCAGGAATTGTATACAATTTTTCATCGAAGTGGAGTAAGGTTCAATTTCCCCACTCCTAAAACAAAAAGTCTTTAACTAGGATCAACTCCGATTCTACGATCTAATACTCCGAGATTTCTAGTTACTAAGTGATACAAAAACCCCAACATAAAGGTTTCTTTCAAAAGGATTTCAAATTGATTAGGCAAAGTATGAGTCAGATCAAGCGATCCAGGTGTGTAACAAAAACCCAAAATTAAAGTGCGGAAATAAAAGCAAATGGATAAAACCCACTTCAAACAACTTGCATCGGCAGAGATCGGAGCCGTTACCTGGTATCCTGGAGCTTAGGGGTTGATTTCTTCTCGACGGCGAGGACAACAGTATCGGTGCCGCGGACTCCGACGGCGGCGTTACCCTTCCGGACAGCTTCTAGAGCATACTCTACCTGAAAAAGGTGACCGTCGGGGGAAAACACTGTGATTGCTCGATCATATCTCGCCATCTCTCACGCTTATCTCCTTCTCTACTCTCTCTTTTTTTCTGGGTCTTTTGAGTGTTCTCTCTCGTGTCTCCTCTTTCCTTTTGTTCAAAATCGATTCCAACTTAGGCGACAAGCTAAATTCCCAATTCGCTTTAAATCGGCTGCGGACATATCCACGTTAAAACTCCTTCCAGCCAATCAGAAAGAACCATCACTGGATTTGTTTCTTTAGTGGGCCCAAAATGAGCTACATTGGCCCAAAATTCAAACAGATCTGGCCCACTTCTCACATGGTTTATATTTTCGTTAATCTGGTGCCGTTAATAATTAGTAAACATAACATATATCGGAAAATTTAAAAGAATCTGTTTATACAGTTTACATAGAATCACAATATACACAAGAAAACTAAAATGCAGAGTACACTGGTAAATCTTCATATGCTTTCTTCAATAATATAAACTAAACGCAAGTAATGAATACTTCCATATACTTTTCCAATAAGGCTGTTTACTTGGAGCCTTTCTTAGCCTTTAAATCAGAAACAGCGGACTTGGCTAATGTTGACGGCTTTAAGACACTTTTGGGGTTAAGTGCCTTTCGGATCTTGAAAGCAACCCATGCGGTTCCAAAAGCGTGTCCTGCTGCGTCTAGTCCTTCGTTAGTAGCCTTTGCTGCTTTTGTGCCGTACCTGCAAAACCAATGAAATTTTATTAAAATCTAAGGCAGTTTTGATCATTTGCTAGAGATCACTCTTTGCTGAGATATGTGATAGCTTTCATATGACATCGATAAACAAATACTTGTGATCCACGAGTTCTGTTGTGACAGTTGATGAAGTCGACATGACGTTTTTTCCAGCCACTTCAACAGCATCGCAGATTTTGCCTGCAGGAAGTAACATGTCATAAGCAAGAAAGCAAAGAAGGTTACTAATGCTATGTGCCTCACAAAAAGTAGCAGCAGGTTAAGAGTGTAAATCACAGATTATTGGAAGAAATCACAAAAGGAGAAGAAACTAGACAAATTTATTCATGATGACGAACCCTACACTTTAGAAGCCAAAATAAAGACGCAAAGATGATTCAGCATATAAGGAAACCAAATTTTAGAAAACGATTGGCACTCAAGGTAAAAGAAGCAGGCCCAAACACCATATCATGAAGCTTCTGGAAATTGCATATTCGAAAAAAACCTTGGAAAAGTTATGAGAATAATCATCAGAAGGAAAAACTTGGATAAACAAGCATGATTGTAAATGTTGGTGAGATGAAAGAAAGCATGGCAACTCATGAATCAAGAAGTTTTTCCATGACCCTTTACGCATGAGATAGAAAAATCTGGTAGATACAAAAACAAGTAATCTACTTACTAAATCCATCAAGGGATGCAAGAATGATCTCTCCAGGCAAGAGGCCAAAAAAACTTCTTTCCAGCTTTTGAGTTTGCCACTGAACCGGTGATGTATCCCGAGACTTTGACAACACCAGAAAGAACACCAGTCGCTACTTTCTCCGTCATTTGTGTAACTTTCTTAACCCTTTACATAGAGACCGAAATGGGGAGATTAGCACAAGCACAAGTTGTTTGTTCAAGAAATACTACCATGAGAATGCACATTGACTAGACATTTTTAAAAAGAAAGTTCCATCATTTCTTCTGCAAACACACATCTCGTAGACTCATACTACACAGTTTTCATCATGAATCACTGAACCAGATTAGAATTCCGATTAGATTCCGGGGAAGTTATTTAACAAGGTCACAGATGCTAAATTCCTAAGTGATAGTGATCGATTGAAGTTCTCATAGTACTATACATCACCATACCTCTTGATTCTCCTAAGCGTCTCGGGACTAACATCCTTCTCCTTCTCAGCACGACTTAGCCTATTCTTCATAACCTCGTTTCCCCTCTTTAGTCTCTCCACGGTTACATCACCACACCAAAGTGTCCCTCTGATCAGCTGACCTGACCCAGAAGCTATCATTTTCGCTGTTTTGCTACTGTAGTCCTCGATGTTAGGCGCGAGTGTGGTCCAGTAAGCCGCACATTGACCCTCTACAATGTCTTTTCTCTCACCCTTCAGCTCCGCCGGCGAAGTCGCTGCAGCCATGGAGTTTCCCAGCACCTCCTCTCCCTTCTCCTTTGCCTTTTCCGACATTTTCTGCTCTGTGAAACAGCAATAGTCTCGCAGAACCTGATCGAGCTGATGTAATACGTTTTCTTGCCCTTTCGAAGCAATGGTCAATCCGTAATTGAGTATTTCATCCTCCGATTTCGGCTTACTCTTTTTTCCCTGCTTTTCATCATCTGAATCGGACCCAGATCCATGACCCTTTTCCTTTGGCGGGTGGATTGAAAAGAAGTAGTGCGATCCATCAACCTTCGCTGCCACCTCGCTTTTGATTAACGGCCATTGAATCTCATCCGCGACGTTGGCCAGAACGGCGACAATGTTCTGTCCCTGGACGATTCGAACGATGGTGAAATCACCGCCCGCGAGTTCGACGCTGTAGGATTTGTCGATGAGGTTGAGAACGGCGCCGGAAACACGGATGAGGACCTCCTCCGTCGCTTGAGGCGGAGCAGACGGTGACTGGTTGTTGGATGCATCTCCGTGGTCTGGGAAAAGATTAGGGCCGAGATTTTGCGAGGAGACAGAAGGATAGAGATTAGGGGAAGATGCGGCATAAGGGTTCGTCTGAGCAAAAGGATTATCCGGGATGGATTGATCTATTTCGGGATACAACGCCGGTCGTTGCTTACCGTCGGCACCGTGAGAAGGCTTCATCTTCGCCGCGTCGTTGATTGAAACAAAAATTACTCAGAAAGAGGAAAATCGGAAGTTGGAATTTCAGTTTTCAAGGTAAGTTTCTTTATAAAGGGACAAATGGCGTACGTAAACTGACTATAAAGTCTATAACTAAATAAAATCATTGACTTAATTTAAATAGTCGTCCCGTTGATTTAAGTAGTCGATATCCTAAAAGCAATTAATTAACAATTTAACATTTTGAATCCACACGAATCAACCTATTCTACACATTTGAACAGAAATATTAACATACTTTAATGATGTTGATTAGTGGTAACTGGTGAGTACAATTGTACAAAGTGTTAAGAGAAATGAGAATTAGCAAAATATATAGATGTGATAAGTTTTGAATGGAGATGGAGTTTGATGATGTATTAAAGCTTTTGACATAAAACCAAACGCGTCAATTACATGTGACAAATGCATTAATTAGGATGTGGTGGAAACGAAACAAACACACAAAAAAAACACACCGAGGATAGCATGATTTTCAGTACAACATACAAAAGTTAACCAAACCGAACAGAAACCAAGACAAACGTAAGGGAGCAACAAGAACTCTAAGCGAGGATTTGGTCGAGAGGCTTGGCAGCTTCCTTGTTGTCATATTCTTCTTTGGCCAGCTTCTTGAGGCGAGCCAACTCGAGATCTCTACTCATCTTTCTCTTGTACATCTCTGCAAATGTGATTGGCTCCTCCAAAATGGGCTTCTCTCCTTCTCTCACTTTAAGCGGATACACGGTTGCTTCCGGCGCCGGATTCTGGAACGTGGCTATGGATAATCTGCTCGAGTTGGAGTTCACCACCGCCTGATGGTCCGCGTTCTTGAACCTCCCATTGCTCAAAAACTTCAAGGGACATGCAAGTTTTGTGACCAAGTCAAAATCTCAAACGGAGCAAATAAAAGGAGAGAGTGATGAGTAAGATAGAGAAGGTACTGACGTGACCATGGTCGCCGAGATTGACGACAAAGGCTCCTTCAACAGGCTGGACCGTGATCCACGTCTTCCCATTGTCTCGAGTTGCTTGTAGTCCACCGACTTGGTCTTGGAGCAGCAAAGTGATGGTTCCAGGGTCAGTGTGACGCTTGAGTCCGAGTGTGAGATCAGGCTGAGGGCATTTTGGGTAATAATTAACAACAATCTTTTGGTCCATATCGACGCAAGCATTTGTAAGTGCCTCTTTCTCAAGCCCCATAGCTTCAGACAAAACTTCAAGAAGTTTACAAGCCAAACCCATCAGCCTGTCGCTATACTCCTCCGTCACTTTCACCCATCCCTCCGGCTTATCTGGCCACCGTGAGTAGTCTCTGTTTCTAACCGGGTACGAGAAATACGTCACGATCTCTCTCCAATCTTGTACTGCCTCTCCCTACATTAATATATATATACAAAATAATACTTTGAATGTAATCAAAACATAATTCGTATTAAGATAAGACACAAGTTGGAATCTCATGGAAACTAAACAAATGTTATGGTTGTTTAATTTACCTGGAGGTGACTAGAGACGATGAATCCTCCTTTCTTACCACCAGACATGTCGAAACGAAGCTTGTCCTGTGGAGGCAAAGCAAAGAAGTCGCGAGCGAGACGAGTCATATCCGCCACCAAACTAGTATCGACGCCGTGATCGACCACCTGGAAGATTCCCCAATTCTCGCATGCCTCCACGATCTGACGACAGATCTCTCCTCTTTTCCCACCAACATCGTCGATTCCAGAGAGAGAGATCACCGGAATTTCGTCGCTAAACACATTGTAAGCAACCTTGGGGCGTTCATCCTCATCCCGGACGAACTTAGAGTTAAGCTCAGACTCTCCGGCGAGCTCAGTCAGAGTTCCTGGAGCCATTTATATTTCTCAAGCTAGAGAGTTGAAAATTACAAAGGCAAAAACACTAAAGTGAACAAAATAAAAGAGAAGCTGTAATGAATATAAAAGAGAGAGAGAGAGTGGTAGCTGAGGAACCTTTCAAAGCTTGTGATAACTGACGAACGAAGAGGTCGCTCGCTACCTACCACGGTACTACTACTTTCTCTTCTCTTCTCCTTCTAGAACGCAAGTTACTCAACTAACTACGTGCACTATTATTATTTTTTAAAGTAAACTTTAAAAACCTTCTTATATATATATATATTTATTTTTTTTTTTTTTTTTGCTACATTCTAACGTGTCACGTTATACGACATGGACGATTACAATTAAACCATGGTTTAGTTGATTACACACTCCTACGTATTTTAACGGTGAAAAGAAAAGCCACGTCTTCAACATGGTTGTGGTCTGTGAAGATCCACGTGGCGGAGATTGTTCTTATACGGGATTTACGTTACAAATATCCCAATCATCATTAATTTGCATGGTTATTAGAGACAGATTATCGGTTTTGTAGTGTATTAGGTTTTACTAATAAATAGAAAATTAAATGCTCATTTATTTAATTAGGAAATGTGCAAGAGAATTAGTTTCGCTATATGAAAAATAAATTCATTTTCAAGTTAAAAAAAAAAGAAAGGAAAGTGTAAGTGTCACAATGAGTGCATAATCAGTAATTAACCGTGTGCGATTACCAAAACAGTAAACATTTTCTTTTAAATTTGGTTACATTTATTAAAATATATTTAATTTATGCGGTGGCATGTGCATCTCTGAGTATATCAATTGTTTGGTTTCTTTCTCAAGCTGTGTTAATTGTAATCTTTATAGATTATGTATAAAATAGATAATGTAAATTGAAAACAATTAAGAAATTCGACTCATATACTTATCCTTTTAGTTAAGACAAATCAAACCACTGCATGTAGGCTTTTAGATGACTGAGTTTGACTTTTGTAATTAACAGCTTTGCGATAGATCAATAAACGGGCTGGGCTTTTTAAATGCAGCCTTGTTAATTTGTCAAAGCCCATAAATTACAAAGATTTTAACCAAACGGCTAGTTTCTTTTCGGATGTATTTTTCTTGGTCTTACAGCTCCTTCCTTCCCGTTTTGAAGCAAACGGCTAGTTTCTTTTTTTTCTGAAAAAAAACATTCTAACGGTAACCTTTTTTTCCTTCCCATGCCTATAATACTGCTGCGACCTAGGAGCCTTATACTTGTTACTCTCTATCTCGTCTGTCTTTGCCACCTCCTCAGATATTGAAAAGTTGAGATTGATTTTCCAGAAATTCCCTCAGTTCAGCTTTTGGTTTGTTGTTGTCTTATAAAAGAAGATCAAAAATCCAAATGGAGACTCCATCACCATCATCATCAGCAACAAGAGTCGCTAGATCGCAGGATATCTTTTCAATCAACAACTCTGATTCTGACTCTAAAATCCCCGTTTCGTCAAGTATGTTTATCTTTCCATGTTCGTGTTTGTTTTCTCGCTTCTTGTAGTTTCTTTCTATCGTCATCTTGTTCCGAATGAAATATGTTCTTGTTTGCGTTCTATTTTCTTTTTATGTTTCGGACTTTTTTTTTCTTTCATTTTTCTTCAGACAAAACTGAGGAATCGGGCTTCTCTCAAAGGAAGAACATCAAAGCGCAACAAGACAGATCTGCACTAATCGACATAACCAACGACTCGCCGATCGTGGGTCTAGCGATGCAGACTCCTCCTTCAGGGTTCATGTGTAAGAGGTCAAACAGCAGAATCAAGAGCACGCCTGGTTCTGGTGAAGCCCTTTTGAGAGGACAAGTCAAAACCCTTTTGGACAAGGTTGAAGAAGGAATAGAGCTTATTCATTCAATAAAGACTCTCCCTTTCATCCATCTAGTCACTTCCCCAATGAGACTTCTCGCCCCAACTCCAGCAAACACTCCCCAATTTCCAAACTTTTCAGATGATGAAGTCAAGGTTAAGATCGCATCTCCAGTTGTTGCGGGCCACTTGAGAACATCTCAAGCACTAAGCTATGTTAACGGGACTTTTAAGGGGAGTGATATATTTGAAGAGAAGGAAGAAAAGAGTATGAGCGTAAGTAGATCTTTGATGCTTGATTTCACCGATAAGTCATCATTATGGGAGGAGGAAGAAGAGGAAGAAGAGGTTGATGAGTTGTGTGAAGGAATGAAGAAGATGAGTGTGGAGAAGACTCGAGCTGAATTTACTGGGAAACATAGCAGATCAGTGTACAACAGTGAAGATGAGGAGATCGTAGAGGCCAAAGAAGTGCTTCACTTGAAAGGGATTCCAACTCCAAGAGGAAAACATTTCAAGTTTGCTACTGAAGAAGATGAAGTAGAATTTTCTCATCATTGATTTCCCCAAATTGTATTGGACTGCTTTGTATTTGGTCACGAAAGAGTGATCTGTTTGCATTTGTAGTTATGTGGCCCAATAAAGGCCCATTAAGGGGACAAATAAGAGAAAGGTTGTTGTCGAAATGAGGATTTGATCATTTGGTAGTAGCAAAGAAGAAGTTAAAGAAAACTAACAGAACACATGAAAACAGAAGGACGTTCCAACGAACCTTTCTACTTCTTATTTGCCCAAAGTTACATTTTGTGTGAAGTAAACGCGAAGACATTTTCAACTATATTCTGTTTTCTAATCAAATAAAATATAAAAGCAAGCACCACGAAAAAGTTAACAACTTCCATCATTTTTTTGTCATTTAGTGAATACATATATAAAAAGAAATCGCTATAATATGGTGGAACCATCACATAATCTAATCATAACGTGGTCAATTATACTAATCTAGTCACCATCCGTATTAGCAACAACAACCAACAGTTGCAACCTTCTTTTATAAAAAGCTTTGATAAATGGTTCGTCATGACATGGACCATAAACTCATACAACTAAAGCAACAAACACCCATTAAGTAGTTGCATTCTGCAATGGTTCGTGCCGAAATCGACACCGGAGCTCCTTTCCGGTCTGTTAAAGAAGCCGTCACTCTCTTCGGCGAGAGGATTCTTCTCGGAGATAATTACATCAACAAGTCCGGAGAGGTTATAATAATTAAAAGCATACTTTACGTTTTGTTATATAACAATTATGTGTCTATCTATCAATTATTAACATTGTTGCAATGATTCTCGAACGTGTGGTTAGAGAAACAATGGAGAGAACGGAGTTAGTGATGAGGATATTAGAGGCAAAAGCATAGAAGCTGAGTTGGATGAAGCAAAGGAGAATCTGAAGAAAGCTGAAGAAGAGAACAAGGTTTTGTCTCAGCTTCTTGAAAGTCTCACACAAGAGCTAGAAATAACTAAAGAAAAGCTAAATCATTCGCTCAAAAAATTCCCTGAGCACCCTCAAGTTGAAGATGACCTCAAATTCATAGAGCAATCCACGGTTTATGAACCGGATAGCATAACCGAGATCAAGATGACCCGGTTTGATCAAAATGAAGTGTATGATGACGATCGTTTGGAGAGGAGGCGTTCGGTGAAGTTTGCGAATCCACCATTGTTAACGAAGGTCATAGAGAGCAAAGAGGAAAAGAAGAACCAAGTTATGGTGAAGAAACATACAAAGAAGATGAAGCCATTGGTTCCATTGGCTGCTTGGTTCTTTACAAGAAACCGGTCAAGTTAACCACTTTTAGCGGTCCTTTTCTCGGGTTTTACTCATTTATGCCTTACGTATTCTGAAATAATATCTCCAAAACTAATATATTGTTCTTATTTTGGGGATTCACTCAACTTAATTTTGTTACATTTTTTATTGCGCATGTAAGTAGATACATAAACAAACTGGACTGTGTCCAAATTATCCTCAACCAATCCGATCTCTTCTTCTTCCTTAGGGAATGGAAAACCTAAGAACTTGGGAAGCCTCTTGAGCTGAGCCGTAGGCTCTGTTTTCAATCCTCGTGCTTCACAAAAAGAACATGCTTGGGATCTTCCAAGCCCTCTTGTAGTGTAGGAAACGACTTCTGTAAGAGGAGTCTTTCAAGCCCTCTTGTAGTGTAGGAAACGACATCTGTGTCGAGAAAAGCGTGGAGATGACGATGAGAACATGGTCAGATCTGGTATTGGGCTATCTCCCTCGGTTACATTTCTAGATTGGATACGATCGCACGAGAACTTGTATTCCTTGAAATTCGCAGCATAAACAATCTAAACTAGGGTAACTTGGGGAAAAAGAAATAAGAAAGCAGAAAATTAGGGTTTTGGAAAACAAAGCCGTTGGATTCCTGTATAATTGGTTTGATTGGACCAGTTTTAAAATCCAAAAGGAAAAAAAGTAATCCAAATTAAACCAGAGAACGGACACACTCACCATTGGGAACCCAACATCGTAGGAAACGAGTTACTTGTTTTCGTCTAAGCTCCAATGTTACCATTCCCTGATTCTACATACAAACCAGATTAGCAACTAGAGATAAAAGATTCACTTTTTTCATTGGATCTTTGTCCACTTGGGTTGAAGTTAATATGATGAGCTGAGACAGCAACTAAAAACCCATAGGAGCAAACCAAAACATGCCTAGAAAGTAGACAAGAACAGACCAAAGATAAGAGGAAAAATCCGATAAACGAAAACAGAGAGTAGCTAGAGATAATAGTGACCGATAATGACCACAATGGGATTCATGTCCAATAGACTTATGTAACTAATAGACTCAGAGTTCGGTCTTCGTGTATGAGTTGGTAGTTATATCGTAAAAGTGATCTCGATCCTGCACTTGGGCGAAGCTCTTGGAAGCATCAGCAGATAAGTGGTGATACTTAACTTGTCTTAATTTGTCTCTTACATTTTTCCATGAACGAACTTTCAGCAACTCAAGACGTGACAGTTTGCCTAAGAAGTGCTTTACTTGCACCAACTCACCTAAAGTTCCGTTGCCAAACAAGGGTATATCCAAGACCTCCACAGGACATGACAATAGACAATCATATCCCGACACACACTCACAAACATAGTCAGGTAGGTTCGCATAGTGCAACATACCCTGCAGAAAAAAGTACTTGAGATTGAAGTTTTAGGAGTATCTACATGGTTTTGGTAATTTTCAGGGACTTGAGATGATACATCGATGAGGAGTGTCTTGAGATTTGGAGTCTTGCTTAGCAAAAAGGGCAGAAATCGCCAGCAACATCCCCGGATATTATGTACCATAGTTAAGTGATGTAGGTTTTCAAACACCGGAATTGCTTCACGGAACAAGTAAAACGTCTGAAATCAACGAAAATCATGTAGTCAACAAGTAAGTTCATCAACCATTGCTCATCAAATATGTAACTTATGGAACATCATATGAAACTTGAGATGCACGCCTATTTCTGTTTTCTATTCTCTCGAGCTGTAACTACACATACCTCAAAAGTCAAAGGAGATGATAACTCTAGGACCTTAACATTTCTTATCCCCTTAATCAGATTTGTCGGATTGCTTGATAAAAGATCACTATCATATGCAACGTCTGCATAAAATTGGTGATCTTCCACCACCTGAAGAGTGAGCTTAGCTTCCTCAAGGGACTCAAAATTAACAAGTGGATACGCATCGGGAACGAAATCCTCGTAGTCTAAGTATTTGAGACTCGGAGTTTCAAAAGAAAACTCATGATACTCAGGCCCATCAAAAAAACGATACAGATCACGAGAAATAATAAGTCTTTCAAGAGATGGAGTAGACAAGATCCCTGCCCATTTCCACGTTTCCCAGTACCAACCATATATGGTAAGTTCCTGAAGCCTAGGGGAAGCCGAAAGAAAAGGCATGGAATGCACAATCATCATCAAGAGCATAGAAGCGAACCGAGTCAAGAATCAGGGTCTCAAGAGCGGGCAGAGAAGCAGTCTCAGGGATTACACTGATGACAAATTGATGCCCTAGTTTGAGCTTAGCCACTGAAGCCCAACTGAAGAGCTCCAAAGGCAGTGCATCTCTATTATCACGATGTATGTCTAATTCAACATCCACGACACCACGCCTGAACACATCACGTAGCCAGTTCCTGATACGAGCTTGATCAAGAACCTCTCCTGATTTCAGAGAGAATTTTCTTACGAAGGTATCACTTTCCAGCAGAGCAAATCTCGCATCCACAAAATCCTGGAAAGTCTTCTGAAACACATCTCCGTCGTCGAACTCGAGATCTTCTATGATGATGTTGAAATTCTTATACCTCCGTGAGAGAACCAACACATACGCAGCCTCCTTTGCCCCAAGAAACCGCACGATTAGCCTAACAATATCATCTGGTAGAACGCTGATCCTGTCCATCTTCAGAGAGATGGAGTCACCACCACAGACGAAGAGCGAAGAGAGAAGAAAGCGTTTCTTTCGTTTCGTTTGTCGAAGTGAGCGCAACTTTCTACAAAAAGGCTGCGGAAGTTGCTTAAAACGCACGTTTTAGATTACTGAAAACCGTTGGCTGTTTTAGCGTCTCAAAACTAAAAGTTTCTTCATTTTGGGGTTTTAGCAAATCATTAAATTTCTTTTAGTTCTCATTATATTTTACATATTTTTATTTATGTAGAATCATATTGTACTAACACTAAGTAGTTTTAACATTTTTTTCTTACACATATTTTGACTATTTTTTCTTTCACGTAATAATTTTGACCATTTTACAAGTTTTTTTGTTATAATCGATTATGATTTTTAAAAAAACTTTGAATTACTAAAAAATATATATATATAGTCTAGTTTTACATTTTTTCTTTAGAAAATAACTGGCAGATTATATAAACTTTTCAAAATATATATATAAAAACCACAGTTTCGTATTTAATATGGTTGGGTTCAGCCATAGCTTCAGTTTAAAATTCTGCAGCCCTAATTCGTCTAGGAATCGGCGTTAATCTTATAAGTCTGCTCATTCAACGAAGAGAGATTTAAATCAACAGAGACGGATGTCAAAAGGAGGAAAAGGGTAAAGGAAGTAGAAGGTGGAATTAGCACATTACCATAGGATCTAACTTGTCACATCTTGTGTTTCCTCTCCACAAAAGAGGCAGCTTTAACATCGGTTCTGTCCAATAGATGGCAAGATTTGCTTACACCGATAACTAGTCTTGATCTTGGTGACTCCATCAACTAGTCTTTTTTAGAGTCTGAACATAACTCATTCAACTAGTAGAATCAGCTTGTTCTTGATGCAAAAATGGGAACAAAGCCGGAGTGATGTGAACAGTTTGCTTCCCGTGTTATGCTGATTAAAGCGAATAGTGGAGAATGCCTTCGTGATTAAAATGTTAGAAAGCACAATTTAAAGCGTTTACAAAACCAAAAAAGAAAAACAGAGGGCTACTAGAGATAAAAGATTCACTTTTTTTCATTGGATCTTTATCCACTTGGATTGAAGTTCACATGATCAGTTAAGATAGCAACTAACAATCTATCGAAGAAAATTTCGTTATAAACCAAAACACGCCTAGAAAGTAGACAAGATTAGACTAAAGATAAGAGGGAGAGTCAGACAAAAGAAAACACAAGAGTACCTAGAGATAAAATGTGACCAAGAATGACCACAGTCGGATTCTTGTCCAACAGAGACTTTGTTCTTCATGCTTGAGCTGGTGGTTATCAAATAAAATTGATCTTGCACCTGGGCGAAGCTCTTGGAAGCATTAGCAGATTTGACTGTTTCCTGTCGCTTATTACCCCAGTTGAACGAATATTCAGCAACTCAAGTCGTGACAGTTTCCCTAAGAAATGTTTTACTTGCTCCAACTGAGGTTTACTTCTGCGGCTAGACAAGGTTACATCCAAGACCTCCACAGGACATGACAATAGACAATCATATCCCGAAACACACTCACAAACATAATCAGGTGATTCATCTTCTTCAGCATAGTGCAATCCCCTCTGCAGCAAAAAAAAAGGAGGACTTGAGATTGACGATTTAGGAGTATCTACATGGTTTTGTTAATTTTCAGTGAATTGAGACGATACATTGATGAAGAGCGTCTTGAGATTTGGAGTCTTGTTGAGCAAAAAGGGCAGAAATCGCCAGCAAAATTCCACTGACTCATCATGTGTAATAGTTAAACGATGTAGGTTTTTAAACACCGGTATTGCTTCACGGAAGAGGTAAAGCATCTGACGTCAATTCAAATCAACTAGTCATGAACTAAGTTCAACTTTCTGTTTGAACAAAACCTCATGAAAAATTGCTTATATATGTAAAACTAGATGTTTGGAACATCCTACCTAATACAAAAAAGAAGAAGAAGAAACAATAACAAGCTTACATCGAAGGTAGGAGGATATGATAGCTTCAGGATCTGAACATTTCTTATCCCATTGATTATGTTTGTGGGATTGCTAGAAATAGGATCGCCAACATCTGCAATATATCCACGATATTGGTGATCTGCCACCACAATAAGATGGAGCTTAGCTCGGACAAGGGACTGAAAATCAACAATTGGATATGCATCCGCAACAAAATCAGTGTAGTCAAAGTAGGTGAGGCTCGGTGTTTCAAAAGTAATCCCCTGATAATCAGGCCCATCAAAATCTTCAGAAGTACAACGATCGAGAGTAAGTCTTCGAAGAGTTGGACTTGACAAGATCCCTGACCATCTCCACGTTTCCCAATTCATCCCACGTATGACTAACTCTTTAAGCACAGGGCAAGCCAAAAGAAAGGCATTCAACGCACAATCACGAGTAGCTTCGAACTGAACTGAGTAAAGACATACACTCTCAAGAGCTGGCAGAGAAGCATTCGTAGGGACAACACGGATAACAATTTCGCTTCCCAGCGTCACCCTAACAAGGGTATTGCAATTGAAGAACTCTAAAGGCAACTCATGTTCACCATTACCGTAAATGGACAGCTCTACCTCCATTAGACCACGCTTCAGCACATTACGTAACCAATCCTTGACACAAACTGGATCAAGACCCCATGGACAGTTGAGAGTAAATTTCTTTATGCGTGTAGTAGTTTCAAGCTGCCCCAATACCCCAAACACATGATCCGTAAATCTACCCTTAATCCCTGGAATCTTCACTGCGTCCAAGACAAGATCTTTTACGATGGTGAAGAGATTACGAAACCTCTTTGCAAGAACCGGCACAAAAGCAGCTTCCTTTGCAGAGAGGAAGCTCACAATCAAATGAATGATTTCATCTGGGAGATTACTGATCCTATCCATATTCTGCGCCAAACCCTAGCGAATCAAACAACAACGATCTAATCGGGGGTTTCCACAGCGTCTATTCTAACAAGAAGGATTTTAGAAAGCAGAGAGAGTTTGAGAAGAAAGAGCGCTTTTCGTTTTATTTCTCCCAAATTCATCGACAACTTTATAAGATGAAATCCTGGCCATCTATTCCTCGATCCTTATCAACGATTGAGAGAGTAAGAGATTGAACCAATGCGAACCGGCCAAATTCTCCGGTCCGAGATCATTGTAAAAACCGCCATTCTGTTAACCCATTAACCCCCGTTTAAATCCCTTTTAGCACCTTTACATTCTCACTATTTTAATTAAGAAATACATGTGTCAAAGTTTTTTAGTCTAGTGGAAGTCTCTTGGTCTATTAGTCAAAGGTTTAACCGCTTTTCCATTAGGTCTAGAGTTCGATTTTCAAAAAATATAAATATATTTATCGGATATTCCAGAATACTGTAAACATAATTGTTGGTTGTAGTCTCGAATGTTGCAAAAAAATCTTGTCTATTACATGTTATAGTATATGTACAACTATAAAAAAAAAATGTGTCATGAAGTTGTTGTTGTTCGAACAGCTGTTCAATATAATTTCAAGTATTTGAATTGGATTGATCGTAATAATAAAGTTAAGAGTTAGATAATAATGTAATCGGCGGGAGAAGGAAAATCAAAGAATACACGGGGCTAATTTAACCGGCTTGCAGTTGGTAATCTAGAGGCCCAATACAAAACCCACTAAAACTAGGGTTTTCGAAGGCAGGCCATATCAACAAAGTTGCTGCTGCAAAATCCCAATAACTTGTGCAGAGGGCAAGAAGAAGAAGAACTTCTGTGTGGTCGTAATGGGTTGTGTGATTAGGGCTCAACGTAAGGGTGCTGCTGGTTCCGTCTTCAAGTCCCATACTCACCACCGCAAGGGCCCAGCTAAGTTCCGTAGCCTTGATTACGGCGAGAGAAATGGGTATCTTAAGGGTGTTGTGACGGAGATCATCCACGATCCGGGACGTGGTGCTCCGTTAGCTCGTGTCAGTTTCCGCCATCCTTTCCGTTACAAGAAGCAGAAGGAGCTGTTCGTCGCGGCCGAAGGTATGTACACGGGACAATCCCTCTACTGTGGTAAGAAGGCGAACCTCGTTGTAGGGAACGTACTTCCGCTTAGATCAATTCCCGAGGGAGCTGTCGTCTGCAACGTCGAACTCCATGTCGGTGATCGTGGAGCCCTCGCTAGGGCTTCCGGTGATTACGCCATCGTTATTGCTCACAATCCTGACAACGACACCACTAGGTAATTAACATCATCTCTGTGGCTAATTTTCATATACTTTTTAAGGAACATCTTCAATACTCTCAAGTTGCGTTCAATAGTGTTGTCTTCTTTCTAAATCTAATTATTATTGGAGCATCCTCGTCTAACCTAAATTGTGTCACACACTATTGATGTGAATTAATTTGTAAAGCGTTTCTATTTTAAGTTCAAACAAAGTGAACTAGACCAAATTTTGCAACTAACAATGAATAATATTTGCTTCATATAAAAGGATTAAGCTTCCGTCTGGGTCGAAGAAGATTGTGCAAAGCGGATGCAGAGCCATGATAGGGCAAGTTGCAGGTGGAGGAAGAACAGAGAAGCCACTTCTCAAGGCAGGTAACGCGTACCACAAGTATCGTGTGAAGAGAAACTGCTGGCCTAAGGTTCGTGGTGTGGCTATGAACCCAGTCGAGCATCCTCATGGAGGAGGAAACCACCAGCACATTGGTCACGCTAGTACGGTCAGACGCGATAAACCTGCTGGTGCGAAGGTTGGTCTAATTGCTGCGAGAAGAACGGGTCGTCTCAGAGGTCAAGCTGCCGCATCAGCATCCAAGGCAGATTAAACTTGACTGTGACACACGTTTTTTACTGTAGAATTAAAAGACTCATCGTTGCCTCTTTACTTGAATATACATATACTTGCTGTTGAAAGCTTATGAGCTTTGTACTGAATCTACCCTTAAAGGGTACAGTTTTGAGTGATATATTTATTAATATTTTTTGGACGACCAATTTCGATTTTTCATTTATAAGTATTATTAAAAGTATACAGAGTTGATTGAGATACAAAATAATTTGCTAAATCAATTAAAATTTGGTCTAGTTCACGTTGTGGCTCTGAACAAAACAATTTGCTAAATCAATTAAAATTTTGGTGCACAAAAAGTTAATCAAAATTGATCACCTCAGGTTTAGTTTTACTCAACCAGTGATAGACAGATTCTATTTTGTTATTTGGAATGAATTAAAAGTCCGAATTTCTGTTCAAAAACCATTTCTCTCATACCTCTCAAACTTCAATCTCTTAGCCCTTGGAGCCTCGGCCTCAAAATTAGGTCTCAATCGGTCATGAACATAGTTGCAACTATCACCCAGCTGAGAACCTCTCGCTGTGCCATAGTAGATACACTGTTCCTGAACCTTATTTTGATCAACCCGTCCGTTAAATTCACCAGTTTGTGAATGGTATTGGTTAGTTTCATGATTCACTGTGCCATGTTCCCTTATGAGATTCTTGAAATAGTCATCACTCTTCATGGGTTGCATTACCGGTTTAGGTCTACCAGTAACATCAATCCCGTTTAAGTTCATTGGATAAGTGTTGAAACCAGCTTGAGGACCCCTTGCAAATCCAATTGATGCTTGAACATTGTTCATTTCAGAAGTGCGGAATGCAGAATTGTGTTGGATGTGGGGTTGGGGATTTACTATTACCTTTGGTTCTGAGAAAACATGTTGAGGTCTATGGAGGTTAAAGTTCACTGGTAGAGAACTCGACGGAGGAAGAGCTGGGAAAGATGGTTGTTTAGCTATACTGACACAGGAATGAACGGGCATTGGTATACTAAGTGGGGATATGTTTCCGTTTACAGGCTTGGGTGGAGACACTCGTCTCTGCTCAGGGTTAGTAAAAGGCTGAGAAGATGCAAAACTCTGTTTTTGAGGTATTATCATTGGCTGCTGCTTTCTATCCACGGGTAAGGCAGTGACATGTTTCGGAACAAGCCTAGTAGGGTTGATATTATTAGTCTCAACGGGCTGATTCTTAGTTTCAGAGGATTTACCTGTTGTGTCAATGATCAGTTTCTTGATCATTTTCGGGTTGCTGAGGAATTTGATAAGTAGATCCGGATCAACCAAACGCCCTTGTTCCTTGGTTTTCATCAGTGCAAAAAGGGCTGCAGAAGCAGCGAGGCTCAAGTCTTGTGCAAGACCGGAAGTTTCCGGTTCTTGGGTTGAACAGGGAGGTTTGGTCTCCAACTGACTTTGCTTGTTTGCAGTAATGTTGGATTCAAGAGAAGTGACATAGGATTCCTCTGAAGAATCCGATTCATCCTCGATTGGAGTGAGACGAATAGCAGGAGTTTTGCTGTCATCAAAGCTTTCCGCTTCTACAACAGGTGAAACAGAGGGTCTGCGTGAAAACAGAATGCCATCAGCGCGAAAAGAGACATCAACAAAATGTTTGAATAAGCTTAAATGACTTGGGAGCAAGAAAGAAGGCACAATACCGAGAAGGGATGGTAGAGCGATGCGGATAGATGGCTTCCAACACTTTTGCAATCCTCAAGTTTTCAGTTCGCCTTTCTGTGCTCTCACCACCATCTCCCATTAGCCAAGTATCACCAACAAGGAACTGTTTAACCCAAAGACAATTAATATCAGATGCAAAAGCTTGAAAGCTCTTTCCCAATTTCTGGATTTGAGTATAACATACCTTAGGAGGTCGTTTCCATCTGATCCGAGGAATGGTTGAGAGATTCAGCTTCTCTGCATAGTGATTTCCTTCGAAACCAGGTGGAAGATCTGGCGCTCGAGGTTTCCCAGATGATTGCTTTGAATAGTTATGACGTTGTGGCTGAGAGGCAACTTTGGCTGGACAGTCCTCTGTTCGAAACATCTTAACCTGCATTGTTAGAAGTAATAGCTGATCAAAGATGAAGATTTTACAAACTACGTTCAGAGTTGCAGAGTAACGGATTGATATGCTTTTAAACCAATACCAGATCTTGTGTAAACACTTCCGAATAAAATCCATGTTAATTCGAATTTCCATGACAATGACCAAGATTTCATCATATAAATGGATCATAGATACGTTTTTATAAGAATCATGTAACTAAACCACTCACGCTTTCTGGGAATCTATCAAAGATGAACAATCAACCACAGATCTTATAGAGCACTTTTATAGTTAAAACTCATCGTATTTTGTGTATAAACGGATCAAATTTCCAACTTCTGTGATTTAGATTTCCAAGTCAACATTTTTCATATAAACGGATCATCATGTATATACGTTTGCCTCTGTTTTCTCATTATCGGATTTGAGTTCAACTTTATCTTCAAAGACATCAAAATTAAACGTCAATAATATACAAGAATCGTGAAAGTAACAGACTTGTTTATTCATCAAAGTTCGTTCCTTTCACACCTTTCTCATTTCAATTTTAACTGCGTTAAAGATCAAAATCTCATCAATTCAGTTGGCTTTTTAAAAACGAGATTTCATATAAATCGATCTGGATTCAATGGTAAAAGACGGATCAATCAAGTTTTCGGATTCACGATTCGAAAAGGCAACGCAAAAATGAAAAACTGAATAAAGAAAAAAATCATTCGACCATACGACGATGGGGATATTATATACCTGACAAAGCTTAGGACCTGGTGGCCATGAAACTCTGGATTTCTTCGATCTCTTCATATAATTATAAATCAACAATAAAACTAACCCAGTAAACAATAATCGAATTTTATTCTAAGTCAATCGATAATCGTTTATCAGATTCAAGATCAATTCGATTCGCTAGATCTACAGGTTTTTGGTTTTTATTAACAAGAGCACTTGAGAATCGATCGACGGATTCGAATACAGATTTGGTCAATTCGGGGGCGTGAATCAGAGATCGGTGAGAGAAAAGAGAAAAGAGGAAGAGACGTCGGCGCGAGGATTTGCGTGGCTCAGAACCCTAGAACCTATCTCTTCTATTTATTGGTCTTTTTTTTGTTTTTTTTTGACGTCACTATTAAGACTGTATTTATATATACGGTTGTAAAGAAATTTTAAATAATTTGCGCGTAATTTTAAATTCATAACTACTCCGAATTATTATTTAAAGGGTTCATATTCGATAACGTAACGTTTTCTAATATTTTCGAATTATATGCTATTTCATGTAATTTAACCTGATTTAGCAAAGAAGGAATAAATAATAATCATATTCAGTAGTATTACAAGGGGAAACATGTTTTTGCACGGAATTTCAGAATTTGGTAAAAAAAGATTTTACAAGCTATACAAGTTTTTTGTTTTGTCTCTTTGTCTTAAAATTCAAATAAAAGAAATATATATTTTGATCAATTGCCACCTGACCCAAATAATTTTTAATTAAATGGCAAATTCATTGAGGATAAAAGGTTAATTCATGTGGAAAAAAGACATGAAAGAAGGTATAATAACAATCAAATCGAACACAATTTGTTTGTTAGCTAGGTTGTTCGAAAAATGATATTCACCGTAAATAGAAAGCATGTGTTGTCAAATCAAGCAATTTTGTGTCAGAAACATATAAACGCATAATGATTAAAGAATTGTTAGTTTTATGAATGACATTTATACAACAACTTTCACGCAAAACCATTCGCCTTAAATTTATAAATATATTTTTATAAAACTTTTTTTATCATTTATATATATTGTTTTAGAAAAAAATTAGTCAAAAAAATAAAATATGGATCGGCTTAAAATTGTATAAACGAACCAAAATGATAATTGTTAAAAAAGATTATCGATCGGTTAGAAATCGAGAATGTAATAATATAAAAAAACTAAAATTTTTGATTACATCAATTTAGTCATCTCCGGATCATATCAAATGACAACTATAATTTTAAATTATAATTTTATATTATTTAAATGATTTATTTGATATTAAATTATTTTTAAATAAAAATACATAACTTTTTTAGTAAAGAAACATGAGATTAATTAATTGAGTTACATTTTTTTGTTTTATTTTCAAATTATTTAGCCAAAAAAAGCGATTCATAATAAAATTATTTTTAATTTATCTTTAATATCTATTATTTTATTTGAGAAATAAGTTGTATATTAAACTTTTCGAATAATATTACAAATATTTTGAGATATTTTCTATTTTTGTTATTTTAAAAACATAATTTGGAATAAAATTTATTAAATTAAAAAAAGAAAAATATTTTCAATCATTTAATGTTAAGAAAATAATTTAAAATAAAATTTATTAAATAAAAAAAGAAAAAACAGAAAATTAAAAATATCAATTAGTCATAATAATTTAATTTATTAATGTTATCTATGTAATACCAGTAGTGAAAATTAAGCTGAACGCAACAAATAGAAAACTGATTTCATAAATAATATTATTATGATACTAATATTATACTGCAAATTAAAGAGATTAATTTTGAAGTTTGTTTACTAATTTGACTATTGTAAATATTTAGTATGCTAATATTTTAACGTTTTGACTATTTTATTACAATAGTTTTTGATAATTATCTTTATATTGCTACAAGTTTGAACCATTTTTTTATAATGTGCAAATGATTTGATATTTCTTAATTTGGACGTAGTAATGCCATGATTTCTCTATAGTAAACCGTTCATGAGGTTTGACCAGAAAATAAGTAAACCAATTAACGTGTTAGGCGTAAACATGGAAATAAATCGCATCAGACAGCAATGAAATTAATTAAAATAAAATAAAAACCACGATGATTGACCATAATATCGCTTCAAATGACCAAAATACCCCTTTCGTCTTCAAGCTCTGATCTCCGTCAATGTCCCTATTTAAACAAAATAAACTGAGAGCCCAATTTCAACACAGAGCTCGAAGACGTGTAGTGTCTCTGACCCACCTCGAATTCCAGATCCCAAAAAGAAAAACCATCAATGGCGTCAGAAATCAACGGATCCGGATCCGATCCCGTCACCGCTGATTCAACCGCCGTGGAAATGCCGACGCAGACAAGGAAGATAGCACTGGTCACCGGAATCACCGGCCAGGACGGATCGTACCTGACGGAGTTCCTCCTCGGAAAAGGTTACGAAGTTCACGGCCTGATCCGCCGATCATCGAATTTCAACACTCAGCGGATCAACCATATCTACATCGATCCACACAATGTCGACAAGGCTCTGATGAAGCTCCACTACGCCGATCTCTCCGATGCCTCCTCGCTCCGCCGTTGGCTCGACGTGATCAAACCAGACGAAGTCTACAACCTTGCCGCTCAGTCTCACGTCGCCGTCTCCTTCGAGATCCCTGATTACACAGCCGATGTGGTCGCCACTGGTGCTCTTCGCCTCCTGGAAGCCGTCAGATCTCACACCATTGACAGTGGCCGGAGCGTCAAGTACTACCAAGCCGGATCTTCGGAGATGTTCGGAGCAACTCCGCCACCACAATCGGAGACGACGCCGTTTCATCCCAGATCTCCCTACGCAGCATCCAAATGCGCTGCTCATTGGTACACTGTCAATTACCGAGAAGCCTACGGTCTTTTCGCCTGTAACGGAATCCTGTTCAACCACGAGTCACCTCGTCGTGGAGAGAACTTCGTGACCAGGAAGATAACAAGAGCCCTGGGACGGATCAAGGTGGGTTTGCAGAGGAAGCTCTTCCTTGGGAATCTGCAGGCGTCAAGAGATTGGGGATTCGCAGGGGATTACGTTGAGGCAATGTGGCTGATGTTGCAGCAAGAGAAGCCAGACGATTACGTTGTGGCAACAGAGGAATCACACACTGTGGAGGAGTTTCTTGAGGTTTCGTTTGGGTACTTGGGACTCAACTGGAAAGATCATGTGGAGATCGACAAGAGGTACTTCAGGCCAGCTGAAGTTGACAACCTCAAAGGAGATGCTACCAAGGCAAAGGAGGTGTTGGGATGGAAGCCGCAAGTAGGGTTCGAGAAGCTGGTGAAGATGATGGTTGATGAAGATCTGGAGCTTGCTAAGAGGGAGAAAGTGCTCGTCGATGCTGGTTACATGGATGCTCAACAGCAACCTTGATTGAGAGATTCGAACCTGCTTTTATAGAGTTTAAAAAATTTCGTCTTTTTACTTTTGTTGCTTTAATGCTTGTTTTGTTGTTTTTGTTGTTTTTCTAGTTTCTTGTCGTTTTTTTTAAAAAAAGTTATCCAATTTGTTTCCCTCAATGAGTTGAGGATGAAGCACAGTGAATTTTGTATGGAAAGGGCAAAAGGAAGCATATCCTCTGTTCTTCTAGTCTTTGTATCCCCCAAAGTTACATCAATCAAAATTGACTCTTTTACTTTCCCTTTGAAATTGGCGCTTAATCTACACGAACACAGACATAACTCAGCAGGTTTGGAAACATAAAGTGAGAACTTTGGGATATTGTGGCACTCTAAAATATCCTCTTTCGTACACAACAGAAGTGTGTATAGCAGAAACCAAATGCTCTACTACGACTTGTATCTTGTTTCTGTAATTCACTCGGACCTACTGTCTAAGAAACTACATCTAGATTTGGTTCCTTTCGAGAGCGAAGTTTTCTCCTTGGCTCATACCTCTGTGTCAAAAAGCTCGACATGTAAACTAAGGTCGGCTTAGTGAGTAACTGATCTGCACGACTTAAGCAACATCAGAAGTATCAACACATTTTGGCGAATTGGCATTTTGAATTTATATTTGCGATCGCTTACTCTCAGTCTCAGACCAATATCAAAATTTACATTTGCGAATGTACTTCTCACAGAAGCGACACCACTTTCAATTCATTACTCAGCATTGAATCAATTGAAATTTCTGATTTGTGACCCCCTCTTTTTTTCTTCTCTTTTAATTAAAGTATTGAGAGCGACAAAACGCTCCGTTTCCATAGGCTAGATTTCTTGGGACGAGGTTTCAGAGAGAAGTTGAGGCCAAACATCTCCTTGGATGCCAAATCCATGTCAACGAACCCCATGAGCTTCCCCACAACAGAGGCGCTCTCACGGACATGATCCATGTCTTTGCTCTCTGACCAGAGACGATGCGCCAGCTGGAGCCGCCTGTGCTTTGTGTTCAGCCCAATGCCCCATCTCAAGAACACGTTCTCTCTCTCTTCTTTCGTCAGTTTCTTCTGCATCAGCTGACTCAGCTTGTACCTCTCCCTGTTCAACGCCCTCAGGCTGTTTTGTTTCACGTCCCACACAGTTAAAAAGAGAATACATTCTTGACATAAACCGTCAAAGAAACGTAAGGTGCTTTATGTGAGTATATCTATACCTGGACATTGATGTAAGAGTGCGTCCGTTTTCAATAGCTTTGTTATTGTTGGTAAATGTTTCTCTGATGTACTTGAGCCTACGGAGTTCTACTTCCATGTACAAGCAATCTTTCTGATCTCCTCTGAAGAGAAGGAAGAAGTAACTTCTGTGTGCCATGGAAACATTGCAAGCGTGCCATAGCTCTATAATCTCCATCTCGAGTCTCTTGAACTCCAACGGCCAGTTCAACGGCATTGTTAAATAGTCTTGTATGGGGTCCACTGCAGCGTCCTTGAAACTCTTTGATGATCTCAGAGCCAAGAACTTCTGTTCTATTTCCTCCATCTGCCATATTTAATAATACAGGTAGCCCTCAAGATACAGACAACATTTTAAGATCGTACCAAGTATACGTAAGCAGAAAGCAAGCTCTGCTTGACCAAGTTAGTAAAACTCACCGATAAATGAATGATTCGCTTGTCTCTTTGAGGAGCAGTCTCTTCACCTTCCTCCTGGCTGATGGAAGCTCTACCACTTGTCTGACGCTCATACACAGGAGCGCTAGAGGAAGACACCAGTGAGCCATTCAGTGATGACTTTATCCTATTCACACCATCTAAAGCAGCCGGCATTCTTTGGGTGCTGTTGAAGTCTTTCTCAAACCAAGTTGCTGGCATGCTCATCCTGTTAAAATGCTTTGATAACGGCGGCCTCTTGGTGTTGGACGGTTCAAGGTTGCTCTCAACTCTTTCTTTCTGATTCCAGCTTGGTGGTGTGTTAGCATTTCTCTCATACTCATACAAAGTAGGGGACGAACTCGATACAAAGCTTGTTCCGCAGCTTCGGCTTCTACTATGCCCCACGCCTCCAACCGTTTGTGAATCTCTCTCAAGATGCCAAGCATATGGCTTTTCAGGAGACAGAGTGACAGAATCTGGATGTGTAGGGTCTCTTCTGAGATTAGAAGACTTTTGAGGAGGTGATTTGTCAGTTAATGACAAAACACATCGTGGAGAGACTTTGATGGGTTCGCTTTTTTCCTTTGGTTGGATAATGACAGTACTGACTTCCTTTACTCTTTCTTCTTCCTCTTCATTTTCTGTTGGTGATCTTAAGTTCTTTGAATCTGGTACACATTCAGGTAGCGCACTCACAGCCATACACCGGTCTGGAAGCATGTTTGGCTCTGGATACATGATGATACCAGGACTCTCTGTTTCTATGCATCGAAGTTCCGTGCAAGTATCTTCAGAATCCACCTCACTTGGTTCGTCCATTTCATGAAATCTCTCCTCCTGAACACAAGACTGATCTACAGATTTCCCCTTGTGAATTTGCGGTTGGTTTTTACTTTCTGCCCCACGAATATTAAGTCGAACTTTAGTGAATTTCCCAGGAGTTACAAAAGAAAGGTGTTGCCCTGGGCTGGTTGCACCAGATTCTATCCTAAAGTCTGAAAACTGGAAGACATTCTCGTCCGAACCGTGCTCGGTTGATTGTGGGGAAATCATACTGGAGGGTTGAGCCGATACAGGGCTTTCTGGTGTTATATTTAGAGATTCCCATGAACTGCGCACCCGCAGCTTGGGGTATTGATGTCCAAGAACCACCTGTATGAATACCAAAACGGGATTATAAATCAAGCAGCTGAAGGGTTTATTCATGCTTTCAGTAAAATTAAAAAATTGAAATGACATACATTTGTCTGCTCGGAGTCTGTTGATAATATCTCTTTTTCTGGTGATTCTCCAATTATTTGTTGGAGATCCTCGATCCGAGAATGAGCCCGCTCTAATTGTTGTGTTAGTTGGAACACCTCTTTATTTAGCTGTAAAAACGGAAGAACATAAAGTTTCTTGAGTGAATGGATCACCAAAAAAATATACATATTGAGACAAATCAACAAGTATGAATGCCGCTGCCAGTAATACAAAAAAAGATGCTCGTTACAAAAATTTATTGCGGAAGCGAGCTCTAATACTGTAACTGATTTTCAGATATCTTGATAGGTTGATTGAAGTAAATCGCATTACCTTTTCGATATGGAGGTCCTTCTCCTTCAGTAATGCAGTTGTGTCAGAAACAATAAGAGCCTGACGAGGGCTTCTCAACTCACTCTCCAGTTTAGCCAACTCCCTCTGTAAATGTTTAACCAGAACCTTATCAGACATGACGACGTTGACTTGTGCATTTGTTGACACCTCCTTTGCACAGCTTGCGAATAACAATGTGTTTCTTGATTGCTCAACGTGGATTCTTGCAGGACTCATGGTGCAGATTATGGCAGTTCTGGCGTTTCCTCCCAACGAAGACTGAAGTATGCGTGTCAGCTTTGAATCTCTGAATGGAATGTGCCCAGTTTTTCCTTTACTGCATTAAGCTAGCCATATAATTAAGAAATGTAAAAGGAAGCCACTCAACTACAATACATACATTAGACGTTAATAGCAGCACTCTGCTACTAACTTGGTAATGCAGCACAACTAGGTAAAATTTAAATGTTTCACCTTGAGAACTCAACTATCAAAGATAATGAAAAGCTGCTCACCCATCATTAAAGACAGGGAATTTTCTTAAAAGCTCAATGGATAAAGAGCAGACTAAGGTGCCACAAATCAGGGAACTTCATTGAAGATAAAGGTGCTACACAGGCTAACCTTAGCTTTCGAATGACAGTTCCTAGTGTTAGTAAACTTCGGTTTATATGACCACCTTCTTTCAACCTTGTGCCAGCTGATAATGATTGAGATGCACGCTCGCTTCCCGCAAGATCAATGAAATTCTGCAGGATAGCTAGTTAATCATGAATTTATTTCCTCTTACATGATGGAGAATTAAAAAAGTACATACCACTGTCGCTTTGAGCGTACTAAATTTTTCATTCGCCAAATATTCACGTGCTGTGCTTTCAACCGCCTGAAGAAGATATCAGTCAGAAATAAGTTCCAAAAAGCAGGCTGAAGACTGCAGCGTTGAATCTGTACAGGAATGTGCCTTACCAATCTCAGAATCTGATGAGAGCGGGAACTAACTTCATTTAAAGCTGTCTCTCCAATTTGTCGTTGAGCTACAATGATTAGATGATCTTATTCAAACTGATGTTAAACATTGAAAGTATTAATTTCAGATACACGTTTTGAAAACCAGTACCTATACAGATTGATAAAAGCTCCTTAAAATGATTCCAGTCCCGCAGAGTTTCCTCAATGAGTTTCTCAACAACCGTCCCTTTCTGTCGAAAAGCAAATGACCAGGAAAGTAAGATTATGTGTAACCAATTCTATAAATTGTTAAGCATAATCAGCCAGTGTCAACTTTTACCTCAGGATCATCTAGAAGTCTGAGTGGACTAATGTCTGTACTCAAGAGGTCTCTTACAGACTCATTATAAATCTCCATGGCTGAGAATTTCAGAACGAATTCTCTTTCCTTGTGCTGCAGACAAGACATAAAATTTGAAAAGGGCGATAGTTAGTCAATGAACTGGAATTAATGCGGTAAAATTTAACTCCACCTTCTCAATGTAGTCATATATATCGGCCAAGGCGTAATCAGTGATTCCACTCATGGTGTATGTCTTTCCACTGCTTGTTTGTCCATATGCAAAGACGCTAGCTGAAACCATTTGTATCAAACATGAGCCAGAGTGGATAAAGTCTAGAAAGCAGTACTAGAAATGCCTTACCATGAACCCCACTAACAACAGAGAGAGCCACTTCCTTCGCCCCTTGATCATACACCTCCTTTGTACAACACTCAGGGCCAAACACTCTGTCTAGAGGCATAGGAAAGCTCAGCAAAGTAAAATTAAGGGTTACCTTTGATCAAGAAGCTGCAATAATAAGCACGTCTTACCAAATGTGTAAGCAGTGGGGTACATGGAACGCTCGGAAATGGAAAGATGGCTCCTGTATATGACCGTTTCATCATTAATACACTCCCAATCTGCCACTTCATTCCTTACCCTTTCTTTCACATTTAATGGCCTCAGACGAACAGAAACAAAGATCTTCTCTTCCCTCCCGCTCGACCCTTGCATCTGAACTTCTCCTGTAGCCATCTTCATCCCTCACCTCCCTACCCGCATCCTACCCCAAAAGAAACCAGGACGAAAAACAACAGCAATGTCATATATATATAGAGGGAGAGAGAGAGAGGAAATTATCAATTATGAGACGGCTCAATTTGTAGATCACGACTCCAGTTATATATGAACTTTTTCTAATCCAATATCTCGGGCCGAAGAACATTGTCTCTATCCACGTTTTTGATATTAAAAAAAATGTCAGCAGAGAAAGAAAACGAAAATTAGTAACAACGTGGTTCTTTTTCATCATTGTTCGAGACATAAACAAACGAAGTTTCACATAATATTGTGGAAAGGATTTGGTGTTTTCTGCAATGGTCCCACTCCTACCCAGTCTGTTCCAAAAGTCTTCCTTATATGTTGCATAAGTTTTAAGCCTACTCTTATATTTTATTATTGCCTACAAGTACAAAGAAAAGCACTTGCCAAAAATATCAATTACCTTCGAGATTTGGTGTTATTATATTGTAAGGATTTCACAGCCGGTTCTGCAGAATGTTCGAACTGGAGCCAAGAATCTTTAGTAACTCCATTTGCAATGAGGAAACACAGCTTTGACTACTTACACCTGCTTCCGAGAAACAACAAAGAAAAAAAATCCAATACAAGTTTAGCCGTAAGATCCAAGAAAGTAATAATAATAAAAAAAATATAACGCAACTTCACCAAAAAAAAAATCAAAAAAGAGAAAGATAATCAAATCCTCCACCAAATAGTGTGACATGCACCACCGGAGCATAAACCTAAATGTCGGCGAAGACCAACAAAATACATTTCACTGGCTCACAGACTCGCATTGGAACTTCCAAATGAATGAATGTTGACAAATCCAAAAACCAAAACCACAAAAGTTCAACCACCGTGCGTAGTTCTACTGGATCGCAAAAGCATTAACACGAACCCATACCACGCTCGTCGATAAAGCAAAACCACGAAATTCCTGGTGAAAGGGAATTAAGAACAATCGACGAAATTCTAACCTCTGCGTGACTCGTGATGTCTCTGAATCGGTACGGAAATTAAAGAAACAAAACCAAAATCGAGATGAAGAAGAACAATGGCAGAAGCGACGGCGAACGATTCGGAGCACTAAGGTGTTCCGACGCAGGAAAATAGCATAATCCAAAGGAGAAGGAGATCGGAAGAAAGCAGAGATTCTCGGTCGACCTATTTTCGCTCGCTAGAGCGATAAATCAGGTAATTTACAAAAAAAAAAAAAACAAAAGCGTAGCTGTTAATGGCTTTTTGGTTTCTTCGTCTTCATTGGTGAATTTAGGAATTAGCTAATTATATTAGCGCGCTAAAGAAAGCATAAAAATTTTAAGCAGCCAATAATTTTTTAAAAATACAAAACTATAGTTTCTTGTTTCTTAATATATCATAATCGAGATTATTAAATAAATAAAAAACAAAATTGCCAAATTCCAAAGATGTAGCATCATTAATATATATGCCAAAAGTGTGACTCACTTTGATTATCCACAGATTTTCAAAAAAGAATAATAAATGATTACCATTTAGCAAAAAAAAAGTGTTATAGACCATATCTTTATTATTCCAAATACTATATAATTTCAGATTTATACACATAAATTTGGGTTAAAGACGAAAATAACATGTGAACAATTTCATAACTAATGTTGAATCTGTAATCAGTTTTAAGTTGATTGATCACATCATTGACCTAACCACTTATTATGAACACACTTTATTTCGATCTTAATGGTACATCACATCACAACTACAAAAGAAATTATATGATTTTGCAAGCAATGATTTCTACCATAATATAGTTTACATTCTTCGCGTTTTTTAAGCTAAAAATTCGTTACAAGTATATAACTTTAATTCACTTTTGATAAATTAATAATTATAATAAAATAATATAAAAACAGAGCACATGAAGGCATGTGCGTTTGCTTTTTCTTACTTACATTTTCAAGTACATAAAAGTGGTTCAATGCAAATATCTTCTAAAAGACAAACGCTCAGTCGTCGACGTTTTACCAATCTACGAATCTAGATGTATTAAGTTAAACAAACATGTAAAAGTAAACCATCTTAGTTTAACTCTAAAATATAAGAAACTAATCTAGAAATTAGCATCAAGAACGATATATTAATACAGTTATCAAAACGTCTAAAGGGTTAAAGTTATGACTCTCACATTGAAAGTGAAATTGAGATGGACATGGAACCTATACAAATTAACATAGTATTATAGTACAAATGAATTTATTTCTGATGAATAAATGAATATTTACTCGTGAGGTCGACCAAAAAAAAACAAAATATTTATCTAAAATGTTGTTTTTTGTGTGTGGAGATATACATTAAAATTCCATAAGAAAATAAATAAACAGGGGAGGGCCTACGGACAAAAACCATGCAGCCTAATTAATCATTATAAATGTTGACAAAGTCAATGCTTCTACTCTTTTTTTTTTCTTGTAGTGAGGGAGTCGAATACTCAGTGTAAATCAGACTGATTTCTAGAACCAACCCTTTTTTTTTATGAGAAATGTATGTCTCGTCGTGTGCAGTGGGCTCGATATTTCTTTAAGATCAAAAATTAACCACGCAAGCTTATCCTTACTTTTGGGCTGCAAGTTTGTAATAAAAGCCCACATCATAGCTTTTGAAGCCCATATCTATCCTATCTTCCGCTACTCTAGATTCCAGACGGACCAATTTCTAATTTTGTTTTTTTTAAGACATGAACAGAGTAACGGGCAAGCGCAAGACACGACTTGGATATTAAACCGTGAAAGATAGTGAGGTCTCAGCGAAATAACAACTCCAAGAACAAAAATCTCTTTCTCTATGCCACATGAAGACGATGCAGTTTCTCTTTTTGGGTGTTTTCATATATCGGAGATAATACTTTGAGAACTTGCGACCCCAAAAAAGGGGAAAGAAAAGAGCTAGAATGCTACCGAAGGTAGCTCGAAGCCACCCAGAGCAAAACGTAGCTTAAGAGCGAAGACATGACTTCGAAACCTCTTAGTCCTTTGATGAACGGCGGGACAACAGATACCATCAAGAAGGTCCCAACCAGCCACGAGAAGATGAATGATCCAGTCCTGTTTCACAATGTCAACCTGATCAGGTGCGAGTTCAAATCAAGAAAGTACCAAAGGTTTTGCGATTATGATCAGCTTGCTCATTACCCGTAAAGGAAAGACCAGAGCTTCTTCTTCAGCCTTTGGTGGATGAAGTAAAACGTAGCTATTACTGATAACAAAACCTGCAGGGTCGGTCCTTCTTCTGTCGGGAACAGAACCGTCAGAGCGCCGAGGACTGCAAATGTGACTGCCGTTTTGACAAGGAAAGCAGTGGGAGGAGTTTGGAATCTCTCAAACACAAAGTTTACAACCTTGGACTGCCTCACTTGGCGGACCTTTTTCTTGATGTCGATCTTTGGGTTTTTTCTCTCATGGAACTGTTGCATGATAATCTTGTCATGAGCTGATTCGATTGCGTCAACACTGGGTTTGTGACCCGCATACTGCTGAATGAGAAAGTTCCTCGCACCTTGAATCTCATCCTCTGATGCCATCCGGCTTATCCCAAGCCGTTTGTATGGATCTTTGACATTGATCCGAGGGAAAACAGGTGAACCTATGGAAGTAGCAGAAAACATCAGTCAACTTGATTTGAGTTATCTTTACGAAGGTTTAAGTTTAACGAAGAATTATGCATTGCAGTGCTTGCTTCGTTTACTGACAACAAGTTCAACTCAAAAGCACAATAATAACTATCACCACTAAGGAACAAAGAAGCGCCATTTACAAGTATAACCCAGAAATTATGCCTAATCAGTCCGTGCCAGTTACTTGAAAGTTTAACCTAGAATTATGCATAGCCTGAGAGTCATATATTTACCAGTTGAGTCGTCTGCCATATCACCAAAGGAAGCACTCATGGCACGGACAATCATAGCAATGTTTCTTTGTCTAGGAAGTGCCAAACAAGCCCTATGCAACACCAAAGATAAAAACGATTACAGATAACCACGAGAAAGAACTAGGATATGCTTAATCGAACAAGCACAAAAAACTACCTTTGAACAACAGGCCAAGCTGCATCTCGATGATTGAATTTGCCAAGAACAGTAAAAGATTGAGAGCTTCTCTGAGATGTACCAAAACTATCTGAACGCCATCGAAAGTGAAATCTGGGTGGAGTTACAGTTAACCCAGACGCACTCATCATCCCTGGAAAAGACGATCGGAGCTTTCCTTCACAACAACAAGCTCAATCCCTAAATTCAAAAAAAGAATCATGAAACCACAAGTAAAGCAAAATCACAAAACCCTAAACAGTCCTGGCTAAACCAATTGCACAATTACTATGCATTCTAAACACAATTCGCACAGCTAAAAACTCCAAGCTAACATCCGACGAGTTATCCAAACAGAATAAAAGTCCGGAACCATTACAAATTTGATCTTCTCGCATCCTCATGGATTTAACCAAAAGCCAATTCTTAAATACTATAAATTCGAAGCAGCTTCGAGCTGAAACAAAAGAGAGAAAAGCAAAAGATAGAGTAGTACCAGAGGAGAAGAGACGTATCGCCGACGAAAACAGCTTCAGAAAACCAGTTTCTCGTTCACTCCTGGAACCATCCACAAAACAAAGCGCTGCTCGCAACGGATAGAAGAGGTACCCGGACAACAAGAGCCCCTGGACGAAATGGATTTACTTTTTTAATATATTTATCTTTAGTAACTGTAGTCAACAAATCCGTCGTAGTCTAGCTGGTTAGGATACTCGGCTCTCACCCGAGAGACCCGGGTTCGAGTCCCGGCGACGGAGATTTTTTAGTTTTCAATGTCTATTTTTTAAACTCAGGCTATAATATTCATCAAAATAAGTGGATATATATAGTCATAGTCTGAAAGAATGGATATAATAATAACCATAAGGTAACTGTTATTATAAAAACTTGATATAAACTAAACAAATAAACTGTACAGCATTTGTTTCAGACATTTGTAGTTTTTGGTAATATCGATAGCTTGCATCTTTTTGACGTTAGATTTACAGAGTCTGGTTGAATATAGCCTCTTGAGCCAAAGCATAAAAGCCCCTACAAACACAAGAAAATTGATCATCCACATGTAAGAGGAGTTTTTCCTTCAGCAGCATCCAAACACAAGACAAACTAATTTGAGTCTATCCATACCACAAAATCAGTCAGTGAAGCACATGAACTTCGCTAAAATTAAATGTCTAACCGGCAAATTGAACAATAAACGTAGAATTAGTAAGGGCATACCTCGACCGTATACACATCAGGACTGAAACAAAGTTATAGTGGCTATATGACCGTTCTTCATCACCTGCAAAAAATAACCCAACTTGAAACTTCCGCTTAATAATCTGTAAATGTATAACAAAGGATCTCGATTAAGGTTATTAAAAATTGCTTCACCTCAAAAGCAACATTCTGATAGCCATACACATATGTTGATCCAAAAGGGTTGCTAGTTGAGCCATGTGTCTGAATAGCTGCTGGGCCACACTCCCCGAGAATTTCCTAAGGTGAAAGCAACATTCATGAGGAACGTTTTACGCATTGTTATTTGTTAACAATCTCATTCTCAGATTTACTGATTCAAATCAGTCATAATCATGCTGAAACTTCTACATTCCTCACAAGTTTCTTCCCATTATGCAACGGGTCCGGCAACGATTGGGTTAGCCAAGAAATTTTCAGGGGATATTGGTCAAGGCCTAACATAGGCTAGCTTCCTATCATTTTCCTGTTACGCTTATATCACTTTGGTCTGAAATAAATTTACCTTAACCTGCTCCCAATTCGTTTTCGGAGTGATCTTGTTTCCGCCTCTGTTTGCTTCTGCCTCATCCTCTCCAACTGAAAAGCACCAAGATAGCGTAATTTTGTTAAAAAATAAGAAACGACACACATCTGAATAAAGGATAATTAATTGACATGAAGCTACTATACATTTGCATCGCTTACCAGAGATCACAAAGTTGCACTTTATGTATGAGTTGAAATCAGCATGACCAGGATAGTTGGTGTGAAGAACAAACTTCTTGGCTTTGTGAGTCTGTAGAAAAGGTAGAGTTAGAACAAAACATAAGAAGGGAGGGAACATATAACTCGGTTTGATGAATTGCCTACCTCGCCGTCAAACAGGATGTCCAAACCACGAGTAAAATAATTGTAAAAGTAATCACCACAAAGAGTTGTTTTGGGCCGTGGATCTGACGCGGAATGAATTACCATTTGATCTACCTGGAAACCAAATTGTAATTTTAGAAGCGGAATTCCAAATGTCCAAATGATAGTGAAGTGACAGATAATGCAGGCAAGATAGTAAGAGAACCTAATGATATACAACTAACAAGTTTAGAGAGAAAGGTATATATCACCTGCTTCGGGTGGATCCCACATGGTCGTCCTAATTCAGTCCATACATCCTGGACAGAGCACGAAATGATGAGTTCCAAAGAAGAGGCAGAATAAGACAAGGTACAAACTTTACCTGTGGTGATGCACCAAAAGGCATATGCTGGCCTCCAACAGTAAAGCATAATTCCTTCCCAAGCTGAATAAATATTTAATGAAGTCATGCGAAGAGTAAGGAGGTGGCAAACTGCTAATTATGTTTAAACTAAGAGATGTTAAACCACACAGAGGGGAGAGGGAGTAAATGAAGATAAGCCACACCTTGACATGAACCTCTTCCATATAAAGGCTGCCAGGAGGCAAAGGAGGGACAGAAGCTCTATCCATCAGTTTTCCTACACCAACTTTTTTGTCATTTGAGTTGTAATATATAGAGACCCGGCATGTTACTGGTGTGGTGCCATCTGGAAACTCCAATGGTAGCGCCGCTTTGTAGAAGAGAAAGATAAGTCAGATATTGAACAGACAAAAAAACATAAACAAAAATTATCTGGAATCCGGAGAAGAATATACCTTTTCCATCATGGCAGAAATCCGTGTACTGGTTGGGAATTGGAAACTCGAAGGACAGCCCCTGCCATAGTTAGAAAAATGTCAATCATTGACAGAAAAACTCAAACATATATAGAAAAACAGTTTGACTGTAGTTTTCTTTCTTGCTCACCGGGTAAAACAGAGCATAAATCCCTCTTTCTTTATCATAAATCCCAGGAAAGGTCGGTCCAAAAAGTGCACAAACAGCCACAAACGTGGCCAAAGTTGAGGGACCCCTGAAGAACAAGCAAAAGACAGTAATTACAACAGTAATCTACACCAAACCCATAACTTTAACTACTTAACTCACCCAATCATAGAAGTGGCATAACGCATCTGAAGCCGCTTGACATCATATATCTCAACAAGGCGTAACCTCTGGAAACAAATTTGTAAGAAAAATAACTAAACTAGAGTGTACCTTTAACAAACAAAAGAAGAGTAAACTAAACTGCACAAGAAGTTTACTCCACTTAAAACTAGCCAATTAACGATATTGCAAAGGTATCATGAGGATATTAATTTCCACACTTGAATAGTTGAAACACAATAGATTGTGAAGCAGTGAAGTTGGATTTATCAAAAAAAAGTATGAACCACAACATCATCTAGTAAGGGGTAGTAGTACTAGTACCTGAGACCAGGGATCAAACCGAAGATGAAAACCATGATCCGGAAAGCTAATAACAACATCCAATTTCAGAGGATCCTGCGCAAGGCAACCGAATCATAGAAAATCCAACACAGCACAAAAATAAGGTAAACTGGATGAAGGAAGTAGTAAATCAGTCATACTAGTACAAACCTCGTCATAGTATTTAACATGGACAACATCATATATGTTAGGCTGCTGCTCTATTTGAGCAAATGCTTCACAAATTGGCATTCCTGAAACAACACCATATATTTGATCGTTGGTCAAACTGATCGGAAGCTGAACAGTGTTCTGATGAACTAAAACAACACACACAACATTTGCTATTACTATAGATGATCCAGAAGTTCTCTACCACGCAGCTAAATATCGTATTTCCACCAAGGAATTTCATAAAATGAAGTCATCAAAGAATCCCAAAACAACACGCAATCGCCGATCGCAAATCGATTGTCATCTTCCAAGTCCAATCGACGCAGGGTAGATGGTAAACTGATTCTCGAATCCCAAAACTAGAGAAAAGCAGAAGAAACCTTAAGAGAATCGCATACCGATAGAGAAAGGTCCGATGCCGACGCCGGGTCGGAGATCGAAGACGGTGGCCCCCATGGCGGTGCCTTCGCATCGTCGTCTTGCTCTCTGCATCACCGATTTATCACCGATCTTTGAGTATTCCTTCATTGTTGGATCGATCTTTTGGACGGAGGAGGACAATTTTTTTATTGTTTCACGCACAGAAACAAAAAGTACTATTTGTTTAGATGATAACGAAGAGAACTTCTGCTGAATAAGCCGGCTCTAATTACCCTTTAAGTTCCTCTCGTGCATTTCTTTTTGAAAACTTTTACCAAGCGGGTCGGGTTGGCTGTTGACACGTCCCCTGATCACCATATATTTACGCAATACGCATTGTCCCTTAACGATAAATATTGAGAAACACCATACACATTACAAACTAACAAACTTTAAACTAGGTGGTTTCCTGCCAATAATAACTTTTAAAAAGTTAATATTATTTATTTCTAATTAAAAATCTAGTTTATAATTTAATTGTATTCTAATTTATAATTTACTAATTATTTAAAAATTGAAACCATAAAAACTAACCTAATGATTCTAAAAACTAAATTGTAACCTAAAATTATAAACCCTAGTCCTAAGATTTAATTCTAAACCATTAAAACTAAACTATAATCCAAAAGGGTGTATTGTTCTTAATTGTGAAAGAATTAGCTATCTATGTTTTTTCTATATATTGAGTATATAACATACAATGCAATGTTATGTTGACATGTTTTCAATGTTACAAACAAATGTATTTTGTTAGATGCTATTTAAATTGAATGACATGTTAAATGGAACAAAATAGAATTCATTCTAGTTTCTGTAAATAATAAACTATTCGAAACTTAAACTTGCAATTCTAGTTATGAACTATAATCCTTAATTAGAAAATAAACTCCAAATTTTTTAAACTAAACATGAAATTGTATAACATCCTCAAAGAGAATTTTCAATACATCACTAAAAGTAAGAAATACGTATAAAAAAATTATTTACAATACAAATTTTTGGATTTGTCACTCATTCCAAATCCCTAAACCAATAACAAAAATGTTTGTTTTTCCAATTTAACTTAAAAATTTACATATAACAGTCGATGTGAGAGATTGACTATCATTAAGTACACAAAATTAAGACTATAGAATTTATATACCATCCTAGTCCGATTCAGCAACAAACAATGATTAAGTAATATCAAAATTCCAAATTTATTCAAGTTTGCAAACAGAATAAGATCACATATCACAAAATAGAATATACAATATTTACATATAATACTAGCATGACACACATTACATATACCTTTAAATAAAATGAAATCTTTCTCATGTATATATCTCGAAAAATACGGAAAATACTTGATTTTTAATGCAATACTAGAAGGCTTTTTGAGGCAAGCGCAAATATAATATTTTTTAAAAATCTATATTATTTTATAAGATATTAGTTTCACTCTTTTAAAAACAAAAAAATTGTCATAAAAATAATTATTTATAAAAAAAAATTTCTAATTTAGTTTAATATATTTATAACTATATTTTATTTATGTTACTGTAATTTTAGTAAAACTTAATTTTTGTTTTCAAAAGTAATAATTTTGTTTATATTATTTTTTATTTAATGACTATATTTATGTCAAATATATATATATATATACATATATATATAATATTTTGTGTTAAGATATATTAACATGATATGATATTTAATGATTTATCAGCCCAATGAAACGACTGTCAATCGTTCAATCAATATATTTTATCGCGAGTAAACCCGAATAAGATAAACAATTTTAAAATTAGATTAGTTATTTTTACATGGATTAATAAATTTATGTACAATTCTAAATAATTATCTCTCCATAATATTTTGACTTTTGATCAATAATATCTAGATTTTGTAATTTTTGAAAAAGTTACAAATAATTCTGACAAAAAGTATAAATATGTATACAAAAAATTATTATATTCTCTCTCTAAGTTGATACATTTGTAATTATATGATCTAATTTTTATTAATGGTGATATATAGTAGTAATTACTATATTTTGAAAATCTTGGCAAAAAAAATCTACATGTGGACAAAAAAAACAAAATATACATATCCATCGGACTTGCTGATTAAGATCCATAATACTTTATTCCTAGACTTATTTATTAAATATATCTAGGAGTTCAACAAAAAAAAATAAGTACTCAACAAATCCATGAAAATTTGTTTACCGCAGTGCATGAAAGCTTTTATTTTATGGTTTAATGTTTTTGCTACTTAAAATTAATAGCTCAACAAACATAAATTCATAAAAATAATTTATTTATTAGCTCAACAAATCGACTGTCAATCGTTCAACTAAGATTAATAATACATTAATTAATAGATCTAAGTATAATTTAAACATTTAATTAATCATAAAATTTTAACTTTTGATTAATATTGTCAAGGTTTTGTATTTATTAAGATTCACAAAACAGTTATATTGTTTTATCAAAGTATATTAATGGTGAGATATATAAGTTATTTTAAATATAAACTCATACATATCTAATAGTTATTATTATATTTTCATAAACTTGCAAAAAATATAAATTATATAAATGAAATTGTACATGTCATAATTAGTTTGAAGTCATGTCACAATTTTTAATAAGTCTTGTCATCATTTTTTGTAAAAATGAATGTGGTAATGACACATTAGCAAATTTTTAAAAATCACTTCTCAAATAATGTTTGGAGGATTTGTATTTCTGATTTATAAAGTCATAAATATGTGAGCGTTGTTGCCATTCCTTACTAATAATATATCATACGCTTTTTTTATTAACATTGTTAAGGTTTCAAACTTATTATGCTTGACATGTATCAAATATATAATTTCGTTCTTTTATAAAGAAATTATGTTTTTGATAAATACTTATTAATTATGTATATTATCAACGATATTTTTTTAGAATTAACGGTTTCTAATAAAATCTGTGCTTATTTTCAGTTTTAGGGTTGACACAAAAAACAAACATTCCATAAATGTGCATCAATTTTGGCATATTTATATGGGATTTTGGTCAATGGAATGAAGATCTGTTGTTAATATGTGATAGTAGGTTTTTATGTTCAACATGTAAGAAATAAAATATCATTTCACAACAAACAAAAAAAAACACATGTAAGAACTAAAGATAGAAACATATTAATTTGCTCTTGGTCAATGGATTGAAGATTTATTGTCAATGTGTGATAGAAGTTTTGTTATGTTCAATAACATGTAAAAGAAAATTATCCATGTAAGAACTAAAGATAAGATCATATTAATTTGCTATCCACAACAATTATGTTGATTTTTTTACAAAAGAACAAACTATAATAAACCATTGAAAAAATAAATGATATATAGAATTAAAACATAATATATATAGATAATCATAGTCATACATCTAACAAATTAAACGTTGCTAAAAAAAACCATTCTCAAAAAAGTTAACATTGATATAATATACCAAACATATCTACATAAAAATACTTTATGATTACTAATGATGTTTCAAAATTAAAAGACTCGAATTTTGATAATTATGGTATTAATTTGTGAAATTTAGAATTATAAACAAAAATAGTGAGTTTATCATGCGACAAAAAATAGTAAAATGTTACTCAATGATAAATATTATTTTAAGGTTGAAATCGATTATAAAAAAATAGTTAATTTGAATATCTATTAATGAACAAAAATATTCACATAAAATTATCGTGTAAATTAGTTTCTTTTGTTATATCATATGATGTATCCATACACACTGTATCATTTAGTACTTTGATGAGTATGAATATCATTTTATTAAACTCTACTAAAATTAATAATTAAGTACAGATGTTAAAAATGAGTATCAAAATTCAATAAAAAGATGTGTACTTAGAAATTATAACAGAGTAAGTCTAACATGCACGTGAACAATGCCCAACAAAGGTATGAAGCCTACCTCCAATACCATGTGAGTGTGGCAAATGTAGTTACATAAGCATAGATGACCACAACATGACATATATTATAAATTTAAACAAAAAGAGAAATTAAAAAAAAGTATCTTATGGTATTGTACTCAATCTAGTGACTCTTTGATGTTTCCATAAATACATGTTCATAAAATTTTTGATTTCAACCTTTGGGATTTTGGCTACTATTTGTGTGAAAAGTGAAGAAAAAAAGAGCTATGGCAAGTACTTTAAACATTTTGACACACAATCTTTGACTATTATGTATGCTTTGATTGCTGAGTTCAATTCTTTGTTTCTTTTTCTTTAGGATGGCATGTAAATTAGTGTCATATTCTCTTGAGTCAAAGTTCTTGAGATGTAATTGAAGGTTTCACCTAGAAACTATAACATTAGATCTTAGAAATTAATATGAAATCTGTCAATTGTAGGGTATTTCGGAAATAAAATCTATAACTAGAAACAACTTCATAACATTTTATTCTACAAAACATATTCATACCAAATTAACGATGTTAAACAAGAAAATCTAACATTATATTTTAGAAACCAATCTGAAAAATCCAGAAATAGTAGTATATTCAGCAAATAAAATCTATGTAGAAATGATATTCAAAGAAAACAAAAATTCTATAAGCAGAAAGAAGTATAACATTTTTTCACTCTTTAAAATGGAGTCATAACAATGTAAGAAGTGGGCAAAAAAGCGGAAAACAAAAGTCCATTTTATTTTTCTCTCCACTAGTCTTCGTTCTAATCACATCACCCATACTCTCCATCATCATCGCCAAAATCCCCAAAGAACCTCAGATTAGGGTTTCTCCTTCAGTAGTTGATCTGTAGGTACTACTCATTTATATTTCGAATTCTTGAGTAGTCATGGAGAATCAGCAGAAGCGGCTCCAGCAAGGCGAGCCGGAGTTGGCTGCTTTGGCTCGTGGCGAAGAGAGTTCGGTCAGGGGGATCGATCTTATGAGAGTTGATCAATGCGAGGAGATCGGTGTAACCCAACCTCCTGCTCCCTCTGTACCTGCCCCGACGCTGGGAGGGACGGTGGGTGTATCTATTGAGAAAGAGGCCACAGTTGCTGATGAAGCTGCCCCTGTAAAGCGAAAACGGGGCCGGCCTCCGAGGGCACTTGCTAAGACGCCGACGCAAACTCGGCCACAGCCGCCGCCCCGGAAGGACGACAAGGAAGAAGATGTCTGCTTTATTTGCTTCGACGGTGGAGACCTCGTTCTCTGTGATCGCCGGTGAGTGATTGTCAGCTTACAGTGATAATTCTGTTAGATTGTATGCATAGATAGATATTCGAGCATTGGATGATGTTTAACAACGAAGAAGAGCTTAGTTAGTTAGTCAATTGGATGTTCTATGGTATATGTTCGTGCTTTAGTTACTATTTTTGATTACCATATATTATAGTTACGCGATTGCTAAAGAAGCAAGGAGGCAGTGTTAATGATTGTTATTTATGGAGGTTTTAGGAACGAAATTTGTGTCATTGATAACTTATTGATGGGTTTATCTTGTCCATTCAGGAACTGCCCCAAGGCATACCATCCAGCTTGTATTAAGAGAGATGAGGCATTCTTTCGAACAACGGCTAAATGGAATTGCGGTATGTGGCATAGTCCATTATGTTACTATGTTGTATTTGCTGTCAGCAAGCTAGGGAGTGACAGTTGTGACATGCCGTCATTTCAAATATTTTAAATAATGGCGTGAACGACCTTCGAAAACTGATGTTTTGTTCATTCATTTCAGGTTGGCACATATGCGGTACATGCCAGAAAGCTTCCAGTTACATGTGTTATACATGCACTTTTTCTGTTTGTAAGCGGTGCATTAAAGATGCCGATTATGTGATTGTGAGAGGTAACATGGGGCTTTGTGGCACATGTACGAAACCCATAATGTTGATTGAGAATATTGCTCAAGGAGATAATGAAGCGGTAAGATACTCCTCCATAATTCATAGTTCCATTCATTGCTTAGCCGCATAATTTGCTTGGGCGAATTGAAGTTTTACCACCCGCCACATTTACCTTAAGAGGAATATTGTTTGTTGATTTGAGTTGCTTCTGTTCTTTACATCACTTTTGATTGTTCTATATAAAGAAACCAGGGGTTTCTATTATTTAAACCCGAGTAAATTCCCTTGTAGTGTTGCCATGCACATGACACTAGTACAGTAGTACGTATCATCACGATAGGTAATGTGATAGCAATCAATCACAAGCTAAAATCATGGGATTTTTAGAGATTTAGGGTCGATTGATTAAAATCATATATTGCGAGAGAACTAAGGGAATGATAGGATTTTTCCAAATATGTTACTCATGGGTTTCGTATTTAATAAGCTCCTGCAAGAGCAGTAGGGTATGTTTTTAAGATAATTGGGTGAAATCAAAGGAAAAGTGTCACGTCTCCTGTTTTGGGAGGAAATCTCGTGCTTCCTTAGCATAAGAAAGTCGAGTGTTTTTCTTTTTATACTATCCTCTTTTCTATATCATAATGTGCGGGAGGCCATAATTGTTTTCCTTGTTTTTCTTAGGTTAAGGTGGATTTTGATGACAAGCTCAGTTGGGAGTATCTGTTCAAGGTATATTGGCTTTGCCTGAAGGAAGAGCTGTCTCTAACTGTCGACGAGCTTACTAGAGCAAATAATCCTTGGAAAGAGGTTCCTTACACTGCTCCTAAAGTGGAGTCACGAAATGATCATACCCGTAACAAAGCTTTAGATGTAGCAGTGAATGGATCAAAAAGAAGAAGGACTGGTGATTCCCCCACTGTTCCCAGCAAGTTGGATGCCAAAAATCCAAGTAAGATCCTAAAGAAGCTTCCTGGAGATACAAACTGGGCTACAAAAGAACTCCTCGAGTTTTTGTCATTCATGAGAAATGGCGATACATCGGTTCTTTCTCAGTTTGACGTGCAGGGTCTTCTGCTTGACTATATTACGAAAAAAAATCTTAGGGATCCTCTTCAGAAGTCTCAGGTTATCTGTGACCTAATGCTTGTGAAGTTGTTTGGAAAACAGCGAGTGGGTCACTTTGAAATGCTTAAGCTTCTTGAGTCTCACTTCCTTATTCAAGAGAAAACAAAAGATGACAGAATCGCAAATGGGGAAACTATTTATGCTGTTCCTAGCCAGATAGAGGAGGATAGTGTTCATGATCCACCGGTTAGGGATAGAAGACGGAAGGTGCGCAGGAAAACTGATGGCAGAGTACAAAACGAAAATCTGGATGCATATGCAGCGATTGATGTTCACAATATCAACCTGATTTATTTGAGACGTAAATTTTTAGAGACTCTACTTGATGATATCAACAAAGTTCACGAAAAGGTGGTAGGCACAATTTTAAGAATTAAGGTATCCGGCAGCGACCAGAAGCTGGATATTCACAGGCTCGTTCAAGTTGTAGGTACTTGATCAATCTTCATATTAATGCTTTTTTGGGGAAAGAAAGGAAATTGGGAAATTAGTGACGCAAAATTTTAATAGTAAGATCTCAGCTGATTTTTTGGTTAATTAACAGGTACAAGCAAGGCAGCAGCATCCTACCAACTTGGCGCAAAGACTACAGATGTCATGCTAGAAATACTAAATTTAGACAAGAGAGAAGTCATCTCGATTGATCAATTATCAGACCAGAATGTCACAGAGGTAAATATAGTCCTCTCTGACATACGTTTTATCTATCTACCTTTCTCTGCTCGTGAATAAAAAGTTAAAACCCATCTAGTAATAAGGTGACCCTAGTAATTATGTTTCATGTTTTTATCTGCAATGTACTGATACCTGTGGTTTTCAGGACGAGTGCAAACGTTTGCGCCAGAGCATAAAATGTGGCCTCAATAAACGTTTGACTGTGGTAAGAACACGCACATGATATGTTCTCCCCCTGAAAAAAATGTATATTTTTCCGAAGTTGGAAACTCATGTTTTTTTTCTTATTTTTTGCGGTATCAGGGTGACATCTTGAAGACGGCAAAGACACTGCAAGCCATGAGAATCAATGAGGTAGGTTAATTAAAAACAGCGAATATGGATGATATAAATATTAAAGATCTCCATGATTATTGTTCTTTATTCTCCTCTGCTGTGCTTCTTATTGATGTTTTGTTGATGTAGGCTCTGGAAGCTGAGATATTAAAGTTCAAGCATCTCCGTGATCGGGCCAGTGAGAAGGGTCATAGAAAGGAATATCCTTTTTGAGACTGCCATACTATATTTGTTGCACTTCACTTGCACTATTTCCCTCTGCAAAAATGTTGCCGGTTATAGAAACTTTCCCTTGAGGCGTTGATGAAATAATTCCTTGAAGAGATGACCATGCCAGTCGTAATGACAGAATAATCTAGTTTGAGTAGTATACAACTTGACAAGTACTCCGGTCTTCCCATTTAGATGTTTTATTTGCATTAACTGAAATGTGAAAAATACTTTACACTGATTGCATAGAAAGTTCAAGTCTTGATTTCTTAACCTTCTCCCACGCTTAGAGAATGTGTAGAAAAGCTAGGGCTTCTAGAATCACCTGAGGAACACCAGCGGCTTCTGCAGGAAGTCCCAGAAGTTCATACAGATCCAAGCATGGATCCGAGTCATGCATCAGCAGAAGATGCAGGGTTGGGTACGAGGAAACAAGGTCTCCCACCTTAACCTAGGATGTGACAAAGTTACTTGTTGGTTTCTTACGAAAATTCCTGATTGGTTGATGCTGTTGACAATCTTCTACGTTTTCTATTTGCAGATAATCACATAAAGGCACAAGGTAAAGGTCCGCAGAAAAAAGGGGATATCCTGAACAACTTGGGAAATAATGAGCAGAAGAAATATGATGCTCCAATTTTACGAAGCAGAAATGTCGTGCATGCTACTAATAAAGATGATTGTTCCAAGGTCCACAACAACACATCAGATATCCAGGTTTGACCATACCTCCTACTCTGTTCGCAATGTAACCTCTCATATGGTTTTTAGTTTTGGTTTCATGTCATATATAAATTTATGGGTGATGCAGGAATCTGGTAAAGATGATGAGGAGATTGAAATATGGCATTATCGAGATCCAACAGGAAAGACGCAGGGACCGTTTTCTATGGTGCAGCTCCGCAGATGGAAATCTAGTGGCCACTTTCCCCCTTATCTTAAGATATGGAAAGCGCATGAGAACCAAGACGAATCTGTACTTCTGACTGACGCTCTTGCCGGACGGTTTGATAAAGCAATTACTTTGCCAAGTTCCTCTTTGCTTCCCCAGGAACTAAAACCATCTCCGCAGGACTCTGGACGCACTGGCGTGGATGTGAACTATCTTCAGAAGAACCTTACGCCAGTCAGTACCAGTGCAACCTCCTCTTCGTCCTCTACTACTGTCAGTACCCTTCCTTACGATCCAAAAGAGAAACAAGTTGCGACTCTTGTACCTTGCTCTGAAAAAGTTGAGGATGGTAATTCTGCTTGTCCCCAGCCTCAAGTTAGCTGTCCAGCATCAATGTTTGTTGTGGCAGGACGTGTGGAAACTTCAGGAACTGATCAATCCATTGCTGTGCGGGCAGATGCTAAGACTGTAGAAGATGGAACAAATGGTGGTTCTGTTTCCACAAACGGTTGTGTTCATGCACCAAACCTGAATCAAGAAATCCACTTCCCTGATTTCCCCAGTCCTACACCTAAGTCGAGCCCTGAAGACTTGGAAGCTCAAGCGGCAGAGACTATTCAGTCTCTGTCTTCATGTGTTCTGGTCAAAGGACCATCTGGCGTCACATGGAGCACCACCACCACAACTACCACTGATGCTGCTTCCACCACTTCAAGTGTTGTGGTCACTGGAGGACAGCTTCCTCAAGTAACACAGCAGAATGCTGTTGTTTTAGCTGCACCGTCTATGAAGCCAATTGACTTGGCAGCTGATCATACCACACCTACTCAGACTTCAGACAACACCCAAGTGGCTCACTCATCTGGGTGGCCTGCCATCGTGGCTGACCCCGACGAGTGTGATGAATCAGTTTCAGATCTATTAGCTGAAGTTGAAGCAATGGAGCAGAACGGTTTGCCCTCTTCACCCACCTCAACATTTCACTGTGATGACGACGATGATTTGACAAAAGGCCCAGAAAAAGATTTCTTTAACCCTGTGGCACGCATGTCCCTCACACCTGAAACATGCAGAATGGATGTCTCTCAGCCGAGTATTCTTGACGACGTCTCTACCGGGAAAAGCTCAATGGGCACAGAAGCAAAAGACAACACTCTCTTCAGCCACTGTGGAACCGCTGGACCAGAGCTCCTGCTCTTTGCACCGCCAGCACCAGCTTCAATAAGTCAGGACCTGACCCTTACGACAACAGCTCTCAGATTGGGATCTGAAACTACAGTTGAAGCTGGATCGGTCGAGAGGCTTCCCAAGTCTATTTCGGGAGTTGCTTTGGAGCCAAGCCCTAGGTCATCATCATCACATGACTCAGCCCGTGGAAACACCGAGCGCAGTCCACGTGGAACTGGAAGTCAGCAAAGGAGATCCGGTGGGCACAGCAGAGACCGACAATGGTGGAACAACGGCCACAATAGTAGCTTCAACAACAGCCATAATAATCGGCAATGGCCATACAGCAGTAGTCATGGGTATGACCATGGATCAGGATCGTACACAGCTCATCCGCCCAAGGGGCTAAAAATATGTAAATTCTATGAGAGTGGATACTGCAAAAAGGGTGCTTCTTGTAGTTTTTGGCACCCCTGATTCTCATTTCTTGTATTTTGTATTTATTTGTTTATTTAACACATTTCGAACATCTTTTTTGTAACACCAAAGTTTCTGTATCCACCCATACGTGGCATGTTAAAGTAATTATCAAAGCTTCTTATATAACTTTCATTGATTAGTTTTCAAGTTGCAACTTAAATGTGAGAATTTTTACTTAGCGTATTTACACCAAGAAATCAAGTCATGCACTATATAACACCAACAATATCAAAAATCCAAACATATTCAGCTTCTGATCTATTTACATTTATCAAAACATGACATTAAATAAATAGATACAAAAAAAACTTGCGGCTTGATTGTAATTATCAAGGCTTCTTCTTAGAAAAATGACTACTAAATCAAACAAATGGATGACAAGATGTATGGAGAAGAAATAATAGAAAACAACTCAAAAAACAAAACTAATCGTAATCAAGAATTTTGAATTTCATTGTTTGCAGTTTTATCTCTCTTGTTCTGTTTTAGTTTCTTTTCTTTAGAGAGACAACAAGAGAAACTTTAGAAAATTAATTTCTACATTGATAATTTGGATCAATCGATTTTACACTCACACACATACATTTTTGTAGTAAACTTCTCCACTTACTACACACACACACTCTTAGACCTATCGATTGAATACTCCCACTTGGATCTTACTTGCCTTAACCACTAACAACTCTTACCTATTCTAAATACTCTAACTTAACTTAGTTAGCTTTTAACCAAACAACACCAATTTGATCGTTGTGTAACTTGGACACACCTTCTCTTTCACCTCAACTTGTTGACTTGATTCTTCCTCTTATTTCTTGTCGTTCACTCATCTTCGTCCTTTAGACAAGACTTCTCTGTTCTTGTCATCTTTTTCATCTTCAGTCGCGACCTTTTGCTTCCTCCTTTACTTGTGTTACTCTTCTTCCTCTTCTCACTAATTACTTCTTTCTCTTTGCAGGTTTAATCAAAGGTTGCTGTTAGTGAAGGAGATGAAGTATAAATGCAAGATCATCGTTGTAGTTTGGATTAAGCATTGATTTGTAATTTGAGAGTGAGACTTAGGTCTTGAGGCGACTGGATCGTGAGAAGAGATGATGCGATTAAGCCGACATCTCTTGACTCTTGAGCGAGTGATTTGGATTTGTTGAGAGAAATTTCTGCAGATTCAATTGCTCTTTTCTATCCTGTTACATTCTGTGTTTGATGTTATCAATTCAATAATAAAGAAGTTACATAGATTCGAAGGTGAGATCGAGAGTTGTTTCTTCAGAGTTTGGAGCTTCAATCTTATTAGTAAGCAGGAGGAGACTAGGATCATATTCAATTTTCGGTCTACTTTCATTTATCAAAAGAAAAGAAGTTCCATTAAATCAACTCAAAAAGAAACTTTAATCGTAATCTAATCTTTCAGAAAGCAGCAACCTTCTGCTTCTTCCTCACTTCGTCTTCACACTGAAACCTTATCCTCCCAACAATGGCTTCCTCAATCCCTTCCTTATCCCCATACTGTTTCTCAAACCTCACAAACCTGCCGTACAAATACTCAGCTCTTCCTTTAGGGATATGATCAAGAGCATACTTGTAGATGAACCTAGCCCGTTCGAACTCTTTGCATCCTTGTTCGAATTCAGCAAAGGCCACAAAGAGCATCTCAGCTTCATCGTCTCCAACAACAATCTTGTCCGTGGCGCGTTCATACACATCCCTCGCACGCGCAACTTCACCGCCCTTCATCTCAAACTTTGCATATCGTATAAAGGAAGAAGCTTTCGGATGGCAAAGAAGAAATCTCTCGTAAATCGATCTCGCACGCTCGATTTCGTTATACCTAAGCTCGAACTTGACAAACGAGAGCCAAGCTTGTTGATCCGGTGACCAATTCATCCACCGCTCGAATATCTGTCTGGCTCCAGCTATATTCCCAAGCATCTCCTCCATGTGTATATACTTGTACCAGAGCTGGTCCACGCGAGGGAGAAGCGTGACGGCTCTATCCCAAACGTTTCTCGCAGAGTTGACAAATTTGTTCTTCATCTCCGACTCTGCGTACTTGAGCCAGAGCGCATGGTTCCGGTAATGGCCTTCCAAAGCTCGTTCCCACACGCTCCTAGCACGCGCGTAAGCCTTCTGCGACTCTTCCCAACGCGCATAGTTTACCCAGACTTCGATACCGGATCGTCCTGCGCGGCGCACCCGGTTCTCAAACTCCTTCCACCGGCGGAGTCTGTAGTCGGAATGCTCAGTCGAATCAGTGATTTGCTGTATAGGCGGCCGGATCTCAGCCTCTTTCGTCTCTCGAGCTTCTCTTAGAATCTGCTCGGCGGTGATTTGCACAGGCGCAGGGGTCTTGTTCTTCACCCGCGTCGGCCTTGGAAGCTTCACTTCCGTATCTTTGCCGAAGGAGGCCATCGCGTTTTGCTTTTGTTATCTCTTCTTTTGTTTTCTGAGATTTTCAGATTTTGGAAAAGAGTGAAGGAAGAAGAAAGGGATCCAACTATCTTCTTATATAGACTTTACGTCAAGGATCCTTTCCATTGCTGATTTCTACTGTGATTCGATTTTGACAAAGACTCGTTTGTTATTTCCTTTTTCTTTTTTAGTCGTCGTTTGTTATTTCCTTTTTCTTTTTATCTGAAGAGTTTGGTATGAAGAGTTTCGATTTCTAGTTGATTAAAAACCCTTAATTAAATTATTAATTGTCAACTAAAATATTCTTTAGGTTTTTTGGGCCTCTTTGTTATGATGGGTCTCGAACCATTTGCGACATTTCAAAATAAAAGTTATGAATATTTCATTAAAAAGTAAAAATAAAAATAAAAATGGGAAGAGGGTACCGCCGTAATAGAGTACCCGGCGGAAACCGATCGGACGAGAGGGAGAAGGATGAGTGAAGGCTCGAGCGAAGAAGTGAAGAGGACGCCAATGGAAGAGAAATCGGAACAGCAACAAGGTAGAGGAGGATCTCTCGCGAAAGGAAGATCGTGCAAAGGCTATCTTTATTACTCTTCCACTCTCAAATCTAAGGATAAAAATCCTCGCTGCGTCGGAATCCCTCGTACTCTCCGTCAAGGTAAATCGTCTTTCTCTCGCTGTGTTTGCTCTTTGGTTCTCCTAGGGTCCGCCATGTAGCTATTTTTCTCGTAATTGATTACTTGCCAGGCCAGGAAATCATGTTTAGGTTTTCTCATTGCGATTAGTTCTCCGGATTAATGAAAAATGGTTGAGAGATGTGCTAATCCGATTGTAGATTCTATAATTGATAAGTAAAATCAGAATTATTATCCCTCTAGGCTATGCTACTATATTGCTTGTTCACATTTTGTTCACGACCATCGAGTAGTAAATGAAGAGAGATGTGTTTTTGTTTTTTCTTTTCTTTATTTGCTCCCGTGGATTCTTTCTGCATACGGTAATGATATTTCATAACTTTTTGCAGTTCCTGATTATGTTGTTGGACAATCCGAAGCTGAAGCTTCGAAAGAAGGGCGGACCTTAGCAGATTTTTACTATGGATGTTTGGGTTATTCCGTTTACATGACTGAGAAAGACTCATCCGCCATCAAGCAACATACAAAGACCCAACTTCCCGTTTGTGTCGGCCTTGAGGTTTGACGCTCATCACTTTTCTCGAGATTCAATGCTTTGCTCTTGAAGCTTCACACTAAACTCTGTACATATTGTGCCCATGGACTTACACATTAAACCATTGCTCTGTACATATTCTGTCCTTGAAGTTGCATCTTCATCTTGCTGTTATTTTACTATTATGTGCTGACATTGATTTCGCCCTATAAGGCTGTCTAGTCAATCTAGTTGGTCTACTTTCCGCTTGTTTTTACTGGCATGAAAGAGGAATATGGCCTACTTACTGCTGTTTGCAACCCTATTATCTCCTTCTAACTTTCTAGTGTTCATGCAGATACTAGCAGATAGAAGAGCAGCTTCTGGCAACACTTCATCTGTTCCTGCCCGTGTTCAAAATAGAAATGGTACACCTAATCCTCTCTCATTCACCAGCTTATATAGTTATGGTGAAATGCGTCCTGCATCGTTTATCCTCATCATATTTTTTTTTGGTATACTCTAGATTCTCGGGAGTTGCCTCAGCACCAGAACCGTAGACCAACTCCAGTCCCTAGAGCAACCCCAACCCCAGCCACTCCCACAAACACTGAAAACGGCTTCATAACGAGGTAAGCTGGTGGCAGTCCCTACACCTTTAAGATTTGACTTGTTGTGGCTTAATGGACGATGGCAATGATAATTGACTTTACAACCTAAATTAATTTTTGGCATTTCTACTAGAAACCTCAAAAGTATAACTATTGTATCTGCAGCAGTTAGACTAACCGATCAGTCCTATATATCATAGAAAGCCTTATCTGACAGTCATCCAAATGAACATTGCTTATAACACGTTATTTGTTAATATTTGCGTGGGAATGTATCAGGTTCACCAGAAACGCAAACCTGGTAGCATCAGGGGTGATGAAGAACATGAAGAGAGTGGGTAACTATGTCAAAGAACATTTGGACGACTCTTTGGACGAATATCGAAAGCGACCAAAATAAAAAAAAAGTTACACTAAACGTGGAGAGAAACCAAAAAAAAAAGAAAAGGGTGACAGACAACAGAAAGTTCGACACTTTTTTGGACCCTCCTTTTGAATTCTTAAATAATAACCAACATGAAAAAGAAATGGCTGTATTGATATCTTTAAGCACTCCATGTCCCAAAGCTACGACTACGAGAACTGTAGTAATGTGTCCACCTTTCTCAGTTTTGATTTTACTGATATATTTTTTATGCCAAAGGGGTACAGTTTTATTATATCAGATGAAAAATTCGTATAAATTTAGACGGATTGATTGCTAACAATTTTTTCTTATGTTCTCTTATATTCTCTTTGTCGACTACTATTGATCGACCACATAGCTTAATTTTATTAATTAAAAAAGAACTTATTATTGATTGATGAATAACATGGCCAAGCTTGAGAATTTAGAGATTATTAGCAAATGGGGTACAATAATTAAAATGTAATAATCCAAAGAGTTAACTAAACAGGATATGAGTTTGGGAAACGTGCCCATTTTTGGGAAGAAGGACAAAAGGTTCACGCTTTCTCTATCATCGTCGTCCGTCTGTTTCTTTTGATGGTACAGAGTCGTCTACTACGCGATTTCGATGGAAAGAACCAATCTTCAGAGATAATTACACCAAAGAACAGAATATTCATAAGAACAATCCCCACCAAACCCACTTTCAAAGTCTTCTTCTTTTCCCCTTTCTCTCTCTTCTATTGACCATCGCGGAAATAGCATTTGCATGCTTGCCCGATTGAGAAATTTCATGTTTTACTCATCAAGCATTCTTACAACTGCTTTTTTCCAATCTGAGATTGGGTTCGATTGAATCTTAAGTGTTCCAATTTGCAAATCATTTTTTGTGGTTTTCGTCATTTGATGGCCGCTTACGCGAATTATCTACGGTTGGCACGACTTGGAACCAGTTCCGGTGTAAATCTGTCGACTCTCAGATCAATCGGTTCTCCAAATCCGACATTTGACAGGACTCTGTCCGATCACCACCACGAGATTCGTTCATCTTCTTCGTCGTTGGTATCATCTTCTCTGTACAGACAATCCCACGCCAGATTCATATCTCAACTTGTCAAAACCAATGGGAAACGTTTGTATCTCGTCGATACTCTCGCCTTGGTAATAATAACCATCTTTCTTGGTCTGTCCTTTTTAGTTTCCTAATGATTTTGCTTAATCTTGAAGATAATTATTTTTGTCTATGTCTCATTGATTTGAATTGTCTTACTATCTCTCTTAGTCAATTTGTCTCTCTGATTGTATCATCACAATTTGTCTAACTTTGTTGCTTTTTGAAATGAGTCAATAGAATGGTACTATTCAAGACCGGAGTCATCGAATGCACATGTCTGGTCGTTATTTTTAGATTTTGTCTTGAAGAGTATTGCTCAGAGGAGAAGTTTGTATGTCGTTTTTTCAGGTTAGGAGCTTAGAAGCACAAGGCCTGCCTTCAAAACAAGCCGAGGCAATAACTGGTGCTATAACTGAAGTTCTGAATGATAGCTTAGGAGTTGTTTCTCAGTTGGTTGTTTCTAAGGGAGAAATGCAGAAAGTAAGTTTTTACCATGAAATCCACGACAAGGCTATGTTGCTTCATCAATTCCAAAGACTAGGCTCCGGTGGTGCCAGCTTAAAGCCGGTCTAACTTTGTTCTTTTTGCTTCTGGTAGGCTGAAATGACTCAAGAATCAAACTTATCCAAGTTCAAAAGTGAAATTAACAGTTCACTGGTAAGCTGTACTTTCTCTTTCTCAGTGTATAATTGAAGTTTGCTCTTAACCGGTAAAGAGAATTATATGAGTCATTACACGTCAAATGCTTGGAAAATCGATAGAGCCGATAGCTTTCTTTCTGCCTCATAGTGATTAAGTGATTGACACATTGGTTCCAAAAGATTGTTGAGAAAAAAAACCGTTTCATATATAGGATCATCATTTCTCTTTGCTGCAACACGAGAATGAGAAACTCCGCAATGACATAGAGCGAATCCGCACTGATATAAGGTCAGCTTTTTATATGAACCTTTAGAGCTTGGTTTGCTATAGACTCAGTGCATTGACGAAAGCAATTACATTGCAGGCACGAGATAGACAAAGTCACAGCAGGACAACGGTTGGACCTGAATCTTGAAAAGGGGTCAGAGAAACCGCTAACTTCTTTCTCTGATCGTTAACATTTTTTGGCTTTTTCAAGAATTTCGTCTTGATATGTTTCGATGATGGCGCAGGAGGATAAGAGATGAACTAACAAATCAAAATGCAGAAACCTCTAATCTTACAAACAAGCTTGATCGTGTCAGTATCTCATCTCTAGTTTTACTGTATCATGTTTTTTATTCTTGCAGCAAAAGTGTTTATGTTTTTGTTTTCCATATCAAACTTTCAGGAGATTCACACTTTGAGAGCGCAATTGGAAGCGGCCAAGTACGAGGTGATCAAGTATTGTATTGGAACACTTGTCTCCATCTCAGCCGTCGGTCTTGCCGTCCTCCGGATCGTCATGTGACTCTCCATCGGACGGTGCCTGTTGTACGACCAAAACTCCATCACCTGTGCTGTTTTTTAATTCTGGGATGAAACTTTGGTCTGCTCTCTCCATCTTGTGAATTATTCGTATGTTTAATGTAATTTTATTTCCTCATTAAGTAAAGTGACAAAAGAACAAATTATAACCAATCTATGAGATTTGTGATCAACGAATATGATGATGTTTCCTCCACCTATATGAATAGGTATAGTAGCATACATACATTTTTTTATTGTATGTGGAAAAATGTTCTTCTGATTACGAACCAAACACCTATCATAGATGGCCATAGCCAACTTCTTTCCTTAGAGGGAGGCTCTACTTCATGAAACAAAGTTCAGCCATAAATGTGTTGTTAAATGGAGAGGTGGAACCGTCGAATTAAAAGTGGTTCAGGCGACACCGTGTGCGACCCGCATAAATAACACCAAGATGCGGTTCACGGGCGTTTGTGTGGTAGATCGGTAAAGAGAGAAATGATATTGTGGTTCGACGGTTTTTGATAAATGGAACAGTATTTAGTCGGAAGTTGAGAGAGATTACAAAATCGAAATCTAATTTCTCTGAGAAAATCGGCGTCTCCTTCTTAAAAAGAAAGAACCCTCTATTTATAGCCACTAGAAATTGATTCATGTAGCTAACGTCCATTATGAGTTCCGATTGCTCAGCCACGTGTAAGTTCACATCGTAGCTCGAATCATGTAGCCGGTAGGTGATGATGGTTCGACCTACTCTTCACCTATCGCCTCGACATTCTATGCGTGCATACGGTAGGTCGACAATCGTGGGTCGTAGGTAGTACCAGCTAATTGCGATGTACGATGTCGAGCTATAGTGAAACTGACGGGCTTAAGCGATTTTTGGGCCCAAAATCCAACGCGATTGACCTCGATTTTCAGCGATTCAAACATAAACAAAAAACTTTGGTTTGTCCCAAAGTCCATAAATTAGGTGAGTTTTGGGTGTTGTGTTGACTATTCATTTTTCTTTTAATAAATATGAAAGATCTCTTAGCAAGCAAAAAAAATGAAATATCTTCGCAATATATGTCTTCTATCTAATAGAAGAAGCGTAAAGCGAACCAAAGGAAATAATGTCGAGATGAGAATGTGGCAAACTCACATGTATTGTTGGGTCAATGGATCTTCCTACAAAGGCACACAAGTCGAGAAGAACGTCGCCGAAACAATTTATCTATTATCCTTATAACTTTTAAAACCCTACTCAAAGAATAACAATTTTATGTGAAAAATTCTTTTTCTTTTACGAAACTTGTAATGATGATGGAACTAACTAATTAGAGAATGGACCATAAGAACGTAAAAGCTAGAAGTGGAATGTGTGAAAGTAGTTGAATCGGGTCGGGAAATGCTCATCACGTGACACTCCTTCACTCCTCTCTTTGGTTCTTGTTCTTTTTAAGTTTCAATGATTATCACTTAGGTTTACTAATTATTCATCATTTTGTAAAACTAAATCAATTTTAGTGCTGATCATCGAGAGGACCAAAACAAATAATACTAAAGCAAATTGGTACATATGATATGAGTTAGCTGAAGCCTTAAAGGTCAAAGCTAAAGTGATTTTGTTGTAAACTGAAAAAAAATACATCACTCGATAATTCTTATTTGTATAAACATGTTCCTGTAGTTTCAAATGTGTTACAATTCTCTAAACAAAAAAAAACGTGTTACAATTCACGCATTTACTTCCATGCTTGTAAAATATGACTTTCTTTATAATAATTTGGTACAAAAAAACAATGTAGGCTTAATAATCCAGTAATTTGTTGGTAGTTTTTGTATATTTACATTTTTAATTGTATAGTTTCTCGACATGTTATGTGGTATTCATGAAACTAGACATTTCAAATATTTTGATCTTTAGATAAACACTTCAGAGCTTATTGATGCGAGCGGTAGTAATTCATGCTAATCTCAAAGATATGGTCAACGAATACTATTTGGCTACATTGCACGTCACTAAAAGTCGCATTCAATCTCAAAAAAATACGCAGAGTGATAAATAAGTCAATCAGAGAGTGTGCACAGTACGTTAATATAGTAATTTCAAATTTATGCTATGTCAGTTTTATATATACAGCAGAGAAAGTGTGATCGCTATTTACATTTAAACAACAACAAACTTCAATGCTAAGTTTGCGTTTTCAAAATGTTACATACTTACATGTACCCCGTTTAAATTTATAGTAGACTTTTCTTTGGCATACTAACACATGAAGTTTTTAACACAATCTTGTCAAAATGTATTTTACAAAGGTTTCTACCATTTGTTGATAACATCAGATTGTTTAATAACATTAGATGACAAAAAAAAAATATTAGAGGTTTTTTAACAGTCCCTGGCATGACGTTGACTACACACAAGATGCTGTAATCGGAGTGTTGAGCACAACAACTGTGACAAATAGCACAAGATTCTAGATTCTTCATTTCAATTTTTTTTGTTCACCAATAACGACTTCAATTAACTTAAAGAATCCATCAAAAAATCAACTTTATTACTATATCATCTGTAAATAATGGCCACCAAATTAATTATATGTTACTTATACCAAGTCCTTGCCAACCATATAATCAAGCCTTCTCATAATTTTATAGACTTTATCAATTACCAGTATGGAGTAAGATAAATAAATAATTATTGAATCTAATCCGCATTTTTAATAATTATTGTCCATATATTATAGGAACCATTGAATTGATGAAGGAGATAATGGGGTTAGAATGTCCTTTATATGATTGAATGTATTGTATTGTATTAATAACTTTTATGATTTAATTATTCTATAAATATTTTTATGAAAAAATTATTTATTATTTTATGTTTTAGATATTTATTTTGAGTTTTTGAATGATGGAAATGTTTTAATGGGTTTAATATGTTCCCATGACTCAGTGTATTGTAACTCTCAACGGTTTCATACTCGGCTCCACGGTCCATACTCGTTCAAATTCTCAAAATGTAAGTTTACAACATAAAAAAAACTATATATTATAAAGTAGATATAACGTTGAACGAGGTCAAAAATAAAAACTGACAATTAACACCAAACGAAAACTATTTGAGTTTTGAAGTTTTAAACCTGACTCGTTAAGTAAAAATAAAAACTACTGCGACTACTACAAACAAAAAGGTCAAAACATTTCAAAATAACAGTATTACAAAGCAGTTAATGAGAAACTAACTGGTGCTAAAACTGAACCGGGTCGGATCCTAACTCTTCCCTATTACTTCAAAACTCTGCACAACCTGAACCGTCTGAACCGACTAATTCGAACCGGGTTCATTAGCATCGTCGGACGTCTTCTTCTTCCGACGCATCTCAATAACTTTACGGTGGTGGTTCGAATGGAGCTCACTCGAGAACGTTGGGCTACAAGCGGGTCTGTATTCGGGTAATAACCGACCCGATTTATAACGAACACCACACGCATTGCACAACGTCTTCGCTCCCAAAGGTCCTTCTCTCCACTGCGGCGTTTTCTGAACGCCACAATGGCTACACCGCCGCGTCTGCGTCTGCGTCTGACCACCGTTTTTCATTACATTCTTCTTCTTGTTCATCTTCTTCTGTCTATTAACCACTGTCTCATCAAGAATTTCAGCGCCGGAGAGCCATAGAGGGCTTGAAGGAGCAGAAGAGGAGGAGGACGATGTTGTAGAACTCGAAGACGAATCGTTTAACGACGAGGAACCAAGAGACCAGACGCTGACTCTGGTTCTACCTCGTTTGGTTCTGCTTTTAACCGGAAGAGGGGGTTTGAAGCACGACTCCTCTTTAACCGGTTCTACAGGGTCTCTCCGGTCTCCGGTTAACAACGCCGGTTTTTTCGTCGGAGCCCAGTAAGGTGTGAAAGAGTCGTCTACGATATTGGTAAACCAATCGAAGTCCTCTAAATTATCCGTCTAACAGAGAAAAATGATTTAAAATTAGAATTAATTTCGGAAAAATTAGCAGGAGAAGAAAAACGAAATGAATTACCGGAACGGCGAGCGAGCTCGAGAGGAGAGGCTCAACATCTTCACCGGCGGTGGATAAATCGTTGCTCCGGTGAAGGGTAATTTCGTCAGAGACTCCGCAATTTCGTTGTGTCTCTAAGTCAGCATCATCATCGACGAAAATGTCGTCGTTTGAGAAGTCAAGCAAGTCGTCAACGTCGAATTCGTCGTCGTTTGAGAAGTCAAGCAAGTCGTCAACGTCGAATTCGTCGTCATTATGTGCGACGTCGGTGACGGCTTTCTCTTTCCGGTTACTGTTCTTCAACGCCATTTCAACACTTTTAATATCCTAACAAAACCCACCAAACTTATCAAAAACATAAACTTCAGAAAATATCAAAACACATAAAACAAAACGGAAAAATTATCTTAAAATAAAAACGCCAAAAAAAAACGGTTTCGCTTTTTTCCCCCAATTCAAAGAGAAAACCAAATTCAAGAAAAACCCAGAAAACATTCAAGAGACACAAGAAAGAAACGAGCAGAGATTAGTCATTTGCAAGTCAAGAAGACAAGACACAATCCAGAAATTTCAGCATTGAAGAAACGAACAGAGATTCCTCTTCTTTCCAAGTCAATTTCAAACTTATCGGAAACAATGTGAGGAAGAGTAAACCCTCTTAAAAACCCTAAAAATGGAGAAGAAAGAGTAATACCTGTGAGTGAGAGAGAACTTTGGAGGAGAGATGTCGGTGAAGGAAGAGAGAAAGAGATGAAGAAGAAGAAGAAGAGTGGTGGTGTGAATTAGAAGAGGTCTGAGTTTGGTGAAGCATTGAATATGATGATACTAGTGCCCAAGCCTCTCTACTAATAAAAAGTGCCCGTTTCTCTCCTTTTTTTTTCGTTCCTTTCTTATTTCTCAATCTTTCTTTTTCCAACAACAAAATTTAAGGGTATAAATTAAATTATTAAATTTCTTGGGTGAGTTTTTGTAAATATAACTTTTGTAAATTTCGAAGCGTATAGTACTAGAAACGGCCCGTTTTTTAAAATACGGAAACACTTTTGAGTTTGACTGAAGAAAAATTTTGTTTTTTGGGCTGGGCTACATTAAATCCGTTAGCATTTTATCCAAAGTTATTTATGTCTCTTGTTACAGGAAAAAAATAAATGACTTATTTGTTGCTAGCACAATATGTTCTTCATCACCGTTATGTTCTTCTGGCTTTTTGAAACAAATTTCATTTATTGGTTAAAGTATAACCATGTTAAAGAATATGAAGTAGGAAAAATACAAATGTTCTAATTAGTCTATAATTTAAGAATACTAACACTATTGCTTATACTTGACAATCTTTATCCAATTCTAGCAACAGGCAAGAAGTTTTTGAGTTCATAGATATGGTTGATAAATGTATTATATAATGCTGCTTCTGCTATTTCAATTGCAGATTCATGAAATACTATCTTCTTTCAAGGAGAAGTTTGAGATGTATCTGGTCTCCAGAATCCTTTTTGAGCACTTAATATTCCTTCTTGGTGCTTGGAGAAAGTTAGATGAACATCCCAGTGCAGTGACTTCAACATATTCTCAACTTCTCTTATCACATTGGACTCGTCACGGACGATGAGTTTACCTCCCGGTCTTACTATTCTATCTACCTCTGCCATTACTGGAACAAGATTGCACCTTCAAAAGGATAAACAGAGACATTTTCAATTTTTGTCAGGAATAAGTGGAATGGACTTGAGCTTTTTACCTTGCTTTCAACTTGGAGAAAAGATGGTCTGCATGCAAGAGATCATAGCTCCGAGGGTATGTGCTAAAAGATTCACACCAGTCATGATAAATTCCGAACAGGCCTCTCTCGTAGATTATTGGTAGTGTATCTGGTGAGTTGATGTTTACAACATTCATGACCCACACTTGCAAGTCCTTTAGAGCTGCTGCAAACCTGTATGTTTGACAAATTTGATAAAAAGCTTCAGTTTTGGTGGTTGAGTTGAAGTTTGTTTGTATCTCTTTTGGTTTTTTCATCGATGCTTACCCTCCGTAGACAGCACGCATGTCCATTACATTCCTCACATTAGACCAGCTGATTCCTATTTCGTTCATGTATACTTTGCTAACAACGTGCTTCCAATGTTCATAATCTGTAGTGAAATCTCGAGGAGCTGGTTTCCCATAGATCCCCATTTGAGAGCTGTTTAGCCAGTAAGGAGGTGTTTGCAGCCGACGAGGCCAGTTCACAGGCCACTTGCTCCCTCTCTCGACCACATTGGTGGGCACTTTATGCATGCAGGCTTGTAAAGGTACATACCTGAAATTTTCATTTGAGCTTTAACTTTCTCTGTTCTATTAAAGCCTTAAAGATTTTTCATTCCTTACTATAACATTTCGCTATTTTTGCATATTGTGGAAAGAATCATACCAGGCTGCATTTGCATCATCGTTATTTTTGCACATGGGAGGCTTGTTTCGCTTTCGTTTCTCATAGCATTCATTGGTGGCAGGTTTCTGGTAGATGGCAGCACCAATACCATTGAGTTTATCCTTGTTGATTGTCACAAGTTCCCAGCACATGGATTTTGTCAACGCGGACATGTCTACATAACTCAAAACATGTCAGTTATAATGAAACAAACATAAAAGGAGAACAATTTTTTAGTTCAAACCTTACCTTTCCAGATTTGAACATCTTCTTCGAGCTTTTGGTAGACTGGTGTTGCTGACCAGACAAAATAACCTCCTGGACGAAGCATCCGATTCAGTTCCAGAAGAAGCAAACCACCCTCGTTGTGCCAAGGGACTCTGCAACGTGCACAGTGGATAACATCAAACACTCTACTCGGGAATGGCAATCGTTTGGAGCCCATCACCGCAGAGATGGCTGGGATCTTCCTTTCAAGAGCAAACTGGACCTGAGCCTCGTGTTCATCTTTTGGTGCAAGAGACATGGCTATAACATCTCTTTCAAAGAGGAAACCGCCAAAGCTCGCCACTCCACACCCAACATCCAATATAACACGAGTACGCTTGCCCCACGCAATGTTTTTCAAAGACTACAATTGGGAAAAAGAAAAAAGAAAAGAGTCATTACATTTACAGAAACTTTTTATCTTTGTTTGGTGCAGTATTAACGCCACCACGAAATCGAGAAATGAGTTCACCTGCTGAAGAAAGTCGATATAATGGAGAGCTCCATGGATGAACTGTGTTCCACCACCGGGAAACGTCAAGAACTCGCCAGTTACCTTCACCCAGTTCTGATGTCCTTTCACCTCTGCTAGCTTTGTGTGTGGGACGTTGTGGTACCATATCTACTAGATCACATGTAAGTCAACTTTTTATCCAGTTTGAGATCATTTCACATGAACAAAAACTTATGTTTGGATCGAATCTTTTACCTTGTCCCTGCTTTCTGGCCACTTGATGGACTCCTTATACCCTTCTGGGAGTGAGACCAGGCAGGTTGGCGGGTCTTCTGGGCAATGCCTCTCTCTGTGCTCAAAATGTCTTCTACTCGGTAGTTTTCTTATAGCTTCTTCGTTGTCGAGGCATGGTATATAATCAGAACCTGCTGTTGCATTGCACAATGCCCATGCCTTTCCACTTGTCGTACTCTCTTCGTTATTTGATTCAGATGTCTGTCTTTGTTTCTCGTCCTTTGATTCTGTTGCCTGACTCTTCCATGATTTCTGTGATTCTGCAGATTCTTTCGGTATCCCAGAGCCAAACCCACTCGCTTCTGAGCCTTCTTGTCTTTTATCATCTTTCGGCGCTTCTTGTTGCTCCACACTTTCGTCCTTTGTTGTGCTCTGTTCTTCTTTGTTTCCGCTTTCGTCCTCTGTTGTGTTATGTTCGTCTTGTTGTCCGTTCTCATCCTTCGTGCTCTTCTGCTCCTTCCCGTTTTCTTCACTAATGGTGATGTTCTCCACGTTTTGCTGTCCATTTTCCTCCTTCCCTGAGTTTTGATCCTCTTGTTGTTGCTGTCCGTTTTCTTCATTCTTCGAGTTCTCTGATGTATCGCTCTGCCCCACCTCCATAGGTTGTTCTTCTTTGGTCGCATCTGTGTATGTCACGTCGGCGTTCGAATCCTGATCTTGCCCTTGTTTCGTTCCTTGTTCCACATCTTGCCCTTGTTTCTTTCCTTGTTCCACATCCTGCAATTCTTTTCCTTGTCCATGCTCTTGCCCTTGTGTTCCTTTGTTGTTACCTGATTGAGTCCCAGCGTCCTCGTCGCGCTGTTCCTTCTGTTCTTTCTCAAACTCCTTAACCACTTTTTTCACCTGACCCTCATCATTCTCTTGCACCGTCTTGTTCTCCTTGTCGTTATCTTTTTCTTTCTCCTCAGGTATCTTTTCATTGTTCTGTTGAGTCTCTTGTTTTTGAGTCTGTCTCCCTCCCTCGTCTCCTACCTTTGAGCTTGTCCTTTCAGTCTTATCTTTCGCTGACTTCTGCTGCTCGTCTTCAGATTGTATGGCATCGTCTGGAAGCTTTCCCGGATTGTCCTCAAATGTTGGATGCTCATCAGACTCCGATTTTGTTGGTTCGGGTTCATCGTTAACGTTTGAAGAGGCAGACACATCACTCCTCTCTGTCTCTGAAACGACAGTTCGAGTGGAGGCTCGTGTAATCTGTGGTGGAATAACGGAGTTGGAAGAAAGCATCCACACACCGATGACACATAGAGCCACAAAGATGACCATTGTAATGGTCGACGCATAAGACGTCGTAGAAGAGCGTTTGTTTCCACGTCCCTTCCCAAATGCCATTTTTCAGGTCTTACTGTAATGTTTGTGGGGAGAAAGAAAGAAAAAAAAGATGGAGAAGAGAAAAAACAAATGAAGGAGTAAAATGGGAGTTGAAGGAAGTAAAAATAGAAGAAAAAGAAGAGAAAGAGAGGTTGTGAAGAGACAAGACTGAATCAAAGATCCAACAGAGTCGGACATGGGACTTTCAATATCGCTTCTCTAATTTTAGTTTATGGTCTGTGTCTCATGTTTTGTCCACGAAAAATTTATACCATGTAATTAGATGCTAAATGTTAACGTCTAGTGATGAAGGAAATATTAAACATGACAAGATTGTCTTTTTCTTTTCTTTGGGCATAATATTCTAAGGATGTTTAGTTTTGAGTTTTAGTTTCAGTTTAAGAAGTGTAGTAACTACTAACTACATAGGATCCATATGGCCTATGCGAAGTTTTTTTTTTCTGTTTTGTTGTTATGGTCAAAAATATTTAAATTCTTTTTTTTTAAAACACACAAAATATTTGTTTTGAATTCTGTTTGTCCGGTTTTGAAATCTTTTTTCTTTTTTTTTGGTTCTGTAAAATAAAACTATTTGACCGAATTAAGATTAAGTTTACTTATCTTGGAGTATTGGGCTTTTTTGTTTCTATTAAATAAAAAGTAGGTTCAAGTTTTTAATGGAGCATTGCCAAATCAATAATAGAATTATATGAAATTATGGATTACAAAAATATTTTAGTGGCCATATCTTATTGGTTTGTATTAGTATCGTTATTGTATTACCAAAATTCAAAACCGGGACTGGATTATAGATTATGTTTTTAGTGGAGTTTTTATGGTTTTTCTATATATATTGTAGAATGATCCATGATATCTAAAAATTCACATGATCTCTTAACGTAAAACATTAATTAATTAGTAGTAAATTAAGAGGTTTCCACGAACTCTTATGGTTGTGCGTAGATTTTTATTAGGTTTAGTTAGCTATACATATAATATATGATCTTATGGGTTAGAGATGGATCTAGGAATGAACTTAACTAGTCATAAGATTTTTTTCTTACTATATTTTATTTTTTTATTTGAAGCAACTATATACTAATTGTAAGAAAAATAAAAATAAAAATTAGACGGAACAGGTGCCACCACCGTATGTTGTTCTACATCTGTCCCTGCTTATGGGGCTTACATTGGGTTTACTGTTTGGACTTGTTGTATAACGTGTAAGGGTGTGACAGAGAGGTACGAGATTAGAGAGTGATAACTGGTGAGTCGTCGTCTTCCATTCTTCTTCTCTTTCTATCTTGTACAGTTCCCATTCTGGTGGTTAATTCTGGTTATGGTCGATTGTTTTGGGGTTATCTGTGGAAAACTGGTTATATTTCATGTTGTTTTCTTGCTTTCTTCGTTTTCTATGATTCTTCAAATCTGTGAGTGTTTGTGAGTTAAACCATGTGTGTCGACGAATCGATGCATAATTGGAACACCAATATCCGCATAGTACATTGCTGATTAAAGGATAATGTTTTTGTTTACTAGTAATAGTTTAATTCCTTCTCAATTCTAATCATTTCTCCAAATCTTTTTTTTTATGTTGGTTTTAAGATGCTAATAAAATTAACAATAGTGTTTTGGACCTTGAGGTTCGTAAATCGCCTTGGAACTCAAATGTCAATTCGACGTCACGTCATTTGTTTATTAGTTCAGTTAAATCCAGTTGTTCCACTTTCGTCTTGATTTTATTTTGTGTGGGTGGAACGAGAACCTGAAGCTTTTGGATAATAAATGTCGGACAAATATAATAAATTATATATTTTTAGGCTTTCTTCCCAAAATAATAAATTTCCGAATACAAGACATCAAACTTATATACAAGAAAAACATTACTTGAAAATATTATATACTTATGGAAATATATAATTTGTTGGATAAGAGAAAGTGGGATACGGCAGGGAGTAAAAGCCGGAACGAGTAGGCCGATTAGACCGCAGCACTATTTGAATTGACCAAATCGATCAACTTATATAATATGTTCTCACGCAATCCTAAATTGCATTAAGGGATTTAACTCCACCAAGCTACACAAAACTACCAATTCCCACATAACAGTATCGAATGTTTTATTTTCAATTTTATATCATACTTATGGTTCGAACACTTCACACTAGACCAAAGTCACCAAACAGCACAAGATGAAGTTTCAAATCGTAGTTCTTCGTTTCCATTTTCTACCATAATCTATATATTATTATCTTTTTATATTCCATAGACCATAGTACACGTTATATGGCTCAAGAAAGCTAAATCAAAATTATTGTGCAATTAGTTTGGCCATAGATGACATAAAATGACGAGAATAAGAAGAGGGTTTCTTTGTGTTTAAATGAGAATCTGCAAAACATTTCACTGTATATATGTGTGTGTGTGAGTTTATGTGTATCACATCGTCATTGTGTGTAGGAGTGTATACATACACGTGCATGCAATGCATACATGTAAACATAAAACATGTATATATGTTACTATGTACGTAAGCTTACATGAGCTTGTGTACGTGCGTGACTATTATGTATGGACAATAAACAAACGTAAATACTCCTTAATTGTGATTAATATTATTCCTCCACCCTCTCATCTGATTAGTACTCTGCCGTTTCTAAATTTTTTTTTTTTCAAAGTTAATAGCGTTATATATAATAACTTTTTTTAGTCTATATATATGATAATTTTAATGCGGATTGAAAGAAAAATATACATTCTATTATACTCTCACGAAATGGATTAACTCATGACATTCTATAATAGTTTGTAATTTTTATTAGTTTTAATTAAAAACGAGTAAAACATTTTCGTATTAAAAATGACGTTCAGATTTTTTTTTTTTGGACAACTACATTCAGATCAGTAAACGCTTTTTTGAGACAAAAATATTTTATTAGTGGCTCTTTAAAGTCAACACATTACTTGTGAAAGAATAAATAAACCTAATTGTAGAATTAAACTTAAATATATTTAGTAATCAAAGGACTAATGGAGAGGATGGAGGCTTAATTATTTGGGTTAAAACTTAAAACAACGTACATTGTAGAACGCACCCTCATGTCACATCTCTACATGTCGCTCTTCTAACAGATAAATATCATCTAGTCATCTTCTCTGATTCTATCACATGTCAATTATGGCATGTATCAATTACTAGTATAGTAACAAACAAATTAAATAATACAATTTGAAAATCATTAAATGCATGGTATGGGCAGAGGCAGACCATATAGTCGCCGTAACAGAAATCATGGTTGGAGAAATTAAATAGTATAATATATATATAACGAAATTTTCTCTATTAGTTAGAAGAAGACACAAAAGGTGGATATAAAGACGAGAAACATTATATCCGGATTCTAAGGTTACGTGTTACACAAACAAGAAACAGACACATTAATGAAACAAAGATTCAGACAACAAGAGATATATTGTGCTCCTAACATTTAAATAAACACTACCCTCACAAAATCATTATAATATAAAGATGATATTATTTGAATTAAATTTCCCTTTTCTAACCCTAAAATTGCAACAACTTTGAGTGTCCAACAAATTTCCTCACTTTCCTCCCAAATTTTTCCTCACTTCTGCAACTTTATGTAATATGGATCCAACATTAACGGTTTTTGAAAAAACCCTAATTCTATTCTAAGAATTAAAAAGAGTTATGTTGCATTATATGTCAGATTTTCATCATGATCTTGGGTTGGGAAAGAATTGTGTACCGGCCATGAAAGTGTTGATCGGAGTTGGATAAAGAGAGGTTGGATCAATGTAAACAGCCGCCGCCGCAGAGGAGCTGCAAATACCACCGGCGTTTGGAGTAGAGGAAGAAGCGGTTGCGACCGTCACAGATCCAGCTGTTATGAGATTCAGCTGCTGAGCTCCTCCGCCACCAGAAGAGCTCTCGCCCGCGGTGATAACGTTGTACCCTCCGCCGCCTTCGCTACTACCAGGACCGTGGTCGTAGAGAATGCCTTTAAAGATGTGACCACCGATGCTTACGGCTGTTTGGTAAGCAAACTCTTCTTCTCCATCTTCCACTGAGCTCACTCGCACGCATCTAAACACTGCCGGTGAGCTCACCTCCCCCGGGAAATCTCCAATCTCTAAAGCTAGACGAAAGTAACAGTTTTTCTCAGAGAGTAATCGCAATTTAATTATATATAGAATAAATCATTAGTATATACTCATTTATTCTTCGAAAATTCAGGTCACGGAAAAGAAGGTGCAGGGAATTAGAGAAAGAACACAGATTTCAAGATTGATGACAACAGCTTGTTCCTGTCAATCTAATAGTCAGTGTATACTCCAACACAGTAGTTTCATAAATCAAAATTAAATCACAAATATAATTATATATATATATATTACTATGTATGTGTAAAAATAAACTTCTTGTAATGATATCAACAAATTTAAAATAGGGTTTTCTTTGGCTCTTGAAGGCTGATCCCAATCGTTCGTAAAAATTATAAAAATTCTGCTTGCATATTTCATTATTTCACGTCTTTAAATGTTTCACATTACTCTGATATATATATAGAGTATATAATATACCTGAAGCGTTGTGATGAGTAGGTATGCGAGTGCAGACAAGAGACGAAGAAGTTGCCGGTAAATTCTCCCGTTGTCGTTTCGGTACGCCGCTATCACCGCGTCGCTGTTGCGTTTGCGGCTGAACCGTGGTTAGCTGCTGTTGTCTCTCACGGCGTTTGGCGGCAGGAACCCACGTGCTCCTCACGTGAGTAGGACACTCGAAGCCACGGCTCTTGCAGCAAGTTCGACACCTAATGTGAGCGCAATCTTTCTTCGCCTGGTTCCCACAATCTTGACAGCTCACGCCGTTTCCTCCTCCTCCGCCGCTGCCTCCACTCCTCATCATCATGAGTGCCGCTTCTCTTCCAGCGCCGGCGTTCGAGGTTTCGCCGGAGATATCGAATTGGCTATGGTTGCTTGGTCCGACCCCTAAACCAGCGGCTGAGGAGTAAAGATCCAACCTTTGCTGGTGCTGTTGATGCTGAAACATGATATCTTGCTGATTGTGGTTTTGCCATAGCTCAAGTGTGCCCAAAGCAGCGTTTGAAGAAGAAGGAGCGTTTGTGTTTGTGTTTGCGTTGACGTTAGGGTTTCTGTACCAGAGCCAAGCCTCAGATACAGGCGGAGGAGGGTTCGTGTTGGTCCGATGTTCTTCTTGGCTGTTTCCTCCGCCTCCGCCTCCTCCACCACCGTCTAACGAGAAAAACCCCGCCATTCACCGGCAACACCACCACCACCCATACCACCACTCTCCAATCAGCTTTTCAGAGGAGATAATAAAACAAATCCAAAATAAAAAAAAGGTGTTATTTTTTTTTTTTGTAACTTTCTCGCTCTAGATCTTCGAGACTATTGAGAGGAAGAGGGTTTCTAGGGTTTAGGTGAAATCATTCTCTGGGTTTGTAGTGTATTGAAGTTAAGTAGCTTTTTAAGTGTCTGGTAAAAGGCAAAGCTCGTTTGTCGGTACGAGGGAAGAGAGAGAAGAGAGTATTTATGAAACACACAGAGAGAAAGAGGAAGAAGAAGAAGAAGAAGAAGAGAGATCAGAGAGAGGTTTCATCGCCTTTCTCGCGCTCTGCAACGCCGCCATAACCTTAATAATCTCTCTCTCTCTGCTCCTATAATTTAATTCTCTGTCTCCTCCTCTCTCATCTCGTTTCTTTCTTTGTTTGTTTCTTTGTTTTCCAGATTTTGCAAAATATCATTTTGCTTTTTTAATTTATCTTTTATTTGAAAGTTTTTTTTTTCTTCTTCTCTATAACACTCCTCACTACCAAATGGCCACACTCGGTTGAAGATTCATCTCTTACCGTTGATATCTTTCAGTTTATAATCGAACGGTTATTATTCACAACGTCGACACAAATGGGACTTTCCTTCTTTGTCCTTTCTTCCGGGAAACCCGCTCTTTCTTTCCCCTTTTCTATTACATCTTGCAAAAGTTTTATATGTTTTTTTTCTCAGAATAAAATAACTAAATATCCTTAAAAGGAGTAAATAATAATACTAATACTAATTCATTACGGTAATCATCATTCTATCTTTGATTATCCTAAGATAGTTCTATATTTTGGGGCCTATTATTTAGACCTAATCATCATCAAGAACTGACGACAAAACCTTGTCAAGAGTCCATTAACCTCTTTTTTTGGGGTATATGCGATGTAAATTGTATCAAACCCTTTAAATACATTATTGTGAAGCATATACCAAAAAAAGACTTTAAATCGAGGTTTTCGAAATTCCTCAGCAAACACATAAACATGTGGATCAAATAAGTCACTAATTGTGAGGATTATCACCATTGGTTATTATTATTATAGTGTTCTAATTATCCATAAGCCCATAATCTTATAAAAATATATATAGGTGCATATTGCATATTGCACCTGTGGCTTAAATTTAGTGTCTAAAGTTTGTAGCTGGAAAGCATTTGCTTTTGCCCATGTTTCCGAGAAAACAAAATTACTACGATATACACACATTTATGTATATATATTATATATGCTAATAATATTTAATATAAAAATAAAATAAAAATGCACGTAAATACACACCATCTCTTGTAGAGACAAACGTACGATTCTATTGATGTGCCCTATGTTCCGCATTATCTTTGTATAAATATTAATGTTTATACAATTATATACAGACAAACACACACCTCTATGCCCGTGCCGTGAGCATCATGGATCCTAATTAATTAATCATTATAACTAAAAGAATCCTTCAATTGCCTGAGAATAACGGCACGAAAAAATATGCCGCGATAAATTAAAGTCTTATTAGAGAAAAATTAAGTACGTATGAGAGTCATGTAAATAAAAGTTAAAAGACATAATTTAAAAAAATTAAAGATGGGCACATTTAAAGGATTTTTGCTAAAAGAGTGAAGAGAGTTGACTAATTGGGAGGAGGGTAAATTAGACATTTCCATATATTTCATTCAGAAAATGGCAATTGACTGAATAGTTTGATTACAGGCTAAAAGCACCGCCTCGCCGCCCTACGCTTCCGTACCGGTTCTTGATTTGATTTCCAATTCCATTTTTTTTTGGTTCAAGTTTCTAATTCCATTTAAGTTTTATCAATAATTTAAAGCTAATAATCGATTGATTTATTATTGTTTTTAATTGGAAACAAAGAGTTTGTTGTTTATACTCTATAATCAAATTAGCTTTATGGGTTTGTATATGTCCCCCGTAAGATAGTTTATACTTTTGGTGCATAATCTTCTATGAAATGGAATTGTATTTTTATAATCGGAATTTTAAAAGATTAATTTTGTATGATGGAAAATATTATGGGTCAAATATTCAAAAATTTTGTGATGCATAAAATCTATAGCACAAAATATTTGAATACAAGATTAATAGAGGCAAGATCAATTAATTCAAGGGGACTGTGATGTATACATTACAATCGAGACAATGACCTTTTTTCTCGTAGTCTATTCTTTTATTTACTACGTTACAAATCTAATAATGTCATATAAATATAAAACATCATTTCCAAATAGTTTCAGGCATAACCAAACGGAGTTTTGAATCGTGGAAGATATGGATGTAACGATGAACCACTATGACGAAACTTGGGATGTTATCAAAACATTCATGCAAGCTTGTGTGTATATTATACCTACAAAAAAATGAATTTATTATACATGACATGTAAATATTATACATGCACGTATGTATTAAAAAAAAATGTATACGATACATTAAACATAGGGTTCGATGGAATTTAGCGTAAGGAGAAGAGATGATAAGACTTTCGTGACCTCTCTACACGCGTTTTCAGTCCAATCACACTCTTTTTTCATTTTTTTTGTTTTATTATAACTCGTTTTTATTTTCTCTATAACACTCTTTATTTTTTATTCGTTATTCCTATTATTATAGTTATTTATTGTTTTACATTGTACGAATATTTTATACAAAATTGTTTACCAGTCAGTTCTCCAGGCTCTTTCTCTTAATTACTACTCAAAATCCAAAAAAAAAGCTTTCTCTTCCCCTCAAATAAATTTTAAATGCATGGGGCTAAATACGACGTACTATCTTCAAAAAAATGTATTCTTTTAATAATAGCGCTTATTTGTAACATTTGTTTCTTTTCTACAACTGAAAGTTTCTTAATCGAATTCCAGTTTAATGCATGTGATTTACATAAAAGGTTAGATATTCGTATCATATAATACTTACACACTGACAAATTATAATTATTTTTGTTAAAGATGACAAATCTAATTGAAGAATAAAAAATATTCGATTTCTAGTCTTCAATTCTAAAACGAAGAGTTAAACCACTAAATTAATACGACTTCGTTATCTTAAAACTAACCCATAGTTTCTTAAAAAATTACTAATTTCATACGTCTAATTTAAAGAGTTATAGTTAATGCACATTATACATTTTAGTACACGTACGAACATAGATGTAAAACCACTTTTACTAGTAAGATAAAGGAATGAAACAGGATTACTATTAGATTGTAATTAATCATACAATTATTGATAACAAATTAACATGTTTCTGCGTAATACGAGTAGATAAGAAATAGTAGTAAATAAATAAGAAATTAGGAGTAATTATTAAATAGAAAAGGATGGGAATCAGAGTTGACGTGGAGGGGAAAAAGAGAAGGAGTGAATGATAAGAAGAGTGAGTCCCCAAAAAAAGGGTAGAAGCCGCAGAGTCTTGTCTCTTCTCGAGCCCTGTGTTGTGTAACTTGTCTACCTCTTTCTTTTTCTTCTTTCAATTCTTTAATTCTCCTACTTTTAATCCTCACAAGTATACGTAATACGATGAGACTCATACGATATTCAAGAAACTTCAACCACAATTAATAATTGACCATATGCTTCTACTTGCGAGATCGTCTTAGGGTTTAGTTTTGGAGGATATTATTCAAATAAATGAAATAGTTATTCCTTGAAACCAAAATGCTTGTAAATAAACTAATGGATACATTATTGTTATTTTGTGTGAAGCATTTATTTAAGTGTAGAGAGAGATTTTGGAGTATAGTGTTTGGTGGCTTCTCATCACTGCTACTTAACAGATCTTTCTTACAGAGACAGGGAGAGAACAGTGTTTCTACAATGAGCCATGCTTTCACTGTCATATCATTTATTGCTCCCTCATATCCATTTTCTATTCCTTTTTTAATATATCAAATATAATTTTTTATTTTCTCTTATAAGTTTAGAACCAAGGAAGCAAAAGAAGAAAAGATTAGGTGGGTTACTTTATTTTTATGTTTTGTTTCTAAGGCAAACGCCAATATGTGAAAATGAGCTTTTCGTTTCTTACATTCTCTTTGGTGCAAGAGTAGTTATTGTAGTGAGAGAGAGAGAAGAAGAATGTAAAGTTACAAACTTGGTTTAGTTTCTGTTATGTTCTGTTTCTCTGTCTTCTCTCTTTCTCTCTCTCTCGCTTTCGTTTCAATTCCACATCTAATCAGAAGCTGAAACTTCTTCACATGGATTGTATTTCCGTTTGGGCCCCACTTCGTTTTCACTTCGTATACATACGTGTATCTGTATGTACAAATACTGTATATTTTCTTCATATAAGAAGTACATAAAAGGAAGAAAAACCAATAGGGTTCTTGTGGGTCCCGAAGGTTTTGAAGTTATGGCTACTTCATGTCATGCACATGCATACACGTATACTCTCGTTAGATACGCTTTGTCATTTGATTTTACGTTTCATTAGACCCAACCCAAATTATCAGCTTCTCTTTAACCAATAAACAACTCATTAGCTTGTTATTGGTCTAAGGCATTGTGGATTTTTCAACTAGCATTACTAGGACCCAATTATCACCCTCCATCAGTTAATGTCATCTTATATCTGAATGGTAACACTACAAACTTATTAAAAAAAACAAACATGCAAAATGACTGAAATTTCTTGAAATGACATAACTCTTTTCATATCATAACCGCTATATGTAAATTGCGGTTCTGAAAATTTATGATTAGTAAAAATGGATTCTTAACGTTATTCTCACATATCAATAATGTATAGTTTGTGTCTAGTTAGCTGATCGGTGAATCTCAAACATATATAAATGTTTTCTTTTCTTTTGTCAACAACTCACACATACTATCCGATGGTATACATGTCTTGATCAATATATGTACACCGTTAATTTAAACGATCAAACTAGCATGATGAATGTAGATATCATATCCTATATATATTATAGTCATGATTGAAATTGAAACACAAATTTGCTTCTTTGACTATATACTTGAAGGGCATTTACGGCTGTTTGTTTGCATCTTGTTGTTTAGGTATCTCGAGGATGGGTACAATGTTGTACACATATACACGCTTAATACTTAAATAGTGATGATTACTCGTCCATATTAGAAAAGACCGAGCCAAACTGAACGAAATCAATTTGGTCAACACTCCACAGAGTTAAACCAACCGGTAAGATCGACCTGAAGGGGCTGGACCATAGAATGTAGAAAAAGATGGCAAAATGGATCGATCGACCGGTATGATGGTGGCTGCTAACAAGTCCCCACACTAGAAACCAAGGGTGTGGATCAAAGTTGAAAAAAAAAACACATATAGAGGCCGGAATAAAAAAGGACCATTAATTAATTTGATTCTAAGGAAATTGCAAAACCCTAGCTAGATCATTTATTAGGGCATTTATAAATCAATCAGATGCATGTTTTTTTATTTAAATGTTTCCCTGACCACAAACTCTACGATTATTTTCTTCTTCAGTTAGACTTTTATAGTACGTACGTAAACTATGAGTAATTTATACGATCACATTAACTTATGTTTGAAGGCATTTCTTTTTTACATTACACATGCATACAAACGTTGATAAATAGATAAAATTTAGGAGTGAATTGGATAATTTCATATATATGAAAATTGATATTATTTTTTATCTCGGCAATTGATCAGTTTAATATAGGAAAACATAATAAAAGGTCATAAATAAATGAAGAGATAAAAAGGGCTAAAAAAGAGAATGGAAATAGAGTAGTGCCCATATTAAGTGATCTCGTGAACCTCTTTGCATGCTTTTATTAGAAATATGCTTTTTCCGTCACCTTCTACATTCCTCATTAAGTCTATGTATTTTGCATTCCCATTCTTTCATAACTAATATGTTTATAGATATCCAAATAATGAGATGTTTGCCTTTTACCGAAAGAAAGAGACTTGCACAAGAAATATAAGAATTTGCACTTTAAATACCTAATTGTTGTACAATAATTATGTTGGTTCGATCAATTTAATTTACTTTAGTGAGGTTCTTACATTTTTTTACTTAGTACGTCGCCAGGGTAAATAGCAAAAGCGCACGTCTTTTATTATTTTGCTGTATAACGATAGCTTTTGTACATTATAATTATTATATATGTAAATCATGACGCCACTCATGCCTCCCACATTCCCATTTGAGAATTGAGGTATATATTATTACCACTAGCGTGGTCCAAAACTTGATAACTTTTAATCACATTTCTGCATCAATTATTACTGGCAAGCTAAACCTATTTATCTACTTTTAACCTATCTATATTTTTTTAATTTGTTTCAAAAAACGAAATGTACGATGAGTCCCATGAGAGGGAAAAAAAAATAGTCTTGTATATCGAGGAAAACAAATAACTACGATATATTTTTGAAAAACAGATTTTGTTTTTCTTTTCAAGACATTTCTCTTAATTAAATAAATGTCAGAATAAGAATTTCATTAAGACATCAAAATTTAAAGAAACATAATGTCCTACATTCGCCTCTATCATTATTACTTTGAATTCTACAAAGTAAAATATAAAATTACAAAACTGAAACCAGGAGATATGGCACTGAATCTACTCCGGTATAACAGCGACCTGTCCGGTTTACCAAAACCGGTGTGGGTGAAGCGCCGCCGCTAATGGGACCGCTTCAACTTCCGTAGGGAGGAAGAAAACTCCGTGAGGTTTTTTTTATCAAAAGCTAGAGGAAGGTCGAGGCTTACCTTTAATGGAGTTTAAGTGCTGAGTAACGAAAATAACTGCCATTACTACTAAGAGGCATCCCACCAACGAACTGAAGAACAGAGCCCCTGGCTGTCTGGTTTGAACGAACCCGTAAATCCCATTTGATGTCATCACAATCACATCCGTTAATCCGTCGTTCGAGAAGTCATCAGTGATAAGTGCATGAGTTGGCTGAGATGGTAACTCGATGGAAGCCAATACGCTTCCTCCTGGAGATATGATGACTGCTGCTTGATCTCCTCCGGCAAGGATCATAGGCTGGTTATCATGAACCCGCAATGAGAATGGTTTCAGGGTTGGGACCACCGTCCCTGATTCAGTTAAACCCGATGGAGATGGGAGATTTGACCAGGTGGCTTCTGTCTGAAGTTGCCATTGCCAGAGCGGCTCATGGCCGTGCACATCAGGGGCGTATGATGTCACCTGATACGAAAAGCGATGAGCTATTGAACAAAAATTCAAGAAGTTAAAAAAGATTGGATCATCAGAATAAAGTCGGGAAAAAATTACCTCTCCACGGTTTGTCAAGAAGATTACATCGCCGTGACTTCCTCTTCTGTGTCTATGACCATCATCTCTAGGGATGAGGATGGGAGTTGCAATCTCCAAAGACGAGGTGTCTCTTGTCTGAGCAAAGTTTCGTGTAAACTCTCCTCCATAGTGCAAGAAGTTAAAGGGGGCGTGATGGCATATCGAGACGTTGAAGAGCTGTTCTCGGACGGGAACACCTGAGGTTGCCACTGCCCAGCAAGGCTTCAACACTTCCATTGATCCGCTAACTACAGTTCTCTCTCCAACATTGCCTCCGACAGCCTAAAGTGTGCACAGAGAATATATGGTCGTAAGAATTTAATATCCATTGTAAAGCCAATGAAGCGAAAGCGGCAGCGGTGTCTAATATGTACCTGGACATGATCGAGTACACCATCTCCGTTTATGTCTGCGTGAAGCCCGCCTTCAAGCAGATGAAGCTGGAGATGGGAAGAATTTAAGGAAGCTAACTTAAAAAAATGGGTTCGTGATATAGTACGCTTGTTTATGATCTGAAGAAATAGCTACCTTGCAAAGAGTTCGTCCAGTAGGCAGATGAATAGCTTCAATTCCTTCTTTTTGATGAGCCACAACAACATTAGGAACCCACCAAAGCTTAGTGTAGTTAGTTATAGTCGGTATGTATTGCATGCCCTGCATCAACATGTGCTTTGCTATCATATACAAAATGGATATTTTCATGTGGGTGCTGTACATTTTATAAGAGCTTCACCTTCTTGGGTTTTGCCGAGCCAGCATAGCGTGCAGCCTTCCCAATCAATTTCGGAATCTTTCTCGACAAGTCTTTTCCAGCGGGTGTATGTTCCTCAGGTTTGTGAAACGGAAAAGTTGTAGACTTACCAGCTTGCTTCTTCAATGTTTTCCTCTTGTGTCGCCTGAAATGAGCAAGCTTCAACAATGTATCTTCACGTCGGTCCTGATACAAAGACAACAACCTTCCTTAGATCAGTTTTTTTAGAGCATATTAGGCTAAGGAAGCACGTAGTAGGAAGCATAAGACTTACCCAGTGATGGGGCATTACACCAATAATTGATTCTCTAAATTCCCTGCATTCAAACTTCAGTCCAGCATATCTCAGTTTTCAAAGCTTTCAAATGATGATGGTGCAATAGATATCTCTTAAAAGATATATAAGAACAGGTAAATTGTATCGCTCAATGATCAATGGAAAACAAGTTCACTCTACCTCTCCCGGGTGACGGCTATTGAGAGCATGCGCGTCAAGCTTGTAATTGTGTTGGGGAATTAATTGTGATGCATCTGAGGTGTGAGCTTCAACATCCTAGAAGAGAAGAAAGAAATTTTCTATCAATCTGACCACCAAATTTGTTGCAGGTAAGAATTTAGTTAAGCAATATGTGGAGAAAGAAGTGAGCAGAAAAGAGAAGTAACTGACATCAGTCTTTTTACTCCATCGAAGAACACCAGTCCGGCCAGCGAACGCATAAACAGAAAAGTGACGCAAGTTTATAGCTCCAGAATCTTCAGAGGGCTGAAAGGAAGCTTAAACTTCTTTTAAACAGTCCAAACACAGTCTTATGCATAGTGGGATTTGAATAATTGTCAATTTTTTCTTTATCATTTAGTTCTAGAAAAAATGTGTAACCAGACCACAGAGATACACATCGTACTTTACTACCAGAAGCAGTCCAAGGAAGCGATCATGATATAATAACAGCCTATGTTTCGTACCTGATTCTCAGTAGCACTTCTTCTGTGTTGCTCAGCATTTTGTTCTGTCATGCCAAGTTCCTCGAATGGGTCCATGTGATTCTAAAACGACAAGAATAATCTATTAGCAATACAATGTAAGACAAAATAAGAAATCAACAGAGGGAATTTCCCTTCTACATACATATGGCTGCATCTCCATCCGTCCACCAACAATAACCAAACCAGTATCACCGTGCTTCAATGTGTAATTGCTTATCGAAATTGCTATCTCTCTATGGTGTGCATTATGTGGAAAATCCTCCTGTTATTCCACCAACATGGGTAAGTAGAAATGAGAAATAATCTACAGAAACTAAGGCAAACTTTTATATGAAACTTTATACAAAGGACGAAGAAGTTAACAAACCTGCAGATTCGTTTCCCACAGCTTTTTTAGGTTGTGATCAAAGCAGAGCACAGACCAACCTGAGGTAACAATGACCAGAACCTGCTTCTGTGGCGTCCCATCTTTATAATACCTATCAATAACACCTGTGGCCATCGCCACAGCGCGTCTCCCAGACGCAACACGGATCTTGTCAGGCAAAAGGGTGATCTCCGCAAGAACACGTGCTTCACTGAAACCTTCATCCACACGCCTGGAATGAGGCTCCAGGACCTAAATTACAGAACATCAACAGTTTAGCACTTGATCAAACAAGTATTAGCAAAACCGTAAAGTTATGCATGAGCACTGAGCTGCAAATCATTCGTTCAGACCATCAAAACCGCCAGCAAGGCTCTATAAATTGGCGAGAAAGATCGAAACCAGAAATGTTCAGTCAGAGATCAGAACATTTGAATAAGATACCTGAATTTTTGCATCGTTTGTAGCAACGAGGACCTCCTTCTTCCCATCGCCATTAAGATCAGCTATAATAGGTGGTGGGAGACGATCGGCTTCGTATTTGACTGGATATTCATCGTACAAATGGAACCATGCTTCTTTGAAAGCAAAATCACCCTCATGCTGCAAAAATCAAAAATAAAGCCTCACGTATCAAGTAGAATAAGCACCAATAACGGGCAAATTGAAGCAATACATACGAATCAATAGATTCCATCTGAAAAATTCTACAATCTAGCTAACATGCACACCACTCATTGATCGAATTCGGAGTCGAATTCTACCGATACATGAAAATTTTAAAGCTGCCTCTAGTAACAGATCGATTAAGGGTTCTAGAAGTTGAATGATGTAATTTAATCTAAGAGAGCATAAGAACACGATTGGTGGAAGAGATCACCTGAAGAGTGAAGAATATAGCAAATCCAGAAAGCATCAAAATGGCCAAATCTCGTTTCCTCATCTTTGTTTAACTTCGATGAGATGTATCAAATCAATGGCAGATTTGCATCAGTAGGTAGCAATCTCCCCAGAGCTAGCGAGAAAGAGGAGAGCGATGAATAGTCGAGAAGCAGGCGACCCGGAATCTCCGGTCAGTATATCGTACGAAACGATGTCGTATTGTTCTGTTGGACGTTTTCATAACTAAGCAGCGTGCCGTTTCCATCATACAGGACCGAACGTTATGTCGTCTCGTTTCTCTTTTGGTAGAGATAATCCCCGAAAGTATTAGTTTTAACCAAGAAGCCAAACAAGTTCGTTAGCCGTCGTACTTTCGCATAGAGAGAAAACAAAATTTCCCAGGAAAAGGCAGTGACGAGTCACTGATCGCCATTTCTCGCCTCAACGAAGAAGAACTTTGGTGCAGTTCATGTTAGATCTGAATTATCTTCGTCGTTTCCGCTTAAATTGGTACGCTTTTGATCTATTCTCTATGAAATAGTTTCAGAATCCACAGTCTGTGAGATGCTTCGATGTGAGTCAATAATGGATTACTCATCCGCCATTTTAGGGATTCATCGTATTGTGGCAATTCATAGAACCACGAGAATCATTATCTGTGGTGTTAGTCTTTAATTTGGTGTTCAGCAATTTCTTGATTAAAAGGTACTTTAGGATGTTCAAATTGTCAGATTTATAAAGAAATCAAGGAATCTGTAATGTTTATTTTACTGAGTTGATTTTGTAGACAATGCATTTTGATTTTGTACAAGACGATAACTATTTCAATGACATTTCTCCGGTTTTCAACTTGTCCTCATTTTGATGGTATGTTGTTAAGAACCCAAAACATTCTTTTGCTATAACTATAGAGTTTACTTGTATAGGTTGGTCTATGTAAAGATGATGCATCTATATTTCGAGTGCTTTTTTTAGTCTTACTTACCCGGGGATCACTGGACATGTTGTTTGTAGAACAGAGAATCGAAGAACAAAACCCACCTGGACTTGGAAATGGGAGAGACATCAACAGACTCAGAAAATGGCATGATGCTCGGCTTTGCAGATCCCATGAAAATTGATCCTAGAAGAGATCGGTTCCCATGCTGCATCGTGTGGACATCTCTCCCCTTCATTTCATGGCTGGTTCCCTTCATCGGCCACGTGGGTATTTGCAGAGAAGACGGTGTCATCCTAGACTTTGCAGGACCCAATTTTGTTTGTGTTGACAATTTTGCATTTGGAGCTGTGTCTCGGTACATCCAAATCAACAAGGCAAAGGTACGCTTGCTAGATGCTGGCTTTGTTTTTTTTTCTTTCCTTTGCTGCAAACTAACAACTTTATTCACATTCGCTTTGGGTTTTACCAGGAATCATGTGTTTCTTCGGGCTCCCTTATGGTCAATGGTGAGAGCAAATATGAGCAAGAAGACAATCATGAGAAAGAGCCAACATGGGATGATGCACTGAGAAAAGGCACACAAGAGTACCAACACCACTCATATAACATATTCACGTGCAACTGTCATTCTTTTGTAGCCAACAACCTAAACCGTCTAGCGGTAAGGTCAGGTGGATGGAACGTGGTAAATCTCGCAGCACTTGTGTTCCTCAAGGGACGTTGGGTGAGCAAAGCAGCGATGGTAAAGTCTTTGTTGCCTACAGTCATAATCTACGCTATAGGAATATTACTAGGTGGGTGGACTTTCATAGCTTCCTGCTCAATCCTAGCGGTTTTGCTTACGGGCTGGTTCATCATGGGAACCTATTGTTTCAAGAAATTGATCCAGCTGTAGATTTGGTTTTTGATCCAAGGGTCTGGTTATGAAAGTTATAGAGAATTAAGAAATGGGGCTTCAATGTGAAGATGGTTGATTTGGCTGGTAACTCTTTGTCGGAATGGGACAGATCAAGAGTGTTGTAATATAAAAAAGTTTCATCATTTCGTTTGTTTTGACTGTTGGATAATGGGTAAGATCTTCGTCACCAGGTTTTTTGTTTTTGTGTGTGTGTGTAAATTAAAAAAGGTGTAAATTGTCAGAAACTAAAAGTTGTAAGAGTAAAGTGGGAATATTTATGATTTGGGTAAAGAAGGAAAGGTAGCATATTTGGTGGGTGTAATAATGGGAAACAAAATCACGCGTCTAATAAAGGAGAGAAGGACAAATATTGATGGCAAAGTTGTAATTGATTTAAGATGCTAGATTTGAAAAGGAGAGCATGCTAAGTAATTGAAAAACGAAAAGTAGGAGAAACAGAAGAGATCACAAACACATAAAGACGAAAAGACAAAAGAAAAGGAGAAACAGAGACAAGATCTGTGGAAAAGAAAGCTAAAGATGGCTGCGGAAGAAGGACAAGTGATCGCGTGCCACACCGTCGAGGCATGGAACGAGCAACTCCAAAAGGGCAATGACTCCAAAACTCTTGTAATCTCTTTTCTCCTTCTTCTTCTTCTTCCATTTTTTCTAATTTGATTTTGTTTTGTTCAGATTTTTAGGGTTCGTATAGATCATAATTGAATAAAATTGCAAGTGATATTTGATGTTTCTATGAAATTAAGGGAACTCGAGAAAAAAATGTTTTACCCTGAAAGATAGATTTAATGTTCTCATTTGTTTTGCTCAAAATCAAATGCCACGGCTATTATATATGTCTCATCAAGGTATATATTGTAGCTTCAACATTGTTATGACATGATCAGCCACTATGATTTAAGATATCATTGATTGTAATGTTAATCTGTTCATAAGTTTCTGGCTTGTTTGTTAAGAAAGATTGCAGCTTTCGCGAAACAACTTATCCTTTTCTACGAATCCTCCCTTTTATTGTGAAACGATTCATGAGTTGGTTGATTGTTGAAGGTGGTGGTTGATTTCACGGCTTCTTGGTGTGGACCATGTCGTTTCATAGCTCCATTCTTTGCTGATTTGGCTAAGAAACTCCCCAATGTGATTTTCCTCAAGGTCGATATTGACGAATTGAAGGTAAAAAAAAAACCAACAAAATTTTTCTCTTCCTTCATCTTCTTTGTTGAGAGAGATTGTTTTCTTCTATGATCAAGATTGCTCACAATCACCTTTTCATTTTTGATGGAACAGTCCGTCACGAGTGATTGGGCAATTGAGGCTATGCCAACATTCATGTTCATGAAAGAAGGGAAGATTGTGGACAAAGTTGTTGGTGCCAAGAAAGATGAGCTTCAGTCTACCATTGCCAAACACTTGGCTTAATAAAGCTCTTCTTAAACATTCTTTAGCTTTTTACAAGTCTTGAAGATGTTGGATTCATTGATTGCGTTACTAGTAGTATTGAGATGTTATGATACTTTGTTTCCCCTTCGTTATGATTCCTGTTTAATCTCATCTGGTAAAGATTGTGACTAAGCTAGTGAATTTGATCAATTCTTGTTTTGCTTTGTTTATCCAGTTGCTTTTACTCTTTCTTCTTCTTACTTTAGTTTTTTTCGAAAACCATTTGCTCGCAATGGATGTGAAGCAAAAGACAGTTAGACAGCTCAGGGCGAAGGGGAACAAAGTCATAACATCAATAAAAGTCATCGGATTCATACAAAACACAAATAAACCAAAACACCAAAAGAGAATATAGAGAAAATTAACTCTCCTCTATTCTTATGCTAGTAATATATCCACCACAATAAAGAGGATATTGATGATGGTAAGGTTGTATTGGCCGTGGCTGAGAGTAATAGTACCCGTGATACGATGAAGGAAGGTAGCTCATATTGGCTGAAGCATGAGTTTTGATGTTGTGTTGCAGTTTTCACAAAGGCCGTTTCAGCATCTTTGCCTCTCTTCGAACCCATCAGCTTCAATATCCTGTTTGGATCACGTTGATCTGTAACATATGCCGTTTCCTTCGTCCATGTCTATCCAAAAGTTCTCTCCTAAAACCACAAAAGCCATTATCAGTTTGTAAAAGATGATATTTTGCCTATGAACACGATATGCAGTTTTATGTTTCTTGAGGATTTTCGTCATGCTCTTGTGCCATTTGGGAGAGTTGGTGTTCAGTGTTCACTTTGAACACACAAGTATGCAAGAAAACGTTTGAATAATCTTAATATGTAAGATGGATAGCAAGAATTATCAAAACAAAAACAAATTTGATAAATATGATTATGAATATTTAATGATAGATTGAAAACAGACCAGCCGTGTAGTCGTCTGACGATTTGACGAAAACATGCTTATTATCATCTCTATGGACTCTGTGAAGAATATATATGAAGTTGTATGAACTGCTAGTTTTGGTAATTTTTTTCTTTGGAAAATGAACGAGAGTGCTGCATATATATACATATATATTGGTTTCAATTCATAATATTGGGTTTTGTTGACAAAAATATCTAATATTGTATTTTTTATCTGTATTTATATGGTAACCATACCTATATTTTACATATTCGGTTCCATATTTGAAAATTACTGTTGTTAATGGTATGATATTTTCTTTCCTTTATGTTGATCCAAATTCTTTAGTGGTATAAAATTACGACGCAAGTCTTGTCACACTGTCTTTAGAAAATATACAAAATATCTAATGAGATTTAAAGACGAATAACAACAATTAAGTTTTAGGATTCTTTTTGTAACTTCTTGTTACCAATAAATCCAATTTTTAGTAAAGAGCGAAACTCCCTCCGCAAGATCAATTTAAAAGATACTTGGCGAAGCAATATTATATCCATATTATACCTAAGGAAAATTATGCAAATTAACACAATGCAAACTGGAAACATCCCTTGAACATCAATGAATAATCATCGGATTCATACAAAAACACAAAAAAAGAAAAATACCAAAAGTAAAACAGAGAATATTAATTCTCCTCGAGCGATACTCTTCTGCTAATATTAATAAACGACAGAGAGAATATTCATCAGCTAAAGCAACAAAAAAGAAAAAGAAAAAGAAAAAGAGCTCTTCCTTCGGATACAAGCAGAAAACCCTAATTGACTAAAAATAAAAAGGGTTTTAGCTCGATCTCGACGTAGTAATATATATAAAATAAAACTACTAAAAGCCCTAATAATAATTGTAACCATATCCACCGGGATAAGGATATTGATGATGGTAAGCTTGCATCGTAGGCGGTACCGAAGGGTAGTACCCTAGAGACGATGATGGATGGTAGTTCATATTCATATCACCTGGCCAATAAGGCGTTGATTGGCTAAAGTAAGAGTTTTGATAGTTGTTGCCAAAATTTGGATGATCATGATGATGCGTTCCGGTTTTCACAAATGCCATTTCAGCATCTTTGCCTCTCCTTGAACCCATCAACTTCAGTAGCTTGTTTGGATCGCCTTGACCCGTTACGTATGCCATTCCTTCATCCACGTCTATCCAAAAGTTTCCTCCTAAATCATAAAAGAACCATACTCAGAAAAAAACAATGGTGGATATTGATGACGGTGTATGATATATGTTTATATGAAAGTACGAACCTTTGATTTTCTGGAGGATTTTCGTCATGCTCTTGTGCCATTCGGGAGAGCTTGTGTTCACTTTGAACCCACAAGTCTGCAAGAAAACGTTCGAATAATCTTGATAAGTAACATCATCGCAAGGATCATCAATACATAAAATGAGAAACATGATTACAAGATATGTAATGATAGATGATCGATTGAAAACGGACCAGCCTTGTAGTTGTCTGACGGTTTGACGAAAACATGCTTGTCATCTTTCTGTGAACTCGTGAAGAACACTATATGGAGTTGTTATGAATTTCAAGTTTTGTTTCTCTTTGCAAAATGGACGAGAGTGATGTATATTTTTATATTGGCTTCGATGATTAATATTGGATTTTTAAATCTATATTAATATGGTAACCATATCTATGTTTTGCATAAAGGGTTCCATGTTTGAAATTAGTGTCGTTAATGGTATAATATTTGCTTTCCTTATGCAGCATACTTTGATCCAAATTCTTTAGTGGTATAAAATTACGACGCAAGTCTCTCTCTAGCTCCATATCTTTAGACAATAAACACATATCCTCGGGAAAAATAAAAAGTTAATCTACGTGATTTTAGTCTTTAATAGAATACAAAATCTGTAAAATTTGATGTGCGTGTAATGGGCCTTTCTCAGACCCAATGTTTTAAAGTATTAAATCTTCTAACACTAAACTCATGAGCCCATAGGCCCGTTAGTGTTGAATGATGATATTCAGGGTTTAGCGAGTCCTTCGTTTCAAGTTTCAACCTTGTGGTATCGGCGAAGTGAAAATCGGAAAGCTTAATCGGATAAGCAAGCAGCTTTTGGATCGCAATCTGTTCGGCTGATGCTTTGGTGAAATGGGTTTCGGTGTAATTAGATCGATTCTCCGACCATTGTCGAGAACCTTAGTTTCGCGTGCCGCCACTAGCTGCTCGTCTACGCCATTTCATGCGGCGATTCCGGCTGCGAAGCCTGAGTTATGCTCCTTCTTCGGTGGATCGACGCATTTGAGGTTGCCATGGATTCCAGTGGTCAACCATTTTCATAGTTTGAGCTTAACTGATATTCGGCTCCCGAAAAGACGACCCATGACTCATCCCAAGAAGAAAAGATTCAAATTGAAACCTCCAGGTTTGCCATTTTGTTTCGATTGTTAATTGGTACACATTACATCGATTATTCCTCAGTTTTGTGTTTTCATTTAAGCTTCATTGTTAAAAGATTGATGCTTTGTTTGTGAAATTGGGCCTAAGTGCTGTGAGATTGAAATCGAGTTAGTGTATTCTTCATTGGAATTTAAGTACGGTTTAGTATGGATCTTGTGTTCTATAAGTGATATGTGATTGTGTTAAAGCTCAACTTGAATGTTCGTGCTGATAAATTGATATAGACAGAGAATCTATGGTGGAATTGGTTGGCTGAATAACCGATTTGAGGAAAATGCAGGGCCTTATGCATATGTTCAATATACCCCTGGCGAGCCAATTTCTTCAAACAATCCCAACAAGGGTAGCGTGAAAAGAAGGAATGCGAAGAAGCGCATAGGGCAGCGGCGTGCTTTCATACTGGTATGTGTGATTTCGTTTGAGTTTGGTTTAAGAAATTTGATACCTTTCTTGATGTTTGCATATCGCTACAGTATTACGGTGTTATTTCTGCTGATTGTTAGAACGAACTTCAGATGAGAGATCTTGGAATGTTGAATCCGTAGATTGTACAAATGAGAAAAATGTGTGAAATCTGAGAAATCGTAGTAAGGGACGGGAAAAATGTAGGCTGTATCATTGCTTCTCTGTTTTGTCCCATTTCCTGGCGAACCAATCTCGCGAATGTTTCGTATAGATTTTTGTTACATATGAGTAATGTCGTTTTCTAATGAGATCGAGTCTTCCTGAATACTTTCACAGTCTGAGAAAAAGAAGAGGCAAGCTCTGGTGCAAGAGGCAAAGAGGAAGAAAAGAATCAAACAAGTGGAACGTAAGATGGCTGCTGTTGCAAGGGACCGAGCTTGGGCTGAAAGACTGACTGAGCTTCAGCAACTCGAAGAAGAGAAGAAGAAATCAATGTCTTCTTGAATTGCTTTCATTCAACCAAAAACATAGAATAATCCTAAATGACAAAATCTCTTTTCTTTTCTTGAGTTAGATTTTGCTCCTCTTTGTTCTGCTTGCGAGATATACTCGCCCTAGTCCTCTACCGTTTTGTAAGAACCGAGAGTTACTTGGCGCTCCTGGTCTTTATAATCAGTCGTCTTTCCTGTTTCATGAACTTGTCGACTTTCTTTTATTCACGACAACTCGAGAGACTGAAACGTTCAATATTTCTGAATCAAAACGAGTACCGCCACGTGTAACCTAACTAGAGGCTTGGCCTGTCTCCTTCCCGCCACGTGTGCATCCATTTTTTTCCGTGCCTCTCAAAATCTCAACTCTTGTAATAAAAGTCTCACTTGGTCGCTGATTTTTCTCCTCTCTCATCAAGTCAAGAATCATGACGAGCGAGGTGAGAGAGAAGAAGATCAAGAGCAACGGGATATGGTTAAACGTGGCTGAGAAAGGAGACAACGAAGGGCCTTTAGTTCTATTACTCCATGGCTTCCCTGAGACATGGTTCTCGTGGCGTCATCAGATCGATTTCTTGTCGAGCCATGGCTACCACGTGGTCGCTCCAGATCTCCGAGGTTACGCTGACTCCGATTCTCCTCCGAACCATGAGTCCTACACTGTGAGCCACCTCGTCGCTGATGTCATCGGTTTGCTCGATCACTACGGCACTGCTCAGGTTATACTGATGTTCTGAGAGTGAGAATCCAACGGTTAGATTATCTAGATAGGTCACTGGAATAAAGTTTGCATTTTTACTGTTAATAGGCTTTTGTGGTTGGGCATGACTGGGGAGCAATCATAGGTTGGTCTTTGTGCTTGTTTAGACCAGACAGAGTCAAAGGTTTCATAAGTCTCTCTGTTCCATATTCTCCAAGAGATCCAAAACTCAAGCCTTCAGAGTTTTTTAAGAGTTTTGGAGATGGGGTATACATATCTCAGTTTCAGGTAAAACCAAACCCAAAATGACATTTTTGTTCTAGATTTTTATGGTGTTACTGTTAATATTACTCCTCATTGTTGTCGATTTGTACAATTTCTCGGTTCTGTTTTTTAACAAGAAACCTGGAAGAGCTGAGGCTGCATTTGCCAAGTATGATTGCTTGACAGTTATGAAGAAGTTCTTGCTAATGACGAGAACAGATCTCTTGGTGGCTCCTCCTGATACAGAGATCATCGATGATCTTGCGATACCCTCGACACTTCCAGATTGGATAACAGAAGAGGAGCTTCAGGTGTATGCGGCCAAGTTTCAAAGATCTGGATTCACAGGGCCTTTGAACTACTACAGAGCCATGGATCTGTAAGTTTTAATCTCTCAATAGAGTTCCTTCCTGTTAGCAGTTATTGAAAGTGTGAGCAAATAACAGGAATTGGGATATATTGGCGCCGTGGCAAGGTTCCAAAATCGTTGTTCCGACGAAGTTCATCGCTGGAGACAAAGATATCGGAAATGAAGGAGCCAATGGAACGATGGAATATGTGAAAGGAGAGATGTTCAAGAGTATCGTACCAAATCTTGAGGTTGTTGTTATTAAGGACGGCCATCATTTTATTCAGCAGGAGAAGTCTGAACAGGTCTCTGAGGAGATTCTCTCCTTCTTAAACAAGTTAAGCACGACAGAGTAAAAAAATCATGCCGTTTTTATGGCCTTATAGAGAAACTATGATGCTTGTATTAATTAAAGCAACTGTTGTGTATCCAAGAATGAAGCCGAGTGTGATCTTGGCAAAAGAATGGTTAATAAAGTAAAGAAAGATCTAATGTTCTCTATGTGCTTATTTTAGGAATTCTTAAATAAGCCCACATACTTTTGGCGTTTCAGTTAGATCCATAAATTTGAGAATGATTTTGTACCTAATGGAGTTACATGTCAAAATTTGATTTGTCGAGAATAGCCAATTTCAAATTCATCAGCAAACTCACTCGTAATAAAAGATTCCATTTGTTTTTGGGTAATCATCAATATCATGGTACAACAAACACCAAACTAATCAAAGTAAATTGTTGATGTGGAACTCCGCAACCTAATCTTAACGTAGGTAAATTGTGGATTTAGGAAGAAACTCTTTATTAAATGGAAGCTTAAAAGATGATACAACGTATTTGTTTTAGATCGTCGAAATGACGCCGATACGACGAGCTAAGAGATAAGATATATATTCTAGCTCCTTTTTAGCCTATTCAGAATAATCTCTATTTGAGACTTTTTCTACTATTTATACATGTCGATCTTTCCTAATTTCCCGAGATCTTCGGATCTTCTCTTCCTCTTTTTCCTCTTCACCATTTCGAAAATCTTCCTCATCTCTTTTGGAAAGTTCAGGAAGCTTCTCTTTCTTCTTTCGATACCAAAATCTTCTCTTTTTTTAGACGAGATCTGGAAACCTTCCTATTTTTTGCTATTTCCTCATTCCAGATCTTGTCGAGTTAGGCTGAAGATTTATTTCAGACGGACTTACTCAAAGGTGCGAAACCCGTCTCTAACATAAAACAAGGCCAAAAGAAATATAACTCTACCCAAAACAAGAAACGTTAATCAATCCCATAACTTTAATATGAAACACAAGTAGTATATTACATCAAACATCAAACTCAGTAGTTGTTAACAGAAAAAAACACACACATACACATCAGACTCATCAACTAAAACATATCTAACAGAAATCAACCTCTACACATATCAAGAAACGTTAATCAAACCCATATGACTTTAATTATCCAAAAATGAAACTTAATTAAACGTTTTCATGGTTAACTCTCCGGCAGATCCTCCGGATCTCACCATTTGTCCCCATCAACGGCGAGATATTTCCCATCTTCACCATTGACTTCACGAACTGCTCAAAGAACACTTCCTCATTCTCAGCATAAAGCTTGACCAGCTCCATGGAGTCTTCGCTCTTTGTGAACAAAACCTCATCAGAGCTCAAGAGTCCTTTATACGACATCAGATTCTTGAAGTAGTAGTTGTCAAACTTAGTCGGCGTCACATAGTCGAGAGCAAAGAGGTTCTGGTCGTTACCGGAAATAGGACATCCTTGCTGCAACGTAGAGGCGTAGTTTTGATTCATAGTCTGGTCGAGATCGTTATTTCCAGAATGGTTGTATAACCTTTGCCGGAAACTCTTGCACCTTGAGTTTCCTATCGTATGCCCTCCTACATCCGAATCATGGTTATTAATTTTAAAAGTTACAATATTTATTGATATGTGTTACCATGTTGGTTCGTGCAATATATATCGCTGGCAAGAGGTTATGAGAGATTATGTTGAAAGAAGGACAAAATCTGCGATATTTTTAACTAGAATATATCTTAGAAATTAACAAGTACTTTTTTTATTTATCAACTTAACAAATACTATAAACCCTAAATCATAAAACTAAACTATAAACTCGGAGACGTTGTCTCTTTTAATTTTAGCAGAAATAGCTTACTTTGTAAAATATATATATATATATAAATATTAGCTTAACAATATTACTGCAAATACGTATTTGTGCTGTTGGTTAATTTATTACTTTGAAATCAATAATTTTAAATATACCTTTGAAATCTATGAACTCGTTCAATTGAAAAGAACCACATTAATAAACAAAGCAACTCTTTTTACCAAAAATAAAATAGAAAAGGAACTGTTTATGCAACTCATTATTTCTTATAAATCGTTATAAGATCCCGACTTGGTCGGGTATATTACCTAAGAGAGCAACAAGATCCGTGACATCGAGTCCTTGAACCTTGAACTTGGTGACGAGAGTCTCAAACGTGGAGTTGGAAAGAGGAATGTTATTGTTGGAACGAATCAAGCTTGCTTCTCTTGAGTCTCTTCTTCCTAGATATACTTCCCAACTCGGTCCACCAGTCTGTATATAGATAATTAGATTGATTAACGAGTGTTCGTAGTTATTATCCTGATGATTGTCTAGTGTTACGAGAATTGACTTACAATAACAGTGGTGTCTCTTGCAACGAGAGCCAAAATATCAGCGCAAGAAACTGTTTGAGGACATTCATTTTCCATGGTAGACTTAATATCGTCGATGACTTCAAACCCTCGAGCAGAGTTTAGGTTTGAGTCTGATCGTTTCTCGCTTTCCATGGTTCCGCTATTGTCCAATAATAGGGAAGCATCACATCCCTGCACCACCCAAAAAGCAAGCAAGATCCATAAACATTTATCCATAAACATTAAGTTTTATAAAAGAAAACTAGATTTTGTCAAACATTGACGAAACAGTCATGGAAATGAAGCCTAAGCAATGAGGCTGCCATGCGAGGGTCGTTGGAGTATGCTTTGGCGACGAAAGATTGGACGATGTCTTGTGCTTTCGGGCACGAGTTGTCGTAAAACTGAGGGGAGAGAGAGGCGGTGCTCGTGCATTCATTGGCTTGAGAACACTTACAAAGATGAAATAAGGGAACGAGGAAGATTTGAGCGAGAACAACGCTCATCATTGACCTTGCCATTTGATTTTCTATTCACTTGCGAGTTCTCTTGGGAAGTGATTGGGGTGATGAATGCATGGTTTCATTTAATTTATAGAGTAACACCTAATTTGTTACCTCCTTACCTAGACTTAGCTTTGGGCACATTAAATGTGCTTATATGTTTGAATATTAGGTTCAGTACGTCTATATACTGTCCATACTCCATATTCTAAAATTCATTTTGTTAAATTAACTGTTTCGGAATTTTAAGTACTACCCAAAAGCATTATATTTGGAATTAGACGTCGACAAAAATTAGTAGTATATATGTTACATGTATCATGTGTGTGTGTGTATGTATATGGTCATTACTCCTTAGGGTGAAAAGATTAATAACTATTGATTGTTTCTTTAGGTCACATACGTTAGTATAAATGATTGGTTAAGCATTAACGTTGATTACGAAACAGAGGTCACCTTTTCACTTCTTCAATTAGAAAATTAAATTTGCTTCTTCGGCCTTTCTTTGGACTGAGAATAGGTAACGTCAACGACTCTTTGTTAATTAAAATAGGAAGATGCCGATGGACTCGGGAATCGGCCCGCGCGCTAAGAATCTTAATCTATACTCACTTAAAACAATTTGAAAGCAAGAGCCATAAATGAAGAGTTATAATGATACATCAATTCCATGACCCCGTCAATTGCATTACATCACATGCAACGACCATACGCGTAACGCACCTTACAAGGCCACGTCTGATTGAAAAAGCCACGTCATTATATTATTACAGAACACATAATACTTTTTTTAGTAGATTCGCAAGAACGTTGATTCAAATGAATCTAATGGTGACCACCGGGAAGCTTCTCTTTGATCTTCTCCATCATACCTTTCTTCTCGTGCTGAACGGCGCCAGTGCCGGTTGCATCATAAACCGGTGTGGTGCTAGTCTGGTGAGACCCATGATGACCTGGCAGCTTCTCCTTTATTTTCGCAGTTATTCCCTTCTTCTTCCTTCTTCCACCTAGTCCATCGTCCTCCTGCATGCATGCACGCACGTGTTAGAACGTAAGACTTTTTTTCTTCCATATAATCGAACTTGGACTATATATATCATCTTCATCATCAAAAACTACAAGTTATTTTTGCACGCACGTGTTAGAACGTAAGACTTTTTTCTTCTTCTATATAGTCGAGCCTAGACTATATATATCATCATCATCAAAAGCTACAAGTTAATTTTCTACGCCTTGCAAATTTTATTTGAATTTTATTTTCAAATATATAAATTTGTCCTATTTACTTCGAAACCGTCGACCTTAAATTAAAATGGAAGAATAAAGTAGAATAATTCCAACCAAAAAATCAAAACCAATAAAAAAATTATAATATAAAGACTTGTATTGGAAGACATGATCATTAATTAATTACTAGAGATTATTCATCATGCGGTCACTAATTTACTTGTATGTTTTTTTTGTACTTATAACTATTTTTTCCTATTAACTTTGTTCTTTGGTTTTGTAACATGTTCTTATCACTTGTGAAGTTAAACTAGATGAAACAACTAATATTTGTTTTTGGTATTAAAACAACTAGCTAATCTATAGTGGAATAGTAAAAGGTTATTAAAATATGCTGCATAACAAATTTAATTGTATTAGAAAATGTAGAAACATATCTAGTTACGGATTGAAAAGAAGTATATATACACTTACCGAGCTCGAGCTAGAGCTACTTCCAGAGCGGTGAAGCATTCCGCTCAAACCACCACCTTCGCTGTGATGACCAGCCACGACCGGAGCTCCTCCATATACTCCGGTGCCGATTGGAACCGGATTCCCGAACTGGTCAAGCTGTTGGTCAGTCTGCTGCGCTCCGGACTGGTTTTGGTAAGACTCCATTTTCCTCTTCGAATCTAAAAGTTTAAACTTGTTTTGGTTTTTGATTAGCTTTTGTTTTACATATTCTTGATGAAGATTTCAGAAGCTCATCAATGATGCTTTTATAGAACGAAACAATTGAATATCAAAATCATTCCAGCGTTGATTACGAGAGATATACGTGGCGATCACTTAAGACGTTGGTGTAGTGTTTAGCGACACGTATCCGTAGAAAAATCGAACACCTACTTGAAGTGTTAAATATTCTGTAAATAACTTATTTGGGTCTCGTGGGCCTTATGCTACGGCCTAGCAATCATGGGCCTAAACGAGACCTAATGCATATTTCCCGGAACGAAACGGCATCGTTTTCCTTTGTGTTTCGACCTTTGATGTTCATCTTTTGATTTTGGGATTATCTTTTTTCCGCTCTAGATTTGAAATTGAAAGCAATAAGCTTTGATTTCGATTTCTCAACATCTTTCTATTTTGTTACCTGCAAGGAATTGTGTAAGGTATGATCTCGAAGCTTTAACTTTCTATTTCTGAAATCTAATTTTTCTTTTTTTGTTGGTGATGCTTTTCGTGTTTTGTTTCAGATTTTTTTTTGGTGCTAAAGATGGATCCGGATGCAGTCAAGTCGACCCTCTCGAATTTGGCCTTCGGAAATGTATTGGCGGCAGCTGCTAGGGATTATAAGAAGGTAAAACAATTTTCTATTGAGTATTGGTTTAAATCCATCAAATGCGATTTCATAGTTGCCTTTTTCTGAAGGTTTTGGAAATTCTACGATTCAATCTACGTTTTTCGTGTTTCTAATTTCGAGCATATGCTGTTGGTGGGTTTCGTTATTTTATGCATATGCTGTTCACAGAAGTGGCCTTGATCCGTGTTACGAGTAAATCATGAAGAAAGAATTGTTGAATTCATTCATCTGTAAAAGTGGTAGACTTTAGGAGTTTCTGATGTTTTTGAGGTGGTAGGCTACCCTTTTTTTGTAGATGACCTGTGAGTAGTTATATGTTTCTGATGATTTTATTCTTTATACGGCTGTGCAGGAAGTTCTTGCAAATGAGAAGGCACAATCATCAAATCCTGTCAATGAGGAGGTCGATCTTGATGAACTAATGGATGTAAGTGAATGTTTTTTTTGGACTGTTTATCTTATTTTTGCATTCGAGGTTTTAAGCTACCGTCTCTAACGATGGACTTTACTTGCTCATGTTCTTTAGGATCCGGAGTTAGAAAAACTGCACGCAGATAGGATTGCAGCACTCAAGGTGATAACTTTGGCACCGTATTGTGCCCTATCTATACAGTTATGTAGTAACTTATTGTGTTGTTTACTTTTTGTTGGTATGAGCTAAACCTCCAAGATTTGATCTGGACAGAGAGAAGTTGAGAAGAGAGAAGCTTTCAAAAGACAAGGGCATGGTGAATTTAGAGAGGTAAGCGAGGGAGATTTCTTGGGCGAAGTTACCAGGAGTGAGAAAGTGATATGCCATTTCTACCACAAGGAATTTTACCGGTGCAAGTAAGATCTCCCATCAGTTTTTTTTTTTTCTATCTTCTGATATGTGAGCTCATCTAAACCTATCCACTGCATCATTATTTAGGATTATGGACAAGCATCTGAAGACTCTTGCGCCTAGACATGTGGACACTAAGTTCATTAAAGTGGACGCAGAGGTCAGTGAACCACTTGATTAAAGATAGAAAATGGAAAAATGGGTTTTCAACTATCCTTTTTGAAACTCTGTATTCCTGGTTGTAGATCTGTTCTGCAAATCTAACGCTTGGCTAACATAAATGCAGAATGCTCCTTTCTTTGTCACAAAGCTAGCAATAAAGACCTTGCCTTGCGTTTTGCTTTTCAGGTTTCATCTCTTTTGATTCATTCTTACAGACATGGTTTGTTGCTAGGTTTTATACTGATAGAATATGGCTTTTTTTTTTATCATTCTCAGCAAGGGAATCGCGGTAGATAGGCTAGTTGGGTTCCAGGATCTGGGCACAAAGGACGATTTCACCACGACTAAACTGGAGAACGTTCTGATTAAAAAAGGTAATGGAGAATCTCGCATTAACCTTTTCAGTAATAACAGCTCAGTTAAGAGTACTGTTGCTTAAAATGTGCAAATCATTAAACAGGAATGCTCAGCAAGAAGAAAGAGGAAGATGATGAAGACGCCGAATACCAAGAAAGCATAAGGCGGTCGGTTAGGTCTTCAGAGAATCTGGACTCTGACTCTGACTGATCAAACAGCTTACATCACAGATTTGCTTTGCTGCTTGTCTCTGTTTTGCCTTTCGCTCTTTTATTCTATGTTTACTAGAAAAGGAAATTTCGATTTAATATCCAAACGGTCAAATGCTACATGACATTGTATGTTGCTATATGTAATACAACAGTCTATTATTGCTGATACATAACCATTGAACAGTTTTCTTAAAACGTGCCATCATCATATCAGGTCCTGTGTGGTGGTGTTTTCGTCCACACACCCCCTCTAAAGCCGACATCTTCGATTGGGAAAGTTTCTAGCTCTGGACACCAGTTTGCGTGCACGGTCCTAAGGTACGGCATTGCGCGTTGGAGCTCTTCCCAATGCATGTCTAGTTCGGATAACGAATTTAACATCAAACTCTCGATTCTCCAGTGAGTGTTATTCTCAGTTCCCCAGAATTGTTGATGCATTTTCGCTAGATTACCTGAGCTTATTGACAAGTACCTCAACATCGGAAGCGTGTTAGGACTCAACCACGATGGACTTGACTTTCCAGGATAGAATTGTAGTGAAAGCTCATGGAGCTGATGTGGAGGAGTGAGAGCATCTACTTTGGTTATGAGATCATCGCCGTAGCTATCGTAGCAGTTGATCGAGATTAACATAAGCTTGGATAGGTTTATCAAAGAATCAAGCTCATCCTCTTCGATCTGGTCGCCACGACTCAGAGAGAGACCAAGTTTTCTGAGGTTTGTGAGATTTCTGACTTCACTGAGCTTGCATCCATCGTTTGACCGGGATGGCTTAAATCCCAATAGCACTTCAAGGTTCCGGAGGCTTCCGATTCCCTTGGGGAAATGCTCAAGTGATCCGCAATTTGTCATGTCAAGTACAAGGAGTTTCTTGAACAAGACAATGCAAGGTTGAAGTTGTTTCAGATTCTGACAGTAGCTCGCGTCTAGAATCTGAAGATTGCGGAGATCCTCCATGGAATGAGGAAGCTGGATCAACGGATGCGTGTTGCTCATACTAAGACACGCCAAGTGCTTAAGGCTCGCAATCTCATCCAACTCAGACAGAGGAGCATCAAATATCGATTTCGAGATATCAAGAACCCGCAGATATTTGCAGTCAGTGAATTTCTTAGCTAGGTCTGAGTTAAGCTTGTTCACCTCTCCTATCTTAGTTGTTGACACTAGGCCTCTTAGTCTATGGTTAACTTTGATCTGCTTCTCATCAAAGTTTCCACTTATCCCAAGGTGACGACAGTTGAGGCCTTCCGGATTAGAGAAGGAATCATTCTTTGCTATATCGATCACCAAATCACGAACCATGTCATGAATCTTGCAAGTAAGGATGGTTCCACTATAAGTTTTGTCAACAACTTCAACTAAACACCGGTTTGTGAGTCCAGAAAAGCAATCTTCTCCTGCTTCAGTTGCAGATCTTCCGTTTCTCAACATGACAAAGCCTTCTCCGATCCATCCATGTATTAGTTGCTGTTTCGGTATAACACAGTCTTCTGGATAGAGTGAGAGCGTGAGAAAGCATGATTTAAGGTGAGAAGGGAGTTCGTCATAGCTCAATTGCAGAGAAGACATCACATTGTCCATATCAGAAGTGTTTCCTCTCAACTCATCCTGAAAATACTCTGAGATTCGCTTCCACTCATGATAGACGTGGTCTTTGCACAGAAGTAAACCACCAACCGCTTTGATTGTCAAAGGCAAGCCTTTGCATTTCGTTACAATCTCCTTACCAACATCCTCTAGCTCGGGACGCTCACAAGCACCACTGTTTGCTGCAAATGCCACTTTACAAAATAGCAGCCAGCTGTTATCAGCACTAAGGAGCTGTGGACGGTGAGTCTTGTCTCTCGCTTGAACCTTTACCGCAACAGATTCCGATCTTGTGGTCACGACAACGCTGCCACCTTGTCCTCTAGGCAATCCTTGGTAGATCTTGTCCCACCAACTCAAGTTCTTGTCCCATACATCGTCCATCACAATCAAGTATCTTTTCCCCAATAGGTACTGCTGGATTTTTCTCAGCAATGTTCCAAGATCATCTCCAACACTCGCGTCACCCAAGTTCCGCAATATGCTTCTCATGATCTGTTCTTCAGTAAAAGTCTGGGACACAGACACCCATATCCTTCTTTCGAAACGATTTTCGATCTCTTTGTCATTGAAGACTTCTTGAGCAATCGTAGTTTTACCCAACCCTCCCATCCCCACAAAGGCCATCATCAACAGCTCGCTCTCATTTGATCGAAAGAGCCACTCCTTAATTTTTCTTTTATCTCCTTCCAAACCAACCACTTGAGTATGATCATACACCGGAGAGCTCCACCGATCAGTTCCATTATCTCTGCCGACATTGCTCGGTGTTCTGAATTTGAAATAAGGCTCGACCTTAGTCTTTATCGCTGATATTCTCACATTGATCTCTTTGAGACGTTTGCTTTTCTTGTACTGCAGCGAAACGCGGGCAGGGTAAAACCGCGAAAGCCACGCGTTTGAAGGCCTTTGCTCGTTATCGTCCTCATTACCATCCTCGAGCTGACAATCCACGAGTATGTCCTCAGCTTCATAAACCAATTCTCGTAAATCTGACACGAGTTTGCGCAAGACATCGTGCGTCCTTTTTTGCCTCTCTGCGTCCTTGAGAAAAGACTGCATATACTGCAACTCATCTTGCAAATCTTTCAACTGCTTTCGATATTCCGACACAGCTCGGCCTTTTTCTTCAAGAATGTTCAAGGCTCTCTCCAGACACACTGTCACCACAGCGTCCACCATTTATAAGACCCTGCAACTGAAAAAAACATCTCTAATTGCTACAAAAAAAAAGTTTTTAGCAACAATTCAAATCGGTTTATGTATCATTAGATTCTAACTGTCTCAAAATCAATCCACCAACGACTATAGAATCACTATATTTCTTGACTAATCAGTATTTTCTCAAGAAATATGTGGAATCCTAGAAAATCGAGACGAATCTAACCAAAGTAACTAATCTTTATGGTAAGAGAACACTTACAAGGGAGTGAGTGAGCCGACAAGGATCTGAAGCTCCTGATCTTTGGATCTTTGCCTCGTTCGACTTTTGCAACTTCAGGTTTCAAGAATGAGCGTACAAGAAGCTTTATCGAAATGGAAGTCAACGGTTTAACAATTATAAGTCAACTATACTCGTTTTCTTGGTTCGGACTACGAACTTGTTTCAATCAGCTTTTAGCATCTTATCATTGAACCAGAAAGGGCCCGTTTTTAGATAGGATTCGTTGATAAATTCAACATTTCTAACTAATATTATTTGATATATTATCTAACATAAGCTTAGACATAAAAACTTTTATGGCAAACAAAAAAGGATTTTAGTAATATTGTAACTTTTATGGCAAACAAAAAGTTTTCTTCTAAGCTATTATTAACTAATTATTTTGAAAGTATCTTCATCCTTTTCAATTTTCTTGGATCTTAAGAACACAATCAATCCATGGAGTATTTGATCCACAAAGTCATTCCTCATCAACTGTTCAGCTATTTCTGCTGGTGTAACTTCTATATCCCGGATAGATTCCTCAACCTGCTCGAAAAGTATATGATCTTCAATCTCAAGATAATTTGAAGCCAAAACCTTAAAAGCAGCTGGTGTGCAATACGACATGTGAATGTGCATGTCCATACGTCCTGGCCTCAACAATGCCGGATCTAACTTTTCTCTGTAGTTAGTCGTGAACACTATAATCCGCTCGTTACCACAACTTGACCATAGTCCGTCCACAAAGTTCAATAGACCAGAGAGTGTGACCTGAAAAAATGACCAACCAAAAATATTAGAGAAAAACATCTTATATGAGCTTAAGCTAATAAGCTACGACATACACGTTTCAAGCATACTAAACAAGAAACATATGTAATGCATTACCGGTTTATCCAGTGGATCGTTAGGCTCATCAGTAGTCCGATCCTTCAACTCGATCGAACAATCGATATCTTCTACAACCAAAATCGAACGATTTGCAGTAGACATCAGTAACATCCGGAGCTCAGCATTGCTTTTAACTGATGTTAAGTCTAAGTCATAGATATCAAAGTTAAGATGATTGGCTATGGCTGCGATCAAGCTTGATTTTCCAGTACCGGGTGGACCATACAACAAATACCCTCTCTTCCAAGCTTTTCCAACTCTCTCGTAAAAGCTTTTACGTTTCACAAAACAATCAAGATCCTTTACCAAGTTTTGCTTCACCTCCGGATCCATGGCAAGAGTGCGAAACGTGGAAGGATGGTCGAAAGTCACAGAGGTCCACTCAGAATAAGAATTAAGAGTGAAGATCTTAAGTGTTTTAATCTTTTGCTTCATCAAAGCAGCTTGTTTCACCACAAACGGTAAGTAAGAGTCAAGAACAACGTTCTTGAATTTCTTGTGGAACCTGAGCTCATAAAAACGCACCTCTGACTTCAGAGTAGAGTTCAGATCCCGAGGGTTACGAAAATCCTTTTTATCAGCGCATCTCTGGCATACAAGGATCCAACTGACCTTGACACCATCAAAAGTGTCCACAACTTCCTCGCCGCGTTCGACGGTGACACTAAAATTGCTCTGTTTCTCGAGTTTGTTGACTTTGATTCTTCTAGTGGAATGAGATATCTTGGTGGCGAGATAAGCCTCTGCGGCTTCAAATAACTCATTGTGTTCAAAACCTCCAAATTCTTCAACTACAACTGTCATTTGAAAACCGTAATAGCTGAAGAATTTGCGAATACCACAAGAGATAAATTCATGCAACTCGGCTGGCATGTAATCTTGAACCACTGATCGAGCTAGCATTGCGGCTGCAGCTACCGATGCAACCGCCGTGAGAGCTGTTTTTGCGGTGGCTAGATGAGATTCAGCAGAGGATGAAACAGAGGAACTCATCTCCTACAATCATCAAAAACAAGATTTAAAAAAAAACGTAAGTCGGTTCACCAAAAATCAGAGAAACAATAAATTAACCAAAAAGAAAAAACAAACAGACAAAAATAAATATTGCGTAAGATGAATATAGAACAACAGTACTTGATGCTATGCTTTTATATGATGAGAGCATACAAATTGAAATTCTAATAATTAAAAATAAAAACAAATTGTGAGGGTTTAAGGAGATACTTTGATAACAGTTTCTTCTCTCTGTTTGGTGGTGGAGGCTGAAAAGATGAAAAGGCTTCCGCGATCACTTGAATTGAAACATTCACGAAACCTCTGATGGTTGGAGATAGATCACTAAACGAATTGGGTGTAGTGGGCCAAGATTACGGCCCATTTAATAAGTGAAAGCTCGACAGACCCAGAGTCTTCTAGAGTCTTGGTCGCACATGCAGAAGACAAGTTGCACATCAGAATCAAATTTTGCTCCTTAACATATGCTGTCTGGTCTTAAACTTGATTAATTTGATTTTAGTTGCAGAGTTGAAAGCAAATAGTGTTCTTTATTAGAATGACATGTTGGCAAAAGTTGTTTTTCTTTCTTGGAAAACGCTTCTTGTTTTCTCTCTACAAAATTTATATCATATTTTGTTACTAAAATTCTTTGTTTGATTTAACTATTTAAAATGTTTGTAATTTATTTGCTTTCCCAATACTAATTCAAATACCTAACGTTAAACTTACTGATATTAATTTTATAGAATGTAAAAATATACAAGATTTTGAAACAAGAAAAGAAAAAAAGCTAGAAAACAAATGGTCATGAACCAAAGGGCTTACACAGTATCAGAGATAAGATAGATATATGCAGAGGTTTAGTTAACGTGTTCTTGAAAATAAATTATGTTAAAAAAAAAATACTTGTTCAATAAATAAAAAGAAGGAAAAGAAAAAAGACAGAACAACATGTGAAACGATCATTCCTCATATATAAGCTGTTCATCAACCTCTTCAATTTTTCTTGTCTTCGAATCTTTTACCTTGGTGGTCTTTTTCTTGGTCTCCAAGTCTTTTCCTTTGTTCTCCAAATCAGACTCCTCAGTTTTGGCCTTCTCTTGTTCCTTCTTGATTTTCTTGACTTTCAAGAACTCAATCAAACCCTCAAGAATCTTATCAACAGTGTCATTCCTCATAAGCTGCTCAGCCACATCTGCTGGAGTAACCTCTATCGTCTCAATAGCTTCCTCGATCTTGCTGAAAAGGGGGTGCTCTTTAATCTCTAGATAGTTAGAAACAAGAGCCCTAAAAGTACTCGGTGTGCAGTATGACATGTGAATGTGCACATCCATACGTCCTGGCCTCAACAATGCAGGGTCGAGTTTCTCTTTGTAATTGGTTGTGAAAATTATGATCCGTTGGTCGCCACAGCTTGACCATAGACCATCTGTGAAGTTTAGTAGTCCAGAGAGTGTCACTTTTTTTTTCCTGATTTTCGAGGTTCTTCACTTGTCCTATCTTTCAGTTCGATCGAACAATCGATATCTTCCACAACAAGAATTGAACGATTACTAGTGTCAATCAGCAATCGTCGGAGCTCATAACTGTCCTTAACCGCAGTCAACTCCAAGTCATAAATATCGAAGTTGAGATGATTGGCCATCGCTGCGATCAAGCTTGACTTCCTTGTGCCTGGTGGACCGTATAACAAGTATCCTCTCTTCGAAGCTTTACCAACCCTCTTATAGTAGTCGCTCCCCTTCACGAATTTGTCTAGATCTTCCATCACGTTTCTCTTGACATCTGAATCCATTGCTAGTGTCTTGAAAGTAGAAGGATGGTCAAGTGTAACAGAGGTCCACGTGTCTGAGCACCAAGAACCTGCGTCGAGAGTAAAAAGCTTGAGCTTTTTCTTATCTTGCTTCATTAACGTAAATCTTTTCACCATAAATGGCAAGTAAGATTCAAGAGCTATGTCCTTAAATCTTTTGTCGAAGTTGAGCTCGAATGATCTGACATCGGATCTGACTTTGGAGTGTCGATTCTTTGACGCAACATGGTGGCAACGGAGGATCCATTGAAATTGAACGCCATTGAAGATGTCTACAACTTTCTCGTCACGTTCTACGGTGACGTTATAGTTGTTTTCTTTCTCGTGTTTACTCACTTTGATTTTTTTGTTAGATTGAGAGATCTTGGTGGCTACATAGGCCTTTGCAGCCTCAAAGACTTCATTGTGAACATATCCTTCAAACTCATCGATGGTTATTGTCATTTAAGAGGAGAAGTAATGAACCAAGGAGCGTTGAACAAAGCAGCAGAACTCATAGGAGATGTATTGTCGCACCTCGTTAGGCAAATAGTTTCGGGCTAATGATCGAGCCAGCAATGCGGTTTCAGCCACCGAAGCCGCAGTGGTGAGAACTGTTGTAATCTCCATCGATTCAGTATTTTCTACCATTTTTGCAAATATACCATGGATATTAGCAGCACCTCGAACTGAAACAATTCGAGGTTGTTTTCGCATTCCAAGTATCGTGCATCTACCAGAATCAACAGGCCAACGAACTGGATAAGAACGGGATGTTAGTGCCATCTGATCCGAAAAACTTGAGGAACGAAGTTGTCTCTCTAGGTTTGTTAAGTTACTTGGGCGACAAGAAAATATTCTTCTTGCCTCTGTATCTCTCGTGCCAATTATCAAGGTAGATGAGGAACTCTCAAAAGCTCATTATTTAATTGAAGAAGTCGAGAGTCTCTTTACAAGCAAAGAGCTCTATTTATAATTAACATAACTACTCCAAAAACATCTACGAGTCGACAAAAAAAGAAACAACACATAAAAGGAAATAACACCCAAAGTGCCGATTCTAAACGAACTGAAGTAAAATAGAAATCAAATAAAAGGAAGAATATTCGTTAACAACTTTTTATTTTATTTTTTAAAAAAGGAAGAAGCATCTCGTTGACGAATATCTTGGCTACTTGGTTACGTTCAAGACCATTCCTCTGTTTTTTTTTCTTTAGTTTAGAGATATAATCAAATGACTTATTCTTTATTTTTATTTTGTTGGCTTCTGATGTTATATCATCCCAAAATAGACAATCAACAATGAAATCAGGTTATTTAATTAAATAATTAATCCTCTTCCAAATCTCACAAGTTACTTGCTTCGTCATGTTTGGCCTTATCTAGGTCGTTGTCGATGTTCTTGGCTTTTAATAACTCGACCATACCCTCAAGAACCCTATCAACACGATCATTCCTCGTAAGCTGTTCCACCTCTTCATTTTGCTTGACCTCCGAATCTTTTCCCTTGGTGGTCTTTTTCTTGTTCTCCAATTCTTGTTCTACTTTCTTGGCCTTTTCTTGGTTTTCGATCTTTTTGACTTTCAAGAATTCAATCAAACCCTCAAGAGTCTTATCAATCGTGTCATTCCTCATGAATTGTTCAGCGACCTCTGCTGGAGTAACCTCGGTTGCCTCAATAGCTTCCTCAATCTGACTGAAAAGCTTATGATCTTTGATCTCTAAATAGTTTGAAGCAAGCGCTTTGAAAGTACCCGGAGTGCAGTACGACATGTGGATGTGCATATCCATGCGTCCTGGCCTCAACAAAGCTGCATCGAGTTTTTCTTTGTAATTGGTTGTGAATACTATGATTCGTTCGTGGCCGCAACTTGACCATAGACCATCTATAAAATTTAGCAGCCCAGAGAGTGTCACTTTTGTATACCGTGGGTCATCTCTTTCCTCTGATTCCTCAGGAGGTTTATCAGTTGTCCTATCTTTCAGTTCGATTGAACAATCGATATCTTCCACAACAAGAATCGAACGGTTAGCAGTGGCAATCAGCAATTTCCGGAGCTCAGAATTGTTGTTAACCGCAGTCAACTCTAAATCATATATATCAAAGTTGAGATGATTGGCCATGGCTGCGATTAAGCTTGACTTCCCCGTACCTGGTGGACCGTACAACAAGTAACCTCTCTTCCAAGCTCTACCAACCCTTTTATAAAAGTCCCTTCGCTGCAAAAATTGCTCTAGATCTTCCATCACTTTTGTCTTGACATCTGAATCCATTGCTAGCGTCTTGAAGGTAGAAGGATGGTCAAGAATCACAGAGGTCCAAGCGTCTGAGTAATTCCCATACATGTTGTCCCCGTCAAGAGTGAAGATCCTGAGCGTTTTCTTCTCTTGCTTCACCATTGTGGCTCTTTTGACCATGAATGGCAAGTAAGATTCGAGGGCCATCTCCTTGAACTTCTTGTGGAAGCTGAGCTCGAATGATCGGACTTCAGATCTGAGAGTGGAGTTTAAATCCCGTGGATTGTGGAAGTTCTTGGACTCAACATGGCGACAATAGAGGATCCACCTGAATTTAACGCCATTGAAGATATCTACAACTTCCTCGTCACTCTCCACGGTGACGTTGTAGTTGTTTTCTTTTTCGTGTTTACTCACTTTGATTCTTTTATTAGAAGGAGAAATCTTGGTGGCTAGATAGGCCTCTGTGGCCTCAAAGACTTCGTTGTGGACAAGCCCTTCAAATTCTTCAATGATTATTGTCATTTTGGATGAAAAGTAACCAGAGAAGATGCGGAAGCCATAGGAGATGTAGTGATGCACCTCGTCAGGCAAATAGTCTTGGAGTAATGATTTAGCCAGCATTGCGGTTGCAGCCACCGAAGCCGCGGTTGTGAGAACCGTCTTAGCCGTGGCTAGACGTGTTTCCGCGGAAGAAGAGTCAGAGGAGCTCATTTTCTTTGGAGGGTGTCTTTGTTCTGAGTTGTGTTCAACCCAAAAGCTCAGAATATATAAGTGGTGTGAACATAAGACTTGTGGACGCAAGGAATAAGCGAGGATCCTTCCGTTGCAACACCTTCGAAGTTTCTTTGTAATAAAATAAGGCAAAAGAAGAAAGAAAGTTGAACTTTAGTGGGGAGGTCCAATGACTTGGTCTCATGAGAAAAGAACGTGCGCCAAACGAAAATGAGAAAAGATATAATAAACAAAGACTGGACTTGACGTGTGGTCGTCTTGGTCATTCTTCTCTTATAAGACTAATTAAATTAATGGGTTTTTGCCATTTTTTAAACGGGCCGATCTTGGTTCATTTGGGGCTAAATAGGGGGAGCCAAGCCCATCATCAACACTAATGCTTGACAAAACTACCAAAATCTATGAAGTTGAAAATAAAATGAAGGCCAAGCATTTGGCTGACTTAAAACTTCGTGAAAAGGCTTTGAAGAATCAAAGACATTATTGCTATTTTTATTAGAAAGAATTGAAATCCACAAATACACGTACATATTTAGAATTGCACAAACACAATTTTACAGATTTTAAGATATTCATTATAGAAATACAAAAATCACACAATTGCACTCATCTCAAGACTTGACATTCTGATTGGCATTGTTGGCCAAATTGATCCAAGAATCACTAAAATCTTCTTTATTATTTCATGCATCAAATTGAAAGCATGATTACTTCCTAGTCAACGAAATGAAGAAATGAACCGTTGGTTTGTTGCGCCAAGTATCGTAATGTTGGGTTAAATGGTATGTATACTTGTCGAACAGACGATCGATTATGGCACTTCCAAAATGAGCAACAAGCATAGGTTCACTGATGGATCTCATGACTTTTGCCCTCTTTCTAACGACTTCGGATAAACATGATTGGTTCAAATTATCATCAGCTTTCACTTCAGTACTACCAGTTTTGTATGAAAAGCCAACACCAAATATTGTCTCAAAATTGTTGATCTCGAAAGAGCCTTCGTTTTCAATAACTTCCCTCACCTCATTTTCGTCAGGATTGTAAAACGGTAAGTTGAAAGACTCCAAATCTGATTCCTTCACTATCCCCTGCAAGCAAAACATTACCCCAAAATCACTGAAAGAGTCATTGTTAACCCAAAAAAAAAAGAATAGTCATTATAATAACAAATACCTCAGAGACCAAATCGAAGAGGGAATCAGATATCAGCGACCAATTTTGGAAACAATCTTTAGATAATGGGTCCAAAGATTTTCTGCCAATAAAAGTGAGAGCCATACGTCCATTAGGCACTATCACTTCCTTTACGTTTTCGACCACCGCCAATTTTGCATGAGAACTAATACTTTTCTATAAGAAGTTATAAAGTCAAGTTAACCATATGTAACATGAAAAACCTTGAACCATCAAAAAAAAAGAAAAAAAAGTCTATGATGCCTAACAAAGAGAGACAAACAACAAATACATATGTATTAATCAGAAAAGTTGTTATTAAAATCATCTAATAGCAAAATGATTTGAGACCTTTAGAGTATACGTCTGCCAAAGCAATATGGTTCATATGTAGCAAAAGTAGATTTTCTGTACCAATTATAGAGAAGTACTTAATTACCTGCAACTCAGAATTATTTGCGTAACTGTGTTCTCCATCCCCACCCTTCATGCTAAGAATACCCATGAGAAAGTCCCTAATGTATATAACACAAGTTGATTTGAGAAGATGATATCAAGAACGTCGACGCTAAGTTGTAAATATATAAACACAAGAGTGATGCAAAGTAAGACCATGAAGAAAAGTGTTTTCTTTGAATTTTATTTATTTATTTATGAGTGCACGCGTTTTGCATGTTTAACTTTTAAATTATTTTACAAACAAATATTATAATAAAACTTTTGGCTGATTAAATTTTCAATTATTTAATTTCAGCTAATTAAACACCAATTTCTATTTAAACATATTAAATATTTAATTTTTTAACGAAAACAAACCTGTTATTAATCTAAATTATTTGATAATAAATCATATTATTTACTTCCAAGTTCCAACTATTAATATGTACCACATGATCTAGCTTATTTATGACTGACTGAGCAACATCAAATCTTTAGATAAGCTTGATTTTTGTATATAATATTCAAACTGGTCAACGTCAAATTCAATGTTAGATCAAGTCATTTGATTTTTTTATTTATTTGATCGTTGCTAGCGTTAACCAGTTGTGTAAGGTGTTGTGTCATATTTTATATTGTGTTGTGGCAAGTTCTTTAAAAGAAAATATACATTTAAAAGTTTTAATAAGTGGTTATGATCTAAAAACCAAATTTGATTATCAAGCCGTGATTTGATTTATAGAAACTATGTGAATCTAATTGTAGTTTATATCTTAACAAAAAACGTGGGATAATTCGATTTTCTAGTTGGATTTTAATTATGGTGGTTGTCTCTTTAGGGTTCTTTGTTTTTTTCGGGTCTCAATCAATAAAAAATATCCGATATTAAAAAATCATGATACTCATCATAATTCAAGAGTTAACTAAGTGATATATTGTATAGATGATATACGCTTGTGAATCCGTTACTAATATAAAAGATTAATACCGGATCAAGTGTAAACTATTGTTTCTTCTTTTTTTGGTGGATAGCGATTCGTTGTTTTGTGATAAGTCGAACACTATCATTATTGTTTCTGTCTTTTTGGTAAAAAAATTTGTCCGTCTATTATTCCAGTTTTGCTGTAAAATAATTGTGAAGGATGCAAAGTTTTGTGTCCAGCTCCGAACCACTCAGTTCCGATCCCAAGAGGATCGAAACGGATAGATCAAAGACATTAATATGCGTATAGTTGTCTTTAATGGCCGAAATAAATACCCAACATGAGAGGGGAGACCGACAAGAAAATCATCTTTCTTCTTTTTTAAACAATTTAATTGAATCCTTAAGATATCATCAATAACGCATAGTATTGGTGAGTTATCATGAATTAAAGCATAGTATTTAGTATAACTCAAAAAAATTATTAATCATGAATTAAATTAAAATTTTGTAGTTTGAATTTGAGTTAGAATGACTTATAGTTGATTTTCAATTTTGAATTCTGTCATTTGCAAAACTGCTAACTCAAAAGTAAATGTAAAATCATGAAAAAAATGATAAGTTAGAGATTGAGTTAGCATATTTTTCTCACTTCTTTTTCTAAAATATATATTTTTATCTTGTCATTAAAAAATGAATAATTAGATAGTTTTCAGATTTTCTTTCAATCAAAATTACTTAGCCAACTAATTATATTTTAAATCATTCTCTTTTTTATATAATTAACTTTTTCTTAGTCAATATTTTTCAAAAATGATTATTTACTTAATCATTACTTTTTCTACCTGTATTTTTAAAATTTTATTTTATTTTTATTGATTTATTTATTATTAAATATGTAATAAAATGATTATTAGTAATAATAAATACGACTTATACAACTTAAAAGTTACCAATAATTTGTTTTGACGAAAATGATAACTCATATTTTTACAACAAACGAATTCACCATATAAATTTACATTCTTTTGTCAACAATTCCATAATACACATAAAGTCGGGTTTGAACTCAGACGATAACATTAGATAATATTAATACAAAACCGCTGAAATATAAATTCTGGTCAAATCTATAATTTTTTACCACATAATTTTTAGTACAAGTTACATCAAATTATAACATCTACTTTAACTCATATTTAATATTGTATGTTACCAATCAAATTTGTTAACTATTTTTGAGTTCTTGTTTTCTTGCAATTAATGTCATTTTACATTTTTATTATATTTTTATAAACAAAGTTCATATTTAGCCTATTATTCAATGCTAAAATTTTTGAATTTAAATTATTATTATCTAATTAATATTATATTAAATAAAGACATATATATTTGTATAGTCAATAGTTTTTCTAATTAGTGTGGAATGTGTCAAAATGACATTTATAAAATAGTGAGAGTACTATTTTGTATTCATTGTTTATTCAATTTTGAGCTAAAGAAAATAAAACTTAGTCTCAATTATATTCTACCTTACCCGATTAAAAGAACAGAAGAAAGAAAAAAAATGTGTTTGGAGTTACAAGATAATTTTGGTTAGAAACTCGGACTTCACATCCAAAATATTTCATTACTTCTGCTAAACGACGGATTTGAAGAAATTTTGTTTAATATATATGACCAACAGACACGTTGTTATTTTTCTGTTTTATGCGACTCAGTCAATGATACGTCAACGTTAAATGTCGTTTTCTTTGAGATAGCTGGAATCTACAAAATGATCTGGCTTTGTCAAACAAAGCGTCTCTAAAATGAGCAACGAATAAATTTTTAGATCTCGCGGTTCAAATGAGAAACTCAAATGTACAAAGATACTTTTATTTTATTCCTTTTTACTGGTTGATTTCAGTTTCCAAATAAATATATTTACAGAACAGTATACTAGTAGTAGTTGGAGCTTTAAAAGCTCAAGTTGGTCTATACAGTTAATAAACCACCATACGTACAGATCAGGGGTGGCTAGATAAGTAAAGAGAGAGTTTATTATCACTTGTCAATAAATAAAGAGTTGAAGGTTATAATAAATTCTGTCTTTTTAATTACATTATTATATTAATATATGTCATGATTTGAAAATTATAATTATTCTATGTATCATATTGACTTTAACGTATCATAATTTATATAATAAAACTGAGATAGAAAACTTTAAAAAATATAATAGTTTGTCTTATTTTTAGTCATTAGCCATTAAACTTATTTATAAAAAAAATCATAATTGTTTTTAAAGTTTTTTACATATATAAAATAAAAAAATCTACCTTCCTAATAACTGTAAAGAAATATATTCAACATAATTTTGTAATCACTAAGATCTTTTAACACCCTTCCGCAAGCTTATACGTGATAACATATATGAGATTAGACAATCATCAAGTTATCTTTACGGTCTATATATTCCGCTTTTAATAGTTTTTATACCTCGTCATAAAATCATCGATTCTGTAGAAAATATTGTAGTCGTTGTGCATCTTCATCATCTCACGTCACCATGTGAACTTAACGAACCTATCAGTTGGTTCATGTTCATAGTCCACAGCAACGTTATCACTTCATCATTCAATCGGATTTGTATATATTTGTTGGAGTCATTATCTTTGCGGTTGCATCGAATTTTTAGTTGATGGATAGCCACATGAAGATCTGAAAGAGAAATATGATATAAGTGAATCTGAACAAACCCATCAGTGGCATCAAGCTCATAATCCACACCAATATCATCGTCTTTTGTAGTATGAAACGAACGTTTTTTTTTAAGATGTACAGCAAAAAAGAAGAAAACAATTAGAAAAAAAAAACACAATTTCACCAAAAAAAAACTCACGAACCTTTTTTCATGAATCTGTTTTTTTTCTTCTTAAGATAGAAACAAATAAAAAATAAGAATGGATTAAAAAAGTATGAAAAGTTGTAGTTGAAGATAATAAAACTCTAATCTATATGCTTTGGATCAAGTTCTTATACCATGATAAATTGAAAAAAAATCTTAGAAATATAATAATTTATCTCACTTTTATTTACTATCCATTGAGTTTATTTAGACAAGATCATAATTTTTTAACAAGTTTTTTACATATATATAATAGGAAATCTACTTTATACACAAATATTAATCTTTTTAATAACTATAAAAAAATATTTAATGCGATTTTTTAATCTCCTATATTCACTAACAAAGACTAGTCTATAATCCATGATATATGTGGAGTTATTATTATTATTATATATATATATATATATATATATTAAATTTAGTGATATTTTATTTTAAATTTTTAAATTTGTTATATATTATAAGGGGTGGAAAAAAAACTTGGACAACTTTTTTTTTTATGGTTGAAACTTTATCACTCTGTGGTCGATTGGTTTTTGTCTGATTATTTTATCATACTCATGCTAGTGGAGTGAAGAATCGGCCCGTCTATAGCGGGCTGATATTATCTCAGGACTGGGCTTTAAATTAAACTTTTCAACCCAAAGATTCCTGACAACATTCTCACGTGGTCTTTTGTAACACAAAGAGCAAAAAAGACACATGATGTAATAAGAACTAACCATACGCATTTTAAAATTTCAAGTGATAGCGAGAACATTATGGAACTAAACCAAATCACTCTTCGACCTAGGCCCGGCCCTTTAAGAAAGCCTACCAAGCATATGTTTCAGGTCACAAAATATATAACGTCCACGTCTTTGTTTTGTTTGTTCTTTTAGTTCTACATAGGTTGGGTTTTAGGTTCAACCATTGATTTTGAATTTTTGACATTATTTTTCTGTAATTTTCCCTCATTTATTATTTACCAACGAGACTTCCTTTTCCATCTAGATTTTTTTTGAAAAATGACTTTTTAAAAATAATATTACTGATTACTGTTTTCCTTTTTAAGCTACAAATATTATATATTTGTCAGAGATTTTTCTTTGTTTTCTTATAGTAATTTCAGAAAAATCTTAGTATTTTTTCTTTAAAAAAAAACATAAGTTACAATGTTCGAACCGGCCTGCTTACACATATTTGAAAGGCATGGACTACTAAGAAATCATTTGAACGTACTACTAATTTCTAGTGGAATAATTCGACTACTTTGTTGTTATGGTTTATCTCACTGTTTTGATGATCTTAAAGATGGCCAACAGTGTATTTTCTCCGTAAGAAGAGCCGTCGGCTACTTTAGTATAAGATTTCTCATAAAATGAAACCTGCAGCTACTTTTCATATTATATATATGACTCAAAGGAGCATCGACGATTTTGAGTGTTTTTGCTTTTCTTTTATGTAAAAAATAATAAAATATTGAAAAAAATACGAATTTAGTGGTTATAAAATGGAATGAAGTCAACGCTAACAACTAAAAAACTATAGTTGTAGTACAAATTTTGCAGTAGCTAACAATTGTATAATCAATCATCAATCTACCAAATAAATAAATTTATGATCTGATCATTTTTGTAATATTTTGCAGTAAAGTTGCTGATTTGTAATAATGTACGTTCCAATTTGAAAAAAATGGTCCATATAATTATAAAAGGAAATAACAAATATTGTAAAAACTACAAATTCATATATTCGTGAACTGCTAATATCACTAAAAGTAAAATATATAAATCTTTGACATATACACATCTACATAGCATTTTCATATATTACAAAACAATAATAGTTTGTGTTGTTGTTGTAGAGGGGGTCCTATGCAGCAAAGTAATGAATCAACACTTGGGCGTTATATGTTAATATATTCCCAAACATTTTATAACACACTAAAGGAAGGTTTATACTTTTATGAGTAGTGAAAATGATTTTTAACTAAAAAACGATTTTCTTTGAAAAAATTATTAAAATTATTATAGTATGGGTATCTCTTTTCTTGTAAGTATTGATCAACAAATAAAACATTAATCATGAAACAACACAAAAAAAGAACATCCATGCTACGTAGGGTTATAATCACTCCAAGCTTTTAATGAATACATAAATTATCCGGGTGAATACACTCTAATTCCCTAAATGTCTTTGACATGGGGCATTGCCATATTTACATATTTTTGTCGACCAATGAGATAAATGTGGGGCAAACATCTATAAACTATACTACAATTCATATGCTTGGGATTATATATATAGTACTAATAATTGATTTACGTCAACATCCTTATCTTTCCTTTTTTCGTTCATGCATCCATGATACGAGTAATAATGCATGTCTTAGCTCCTTTTTGTGTGTATTTAAATGAAACAGTAAAGAAAGAAGAAATTTCTGAAATATGTTTTCGTTCATCGCCTCCCAAAGCTGTGAACCTGAGGTGAAAGCACATAAATTAGGGAAAGAGCTTCTTTGGAACAGTGATAAAAAAAAAAGTGTATTTACGCATGCAAATATTCCTCGTGTATATTTTATTTTTCACAAAACGTAATGCATGCCAGTTTTTCTTTAAAATGAAACATGTCTTATATAATAAGTATGTAATTTTAGGTTATTGAGATTATCAAAAACATTAGCTAACCAAATTAAAAAATGCATTGATGGTGAATGAATCCAACAACCACATAGCAATAGCCGTTCGTGGTGTAGACAATCATATGTTGCTAATCTCAAATAAAGATCCTAAAAGTACAAATTAAAAGCGACAATCTATAATTTATACAATTAAATTCTGAAAGAAAAAAAAAACGAAACACAAAAGATAATGAAAAAGAAAAGGTGAAACGAAGCCGCTTTTGAATTTTTATCAGCAGAGATTACGGGTCTTGGTGAAAAAGAAAGTTACTTTTCATCTATAATTTTTCTGCGTGAGTGTGTCTGCATAAAAGTGCACTTTTTTTTAATACTTTTACAATTCATTATTATTGCACTATGATTAGTGCTAAGACGTACCCACTGGACACTCTGTGCATGCGGCTTAAGCAATTCAATTATTTTCCCAACTTTGAATATATTATATAGGCTATGTGATGACTTATAAGACCATCAATCATTCTCATGAAACACTTATAACAGTGAAATATTTTCCATTTCAAATCATATACACCGTCCCTAATTTGAATGCCGACGACTTTATCTTACAACATACTGCCAATTAACACCCTTGTTTTTGATTCGCGATATGAACTATAGATACTATCGTACAAGGTTATGCATCAGTTTGTATCAAATATATATACATACTGCATTACTTTCAACATTTAATCAACACAACGTTATACATTAGAACGTATATCACCACTGCTACTTCTTTGGGTAACGAGCGATTTTCGTCGGTGCCGTGTGAAGGTCCTCTCCTCTTGTACTTATCCGTAGTTTAGAGGTTCGTCAGTACCTTTTTGGTGGTTGAACTCGGATCTCCCGTAGTGTTTACGACGACCAAGTGGTGGATCCACAATGGACCCGGATCTAAATAGGACATGGTGCGGGGAACCGTCTTTAAGCGCTGATCTCCAGTGTTTTGTCGTGTTGATTCTTGGTTTGTGAGTATTTTCTTGGCCATAGGCGCGATGGTGATGAACATATAGCCATATTGGACCTCCTAATGCAAAGTATGATTGAAACCATTCTTCCAGTAATACACTCTAGGTGATATCTCGAGCAATAATAATGAAAGTTGTTTTTTTCACCTCAAAAAAGCAACTTGAGAACTCATAAAGAAAGTTATGAGATATGATCTAATAGGAGACGATACTGTGGCCATTCATGTGGTCTGGAGATAACATCTGTACTGCCTCTTTTCATGGGATTATTATTTATTTTCTTGAATATATGTAGATGAATAAATTGTTCAGTTGTTTTTGTTTGGAGATTCGATTTATTTTAGTTTTTATAAGCTTATACAAATACTTTAAAACGAAAGTTTTATGATGAAGAGGACAAACAAGATCGCGTTGTAACATTGTCTAGTACTCTAGTGATTGCTTTTTCTTTAATTGTGAGTAGACATTATGTACTCGACCAAAGGCTTACTAACTTCAAAATATGTATTCATAAATTTTTATTGCAAAGGCAAAAAAGAGAGGACGATGGTCTCTTTTCTTGGATTGCACTAAAACAAAAGTAATTTGGTAATGCCATAATTACACGAAACATTGTTTCTACTTCAAGTTTGTATTATTATCACTTCAGGGAAGTGACACTCGCTGAACCAACAGGACAAAGTAATGTCTATTTTCTTAAAAAATAATATAGAGAAACAGACAAGCACTATTCAACATGAATCGAGTTTCTAAATGCATTCGAATCGTTTGAGAAATTTTGATTCCAACTTTGTTTGTTAGTTCCAACTTCGAAGATACATATATTTATATGTATACTTGTTTTAGATCTGATTATGGATAACGACGGCGAGAGATTCTCGGCGACGGAATATCAATTGTTTCGCGATGAATGCTTCAATCGTTTTTTTAAACTCTTCGTTTGTCAGATTATCTTCCGGAAACGGAACTTCTTCACGTGACTCAACGGTTTCCCGGCACTTCTCCGTCTCCGATCGCCGGAGGGAAGGTTTCGATACCATCTCTGGACTCTGTTTCACACAGATTTCCGATTTGCTTCTCCGATAGACCTTCGGAGGAGCTTCATCATCCTTCGCTGAATCAGTAACGGAAACAGAGTCCTTCTTAGGTTCGGTTGCCACGTGATCTTCACGCGCCACCGTGTGATTTGAATTCGAATGGGTTTCGGTGTCGATCATCTGTTTGTCGTGGTAGACGACGATCTTTTCCGTTTCGTCGGAAGAATTAGCGCGATTCTCTCCGGATCTGATGAACGCGTCGTAGATATCAGACTCTGCTCCGCTTTCGACGCCGCCGAATGTACGACCGGCGGAGAAGACGGTGGATTTGGTGGTGAGAAGAGCGACGACGATGGAGTTACCGAGGACGAACATGAAGAGAGGAGTGGAGACGAAGAAGGCGAGACGACGGAGAAACTCGCCGGAGATTTTAACGGCGAAAGGAAGACAAGTGGAAATCCAACAGAGGAAGAGAAGAGCGACGCAGATCTCCGTCACTCGGAAGAGGAAACCAATGCTCTGGAAACGATGCAGCGCTTTGGCTTTCTCTGCTTTCACGTTGTCGAAATGAATCGAATCCATTTTCCAAATCAGAAAAATGTGACAAGTAATTTTCAGGGAAAGTTCGAAAAAACAAATCGGAGAAGAAGAAGAAGGAAGTGGACCCATGCCTCTCCCCAAGCGTCTCTTTTTATAGACTTTCTTTCCCTTTTTTTTCTTTCACTTTTCAAATTGTTTTATTTTTTGGGACTAATTTTTAGATATATAATTTGAAATGGTACGATTATTTAAATACTAAAACTGTTGACTCTTTTTAGGAAAATGAAAAAAAAAGCTCATACATACAAGAAAAATATATTAGTGTGTTAAATAAAGTGTTTGAAGTAGTTGACAGAAACAAAGAAAAATGTTTGAACGAGTTACAGCTGTTATTAACAAACAAGGGTAAAAAATAAAAAAAAATTGGACCGGGCAAAAATGATGTAAGAAGGAATCAGGTTTTCACGTGAGCCGTATGGAATCCGTATAACTACCGCTCTTTTTACCACTTCTTTTTTTGATTTTTTTACTAATATTTTTGGTATGATTATTATTATTGGTTGGTTTTTTTTGCTCTCCCGTGCATCTCACCGTTTCATTAAAATGACACGTTACAATTTAAAAATCCAATTCTACGTACATGTTTGTACATACTTTATCAAATACCAAAACATTCAATTATAATGGTGTAATTATAGTTAATAAATTTGATAACAAAATATTAAGTATTAGAAGACCCTTTGACAACAACAAAAACAAAGATTAAGCATTGACATAGTTATTTGTTGTTTTTTTAACGCAAAATAACATAACACAAATGGTGATTCTTTCATATATATGTATTATAAGAAATTGCATTGCTATTATAAGAAGTTTCAAATTATACAAATGACAATAGAGAGATCTTGTTTTAAATCGAAATTTTAGTTTTCTCATAAATTAAACAATGTCTAGCTGTTAATGACTCTGACGGATATTCTAAATAAGTAGCTATTTAGTATTTAAGGACTAATTTCTTATGTTTGTTTAAAGCTTATTTTCTGATACATGCAAATTGCCCTAATCTCATTCGATGAAACTAATTATCACGTGTGCATGAAAATAAGAAACGAGTTTAATTAAATAAAAAATTAAACATGATTATATGATTAGTTTACACGTAATAACGCATTTAATACGGTCACATGGTTCCTAGAAAGATTCTACAGATAATTAAACTGCAACAAATCACGTGTGTATAAAATACTGTACCTTGTATTGTAGATATCTACGGATTTTGTCACAAAGCCCATTTTCCAAATTCTTCTCTACGTTCCATTTTAAATTGATATTTTCTTACCCATAACCTTCCTTCCAAATATTTAAAAGTTGTTTTTTGCCAACCAAATCATTTTTATTGATGATCTAAATCCTTATTAACAGTAGATTATAAGAAAGTAGAATAAGAATGGTGCAAAGTCCAATTCGAAAAATTAGAAATCGCTTTCTTTGTAAGCATATCGACATATCAATTATATTTTCTATTTCTATAAAAAAAAGCGGATAGAGTTAAACCAAAAACTCCAATTTCATATTATGAAGATATATTGTTGAAATCGTAAATTATCTATTGATGATTTTGTTGATACTAAAATTATCTCTTTCAAATTCCACATTTAGATATTCTACTGACCAGTACGTTTCCATAACCCAAATTAAAACTGATCATTTTGATTCTTCTAATTTCATGATCAAGTTGTCATTTTTGATCTTTTAGTTTTTAGATTGAAGTATCTTTCCAAAAGAATGCTATGTCTAATTTGAAATTTCCCCATATCACATTCAAAAAAAATATCATAATTGTTTGTGATTATCCAATCCATATGGTGAGAGGCACCATAATTGCATTTGATAATTTCTCTATGTGGATTTATCCACCGTTGAGGGGCTAACGACCTACCATGATGTGGTATACGGATTTCTTCTTGAGAGTATTTTATCCATTTTTGTACATCCTCATATGTCCCGTTCAGGGTTTCGAAATATCAATCGTCAAAACATTTAGAAGTTTATTTATCTGAAAATCAATTTTTTAATATTTTCTAAATTAATCGGAGGCTACAAAATTTGTTTAGATGGATCTATCACATTTATCAATATACATTATTCTTTAGAACCCGAAACCGTAAAATGTTTATTTCCTAAGTTATTCGCATCTAACACAGTTTTTTTTTTACAATCTAATTATATATAGCACGTTGGATTATCATATAAAACTACCGTAATTAAGTTCATGAATATGACTAAATTACAAAACATATACAAATAAAAACAGACACATCATTAACAAAGAGAAACAGACACACTATTTCCTTTGGTGGGCATGAATTAATATATTAGGTGAGGCCGAAATGTAAAGATATTCGGCTAAAAGATCAAAAGAATGCTTTGATTTGCTTTAATTTATAATTAGAAGCCACACTGATAAAAATGGAAAAATAGTTAGTGGATAATAAAGATTGGTCGACCCATAACTTTAATTTTGATTAATTTCCTTATTTTCTGCCCATAAGTTCCACTTATATGCGTTTTTATTTGTACATTCGAACCACACACATGCATGCACGACTAGAATTGCATTCATGCTATACTAATTAATTATTATTTGGTACATTTTATGTATCACAACTCGTAGGAGAAAACAAATTATAAAACTTGAGACAGTTTTTGCTACTGTAGAATTTTCAAATTAGCGAATGTTAATTCAAATTTTAAAATTAAGCAAATTTATTTGTTTGGAGTCTTGATTCAATCTTTGACCACTACTCAAGCTATACCACATTGATTTGATTATAACCCTCGTTGTGGAAACATCATCATGATATTCAAGAACGATTTGACATAAAACGACACCATGTTACTTCCATACATTTCCTAACTTCATAGCGTTTTAAAAAAAAAACATTAAACAATTTACTGAGTCATCGTCAATCTCTGCCAAAGCTGTACTTTGAAGATTGAGTTTGACAGACTGATGGACGTATCTTTGCTCTTAATTAAATATATAAAGTTTTATAAAAACGACACAGAGTTTTCATCTCCTATGATAAGACGCCATGGCGTGTGCTAATCGTCACTTCGCCCATTGTATCCACTTTCACCCATACTTGCACTCTTTTTAACCACACTTCAAGGTATACCATTTTTTTCAGGTTCTTTTATTTTATGGAATTATATGAAAACATTTGATGAAATAAATGCAAATCTTTGGTGGATTTCAAATTTGATGTGACCACGGTATTTATTTTTATTTTCCTTAGACTATGAGTCTATAACCTTATATTTGTAACATTAACACAACCGATGAATAATATTATCTTATTATATGAGTCTCAAATCAACAGAGAAAGAAAATCAAGTGGAACTATAAAGAGGAGAAAACATTCTTGTGGAATGAACCATATATCCCCAAAGGCTATAGATTATTATACTGAAAATAAAATAACCCCTTGTTATTTTTGTGATTAGATTTGATCGCTTCTAAATTATTATTACTATTACAAATTTTAATTCATAACTTTTCCAATATCTAAAATCAACTTTTAAAATATTTTGATCTAAAAAATAATTCTATATATTAAGAACGGTTTAAACACTTGAAAATTTTTTTGTATCACCACGAAAATACCACATTTATTTTTAGAATTGGTTTTATCTATATAATTAGCGATGTGACTATGTAATGCCTACATATATTTTTTTTGGGTTTATCTAAAATTCATCCATATACAGCATACAAATTTTTATTTCAAATTAAATTCACACTGATAATGTTTTTTGCTAATTAATTTGAGTCGCTTGAAAACTATTTCAGCAAAAAAAAGACCTTCCCTATGAAACTCTTGACTTTACAGTAGTGCATCTATCAGAACTGGAACAAACCAATTACAAAATTCATCTATCATCACCGGCGGGCTGGTTATTCGTCACCACCGGTTTAGCTTAGAATGTGTATTAGAAAAGCAAGTAATAGATTTTACTATTGCATAACTGTACACAGCAAATCGTTTACTCTAATTTGAAATTTTCCTAAGCAAAGTGAAGTTTCCATTATTCAAATGATGTACTGTCTACTTTTTCTTTGTTACTAGTTCTATAACTTTCATTTTCTAAATGTTAAGATAAACTATAATTGAATCAACGTTTTTGTATATAACATAATTGAATCAGTGTGTTTCTTGAGTACTAGTAAATCATTTGTGTCCAAAGTAAATCATTTGTATCCAATTGTTACACAGTTTTAAACCAAAAGAATCATTTTCCACATGAGCTTCTTGAGTATTTCAATGCCAAAAAGAGATGAACAAGAATATAACCTGTAAGATACGTAAAGTAGCTAGTTTAATCTGATAACAATTGGTCAAAATATAAAGAGCACCATCCTTTATGTTTTCATATTACTTTATCCAATATATTTTCAAAAAGCATACGTGGAAAATTCTTCAAAGCATATTCGACCTAGCTCCATATATATATATATATATATGTATATCTAAAATGTAACATATGTTATATAATTTATATTGAAAATTCTTCAAGGCATATTCGACCTCCATACTTGTATATCTAAACATTATCAATTTGTTATGTTATATTTAATATATATATCCAAATTTTAGTTCATATGTATATATGTCTAAAGAATCCAGAGAAAGCAACATTGTTCTAAAACGCTGAAACATTTATAATATTCTTTAGAATAAAACGACGTGTACACAGCTTTCTCACCGTTGATACATTATTTAGGTTATATTCGAATTCCAACGTATTGTATTAACTTTCTTTTACCTTTTCATGTCAACATGACATATTCTTTTTTTTTCCACTCAAAGAAATAAAAGCAGAAATGTCTTCCCGTATTTTGTAAGATGAATATGCTGGGCCCGTAATTTTACAATATGGGCCTCGCGTGAGGAAACAAAAAAGCCCATTACTTTGCTTCAATTTAATTGGTTTACTCGTTGATTCCACAACAATATACAACGTGGAGAAGATAAATGGAAAAAAAACATTAATTTAAATGCGCCAAGGTTTTAACAATTCCCTTATCGAGCAAAACGTTTCAACGTGAAGGAAGGAAGATTGAAGAAGCTCTCAGGTTGTTTTTCTCCACCAGAAAATTGATTTTCCGATTTGCAATCTGTTACTTCGTCGCTTGAACAATTTTCCGACGAGTATTTTTTTTCTGGCGATGCATTTTAATGCTACGTTGACTTTATCTTCCCTTTGGAAATGGCAGCGTTCTTCTCTCCTTCTCCACCATTCAACCGGCAATCTCGACTTTGGTCCTTTATACTACTCTAGAATATCGGAGATTTCAATCCGATTTCGGAGCTATAGTTCGATCATCCGTCGTGGGTTTTCATCTCCCTGTTTTCTGGCGCTGGATCTATGACCGTTTTAGTCAAAAGATTTGGTAGCAGAGACGGAGGCAGCAATGACGGAAACGAACAATTTGGGTCGGTCGAGCAAAAAAATTTAATCAATGGCTCGTCGGAGCACCTGAACGAATTGGTCGCCGGCGGTGGGATTGAAGCCATTGTTAATCGTCTGGTTAGTGATGGAATCTCCTTTGTGCACGCAATATGTTCGATGAAATGCCTCATAAAGATATCATTTTGTGTGTGTGTATATGTTTCTTACCTGTTTCAATTAATGACAGAGCAAATGGGTAGTGTCTGCTCTATTTGCTTCCATCATTCTTCTGCGACATGATGGTACAGCCTTATGGGCAATCATTGGATCCGTTTCGAATTCGGCTCTCTCCGTAGCTCTCAAACGTATACTCAACCAAGCGAGACCTGCTACGACCTTGCGAACTGATCCCGGGATGCCTTCTTCTCACGCCCAATCCATTGCTTTCATATCTGTCTTTGCTGTTTTGTCAGGTAAGCATCTAAAAACAACTTGAACTAGTCATCCATCAATTTCACCATATGGACTGTTAAAACAAATGGATCATATTATTCTTCTGCAGTTATGGAATGGTTTGGAACCAACAAAGTCTCTCTGTTCCTTAGCGGCCTCATCCTCGCATTGGGTTCATATTTTGTAAGTGTTTTGAGTTCAGCAACTAATCGATCTATGCGTTGACGATATAAATGAAATCATTTTGTTTCTTGATAACCAATTATTGCATTGATCTCCCTCCCTCTGCAAATGCTTTTGGAGTATTACAATGTTGAAACCATCGAAAACTTCATATTTGCAGATAAGGTTAAGGGTTTCTCAGAAACTTCACACAGGCAGTCAAGTGGTGGTTGGTGCAATCGTGGGTTCTGTTTTCTGCATCTTGTGGTACTTTACGTGGAACTCACTTCTCCTTGAAGCCTTCGAGGCTTCTCTATTATTACAAATATCTGTGTTTCTGGTTGCAGCTGCATTCACGCTAGCTTTTGCAGCCTATGTCGTACTTAACTGGTTCAAAGACGATAGATGAGCAAAAAAAAAAGGAAGCTTCATGTAGCATTACTCAATTTGTATACTCAATATTTTTTTGAAAATTTTCATATTTCGCATTCTGTATTCAGTTTCCAAACACATAAGCCTGTTTGTGAAAGTTTCAAATGTAGGCAACGAATAGAGACCAAAAAGAAAATAGCAAGCAAAGCATATGAGAGTAGAGAGCTAACATTGAATGTTAATAGGTAACACGAACCAAACCGAACCAATTATTAGTGAATGTGGCTGCCACTCAGTATGCCACCGCAAAAAAGAAAAAGAAACATGTGTTTGAAGCTACTCGGAGCTATACATCCTCTTGAACGGTTAAAACAATAACCAAATATGTATATATTTCTATTCACAAGGCGTGCTAAACGTCCTGTATCTTATTTCTCTTGCTCATGTCAAAGCCATTGTGGAGACAAGAGGCTTACTTAATCATCCTTGAGAGGTTGTGATGCTTCGGATGATGGTCTGGGCGCAGGAATGTAAGACCATGCCAACGCCGCGCTTCCTAGAGTAATGGTTACTGCAATTGATCCCCATATCCATCTCTGCCTCTTCTTTCTCTTCTGCCTCTCTCGCCGTGCCACCTCTGGTATCAACAAAGTTGGAGATTGGATACATACAATCGAGAAAGAAAGACGGAACTGACAAAAGAATAATTTACTTTTCATCTACCTATGGCCTCTTGGTTTCGTTGGGACATTTCTCGGTTCACGACTTCGTAGTAGTGTACACGGTCAGACAACCGTGTGATTTCAAAGTTCTTAGTTTCGAGCATAGATTCCATCTCCATCTCTACCTCAGCCTTGGCCATACCTCTGCCTAGAGAGTCAGAGACAAACCTAGCAACCTCGAGTTGGCAGCGTAATTCTTCTGATAGGTTCATGTTGTTGGTGGAGGTGGTAGGATCAATCGGAACGAACAGACCCACCTGGGCCAACTGCTCACGGAGTCTATGCCAGTGTATTTGCATCTGCTCTAGAGCCTCCTCTGTTTGTTTTCTCTTCTCGATTTCCATTAGTAAACTCAGCCTTATCTCCCTTAGTTCAGATTCAATGTTGTTAACTGAACTCTGCATTCCACTGTCGGTTGATAGTTCTGGAATACCAAGAAATGAGAGCTTCAACGTTAGGGTTGGATTACAAAACAGTCCCCAATCTTACGGTGAGTTAATATTTTAAAAGATATTTTGCAAACACATGGGAAAAGAAATATGCCTACATAACAATCCGACTCATGACTCTCCAAATATCCAGAAGTACACAGAATTGCCAAAAGACGAATTCTGTGTCAAAGAAACAGTACCGATATATCCCCAAACACTTGAAAGTAAAAGATAATGGACTCCAAAATGTGATTTATCATACTACAAACCCAGGTAACGTTAAGATCTAAGCATCCACAACCATCTCACACGGAAAGACTAAGTAAGAAATGAAATTTAGATACGTACCATCCCAAGCATCATAAAACTCTCCCACAGGCGTAGCAAGTCTTTGGGAACCTTCCTCTCCTGCATCTGTGTTACTTGTGAAGCTTGCTGACTCACCTGGGTCATAGAAATCTTCAGTCTCACTCTCCTTGTCTGCTTTGGCAGTTGTAGGCTCCGCCAGATTGTCTTCCCGTTCTAAACCATTGGCAGCATCATCTAACTCCGTGTTTCCACTACCAATTTTCTCGTCAAGCTGACTCCAGTTCCCAACAGGACCATCAACAATCCCATCAAAATTATAGGTTCCAACTGGACGAGCATGAACTCCACTGGGATAATCCTCTTCAGTAGCCTCACTTGTCGGAAAAGAGAATGAGGTGGACTTCCTCCGAGGTGAAGCCTTTACGTCTGTATTTCCAGTAAGAGTTTCATCTTCCAAGGTCTTCTGCTGGGAAGCAACATTTACATTAGCCTCGGAAGAGCTCTTCAAAAGACGTGGCCCGCGCGATTTGTGGTTGATGATATAAGGCGATGGTGGGAAAGAAGACGGCGAATTGGGGAGCGGAATTGCATCAGGAGTGGCGTAGAGAGCTGGTGACATCTGAGGACGAGTGAATGTCCTCTCATTAGGTAACTTACCTTTGCCTTTCTCCAATTTAGAGATTGGTGGCTTTGAATAATACGACTTTGTGCTTGGAACAGTCTCAACAGATGTGGAAGCCCCTGGCTCTAGCATTCTATCCAAAGCAATAGCAGAAAAAGTAGGCATGGCTCTGCATCATCATTCAAGATTCAAATTAGCAAATTGTCTTTAACGCCAATAGCAAAAAAGAGATGAAACCACAAGATCATTCATCATTTCAGTATTTAACCGAATCAGAAATGAAAATGAACCAAGCACGAGATGCAATTAACAAGGAGTAAGTGAGAATCAGATATCAGGAAGGTAGGAAGCAAAGACCGCGTGCTCAATCGACACCATCGCAACCATAAAGCTATACCTAACGAAAACTTTATTCAACATAGATTCTCGCCGAATTTCGGGAAATGAGAAAGAAAAAAATGAGCTCACGAAAACCTAAATCGAGGAAGAAGCTGGCAAATCAACCACAAATTAAGAATCTAGAAGCTAAAAAAAAAGGTCAAGTCGAGAAGTCAATCGAATCTCCCAACGCAAAGCAAGAACAACATTTATAAGATTCAAAACCTTCCGTAACGAATTTTCCAGAAATCCCATCGTAATAACAAGCCGATAAACCGAAAAAAAACAAAAATCACAAGTTGTAAACGAAAGTTTACCTCACGCGCGAAGGAGATCTCCACGGAAGAAGCTGAAATGGAAGATTGAACGGTAGACCCTGTTTAGACGAGAGCGAAACGACGACGACGAATGATAGAAGAAGAGGCCTGAAACGGCATCGTATAAGAGATGCAGAGGAGGAGGAGGGAAGAAGAAGAAAACCTCTTCTCCAAGGCTTTTTATCACAAACGACACCTCCGCTTTGTCTCTCCGCAAATATTTGATTTTGATTTTCAAAACGCTCTTTTGCTTCCTTTCCCTATTCTTGGCGACCCATTTCTTAACTAATTCGTTATTTTATCTTTAAATCTTAATTAATCCTATACGCTTGGTCCTCGAACATTTTAGACAAAACGTGTCTTTTTTGGATAAACTTGAAAAGACGGATTTAGCCTTCAATGGCATGACTTACGAGCAAGGTCGGCGCGACAAAGAGGGGGTAGTTTGTGTAAATAATTCAACGGTAGGGTTTCGAGACTAGTCGAAACGACATCGTCAAAGGGATCTTGTTAAGTGGGTCATATATATGTGAACTGGTCCTATCTCGAATATTCAATTACGTCATAAAACGGTGACGTGGCAACATTATGTCCTAAACCAAATTTTGGTTTTAGCTTTTAACCCATGGCCCAATTTATCTGTTCACGAATCTGTAAAGCCCATTTTGAAAACGATTTTTAAAATATTTTTAAAGTTGGCTTTGTCTTCTTCTAAGCTAGAATTTGATATTTTTTAGAGCCAATTTCCTAAACGTGACCCATGTGAACACGCTTATAATTTACAAGAGTATTCAAAATTTGTTGAAAAAATATAAATTTTAAAAGTATATGATCTTTTAAATAATAAAGGAGACTATCGTCTATTATAATATTCTTTGACAAGTAGTTATTTGATGAGAAGAAAAAATCAAATACATTTGCCATTCAAATTTTGAAAGTTTCTTCCTTTTATTTTAAATTTTTAAAACAAAAGGCAAAGGTGTGAAATGAAGAATATAGAACCTGATTCAAAGCAAGCAACTCTGTACCTCATATATCATCTATTACGAATTGATTCGATTCTTATAAACATATCTTCATATATTAAAATAAATCAAAACCAAGTTACTAATCGTAGTAAGCGATCATGGATCTTGAATTTGAATTGTTCTTGAGAAACTCAATGAAAGTGTACCAAACACTCAACTTTTTAATACATCAACTCGTAAAACATGTCAAATCCATAGTTTTGATCCATCTTTTGAATCGAAGCAAGAATTGTTTTTGTTTTTCTCATAGATAGTATATATTAAAAGAAAGCAATGTACAAGTCTTTATTCCTCTTCCTCCACGATTCTATCTGTAATGAATCACAGGAGCGTTAGAATTCGGATCCCACACACCTCCTTCCTTCACATACTCCATATACCTCGCAAACTCTGGTTTCGCCGTGGCCAAACTCTTCTTGGTCGTCTTCTTCTTCTTCCTCTGAAAACGAACGTCGAAGAAACTTAACAAAGGATGAACAGAACCACCGGTTGGTTTCGCCGTCGTCGTCTTCTTCACCTCTTGAGTCGGGTTTCTTGAAGTACCATAAACACTAGCCGGAACACTCGAGACTCTCTTTAACATCGGTTTGTCGTCCCCGAGCTTTTCGTAGCCGCCGTGGATTTTCCTGGTGCTCATGGCTCTAAACATGGTGCTATGGTGGGAAAAAGTTTTTTTTTTTTGGTGAGGTGTGTTCTTGAATCTTTCTCTTGATGGTGTTTTTATTTAAGTAAGTAGGCCAAGTTTGCTTTGAGATATGAAAAGGAAAATAGTAGATCTGTTGACGTTTATATTTGTATAGATCTCCAACTAACAAAATTAAATATGTGTATAATTTAATAAAAACCATGTGTTAGTGTTACACCCACATGATGTATACATTTTTGTCCCTACTTAATCGCCGGTCAAATGTGTTTTATGCTGAATATTACGTCTCCATCTTATAGACAAGTCAAATGGACAATGGCTTTAGCGTTTAGACTAACTTGTCGTGTTACAAAACTAACTTTCTTTGTCTCATCCAATCCAACAATTTATACTCTTGGAAAGAAGAAAAAACGTTGCATCTTAGTCAAAAACTTACAAGATCAAAGGAAACCTCTCAGAAACCATTTGCAAAGAATTGTCTGAAGCACTTGTTTCCGAATCAACGTAAAGTCTAGATGAACTAAGTTGATCATGTAATCATATTCTACATCTTTTTAGTACGTTTTTGGAAGTTAAACTTTGTCCTAGGATTGGGATATGGAAACAAATAAATTCAGCAACCAAATTAAGACAACGCGAAAGGATATTATTTTGTTAATGAGCGGATGTTAATTACATATTATTACATGTTTCAACTTGCTTTAAATGTGATATTATCAAAGTAGCTGGTGATTTAATAACAAATGAGCCGACGACCGATATTATTACAAGTTTGCAACTTGATTATTCACGGGTAAGAAAAAGATGAGCAAGCTCTCGTTAAACCAATTTTCAATTGACTTTCAAATAGGACAGAGCACTTATAAAAAAACAAATTGTAGTTGTCTCACAGCATGCTGCATTACAAAGAGACGACACAAAAAAAAATGGCTAGACACAGAAGTAATAATCATACACTATGATTTACCATTCACACTAACACAAAACTCTTGAAACACAATGAAATGTTTCATTGGCTCAATAATTCTTCAAAGTCACAAAGATTGGTCTCCTACGAATGAGTTTCTCACTTGAGATGGCAAAAACTTACAACAACTTTCCATCTACTATTCAAGTGAGTCTAATGGATATCCAAATACACAGACTCAATAATCATTAAAATAATAAATAAGAAAAAAAATTTGCAAAGAGATGGTTAAAACTTTTGTTTAATATCCACAAATGACCACATATACACACGGGTATGTTTGAGCACAGCCAAATAAAATATAGGCTTTGGGTCCGTTTTTAAATGAAATATAGGCATTGGGCTCCGTTTTTATTGGCCCCCATTTTAAAAAAAAATTATGTAAAAATTATATTTTATAAAACAGTGTGCTATTATATCGTTTATATCTTATTAAATATAGGTCCCTAATTATTTTTTTGTTTATAACCTCAGATATTTCAAATCCGCCCCTATATATACACATACTCAAAAATACATTTATATAGTGTCTCATCTTTACTATCATATCAATACGTATAACTGAAGTTTAAGAGGGATCTTATCATTTTTCTTCTAAAAATTTGGACATTTTATTCTAGTGTGTCGATGTCTTTTGCATTTTGGCATTTGAGCTCTTTGCGTTTATCAAGGACAATTAAATTTGAAATGATCATATCTTTTGCATTCAGCATCACGTCTTTTTCGAGCACTGTTTAAAAGTTTGAAATTTAACAGTTTATTGATTAGCAGTTATCACTGTTCATTTTCTTAGCTTAGGTTGATCTGGTGTCGGCTCCATTTCATCTGCTTTGAGAATAGATCTCTAGATCAATTGTCGGTGACCACTCTGTTACCAAACGTAATACATAGAATACAAGAAATGCACATAAATTCAATTGCATGACCGATGACATAACAGAGAAGCTAGACATCGAAGTAATAATCATACACTAAAAAGATTAGATAATAACATAGTTGTTGTAACTCGAGTTTCAAAAGTGTGTTTCAAACAAGATCAACAAATATTTTATTACACAGAACCGAAGCATTTTTGATGGACACAGTGACCTCTTGTTGTTCTTCTTAGCAAAGAAGTGTTGTGTTCAGGCTCCTTGATTATTCTACCACCCAACAACCACAAATCAAGAAAAGTCAAGTATTTATAAAGTTCTTGAGCAAAAAATACGATGTTCACAGTTTCAACTTTCAAGTATACTATAATTGTATCACCATGGCATCGAGTTTAATTATGGTTTGGACGGTTTCATTATATGACCCGGCCGGTCGATTCGTAATCATCAACCATTAACCAAACATACGCTAAATATGAACCGTACGATGTTCCTGATTTTGGACTTCAAAAAAAATCTGAGGCTTAATTAAAATCATACAATCATACTGTTAAAATCGATATTTAAAAATCGCTAGAAGGAGGGGTCGAACCTCCGACCTTGTGGTTAACAGCCACACGCTCTAACCAACTGAGCTATTCCAGCATCTTTATTTTGTTATGCTATTCAATTAATTTAATCTTGTACTAAGTTCTATCCCTTTCTAATTTCTTTAGTTCCAAAGTTTAGCAATTTGTTGCAACCAATCACAAACTAAATATACGAATGGTGATAGTTTATTTAGAATATAAAAAAATTAAATTGATAATGCGGTCCAATTCAACTGCGTTGAATGTATAAAATGGATTAAAGTGCGGTTTTTATAGAACAAAAGAAATCAAAACATAATAGTCGCTTCTTTTTTTCAGATTTGCATCTATAATTCTAAAAACTAGTCACCAATCCATACTCAAAGTAATCTCAAGGCAAAAGAAAAAAAACAGGATTTAATTTCACTTTTGCAGATCACAAGTGTTACCGTTGTTCCTTTTCATTGCTTGCTTGTTATTATGCATCCACACTTTGAAAACCTGTCTCCTCAGATTCACCGTCCTACAAAACTTATCAATCTCTTCATCGTGTTTCTTCTGCATTCTCCACCCTAGTCTCTCTGCAAATTCCTTCATCTTCTCTTTTTGTTCTTCATTGATCTTCGTCCTTATCCTCTTCTTCTTCCTCATCATCATCAAACCGTTTCCATTAATATTCAGGTTCCGATGACTCAGTATCTTCTTCATATCCTCGCTCGATGAAGAAGTCCTCCGTCCAATCTCACCCTTACGACACACTCCACGTGGCTGCATCGCCTGGTACGAGCTGCTACTGCAGTAAAACGCCGGAGATATCAGCTCTTGTGTACTGTTTCTATGTCCGTACACTTCCTTCCGGTGGAAACTCCGGTGGCAATTGCAGGCTGCGCATTTAAGCGCACTGAGCATGCCCTCTTCTCCTCCGGGCATGAACTCGCAGCATCCGTCCACCACGTGTCCTCCGGTTAAGGCCGCGTGGTTCTTCTGGCACTCCTTATACTTGGCTGCTTGGTCGCTGTGCGTTATCGGTTTCTGGTTTTCTTTCTTGGCCAAGAATGGAGGTAAAGACGGATCTGAACCGGGTTTGGCTTTCGGATCCGGGTTGGTATGTGGTTTTGTTGTGGAGGTAATTGCATTGCATTTTCCTCCATGCTCCATTGTAAATCTGACTCTAAAGAAGACAACTTTGTAATACTTATAATCATCACTAATGCATGCAAAAATCTCTCATTTAGATAATGTTTAGTTTGTATTAACTAGGAATAAAAGAAGAAAGCTGATGGATTTTAGACTCACCTGGAGGGATTAAAGAGGCTAATTGTTTCAGCAAAGAGTAGTGTGCAAGATGAGATTGATACTGAAGAAGATGGAGAAATAGAAATGGTAATGGTGATGACGTGTGTACATCTGTTGCCTATCACCCATCAAGTTTAATTCTCATGAAAATCCAACAAAATATTGATTTTTATAAAAACACAAACCTACTAGAGAGAGAATGAGAGTGTGTGTGTGTGTGTGTGTGTGTGTGTGTGTGTGTGTGGTGGTAGAGAGAAGTAGTAGAGTGTGTGTGTGTGTGTGTGTGTGTGTGTGTGTGTGTGTGTGGTGGTGCCTCTTAATTTCGAGACATTGTCATATGTTTGTTATCTCTCACCACCTGCAACTTTGGCCCATCTCCCATTATTGCATTTATCTCTTTTACTCTATTTTCTTTTATGATGATGTTATTGGTGTTAGTAACTAATATTTGTCTGCAAAAACACTATGTTAGTCAAAACTATTTATCAACTAGTAAAGACTTTAGGGTGTTGGAAGAGACATGAAGAAGCAACTTATCGAACTTATTATCCATTCATTTCTTAAAAAGAATTTATAATTTGTGAAAAAATCAATCAACAATTTTAACCAATAAAATAAAATGGAATTCGTGTATTAGCTATCACAAGTACTACATATAAATTTCACATATCAATAAAATATATTTTACTTAAAAAAAAAATCTATATCCACTGCTTGTATACTATATATGTGTCAATCCAATACACTCTCATAATATCTCTATTTATTAAGCGTCACAATTTTTCTATCCAAATTAAATAATATTACAAATAAATAAATATGAGAAGATAATAACTGTGGTGGTTTTAGTTAGTGATTTGGGGTTTGCATGGAGATTAATTGTGTTTTCTACAGCTTTAACTTCCCATACCAATGGAATTAGGGTTTCTAATAGAGGTATTTAGTAGGTAAGATTTAACAAAAACTAATCAAAGTTAGTCCTTACTCTTGAAAGAGAGGAAATTGTTAAATTAATTTTCTGGTGGGGAGGGTTGAGTAATTAAAGTGTGAAAAAGAATGAAAGATTGGTCCACATTAAGCACAAACTAAGACCTGCACTTTTTATTTTATCTCCCACATGCCTCATGAATAATGGCCTCATGTCTTGTTTTCATTTTCTTTGTTTCCCACGGCTGTGTTGCACTTTATGATGATCTTATTTACCAAATATTTTGAAAATCAATGAAATTAAATTTGCCATATACAAACTTTCAAGAGGCTGATCAATGTTGCGTGTGACATCTTTAAAACTTTAGTAGTTGTCTCCATAAGGAAATGTTGCTCTTGTCGATCAAAATCAGGTCCGAAGCTTTCTGATTAATTTTATTGAAGCGGTTGAGACAATGGCCCAAGCCCAATCAATATATTGCGTATAATAAGGCATTGGGGGAAAAAGATAAGCGATGCTCCTGCTCTAAATAAAACTAGATATGATACATATATACTGCATTTTCTACATAGTGTTACACAAGTTACAACGATCACATGCATCCTCGAATCTTCAATTTCGGTGGAACAAGGTTAAAGTAGAATTGGGTTTTTTCTCAAGTGCTCTAATTTGCAAAGACAGATAGCAAAAACAAGGACAAAACTTAAGATTTTCCAGCAAGTGAAGCTTGGAAGAGAAGGGAAGATACAACAAAGTGGTGGGCGTGGAATAGCTTCTTCTTCACAGGATAAGCTTAGCTGTCCTGGCCGACCACGATCAAGTGGGTCTTGATTCTGAAGTGATCAATTACATTACGATGATTGATGCTAGATTTAGAAGCTTCAGTGAGAGAAAGGATAAAATAACATCAGTCATGTTATACAGCAATAAAATAAATAAAAAATGCTACTTTATAAATCTTTAGAATCTACTCCAAAGATAAAAGCTATTAATCATAAGTCATATACCAATGCATGAAACTTACTTCAAATCAATGTTAATGGCTCTTATCATGTCTCATATATATTCTCATCTACTTGAGAACACTATATATATAATCAAACTTTACTATATTCATATATGTTTAATGGCAGAGAGGTAATATTACCAGTCAGATGAATGTGTTTCTTTCCTATTTGGACAATTTGGTCTTTGATATCTTGTGAGACTCGATGAGCCTCCACATGTACCACGAACCAATGGACCTGTAAGGTCGCCATTTCTCACAAAGCTGCTCCATTTGCAATGGACCAGGAAGATCTTTCAAACCGTAAAGATCCTTCACGCCTTTTCTCACACCGAGATCTCCCACAGGCAAAACATCAGGCCTATGGAGAGAGAATATCATGAACATGTGAACAGTCCACACTCCAATTCCTTTAACCGAAGTTAACCGATCGATCAGCTCTCCGTCGCTCATTTCGAGAATCATCTCATCGGAAAGCACGCCGCCGATGTATTTACCGGCTAGATCATGGAGGTAGCTCGCTTTCCTACCGGAGACGCCGATCTTACGAAGATCAACGGCGGAGATTGAGATGACGGATTCAGGGAGAACGCCTGATTCTCCGCCGTCGAATAGAGTGAGGAACCGATCGTAGATGCATTTCGCTGCCTTGGTGGCGAGTTGTTGGTACAGGATGGATCTGGCTAGGGAGAGAAACGGAGGGCTGCTTGAATCGAACACCGGAGGATTGTTGTGAGCTGCGATTACGGCTCCGAGCACTTCGTCGGAGATCTGTAGGTGGCGGAGGGCGATATCAACCGTCGATTTTGTCGATAGAGGAGACGCCGTGATCATCATCATCGGCGACGGGTCGAGATGATCTGACGAAAATTTCCGGATTTTACGGGGTCGGAATGTGATTTTGGAAGAAGAAGAAGAACGAGAGGGCTCTGAGATTTGAAGATTAATGGCGGCGATTGAGGAATCCGGCGGCGACGAAGGTCGATTTACGGCGGTATGGGTTTTATGGAGAGACATTGCGACGGTAGAATTGGTCTGTGGTCCGGTGAACGTTAACTTCATTAATGAATTAACTCTAGACTGAGAATTTATATCTCTCGCCTTAGGCCCAACCAAGTTCTTAATTGGGTATTGGGCAATATCGATCGGCCCCTAAATAGCCCAATAACACTTTTTCGACTCAACTGCACATATATATATACTTCGTTGTTACCGATATGGACAAACGACCCATGTTTATTTTTTTAGTAGCTTTCAGGTATTCGATTCAGTTAGTTCAGTTTTATTTTTATCAGATTCGAATGAAGAAATTTAAAATATACAAAGGAACTCAATAAAATTAGATTCGGATAAAATTGAAATCGAAATCAAAATGAAAGATAATCGAATTCGATTTGAATCAAATCTTTTTATTCGAATTAAATATCCAAAAAAACTTTGAATTATCTTAATTATCCAAAAAATTATATAAAATATTTGAAATATCCACTAAAACTAAAAAAATTATTCCATTTTATAAAATTTTGTTCACTGGTACAAAAAAATCTGTTTAGCTTTAATAAATAGAACTAATAAAAATTAAATATTTTCTTTCTTTCGATTTAAACATAGCTAATATCGTCGGACTTATAATTGATACTTTGTCATGGTCAGCTCATGGTCGTTAAGCCCGACTGATAATTATTAACATTTTTAGCCCATTTACGGTGAAAATTCATAATCGCACACGTAGAAGTAAAATATCATTTCCTATGGTGGAGACTGAAGAAAGTTGAATATTTGTCGACGACTGGATAGAAAAAAAACATAATAATAATGATAATAATAGTGAGATTTTTTGTGTGATCGTGCAGAGTAGATTAAAAAGCTGTGTAGAAATTAGTACAAACAATGTTTGCAGAATCGGTTCAGTAAAATCGGAAAAACTAATAATAAAAAGAAAAAAAAATGAAAATATTCTGTTGAGCGCATATTGACACGAACAAAAGGTCAAGAAGAGGTAAATAGAAAAGGACAAAACGACGGTCAAAATATAAAGATGAAGAAAAAAAAACAGAGCATAATACGACATATATAAGTTCATTAAATCACTACAATGCTCTGATCCAAACTGAACAACACAACAGTACCACAGACATCAGTTAACCCACATTGGTACGATCAGAATCTAATCTCCTAATTCGACGATCAGATTTCAATCTTCACTACCAAACATCTAAACCTCCCCAAATTTTTTTATTTCTTGTTTTTATTATAACCAATTTTTTATTAAAGATATACAATAATAATAATAATTAAAGTCTCAGTTGTGAGATTCAGGGACTCAGGTGGAACTGAAACTTCTCCGTTCGACCACAAAAACTATATACATTAAAAGAGTTATATCCTATGTCTATATTTTTGGTCTGCCTTTTTTTTATGGTATGTACACATCTTTTTCTTATTTTTTTGTTCTTTCTAAAACTCATGATTACATCACTCTACGCATTTGATGTGTTATATTCAAATTAACCATATTGTTCATTTAAGGAAGAGAAATTTTCCATAAGGAGGAGAAAATTAAAATAGAAATTTGATTTAAAAATTGACCAGAGCGGTACTTTTTAGATAAACCATAAGTTAGACCGTCGCTATCAATACCATCAACATCGTCTCTCGATATACACTTCTATTTTTTTTTTGAAACATTTTTTAAAATTTAGACATAATAAATAATTAAACCACATGGGAATTTTTAAGAATCTAACGTCAATTTCTCTTTCTTTCTTCATCTAGTAAAGTCATGGACAAGACTTGCCCTATCCGCAACATTTAGCCTCCACGAAAGAAACGGAACGCCACCGTGACCACCGTCATAGTCACCGTTGTTAACTCCAGCGCTGCCGTAATCATCCATGAACCTGATCTCGTTTGCCGGATAACTGCACGGAGCCCTCTGCGTCGCGTGATGAGCCCATGAATTACCATTATTGTTATTACCAGTGGCAATATTGTAGCTGTTGTAGCCGGCGTTGTGATGTCCGTACTGATCGACTGCTACCGATGCAGCTCCGACGACGGTGTTCCCTGAAGCCGCCGTGGTTCTTCTCTCTTCTTTCTTGAAACGAATGCCGCATGCGTTGCATAGGGACTGTAAATTCCAAAACCATCCATATCACTTAACCATCAATATCACTATTTAATGTTGTTTTCAATAAATAAAGCTGTAGAGAAACAAAAATATTTTAAAACAATAGATGAAATATCTTCTTTTGAAAATATTGTTTTTTGTTTTTTGGTTTTTAGATATATGAGATCGCAATTGAATTTCAAGAAAGAAACTATATTCAATGAGAATTAATGGAAATTAATCACCTTATTTAACCATCAGAATCTCTATTTAACGCCATTTTCAGTAGATAGAGTTATATAGACAGTAAAATATCCGTTAAAGAGAAGAAAAAAAGGATAACCAAATATATTTTTTAAAGATATATAATGTCTTCTTTTTTTGCAATCATTGTTTTTTTTGGTTGATTATCCACAAGAAGTCAATTTTTTATATAATGATTTAGTGGAATTAGTACCTTAGGGCCTCTAGGACCATTTCTCCATAGTGGAGTGGAAGTGGTGTCACAGTTGGCACAGCGTCTGGCGAGGAGAGAATCGCCACCGCCACCGCCACTGCCACCGCCTGAGCAACCGCGTGTTGGCTTGATGGGATTAGCAGTGGAGAAAGAAGGGACGTTACTACACGGCGTCGCTTTAGAGTTGTTGTTTTTGGTGTGAAGCAAGTCCCAGAAGTTGGAGATGCAAGAGGTAGCGCCCGAGGAAGTAGAGCGTCGGCGTTTCTCATCCTCTTCGCAAAGACGTGTGGAAGGAGTTCCAAGAGAGAGAGTGCAGTCAACGACAGAGGAAGAGTAATAATCCTCGCCGTTCTGCTCAAAAGCGCCGCCATTTTGCATGGAAAACACCATCGAGTAAGAGCCGGCGTTTGAGTTGGAGTTGTTGTTGTAGCAGCAGCTTTGGCTATGGTGGTGGAACATCCCGCAAGAATGACAATATTGCCCCTGCGTTGAAGTATTGTACGGAGTCTGCATCATCTATCTCGCTCTCACTTTCAAAACCCTAAGTGTAAATTAAGAGAAGTTCAAGAAAATATGAAGAGATAAATTTAAGTAGCAGGTTTTCACGCTGGAGTGAAGTGAAGAATGGAGAAGAGGGTCTCACACCTATATATAGAATCAGAAGTGTATATGCAGGTTTTTAGTAAAACGAATATTTAAAATCAATAGAATATGTGGGGACCCAGCTTTTTACGAAGTAATATTAATTTATACTATCATTTATTCAAATGGGGTTCGCTTGCTTTTTTATGTTTTTCTTTATTTCAATATGCGATGATGCCTATCAAGTTTCTTCAGACAGCCAAGTTAAAGTATCATATTTTAATCACTGTCTATATTATTTTTTTCTACTTACATAACACATGCTTACTCTTTGTGTAATCTGTGTGATTGTGTTGATAATTAATTGAATCAAAATAGACCTACAAGTTAATTAGCTAATGTTTTTTTCTATTTTCGGCTTAAAAAACAATGAGATTCCCTAAATAGGTGATTAGCCTTTAGACAAAGGAAGACAGGATACAGAGACGACATGACATACATTATATAAATATCAACAGAAGATAAAACAAATGTAATTAGGTGTCCTCTAGTATGGTTGATTGATTCACCTCAAAATGAAAAAAAATTTAAGGTGTCATGTTTTTTCATATCAATCAACCGAATATAAAACAAATATAATTAGGCGTATTCTAGTATGGTTGAATGATTCATCTGAATTTTTTTTAAAAGGTAAGGTGTTGAATTTTTTCACATCAAATTTAATTAATTACAATTTGCTACTGCATACGAATTCAGTAACAATAATACTTGGCTCTTTACATACTATGAGTATTAGTGTAATTTTTTGTTTGATATTCTCCAGTTATAAAATTAACAGCAAGAAAATATATAAATTTGTAACGGCGACTAGATAATTTGGACTAAATATTTGTTTTCTTGTAGTGAAAATATATAAATTTGTAAGTAAAAAAATAAAAATCGAAACTATGTAGAGCAGCTTATATATCTTGGGCAAAAGGTCGATGGATGCCAAAACTTCGGATGTAGATGGTAAACTTAAGATGGACACATTTGGTAACATATACTAAAATGAACTCATTAAATTACGTGCTTCCAAAAACTAGAGATAGAAATTTGGTTTAAGTAGTTAGGGTAGATCTTAATGTTAATAAATGAGATGGTGGGGTCGAATGAAAAACATACAATTTTTGGACCATCATACTTACAAACTCTTGATAATTCGATATTGCTTTTTAAAGTAATTATTATGTCACTCACACACGAATGTTTACTAGATCTACATAATTGTAAGAAGGATTTGAAAATTATCGTTTTTTTAGTGTGGAGTAAAGTTAAACCATGCAAGAAATCGAAGAAAGAAGAAGGAGATGGTAATGTGATGTTGATGGTCATTGAAGAAGGGTGGTCAAAATTTAGCCCACGTGACAAGGGGGCGAGATAGGAGAAGGAAGAAGAGTACAGTCATCACTGCAAAAAATCTCCGATCACGAGGCTCAATTTTTGATTTTTATTTCTTCTCTTCCAATATAATGCTATAAACCTCTGTCTCTTTCCGTATCTCTGCCCTAAGACCCTGAATCTCACGCGCACCTGCTCACTCGCGCGTGGTCTCGTCCTTTTACTTCCACATCGCAATCACACGTTCGATATCTGCTCAGCCTCATGTGGTTAATGATGATCCATGATGATGTAAGTAAAATGACTTAGATTTGGTTATTAGATTTCTTCAAAACTTGTAGCTATAGCTACAGTCTACTCTATTCTTGTCGTCAACGAATACTAGTCTTCTTCCCCTATTTAATGGATTTGAATGTTTATGCTTTAACTAAAACCCTACATTTCTTCAAAACATGAACTCTCGAACTGTTACATTTGTACATTGATGTTAGGAGAAGAGTTTCAGTTAGATATGCAGCGGTGTTGGTGGATCTATCATTTATATTGATCTGGACATATGATTATAACATCTATCTTAAACTAACAAAAAAAGGAAGATATATAATCGACTTATATGTTTTTAGGTTTCTTTAAATTATTTTTAGTCTTGAGAAATATTGTACAATGAAAACTTTTATCTGATAAAACACCCAAGCAAAAGGAAATAAGATCTTGCAAATTAATTAATAGTTAGACAGAAAAAACTAATAAGACTTTCGGAAGAAATCAGAAAATTAAAATTTTGATAAATATGAGTGTTATGGGGCTTTGTATTTGAGCACTTGAGGATGGCATTTTGAAAAACGTATATGTCTATTAATTTTATATTCTATTAATTATGAAATATATTTTAAGTATTTTATATATGTATATGTCTTCAAATTTTCGTTTTAAAAAATGTTAGATAAAAATCATACTATATAAACATATTATAAGGAAATAGATCCAAAAGTTAAGATAAAAATCATACTATAAAAAATATTTTAAAATAGTCTTTGTGATATATAAACGTTAACATAAACAAAATATTCAATAGTTTCGTTGGAAGTTAGAAAAAATCGAAGTTAGAACTCATCGTGGTTGAGTAACGTATAGGATATGATGAGAATCTAATTCTTTGTGAGGTTTTTAATAAAGAGAATATGAAGTTAGAATCATAATGATACGAGAATATCCATGAAGATTTGGATGAGTTTTTAGAATAACAAGAAAAATATTGCATGAAAAGAAAAGCTAATAGATTAGATTGTGAAGAACCCAAAAGATAAAGGGAAGAATCCCCTCTATTCAAGTGAAGTACCTTCCTACAATCATCAAAGCAACACCCCAATTAGCCTATGCATACACATATATGATCAATATATATCCTTTTAAAATTAAAATAATATTTCTTTTCATTTTTCATGTTATCTTAGCTTAGCAAGAGAGAGATTCGGCTCTTGAATCTTGATGGGTCAAAGAAGGACTCTCTAAAAAGGAAAGGTCAAAGAACTAATAATACTCCCCATAAATTTGATCTTGAACTAGTGAAAAGAAACAAAGAAAAAGCTATTGGACCCACCTCTTAAATCATTAGACCTAATAGTAATACCACATGATAACTTCTCTTTTTATTTCTCTATGGCCAAATTATAATGATATCGCATAAAGAAATGCTTGTATATGTTTCATGGATAATCGCAGAAGAATTTCTTATTTATAATTTCCGAAAATCATAATTTAAATTCAGTCATTATGATATTCTTCTATGTTTCTAATAAAATAGAAACAATTATTTTGCCTTTTGATATGATTTTTTTTTAAAAATTCAAGTGTCAGTCAATTTTACATTATATCTATTTCATAAGACCCTAAGACTTCGGATTTGAATGAAATGCAGTAGAAATGCAGAAAAACTGTATATAGTGATTATCTGCATTTTTTTTGTTAATCACCTACATTTAAATGCAGAACTAAAAAGAAAAAAAACATTGATGAACAGCATGCAGTTCGTATATATCCAATTATAAAGTAGTTAATATATTATAATTATTAATTTTTGCAAAAAAAATCTCAAATTAAAACTTTAAAACACCCAATCAATTATATATATTAATAATGAAAAAATTATATATTATACTACATTATATATGTAAAAATACTATAATGCTTTTACAATATTAAGTTACTTTGTATAATTATTCTACATCATATATGTAAAAAAAACTATAGTGCTCTGAAAACATAATATATAAATATATATCTTTATAAAAACGAAATATGTATATATGTTATAAAAATAATTATCTCTATTGTAATATTTTAAGATATAAATACTTTTTTTGTTTTTGTTTCGTATTATGTTTTATAAAATATTTAAAATATAAATATATCTATATTATTATATTTGATTTGCATTTGTTCTGCATGTTCTTCATGATTTGTATTTGTTATGCATGATTTGCATAATCTGCGTTCACTATTCGAAGCGTTCATCAATGCAATTTTACAAAAAGAATCATAGTTGCAAAATTATTAGTTTTAAAATTATTAGTTTTAAAATTTTGAATTCAGATTGAAATGGTAAAACAAAATCAGCGAAACCAATTCATTTAGTTACATGTACTACATTCCATGCTCTTTAACTATTAAAAACTGTTGACCTCGTCACTTTGAAAGAATCAAAAATTGCAAAAATAAATACAAAAAATGAACTTGTGAATAAAAGATTGGTTTTAAACTTCGAGTGAGAGAGTCTAGATCAAAAATATATACGGATTGAAATAGTGAAATTATATAGCTAAACAAATGACATATACTATATATATATCCCATTGACTATGATTACAAATTATAATCGTGACTCGCGATTGTGGAGGGATAGTTTATACTCCACAAATAAGTTTTAACTTTGACCTTGGTTAGCAAAAAAAAAGTTTATTTTAAAAACTACGGAAACCACAATGTTTACAAACTTACGAAATAACAATTTATCAAAACACGAACCTATTTATTCTTAAGCTATCTTGCTTGCTATTTCGCAAGTTACCTATCAATTTATAATATTTAAAAAAAACAATAAATTTTTAAAATAAAAAGGTGAAAAACAGATCGTCTTGAGATTGCCGAAACTTAGTTCGACTAATGGGACGACCAACACTTTCCAAAAGATGCTCTGTCGAACGTTTATATTTATACAATTTATAACTCTAATTATTGTACGTAATCTATATTTATAGTAATAATTTTGTTAAACTCGAAACGTAAAACAGTGATAACCCCGAGACAGCAAAGCGTTACGTTTCGCTACTACATGCAAACCTACTACTTATATCTCACGCGACCCAACCACCCGTGATCAATACGATCACATCAAGCCACAAGTTTTTAAGCTCACGGGCTTGAACGGCGCGTTGTTATACAAGTGATATGAATAAACCAAGCATTTCGCTAATGCCCATAAATAAACTACGTGTAATTAAAGTAAGACACGAGATCGGCTTTCCGTAATTATAACCGGGATTTGCCTTATATGAAACTTTTATTATTATCTGTTAGAAATTCTGTTTAGTTTTCCAAATTTCATACAAATTTAAATTTTGTTGTCATTTTTGTTCACAGATTTATTTTTATTCTTAATTTTTATTTTACCAGTTCTAAGCTTTCAAATTGTTGATAGAATATATTCACCAATGATTAAAAATAATTACAACTATAGTGAAAAAATCGAATTATATAAAAGATAGTATTTATAGTGAATTTTTTTCAACCAGTAAATCACCATCACCTTAATAAAATATCAGAAACTGATATTTCCATTAGTATTTATAAGATTTTTACATTTTTAGTTTTTTTCTCAGCATTAAAGTTTAGATCTTACATATTATTTTGTCACAAACAATACTATTTTAACGTTTGTTCACACTTTTCTAAAATTTCCAATATATTATATATTTTGTAAAAGAAATTTTAGTTTTAAATCTTTCCATTTAATAAATAAAATTCATAAACTACGTACTTTGACGGAAAACAAACAAGCTCAAGAAACCATAATTGGTGCAATTCTAATCGGCAATAAATATGATAAAACCACAATCTTCAAATGACATTTTAATGAATAAAGATGTTTGAGCGAAAGAAATCAGGATGTTCAGTGAACAAAATGATTTTATTCAGATATGATTTAGTATTTAAATTTCAATCTACCACCTATTTGATATATATATATATATATATACCACCTATTTAGAATTGATTAATATATTGACATTTGTCTAGATAAGAGTTCCAAACACAATTAGAAAGAAAAACCAAACGGCTATACGCAAAAAGAGAAAGGAAGAGACCGACCGGCTCGTAGTGCGGTACGAGAGCAATAAAACTACACGGTGTTTGATGACGATGCAAATAATGATGATGATGATGTTGGCTTCGGTGGATTCGGTGGGACCCATAACGTTACCAAAAAAGTTTTACGCAGTTCCAAGAAAGATAAAGATAGAGAGAGAGAGATCGTATTTTTTGTGACGATTACTTGAATTAATCCGTTTGTCGTTAATCAAGATGCCACGTGGACACAAGCCGCGGGATTTAGTTCTCCGCATGCATGCATGCATGTAAAGCAATCAAATGATAAGTTAATAAACAACTAATTTAATTAATGCTTAATTTATTATAATACAGTACTAATTGGTTTTGGGAGTCGTCTTGGTCACATTAATTAAAAAAAAACAAACGGGACATTCCTCAAAAGTTACAAAACACGACTGGAATGTTTCTTCTCTCTGCCCTTTTGATGGATTCTGCTTTCTCTTTTATTTTTGTTTGAAAATTCTGTTTGTATGGTATGCCTTCTAAAAAAAAATGAAAAATCATTTTAGGGGCTAACTAAGAATGCTTTTTCTACTTTTATTTTATAATATACACAGAGAAAAATAATGTGAAAATATTGTTGCCTATAGGTAGCTTTTTTTTATTTGTTGGTCTATATATAGATCAATATTTGGATACAAATATAAGGTTTACTTACATGGATTGAGTTTTTGAATGATTTAATTAATAAGTACTATAACTTTAAGACTAAATTAGTATGCTGTGGCACAATGTACTTTGAGATAAATTTTCCCCTCATGGAAGTTGTAATATTTTTCATTTACACAATCACTAATTAAGGTGTTTGGAATTTAATGATACAATAATTTGAATGTTTTTTAAAAATATGTATATATACCACCAAAATCGTTATGAAGATTACTTAATTTTGTTTTAACTCGTTATGACATCTATTCAGACGAATTAGCTGGAACTTTAGAAGTCTATTTAGTATTTACACAATATAAAACGTGTCCCTCGATTTAGCATGTCGTGTCCATAACTATAACAGTACAAATTCCAGCTGTCATGTATATGTTAAGACCATTTTTTTGGGGTCTAAGGCTTATGTTACTTCATGATGTCCATGTCCCCTCTATAGCGTCTCTTCACATTTCTTAAGGATTCATATTACGAACTCTTCTGTATATCTCTTTATAAATAAAGCAGCTATATTTTGGTACGTGTTCAAGTAGTATGGTTGACTTGAACATATGTCTAGTCTTTGTTCACTTTTAATTTTCAAATTAAAAAACAATACAAATTATCTTAAACAAACACATTTGTCACATATTACAATCTTTGTGTTGGTAGGACATACTGTAAAAAAAGGGAGAAACAAATGTGGGAGTGGTCCAATGTAAGTGAAAAGGGCAAAAGTGGAAAAAGAAATTTGCTGGACCAACTAGAGGAATGCCCCAAGATTGGGAGAGGTATCAATCATGATACAAAAACATAAGATATGTACATATAAATATAATCAAAGGTAGTCACTTTGGTCCATGGTACATCTTTGCTAGCTCGACCAATTCCTCTAGGGCACAAACGTATATTGGATTTGTTGTATCATCTTTACCCAACAAGTTTCTCCTTTTTTATTTTATTTTATATTATAGTTTTGCTCTTAACATTTCCCAATTAAATCACTCACTCCACTTTGAATCTCCCACTTATATTCTTTTGTCTTCAACACAACACAAATATTTTCAACTTTTTTCTTGTTCTTGTAGCCCAATAGCTTTACAGCATAAAGAGGGAGACATTCCATTTTAATTCGGATAATCGTCGAGAATAAAATTCTACAAACTACTTTAGAGATTCAAATTGCCCTCCCAAAACAACTAATTTCACCGTTACATACAAACATTTGTATTTTTTTTCTTTTTCATATTCACTATATTATATAAATAGATAGATACAAATATATATATAAATCTAATGGGTATGAAAAGGTCAAAAGCCTGTCACTGGAAAATGCAGGGATGGATCATAAGAATTTCAAAAGGCAGAATGATTATATTTTGATTTATGAATTGGCACTTCAAACCATTTTTTTTTCGAATCTTCAGTCTTCTCTTCTCCCATCGAATTCCGTTTTGACTCTTTTAACAATGCACTCCGTTCGGCGTAGTCGTACTTCCTATATATTTACCTAATAAGCCCCTATACTATCTTTTCTACTTTTCTTTTCTTACCCAATGGACACCACTTCACGTTTCTAGCCGTTTTTTTTTTAATATTTTCATTCATAAAGAGCATTGCACAATTACAATTTTCAGGCCAACGTTTAGAGCACTGAGTCCATTCAAGCAAACATTACACGCGCAGAAGAGAAAACAAGATTTCGTATAAACAAAACACTAAAAAGAGGAACTGAATTACAAAAGTGTGATGAAGTAATTTTTCGAGACTTGAAAAAACCTTTTTGTTTACATGTTTTGGAACTTGTTTCTCTGTCACGGTTCACGCAAGTTTTGAAACTATCGGCCTCGCCACCCGGAAACAGACTTGGGGACAAGAGAAATTGCGTTTGAGGCAGCTTCTAATCTGCGAAATGCTCGAAAGTGAATCTGTTTATCTCCACACCACAAATGAAAACAACAGCAGAGAGAGAGATAGTGAGAGGGAACTACCTTGATATTTCTTCAACAGCCTTCATGACTTCTGCGGAACTAGTTTCCAGTACCTGTCCTCCAAACACAATCTCATCTAGCACTGTGTGCATCTGCAACATTGTGAACGAAAGAAAGACAATGACACAAATCACTACTAATAACACTATTACGCAGCACCAGGTTTTGAATATATTATCGAGTATATGATGGGGAAACCTATTCTGCGTAATACCAGTACCTTGCTGTAATTGAACACAATGTCGAGTTCACAGACATTGCTGAAGCATTTATCCAGTGTTTCAACAATAACTACAAATGCAAGAATCAAACTGAAATCATCATACTATGAAGTATAAATTTTTCTTGAAGGAGGAAAAATCAATGACCAGGAGAACATGAAACCATTCATATTTTTTAACATCAGTTTGTGACAAGCGTAGTCTCATTATATTACAGGACTTAAAAACCAGTATATTCTCTGTATACACTAAATGGAAAGATCTACACCGAGATTTGATTAAAGAGAGTCTAAGGTCTCAACTCTCGACCAATGAAATATCAACACAGAGTACACAAACAGCCATATTTCTGTGAGCACACCATTCGTGTCCATCTGTGAGCACACCATTCGTGTCATGGTAACAAGCTGAGACACTGCAATATTCTACAACTCAAGACTCTGATTTCTATTGTCTCTGTTTCTATATTTCACTTCCTCAAAGCTGATTGCAATCTCAATTTTCCCCTCACATATATACTTTCTGAAACTGAATTCAGTAACTTATCAAAAGCTCCACATGGAAAAAGTTAAATTTTCAAAATTCCATTTGCAATACGATTTCCAAGAGAAACATTGGTTTACACATGAAGAAAAGAATGGTTATGTTCTAAGCAAGCTACAGCTACATTGTTGTTTTATTCCCAAAAGCATACAAATTAAAAGTTTATATTAAGTGAGGTTCTAAACAAAACTTGAAAAATGGAAAATGTTTGAGAGCAAGATATATCAGATTATATGATAGTGGTTGACATGATAAACAGATCAAGAAGAAGCACACGCACCTTGAATGAGATCAAGCATAGCAAGCTCATTTTCTGATCCATCAAATACAAGCACAAAATAGAGAGTAGCATAGTGTTTGTATACAAGTCGAGAATCCTGCAAAACGATACAAACACAGTAAAATAATAAGTCGCTAAAATTTGTGGGATGCACTAAACAAAAGTTTTTTAATGAGAAACCAAGCATTGAAATTACATAGCACAATCATGAAGGAGCCATTACCGGGCCAAACAATGAATCGACCTCCAGAAAATTGCTTACGTTCTCAGGTCTACTGCACAATACTGTAACATAATGATAAATGGAAAAACAAAAATCAGAATCTGGGAACGATCGATAAATAAGATTCTGAAATTGTTCAGAAGTAGGGATTCGAAGATGCCGAGGTGATCGGAATCTGGGAAAAATTCAAGGATCGAATGAGATAAAGAGAGAAGGATAAACCTGAAAATACGCCGCGGATGAGCTCTTGTTGCTTCTCTACAGGCTGAAAACAAAAATCCCAAGTTGAGAATCGTCGCAATAGATCGAAGAAACCAATCAAAAATTGAAAAAACAAAATGTATCAAAAGCACCGGACCAAGAAATCGTAGAATTTGGCTAGTCGTGGCTTGCCTTGTGTGTTCATCATCATCACTGCCTTTATCATTTTCACAATCTCTTTCTCCGTTTTCTCTGAAATTCTCCAAAGACTCCGATCTCACATATTCAACTCCTCTAAACCTTCTGCCTTATTAAGAGGTTTGCCAATTGTAGTTATACCAATGGGAAACTCCCACGTGTAAACATTTTCGGGTGCCCTAATTTTAACGAATTTTTTTGAATGTGAGAAAAGTGAAATCTGCGAGGGAGAAGCAGCGCCGTCGGGACGATTGGTCAAATCAATGGTTATTGGCAATCTTCGCGAAGAAGACGACACAGACCACAGGGAAATGCTTCTAATCGGCGAAAATGAAGTCGACGGTGGAAGTTTCGCCTCCGGTGTATCGGAGCTTCAGATGTATCGCATCCGCTCGATCGAATCAACGGTTGTGATTCGTCAATTACCATCTCAAGGCATCTCCTTCAAGCTCTGGCTTCCTGCGACAACTCTCGTGACGCTTCTCGATAACTACCGCCGTGACCCAAGCAACAGCCCCCTCACTCGCACCCTCGCGAGTTTTACATCGGACGGCTCAGATTCTTCACGGCTTAACATCGTCGAGCTCGGATCTGGAACAGGGATCGTCGGAATCGCGGCGGCTGCGACGCTAGGCGCTAATGTGACATTGACGGATCTCCCAAACGTTATCGAGAATCTCAAATTCAACGCCGACGCGAACGCTGAAGCTGTCGCTAGATTCGGTGGGAAAATCCACGTGGCGCCTCTACGGTGGGGAGAAGCTGGTGACGTGGAGGATTTTCGAAACGTTGACTTAATTCTCGCGTCTGACGTGGTGTACCACGAGCATCTTTATGATCCTCTCCTCAAAACGCTGCGTTTAATGCTTTTGGATAAAGAGTTGGATAAAGAGTCCAAGAGAGTGTTTCTTATGGCTCATCTCAAGAGATGGAAGAAAGAATCAATTTTCTTCAAGAAAGCTAGGAAGATTTTTGAAGTTGATGTTATACATTGTGATGATCCTCAAGAAGGTTCTCGAATCGGAGTTGTAGTTTATCGTTTCGTGCGGAAAAATCATACGCAGAAAAATGTTTTGTTAAATGTTGATAAATGAAACTGTTTTATTCAATTAGGAAGCTAAAAGGTTCGTCTTTGTGTTATTAAACAATACAAAACATTAAGCTTGTGACAGAGAGACTTTTGGGATCCAATAAGATCGTAGAGCAAACAAGAAACACTTTATGTACAAACAAAAAAACTATATTCACAAAAAGCATTATAAACCAAAGTGAAAAAAACAACGGTCGTGATCTATCAATTAGTCTGTTTCGGAGGCTTAAAAGATGCTTCTGTGTTGTTATTAAACAATGGAAGTGGAATTTTTCATTATTGTAAAGGAAAGTCATTTGTGATCTAGTCAAATCGCAGATCAAACAAGAAGCAGTTTTTGGAAAACATTTAAATATGTATGTGGACTAGTCCATATTGAGGGCTTCGAACCCTTGACCTTTGTAAGCAGAGAGAGCACTTCTTGATTAATCCGTACGGAGAACGAAGGTTGAAGGAAGAAAGAGAAAGAGAGAGAGAGGGTAAAGAAGAAATGACACTGGGATTGATAAACGCGAATCCAATTGTGCAAGCTAAGAAGGAACGGATCGCTCGTACACAAGATCAATATAGAGATGATGGCCTTGATCCTCTCGAAATCTATGATATCCTTTCTTCTATTTGAGTTTGATTAGATCAATTTCGATTTCTGCTTTTTGTTGCTGCTACTTATTTTGGATTCTTTGACGAAAATTGACAAAGTATGTAAGAGATATAAGAGATCCGGAACACCCTTACTCCTTGGAGCAGCTAAGTGTTCTGTCCGAAGATTCCATCACTGTCGATGACAAGCTCGATCGCATCCTGTGAGTTATCCTTTGGTTTAATTTTTCGCAGTTTCCTCGATTTCTAATCATCTCACGGTGTAGTCCGAGTAGTTTCTGAGAAGAAAGTTCCATTTTTTATTTTTCTTAGAAATTGGATTCAAAAGTGTTGAGGCTTTTACTTTTTTTGGTTTGTGTTTGATTACTTTATCTTTACTGATGGTGACTGTGATATTTAACCAAAAAATGTGGGTTTTGTTTGTGTGGTAAACTCAGGATAACGTTTACACCGACGATCCAGCATTGTAGTATGGCAACTGTAATTGGTCTTTGTCTGAGAGCTAAGCTTAAAGAATGTTTGCCACATCGTTGCAAGGTCATTTATGCTTCCAAAACACTCCTCACTCCTTTATGATTAAGACAGATTCTTTCAATGATCACTTGGTATATATGTGTTTGATTGTTTCTGTTTCATTACTCATGTTCAGGTTGATATCAGAGTGTCTCCTGGTTCTCACGCTGATGAAGATTCAGGTGAGTAAGTAGGTTATAGATATAACCACTAGACCGTTTGTTCGACATGGATCAAGTTGCTTAAGTCATATATGTGCTTGTCCTTGGTTTAATACTATCTTTCAGCATCTAATCTAACATCACTTTGCAATCTGGTTTTCTATCTTTGTATTCGTCGAAAGTTGATCTCTTTTGCTATGAACGTTTATGCATTGGGGACATTTTTTTGTTGCAGTAAATAAACAGCTGAATGATAAAGAAAGAGTGATAGCTGCATTGGAGAATCCTAATCTCCGTCAGCTCGTGGATGAGTGTATCTACTCCAATGAGATATAATCAGAGCATTTCTACTCTCTTGTACAAATTTAATATTCGAGATTACATTATATGGCTAAGAGACCGCTCTTGTCTTTTTTTTTGTATTCCTAATGTCACAACACACATTTTGCGATGCTCGGATGTTGTATACCGCTTGATAATGATACACACCTTTTCTTCAAGGTCATTGCAGCTTGAAGTTACCAGCACAACTAGAAAGAAGCTGTGATAAACCAATGTATTTTCCTTGTGCTCAACTTTTACAGTTTTGAGGATGGATATGAGTTTATAAGATATGAAACAGCTCTCGCAGTTGGGTTCAGATGGCTATTACCAATATCTTAACCATAGTAGTTGAGGTAGACTGCTGCAATTAAAACCCTACCAAAGCCAATACAGCGTGGTGAACAATTGACCAATCTTGATAGTTGATATTGTGCCAACAAACTCTTAAAACCATAGATATGAGTCAGTACTTGTCCTGTCTGCATTAATAACGCATATCCTGTCCTGATCATGTTGATTTTGTATTGTAGTGTTATATGGAAGGCTACTTTGGTGGTTGTGGTATAACATTCAGTTGACCGTTTGTTTCTCTGACAATGTCTTGTTAGTTTAAGCAACGAGTTAGTTGATTTAACTAATTGTTTGTCGTCTAGCGTGTGAGCACAAATTTTGTTAGTTTCTAATCAATAACTTAACAAGTGACTGAAATTTTCATGCATAGAGAAAAAAAAACTCAAAACATGGTGGATAGAAGGAAGAATAAATGATGATTGATATGATACATTCTTGAATAATAATGTTTGTGTACCAACAAACTTTCAAAGCATGGTTGAGCATTTGAAATCATCACTATATATACAAACGAAAACAATAAATATTGAGCAACTGTATATCTTTGCTTCAGCATTTAAATCATGATTGCTTTGGAGTATCTTACAAAGTATTTATTATATTCTAACTAATCTTTAGTTAGAATCATTTGCATTCACAAATAGAAGTTGAAAAAGAAACTACTGAAAGCCTAATAGGAGGGAGTTATTACTTAATTAGTATTATGATTAACAAATGAGTGCGACTTTGCCTATTTTCAATGCCCAATTTCTTGAGATTCTGGCTGTTCTGCATCCAAAATATTAAACAATCAATTTCTTTATATAAAAAGCAAAAGACAGAAGTATTTATTATTTATTATTAAGAACAAAGGGAGAAGAAAGAAGCAAATTAATCAAAAACTTGATCCACTTTTCCCAAAACCGAATATAATCTCTGTCTCTGCTTTATTAAAATTGCTTCTTTTTCTTGTGAATTTTCTCGGAAGTTCTGGTATCAAAGCAAGGGAAGTTTTCTCCAATGGCGACAGAGAAGCAGAGCTCCAAGAGGCAAGCATGGTGAAGAAAGACAAAACACAATTCAGTTGTCGAAAAATATGTTTTATGTAGTCCATCAAATACTGATAAATCGTTCTGTTTTCTCTTCTTCTGTTTCTTGGGTACAGGTTTTGTACCACTGGCTTATCCAGTGACATCGAAATCGAAGTGGATGATATGACATTTCATCTCCATAAGGTCTGAAATTTAAACAACCTCTTCTATGAATTTCAAAGTTGTTCTTAAAACTTGAACTGTGATTTTGTGTTCTTTTCAGTTCCCACTAATGTCCAAAAGCAGAAAACTTCACCAGCTGATTACAGAGCAAGAACAAGAACAGAGACTAGAAGAGAGTGACGAAAGGTATGAACAAGAGGAAGAAGAAGAAGAAGAAAATGGTTCTGCTCCTCATATAAGGCTAAAGAATTTCCCGGGAGGTCCGATGATTTTCGAGATGGTGGTAAAGATATGCTACGGCGTCAAGGTCGACCTCTCTGCTTCCACAGCTGTTCCACTCCGCTGCGCCGCCGAGGAGCTCGAAATGACGGAAGAGTACTCACCGGACAATCTAATTTCAAAGACGGAGATGTTTCTTTCACACTTTGTCTTCAGTAGTAGCATACGAGAGAACATTAAAGCGCTAAAAGCTTGCGAATCAGTCTCTCCTTTAGCCGACTCGATCGGTATAACGGAACAGTGCATAGACTCCATAGTCTCCAGAGCTTCATCAGCAGATCCGTCGCTGTTCGGCTGGCCAATCAACAACGGAGGTATCTTCACCGTCGATACAAACCGGAAGAAACAGAACAATGGTTCGAAATTGGAGCTCTGGTTCGAAGATTTGACGGAACTGAGCTTTCCGACATTCAGACGTGTGGTCCAAGCCATGAAATCGAAACCCGAGATAGTAGAGAGCTCTCTGATTCACTACGCGAAGAAGCACATTCCCGGAATCTCGTCGCGGTCATTGTCATCATCTTCCTCAACCATAGCATCGGAGAACCAACAAAGAGAGTTGTTGGAGACGATAATCTCAGATCTTCCGATAGAAAACTCCTCCAAAACCTCAACGACGAGATCTCTCTTCAGCGTTTTACGATCCGCCATCATCCTCAATACCTCCGAGAAATGTCGGGACGTTCTTGAAAGAAAGATTGGTTCGCAGCTGGAGAAAGCGACGCTTGACGATCTGCTCATCCCAAGTTACTCGTACCTCAACGAAACGTTATACGATATTGATCTTGTGGAGAGACTCACACGCCACTTTTTCGAAAACACCGCCGTATCATCTCCGTCGTTGACGGTGGTTGGGAAACTGATCGATGTAGTTCTTGGTGAAATCGCATCGGACGTTGATCTCAAACCGGAAAAATTCTACAATCTCGCGATTTCGCTCCCTGGTGAAGCACGGCTATACGATGATGGACTCTACAGAGCCATCGATATATATCTCAAGGTGATGTATAAATTTGTATATATATGATAAAATCGTTTAATAAAAAAATTATGGTGGTGCTGCCCAGGATCGAACTGGAGACCTTTTGCGTGTAAGGCAAACGTGATAACCACTACACCACAGCACCTGATGTTTATTTGTTGAATTTATGTTTATAATAGTCGCATCGATGGATATTGGAGGCAGACAAAGAGAAGATATGTAGCGTGATGGACTGTCAAAAACTGAGTATTGAAGGGTGCACACACGCCGCACAAAACGAGCGTCTTCCACTACGAGCCGTCGTAAAAGTCTTGTTCTTCAAGCAACTGCAGCTCCGGCAAGCAATCGCCGGGACGTTATTAACGGTAGTGACGGAGGAAGGCGGCGATGAAACGGCGGGAGAAGAAAAGGTGGAGTTTGGGATATGGGAGAAAACGGTGAGAGAGAATCAGGTGCTTCGCTTGGATATGGATACGATAAGAAAGCGTGTGTACCAGTTAGAAAGAGAATGCTTGAGCTTGAAGGAAGTGGTCGCGAAGATCGATAAGGAAAGTTCGCCGGAGGCAAAGCATCGGCGGCATAGAAAGTGGTCGATGAGCAAGAAGTTCGGATGCAAATTCAAGACACAAGTCTGTGATTCGCATGAGGCAACGATGGTCGATCGAAGATGTTGACGTTAATAGTATACTTGTACTTGAATTGTATGTTTTTTTATCTTTCCAAAGAAGTTTACAAACTTTATATTGAATTGAATGAAAAGGAATTTTTGTTGGATAAATGGGTGTAATACTTTATTCTGTTGATTACATTTTTTGTTATCATGTCATTTTAGATCATAAAATTTTGGGTTTAAATTATTGTAACAACAGACTAATCCATTTGCGGCCAAAACCGCTTTTTATTCATTATTCCTTTTTTTCAACTGAATGATATGTATATTTAATATATAAATAGACTAATATACTTTATATCAAATTTTCTACAAATTTAAATCCTTATAAGTTTAAGAAAATAATTTAAAATTCAGTTTTTCAAAAATGTAAAACTAAAACTAAAACCATTTAGATATTATAAATTAACCATGACCATAACCATTTTAGATCATAAGTTGAATATCATTAAATATAATTTTTTAAAAGAATAAATGTTTAAGTAAGAGACTTCAAATCCAGACTGAATACACCTTAAAATGGGTTTTTTTCTTTACAAAAATACAAAATTCAGCTTATTAAGTTTTGTTTTCTTTTGTGTTTTCGCTTGCCCCTAAAATAATTGAAGAAACAATTAATAATCGCGATACAAGCGTTTGAGAACGCGGAAACCAAAGGAATAGTTCAACCGAATGGCAGTTCTACGTGGCGGTATAACCTTTCTCCCTAGTATACTATTCAATCAGAGAAAGACACGTCACTTAGCACTATTGCTTTGCGCCGGTAAACCAGGGAACCATTGAAGGAGAAAAAAACAAAAACAAAAATAACGTTTCGAAAAGCCGAGAAGCGTGAGAAGACGATCTAATAGCTGAACCTAGCTGGAGGAATATTTTTAAAGCGAAATAAAAATTATATAGAAAAGCTCAAAATTATTGACTTCATACGAAGATCGATTTATCGTTTAATTCGGCTGAAGAAAAAAATAAAACATGGGGCGTGTGGATTATCTGGCGATGAAGACCGACGTCGACACGGTTGCTTTGGTGAATTCCGACGTGGAGGAGCTCAAGATCGCTGCGAAGAAACTCGTCACCGATGTTTCGAAGCTTGGTGGATTAGCCTTTGGTGTTTCTTTTGTCAAATGGATCGCTTGTTTCGCAGCCATGTGAGTTTTTTCAATTTGTAAAAAAAAATTCAACTCGCCATCTCTGGATTTTGCTTGTCGTCGAATTTTTGTGGTTTGTTTGTTTCAGTTTCTCAAACGAACGAAAGATTTGATTTTTCTTTGTGGGTTCTTCGATATTTCGACGACTGGGTAAACTTTTTCATGTTGGGTCAAATCGAAATTGAGAAATTTGAGATCTATGCAAGTGAATCTGATTGATCTTTGGCAACGATTTGTTACCCTGTTATTGAGATTTTGATATGATAAGCGTTTTCTCGCGGCCTTTGACACTACACTGTTTCTGTCTACTGCACATATTAAAAAAGTGATTGAGAGAGGCTTTATTTCCATTTGCAGTAAGACGACTGTTGCGAACTCCATTTGCAGTAATCTTCTTGTTTTGGTGTTTTGATGCAGTTACTTGTTAATATTGGATCGTACCAATTGGAGAACCAAGATGCTCACTTCACTCTTGATACCATACATCTTCCTTAGCCTTCCTGGTGTGATTTTTAACTTTCTCAGGTAGATCTTGTCAAAAGACATTCTTTCTCTGCTCACAACATACTATTTACACTCAAGTCTATAAGTTGCATTAGTTGAGTGAAAGTTTGCCTTTCTCTTATCAGTGGAGACGTTGGGAAATGGATAGCTTTCGTTGCAGTTGTACTCAGACTTTTCTTCCCAAAGCATTTCCCAGGTGATGAAAATCTCCTATCTCTTGCTGCGCATTCTTCGTTTACATATTTGTATTGTTGTCTCAAATATTTTCAAATGTTTAATCTTACTTACTTAAAGTAGCTTACTAACGAATACACTTTAGGCTAGATGTCATTTAAGTTACTTCCACGCTATGGTGTTTTATTGCTAATAGCTGAAACAAACTTAAAGTCTCACACTTTTTTCATTTGTGGTACTCAAAATTGGCAGACTGGCTTGAGATGCCTGGTTCTCTGATCCTTCTGCTGGTAGTTGCTCCACACTTCCTTGTTCACCATATACGTGGAGCCTGGATTGGCTCTATCATCAGCCTTTTCATAGGCTGTTACCTTCTTCAAGAACATATCCGAGTCTCGGGTGGGTTCAGGAATTCGTTCACGCAGCCCCGTGGAGTATCAAACACTATAGGGATCATCCTTCTTTTGGTCTACCCAGTTTGGGCTCTAATCATTCGTGTCTCATAATCCACACATTCCTCTTTTATCTCCAAGTTGTGTTCGTCCTCGGCTTGTCCAGTAAACTCCGTGAAACATCGGGCAAGACCTCGAAAATCTTTGGTGTTCCTATGTTATTGGTTCTGTTACATACCCAAATAGTAGAGCCTTCCTAGCTCAATCAATGTTCCATAGAAAAAAGAACCTCATTCTTTCAACTATTTGTTCGTCTATTGTAAGACGAACTTCCAAGTTCTGAAATTTGTTGTGTAAAAATTGCTTATGGATCCGTATGGTATATGCACTTATGGAATGTTTGTCGTTTTGGTGTAGCAAAATTAGAATGAACTACACGCTGTTCAGAACTCAAGAAGAAAAGAATTAGATTTCATGTCGTTTGTCTATTTTGAGGAGAAAGAAATCATTTAGTGACATGTGACTTCCGCTGTTTCGCATACGCACATGCGGAATGAGTGGCGTTTCCAACTCGCAAAAGGAGAAGAACTACGCGCTGTTCAAATTAAATAACTAAACTTCATGTCGTTTATATGTAGGGGAACGTCCTAAATCCTTAACCCTAGTTTGGCTTCCTTATAAATAGTTCACTCTCCGCCGATTAGAAGCATAAGTCTTCTCCGATCTCATATTTCAACCCTAAGTTTGATTTTCAGGCTCTGCTACTTTTTTTTAAGATGACAGCTGAATCAACTAGTTTTCCGCCTTCTTCTTGTCAATCGTTTGGTTATTTTTCTTCGATTTTCATATCTCTTTCGTTCGATTTGTTAGCTTCTTTTGGGTTTCTCAGTGATGAACAACCATAGATGACGAGTCCGATCAATCCATTCTTTAAATCATGGGGACAAACGAGGCATTTGTCTGAGAGAAATCCTTTAAATTTTAGTTTTGTTTTGGTTTTGATTTTCAATCTATTTGATTTTTCTACTAAATGGTTTCAAATAATCTTCTTATTTGTGATTTTGGTAAAGCGGGATAATTAAAGGCACGATGAGGATTGTTTATTGTCATCTGATTCATGACGAATCAATACCTCCTACTCATTCTGAGTGCCTTTTTATTCTTTTTGTTTTCTCATTGTTAATATTATTAGTGTGCGTTAGATTCAGTAATTTGTATTACAATCTATTTTAAAATTTTTGATTTTAATTTGAAGGACATCAATAATTTCAAAATATTTGCTGATGGATTGATTCTTTACAATTTGAATCGATAACCAGTACTTAGCATATATCAATTCACCTTGGCTTCAGTATATCACGTAATTGTAACCAATAGTTTGAAAACAAATAATTACTCGAACCTCACTCAAGTAATATTAATTGGAGAACAGATATATCCGGAAAACAAAAACAATTAAATCAAAGGACTTGATATTCGAGCTATGTATAAATTGTAAATTCGATAGCCGAAACTTAATAAAATAAAGAATCTTGCTAAATACGAAGACACCTTAGAAAGTCGAAAAGTTAAAATATTTAATTTTGGTACCTTGCAATATTAACTTTGCAATGTACTGGCCACTTAGGAGATATTAGCTCTGGTTAATCGAGTAGTCTACTTAATTGTATATTGCCCAAAAAGATCAAAAAAAGAAAAACAATTGACTAAAGTTATCTGAGGAAAAAGATTTTAGAGGTCAGAAGGACGCAGGTTCGAACCAGCTTCAGAGGTTTTAGTGATTATACGAACTATTTTTTTGATATATTCCACCTCCGTATTCCAGATTGAGCCGGTATCTATGTTTCCACATCAAATTTCGACACGTGTCGACCAAACAACCATATACTACTGGAACAATCCAATAAAAAAATTCGAACTTATCCGATCTTATCTTAGCCAAAAAAACACACTCTCTCCTCCGATTATTACTTCTCCACTTCACATTGATCATCACTCAAACAAACACAAACATCTGAGACTTGTCGTCATGGCAACTTCACTCCAAGCCGCCGCAACTTTTCTTCAGCCGGCGAACATTGCCGCTTCTCCTTCTCGCAATGTTCATCTCCGATCAAACCAAACCGTAGGCAAGTCCTTTGGCCTAGAATCTTCACCTGCTAGGCTCACTTGCTCCCTCCACTCCGACTTCAAAGATTTCGCCGGAAAATGCTCCGATGCCGCCAAAATCGCCGGCTTTGCTCTTGCCACCTCTGCTCTCGTCGTCTCGGTATAACTTCATATTCTCATTAAACACACAACCTTTAACAAAAAGTTATAGGCATTTGTGTTTATTGAAGAAAGGAATTATTGCAATACTTGTAGATTTGGTTGCATATTCTATATGGAAATTGAAAATAGGTTTTTCTTAATGTATATTTTGGGGAAATGAAGGGGGCAAGTGCGGAGGGAGCAGCAAAGAGACTAACGTACGACGAGATACAGAGCAAGACCTACATGGAAGTTAAGGGGACTGGTACCGCGAACCAGTGTCCGACTATCGACGGTGGCTCTGAGACATTCTCGTTCAAGCCTGGTAAGTACACTGGCAAGAAATTCTGCTTTGAGCCTACTTCCTTCACCGTCAAGGCAGATAGTGTAAGCAAGAACGCTCCGCCTGATTTCCAAAACACCAAGCTCATGACCCGTCTCACCTACACACTCGATGAGATCGAAGGACCATTCGAGGTTCATCTTCAATCACTTGACCAATCTCAGTTTTTTAGTTGTTGCTTCTACCGCAAGAAACAGGAAAGTCGAATTAAATTGTTCATTTAACAGGTTAGTTCAGATGGAAGCGTGAATTTCAAGGAAGAAGATGGGATTGATTACGCAGCAGTCACAGTTCAGCTTCCGGGAGGAGAACGCGTGCCATTCCTCTTCACGGTGAAACAGCTCGAGGCTTCGGGCAAACCCGACAGCTTCAGTGGCAAATTCTTAGTTCCTTCGTACCGTGGCTCGTCTTTCTTGGACCCTAAGGGTCGTGGTGGATCCACTGGGTACGATAATGCTGTGGCTTTGCCTGCCGGAGGCAGAGGTGACGAGGAAGAGCTGTCGAAGGAAAACGTCAAGAACACGGCGGCTTCGGTCGGAGAGATCACGTTGAAGATCACAAAGAGCAAACCGGAGACAGGAGAAGTGATCGGAGTGTTTGAGAGTCTTCAGCCGTCAGATACTGACTTGGGTGCTAAGGTACCAAAGGATGTGAAGATCCAAGGGGTTTGGTATGGTCAGATTGAGTGATATTTAGAATCCAAAACTCTTGTTCAAATTGTATTGAAACCTCTTCCTTATATTAATGAATATGCTCGATAAATAAACTATATAGTATATAAGTAAATAATTCGATAAACTAAGTTTCAGTTAATCAATTATACCTAGTTACAAACTTACACGCGAGTTTAATGATCCATAAGAAATGGAACATGGATATGGACGAGAGGACGAAACATTAGTTACATATTGGTTACAAACGTTATGATTTATGTATCATGAAAATGTGAAGTTGTTAGGAGTTGAAAATATGCTGTCGAATTATTTTCCTTTATTTATAAGAAAATATGATTAGGTGTATTCGAGTTGGGTGTGATGGTATGTTTCAGTATTATTAGATGAGTATGATTAATATATTTTGCCATTTTCTTCTTACAATTAATTCGAAGTTGACTACAAAGTTTGATTATATGGTTGGACTACGTTTGTTGATTGGAACTAGCGCATAGACCCATAATGTGTCAATTTTGGTATATTCTAGTCTATAGATAAGAGAGTATTTGAAAATGGAAAGTTTTACATTTGGCAGTTGATACAATACAGTCCCACAAAACAATATTGATTATATAACACAAGTACCAATTAGGCAATTAGTATATACTCATAATCAACAATTATACAACAGCCATTTTGTTTCCATCTGTTTATTGATAAATATTGCATTTGTAATTATTATGGGGAAGACATATAAAAATTTGGAAAAATAAGTGCTGGTAAACATGAAAAATTAAATAGCATCTTATATTGCCCATTATCGTTGTTGTTATAATCTGGTAACATTGATAACATTTTATATAAAAATTGAAAAAATACAAATACAGTTTTTTTCATTTGTTCAAAACCTACTTAAAGTAACCTATTTAATGTATTGAATTAAATATATAAATTCCATAACGTTTAGTTTATGAAGAAGTAATTATTTTGTAAACACCAAAGCAAAAGAGAATAAAGAGGAAAACAAAGTCCATTTGGCGTCACAGGTATGAATGAAGAAGCTTCACCTTTCTTTATGCTTCAGTTTTTTTTTTTTGTCTTTTATTTTCCACAACGAATTTCCCAGGAAAATGAGTTGAATTTTGCTTCTTCGTCTTCGGATGATGAAGAGAAAATACAGTAGGCACGGAATCGGATGGAGCATGTGCCGGGATCGTTCGGCACTAGCGCCAGTTTCGCTCTCCGTTTCGGCCAAATCATTTTCTCTTCCGCTTCTCTCATCTTCATGTGCTTAGATTACGATTTCTATGACGTCACTACCTTCTGGTAAAAACCTCCAATTTCTTCTTCGATTATGGTTCTCGAATCGATCTTTCATTAGTATTGTCTTGCAGCTTTCTGGGTTTTCGAAATTTCTTCGATAGCGATTGATTCCGAGAAAAAAGGAGTGAAATTTGGAAGTGGGTTTTTCTCTTCTTTTGTTTAATCGACACCTGATTGTTGAAATTCTGAATTTAGATCAAACATTTGAGGATAGGGTTTGGTCTCTGCTTGTGGTTTTTGATCTCTGATGTTTAGTTTGTGGTTGTTGCTTTGGTAAAGGATGCGAGAGACGAGTGAATCAAACAAACTAGTTTTAGCTTATCTAAATTATCTTTGAATTTGCATTTTGATTCATAAAGATTTGATTTTTGATCTTTCTTATCTGTTCCTTAAGCTATTTGACGACTGTGATGGCTTTTGTAACTCCATGGAGCATTACACTCGCGCTGGCCGACGCATACTCTGTCTTACTAAAACAACTTCCTCACGAGGCAAGAGTACTATCCATGGTTGCCTCTGGTGATGTCGTAAGCAAAATGCAAAAGAGTTTCTTAATCTTCCTAAAAACACTGCAGTTTCTTCTTATTGTAATCTCATATTCTCTCTATGTATGTATCAGGTACTTTCGTTTCTTTCTCTAGGTGGGGCTTGTAGTGTAGCCAGTGCAACCGAGCTGCTTTCGTCTATCGATGCACCGATCTGTGGCGATAACCTCTGTAGCCAGTACCAAGTCTCGGCTGCGTTGGCCTTCTTGTGTTGGTTCCTGTTACTTGCTTCAGCTCTTTTCAATTTTTGGAGTTTACCTTTGTTATTATATTGACACGGCTTCTTTAATAGATAGAAATTCATAATAATCAGAGGACATGAATGTACATTTTATTTACTTATTACTCTTGGGCCTAGACATAAAATGTATACTTTTGTATGGGCCTAGATATATAAAGTTAATCTTAATATATTTTTACCTTTTATCATGTTGTGGAAATGGGCCCAGATATAAAAAATTAATCTTGTTACACTTTTGCCTTGCTGTCAAAACAAACAAAATATACACTTTTGCTTTTGAACCATGTAAAAAAAAACCGTTTTCCTTTTTTTTTTGGGAAAAGAAAAAAAAATTAGAAAAAAGGAATAAATAATTTTTCAACCAAATAAAAGGAAATATTTGTTTCGATTTAGAGATAAAAGAAATACAAACCCTAGGCTTTCCAAAACTCTATAAAATTATAAAACCAGATCCCAAAAAAAAGTTGCACTAATTTCATTTCATTCCGATAAAATAAAAAATCAATTATGATTGAAAGTATGAAAGAGATTTTTGAAGTTCAGAGCTGCATCAAAATTATTCCATGAAGTATGCGATAAGCACATCAAAGAACAGCGATGTTATTTCTGTTGCGAGTGTATGAATTCTCCTTTCTGCAAGCTCTGCCACAAAGAGAACGATCACAAAGACCATCTTACCATTCAAGTAAAACATTATTTCTCTTTAACTATTTTTTAAAAAACTGTTTTCTATTATTAGGTTCTTTTTTGTCAACAATTCAATAATATACATTAAGTTGGTCTTGAACCCAGACAGTAAAATTAGATGGCACTAATACAAACCGATAGACTATCAGTCATGATCACATTATTAAGTTTATACATACATTCGTTGATGAAAACAATTTTTAATTATAATTATTTGGTTTTAAATTCAGGCATTTAAATGTTCGAACAAGACAGGAATAAAAAAAGATACAATATCAAAATATATGGATATATCTGGGATACATATATATTCGGTGAACAAATCTTCGATCGTTTTTATTAACCAGAGATGTGATAATAATAATCATCGTTTTAGAAACAATGTTAATTCAAATAAATGCAAAGTCTGTGGATGGGTTCTTGATGCTGCTTCTTCTTCTTTGTTCTGTTCTTTAGAATGCAAGGTACATACATTATTTCTGAATTTTTTTCTTTTTTTTACAATTTTAACTTCATAAATTTATTGACTTTTGTAAATCTAACACAATAGTAATTGTTAATTTGACAGTTTAGGAATGTTCTCATTGGATTACCATTAGAAGAGATGATGGAGACTTCAGAAGATGATGTTGTTAAACCTGTTGTGAAGAGAAAACATAGGAGAAAAAGGATTCCATGTAGATCTCCATTCTATTAGGATTCTAGAATTTAAAACAATTTTAATAATATGCGTAGGATTATTTATCTCATATAAATGCGATTTAGATAAGTATGTTAATTTTTTTTTCATTCCAGGTTTAGTTGATAATTCTTTCTTATGGATATGATTATATTTTTCTTTTTTAAAATCGTGTTTAAATGGTTTCTTGATATCCTCAAATTAATAAATTCAGGTTTGATTATATAACGCCATAACGACAAAAAAAAACATAACGTATCGTGATGATTATATAACGCCATAGTAATCGGCAGCCACATTATGTTCCATTTAATAATAGTACAAAACAAAGATTATTGTAAATATTTTTTTTTTGTAAATTGGGGGATTAGTTCTTCTTTGTCATATGCAAAAAGCAGGAGATATCGGAGAAAATCGTTTTTATTATCTTTTAATTATCTTTCAGTTGACACACAAACTAAAAAAAAATACAGTTCGGCTGATACGTGGGTGATCCTAATCCCAGACAACAGATCAAACTCTTTTTAATTTTAATCGAAATAATGTTGATTAGTTTAACTTAAATAAACTTCTTTTTGGGGAAAAAGGTATAAAGTGGTAGAGAATAATAGAGGTTCATAACTTCATATAATTGAAGTCTATGGATTTTAATATTGTGTTTTCACAACTATCCGACTTTAGGTACTACAAAACAATTATCTTTTATTAATCAAAAGGTCCAACGAAAAAGCGATATTCTTCGACAAATCGATCTTAATCAAAATATTTTAAATGTAACATTAATTGTACTTATAACAACACCAAAAAAATTCGATGCAGCGTTGTGGACCGTAATATTGTATCGATACTCAATAATTTCGAGTTGAATTACATTATTGATGCACGTTCATACGAAAATTAAATAAAACAAATTTTCTTTTTTATGATAAAACAATTTTAATGTGATGCACGTACATAGTAGAGTTAAAGAACCGAATCTTATGTTAGGTGACCCACGAAACCGAATGAATCTAAATGGGACCCGAACCGACCCGACCCGATTAGGCCCCACCCATGCTTAAAGTCTGTGTTGTCTTCACGTGACGCTCCATAAGCCGAGCCTCGTGCACCCCATCCGCCGGAGAATAAACGTCCGGCCACCTAAGCCTTGTCTCCTTGCTCTGCTTTTGTCTATACTCTCTTATGTGTTGCCACTTGGACTCTTTACTCCTTTCTTCTCTCCTTCTTCGCCACGTCTCTTTCTCTATATTTCCCGAAATACCCTTTTATCTTCCTATTAATTACGACTCGATCCCGCCTTCTAACACCGTTTCTCAGGGGGTAGTGTTGTAAAATCGGTTCGACAATAAGATTACGTGAGCTGTCCTGTCTGATTTTGAGCACTAAACGACAAAAATCTAACGTTGCTTGAAGTTTCCGAATCACGAGGCTCCATTTCTCTAGAACTCGTTGTCTATATAAAGCCCCACGAGGCTTGTGTCTCCTTCAAAACACAGACGAGATCTTCTCTAACTTTCTTTAAACTCACGAGTCAAAAATAAACGAAAATGGGAGCTTGCGGTTCAAGTGAATCTCGGAGAACGGAGACGGCGAAGCTGATACTACCAGACGGAACGTTACAAGAGTTTTCATCACCTGTGAAAGTGTGGCAGATTCTTCAGAATAATCCCACGAGTTTTGTTTGTAACTCCGACGATATGGACTTCGACGACGACGTTTCAGCAGTAGGTGGCGGCGAGGATCTCCGGCCTGGAGAGCTTTACTTCGTTTTACCATTGACATGGCTGAATCATCCGTTAAGAGCAGAGGAAATGGCGGCTTTGGCGGTTAAAGCGAGTTCCGCTCTTACGAAAAGTGGTTGGAGTTGCGGCCATGAAGGTGAAGCTAGAAAGGTCTCTGGCGGCGAGTGTAGAGTGAAGAGAAATGGCTGCGGCGGAAGAGGCTGTAGTGGCGGTAAAGGAAGGCGGAAGTTTACAGCGGAGTTAAGTTCCATAGCGGAGTAGGGGTAATTTGGTCAGAAAATTTGTAAATTGTAATTAGAGAGTTTGACTTCTTTTATCTTGAAAGATATATCTCCAGTTTTTTTTTGGTGCTAAAAATATATATCCAGTTGATTTCGTTATTTAATAGTTTTATATAAATTTGGACAAATAGAGACTTTAATCACGAGGATGAAGTGATTCAGAGCTAATAAATTGCAATTGCATTACAGTTCAAAAAAAAGAAGGAAATGCAATTGCAAATGGGTGAAATCGAGTCCTCTCTAACTTTTCTTGGTCAACATCGCGTGATGGTTCGTTTGCACATTCACGGTTTTACCCTCAATTGGACATACGACTAATCAATTTATTAAACATGTTTTATTAAAATTTAAAGGAATGTAAATTCAAATTAACAAGTAACTTTATACTAGAAATCTAAATGAATTGTTGAGTTAACTTATTTTTGATTTTTCAACTGTATCAATTGTTTGTATCCCTAGATATAGATTTAAATGGTAATCTAAGTGAGTTCTTGGCACCTCTTGTGAAGGTAATTAAAGTTCATCCCTCAATTATGTCAATTGACATAGTAGACAAGATTAATAATTTTTAGATGCTACCAATCTTGAGTCTCATTTTAGACAATTAATAGTAAGTTATTATTGTTGGTAAAATTAGTACATTGCCGATAGAAAGTGTAAGTGAAAAAAAACAAAAAAGTTTAAAAAAGTGTACAATCATTTATTTTTGTATTGTTATTTTTTATTGTATGCAATATAATTATTTGTTAATTAAAAACTTGGTTAAGTAGCGTGATCAGTAAAATTAAGGTAATTTTTTGAGATTCAACTGATATGTTCCGTCAATTCGACAAATCTGATAATCCGACCCCTAATCTAGATCAGCTCAAATGCAAAAATCTGTTAATGAGAAACTGCTAAATCTACAATAATTTAACAAAATTCAGATCTACATTACTAGTACAGTAGTCTTATTTTCAAATATTGATATAAATTTTATATTTTTTAATTATATATAATATATTAAATAAATTTGATATTTGTGATTTTTTTAGATTTTGATTAATATTTTACTATATTCATTATTAAAAAAAGAACTCAATAGTGGTAAAAATAATCAAGAATAATTGATATGATGTGTTATTAATTTATGTTTGTCATTTATAATTTACTGCTAACTTATACTTTTTTTCTTTTGATTTAATCTGGATGTAGAATATTCGATCATTTTAGGCTTATTGTTAGATAATATTAATTTTAAAAAATCAGAAATTAATTTTTATATTTTAACATTGCGTTAAAGAGATAGGCCAGGTATGCAAAGAGTAGAATAGAAGTCCATGGCCCATTTTTGTTATGGGCTATAATACCTGCCAGGGTTGAAAAAGTAGATTGTTGTAACTAAGAGTTGATTTTCGTACAACAAACTATTCAGGGGCTTAAGTGCAAATTAGTTTAGATTTTCCGACCACAGAAATGTTGCCTTCCGCTTAGGCAGTTAGGCGCAGCAGCGCAAACCATTCCTTTTGGCTACTACAACGTCGTCGTGGCGGAGCAATGGGGAGACTCGCATTTGCCTCATCGCCGCCGCTAACCTCACTTCGTACTCTCCGCCGCCATTTCTCTGTTTTCGCCGCCGCCGATCCGAGAACCCCGGAAATGCCCCGCCCATATCACAGCTCTCTCGAAGTTATCGGAGGAGGAAGCGATCGTTTCCTACCGGCTCTAAAAGGATCACTCGCCAATGCCTACGATGCGTTTCCTCTTACCGGATTTAACCGCCACGTGGAGACCATCTACGCCGCTTTCTTCCGCTCTGTTCCTTCCGTCAGACTCCGCCGCGAGTGCCTCCGCACGAAAGACAACGGCTCCGTCGCTCTAGATTGGGTCGCCGGAGACGACAGTTACCTTCCTCCCGAATCTCCGATCCTCATTTTATTGGTACACTCTGAAAACCCCTTATTCAGAAATCTATTTTGATTACGAAAAATTGAGTCTTTTACTTGAAATGTGCAGCCAGGTTTGACTGGAGGGAGCCAAGATTCGTATGTGAGGCATATGTTGTTACGAGCTCGAAGTAAAAAATGGCGTTGTGTGGTGTTCAATAGCAGAGGTTGTGGAGATAGTCCTGTAACTACTCCTCAGGTTTTGATTTCTACTCTTTCTTTGATCCATCTTTTGTACTGTTTCATGATGATAGTCTCATTAACTTCATTTGGTAAACTGAAGTATGTATGATACTGATAATGCAGTTCTACTCGGCTTCGTTTTTAGGAGACATTAGTGAAGTGATTGCTAATGTTGGTGAGAGATTCCCAAGAGCTAATTTGTATGCAGCAGGATGGTCTCTTGGAGGCAACATTCTTGTTAATTATTTGGGTCAGGTTTAGCTTTTTTTTGAACCCCCATGAGTTTTTTTAATATCCATGTAGATGATTACAGGTTTCGCTGGTTATAACCGATCTTGTTCTCCTGTTGCAGGATTCTCATAACTGCCCTCTCTCTGCTGCGGTTTCGTTGTGCAATCCTTTTGATTTGGTGATAGCGGATGAAGATTTCCACAAGGGTTTTAACAATGTTTATGACCAGGCCCTTTCGAGATCTCTTCGTAGAATCTTTAGCAAGTAATTGTTTGTTTCCTTCCGCTATCTTTTCTTCTTGCCGGTTAGTTAGTCATTTTTCACATATAGACTTTCATCTCTATGTAGACATTCTCTTCTTTTTGAGGATATAGGAGGTGAATTCAACATTCCCATGGCTGCAAATGCTGAGACGGTTAGGGATTTCGATGAAGGCTTAACCCGAGGTTAGTTTCTTATATTTCTTTCTTGATATTCTGATAAGATGAGAATCTGTAAAAGTTGAGGGCACACAGCTGCAACCATTTAACAATATTTTTTCTGTGTAACAGTCTCATTCGGTTTCAAGACAGTGGATGAGTACTATTCCAAGTCTAGCAGCTCCAAATCGATAAAACATGTCCATACGCCCTTGCTTTGCATTCAGGTGAATCCTTGAACGATGATTGATGAACCCATAATCTTAGAAATTAGAATATGGTTTCTTCTTGTGTTAATGTGTTTATGGTATGAAATGCAGGCAGCAAATGACCCGATTGCTCCTGAAAGAGGGATCCCTCGCGATGACATCAAGGTAAGAGATGAATTGTCTAAGCTTCTTCATTCACATGCAAATGATGATTTTGGGTCTATCTAACAACTAAAAATGCCAGGCAAACCCAAACTGCATGCTGATAGTAACACCAAAAGGAGGGCACTTGGGTTGGGTGGCAGGAGCGGAAGCTCCAAACGGAGCTCCTTGGACCGACCCAGTGGTTATGGAGTTTCTGCAATACGTAGAGAGTTGTGGAACCATTAATGGGGAAAGATTCTTGGAGGATGTTCAGCAAATTCAAGTCTAGTTCTGTTGATTAGTGTGTTTCACTTATATACATCATTGTTGTGAACAAGAATTATAAACACGCAAAATATCATGGTATATAAGAGTTCTTGCATTTCCCAATACGGATGATACTATCTTCACTTTCCTACTAACTAAATTTTCATATCTTAAATACGTGATCATTACTCAAATTCATGCCACAACGAATTTACATTATGTTAATCACCTTCGGAGCAATCCTTCGACCTTGTGAGACCTCAGAATATCGAAGCGAGACAATCCGATTCCTCAATATTATGTCAATAGACTTGATCGGACCAAATGATATATTGTGAATGATCATGTCATGCGTTTTGGAGATGACAGTAATTAATAAACTCACTGAAGATCATTTTTCTTGTCGTGAAGGTGGAGATTTGTTAGTCTAAATGACTGAATTAACTATAAGAATTTCTCTAATCAAGTTTGACATGTTTACTTGCGTACGTGATTGCTTTTGTTTGATTTTTGTAATGGTTGGACACAATTAGACATGATGCGAGCTCGAAAATGCCTACAGACACTTAATATGTAATGTACTTACAGATTTACATCATGCAATATTCTGTTCTTTTCAATCCAGTCGCTATATATAAAAAAAAAAAGAAGAAAGAATCTAGACTTTACTCGGAGTTATTAGAGAATCTATTATATTCATATTTCCCACTACTGTTCAAACAAGCAACCTTAGCACGTCAATGGAAGTGCCAAACACGAACCCAATTGAAAAGATAATCTAATATATACACATAACGATCATATATAAAGGGTTGTCATGTTGAACTTATATCATAGCCATTAAGAAAGAAATAAAAAGAGGGAAAAGAAAACTACGGGTAGGTGAGAATCTCAAGAATGATGGGACTAAGACACTGCCTGGTTTATGTCGTGGCCTTTAGTGCCATCGTAGCTACAGTCACATCATACCCTTACTCATCTCCTCCAACACCAAAATACACTTACCCGTCCATAAAAATCAATCACCTTATCCACCAAAACGTCATTCTCCCTACACGAAGCCATCACCACCACATGCACCACAATATAGAAGACAAGGCCCTAAGTACAAGCCACATCCAAAACCAGATATGTCTACAGCTCTCCACAACTTCCACCATATTATTCACCTTCTCCTAAGATAAACTATAAGTTTCCACCATTACCACACAATTACAACTCTCCACCACCTCCACCATATTATTCACCTTCTTCTACCACCACCGTACGTTTACAGTTCACCACCTCCTCCATACTACTCTCCTTCATCCAAGGTAGATTATAAGTTTCCACCACCACCATACATATACACCTCTCCACCATCCGTATTATTATCATTCTCCCAAGGTATATTACAAGTCTCCATCACCAACATACGTATACACCTCTCCACCATCTCCTTTGTATTATTCTCCTTCTCCCAAAGTAGACTACAAGTCTTCACCGCCACCATACGTATATACTTCTCCACCACCTCCTCCGTACTACTCTCCTTCTCATAAGGTAGATTACAAATCTCCACCACCTCCATACTTCTACACCTCTCCACCACCTCCATACGTCTACACCTCTCCACCACCTTCTCCTTACTACTCGCATTCTCCTAAGATATACTACAAATCTCCACCACCACCATACGTCAACAGCTCTCCACCATCTTCTCCATACTACTCTATTCTCCCAAGGTAGATTACAAGTCTTCACCACCACCATATGTCTATAGCTCTCCACCATTTTTTCCCTAGGACTCTCAATCTCCCAAAGTAGACTATAAATCTCCACCACCATCATACGTCTACAGCTCTCCACCACTTCTGTACCACTCTCCTTCTCCGAAGATAGACTACAAGTCTCCACCACCACCATATGTCTACAGCTCTTCACCACCTCTTCCATACTATTCTCCTTCTTCCAAGGTAGACTACAAATTTCCACCACCACCATACGTATACGTATACAGCTTTTCACCACCTACTCTGTACTACTCTCCTTCTCCAAAAGTAGATTACAAGTCTCCACCACTGCCATACGTCTATAGCTCTCCACCACCTTCTCCGTTCTATTCTCCTTCGTCAAAAGTAGATTACAAGTCTCCACTACCTCCATACGTTTACAGCTCTCCACCCTTTCTTTCATACTACTCTCCTTCTAAGTTTGAATACAAGTCTCCATCGACACCATACATCAACAAAACTCCCTACTATTGATTCTTTCTTTGTCAACAAGTAACATGAGTGCATTCATTTCTTCGATTATTTTTTTCTAGCATTTTTTTATTGCAATCATTTCTCGTAATTATTTCGTCTTGTTATTCTTCTATCATATTTCTTGTTCGAATATCTTGTTATATAAATTAATTTAATAAACATTTTTTACCTATTTCCTAAGTGTATTTGCATGTTGTTTGTTTTTTTTTTTCGAACAGGCCGGACATTTAGGATGCATACAATATTTCTGGTTTCTTCGGCCTTATAATTTATCTTGTATTTTTAGTTAGTTAATATAAGTATCATTCTGATAAAAAAAATGTACGAGTTAAGTTAATAAAAAAAAAATTGTTATCCGGCTTGATGACATTTGTTACTCGTCAGACATATTAGTTCTACTTGTCTTTTTAAAGAAAATATATTTATAGCTCATAGACTAGATATGATTTATGGGATTGCGATTTCAATTTACAGTAGTGAGCTGAGTAATTTAACCGACGTGACAGTATGTATAATTCTTTTTGTTCGATAATCCTCCATCGGAAACAACATAACTGAAAGTTAAAATCTATGCTTATAATTTGGTGACCCAATTTATTTATAAAAACACGTTTAAATATAAGTTCAAATTATCATTTATTTGCGGGAATCATATTTTTGGGCAAATACTCGAAAGAGCAAGTAGCTATTTAAAATAAGTCAAATAGTGAACAAGAATTATAGAACACACAAGAATCATAGTGTAAGTGTTCTCGCCTTATTTCAACTCAATACTATCTTCAGATTCATATTAAGTAAGTCGTCCTATCTAAAAAGATCCCTAGTTAAATTGATAACCATCCATTTAATCTATTTCCAATTTTTGACTTACGACAACGAATCCACATTATATAAATTCTATGCTTTTGCTAGATTATGCAAAGAAAAATTCAAGAATGAGATATTTAAAGGTACCATTAATTATTTCAGTTGTCTGCAGTTCAATATACAAATAGACTACTCGAGTAGTGGAGTAATATCCACCCAAAGAAGATTTTTATGATTTCTTGTCATTTTTTTATTTTTTGTGAATTTTCTTTTAACATTTTCCAATTATTTCCTTTATAGTAAGTGTATCTAAAGTTTGTATTTTGTTGTGTATATTAAAATATTAAATTTTAAAAACATTATGTGTAATGAAGTAAGACAATACGTTGAAGCAAAAAATCCAAAACGTGTTTCGCTTTCAAGCATGGGGATAGAATTGGTTCCGGTCACTTTGTTGTTCCCAGAAACTGAACATTAAATGAAAAAAAGATTGTTTAGTAAACTACAAATATATTATTAAGTGAACATATTTGAGTTTGAATATTCGATCTAATAAAATATACTGTAACATTGAAGGATAAAATAATATTAATTACATTTCGTGGTTTATCTAACATAAGCTTCGAGTAGCTTAATATATCTATTATTAATTTCGTTGGCAATAGAAAGAAGATTTATTAATTTTAATTTGCATTGGAATGAGAAAGTGTGGGGAACACATGACATCAAGAGTCCTTATGGCTTCCAGCAAATGCCATCAAATCTTCTTTGTCACGTATTTCCATTTTTTTTCCCAACTCATCAAATTATAACATAAACAGATAAAACAAATAATGTTTTTTCCTTAAAATAATGTTAAAATATAGTAATGACATTTAATTTTAAATTTCAAATTATATCAACTTTCCAGTAGTTTTTTTGTTCAACCATAAAGGTAAGTCTATAGCATATCGTATGCGAATAAACAATGGAAAATAATATAACTACTCAACCAACCCCCTAAATTTATGGAGCTCACAATCTTAGTTAAACAAATAATAAACTGTGTACGACTAACCAATTATGGAATATTTTATATTCCTCGATTAAAAAGAAAAATGAGGTATTTGAGCTATAGCCTTTGACGAAAAAAAAAACAAGCTATAACCTATTAGACTCCAGTAGTTAATGATCCTTGTTACCAATTATAATCCAAACTAATGCATCATGGCATGTGCATCGCATGTGTATACAACAAATCTTGAAGAAACAAGAAAGTGATGGTTTGTTTTGTAAGCATCATCAAGAATCAAAGATTTACAAATAAAGAGACTGTCCCCACATGATGAACATGAGCAAAACACACAACAACTTTAACTTTAAATTCGATTAGTCTCTTTTAATCATTAAAAAAAATTAAACAGCAATAACGATGTAGAGGATGAGCGAGACGATGGCGTGGCTTTGTGGTCACTGAAGAAAAATAAAAGTTATTGTTTAGAGAGAGAGAAAAAGAAGAATATTTTTTGTTCAAGGCCCACAAATACATGTAATCATCAAAATCATGCGATAGAGAGAGAGAAAGAGAGTGAGGAGGAGACAAAGGTAAAGTGAAGATAAAGGAATCGGGAGAGACAACCCATTTGATCCATCTCTTTCTCTTCCTTTCTTGTGTTTTGGCTTTACTCTTCTTTTGAAATTCCAATGCTTTTGATATGATTTTAGGTTAAAGCTTCGTTCTTTTGATTCTTCAAACACCATAATTACCTTCAAATCATTCTTCCTACACAGCTGGTTTATCCTTTTGAGAGATTCACAGATTTTTCTGATTTTTAGGGTTTTTGTCTTTCCCCCAAATTCTCCCTTAATCTAGTTTCTACAATTGACTCGAGTCCTCTCTGTTTGTGTCTCTATCTTAGATTGTAGATTTCTGGGTCCCGTTCTTGCTGTTTTCTTTCCGTTAATGGTGTGAAAGCTGAAAGCTTTAATCTCTCTGCTATATCAACAATGGCTGAGATCAAGATTGCAAAAGTAGAACAAGGGCAAAGCAAGATTAGGAATGTTCCAGTAGCTGTAACTCCTGAAGGTTTCTGGTGTTGTCCTTCTCCTGTAGCTTTTCAAAAGACTCTTAAATCTCATAACTCTCTCAGCAAACACAAACAATCTTCTCCTCCTCCTCCTTCACTTCCAAAACCCAGACAAACGCCTACGGCGACGGCGACGGTGACGACGACGGAGAAGGAGAAGAAACAGTCGTCGACGACTATAAGATCCGTCATCGCTTCCGACGAACAACAACAGAATTTGGGTAATCCAGAGACCCATCACAGTATTTCTGTTCCGGCGATGGTTCAGGAGAGACCACAGAGGCAAAAGGTTGAGACTTTGCCGAGGAAAGTGGCGATTGAATTCGGTGAACCAGGAAGTAGTGATGCTAAAGTGATTTTGGTAGGGAAGCAAGGTTTTTGTGTGAAGCTGAGTGTTCACAAGAAAGTTTTGGTGGATCACAGCAGTTTCTTTGCTAAGAAACTCGCTGAGAAAGATTCGGTTTTTGCTTGTCTTGAGATTGAGAGCTGTGAAGATGCTGAGATTTACGTTGAGACCATTGGGCTTATGTATTGTAAAGATATGAAGCAACGGCTGATGAAACAGAACGTAAGCAGAGTCCTTCGTGTCCTCAAGGTATTTGCAGCTAAATCCCTCTGCTAGATTCTGGTCTTATCAAGATCATGTTGGTGTTGATTTCATAATTCAATTTGGTAATTTTTAAGCTTTAGGGAAATTTTTAAGAACGTAGTTGTTATTGCAGGTTGCAGAACTTCTTGGTTTCAGCTCATGTATCCAATCTTGCTTGGATTACTTAGAAGCTGTGCCGTGGGTTGGGGAAGAAGAAGAGGAGAAAGTTATCTCATCGATTCTTAGACTGAAAACTGAAGGAGTTGGTGTTACGCCTGTTCTCAAAAGAGTTGCTTCTACTGCTGTGGATCCTCCAAAAGAGACGCTCTCGCGCATTATTGAGCTTGTGTTGAGAAGCAAAGAGGAAAAAAGCCGGCGTGAGATGAAATCTATTGTCCTAAAGCTTCTCAGGGAACAGAACGGGAACAATGTAGCTGATAACTTCAACGAAACGATCTATTCCTCTTGCCAAAACTGTTTAGACACAGTTTTGTCTCTGTTTAGACAAGCTTCCGAGGGAGAAAAAACCGAGACCGATACCAAACAGATAGCGGTAGAAGCAGATAATCTCACGTGGCTGCTCGATGTATTAGCGGAAAGACAAGCTGCAGAGGAATTCTCAATCACATGGGCAAACCAGAAGGAGCTCGCTTTGTTACACGAGAAGCTTCCTTTAGTGTCTCGTTACCACATAAGTCGTGTAACATCTCGGCTCTTCATAGGGATCGGGAGAGGAGAACTGTTGCCTTCAAAAGACACTAGGCTGTTGCTGTTAACCACATGGTTGCAGCCACTTTTCAAAGACTATAACTGGCTTCAACACGGTTGCAGATCGTTTGACGGTAAACTTGTGGAGGAAGGAATTGGACGGACGATACTGACATTGCCGTTGGAAGATCAGCAGAGCATTTTACTGTCGTGGCTCGGGAGTTTTCTGAACGGAGGAGATGGATGTCCGAATCTTCAGAGAGCTTTTGAGGTTTGGTGGAGAAGATCGTTCATTAGACCTTACTCAGATCGTCAAGGTAATGGTATGTGTCAGACAGATTCGACTTCAAAAGAGTGATTTTATGAAAGCTGAGTAATCTTTGTTAGATTGTACAGTGAGTAACGTAGCTATTGAAACTGGAAAGTGTTGGTTTGCTGATCTTGATCTCCGGTTTGATTGTTTTGTGTTTTTGTTTGGTTTATATCGTACCATGGAGATGCTATGCTTTAAGGGCTTACTGGTCGATTTTTTTTTATGCTTTTGTAATTTTCCATTTTTCATAAATCATAATGCCGGATTTCTGAATTCGACTGTTATACCAATTTTAATGTTTAGTTTAAAGTAATTTTGAACCGAGTTTTTGCCATAAATTTTGATGGGCCTGATGGCTTAATTTACTGACTCAAAATCATTTTTGGGTTCAAATGGTAAACGCAGATCATGCAGAACAAATGCAAATCATGTAGATTATGCAGATCAAATGCAAATTGAATATAATAATATAAAAAAAAAATTAAAAAAATTATTTTACAATATATTGGGCCAACATGTAGAACTCATATACATGTAAGAAAAAATGCAGTTCATTTGTATATAAAACAGACTGCATACATAACATCAGTATTTTAGTTCTGCATTTTAAATATGTGATTGGTAAAAAAATGCAGATGAACCCTAAATGCAGTTATTCTGCACTTGTACAGCATTTCATTCAAACCCTTTATATTCCCGAATCAATAGTTTGCCCAACTTTTTTATAAATTGTAAATTTATTTTTTGTACAAAAATTATTAATTTATTATTTAAAAAACTAAATAATAGTATCCTTATATTGGCTCTTTCTTTGTTCTTCTCGTATTTTGTATTATGTTATGATTTTGTAGTCATTTTTGCTTTGGTTCCAGGAAGATTTTTATCTTCGCCAATTTTGTTTTCCACAGTTTTTTGGGCTAAAGTTCTAAGACAATCCAGCTATAACTTTCGGTTGATTCAATAATATAATTCTTGTGTAAAAAAATGCATCTGAGTAGTATTGTTGTACTTTCCTCGTCATCTAGTATTATGTACACGATAAAACTCGTATAAACCAAAAAAAATCCAAACTAAAATAATATGAAAAGAGAAAAAGTTAAGAACACATGGCAAACGTCCAGTAGAGACCAAGTCAGAATAAATTCTCCTTCAATTTCACTGGTTTAATACATGAGAAATCTTATTAAAAAATATATAAACCCTCCAAAATAGAATAATTATCTTCGCCTTGAAAATACGTCAAGCATAAATTTCATCATTCATAAATTTATTAATAATCTCACTTCGTGCATACAAACTACACACACATACACATACACTTCATAAACATTTCGAGCAAATAATATGAAAATATGAATTAAACGGTCATCATTTGCCGAAACTCATGATAATCAAGAACTCCATTACCATCAATATCGTAAAACTTTATCATTGATTCACACTCTCCGTACGTTCTTGATTCCCCTAACTTCGCAAGCATCTTTTGCAAACCCTTTGGCGTTATGCATCCTGACCCTTTCTCCACCTCAAACATCTCAAACGCCGTCTTCAACTCTCCGCCGTCGTCACCGTCACCGTCACCGTCAAGATCTCTTCTTGTCATCAATCCAAGGAAATCCTCAAACCCCAAAGACCCGTCTGCGTCGGTGTCAACTTCGTCTATCGCCGCTTGTGCTGCCTCGTGAGATATATACTCACCGACGGATCCAAAGAAGGCTCTGAGCTCAAAGGCAGAGATCTTACCGTCGCCGTCAACGTCAAAATGGCTGAAGACTCGACGAAGTTCGTCAGAGGAGTGGTGACTACTCGCTGTGTTGCTGTTGTCATTGGCCTTGCTTCTTGGGGAGTTTAACGTTGACGAAGAATTAGACTTTGGTGATCCTCGCCGGTTTTGAAAACTTAGGTTTAATTTTAGGGTTTTTGTGGAAAACCATTTGAAAGATTTGGAGGAAAGTTTATCTTGCTTAGTTGCCATGTTGGATCTTTGATATTATATGTTAGTGGTGTGTTACTTGGTCTTAACTCAGCTCTATATATAATATGATAAATACACCATGACAATATAATTTAAAAAGCATATATACATAATTTATCTATGAAAGTTTGTTTCTTGTGACGATCATATCCATTTTTTAGATTTATTCACATTCTATTTTTGGACAATCGCTCATTATTTAATTAAAATGTTTTTGTAGTATTTATATAATCACTGTTTGATTTTTTTTAAAACTACGGTATTATGGACATTAGAACACTTCCAATGCAAGTCTCTCATGTGAATATAAAAATAAAAATAAAATATTTTATTAAATGAAATAATAAAACGGCATGGATGTCATTTTCAGGAAATTTCCAAGGAAACCAAAAGAGAGGTCCATATTTTTCCCCTCAAAGGGAATTTCGCAGAAGGTGCGTTTTGATTTGCGTGTTGGTGTAAGACTTCAAGATTAAATGATTAGATGTCAAAAAGACAAAAACTAGGTGAAGTTTCATCGCAGCTTCCTCTAGTGTTTATTAAGTAATTTATAAGGTCCATTTATATAAAAATTCGATTGAATCTTATTGTTGCATTACATTTTAAATATAATCAATCATTAGCTTTTAGGTGCACTTATTTCTAATTTCGAGATTCACCAACTTTATTTTGATGCCAAAGTATTCACCATTAATTTGATGTGTTCTTATTTTATGTCATCTTTTGTAAACTTCTGATATCATAAAGCAAAATAATAAAATACTATTCGTACGTAGAGCCACACGAAACCAATTTTCTGCCTAATCACTGATTCAATATTTTTTGTTTTGTTTTCCGTCACAACTTTCACCACAAACAAATTTAACCATTTGTCTTATTTAATTTTTGTGTTATTATAGGTAATGAAAATACAGTTCACCTAACACGTAAACCAGAAGGAACCCAGAAATTTGTTTTGTTATACTAGAAGCATTTAATTTATATTACACAAAAAGATAAAATAGAACATTATCTCGAAAAAGAAGAAAATTTTCAAAAGAACACAAAATGTTCATTCGGCCCAAGACAGTGGAGCCCATATGAGCGCCCATGTTAGGCTGTTAGAAGTCCTCGTTTCTCAGATGCCTCTTTCAGTAGTACAGACAGATCGTTTCCTCAACGTGGTACTTCGTTATAGGATTCAAGCTCAACTAGTTTGAACTTTAGACGCAATATATTTCAAAGAGTAATAGGATTTGAGAGTTTGCAATTTTAAGCGTTTTGAGTTATTCAAACAACTCAAAAGTTCTTTTTTTTCTTTTATTAACAATTTCGAACCAAGAGACTGACACTGAACGACACTATTACAAACCATTAGACTATAAATCATTATCAACAATTTAAAGTTTAGTACATAATAGTTAAAAGTATTGGATTCGTAAAATATTTTTTATTTATTGGCTGAGCGAAAACGCTAGTAAATATAAAATAGGCACAAACATAATCTACTATTATCACAACTATTACAATTTTTTTTATTAAAATAAAGGTTTATAATTGATTTTCTAAATATTTCATAAACTCAAATATAAATATTTAAGATATTTGGAGCGATGTTTATATATAAACATATTTTCTTATAATTGCTTTTTTTAATTTAGTTAATATATGTATAGTATATAAAGAGTTTGATAGAAGATAGTAAAAGTTTAATTTTGTTGGAGTTTTGCATTTTTACAAGGGGAAAACGCTTAGTTTTATTTCATTTTTTATTTTCACTTTACAATATGTTGCAAAGTTTAGTTAATTGATTAAAAAGGTAATAAGCTCTCGTCAATTTAGGAATGTCAAAGATGAAGTGAAAGGCATTATTATTGTGGCTAACCAATGGGCAAATCTAAACCATTAACGGGTTTTATCTCTCTAGTCAGCTATAGATAGGCTTCGTGGGCCTATTGCAAATGTCCAATGGGCCGTTCTATGGCCATTTCGTATGCCAAAACTTACATTCACGTTTCTTTACTCGCTAAATTCTTGTTTAAGCCGTACACGAAAGCTAGCAAAAAAATCGTCGGTGCGATTTTGACAGAAAGACAAAAAAAAAAGTGCAAAATAAACTTCATCTGCCAAATTTTATCGCGACCCAATTAGTCCCGTCAGATTTAGTTAGGCTGATCTTTGGCGTATTGTCCATAAACCTAATTCATGCCACTCGTATCATATGTGTAATATGCAAACTTGACTTTTTAAGCGTTTTAGATGTATAAGATTCTTTTTTACCGACAAATCTTGCAAATATACTTTATTTAATTGTATGTTACTTTTGATATTCAAGATACATATATTGTAATAACTTCAACACACTACTAACAATTTCATGCATGAAGTGTAACTTTAACAAATGATTGAGAGGAGAGTGCGAAAACGGAAATTTGAAGAAAAATAAAAATATTATTTTACTAATATTTGAGTATGTGACAAAGACTAAAAACTCACTTTTCAAAGGGGGGGATGCTAATTTGATACCAAACCTTCACAAAGTGCCACAAGTTGAAGTATATTTTAGTATTTTCTGATAATTTACTACTAAAATAACATTTTCTGGTACATTAAGGATGATAACTAATACGATCTACAGCTCATGTACATGTTATATTAAATTTTTGAGTTGACCTGAGGAAAGAATCTAGAGAACATGCATATTGGTATACTACGAAATTATATATTAATCCGTGGAGATCCAGACGTAATCCTCATTGAGTTGACCCACACGCATCGTTCTTAATTTATACTTATGGGAATGGGAATATTACGTAAATATATTACATATATAATGTTAGCATGTGCGTATTAACGATGCAATTATTATTTTGAACAAAGGTTAGACCAGTCAATTATCTTATAACCGCACATATATGATATATAAGACAGATGTATACATTGACGTATGTAGCTTTACGTATCTACATTTAAGATATGTTCGCAAATCACGTAGAAGTCTTATTATGTATACAAGTCTTAAGTGGGTTCTATTCACAGTGACCTATAAGTCTCCGTAAGTTCTGTTTACCCTAAATAGACTATTCAAACCTAATATTCTTTTATACATTATTGGGTTACAGAGATAGAACTCAAATATAGACTAAGACTTATATAGGTCGCCACTTTAGTTGGGCTTCCTTGTTCAATGTCAAGTAGTCGACAATGCGCTGACTTGTTGACTTTTAATGTCTAATGATTAACTACACGACAACCTCGCTAGAGTTGGCCGGCGAGTTTAATTCATTTTACACGTAAAATTACTCGATATTATTTGTACTATATGAACATTAAGTACAATGATCCAATCAATATATTATGGTATTATTGACTAGACAGCTCAATATATGGAATCGAAGAAAAAAGATTGCAACTACCATGACAGTATGTCAATATATATCGTCATTATAATCAATATCTATCAAATCATATTCAATAATATTGTACTAAATCATTTTCTTTTTGCATGCCTTATATATGATTAACTATCTAATCATATGAAAAAAGATATAACGAAATTCATTGTAAAAATGGTTAATCATATGAAAAAATTTATAACGAAATTCATTGTAAGATGTCATTGAGCTATCGAAGATATATAAAAATCCAGCAATTATTTAAATATTCTCACAAATATACACATTAATTTCGTTCAGGTACTGAAAATTTACGACCAAACATATATTTAGTTCGGTTTAATAATCAGACGACTCATCATTATGCTTGTATTTTACAACTTCGATAAAAAAGGATGTTAATAAAATTAAACACATCGTGAGCTTTGTTAATCGAAAAAAAAAATCTTCAATGACGTTGTATCTGAACGTTCAATTATGATTGTGGTTTCTTGCAGTTTCTTGTGGTCTCTGGAGGTTCCCGGTTCGGCTGTGTTTTGTGAGTTCACAAAATATCTTTTTCTAATTAGGTTTCTTCTTCTTCAGTTTCAGTTCCATAGTGTTGTTCTTATATTTGTATTTTCCTCATGCTGGAATCTTCCACCTGTGTTTTAATTGAAAAAATTGGTTCAAAACAAAAAAAAACAAAGAATAGTAAAAACTAAGCGTTTACCTATAATATTACTTAGGGCTGTTAGAGCAAGTTCAGTGATATTTTTAGAAGTTTTTAAAGGGTCTATTAAGCTAAAAAGAAAATAAAATAAATGACTTAAAATTAAAAGATTATAGAGAAATCTCTTATTTAAGAAATTTAGGAAACAGTCTCTTAAAAAAATATTATTGAACAATGTTTAGAACCATAGGTTTGGTTTGTTTTTTTGTCAATAAGATTAACAATATGTCCAATTTTGTTAACAATGTTAAGCCGAGTGTATACTTAACTACGGTGATAAGTCTTGACTCTTGAGTACTATATTAAGGTAATTTTTATTCCTGTCTATTTTTCTAGAAGCTTAAAATCTCGCAATTCTATTATTAACTTTTCATACTGAAATTATCGAAGGTTATAAATTTAAATTCATGAGTAAAAAAAGATGTGTTGAAATTCGATCATAAGCAGAAAAGCTCTCATATATATATTTGTTATTACATCATATACCTTATAATTGCCATAGTACATTCGGTAGCTATATATATGTATTCACAATTAACTATTACCCTATAGGTATAGAATTTATTATGCTAGAAGCAGGCAATACAAATATTACAATATCCTTCCTATTGTTCTTATTTTAATTTATTCAAGTATTAGTGCCCTCTTCACATCCAGTCAAAAAATTATGTATTTTAAAAAAGATAAAGGAAAAAGTAACGTTTAGACTATAATCTAACTCTCGATGAGGTCGAACCGTGACTCTAACAAATCATAAGGAACCCAAAGCGCATCGAGAGGACAAGGTCTACCACCGTCTAACCTTACCCAAGGCTTCCCTTTCCCACTCCAGTGCAACAAACTCACTGGACCTGGATGCAAATCTCGACACAGTCCTCTGAAATTGTCTCCTCCTAAACCGTGTTGGTTCCACCGGTGATCTACGGGAGCTATGTTTCCGGCGAAGACAAGTAAAAACGGTGGTAAAGAGCCTAACTCGTAGATTCTGATCCGTTTCTGTAACTCCATCCATTCAATGATCTTCCTCGTGTAATCTCCTTCTCTCCATTTCTGTAACTCGATGACCATCACTCCCGTGTTGAAGTAACACGGTGGACGAAGACGGTTGAGGGAGAGTGTGATGGAGAGAGAAGGGTTTGACCAGAACGTCGGTGTGAAGTAAGTGGTGAAGTTGGCGTTACAATACTCAGGCGCGGCTAAAACGACGTCGCTAGGGATGTGAGTGGTGAATAGCTTGGAGATATCGTCGACTAGTATGAGATCTGAGTCGAGGTAGACGACACGTGAGAGGCACGTGGGGAGGATTTCAGCGAGGTAGTTTCTTGCGTAGTTTAACGGAGAGTCGAGCGCGGATCGGATGGAGGTGGAGATGAGGCCGGAGATGGCGGCTACGTCGTAAGGGTAAATCCGGAATTTCAAGTAAGGGAAAGAAGCAACGACGTAGTTTTGGAGTCGGTGGGTTTGTTTCGAAGTGACGAAGTGGAAAACAATGTTTTGAGGACAAGAAGAGTGTTGGAGGACGGAGAGAATCACGGCCATTGAGCCACGAAGGTAAGCCGCATCTAAAGTCATTGCCACGTGGACGGCTTTGTCCGAACAGACAAAACCGTCGTCGTTTTCGACTGTGAGACACTCCGGTGAGTTGAAGAACTCTGGAGCCTCTTTGAATCTCTCACCAGCAGCGAAAGAGACGGTGAAGATGACGAGCATGATGAGGTATGAAAAATAGTTAGAGTGCATTTTTGCGTTAGAGAAGACGTTAGATGCAAATGCTGTATTTATTAGCTTTGAGAGAGAGAGAAAAAGAGAAAAGACAGTAGAGAAGTTTCTTTAGGAAAAAAAATAGCGAGTTTCAAATCAAAAGAGGTAACGAGAAAGTCAATGTTATTGAATGAAATTTGTCGGCGAGATATTATTCATTTATTTTAGGTAATCATCTTTTTTTTTTCCTACAAAAAGAGAGAACAAAACATTATTAAATGTTGGTTTGTTTCCTCGATATTTCAGATTTGGCGTGTTGTCCCTCGCCAAGTTTAAAAACAATAAAAAAGAGTCTTTATAAAGAGTTAAGGTTTTAAGTTGTTAAGTAAGGTACCTCTCTATCAATTTTTTGGACCGATTCAGTCTTTATGTACCATAATTCATAAACATTGCTATTTCCTATTTAACATTCTCTTCCACGGACCACGCCTCAAATGTATAAGCCATGTAACACATAACAAAAGTGATCTACATTTAACAAAAATAATTAAGATCGATATATGCATATCTCATATGTGTTCCCTTGTTATTGAAGTTTGTTGTCTATGTTTGTACGTGACACATTCTGAGTGGTCGTGTAAGCACTATCACATTTAATACGAGAAGCCATACGTGTTAAAGCTTAATAAATTAACTCGCTCTAATTATTATATTAACTCTTTATCTATCAAATCATCCCTTTTCTCTCCCGTGAATTATTCAAATTGTTACCTGTTGAATCTTTTGAAAATATAAAAATTTCTCCTTTTTTCTTTCTAATATAACATTTTCTCTGATATGTAAAATGAACATGGAGGATCCATACTACATGTAAAGCATATACATTAGCGAGTTATTGAATTATTATAATTAGAAATTGATTTTGTATAAAAAACTATTAATTAATGTATTTTAGCTATGATGGTAAGGAACTTTGTAGCTACTACATCTTTAATAGAAACTTCTTAGTTACAAAAAGAAAGCTAATTTATTTCTTTTTTTATCTGAAAATTCGGAGGTTAAAGCGATCAACTGAATTTCCGGTCCGCTCGACCCGGAATTAATTGGCGGGAGTTGTGAACACTCACGCTAAGCGTTTGCCACGTAACAACGTTATTGTGTGTCCCATTTGAATGCCACCTGACCTACCCACCCAATAAAGAAATTGATTTTATTTTTATTTATTTTTGCAAAAATTGTTAATGGCATGTGATATTTTTCTTAACAAATATTATAGAATCATAAACGCAATAATAATTTTAATTTTATATTTATATTACTAAAAAAATATATGGTTATGCCATAACGCACATTACCAAATCAAATCTACCACCGTATGTTGATTTTAAATAGTTGAGTGTGTTATGCATTAAACGTATTTCATTGTATTATTTATTTATATTTGTTTCCCCAATGTGTAGAGGTTCAATGAAAAAGTAACTGACCAATTTGAAAATGATGTGTGGAGTTACTACTACTAGCTAGCTAGTTGATTTGCAACTAACAAAACGAGCCGTGTTTTCGGTTAATTACGACGTTAATTTAAATTCAAAACCGTATTTAATTAATGATCCCATATGACGATGTGCCATGCATGTGCCTTTTCACGTGGGGTTTGATATTAATCGTGCTGTTTTTAAAGTTTCACACCAAGTTCGTTAATAGATAGATGATAAATTTCTATATAAACACACAAATATATATTCGATAAATAAAATATATCTATTAAATAAAATTATAGAGAAAATGTTTTCGGCGTAAAAAAAACGAGAATAACATTTTCTTTAATTTGGTCCATTTATTAACTCGCCATCAGTCACCTGAAGTCCATAAATATCACATGAATTTAAATTTTTTTTTTGGTATGACATGAACTTAAATCTTGTATAAGATTTGTGTTAAATTCCTACATCAAACACTGAACGTAAATCTAAAGAACTCATTGCATAGTTTGCCTAGTGGATTATGAGATATCTAAGCTTTTAATCACTTTCATAAATCTAATGTTTTAAATTTTATTTTTTCATACATCTTGATGGCTGGTGTGTTAGAAGCACATCGCTTCAATCAATAATCAGGAGTAAATTAGTCATTAAGAAGACAAGAGATGAGATAATTCGAAGAGAACACTAAGATTTGGAGATGATTTCTTTTTTTGTTAGGTCTTACATCGACCTCATAACTGATATCCTCCACAATTCAGCAGTGACGGTTATCACATGACCATGCCTACGAGATTTGGACAAATAAGGTTACAAGATTTGATTCCTCTCATCCTCGAGACAGAGTCAACCAACGTTTCATGATTATTATCTGAAAATATTTAAAGCTACAAAACAGAGCAAAGCAGAAACTTGAACATCACTAGCTTTCGTTCTGAGAAGGCATGAGCCGATCTTCAGCGAGTAACGGAATGTAAATCGCTTCGATTGCCTAAACTATTGAACTCAATGGCCTTAAAAGGCATTGGTGGATAACGAGTTTCACAGAGAGTAGTCATCAAAAAGTTTCATCGTTCATGACGTGAGTAACACTGTTGTTGTAAATCTTCTCTCAAGCTGAACGTTCGTGGATACCAACCATGGTCACACTTGACTGACGGGTGCATTCCCTATAGCTACCTTTGTATTGCCAATTGCAATTTTGTAAGCCATAACAAACACACATTAAGTTCAGGAGAGTGCATAGAACTTTAATGTAACCAAATATATTATTAACCCTAAAAGGACAGAGAGAGAAACTTGCTTTGCGCGCAACATTCCAACCTATATTTCGTCACCTACATGACTAATTAAAGGTGCGTATAGAGTTGCTAGAGAAAAAGATTGCTGCTTGCTGTTCTACGCTCTGGATGTCTACTCTATGTAGCATTAAAATTATTGAAAATTCGGTCTTGTCACCATATCTGAAATCAAAGTAGTCAAAGTAATGGAACCTAAATGTTGTATTGCATGGGTCTTCAGTTTTCATATTATTTGGTTTGGAAAGTTTATGGTTAATACGACTTATCGTGTACATGATGCAATTTGACTCTTTTGAATAACAAGAAAGGAGATATGCATGGTTCAATTTTTCAAAGTACAAGGAAATCAACAAGTAGCACAAACCATTTAAAAAAGAAAAACTACCCCAAAAAAACTAGTTGAATCTATTTCTTCTTCATTGAATCCGACTTGTCTCTTGCTTAGAAAACCCTGAAAGCCTAACTAAAAACTAGGAACCTAGTTGCATAAAAAAAAAATAACAAGAAAAAGAGATAACATCATAATACTACTGGTATCAAAAGTTTTGAATTTTGTGATCAAAGCTAAAGAAATGAAAAATGAAATTTTATTCTTTAAATTCTTTTTTTGTGTGTATAAATTTATTGATTTATGACACTAAAAGAGTTGTTTTAATCATTAATATATGTATATATTTTTTTGCAGTTTATAATTTTATCATATTAAGCTTAGTTTCCTAAAATTTAAAATTCACAAATCACAAAAGGAAATTGTATATTCTCTTGATTTCCTTTTTCAAGTGTTACGTGTTTGGCACATGAGATTCCATTAAAACTCAATTCACTCCCTCCTCTTCCCTCTTCTCTTCAAATCCTCAATCGATTCTTGTTCGAGACACAAATCAGTAATTTCCGACTATCTCGAAACCCTAAAATGGATCTTCTCAGAGAAGAGATTCTGAAGAGACAGCGAAGCCTTGCTGAGGAAGGTGGAGGAAAGAAGTTTTTCAAGCGATCGGAAATGGAGCAGAAGAAAATCCAGAAGCTTCGAGAGGAAGAACGCCGTGAGTAGGAGCTTAAGGCCCAGCGGCGGAGAGATTCATCTGCTCTCGCTGATTCCAAATCCTCCGCATCTGCTACGAAATCCGTAGCCGACGAGAAGACGAACATCGAAACCCTACTTGTGCCGAGACAGGAAGTGATTCGCCGCTTGAGGATCCTTAAACAGCCGATGACTCTCTTCGGAGAGGATGATCAGGCGCGTCTCGACCGGCACAATTACGTTTTGAAGGAAGGATTGTTCGAGGTGAATAGCGATCTCATGTCTGACGGACAGACGAACGATTTCTTGCGAGACATCTCTGAGCTGAAGAAACGGGACAAGAGTGGCGGTAGGAAGAGGAAGAGTAGAGATGAAAGAGGGGAAACAAGGGATGATGTTGATGTTGATGCTGATAAAGATCTGAAGCGTTTGAAAGCTAATTTCGAGGATCTATGCGACGAGGACAAGATCCTTGTCTTCTACAAGAGGCTAGTGATTGAATGGAAGCAGGAGCTCGATGCTATGGACAACGCTGAGAGGACCAGTGGCCAAGGAAAACGGATTGTAGCCACTTTTCAGCAGTGTGCTAGGTATCTAACTCCTCTCTTCGACTTATGCAGGAACAAGGTACACTATCTCATAAATTCGTGCTTGGCCTTGTTGTTAGCAAATTGTCATCTCTGTGTTTGTGCAATTGGAAATAGAACTTGAGTTTGGGTAGGAAGACAGATTGCATTAGTTTGGCTACTTCTTTTGCTGGAGATATAAGAAGTTCAATAATTCTAATGCTACATAGACAGGAGATTTAGAACTTACAACAGCAAGTAGCAATCTTTTTCTTTAGTAACTCTATATATAGGCTGGAATGTTGGGCGCAAAGCAAGTTGCTCTCTTTCGAAGTTTTGTGAGCTCTGCTCAACTTGTTATGGCTGCAGGTTTTACCAGCCGACATTCGTGAAGCTTTAATGGCGATGGTTAACCACTGCATAAAACGGGACTACCTCGCTGCAAATGACCACTACATCAAACTAGCCATTGGGAACGCACCATGGCCCATCGGTGTTACTATGGTTGGTATCCACGAACGTTCAGCTCGAGAGAAGATTCACACCAACAGTGTTGCTCACATCATGAACAACGAAACCCCTCGCAAGTATCTTCAATCAGTTAAAAGACTGATGACTCTCTGTGAAACTCGTTATCCACCAATGCCTTCTAAAGCCGTTTGAGTTCAGTAGCTAATTAACCAATGGAGGTGGTGCTCGCTTTGGTTTAAGAGAGCTTCCTTTGTGGTGATCGCGAACGAGTCTTGGAGGAAACACTCTGCCTTATGCCTTCCTTCTACCTATCTCCATCTCGCTGTTAGTTTAGTTTAATCTTAAAATACAGAGTCACCAGCTAATCTGATTAGGTAAAAGCTTTGTACTTCAGAGCCACCTTATGTGGGGCAAGTTGTGAAATACTATCTGAGATGCAATTTAAAAATTATTCATTCCCAGAGTAAGCAAACTATCCAGTACCAAATTTCTTTACCCGGTCCAAATACTATGTTGTCATAGTGAAATACAAACCTGAAAACAAAGGAGAAAAACAAAATCAGTTTCCATTATAGCAGTCCAACGCTAGCTCAGACAACGATTAGCCTACTTGACGAGCAAACAACAACCTAAAAAGCAAAGGAAATTTCACGTTTGAGTAATAGTCCAGCTTCTCACTGAATCAAACACTAGCAGAACACATAAACGACTCCAATTCCCTCCCACAACCACATACGTCTTTGTGCGCACAAACAAAGTCTAGCTAAAGCTCTTGGCGGAATGAGACCGTACTAGTGCAGAGCTATAATCTAATTCCAATACAATCATCTGATCAATCCCGTCTGCTACGGCCTTTTATCTTTCGTCCATTAGACCTTTAAAATGGGCCTATTGGTTAGACATTTTGACTATCATCTCAGACTCGAATCAAGACCGGCTTCCTTTATTCCCTCACTTGGTATGTTTTGCAAACAACAATTCATATTCTAAGTAAGGAAAAGAAACACTGGCCGTCACAGGTGAAAATGTCTCAATACCAGATAGACTCATCTCTTTATCATCGTACCACGATCCCGCTACATATAATAAACTCACCATTAAAAGTAACATCACTTAAAAGATAATCTTCCAAACTGAATCTATTTGGGGAGAATGTAAACGCAAATCATTGCATGACCATTCTTCTTCCTCAGAATTTTCAAGAATCCATAATTGTGTATCTGATGAGCAAACCAATGCTATTCTTCCCTCGTAACTCAGTAGAGAATGTTTCGTCGTTCTCGTCCTTGTACCATTTTAAACATTTCAAATCTTACACTGAAAATCGTAATGGTTCTTTTCATAACACTTGATCCAATGTTGTTACTAGCTCCATTTGGCATATCACATATGGACTCGTTTTAGTTGTTCTCCGTGAATCAGTTCAGCTCCCAATGTTAAAACTTGAAGCCCATAATCATGTTTGATTGGATCCTTCTGGAACTGGAGAGAGATGACAACTTTATTACAACATATGGTTATAACGACACATATGGAGATTTAGCTCGGTATCTTTGTTGTCATCATTACCAAGGGTGCCTTCTTCAGGCTTCACCGTACGAGGCTTCCCTGTTTTAACTTCATCTTCTAATTGCATTCCAAAGATATAACCAGAATGAGTCAATTGCATAGAGCATTCACGGCTTGTTACTTCTAAAACATGAAAACATCTAAACTGCCGCACTTCAAAACAAAACAAAAAGGCCATTTGCAAATAAAACGAACTTATTATCACTCTTCAAATAAATGAATTTTATTAATCATCAAGGTTCTCTTTAGAAAAAAAAAATCAACCTAAAGTCGATTTACCTATTGGGTTAATCACATATCCAACATATAGAGTAGGTAAAATAAATTTTAACACTTTTTGTTTTGTTTTTGACACTTTCAATAACAAGAAAGAAGATATGCAGTAGCTCAAAGCAAAAAGAAGGATCGCAGAGAAATATAAAAACACCACAAAATATTGATTCCCACAGTCACGTGCATTGTAGGGCTCGAATGTCTAATGGGCCCGTGACTTCGGCTCGAGCAATGGCCTATATGGGCTATAGGTTTCTGTGTCGCACGTGTGAACCTGGACCCACAAACTCTGGGTATGTTACATATGTACGTGATTCTCATGTTGACCTGACTGGATTGGGGACCACTAAATCTGAACCGTTCAAAACGTTACATCGTCGCAGATCTTATGAACCACAATTACGGAGGAGATACGAAAAGGCATCTTTTCTTTTCTAATCATATTCCTGTGCGGCTTTACACATGCTCTCGACCGGGCACTCGCGTTTTCATCCGTTGGATTTAACCTCACAGATTCTGATCTTACGGTGAAGAAAAAAAATCAAAAATGAAGATGTATATCCCTTTTCCGCCGAACATTGTCAGATGAGCAAAAGAGGTTTCTGAATAATAAAACTTCAAAAGTCAAGCTTTTTAAACAGTAAGTTAACTGATGTCATAAGATTCACCTCCTTTTTTTCACCCTTTTTTCCTTAATATGCCAAAATTAGTTACAAACTTTACAATCCATTTTTTTTTAAATTAATGGTTATCAAATGGGTCTATATCAGTTTTTTCTCCATTAAAATACACTGTAAAAAAACCCCAAAAACAATAAGAAAGCTTATAACTTTAGCCTCTGTTTTCTCCTCGTGAAGGAAAAACTCTTTTAAGCCTTTTTCGCTCCTCGAGAATTACGCAGCACAAACAAAAAACCCAGAAATAATCCATAAAAAGTGTGAAGTAAATAAACAGAGAGAGACAGAGAAGAAACAGAGAATGACAGCATCAGGAGGAGGAGGAGGAGGCGGTTTGACGGCGGCGGGAGCAGGAGCGACGGGGAGGATGCCGACATGGAAGGAGAGAGAGAACAACAAGAGGAGAGAGAGACGGAGAAGAGCCATTGCAGCTAAGATATTCACCGGACTCAGATCTCAGGGAAATTACAAACTCCCTAAGCATTGTGACAACAACGAAGTACTCAAAGCTCTTTGCGTCGAAGCTGGTTGGATCGTCCACGAAGACGGCACCACTTACCGAAAGGTTCGATCTTCAATTTTCTTCGATTTTTAGTATATTTTCCGACATTGAATTAATTTTTTTTTTCATTTTCCGACAGGGTTCCCGACCAACAACAGAAGCAACACCGCCGCGCGTGAGCGCGTGTTCCTCAATCCAACTCAGTCCACAGTCATCGGCTTTTCAAAGCCCAATTCCTTCGTACCAAGCTAGCCCAGCCTCGTCGTCTTATCCAAGCCCGACCCGGTTCGATCAAAACCCGATCCGGTTTGACCCGAATCAATCCTCGGCTTATCTCATCCCTTACCTCCAAAACCTCGCTTCCACCGGAAACCTCGCTCCTCTCCGAATTTCCAATAGTGCCCCTGTCACGCCTCCGATTTCCTCTCCTAGAAGCTCAAATCCGAGACTCCCCAAGTGGCAAATCAGTAATTTTCCAATCTCAGCTCCTTCGAGCCCGACACGGCGTCTCCACAACCACTACACATCGATTCCGGAATGCGACGAATCGGATGTCTCGACGGTTGATTCTTGTCGATGGACACGTTTTCAACCGGTAACCGTTTCTCAGACATGTCCTCCGTCGCCAACTTTTAACCTCGTCGAAAATAGCGTTTGCGTTGGCGGCGGAGACGTTTCCGTGAAGCCTTGGGAAGGTGAGAAGATTCACGATGTTGGTATCGATGACTTGGAGCTGACGTTAGGTAACGCCAAAGGACGCGGCTAAAAAGTCGAGAAGGGTAATACCGTAATTTAATTATTAAAAGAGAGGATCGGTTCGGTAACGTATTTCCGGTTTAACCATAGCTATTAGGGATGATGGATGGCCTTATTGGTCTTCTTCACGGATTCATGACCAATGTACAGTCATTATCAATGCTTCATTTTGCAAAAATCTAATTTTTCATTTATAATATTATGTTTTTTTTCTTCCTATTTTTTAAAAAATGTGATGGTGGATATGAAAATATGCAAGTGTGCGTGAGTGAAAGTGAGAGGGACCATTCCCCATGTGGTGATGGGACATGTGAATGTGATTTTTATCTATTTATATCTTTCTCTGTAACCACGCGTGACTGTTCAATGTGCCTACCTATATATCATACACCAAATTTTAGTGGACCTGTAAATTAAATGAAAAACGTTATCCAAGAATGAATAAATCGTTAACAATTTTTTTATATACATGAGAGGTTGGTTGGTTCATGTGTTATGTCTTATGAGACTTTTGCCACTATACAAATTGAAAAGGAAAATTATAAAAGTTATTGATTGAGACTGATATTTATTTGTAAATGTATTATTAGCCTTTTTTAGTTTTCTGTTGGAGCACTTTTTTCCATAAAGAAAATAAGTTTTCTTTGGTTTGAAGAATTAACTTAGTTGACATCTTAGTAGGATCGGTTAACTTTAGCTTTCCACATGGTTCTATAAAGCCGTACGTAAAACGTATGTTAGCGATTTCCACTCATTGGGCCAAAGCATGTCATTTAGTAGACTAGAATGGGCCGTTAATAGGCCGAAACTATATGACAGCTGGTTATAGGCGAACACAATCGTTATGACTGTAGCGTACTAAGTTTTTTGAGCTGGTCCAGTTAATACAACAAACTCTGGCTTCATAGTTGAAAACCTAGACTTGTGAACGTGTTTATAAATGTTTATTGAAAAACAGCCCAAACTATGTGATTGAATAAATCCTCCTCTACTAAAACAAAAATTCGTCTTCAAAATAATATATCAAAATTTACATATACCAAAAATGCATTTTATATTCTTAAACAAATATATCTTCAGTCTTACACAAACACAATAGTATGTAATAAACAATAACTTGGGATAAACCATGATCCCTCGTCAAAAGCAACAAAATTATAGCTATATTAGGAAGCATAACCAACTGGATTCAATCCACTGAATCACAATTCTACGAATCTAGAATTTTAAATTTAGGGTAAGCTAATCTATAGATTGGTAATCCATTTTAATCATATTTGGGTAGAAAGTTGAGAATTATACACGAAACAATACTTTTATAAAACCAAAAAGAAAAAATACTCCTAGATTAGTGTTAGGAAACATAATAAACTATTACTCCATATTGTTTAATACACGTTCCATATCTTCGAGAATTGAAGAGCTGAATTCGTACTTGGACAATACTATAAACAAATGTATATCATATTTACGTAAGACATAAACTTGGCTTTTATCTTAATAAAAATAAATTTTGACTTCCACAATAAACATAGTTCGATAAATATTACGTAACTCGAGCGAACGTGGGTGCTCTTAATGTAGCTGACTCGCTCACAGCATCTAGATACGGTGTCGGTATGTACTCCCGAGTCTAACGCTCAGTACTCAGTAGTCTATATATATTCAAGTTGCATGACGATAAGGTTACAACATTTTCATTTGGAGTATTTTATATGATATTTTATAATTAAAAATAGAAAATAATAGAATAAAAAAGAAAAAGTGAAGAAAGGTTTTCAAACATAATTTTTTGTGAGTGGCATAATTTTGTTTTCTAATTATAATTTAATTATAAAGTAACTTATATTTAAATATTAATATTGTTTTAGTTTGAGAATTCTTTAAAAGTTGCTCTAATTCTATCCCAAATATACAGCACCTGTTCACGCAGCCCAATGTTGATAATTCTGTTTGAATAAATTAAATATTGAATATTTCTCCATCATATAACTTAAATTTTGATAATAACTACCATTTATTATGAGGATGGGGACGTTTTTCAATGCTGAGCTAAACATAGACACATCCCGAAACGATAACGGAGTTTAGGCTTTGTTAGTAAGATTATTTCGAAAGTTTTTTTGTTACAAGTTCGACGGATTCTGTTGTTCAAAAGGTAAATTTCTTATAATATTATGTTGGCACATGAAGTTTTACATCCTTCAAATATACATCATAGATACACCATCTACAACTATCATCCCAGCTTTCTATCGAAATTTTATTTTATGTGAGATTCTTAGTTATATATATATATATATATATATATATATATATATATATATATATATATATATTATTTTTTTTTTTTTTTAATTTTGACTATTTCTCGAAAACACTTGCAGAATAAAAACGGAAACTACCTAGAACTGTGATATGAATTTATATTTTTTATCTTCTTCTGTTGGTGTTATTTTTTTTTCACCAATTTTTTTCATTATTTTTTTTATTTTTTAAAACTTTTCTCGTAGTAACAAAAAGCTTCTTAATCTAGTTAACATTTTTAATTTAATTTAAATAAATCACATATAAATATTATGCATGAAATTCAATTTAATTTAAATAAATATAAAAATTTGGATTATAAAATTTTGATGAAAGAATTTATTAAAGAAACAGAAGTTCAAGTTTTTATATTATTTTTTATTTAACTTAAAAATATATTATATTTATTTTTAAAATTATAATAAAAATATCTTTTTTTTTTGCCGTAAGCCCCGTGAACGCACAGCACTGACTACATTGATCATTATAGCTCGCACATGTTCACAACCTTAACCTGTCCAACATTATCGACAAATTTCATTACCTGGTATGTATGGTATGAGAAGCTGCCGTCGGAGGAAGTGATTTCGAGGTCAGAGATCGAGGCGTTGGAGCACGTCAGTGGAGTGGCACGTACGTGGTGCGTTTAAAAATTTAAGCTTAAACTGCGTGTCGTTTTTAATGGGTTTGAAATATTTCATTCAGTTTCCGGGTCTTGCCACATGCTTGATGCTATCACGTTTTATTGTGTCACCGCCACTTGCTATCACCAATATATTTATATTGTACATATAAATAATTGGTGTTTAATCTCTAAGTGTTCGAATGTCACACAAAAAGTGCTGAATCTACAGTCTCAAGACGTCTCCTTTGGCTGTTACGAAAGTCACCACACACCAAGACTGTTTCGACTTGTCAAGAAGAAGAATTGAAGATGGAACTCACAAACAAATAGGGCATAAGAAAACAGGGGAGGAAGAAGAAATGGAACACACACACATTTGTTAAGCCAGTTCACATCTTTCAACCAAAACGCTACGTCTGGGCCAGTAATACACTCCTGGAATAGCTAGATCAGGAGTTACAAGATACCAAAAGACCTGAAGCCCCTTTACAATGAATCTATCAATCTCCTTAAAATCCCAAGAACATTTAATGAGTTTGTGTTCTTCTTTGTTCTTTTCATTATATGTCTATCTCTATGGTGTAATGTGTTTATATGTATTAAAGACCATACGACCTAATTTCTTGAAATGCCAACACTCACAGCCTCTTCCGTATGGCTGCAATAAATGAACTTGCCCTCATCTTCTTATTTCATAGCCGACAAACTATAGTTTGCTTTTGGCCTTTATGACAGCTGCAAACAGCTAGTTTTATGGTCCTGCACTTCATGGGTCACATGATATTCCCAAGACACAAGCATTAGCTACTTCTCCACGTTAAGTATCCCTTTGTCTTGATCTTCATTACTAATGCTTAACAAAAAGTTATATGATTAGTACCTGACGTCAATCTATACGTTGGTTTCAGAACTTTTGTATATAAATCTGATGATCATTGTGATGAAGGTACTTGCATATGTTTATATAATGTGATTTCTTCATGAGGTCATCATTGCTAATCTCATTAGATACTTGTATAATCAAGATAATACTAAAAGTCACATCTAGTTGACACATTATCGATCTAAATAAAACAGTAGCTAAATTTTGTCTTATACTTTCTTTCCTTTTTAACAACGTCTTCTGTTTTAAAAACGTCTTCAAGAAAATGTAGAATTTGAAATAAATGTTTCATCATAATAAACAATTTGAATTTTTGTTTTATGTACCTTTTCCTCCATTATACCAATACACCATGAGAATCACGTTGTTTCAAATTAATGGAAGTTTCGTTATTAAAAAACAAATTAAATACATTGCTTTGATAGTATTAAATTTTAATTTTAATTAAAAAAGTTACTCGTGGGTTCTAAGGCAAAAAAAAAAATACATGCATTGTTGGTCAAAATTCGGTAGCTCAGTTTTGTCTTATAGTTACTTTTTCATCCAATTCAATTATTTTTGGACAAAATAAGACTATTATATCTATTTACCGTTTCTAGAAACAAATATAAATATTCAATATAATAAACAACTTATTAATTTTCAGAGGTTAATGTTCTTTATTAATAAATCTTTGATTTTTTATCTAGTCAATTAAAGGAAACTTTAGTTTAATTCGAACTGACATAAAATAAACTTTAATTTAATTGGAAACAAATAACACATTAGTTCGGACGTGACAGTTCCTCTACTTCCGATACTTTTGAACGCCGATTGGTCTCTTTTTGAATCCGTGTGATATGTTGATTTTTTTTTTGTCGTCACAGTATGATATGTTGATAATTGGTTCAAATAAAATACTTCAATCTTTTTAACTTTTTAAGCAATGAAGAATGTTACAATATTTTAACAGTATTTTATCCCCAAAATTCTTTTATCAATTGCTTATATGCGTATCGCATTATCACCGGAAAATGTACGCGCAGTTTCTATACTTTTTTTCCTCTAAAAAAACAAAAAATATGATCCCTTTTCTGTATCATCCTAGTCTTATATGCCCATATTATGTAACAGGTTGACTGTGGTGATATAGTCGTAGATTTATCTCGTGGTTATATATTTTCGATTTCTTGATTGGTTAAACTAAAGGTTACACAATATCAATATGATTGGTTATGTGATTATAAAATAATGAAACTGAAATTTGATTTCTATAGCTTTAGTTTCATGTTAAAACCGGAAACTATAGGAATTTCTTGCTCATGTTTTATCTCAATTGTAACTAATTAATTATCAGCTTAACTTTTACAGTTATCATGTGCTTTAAGTTAGTCGAGTTGGCAACTAGTTGTTTATGTTCCAGAATAGTTGATTGCAATTTGCAGACCAATCTCCCTCTTTAGTTTTTATTTGGCAACGATTTTGATATATTAACATGGTTTAATGGATTCATTACTTGTAAGTCTAAAAAACTGGATCTGAATTTCAACCTAACTGATACCTAAAGTTATTTGACAATTATTTATATATATATATTTGATTAAAACTGGAATACAAACTAAATCTATGTAAAAAAATAATCTAAATTAGATAATATTTTGTTGTTAAATAGACAAAAATAATGTTTTAATTTTTAAAATAATTCATATATCAAAATTTTAAAACCCGAATATAAACCAACTAAACATACGGCTGTAGTATTCTATTACAAAATTATAACTTTTAAATTATTTGATATTTTTCAAAAATATTAAAGAAGATTTTACTTTGGACATCATCTACATACCAAAATACAATTTACATATTTATTTAATTTATTTGATTGTATAAAATCACTTAAAAAATTATGACATATTTCTATAATATTATTTTAAGAATTTTAATTATTGTTTTTGACGCTCATATTAATTTTTGATTTTAAAATTTTATTCTCTTGGATATTAAACAGCAAAATTAAGAAAAATAAAAAAATGAAATTACTATAAAAGTTTAACAAGAAGTAAATAAACAAGAAATAGAATAACAAAATACCATATTTTCTTTTTGGTACATTAATATTTTAGAATTTATCAAATTTATAATATAATTTTTAAAAACTTTTAAAATAATTATTTTAGAATCGTATGATTTCTTAAGTTATATGAACTTATTCAAGGTCAATATATATGTTAAATCTATTTATACAAAAATAGAAAATCTAGAAAAAATATTTACGATATAAAAACAATATATCAAATAAATGGAGATGTTATATTTATTTCTAAATTGATCTAAAACTTATATCTATTTTAAAATTTAAAATATATTTGATCCGGACGAGAAAGAGATTAGACTGCTAAAACCATAGCTAGACATGAAACAGTGAACCTCGTTAGGGATACAAAACTAATTCAGAAAGATTAAAACTCTAAACCAGAATCATACTATACTAAACCATTCATATAATATTATTATTTATATTAGAGACTATTATTTATAAACTAAAAATGATGAACTAAAGACCTAAGCCGAAATTCTGATTGAATTATGCTAATAATAATTTATAGCATAATAGTTGACAAAAGAAAAACATATTTCTTTTTTGTCGGCACAAAGAAAAGAGAAAAAACCATATTTTTAAAAGTTATTAAATGTCTAAACAGAAATTATATGCGTCGAACACCACGTCGGTGACATTACTAGTAGTTTCTATCGATATAATTGAAAATGGAGCAGGTTTGTAGAAGACAAGTAAGATATTATATTTCAACGTTTGAAGACTTTTGGCTTTATAAATAAAACGCACACGATAACAAATTCCAAATTGTCGAACAAAGAAATGAAGAATACAAAAAAAACCTCACGCGGCCATGTTAGCTAGCCCAGGAATGGGCCACGTCATCCCGGTGATCCAACTCGGAAAACGCTTAGCTGGACTCCACGGCTTCCACGTCACCATCTTCGTCCTCGAAGCCGACGCAGCCTCCGCTCAATCCCAGTTCCTCAACTCACCGGACTGCAGCGACGCCGCCCTTGTTGACGTCATCTGCCTCCCGCCTCCAGATATCTCCGGCCTAGTGGACCCATCAGCCTCTTTTGGGATCAAGATCTTGGCCATGATGCGCGAGGCCGTTCCAACCGTCCGATCAAAGATCGCTGAGATGCAGCACAAACCAACGGCTCTCATCGTAGACTTGTTAAGCTTGGACGCCTCAAGGCTCGCTAACGAGTTCAACATGTTGAGTTATCTCTTCATCGCTTCAAACGCACGATTTGTCGGGTTGATGATGTATTTCCCAACGCTGGACAAAGACGTGAGAGAAGAGCACATAGTCAAGAAGAGACCCTTAGCTATACCGGGATGTGAACCGCTTCGGTTTGAAGATACTTTTGAAATATTCCGTGACCCGTCGAGCCAGTACAAGGAATGTGTTCCACAGGGTTTAGTTTACACGACGGTTGATGGCATTATTGTGAATACATGGGATGATATGGAGCCAAAAACCTTGAAATCTCTTCAAGATCCAAAGCTTTTAGGCCGGACCGCTCGTGTACCGATTTATCCTATTGGTCCCTTGTACAGGCCGGTTGATCCATCGAAAACCAATCATCCGGTTTTGGATTGGTTAAGCAAACAACCGGACGAGTCGGTACTTTACATCTCATTCGGAAGCGGTGGCTCTCTCTCAGCTAAACAGCTAACCGAACTGGCTTGGGGGCTCGAGTTAAGTCAGCAACGGTTTGTTTGGGTGGTCCGTCCGCCGGTAGATGGTTTAGCTAGCAGTGCGTATGTCTCGGTTAATAGCGGTGAAATACGAGACGGTATGCCGGATTATTTACCGGAAGAGTTCGCTAGCCGGACTTTGGAGAGAGGCCTCGTGGTCCCTTCATGGGCCCCGCAAGCCGAGGTCTTAGCTCACCCGGCCGTGGGTGGGTTTCTGACTCACTGCGGCTGGAACTCGATTCTTGAGAGCGTCGTTAGCGGCGTTCCGATGATCGCTTGGCCGCTTTTCGCAGAGCAGATGACAAACGCAACGCTGCTTAACGAGGAGCTAGGAATTGCCGTCCGGTCTAGGAAGCTGCCATCAGAAGGAGTGATTTTGAGGGTGGAGATTGAGACGTTGGTGAGAAGGATTATGGTGGAGGAGGAAGGTTGTGAGATGAGAAAAAAGGTGAAGAAGCTGAAAGATACGGCGGAGAAATCGCTAAGTTGCGACGGTGGTTCAGCGCACGAATCGCTGTCGAGAGTCGCCGAGGAATGTCTACGTCTTTTGAAGACTGTTACTGTTAGAGACGCGACTCTTGTTGCCTAGTAATGCTTACCGTCTCATTTGTGTGGTTTTTTTGGAACATTGTTGTATTCAGTTTCCGGGTCTTGCTTCCACTAATAAATATGTAATCGAGATTTTTAATTTGTATGATTACTTTTTGGTGTTAATAATGAAGTCTTGGACTATCATAGCAAGGTTTGTATACGTGATTTAGATATTTGAAGTCCATCTGAAAAGTTGATTTAACATCTCTTGTGTATGACTATTATGATGATGTACAAAATCATTGTGATGATGGTAGCTAAATTTTGTTATGTAATATGATATCTTATTCTTCTAATCATTATTAATCAACCTATTAGGGTGTACAGTATTATAATCAAAATAAAACCGAACGTCGCATCTAGTTGACACATTATATCGACCCAATCAAACAGAAAAGAGTTGCTCAATATTTGATCCAACTTTACTAATCTCTATATGCATTTTTATGTTCACGGCGTGGGAGACATGGGAGTATTTAATAACGCCGATAGGTTTATTTAAGCATATAATTTCAAATAAAGAAATTCAATCACTTTAAGGCCATGACGTGCGTTACAAAATATTTAACGAGATGAACCATGTCTTGGTTTGGAAACTTGAAACAGGCCAACATTTATATGTTTTTCGTTTAACAAGATGAACCATATTTTGCTTTGTTAAAAAATTTAGTGGTATTATCATACACTAGGCGTGTGGCCATTTGGAATTCACAAAATAAAAAGACATGTCAATGACTAAATTATGATGATCTTATTTCCAGTTATAATATGTAAACCAAACATTTTGCATTATAAAATTTTATGTATTTTAAATACATTTCCTGAGTTTGTACTTTGTATTGATATTTTTCATAAGTACGATCTGTCTTTCGATTGTCTTATATTTTCCCTTATTATTTATTTCTATATGAAAATTAATTAAATGAATTTAAGTAAAATAGAATAGGACTTTTTTATCAAAATAAAATACGGCACTCCATGTCTAAATGTATGATGATATTATTTCCAACTACAGGATGAAAATCATATATTTTGTACTAAACAAATTCTTCCTTTATTTGATTTTTCTTTTTACTTTTTTAAAAAAATTCTTTAGTTTGTACTGATATTCTTCGTAAGTATTCTGTCTTTCCATCTCCTATATTTTTCCAAAATTTAATTCCTATATGAAAAATTATCATTTTTTATTTACCAAAATAAAGAAGACCGACACATGTCCATATCTAAATTTGTGATGATATATTTCTCTTATAAATTACTAAAAAAATGTTCTACCGTTGTCTTTTTTTTTCATTTCTCTTATATATATATTTTTTTTGCTAATAAGTTTCTCTCTCTCTCTCTTCTTTTTTCCATTATAACTTCCTTGTGTATAACATTTTAATATGCCACCTCCCGTTTTTCTTTTTTTCTGTTTTCTTCTCTTCTTTTTTTCCAGAGATATAGAAACAAACTATTAAGATAAAACAACAACAAGTTCGACAAAATATAGTCTGAATACGTTTACGGAAATACGGGTCGGTTTACGTATATACATGACAATTTAAAAACTTATTTGTATTATGCGATTTCCCGCTCTCTATCGTTAATCAACAGTAAGAATATCCTAAGTTCGAAAATAAACTTCCTCCGAGCGTAAGATTGTGGTTCGCGAGTTTTTCAGCGTGAAGAAAGGTTTGATCAAGAACAAGCATATCCATAAGCAAATAGTATTTGAAGCTCTGGAAAACATGTCCTTCAAAGTCTATGATCGTTTACCTGTTGCTGGTCTTGGATGCTTTATAGACTTTGTGTCAGGACAACGTAAGAAGCTTGACAGTGCTTCCACCAATATTGATACGTTTCTTAATCATATAATTGATGTGGAAGAACTCAACTCAAAGTCCTTTTGATGTCTTCGTCTCCATCTTGGACATGATATATACATAAGCAAGAACTAGATCAATCTTTTAAACTTACCATCGATCATCTAAAAGGAATCTCCTAAGTAAGCAAAGGAATTTATTTACCTCATGTCTTAGATTTAACCTATATATCTTTAATTAATAACCTATGTCTTTTTATTGAGCTAGGGTATACCGTATATTTATAGCTGCAGTTGACACAAGTGCCATCACTATGATTTGGGCGATGACAGAGCTCGTGAGAAACCCGAGAGTGATGAAGAAAGCTCAAGATGAGATCCGAACTTGCATTGGAATCAAACCAAAGGAGAGAATAATCCAGGAAGAATACGCCGATAAAGCTTCAGTACCCAGAGCTTGTGATCAAAGAAACTTTAAGACTGATATCGAGATTCAAGGCTACCACATTCCTGGAAAAATCCTTCTTTTGGTTATTGCATGGTTGATCGATAGGACGAAACCGACGGAGAGGTTTATCCAATGTCCAGCTTTGAGATGTTACCATTTGGTTCTGGTCAGAGAATATCTCTAGGGATCACTTTTTGTGATTACGACTATTGAAATGTGAATATAGAACTTGCATTACTTCTTTGATTGGATATTTACTAGATTTCTATTTAAGATTGCGTATTGAATGCAGCACCGCACAGCATGTGTCAAATCTACATATTACATCGATTGCGTAGTCCCATCCGAGCACATCAAAGAACGAAGCTGAGCTCAGTCGCATAGATAGAGTGATATTTGCTTCTTGTTAATGAAAACAAAGAGTTTACTTTTCCAAATTCCAATATTCCAATTTTGAAAATTTGTTTCAAAAAGTTGGTGAACTCTGCTATAAAAGTTAAATACTTGTGGAAATAGATAAATAGCTGATTTTTTTAATATAAGTTGTAATATATAGTATATATGAGTTAATTAGTAAAAAGATTAGTATAACTGAGATTACTAAAACATGTTGCAAAAAGTTGGTGAACATTTTCTATAAAATCTGTTTTAATGATTGAAAAATATTAATAAAAAGATTAGTATATATCTAGCCTACATGTAGCCATTAAATCAGTGTCTTCTGGCATTAGAGATTTATCATATTAGAAGTATGCTGACCAATCAAATTATGCGGGACTAAGTGCTGCCTTTTCAAAAAATTTGCTCTGCTCCTTTGCAAATACCACGTTTCAAATTTGTTAGAAGTTTTTTCTTTCCTTTTTTATAAGAAACATTTTCGTTGTTACAGAAATTTAATATTTTAAAGAAAAAAACGCCATAGAAGCCAATTTTATTTTTAATTAACTTTATTTTTTATAGCTGCTATTTATCATGTGGTGTAGACTTAAAAAAGAAAAATATGTTATTTTAGAATATTTTCTAAAATGAATAAAAGGAATGAAAAATGAATTATTTGGAGATATTTTTCCTTAAATGAAAACGGGTATTAACTTATAGAAAAAGGCTGTTCAAACAGAAACTGACAAAGAAGAAGGAATCTAATTATTTCTAACTAACTGTTGTTTCTAATTTATAAACGGTTACAAAAAAAATGATTTCAAATATATGCCTTATATGTGGGAGAGATAAAAAATTTCAAATTGAACAAATAAAATCACAACTTGACATTTACCAACAAATTTTAAAATTATGTTTTAAATCATAATAAAATTTACTTGTTCTATTAAAAAGAACAAAAATTTAAATTAGAATATATATACAATTTTTATTTTAAATTTTTTTGATATATATTGATTGACTGAGAATTATAGTCTAGTAATTTTGACTATATAATATAAATCATTTGGATTAGTTTAATTTAAATAGCTTAAGTAATATTGTTAATCGCAAATTTAGTAATTTTACTAATACAATTAAAAATAAAATAGTATCGTTAGAAGTTAAAATATTGTTCTAATCATAGTTTAGGATATTAAAATTATTATGTTTTGATAAAATTATATTTTAAAATATATTAATTTTATATTCTTATTTGTTTGATACTTTTTTAATATCGACTAATTAATGTTAATTTCATCTTATTTAAAATGATTAAAATTTAATTTTGCATTTTTTGCTGTAAAATAAAAAGTAATATATTTATATTAATCGATCTAATAATTATTTGATGTATGAAATTATTATTGTTAGATTTTAAAAGATATTAATTAAAATTGAACCAAAATTAATGATTATTTAACACTTTTATTCGATTGACATTGATCACTTTCAATTTTAGATTTGGGATGAAAAATTTTAAATGCACCATTTTTTTCTTGATATCGGATCGATGATGAAAATTTAGTTGCGTTGATTCTCTTTTTGTGATATCAGATTATTATTATTAAGTGTATCACCTACGAATAAAGTAGAAAGTAGTATTGCTAAGTGTTAGTTAATTTATTAGAGAAAATGTTATTATTTCAATTTAACGTAAACTATAAAATAATAAAATTAGGTGTTTCAATTTAATAATAAAATATTTTATTGGATTAAATACATTAATATACCAATGGTTACATGGCAAAAAAAATTATATTAAAGCGAATAAATTGTTCGTTTAACATTTTCTTTTTGTACTAATGAATCACTTTCATCAGTCTCTTAAAATTTCATCATGTCACTGTCTATTTTATCACTAAAATAATTTTAGTCACTACTTTTTTAATAATACATATAATAGAAATATATATAACTTAATAAATATATATATAATTTTTTATCTATTAACAGATTTTTCATGTAACATTGTATAGAAACTAAACTCATAACGGAATACATGTTTTTTATAACTTTGAATGGTTTTTCTTTCCTTTCTTTTTGTGCCATACCATTTTTACACTTCATGCATATAATTGTTTTTCCAAAAGAGGCACATTTGCATATACGCCACGTATATTTGTTATCTCTAATGTATGGAAAAAAAGGAAAAACTGTTTAAAGAGATAAGATTAAGAAAAAAACCACGCCAGCTTAACACTTTTCAATTCTTGTTTAAGAGTTATAATTGTCAATTAATACACACAAACAAAATTTCATTTTTGTTTCCCTCTCATCCCACACCGGACCGGAGCGTCGGACAAAATCTTATCAAAGTTACGAAACTACCCTCATACTGTACAGTACTATAAATGCGCCTAAGTGTACTTCCTTGTTATGTCATCTTCTTCCTCACTTTCACTCAAAGTCTTGAGAAAAAATGAGAGCGCAGACGTACCAGAGATCTCCAACAATGGCCACTGCTTCGGCGATGACGCTTTACCCTAGCTACCCTTTTTTAACTTCATCCTTTCACTCAGGAGGCTATTGTGACTCGTCTGCTACTAACCAATTTGATTTCAGTATCGGCAGAGAATTGCTACTCAATCCACACGACGTCGTGACCAGAGAGATGATCGGTGAAGGAGCCAACTCCATCGTCTACAAAGGATTGTGTGTTCTCTCTCTCTCTATCTCTCTCTCTATATATATATATATTTTTTTTTAAATGCGTTTAATAAATTAATGCATGTTACTCTTTCATTTTCGCTTGTTCTTTGGTATTTTTTTCAGTTTAGAGTGTTGCTAAGGACTTAGGGCTTAGCTTTTTAGCGTATGAGATTTAGGATCCTTTAGCTGATTGAAAACGAACTGCACTAATGATTTTGTTGAAATCTTTGAAATTCGGTTATTATTATTATTTCTTTTAGGTTTTTCCCCAATATTTTCATTTGGGTCAAACTTTTATTTATTGAAGCAGTTATTAATTAGGTGTAGGTTTTGGTCTAATGTCATGAGGCAAACTATGAATCACAATCTTTGACAAATGTATTCAGTTAGATCTAGTCTACATGTTTGTGTGAATCTGATTGATATTACATAGAAACGGTTGATGGGAAAAATCTTAATCAGTTTTTAGCTAATCATTGTTTTTGTTTATTATCTAACCTCAAACATTTGAAAATTCTGAGTAAGTTAATAATATGTTCTCTCTCTTGATTAATTTATAGATACAAGGACCACGTTCATGTGGCGGTGAAGGTAGTGCAGCCAAGCAGAACAGCTGCTGTAAGCAGACATCACAAGGAAAATTTTCAAAAGGAAGTTCTGTTTCTATCTAAGATCAAACATGATAACATTGTGAAGGTTAAGAAAACAAACTATAAATCTTTTGGTGTTTTCAATATTATGCTATGAATACTGAGTAAAGATGGTTTTTTAATGAATTCACAGTTTGTTGGAGCTTGTATAGAGCCACGATTGATGATAGTTACTGAACTCGTTGAAGGCGGTAATCTTCAGAACTTTTTGTGGGAATCTCGTCCAAGGGTTCTTGATCTGAATATGTCACTAAGCTATGCTTTGGATATTTCTCGAGCCATGGAGTATTTGCACTCAAATGGCCTCATGCACCGGGATCTAAAGCCAAGTAAATATGTTCCATTTAGATATTATATCTTGTAAAGAAACAAATTGATGAGTTTGCTCTCTCTGTGTGTGTAGAGAATGTGTTGGTGACAAGTGATCTGTCACACGTGAAGTTGGCTGATTTTGGACTTGCAAGAGAAGAGACAACAGGTTGTATGACTAGTGAGGCTGGCACTTACAGATGGATGGCTCCTGAGGTGAATCTTTGAGCTCAATCTTCAAGACAATGTTTCATAGAAACATAGATAGATCAAAGGCTTTATATTTTGTATATCTTACAGGTATTTAGCCGTGAGCCCCTAAGAATCGGGGAGAAAAAGCATTATGATCACAAAGCTGATGTTTATAGCTTCGCTATTGTTTTCTGGGAGTTGCTTACTAACAAACAACCATTCACTGGACTGCATCAGATCACTGTGCCTTATCTTGTCAGCCAGGTAAAAAGTGACAAAATCAACACTTTGTTTTACCTGGAAAGTCTCTTAAGAACTTTTGGAGTTGAGAAAATGATGGATCTTCTTTTCTTTTTAATCAGAACGAGAGGCCAAGCCTTAAGGATATTCCGCATGAAGTTGTCCCCATTCTGGAATCTTGCTGGGCAGAGGACTCGAACGCGCGTCCTGAGTTTAAGGAGATTACTGTCTTATTGACAAACTTGCTAAGCAGTTTGTGCCCAGACGTTCTTTGTGGATTCAACAAGCAAGCTGATTTAAGCGTGTGCTCGGAAAGCAGTAGTGCTCTGACAATAACTATTCATTCAGTAGGAAGCGAGGAAACTGATCCCTATGATACAGAAGAGCATTCAACGAGATATCTGCTTCAAAGGTGTGATTGCCATGAGATGAGACCTAAGGTGAAGAAGGGAAAGAAGAAGAAGAAAGTGATGAGATTGATACTCCCTCTCTTCAAAATGTTCAAGGCTTGTTTGTCCAAGCCATGACCAACTTTTGTGTTTTCCATAAAGGTAGGGAACAAGGGTTTTGAGCTTCTTTCATTACAAACACCATAGGAAGTTGGTAGTTGAAAACAAAAAGACAAAACATTGTTTTTGTCAGTGTTTGTTTGTTTGTTATTTTTATTTCTTTGAATCTTGTTGTCCTTTGTTGTTTTCAGTTGTTGTTGTTTAAAAAAAGAACAAAAAAAACAATGCATTGACATTCTCTTTTTCCCAAAAATTTTCTTTTTTCTTTACACAAATTTTAACGATATATTTACATAAAATATCCATCGAATTGAATGAATCTCAAGTAGTTTGGGTTAATTTAACATTTTAAATTTGAATGATAATCATTAAATAACATCACGTAGATACAAAACTAGCATGTCATTTGCATAATGCGAATGTTGGGGTTGGCTATATATTCTGTTACGTTGGTATTACTATCGCTTTCCTTTCATCACGTTATTTTTTCTTTGTCAATAGCATGCATTTAATAGATTTTAAATTTAGATGAGGGCACATTATGATGACATTCATACAAACTACTAAACTATATGTCATAATCATTATTTCTTAGTTATATCATGATACGTATATATTTGATTAACGTATTATGAGCCATGGGTACATATATATATATATATTGATATACATCATGAATACTATATATAGTGAATGCAATGATTCAATTTATGTATCCACAAGCATGAAAGAATATCGAAAGAGAATGTTAAGAAAAGAAAAGAATGTCAAAAGAGAGCATTAGGTGTACATCAATTACATATAACAAACGAGATTTTTCAATTACCGTGAGTGTTACAGTGAAAGATGAAAGACAATCTTCTATTGCATTAGGTTTTATCTCTTTGTTGCAAGATTTTTTTCTTTTGTCACGAACGACCCTTTAACTTTGTTTGTAAAAGGGCTATTTTTTTTTGTCAAAGTGTAAAAGGGGTTTTTGTTATTAATTTAATATATAATTAAAAAAGGGTTTTGTTCTTTCCTCGTTTGCTCTGCCTCGTGGTGTATATTTTCGACTTTGGTTCTTCTTAACATTAAATTGAATAAGAAGAATAGAAATTAGCTCTCTTGTTTGGTAGACATAGAACGATCTTTTGTACGTCCGGCTAACCAAATATTCAACTTTTTTAACTAAATTAGCACGATTCTGTAAATATATGCAAATGTTGACTATATATTATACTTATTTTAAACATCGTTTAAGATTTTTCACACAAATTAAAAAAAAAATTCAATTCTACTATTTTTCACTATTAAAATTCAATAATAATTTGTTTTTTATTAATTTATTTAGGAATCAAAGAGATAAATCTGTTAAAATTGCATTAGAATTATAAAGAACATTTTTTTTAAATGATTCAAATTAGAGACTTTGAAACCATTGCACTACTACCAAAATTTTTAAAATGTATAAATTTTAATTTTTAATAAATATTGATATCTAAAACACCAGCTTCGTGTGCTTATATTACTAAGCTGGTGTTCTAAATACCAATATTTATTAAAAAAAATATATATTTTTTAAATCGGATAAAAAATGTTCTTATCACTTATAATCAAAAGCTAATAATAGTTCTGAAACGATGGAAGAATATAATAATATCAAAATATCAAATTACGTATACCGTATACACCTTCAAAATATCTAGGGATCATATCATGAAGGAATAAGCTGGAGAAGAAAATAAATTATTTTCAATTGGAGATGTACATATTTTCGGTCCAGAACCCAAAAAAACTTTACCATGGCCGGTTCGGTTTTCCAAAGAAACAATTTACAGTCAAACAAAGCCTTGAAAAAATAAATTGATTTGATTCGTTTGGAATTTTAGGCCTACCTTGAAATAAATGGGCTTGAAAATTATGGCGTATTTATCATTATTACGAAGCCTCTTTCATTTTCAGACATTTAAAACAGCTCTTGAGTGTTGTCCTGTCATGATATCATATTATAAAAATATCTATTATCGAATCTCTTTTTCTTTTTGTCTATCGAATATCTAATCAAATCAGTGGTCAGAAATCGAAGGTTAAATCAATTTTTCGACTGAAATCTAGAAAAACAATTGGGTCCCAAACTATTTCAAGATTTTGGAAAGAGTTTCTATTAAAAGAAGTAAATCTCATCTCTCTACAAATTCCGATTAAGGCAATGAAAACAAAACAATCCCATTTATTACATTCTCACGTAATTTTAGAGTCAATCATTCGTCACTAAAAGATTTCTTTGCGTTCAAGAATACGAAAATCAATTAATGAAAGTAAAATTTTTACTGCAAAATAATTTAATTTTAAACCTTCTTTTTCAAAAGGAAGTTTTCTCTTTCTTGTGCTTACTGCTCGAAACTCAACTCGCACTAAGCTAACAATAATAACAATCAAAACATAAACTAACTTACTGTACTTACGATGTTCTTCTGACAATGTCTTTCCCTGAAAACTCTCCGGACCCAAATGTCGCCGCCATATCGATGCTGCCGCTTCGTCCTATTAGAGCGGATAGGCCGTTTCCAGGATCACCTCCGTTACCAACCGCTCTGCCTAAGCCGAGAAAGTCTAGTGTTGTTTGTTTCGGACCAAAGACAGATGAATTCCCCATCATGAGCTCTTTTAAACCCGAGCTGCTTTCACCACCACAAGGCAGTCCCAATGCTAGACCATGAGGGACTATTGAGTCCATAGAAGGTGAAGAAGATGAAACTATCCCTAACCCGCGAAGCAATGAACCACCTGAAGACGCTGCTCCCATTTGAGCTGCTTTTTGAAGCAGAGCGGTTGCTGACATTGCCGGCTGAGTTGGGAACCGGGTTGAGCAGAGAAAAGATGATCCATGATTTGTTGAGAGACCTAAAGAGATGGGTTCGATGGATGAGGATGGCGCGAATAGACTCTGTGAAGAAGAAGAAGAAGATGTGAATATGCTTGAAGAAGCGGATGAAGATTCGAATAAGCCTGCGAAACCACTGTTCCTTGTAACGTTTAGTCCGCTCAGTTTTGGAGCTTCTTGCAAGATTTCAGGAGGGGTTTTTGGGGATTCTGCAAATCATAAGGTAAGCGTATAAAGTTTGGGACTTTTGTTCTATATATAATCAATAGAAACTTTGTAAAATAAAGCAAATCAATCATATCTTTGATTTCTTTATCATAAAGAATCAATCAGTTCTATCTAACACCAAAACTCACCAAACGAATTATGTTCTTAATCAGGCAACAGATAAAAATAATACGACGCTACGGACAAAAACATACTAAACTCCAATATCACCGACCATTAACACAGATTTCTCATTCTTCGTTTTCTTCTAATATTTGGATAAGAAACAAGCCAACATATGGAGAAAAATGGATGCCTAATATTGCTAATTTCTATAACAGAGTTTTACTTTTACCTGATTGCTTAATCGTTATAGCCGGAGGAGATTTGATTTTAGCAGACTGAGTTTCCACCGGAGCAGCCGAGGAAACTGCATAATTTGGAGACGACGCCAGAGAATTAGCTCCGGTTAAAGATTTTGGGTCGAGAACCGGTTTCTTCCGGGTCAAAACTTCGGGATTCTGCTTCTTACTATGACTATGGCTTCTCGCATTTTCTTCAGCCAAGGCATCACAGAAAGCTCTATGCGTTATAAAGCTATCTCTCCTACAAGAGAATAACAATCAGAGATTACAGCTTTTTAAAGATTTTGAGATAGAGAAGAAATCCCATTTTTTATAGCAAGTTACCTTGAAAACAGAGTACCACAGTCGCATTTATACTCTTTGGTTCCACAAATCTTCGAATGAGCTTTCCAGTCGGAAACAACAGCGTATTTCTTGGAGCATTTGTCGCATTTCCACTTCTTCTCGCCGTGTTTCCGACAAAAGTGTTTCTTGATTCCGGTGAGATCTCCTAATGCGCGTGAAGGGTCGTGATGAACACAGCTAATCTCAGGACAAACGTAAACCTTTTTCCTCACTTCTTTGCTCGATTTCTGTCTAAGTTTCCATGGTAAGTTATGACCTCGACGGTGAAGCTGCAGATTCTGGTCTCTCTGGAATCCTTTGTTGCAAATTTCGCAGACAAATCGGTTTGTTGCTAATAAAGTTTTCGGTGACAAAGCTATGACTTCTGAGTCTGGATCTGACAAAAAAAAAGCATAACGAAAAAATCAGCAAAAAAAAGTTAAGAATTTGTAACTTGAGTTAACATAAAGCTCGGATTTTTAAGTTACCGGGCATGCCAGGGAGGTTTCGTTTCTTCTTCCCGGCGGATTTCGGAAGTGGATTTTGGTTTCCGGTGGATGAGAGACTTGCCTCACCGGAAACTGTGGAGGAGTTATCTAAATCTATCGGCATCTTCCAATTAAAAAAAATCGCACTTTTTTTCTTTTCTACTGATTCTTGAAGTAACCCAGAAAAAAATATAAGTAAGAGAGGAATAAATGAAGAAAACTTCAACTCATTTTCGTCAACCAAGTTTCAACCTTTAGGGTTTATCTTTTCACACACACTCTCTCTCTCTTTTACTCTCTTTCTCGATACTTCTCCTCCGTTGTTCTTCAGCTACCAGTCAATCTGCTTTTCGTAAAAACCTCTTTTTCGCTACCTACCTTTTCTGATAACGATTAAAACAAAACCAAAATTTTAAAGATAAAAAACTTTCATTTAAAGCCTCCACTGAAAACGGCGATTTCTTAGATCCAACGGCTGAGATTCCACCGGAAAGAGAAACGCCGTTCGTCTTCTGCTCGCAAAGTTCTGATATTCTTGCTGTGATTTTTATTGTTTTATCGAAAGAGACAGAGGAAAAAGAAGAAGAAGAAGAATAAGGCGGCTCGTGAGATTTCGTGTGAAAGAAAGCTACGACCCTTTTTTTTTTTTGTTCTTTGGCTCACTTTGCTTCTTCCGAGACAAAGGAGCCTTTCTTCTTCTCTCTGTCTCTCTATCAGCACAATTATTGTTATTATTTTTTTGCTCTTTAATCGATTTTCAACTTTTCAACACTTTGGATATTTGTAAATTTTGGGAAAATTCTTTTTAAATAATTGTTCTGAGCCATCTAAAAGAAATATTTTGTCGATCCTTGTGGGGTTCGAGTGTTTTCAAGTATCTATCTTGATTCTGGACTCCCATGCATTATTTAATATATGAGAAAATATCAATCTCATTGTCTTCTCTTTTTTTTTTGTAACAAGGGTTAGTCTCATTGTCTTTCTAGAGTTCTTTTAGCTAACAATCTTATTGACTACTCATTTAAATTCTAAATGTGTGAGAAAAAAACCTTATAAAGCTACTAGATAAAGTAGTTTTATGTCAATGATTCACTATATACCATACGTGATAAGAAAGAAAAAAAAAGTACTTATGAATATAAACTTATTAATTATTTATGTCATATAATCAACTAATTGCTACCATTATCGACTAGAACATATATAAATTCATAGTTTTGTGTATTAGCTGATTTTTCGAATTTAGAAGAAATTGTTTTGAGTTATTGATGGAAAAAAAGGTTAAAAAGATTCAATGTCGTTGTCCTTAAGCGAGCGCAGTGGAGGATTTACCGTCGCGTTGTCGGAACGAACACCTCTGTACAAAAAGTAATTTCCATATTTGTCGATAAAACAACAAAAAAAAGAAGAGAAACAATTCTGGAAATGTTGAAAATTACCGTTGATTTTGTCGTCTAGTGATGCAATCAAAGTTTTTAGAGTGTTTTGATTATCTATGCTGTTACACATTTAATGCAATTTGATCGCGTTATTTGTTGACTTTGATCTGTTAGTGTATCTTTTTTTTTTTTTGGGCAAGGCGTTAGTATATATATATATATATATATCTACATGCTACATTAGTACGTGATTTTATTACAAGCTTCGTATGTGTTTGAGGTGTTTAGGATAAAGCCACGTGTATAGTATTGTTTCGTCAGGCCCGTTGGATTATATTCGAACCAGATAACAACTTTTGAACAATAATTGATTATCAAATGTTAGTCATAAGATTTGAATTCGTTTTCTTTTATTTTCTACTTTTGTATTTCATATGAAGAAAGTAGGATAAGTGTAACTTTAATGCAATATCCATCGAAAACTAGTATTTGACTTTATAAACTTTTTTTTTCTTTTTCTTACAATCTAATTTTATATGAGTTTCAAAAACAACATTATTTTAGGCGTGACAGGGTCCCTCAAGATTCGAGAAACACTATTTAGCCAGCTTTGAAATTCCATTTCCTACAAATAAAAAAGTTTCAGCCACTATCTAGTAAAGCAATTAAAGAAAACAATATTTTGTGCTCGTAAGATTAATCATTATATATGCTTGTTAACTATATAGTTTTTGTCAAACAACAAAACGTTAAAAGTGATAATGAAAAAATTAGGGTACAAAAAAACATAAGCGACGATCCAAAGATTGCATGCATGGACATTATTGGGCCGAAATCTTTATATCCCGAGCTGAGCCCATTTAAGTTTATCATTTTAATTGTTCTTGTGCTGCCTATAATGTTTCCAACTCAGGTATTTTCTATCACTCAACAAAATTAAACGTTTTTAATGAAAATCATGTAATAGATATACAATTAAATGCATAGAAACATGTTAATAAATACGGTTTAGAAAGTCTTGAAAAAGCGGAAAGCCTTATTATAAAATAAAATCAACAAATCAAACTCAGGACACATCCGTCTTCCTAAGTAAACTAGAATTATAAAATGGATCAAGATATGTAGCATAGTGGTTAGTTAGTACTAGAAAGATAGTTTTCGAGACCTTCTTTCTCCGTTAGAGGGTTTTGTAAGATGCTTATGTGGATAAATCTTTTCAGTTATATCTCGTCTTTTGTTTCGCATCCATGGCAGTTACACATGGCGTATCATCATTGGTTAGGATGGTTTGTTTAGGATCGTCGTAACGTGTGATGATGCATTTAGATCAAACGGTCTTCAAGGCTTGTTAAAAAGGTTATGCAGGAGTTTTGTTATTTCCATATCATACCAAAATTTTGTGGTTACAGGTGAGAGTTCAAAATCCAATCTTTCTCTCACTTCTCTCTCTTAAAATGCTTCTACTATCTCCCACCTACGCCTCTCTACCACCGTCGTTTCACCGGGGAATACTGATCCGGCGACCAATTAAGACGTCATGTATGGTCGTAGCAAAGGCAAAGGACAATACTGACAATGGCGGATTTCTTGAGAGTGCGGCTATAGCCGGTGGTTTAGTGTCACCGCCGGTTATTGGATGGTCACTCTACACTCTGAAAACCACTGGTTGTGGTTTGCCTCCAGGACCGGCCGGTTCAATCGGAGCGTTGGAAGGTGTGAGCTACCTGGTGGTGTTGGGCATCGTGGGTTGGTCTCTGTACACCAAGACAAAAACCGGGTCGGGCCTGCCAAATGGGCCGTTTGGTTTGTTGGGTGCGGTCGAGGGGTTGTCTTACCTGTCGGTTCTAGCCATTCTTGTGGTGTTCGGTCTTCAGTTCTTGGGTAACGGGTCGGTTCCTGGTCCACTTCCAAGTGAACAGTGTTTTGGCTAATCCAATCAGTTTTTTCATTTTTGTCTTTCTTCACGTGTAATGTCGTATATCAAACGTGTCAATTAGTGATACATCATTAAATTCTAGAAAAAAATCTCAGAAATTAGAAAAAACTCAATAAAAACTTCTGATTATATGTATTCGTGGGAGGATTTCACATAACCTCGTCCAAAATCTGGTCTGCACAGAGGTTATGAAGCGAAAACACTCTCGTTGAGCCAGAGGGTCTACGAAATAAAGAGCGGCTATATCGACACGGCTTCGTTTTGACCTTTGGTTATCTTATCTACGAAATAAATGGCAGCTACATCGACACGGCATCGTTTTGACCTTTAGTTATCTTTCGGATTTGCGATCCAATTTCTTAATAACCGGAATCCGGTTTCAGAATCATTTAGGTTACGTTAATTTTGATTGATTGTCTCTGCGAATTCACCATCCGCTTCCTCCTCCCGCAAAACCGTAGTTGAGCTCCGAGATCTCTTGTCGCCAAGCCATGGGTGACTCTGGCGATCCTTTTATGCGTAACCAGAACGCCGCCGTTCAGGCGCGCACTAAGGCTCAGAGCAGAGCTAATGTTCTTCAGCTTAAGATGGTTAGTCTCTTTATCTCGGATTCGCTGATTCTTGATTAGCTTCGTCCTAGAGTTTAGCTTCTCCATCTCTCTAAAGTTTAGCTTCGTTCTCTATCGTGCTTGCTAATGATTCAGTTGTTATACTTCGATATCGAGTTTGTCGATTGAGTATTCAAGTTGTTTGATGCTTGCTTAGGTTCTATATCCGATTGGTTTGTAACATTCGGAATTTAGTTTCTTATGGGCTTTATTATTGAGATTTCGATTCTAATGCATATGATTGAGTGTACAAAAGGTCCACTGTTTGATCTGAATTTGGAACTAATCTGATTGTTGAAATCCGTTCAGGGAAGATTTCTTGTTGCTTTAAAGTTGAATATTATGTATCTTTATAATGTAGATGGGTCAAAGCCACCCTACTGGCTTAACAAACAATCTACTGAAGCTCTTTGAGCCACGACCGCCGTTGGAGTACAAACCACCACCGGAGAAGAGAAAATGCCCGCCTTATACAGGTTTTTGACTTTGTATTATCAAAAAACATGTTTCTTAAATTTATTCTCACGGGCTTCGGATGTGACTTTGTTCGTCGTGTAATTCATTGTAGGCATGGCTCTGTTTGTGAGTAACTTTGCTGAGCCTGGGGATCCAGAATACGCTCCACCTAAGCCAGAAGTTGAAACACCTGTATGATGCACCCTTAATAACTGTTTCCATTATGCCAGCTTTAACCTAAGTCAGTGTTTTTATATCGTTTCGTATTCTTCTTTCACGGTCCAGGCACAGAAAAGGGAGAGAGTTCAGAAACTACGACTGGAGAAAGGTGTTGAAAAGGCAGCAGAGGACTTAAAGAAATGTAAATTTACTATATGTTATATATGTTCCTCTCGTGCCTTCTTACAATGTGAGGATTCCAAGTCGATTTGAATTATTTATATGCAGATGACCCGAATAATGACCCGAATGCTACTGGAGATCCATACAAGACACTATTCGTTTCAAGACTCGTAAGTTATGTTTTTCTGTGTTGAATGGCTTTTACTTAGACAGATTAGTTTTGTTTTACTCGACTTTAGCCTGTTATTATTGTTTTTGCAGAACTACGAATCCGTTGAGAGTAAGATTAAAAGGGAGTTTGAATCTTATGGACCAATTAAACGGGTAGGTTATTCTGAGCATTCCCTTGCGGGTTCGGTAAGAAGTTATGTAATGGCTTCCCCCTCTCAAGCTCTTTGCTCTTTATGTACAAAAGTCTTCCAAGGTTATGAATTTTCAATTTCCCAAAAAAACTTGCAGCTTTTCTACTAAACCAAAAAGGTCGATCTTCTTCTGAATTGCTATGCATCCCTTTTTATACTGTGTAAAGCCATATTTAGTCCCCTAGAACTTTCTCAAGTAATTAAATTAGAGATGCATTAAGTCAATCTCGTGTTAATGTCTCAAAGGTCTTCTGAGTGTTCAAGTAGTTGTTTTCAATTTATTTGCCCCTCTAGAGGACAAATACTCTATCCCTTTAGTACGGTATAGAGGTTATAGGCGCAAGGGTTTCCTAATCCGTTAAGTAATTACTCATCAAGTTAGAAGTATTTTCTGCCTTCTCCCCGAGCCATTCTACCCCAAAGAAAATGCTTCATCATATAGCAGAAGCACTGACTTGGGCAGAATATAAGCTCTTTGTTTTCAAGCTACCAAGATTACTGGTATTATACTATTTATGCTGTTGGTAGTTTGATAGTATCTGAAACCCTTCTCGTACATCTATAGAAATTCAGTACCTGCGGACTTAGGGTATCTGGTTCACTTTTTTATACAATTTCGAAGATGTTTCTTTGCCCTGGTAAGGGGTGCTTTAGTAGACCCTTGAGAAGTGGTAAATTTGCTGCAATGCATCCATTTTACTGCCAATTCTTGTGGGTGGTGACGGTCTCGGATTTGGAAGCCTATTAAAATAAAGGTTGCCTGTCTTATAGAGTGCCTGTTTATTTGATTTGAAACATTCTGTTTCACTCGGATCTTGTTCTTGCAGATCTTTTATTTGTTAATGTCTTCTTCTGAAACTCTTCAGGTTCAGTTGGTGACTGATCAGCTGACCAACAAACCAAGAGGATATGCTTTCATTGAGTACATGCACTCCCGGGACATGAAATGTCGGATTGAATCTGTTTTCTCTCAATCCTCTTTTTTTCCTTCCCTGAGATGTTTGCTTTTTCGTACTGACTGTGCATTGTGTTCTTTGTTGTTCTTCTTACAGCTGCATATAAGCAGGCTGATGGACAAAAGATTGATGGTAGAAGAGTGTTGGTTGATGTTGAGAGAGGTAGAACTGTCCCAAACTGGCGTCCACGCAGGCTTGGTGGCGGACTTGGGACCTCAAGGGTCGGTGGTGGTGAAGCAACTGTTGGGGAACAACAACAACAACCGCAAGGAAGAACGTCCCGGTCAGAGGAGCCACGGGAAGAGCGGTAACATAGTTTCATTTTCTTTCACCACTAAGTTCTTTTGCTTTATTTTGACCAATTTTGTGCTGATAATGTCGTGGCATTGTCTGTCCAGTGAGAAATCTCGGGAAAAGGGAAAAGAAAGGGAACGAGAAAGGTCTCGTGAGCTCTCCATTGAACAGCCTCGAGAGCGGTCTCATGACAGACCAAGAGAGGATAGAGAGAGAGAAAGCAGACGCGACCGAGGAGGCAGAGACAGCAGACGTGACCGTGACCGTGACCGGAACCGTGATAAAGGAGACAGACACCGCCGTGACCGTGACAAGGGACGAGACCGTACGACAAGGGATCATGACAGAGACCGCGAAAGAAAGAGGGAGCGAGATTATGAAGGAGGTGAATATGAGCACGAGGGTGGTGGTGGTCGGTCCCGTGAAAGAGAGTCGGAGTATGAGCAGAGCGTGTCAAAGCACCATGACCGAGACAGACATGGCGAGCCAGAAGAGAGTCGCAGCAACTACTACGAAGACGATCAAGGGGACACAGATCGGTATAGTCATCGCTTCAATAAAATGGAGGAAGATGAGTATAGATATGAACGTGATTACAAGCGGTCTGAGAGATCAGAGTCACGCGAGTATGCTCGCTGATGTTTCCTTGGCATGTTTGATGTTTTTGTTTTTAACTTTTTATAATTCCAACAAAAATGTGAGTCTAAAAATTCTGCAACTTTTCGAGTTTTTATAAACCAAACCTGATGCAATTTTGTTTATTACTGCTGAACATTTGCTGGTTTACTGATTGCTTATTATTTTATTTTCTTACGAAATTGTCACAACCAGGAAACAAAAGCCAGCCCTGCTTTTCCCTAAGTTGTGAGACATCAAAAGTGGATTATGCGTAATTCGCTTTTATTCTTTATATTCTCCTTATTTTTTTCTTCTACCGTTTATTTACGTAACGTTAACAACTTAACAAATTTTATCATAAGATCAATTATATAATCAGTTGGAAAGGAAAGAAAATCTGACTAGTATTTAGCGTGTGTAGGAAGGAAACTCTGTTTTTGTAAAAAATAAATTTAAACAAATAAAATTGCTGAATAAAAGGATCATTACTATGAATACAAACTTATAAATATACACGAAAACATACAAGACATGACGCTAATACATCAGTCTTGACAACGCTATATACTTTACATCACTGTTCATGTACCTAACAATTCAATTAAAATGTCTCGAACAAAAATGCATGCATAATACTAATACTATTTTGATTAATAAATTTGATATTTCAAAGAGAATTATGCATAATACTGCGAATTATATAACAAAATAGGTTATTATTATTCATTGGTGATACATATGCGAAAGTATCATTTTGCTCGTATGAGTTGGGCTTAAACTGAGAGCCTGTATGATCCAATAAAAAGGACAACTGTAAGAAACAAATGGGCTCAAAAAAAAAAAACAATTAGGACATCGGAGACGAGAGAGAGAAAGCGGCGGCTCGGCTCGACGACGGCGGGAACTGCGGACACGACAAGGCATACTTCAGATCAGTGCAGATTCGTTCGGCCGATGAGCCAGAATCAAGATTTTATAGGTGTTTGAAGTGCGAGCTAACTTGGCGCGAGGAATGAAGCCGGGTCCCTGATGCAGTTCAGACAAAGCTAATCTACCATCTAAACATCAATTTCGCTCTTTGACTAGGCATCTTTGAGTTTTTGTTTTTGTTTGGGAGGTTTCTCAGCTCAAAATGTTTCTTTCAGAGATATCAATCAAAAATATTTTTGTTTTTGGAATGTTCGTTTCCAGAACCACATGCAAGAGTCGGTCTTTGTTTCGATTGTGAATCAATCGTATGCAAAGTTTCAATCTTTGGTTTGCGTTGGGACAAAAGATCACCAAACACACTAGTTGGTAATGCTCTTGAGTCGTTCACAAACGCCGTGGTAGAGTCATCTTGTAGTTCTGTAAAAGCAATGCATGTGAAAAAAGATACCAAGCAATTTTGTCTTCCTGCTTTTGTTAAATTCTTGAAACTACTGTAATCCACATTATAGCAACTAACAGCTTGTTGCGGTAACACTAGCCTTTTGTATGACCTTTTCATGTAGTCCAGTATAAAGCATCGACTAGATGATTCTAGTATATCTAAGGGACTGGATCAGTATCACTTACATATATGTATTACGTTGCCCTTGTCTAGGATGCATGAACTGATCATGCAAGGCGACATTCATGTTGTGCATCACCCACAAGATCTCATGATAAGACAACGCCACAACGGGCAAGGACACTGTTTCTTTGTCGAAGGTTTATGGTATGATTAGGTTTGGGGAAATGCATAATCAGTTATGTGATGATAAGAAACCAAGCGACGTCCCTATTGATGTTTACCATAATGAACCTAAAGCATTAATTCCTATGTTTTTGAGCTTTGGTTAAAAATCAGTAATAACAAATTATGATTATATTCCTTATCTATGAATGCGCTCGATTGACGCCAAAATAATATATGTTTGGTTCTAACACAGTGAATAATATATGTTTGAAAATTTTATGAATGACCTTAAGTAATCCTTTTTTATATGATATCGCATGAGAAATAGTGATCCAAACAACAAGTAAATTATTTTCTGCGACTAGTCACTAAAAATCATAAATATGCTATAAATCTTTTAGACTGAAAAAATAAATAAAATAATCAAATCTATATATATAGATATATATGTAGAACTTGATCCCCAAAATATATAGCTATAAAAGGAAAAAAACAAAAAAGCTCCGTTGCCGGGAATCGAACCCGGGTCTCCCGGGTGAAAGCCAGATATCCTAACCGCTGGACGACAACGAATTTTGTTTAAGTTCCTCCATAATCCTTTATAAATATTTATAAGTACTATTAATTTATACCAGTGATATACTTGATTACATGTTTCATAATAAAAGATTATTAAAATCCAAGATCAAACACGTCTGCGTTGAGTATATTATATGTAAAAAAAGTAACAATTACAACACGTCTCTTGTTAATTAGATTGGGTCACATGCTCAAGGGTCGTATTCGTGTAAGAATTAAAATAGATTGCGATTAATAATATAAAGAGCCACCCCAATGATATATTAAATCTTTATATTTTTAGGTTAGTAACCGTTTGCCTCATTAATTTTGTTTTCTTAATGTAGTTAACTCATTTTCTTTGTGTTAGCCTTTTTAGTTACTAGTATTTCATATTAACCTACAAATGATAAAGATGTTTTTTTTCTTTGTAGGATATCAATGCCATTTTCATAGATCTAGAGACCGAATAGTTTAAATATTAATGTCTAGATTTGGTTGGTTTAACATCATTAATGTGTAGACTATATATAATATACATATAGATGTTTATTTACACATCGATCTTTCTTACAATGACCCATTAACTTTCATATGAGCAGTAACAATCGCAAACAAATCTTAGCCCAACTGACTTATTTCTACGACATGCTTATGCAATGGAAGATAAAGTAATCATAAAATATAAGATCAGTGGATAAAAACTAATTATGATAATAATTAACAAAAAAAATGAATCTGGAAAGGGACCAGAGCCGAAAGTAAAAAGGGTAATACGCTATAATGTTAACCCCATGCGAAACCTAAGAGGGTCCAACAACAAACACTCTTCTCTTATATTCTTCTCTCCTTTATGTTATTTTAATTAAAATGATGTTTGTCGTTTTAATATATATATCATAAAGTCTTTTGTTACTACAGTCAAATACAAGGCCTGGTTTAATATTATTTCTTTTTATAAACAATCTAGAATTTGTCTTACTAATGTTTGCCATTAACAACACATACACTTAACTTTTGCTAGTTAAAATTTGTTTTCTTTTACTTAAACATCATTTGGTTTATGTGGCTTCTTCTCTGCATAATTATGTTTTTTTATACAATAAGTAAATGGTTCGTGTCGGGAATAATTCACAAGAAAATCCATATGTATATGCAAATATCTTGTATTAAACTATACTATTAGTTTCTAACAAAATTATGCACTGGGATGTACTTAGATGTGAATCCGTGAAGAAAAATATAGCTTAATGTTGATATGAAATATTCTAACAGAGATTAAACAATTGGTTCCCTTCTAAAACGCATATAGGAAAAAGAGACCTATCATATATTGTAATTAATTTTTATTCATGAAGCATAACCATTCTAGCAAAGCCTTTCTCAATAGAGAAAGTAGAGAAAGGTAAAGACTAAAGACAAAAAGAATAGAAGGGAAAGAGTCAAACATTGTGAGCAACTAGTTCCAAAAAGTAGCGGGACGATATGATTCAAAGCATGAGAAAATTTGTAATACATGAACTTATATATTCGAGCAAAGTAAAAATGATAAAGATAAAGAATAAAAATGGATTTGAAGGAAGAGAGAGAGATGTTTGTTGCGCTCGTGAGCAATGATTGAAATTCAATCATAACTTTTGCAGGTGGATGTGGGGAACCTCCATGCACACCTTCTTCACATCCTCACCTAAATTTCTATTTTTTTGTAATTTGATTTAGACGGTACATGATCATATTTATGTGTATGTGATCATGAAGCTTGATGTATTCCATAAGAGGTAGTAATATATTGAACGGTATAATAGCTGAACAATTTTTAATATCACAGTCTTTGCTAATTTTACTACTTGTTTTCATTCCAATTTAGCATTCTACAATTCACACACACCTAAATTTCTGAATTTAAACTTTTAAAGTATATCACATCTTCGCTTGTCTTGTCATCTTTTTAATATCGTATTTCATTATGCTATTAAGTAAAGAAGTTATGTTACTCCTTTCCATTTCGTATGATATTATGCTATCACGATTGGTCACTCATGTATATAAATTTTTAAATGTGAGTCTTCGGAAATTTTATTTTTCCATTTAATTATAAAAGCATGTTCATGTTGAGTCTACTGTATACATAAAACAAAACGGTTCTTAACTCGATACTCTGAACTGAAACGAAAATGGTAAACAAAACTTACTTGTACACACTTTAACAAAAAATAAAGCTTACTTGTACACTTGTTTCCTATATAATGGATGAAGCATTGTTTTCTTTTTTGTTAAAGTGTGGAAACGAACCTTTGTCTCTTAGCAAAAAAAAAACGAACCTTCGTCTCTCTTTTTTTTGTCTTTCTAGATAGAGAAATGGATTTTATACATACGTGATGCGTGCGTGTACTTGCGGGAGATAAAGGGAAGTATGTGATATGAGAGAAATCGTAAAAATAAAATGTTGCATTAGTTTAAGGTATATTTGTCGGTCGAGGGATGCAAAGAAAAGTTAAGTGCTTGAGATTAATCCACTAAAGAGAGGAAAAAAAAACAAAAAATGTTAAAAAAAAACAAAAAAAGAAACGTACCTAACGAGCATGTATGATTGATTTTGTCATTTTGATTTGATAGAGATAGTGATGATCCTATTTTTATTTTTTTGTGCCCATCTCTATCTCTATCGATCAGAGTCTTAACTTTTTAAATTTTAGTCAACAAAACAAAATGAGAATTTTGTTAAGTCATGTCAAATTTATGGATCGTCGACAAAAACCCAATATGATTTAGAGCTACGAGCTCCACTAACTAGATCGCGTCATGACATACTAATCAAGTCGGTCTAACTTCGTTGGTCATGTTACTTGTCTTCTTCCGAGTTTAGAGAAAACAAATTACGTGTCTAAATGGCAACGCAGCTTTTTGTGGGATTTTAGTGAAAAGGACGGAATCCTTGTGGAAAAACAAAATGATGTTGCATCGATGAGAAAAAACTGGAATTAGGATTTTTTTTTTTAAATGGTTTATAAGAAGAAAAAATTGAGTTCATGTTGCTAAATAAGAGCTAAAAAGTATGGATTATTTGTATTAACTATTTTTAAAAGTTATATTAATATTTAAACTTATAAATTAAACAAAAATAAAATAGTTTTGTTGAGCATAAAACGTAAAAGAATCTATTAATATTTAATTTTAGTAGTTCATGTGGTTAATAAAATAACGAAATATTTTTTTTCTATATCAGTGATATGGAATTGGTGGAATTTTTTTAGCTAAGTTTCTTTTTGTATAATTATTTGTTAGTTTTCTTAGAAAAATAAACCAACATATTTTTTTACCTGTTTTTAATAATGAACAAAACCTCATGGAAGAATAACTCAATTTTTACCAGTCAAAGTACTCTTTTTGTTTACTAATTCGTATTATTTTATTTATATAATTTTATAGCTAATAGTTTATTATTTAAAATTATTTAATAACAACTTTTTATCATATTGTTAAAATTTTTATTATTTAAGTATTTAAAACTCTAAATTTCACTATAAATCATCATTTATTTTGTGAAATTTGTTTAGTATTATTTTTAAGCTATTGTTACCATTAAATTCTACTTATTGACAAAAATAAAACAGCTTACAAATAGTTTAAAAGTATTGAAACAATTTTGGTGCAACTAATATTTAGTTAAAATTTTAAAACCATGCATATTCAAAACATATTCAAAGTACAAGTTTAAAAATAAACAACTTTACTTTAGTAAGTAAAATTAGTTGAAAATTAAACAAAACATATTCAAAGTACAAGTTTAAAAATAAGGATTGTTGTAACTCGGGAGTTCAAATTTGAAAAAAAAGATTAAAAGTTTATATGTTATGGCTGTTGATTGAAAGATTTGTTTTCTTTGTAGATGATAAAAGTAAGGTCTTTTGTTGTAAATAATGCCAACATTCAAAAGAAAAAGGAAAAAAAAACAAAGGGTTTGACTTTTCATGACAGAGAGGTGGTGGGTTTAAGGAGAGAAGTGAGTTCAGATCAAAAAAAAAAAACAATATTGGGTCGTAAAGGGAAAATGCTAAAGCAAACGGTTGGTGAGAGCATTTATATCACAGCCCACTCTCGTCTCGTCGTCATATTACTTTCGCTTCCCACACATGTGATATGCCACGTGTCACTTTCCCACATCTTGCATGCCCCATTACGGCAATCATTGGGGCGCCGTTACGTCCCCCCGCACCCGCACGAGTGCTTCCTTCCTCCTTCTTTTATTATTCTTTTTTCTAATTCTTTTTTTCACGATTGTCTATCTATTTTCTTATTTCTACAATAATATTAAATCACTGTACATTATGATCAAATTCAGCCAAAAATAATAAAGTACCTTATATTAATAAGTGTTCAACTGTTCAAGTACATATTATTAAAATGTTTTGGTTTTTTGTTTGTACGTCGACGTTACATTGATAAAAAAAATTAATATATAAATTATTTTTATTTAATTCACACAAAATTCCAATTTTTAGTTTTAAAATAATTAATCTAAAGATTATGTTTATTTTTTTGTTAGTAGATCGAAGTATATATTTATAATTTTAATAAATAATTAAATCTGAGGTTAGTTGTTTTTTCACCAAAATTCAATCTAATCTATTTTAAAAAGATTGAAAATTTGATTGGATGGGCATGTTAAGGCATAAATCATAAAATTTAAACCTACAACATGTTGAAAACCTAATACATCGTATTTAGAGTATATATAAATTGTCATACTCGTAAAACTCAAATTTTAAGGTTGTTATAAAGATACTACAATGAAGTATTAACCACCCTCGAATATGAAAAGTTTGACCTGTTAATCTTTTTTGTTGGGTAGTTAGCACACGTTATTGATATGGCAAGGAGAAACTCGTAAAACTAAATATAGGTGGTGGTGTATAAGTTCTTAATACAGTTTGGTTGTATATAAGTACTTATTTAAAATACGGGTTAAATAAAATTGATTACAGTATTTGCTTTCTTATTTGCAGAGAAAATAAAAATTAGGAGAACAAGTCATGTGAAATTGAGAGAAAGCTGGTGGACAAGCAAATGCACGTGAACTGCAATAATGTGAACACATGGACGTGCCCAAAGTATCCCCATTATCATTCTCTTCTATATTTCCAAATAATTTTAATTATATACATTTTCCAATATGTCGACAAAACAATATAATTTTGAATATTTGGTAATATTCAAACTCATTTCGTGATGATAAAGGACAGATACAATAAATATATGTATATAGTTTTATGATATATAGTTACATTCCCTTATATGGGAAATAGTGGACAGTAGTGGCAAAGCCGTGCTTCTTATGTTAATAAAAAGACATTTGCCTAAAGCCATCAAAAAATAAAAAATTTGAAAGCCCCATTTTTTCCAATAGTTAGGTTTATAGTGTGTAGTTTGATATAATGTGTATATTTTTTTTTTTTGAGAAGCCTAATTTTTATTTGTTACAAAATAAGTAAAGTAGTTTGGTTATCATATTCTCGACAAAAAATTGTTAGTAAACCCAACTATATAACTATAGAAAAATATATAGTAGTGAAGCAAATTATTTCACGATCATTTTTATCATTGATTTTCAGGATGTTTGAAGGTAATTTTAATTTATTAATAAAGGCCATATATTCATCCCTTTTTTAGTAAACCCACATTTTTAAATTCCTATAAGCTTTTATAACTTAGGCACGATACCGGATAATGGCAAAATTGACCAATTCCTTCTGTTTACAAGTTTACTCAGACTTATTTTTACAATGGTTCTCTATTAAGTTATAAGTCAAGAGGCTTGGAAAAAAAATCATGATCTATGCATATATATGTGCGTGTATTGAATTAATTAAACACACGTAGATAAGATTACATGGCAGTAATTAGTGGTTAATATTTGAAACCGCATTAGTATAAAATATACACAAATATGACACATTCGATGTCATGTTGAGTGTGATGGTTGGATATTGGTTCAGGATGGACGTACATGTGGATATACTCTCTTTTTTTTTGTTCAGTTTGATCAATTACTAACTAGACTTTCGTTTTCTTCCAGTTATTTCAATTTTAAATTATAAAATTAATTAAAATATTTAAAGAAATTATTCTTAAATCTATTTTCTTATACTTAACTTTTAACTAATATCTACACTCTGATTGTTACTAAATATTTTATTATAGATGTAGTGTTGTAAATACTATGTGATGTTGTGTTATATATATATATATATATAAATGTAGTGTTGTAGTTTTGATTTCAAATCTCTTGATTGTTAAAGTATATAAATTTAGTATTGAATATCCATTTATCGATCAGTCCAATCATGATAATGATTCTTGTGCTAATCCAGCAAATTTAAAAAGAAAGAAAAGCGTACATATTATTAACAAGAGTATTGAAAAAACGAAAATAAGAAAAGAGAAAGAGTAGTGACCCATGGAGTATGTGAATAATTATCAAAGAGAATAAGAGGTGACAACCAAAAGGGTGTGGAATAATGGTCCCTGCCAGCTTTCTCTCACAATCAATATCGACCCTATTTGGATTTTCTAAATATTCGTTAAAATTTGAGGTAACGGAACGATATTGAAAAATATGTACAATAGAATATTTGTTAGTTGGTCCGAATATGAGTTATGAACTTTTTTGTAATTTTCGTATTTACATTTGTTTTAAAAACATAATTTAACTTTCTTTTTATTCTCTTTTTGTTAGATTAGTTTCGATATTTATAAAAAATGTAACGTTATACTCAAATCTAAAATATTATATTACAATATTAATGATGAAGATTAATAGTTTGAAAAGCCCGATCAATTTATATTGTAAACCAAATATATATCATTTATTCTAATTCTTAGCTCAAAGTCAAAAGAGTCACTTATCGAATTTTTAGATGTTATGTAAAATCTAGATTAAGATAGTTGTTATGTAAAATCCAGATTAACATACATGTTAAGAGAAGTCCATATGTGTCATATAGCATACCTGTAAATATGATAAACTATTGTTATGTGATGTAATTACAATTAACTAAATTACACTCGGTAATAATTATGAAACCGAATATTACAATCACTTCAATATCATTCTTGTTTTGGTCAGTAAAAAAAAAAGACTTTTTGTCGTTTGTTGATTTTTTTTCTTGGATTCCTGATCTAAAATGCATAGATCTTTTGGGTTACAGTTTCGAAGACCTCTACAAGCGTGTAACCATCTGCAACTATTAAATTGCTTTCTTTAATGCTTTTTTTAACATATTTATTGTTAGTTGGAATTTAATAAGAGTGAACTTGTAACACTTTACCATATTTTTGTTAGAGATGTGATAATTCAAAATACAGTTTTAGATGTATAAAATTTATCTTTCCGAGTCTTATACTAATATAACTATCAAGGAGAAAACTTTGGGCATATGAAGATCTTTAAAGTTAAGTTCGAAACTTGGTCATTTAGATTTTTCCCCGAAAAATTATACTCCAACCGTTGGAATATATTTCTTATATTTTAAGTATCATATATTCTTGTTGCAATAATGACAGCCCTCTACAACTGTGATAGTCAATTCTTTCTGCAAATAATAAATTTATGTATTCAATGCTACTGTTATTACTATTAAGAAACCGCTGAGTATTATTACACTTTTATTTACTTAGCACAAATATTCAACTTTTAATATAAGGCCATATTTTGTAAATCACATATATAGATTTTGTATTTTATCTTCAATTTAAATTTAAATCATTGTATGCTTCGACTATAATTTTATTTTTAACAACTATGGAAAAGACTAAACTTAAAATAGTGAAGCTAAGTGAGATTAATATATAAAAAATTATAAACTGAATTTACGTATATATTTTAATAAAAATTATAGGAAACCCGCTCACAATATTTTAAGATTAATATATAAAAAATTATAAACTGAATTTACATATATATTTTAATAAAAATTATAGGAAACCCGCTCACAATATTTTATCATAGTAATTAATTAATTATTTCATGGTGCGATTCAGAATAGGAATTTGTTTTTTTTTGCTTAGTAAATGAGTGTGTGACTATTGAGGCGCAAAAAAAGACAATGCCAAAAGTCTACGGGTTTGACTGCCCAGTTCGGTAATAATCTAATAACTCTGTCTTTGACCGCACGCTCGTGTAGGGGTCCTTCTGACAATTTCACTGTTCTACCCCTGCTCGTGAAGTCCTTCCTTTCCAAAATTTTGAGGGTATTTTTGGAATTAAATTAAACCGATTGAGACCGTACCGGTCTTCCTGGGATTCTGCTGGAGCATTTATCAAAACTGTTTTTATATTTTTAGCACGAATGGTTAGTAATTAAAAAATATCACACTTGATCAGATAATTTATAAACAGCACTTTATGATCAAACTATTAACGAATTTTTAATTGTGTAATGTACGGTTACCTTCAATTCTTTTGGATTTATACAAATAGATCTCTCTCTCTCTCTCTTTTCTACCACGGTAAAATCATGATTCGTAATCTAGTGTATGTGAGATTATAAACAAATAGTGTATACTTTAATTATATAAAATAGCTGTTAAACTATTTTGGTATTGCAGCTTTCTGCAACTTTTGTTTTTTGAATATTATAAATAAAGGATTTAAAGCATAACGAGGCAACAAAAGTAATGAATACGGAAAACAAAAGCCAGGAAGCTCATTGGTTAGGTTAGCTTAGCATAATCGGAAGATTTATTAAATTAATGACGATGATAACAATTATAATTAAATTAATTTTTTTCTGACTTCTTTAAAACCCCCTCTTACAAACAGAAGCTCCCTTTTTCAGTAGAGGTTCGATTCCCAATCTCTCTAGAAAAGAAAAAGGCAAAAACATTGAGAGAGAGAGAGATATAGAGAGAGAAACTCCATGTTCAAAACAGAGCATACTCTCTTGCCTCTTCTTCTTCTCCCATCGCTTCTATCTCTTCTTCTCTTCTTGATCCTCTTGAAGAGAAGAAGTCGACACAGATTCAATCTCCCTCCGGGAAAATCCGGTTGGCCATTTCTCGGCGAAACCATCGGTTATCTCAAACCTTACTCCGCCACTACTCTCGGTGACTTCATGCAACAACATATCTCTAAGTAAACAAACAAATCTCCAAAACCATCCTCTGTTTTTTTTGTCGGAAATTTGACTAGTGTTGAGGGTTCTTTGTTATAGGTATGGGAAGATATACAGATCGAATTTGTTCGGAGAACCAACGATCGTATCAGCTGATGCAGGACTCAACAGATTCATATTACAGAACGAAGGAAGACTATTCGAATGTAGTTATCCTCGAAGTATTGGTGGGATTCTTGGGAAATGGTCGATGCTTGTTCTTGTTGGAGACATGCATAGAGACATGAGAAGTATCTCGCTCAACTTTCTAAGTCACGCTCGTCTCAGAACGATTCTCCTTAAAGACGTTGAGAGGCACACTTTGTTCGTTCTTGATTCTTGGCAACAACACTCTGTTTTCTCAGCTCAAGATGAAGCCAAAAAGGTAACCTTTTAAAAAATTTGCTTGAATTGGGTTTTTTATTTCTGAAACTTTTTGATCTAACTTTTTTGTTTATTGGTTTAAAATTGAGCAGTTTACGTTTAACTTAATGGCGAAGCATATAATGAGTATGGATCCTGGAGAAGAAGAAACAGAGCAGCTAAAGAAAGAGTATGTGACTTTCATGAAAGGTGTTGTCTCTGCTCCTCTCAATCTCCCAGGAACTGCTTATCGTAAAGCTCTTCAGGTATCATTAATTAAACCTTTTAAATTTATTAAAAAGATTTGAAACAATTTTTGTGCTGTAAAGGCACAACCTTTCATTATGGGTAATGTTTTTTATTAATATTTGTATGTATGGTTTTAAATAAAAATAATTATGCAGTCACGAGCAACGATATTGAAGTTTATTGAGAGGAAAATGGAAGAGAGAAAATCAGAGATTAAGGAAGAAGACGAAGAAGATGAAGAAATGAGAAGAGAGGACGAAACAGAGATTAGTAAAAGTGATCATTATGAGAGAAAACATAGAACAGATGATGATCTTTTGGGATGGGTTTTAAAACATTCGAGTCTATCGACGGAGCAAATTCTCGATCTTATTCTCAGTTTGTTATTTGCCGGACATGAGACTTCATCTGTCGCCATTGCTCTCGCTATCTACTTCTTGCAAGCTTGTCCTAAAGCCGTTCAAGAACTTAGGGTAAGATAATATCTAACAGTACAAGTTGATTACTACTACCAATTATGACATATTATAAGTTTATTTCATTGTCACCTAACGTTTTTTTTATTTGTTATTTCTTATATATGTTTATTGATTTAAACTTTTTGAAGGAAGAGCATCTTGAGATCGCGAGGGCTAAGAAGGAACTTGGAGACTCAGAATTGAATTGGGATGATTACAAGAAAATGGATTTTACTCAGTGTGTATGTTATTTATTTTTATTTTTATTTTTGTAATTCTTACTTTGTTTATTATCATGGAAACTATAAGTCATATATATTTTTCTTTTTGTAGGTTATAAATGAGACTCTTCGACTGGGAAATGTAGTAAGGTTTTTGCATCGCAAAGCACTCAAAGATGTTCGGTACAAAGGTAAACTTAACGTACAAAATCCGAAAAATATAAATCTTATTGGTTGGAAAAGTATTAAATACTAATTTTCTACTTTAATGTTGGAAAAAAAGGATACGATATCCCGAGTGGGTGGAAAGTGTTACCAGTGATCTCAGCCGTACATTTGGATAATTCTCGTTACGACGAACCAAATGTCTTTAATCCTTGGAGATGGCAACAGGTAATTATTCGATAACTAAATAATTAAGTGTATAATAGAAAGTTTTCACCTATGCATGAATTGGTACGTCATACATGCATATGCATTTGACTAACCTATCTGTAGATACTATACGAGAACCATTAATATGGCAAGAAACTTTTTTCTTTTTATTATCTTTCAAAGTTAGATCTTAACACGTCATCTATCATTAATCACATGAAGTATATAAATCAAATAATCATATGAAATTTAAAGTAAAAAAAGAAAATAGACGTGGTGGTGTACGTGAAGACAATTAATTAGTAGGATGGTATGTCTTTAATGACGTGGGAACTGCATAAAATTCTTTATTAATCTCATCAAACTATGGGTCCCACAATGAGGTGTTAATCGTGACCGTTGACTTAGAGTTGAGTTTTGGTAGATTAGATTTGATGGACGATGGTACCACGGCATTGACGGATCTCACACGCCCGATGACTTGTACGTGTGTTAGATTCTGCCACGTTGACCGGTCCCACTCCTCCTAATTATTTTTTTCATCAAATTAGCGAATTAAAAGAAGGAAAAAAACAATCAGAGTTTGTGGGATAATACTTTTTTAATTAATAAAAGAAATAAATAATAATGGGAGTCATGATGTTAGAGTGAGTGGGGAAGGTAAGATGATTAATGACCCACGTGGGGTGGTGCCAACAAGCACGTGTTCTTCTTTCACTTTTTATTTTCGCTACTTGTGTTCGTTAACACTGTTTGTCGTTTTTTGTTTGACGTTGCAGCAAAACAACGGAGCGTGCGGGTTGTCTTCGTCAGGAAGTGGTAGTTTTTCGACGTGGGGGAACAACTTCATGCCGTTTGGAGGAGGGCCAAGGCTATGTGCTGGTTCGGAGTTAGCGAAGCTGGAGATGGCAGTGTTTATTCATCATCTTGTTCTTAATTTTAATTGGGAATTAGCAGAAAATGATCAACCATTTGCTTTTCCTTTCGTTGATTTTCCTAACGGTTTGCCTATTAGGGTTTCTCGTTTTCTGTAAAAAAAGATGGAAAAGTATTTTATTTTATTCTCTCTCTTTTTTTTAATAATTTTAACCAAATTATTTTTTTGCCCGATGGAAAAAAAACTGGATGAATAAGATTATTGGAGTTCGATTGTTATAACGGGTTTTGTGATGAAACTTTCGACATATATTTTGTATATTAGACATTATATTGTGATGAAATTTTCGGCATATATTTTCATACAGCCAATCATGTTACGACTAAACCGAGTTAAAGCCCACGAGACTGGGCCTTTCTTTTACTCATCTACACTTGTGTCTACTATTTGAAACATATCAATTTTTTTCTTTAAACTTTTCTTTCCATATTCTGATATCACGAATCCAGTTATAAATGAAAAGATTGAGTTTTGCACCTTGAATGAGTAATGGCACTGATGTATTATCTCTTTCAAATATAATTCTTCTCAATCCACTACTCCACATATGTTGCATGGCTTTACTATGTTACTTCAAATATAATTCTTCTAAATGAGTAACGGAACTGATGGAAAATTACGTTATGGAATTATTGTATAAAAACCTGTTTATCGTAATTAAAAATGGTTAAATTTGATTAATCATAATAAAATTAGATGATAATGACGAAAATAAATTATAACAAAAGGAATCACCAGTACAATGGTTCTTATTTCTTTTAAATACTTTCTTCTTCTTTGATATTTGGTGGATGTTCGTAGGCCCGGTCCAGGATCTAACGCTATTTAAAAAAACAAATGCTGCACACAAAAAAAGCCCAAAAGCCCGTTTTAAATGTTAATCATATGCTCTGCATTATATTCGCCATGGTTTCGATTGATTATTCTTCCATTTCTTTTTTTTCAGATATTGGGAAGACGAGAAGGTTAGATTGAAGTATGATAGATCTGTTCACATGAACACGCTCTCGATGATGGACCTTAAAGCTTGAGACGCAAGTAATTTTCTTTATGGTAACGTAGAAAAGCATTTGGATTGTTTTAATTAATTGCAACTTTGACGACAAAGAGAGTTAGCCGGTCAATAAAAGGGTACGAAAGTTGAGTTTTTGGAGAGGGACTTTATCAAAAAAAGGAAAAGACAAATTGTGCTAATTAATTTATGCTTACCGGCTTAATTCGTTTCATTTTAAACATTTGAGAAGTCTAATAGTAATAATGGATTGACTAATCAAAAGAGAATCATTTTTCTTGAATGATTCTTGTTTCTAAAAGTTTTTTTATCTAAAATTTATTGGTTCCTATCAAATAAATATTTACAAGTAAAAAAAGTAACTTCATGGATTAGAGTTTATTTATTTTCAGGATAGGACATATAAATATATTTTGTAGGGCTGGATTTGAAATGAATATTAGTATAAAGTGAAAAGGATGAGACCAAAAAGGATAAATGCTGGTTAGTAGGGGCTAAAATGAAAATAAGTGTAAAAAAAGGCAAAAGAGGTGACAAAAATGGGTAAACACATAGAGAGATAAGCAAAAGCCAAAACAGAGTGACACTTTCTTGGTGATGACTCAATGCCACTCTTTGGTCATACATTCAAAACCCCACCGATGACTTGGAGAGAAAGAAAAGACAAATCAAACCCTTTCACGCTTACTACTGTCCCTTTCACACACCACTTACTCTCTCTCTCTCTATACAAGTCCACTTGCAGATAGTTGCAACGGAGAAGAAACACTAAAAGAGTGGAATTGCGATTTTTAAAGACAAGTCCTTTTCAAACAATATCATCTTCTTCATTCTCCTTCTATATATGCCAATGTGGTCACTTCTTGAAATCATTGCAGAATTAGAATAGTCCATGTCACTAAGTAGTAAAAATGTCAAAAGTGAAAAGAAAAAAAGTGGATTTGGACCAGAGGTTTAATACCATGTTTAGTAATATGTAATTATAGATATTTATTATTGAAGTTATAAATAAAGGATAGTGGAAGTAGGGACTTGCCTTTTGACGCGGATACAACGACGAAATGAAAAAGAGTGATGTCTCAAGAGTCCAATGTCGTTCCCATGTGCTTTTCCATTCACTATATTCTTTCTTTTCTATATAGTTTTTTGAAAAAAATATTACAAAGCCAAGTCTATAAGCATGAAAACGTTTTTGGTCCAACAATTGGCTAAATGATTAAAGGGAAAAGCTTTTACACCATAAGATTATAAATTCATGTTTATAGAAACTAGTATATTGCGATCCGAATGGTTTTTCGTGGTTTCGAGTGATGTTTAGCTAGATAAATTAGGTATATCATGAATGATTTTTGTTTAAAAAAGTACTTCATGAGTGATAGAAGTTGTATAGATTATGTCTCAACATTTTATCTTCACTCTGTAATATGGTTTAATCCGGTTTAGTTGGCTATTAGATTGATATGTGCTTAGTTATCTGTAAAACAGCTAAATATAAAGTTGTTAGGTTAATTATATTAGTGAAGTCAATCTGAGTTATTGGAGATAGAGAGAGAGGATAGGAAAGATAAAAGATTGTATCTTGTATTCTTATTCAACTAGTTCTAGAGGATTGCTAGTGATTCTAGCTCTGACGAGTATAGTTGTTTTTCATATCGAAAAATGAAGTGAACACCGGATCAACAATTTTGCGTATTTTCACACACAAAAAAGTTATCTTCGAGATAAAATTTGTGACTGAATCCGCACAAGTTGGTTTATGAAAAACCATAAACTATAATATGCTATGTAAAATCTTTAACTCTTTTAAACCTTTTCTTGTATCTTTATTGCTCAGGTCATTTGTGGTATTTGGTTAGTATTTTGGGTAATGTTAGCTTAGCTTATCCGGCTGCTGCATTTTCTTCGTCAACTATCAGTCCAACAAATACTTGTGGGCCCTTTCACCTATCACTTTTTTTTGTTTGCTCCACATAGACCCCTGAATTTGGGCCCTACTATGGGCCCATATGTCGTCCTCGTAGACAATAACGTTCAGATAAATACACACGCGTATACAAATAAAACAAATCTATTTGTTGTTTGGTTCTTTTTAAAAGTCATGTTGAATCCATATTGAGCTTTTGTATGTTTGGTAAGTGGTTTTATTCATTATGTTAGCTTAAGATTAATTGTCGATTGGTTTTTCCAAAGTAACTGAAACTAAACCAAGTCAATGTTAACCGGTTTTGTTAAACAAATCCCAATTCAAAACTCTTTGGTTGATAAGAAACAGCTTTTGTATAATAAACTTACCTTTGCGGCTTAAAAGCACAACTATTATATATAAAAAATGTACATTTCCTTTTACTTTTCTTACATCTATCTTTTACCTCTTCCTTTGTCAGTGTTTTACCTTTATAATATTGTTAAATATAAAAAAAAGACAGAAAGTCATGCAGGTGAGAAGTAGGAGAAGACAGTCGTCTATGTGTCACATTCAGCATTCAGCAAAACTGTTGATCTGATTCTTCGAAGAAAATCAAACGGTGGAGATGATGTCACACTCTTTGATACGTAACCTTCCGATAAATGACGTCATCATAAAACAGAGAAGAGAGTGATTTTACGCTCTCTTTTTTTTTAAAACGTCCACTCATTTAATAAGCTTGAGAAATGGTTTCGTCTTTTTTTTGTTGGTTGAATAGTGAGATGCAAAATTATTTATTTTATGAAACGAGATATTTTTTTTTAAATGTCTGTTTTTTGAAAAAATATCTTGTTTCATCAAAATATTATTTCTATTTTCAGTGTAAATTATTAAATAAATAAATATTTTAATTTTATTATTTTAGTGTATTAATTAGAGAGTGAAAAATATTTAATATATGTAGAAAGATAAATAATTTTTTAATTAATTTTAATGTATGTGAAAAACTCTTAAATAATTTTAAAAAAAAACAGAAAAATATATTATATTATTAAACTTGTATAAATAAACAAACACAACTTTGATTCTTGGTAAGTACTAAAAACAAGTAAATGACTGAATTATTCTATTAGTACTTTAAAAAATTTGCAGATTAACAACGATAATCTACAACAAAAACAATAATTTTTTAGTTGAAAATAGAAGTGGTAATTGGTTAAAAGTACATTAAAATACTCACGACACAAACTGAAAAGAAATAAAACGAAATCGAATGATCAAGGTTTATGTTCATTTTCGAGGACTGGTCGTTTTCTCTCTCCCTCGTCTCTCTCAGACTCTCTCAGACCCAAAGACTTAAAACGCCTTCTTCGCCGGCGAGTTTTTAGCCGGAGAATGGCTTATATGTGCACTGACAATGGTAACTTAATGGCAATAGCACATCAGCTCATCAAACAGAAGCAGCAACAGCAATCACAGAAGCAACAACAACAAGAACAAAACAATCCATGGCCGAATCAATGCTTAGGTTATACTCTAACCGGTTCTGGTTTCTCCGACCCGTTTCAGCTAACCGGAGACCCGGTTTCACACTTTCCACACCTGGAGCATCATCAAAACGTCGCCGCTTCCGAGGGGTTTCGGTTTTCTTCTGATGGAGAGTTTGACTCGGACGAGTGGATGGAGAGTCTAATCAACGGTAGAGATGCGTTGCAGACAAGTCAAGACTTTTCAATCCACGGCCACGATCCGCTCGTGGAATTCCCGAGTCAACTCAGTGTTCCGTCTTCTCAGCCGTCTGATCTTAACCGAGTCATTTTCTCAGATAACGATGACTCAGCGAGCCGACTCTCTCACCCGCCGGTTCCCACCGCTCTGTGGACCCCAGCTCCGCCATCAGCACGACACCATTCGCCTTTCTCTTCCTCTCCGCCGCAGCTAGTATCAACGGAGCCGGAGTTTGATCTAGACCAGCCGATTCTGAAAGCTATCCACGACTGTGCACGGATATCGGATATCGAACCGGATGTCGCCGCGAAAACGCTGATTAGGATCCGAGAAACCGTATCGGAATCGGGCAACCCGACGGAGCGAGTTGGATTTTACTTCGCGGAAGCACTGTCCAGCAAACTCTCTTCGAAGCAGACGGATTCGCCGGCGCCGTCGCAGGAAGACTTCATCCTCTCGTATAAAACCTTAAACGAAGCTTGCCCTTACTCAAAGTTTGCTCATTTGACGGCGAATCAAGCCATTCTTGAAGCTACGCACAAATCCAGCAACATCCACATCGTCGATTTCGGGATTTTTCAAGGTATCCAATGGGCGGCTCTGTTGCAAGCTCTGGCGACCCGAGCTTCGGGAAAACCCGCCCGAATCCGAATCTCGGGTATACCCGCTCCGTCTCTCGGCGAATCGCCGGGACCGTCTCTGATCGCTACCGGAAACCGCCTCCGCGATTTCGCGACTCTTTTAGAGTTAAATTTCGAGTTTTATCCAATTCTTACTCCGATCCACTTACTGAACGGGTCCAGTTTCCGGGTCGACCCGGATGAGGTTCTCGCCGTGAATTTCATGCTCGAGCTTTATAAGCTACTCGACGAGACGGCGACGACCGTCGATACTGCTCTCCGGCTCGCCAGATCACTGAACCCAAGAGTTGTGACCCTTGGTGAATACGAAGTGAGCTTAAACCGGATTGAATTCGCAAACCGGGTTAAGAACGCTCTCCGGTTCTATTCCGCAGTATTCGATTCACTCGAACCGAATTTGGAGCGTGACTCGAAAGAGAGGCTGAGAGTGGAGAGAGTGCTGTTCGATAGGAGGATATCCGACTTGGTCCGACCCGGTAATAACAAACCGGGAACCCGGTTAGGGAGAATGGAAGAGAAAGAACAATGGAGAGTGTTGATGGAGAAAGCCGGTTTCGAACCAGTTAAACCGAGCAATTACGCGGTTAGTCAAGCGAACCTGCTTCTATGGAACTACAATTACAGTACATTGTACTCACTTGTTCAATCGGAGCCAGGTTTCATCTCCTTGGCCTGGAACAATGTATCTCTCCTTACTGTTTCCTCATGGCGTTGAGGACCCGATCCAATCAACCCGAACCGACCCGACAACCTTTTCTTTGTGTCTCTAGTGATGATAAATTGATAGTCTTTAAAGTTAGTTTTTTAAAAAAAATTGAATTGTTTGAGGGATAGAGATGGGTTTTTCTCCGAATTAGTAAAGGTTAAAGAGATGTTTTTAGATTTGGTTGTATAATTACTCTAAGCTACTTTCCCCCTTTTAGATTTTCTTTTTAGAATTGGAGTGATGGTTGGTCTTTTTTCTTCATTTGTAATATCTTGTATCTAACATTTCAGTAATTTTTTTCTGTCTTGTAAACGTAAGTCTAACTTGATTTTAGAAAATATTAGCCGTTTTATTATAAACATATTGAATACCAAAATATATGTAGCCGGTGTCAGAGAGTTTCTGACTGACTCCAAGGAGATAAGTAGTACAAGAAGAGGTAAAACCATATTGAAAAATACATTATTCTGTAAAACATTGAGTTGCTATTCATATAGTCAATTGTTTTGCTTTTCAATGAGTCAATTTTTTTTGTATAAAAGAACAGTAAGACGATGTTGGAGTTAGCAAAAAGCGTTCACGAGATTGTTGAACTCTAACTATTAGATTAACAAAAATAAATTGTAAGTTTTTCAAAAAAAAGTTATTGATAATTCGTCAGAATTCAAAGAATTCAAAATTTACAATTCCTACCTTGGTGAAGAACATCTACCTAATTGTGAATAACAAATTTAGAATTTCAAACTAAAAAGAATTTAGCTATAATTTTCTAAGTCTTTTTTAGTAATTGTAAATAGTGCTTTCCTTAAATGAACCTCTATATTTTATGTAAAATTTTTTGTAAAATTGATTAATTATTTATTTTTCAGATTAGAAAAACTTTTTTTTATCGACCATTTTCCTTATTCTTTTTTGAATTAGAAAAAAGTAATTTTTTTAACGAGTTGGGTCTTTTTAGTCGATTATGGTCCCAACGTTTCAAACCTCTTTCTCACACTAACCTTCCCGCAGACGATCCTTCCCGTATCTAACGAAGTTGCCTTCCGACAAAAGCCCATTTCTCTTGGCCCAAATTCAACGGGTTAATTACAAACAAAACAATAAATAACCTTCTCCGCTATGAATTGCTTTCTTTTTTAGCAGCTTATCAAGAGATCTTCAATTTCATAAAAAAAGGAACATGGAAAACTGAAAGGTAGATCATGTTTGTTTCGCACTCATGTCAATGTTTCGTTGTTCGTTTTACTCAATCGTTAAAGACCATCAAACATTGAGAAACTAATGCAACGCAAATACGATTTAATTTTTGATCGCTATGAAATTGCATTTTGATTTTTAACCCAATCATGTGGGGAATTTTATGTGGCTTGGTCACAGAACAACACGTGGCAGAGACATGGTTCAATGGAACTTGGAGGCACGTGATTGACAACTCTGGTCCTTTGACTGCACGTTACAGTTATATGTTACCTAGATATATGTTACAGTTGATTTAAATCATTATTGAGATTTCCCATAGTTATTAGTTTGATGGTCATTAGTCAAAAGAACAAGAAATGACAGAGGACAATGGATAGTTCTCACGTGCCCTCATGTGATCTTGAACTCCCCCGAGATACGAAGATCAATATCTTGCCAGTGAATGATACAATATATACAACACTTTTTGCTAACCTCTAAAAAAGTATATATTCATATATAGATCGAGTTTAATGGACAAGACAAAACATTCATATCGTATACTAGTTTATGTTTTTTTCTTTCATATATTAACGTATGTTAGTGTCATCATCTATAATCAAACCTGCATAATGCACTTTATTGACAAAAGAAGAATAGAGCTTAATTAATGGATCTATGAGTTGGACATTAATCATCTCATTGCAACTCCATATATATAATAAAAGAAACAACCTAAAGACTTAGGCCTTAGATCTCTCGTTCTATCTGCAGTTAAGTAACCATTTCTATCTCTCTTTCTCAGCAAGTCTTTCTTTGTAAACGTCAAAACACAATGGCGTGTATAGAAATGCATAACTCCATAAATAGTGCAGCTAGAATCTCTTTCTCTAACGAATTTGTCGAAATCAGATCCGAGAAGATTAATGGTAAGAGCAAGAACGTCAACACGAGAAGTTCTCTCCCTAAACCCTCTGCTGATTTTGAATTCTCCGTCACCGATTACGCCATGATTCCCGCCGATGAGATCTTCCTCAAAGGAAAGATCTTACCTTTCAAGGAGACCAGTAATGTTCATAGGACCTTAAGAGAAGAGTTTCTTGTCAAAGAAGAGGGTCCTGTCGATGGCAACATCTTTTCCCTCAGGCCACTGTTTTTGCCTTCTTCGTCTTATTCCACAAAGGGCACGTGGAAGGAGCTATTGGGCCTCAAGAGGTCCCATGTTAAATCCAAGAAGACTGATAACTTTGATGAGGAAAAGATTTGTCCATTAGGTCAAGATCACTAAACAATCTCAGGTACAGAAGCAAGCTTTTTTCCTCGATGAGTTCTTTCAAAAAGTCGTAATCTTTTCATATACAGTTCCTAAAGTAGGGTTGGAGGTTGGCCAAAATTTTGTATAATTTCTCTTTGGACTAATGCAAATGGTTTTGGGTGTTAGGAAATGCTGCGAAGAGAGAGTGTCAAGTTGGAGATACATGATGATGGAATTGTAGAGCTCTCACTTTGGTTTCTATAAATTAATTTAGGTTATTTATGATAATCTAGATTGACTGTTTTGTATCCACATGTTTCTTTTGATAAAAGATGATTCCAGCAACTCTTTTCAGCTCACATGTCTTGTTTTTCTTGTAAGTTTTCTTTTTGTTTTGTTCTAGAAACAATATTTCTGTGGCAACATCCGTATTTTTCTTAAGCAAGTGACGATTTGTGTGTACCAAGAATAAAAAAGGAGTTTGTCACTTTTAGTTTTGAGATGTATGCATGCACTTGTCTCACGGCTCATTAGTATCATACATTTGTTACCAGGCATTTCAGCTCTGCACCTAGAATTACGTAGCATACTCGTTTACGTTCACTCCTTGTTACATATTCCACATGGATTGTTCAATCTATATGGGCCGAAATGAATGTCACGAACGATTCCACTTCTTGTTTTGGCTCTTCTTGACAAGAGAAATGAAAAAATAAGCAAAAAAAAATTGTTAAAAATAGGGTAAACAAATCTTTGCCTCATGGGTTTTAGTGTACACTCAAGCATCTTTGTGTTGTGTCAGTTTCTTTAGTACGACAATTACACATTTTAATCATAAGGTCTGATATTTTTTCACGGAATTGTTGAATCTTGAGTTCTAGTATTTTAAAGTAAGAGAGATAATAATGACAGAAAAAGAAAAAAGGAACAGAAAAGAAGAGACCAAAAAGAAAAAGAGGAAAAAGTTATTAATAAAGTCATTCTAGGTTCAGAATTTGAAGAGTGTTATATATAATTCATATAATAATAAATAATGGCAGAGTTTGGTATGAAAAGATTTGTGATTGATCATTTCTTTAGTAGTAGAAAACGACCCGGAAATAAACAGCAATCACTTAATTCATTTCTAATCAATTCCAATCTATATATCTAAATTAACACAAATAAAATAATAATGTAATTAAAAATAGCTGTTTAGTTGAAAGAAAAAAGAGAGGGAAAATCTGGAACTGGCTATTCAAAATAAAATTTGAATTTAACAAAATTGATATATATATATATATATATAATATAATTTTTTTTGTTTAAAATATTATATTAGCATGCATGTGAAGCATAAGCTCGGAGTTAAATCACTAGAGCAGCACGTAAATCCAAGTAAAAATAAAATATAGTAAACTTTTACACTGAAAAAAGCTGATGAATAAACAGTAATATTCCTTTACCATGACTTTTTTTTTTACAGTGGACAAGAACCATTAAGAATATATATATTTTGTGTAACGAATAACTCAAAAAAGAGTCGAAGAATCTTCTGGCCAAAAAGTCTGATGAGAAGAAACTATATAAAGCATATATTCAATAATGGTAGCTATAAACTATATAAATTAAATAAAAAATGGCAGCTACATAAGTTTTCTGATTACATTTTTTGTTTTTTTTGTCGTCTTTATATAACAAAAATGTTCACTTTTATGCCCTTTCTTCAATAACTTTCTTAATTACTCTTAGGTTTAAGATAATTAATCGAGAAAAGATATGGATGTAATTAACTATTGTCAACACAATGAAAAAGAGTATCTCGATTATTTGAGAGATATTTACATTTGTTTTTTCTTGGGTAAGAAAAAATTAATAGATTACATTTTTTTATAGATTAATTATACAGAAGACGACTAAATAGTTGAGGATGAGTGATCATCGTCTTCTTTGAGTGCTTTTTGTTCCTTCAAGGATTCAATTTTACCCACTCGTATCGTCCACCAAGTGGCTCATCTTTCTCGAAATCGAAATTATACCTGTAAATTTCATATCCCAAATGATTCTCTAATTAGTTAACTTTTTTAAATCATTGATCGATTTTGAAGTTTAAAAAAAGAAACTTACTTCCTAGAACATTCCAACATCTTATTCCGGAGATCTTTCTCCGCCGCCTGGAAAAAATCATCTAGCTCGGCTTCCTTCACCGTCTCACCACTCTTCTTCTTCATCCTTAACCGGCGGCAAGACTGAACCTCTTGGATCTCCTCCATAGCCGCCGCCGAATCCATGTTTACCGATTCCTCTTGTTCCGGATCTCTCCTGATTTGGGATCAAACACACATTTTAAATATCTATTTTTGGTAACTGACGCTTTCCAAATTCGAAACTCCAGAGATTAAAATGTAACAAACCTCCTCGTGTTGAAGTTATCATAAATCCATGACGTTTCGGTTTGATCATCATCACCGTTATCTTCCTGAAGATAGAAATAAAATTTTCGAAAATTCAAAAACGGAAATCAAAAAATTTTCTGAAAATCGAGAGAGAAGACGACAATGCTCTCTCACCTCAACATCATCTATAAATTCGGTCCTCCGTTTCGATTTCTCTACGGATCTATTACTAGAGCAACAAGAAACCGACGCTCCATCTAACAAATCATACCCCGAGCTTGGAATCTGACACTGTTCTTCGACGGGAGAATCTCGCCGTCGAACGATAACGACGCTGGTCTCTGACGCACCAGCCGAGTTTCTCGCCACGATTCCGCCACGGTTCGTCGTTGCCTGTACACACGGAGATAAGATAATCCTAGATTCTACATCTACTTCCTCCTCCAGCTTCCGTCGTTTCACCGTCGGCGTCGTCGTCACTTCGTTTTCTTCCGCCGCTTCTCGTTCTCTTCTCCTACCACCTCTCACATCAACCTCACCGGCCGCCATCGATCTCCGTCGACGTCACCTTCTCTCTCTTTCTCTCTCTCTAATATCACTCGTTGTGCGTGTGCGTAGTTTCTCTCTCTAGCTCTTGTACCATTTGGTTTGTTCTGTTATACTACTACTTAATTTGTGATCACGATCGGGATTGATCGTACTTATTAACGGCCACGATCTGTTTCTCTGTCGTTTTCGTTGAGAAAAGCCTCGTGTGAAGAAGAAAGTGAATGGTATTGGTGTGGGGACCATTAGAGAGACGCGAATATGTAACGGGAAATTTGACGGCGCCGTTATATACAGATCGATATCTTATAGCCTATATGATCGACACGTGTTCTTACACTTAACGGCCTCAAACGTCAAAGAATCGGTGCATGCTTATTAATCTGTAACGATCTTTTTTTTTGTGGGGATTATTGACAAATTTTGAGTTCGAATTTGAATATTTGATTTGATAGCTGGCAAATAAAAGAAAAGGAATATTCCGATTAATATGTTTTTTGGTTTATATATTTAAATATAATTGTTTTACATTTCCAATGGAATCAACGTAGGAATGAGAATAATTTCGTGTGGTTTTAAGATAAGATCGGGATTTGTTTATCTTTAGTGGTAATAATTGCGAGTTTATATTAAAAAGACAATAACACTCCTAGCTTTACAGAGAAATAACGAAAATACCATCGAACCATCACGGACGATCATCCCAAATTATTTAATTTTTTCCTATAATGAGAAATATCGTGTTTCTTTTTTTCGGATTATGATAGTTGGAAGAGATATACAATATAGTCGTATTTAGATTTACCATATAGTCGTAATATTTTACTCTAAAAGGAGAAACGAAGGGGTAAAATTAAATATACAATTAATCTAGGGCCATGCATGACGGTATTTAAAAGTTAGGTGATAATGAAATGAATGAAGTGTTGTTGTGGCAATAATATAATACGTACACAAGCATATATTCACATGCTTTGATATTAATATACAAAATGAAAAAATAAAATATTGACATTACGCATACACAAAAAGTATGGATATGATTAATATGAAGTGGGACAATATTTAAAATGGGAGGTCAGGTGTATAAATTGGGGGTACATGCACTTAATTTGATTTATTAGATAAAAATTATTTTTTGTTAGAAAAAAAGAACTTCCAAATTAATATCCATCATCTTTCGTCCTCTTGTGATTCTTATTTTTCGTCGTCCTATATTAATTCATCAATTCACACGATACACTGTCTCAATATCCATCATACATTCAATTTAATAACATGCCCACGAGCCTGCTCAATCATTACGTAACTGTCTCTTTTTATTTTATGCACCCAATATATCAATGTAAATTATTGTATATACATATACACATACACATATATATATATGTATTTTAAATGATATTTTCTGCGAAGTCTACATGCATGGTGGCAACTTTTTAATTTAATTATTACATGCATGGTATGTTCATGTTTAGTATGAAGAAAGTTGTTTTAACCAAGTAAAAAACCTTAATACTAACATGTTAAAACTTTTAAAAATCTGCGTCTGACCTAGTATTCGTTTCGACAGATTAAACTATGTGCACATGTCCAAAATTTTATCCAAATATAAAGGCTGTGTCAATGAATGATGAAAAGTAAATTTGCGACACATCTAAAACGAAAAAGACTAAATGAATGCAGACAAGGGCACATGGATCTTTAGTGATATGTGGGCACGAAAATTAATAATGAATAAAGTCTATCATGATCATAATTTGTAATTACGTATAAATGTTAGTTCACTATCGACTACAAGTTCGACAAAACACTTTCTATCATCTTCTTTTGTTTTCATCTATAGCAAAAAGATTTTTCACATATTTATAACCATTTACAATGAATGGATATAATATAATCTAACGTACATACAAACAAGTAGCGGATGTAGAATGAATATTGTTCGCATGTGACACAAATTAATTAAACAAGAACAATAACTAAATAAGTCACTATTGATTAAGCGATTGATAATTAAAATGCATAAACTTAAAATTTTATAAAAAATATATTTACAAAAGAATATTATCGGAAACTTCCTAGTAAATTATTAAGATAATTGGTGGAGGTGGGAGGGTGGACCAAAACAAGGCTAAATATTCTAAACTAAACCTTAATTAAATGAGGTTTTAGACTATCTCGCAAGAAATTAAGAAGGTTACATTATAGTGATGTCAAAACAAAAAGATTATAATTTAGTGACCATGTCTTTCTTTCGGACTCAGCATTATTTGTAGAACGTGAAATGATTGGAAACTTTAGCTTTACCGAGAAACTAGCTATGACAGGCCCATCTTAAGAAACTTTTAAAATTGTATTTTTGTAAAAGAAGTTACACCTAAATGGCTAGTTATAATATAACTTTTTCATTACATAGTGGTATGTCAGAAACAAAGATCTATAATTTTCGGAAAAAGTATCCTTCAATGCATGCAACATAGTCAGTGCACAATTAAATGTTCTTATAAAAAACATGTGTTGCTATTTTACATAGTGGATCATATGCCAAGGAAAATGAAATTGGTTGGAAAAAAGAAAACCAGTAACAAGGGGAGATATATATTTTATAATATATAGTTTATAACTTCATATGCCAAAGAAAGCTGACGAAAACTTTATATAATTAAAGAAATAAAGTGATGTATTATCCGGTCACTTTATTTTTAATACAGTATCTATATTCACCCAACGAAAGCAGATCACTTTTTGTAACTCGAACTTTTTCTTCTTTTCTTCATCTGGATTTCCCAAGGCTGCAATTACCCTACAAAGAATCTCTTTTCGAAAGGGAGACTCATGATTTGTTTTTGTACAATTTAAAAAAAAATTGAACTAAAGTAGATTCATCTTTCTTCTTTTATTATGCATCAAACCGACGAAGACATGAAATGAAATGATGCATTACTCACGTGGTTTTCTTCTGCGCCAACCTTTTCTTATATATGTAATGAAATTAAACTCAACTTTCAAGCGGTTGCTTATGAATTATATGAACATTATTGGAATCTTATATACATAATATTATCTTTTAACCAAAATGTACGTACGTGGTTAGTTCAACCAGTTAGTTTAAAAAGTTTTGATTTGATAAAATGAGATCCAAACGACGAAGGATGTCGTGTTTTGTGGAGTCATCACACGTATCTCCAAACGTTTGCTTATAGAAACTATAGATAAAAACATCTCAGAAGTTCTTAGGGAAAATAATATTAATTCATTCGAAACTTTTGTATTACCATATTCTAATTAAAACCCTATAAATATTTAACGAGAAAATATACTTATATAGTGTAAGATACAGACGATGTATCCAAATTGTAATAAATACATACACCAATTGATAATTGGCATGATGGTGGAATCTCACTAGAGGACAAGCGACATTTTAGTTATATGTAAGAAGCTATACAAATAGATAGGGGCCTAGAATCAAACACATTTACGTTTACCTACGTATAATGCATGTCACTGTCCACGTATTTATGTTTTATATACATCACATATGTATAAAACTCAACGATATACAAGTATACCACTCAATCGATTTTTTTTTGGAATTAAATGTTAAATTTATTCAAAACAAAAGCTTTTGTTTACAATAGAATGCATCTTCTTTTTGAGTTTTTAGTTTACAGATTCAATCATTGGAGAAGTTTTGTTTGGACATATAGTGACATATTAATTACAGAAAGTTTAAGTAGTTTCAATCATCATTGACAAAGTTTTAACTTGGAAAAGGGATATATTAATCAATTGCGCCAGCGCTTTGATTGGTTTATAAGTAAAATTACTTTTTACGTATTAAGATTGTTATATACTACTAATATACTACTAACGTTTTTTCTACTGATTTAAAAGCGTTATCGGACAATAACATCGTGGTGATTATCTTTTAGACCTTAAAATTAAAATAATATGATAACAAACCAATACAAACTTTATTATTTATAAATTATAATATTTTATATGTTATATTATAAAATCATAATAAAATAATATGAATTTTATTTTTTTATATATCACGATATTTCATATATTATACATATTCAATATATTATTGTTATATTTATAAAAATGTTTAAATTTTTCTAAATAATAGTGTAGACTCTGATTAACATTAAAATTTGATCGTCTCCTATTTAACGTCTAATATTTCCTTCATCTGTTTTTTCTTTCTAACGTTTTAACGCGTCTTCTTCTTATACTTTACCGATCAATATTATTTAAAGACTCTAAATCTTTTGTCACAATAGCAAGATAATATTACCAAGGTCTACGGTATATGTTCTTTTTATGATCAGTAAAATTTTTGAAGATAATATGTTACTAAATGAAATATATAATAAGTTTCTAGCTTTCGTGTTCACAGAGGGACGAGTCTCTGCTTGTTCCTTTCGATCGTAGCTCTTTCTCTTCCTCTCACAGTCTATATAAGATTCCTTAATTCTTTTCTTTTTTGTCGACAAGATTCCTAAATTTTAAATACCATTGTTTTGTACATATGTCTCACCATTTAATTATGTGTTTTGATAAAAGGCATAACGACAAAATGTATTTCACTTGCTATATTAAAAATAGAATTTTATGAAATTTGATTTGACTTTTAACGACTGGCTTATCTTCTCTGCTTGAATTCTTTTTTGTCTTCGACATATACTTTACAAGATACAAACGAACAAACTTCTCAATCCTCCAACTTCAGACTTTTTCTCGCTTTTTAATTTTAATTTTTTATTTGCATATTTTCCTTTTTTCTAACATATTAGAAGGAAAACACAATTTTCGACAAAAGAACTCGAATAATTATAAAATAGCTCTCGATTTTCAGATTCCATTAATAATCCATTTATAGTACTTCTGATTTTTTTGTATCCATAAGCTTTAAGCTTTTCTCGGGATGTAAAATGTACGACACTCAGAAACAGCTTACTATTCCGTGAGGCTTGTTAAGGGCCCAAAAAATATTGGGCTTTTTAAAATACGAATGAGCTTTTAACTTTCGATCGAATCAAGAAATTGAAATGGGTTTCAGAGATCATCTAATTGGGCCTTCGTCGATTTTCTGGGCTAACAATCAATTTCGATAGAACAATTTATTCTTGTAGCACAGGTTTCTTGCAACCCTGGTTTTGCTAGGCCTACGTCACCAGTTATTTGGGCCCAACCAAACAAAACCTAATTATTATTTTCCAAACTACACAATCTAATTTCACTTTTTTTTGTCCAGACTAAAACTGTTTATTAATTATATGAATAATACAAAATGAATATACAAATTTTTTGAAAAAAAGTTATTTCATAAGCAGATATATGTATCATATATTGAAAAATATTTTAAGAGAAATAACTTTGATGATGCTTTTATAATATTAAATTTATGTATTTAATTCTTCTATGATTCGATGAGTGGAAAACATATGAAAATAATATATATGATATTTTCTATATATATAAATATGTTTTTTTCTGACCAAAGAAAATAAGTCAGAACATATGATATGATATTCTTCTATTCTCGGATCTCAGGATCCAAAATCCTCTAAGTCAACCAAATGTGATGTTGGTATTGGTAGCAAAACCCTCGAGTGAACCAAGACCCAACAGTCAACGAAACTAATATTCCCACAACAAACAAATACATGTACATCTAATTACAAAACAAATAGTTTGTCTCCACCTCGATTCCATGGACCACAAGTCTTGGCACCATTTGATTCATACATCGACGAGAGCCACGTTGGATCGCACTCACACGATCAAAGACTTGAACCATGTGATGATATCAACCCGAATCCTTTTCGCTTCTTAAGGAATATTAAACAAATAAGGACATGACAATCGAATACACAAAGTTCTTCTCTTTTTTATTTTCAGAACAAGAAAACGAATAAATTTATTCAAAACATTACCAAATAGATTAATACAACTAACTTCGGTGGGTGATTAATAATTGAGGCTGCTTTTTTCCAATATTTAGTTTGTTTTTCTCCTATGTATAACGATGGAGAAAAATATTGCAAATTGTATATCATTATCATCTGTAGGTCATGATGAAATATGAAAATTATATCGCATGCCAAATTCTTATAATGAAAATATTTCTATATATAAATCATTTACATATTCGTTTGCATGCAGCATGCCTAACCCTTGATAGTGATATATTCAATTGACATTCCTAACCCTAAGGTATATTCATCTGATGTATATATGCATGCCGTTTATATATACGACTTCATTTACATAAATATACATTATATATATAATATAGTTTTTATAAATTCATATTCGATAAGTTAATAATTCGATTAATTAATAGAATTTTCTGGTTTAAAATAAATTTTTATTCTAGTTAATTTTTTGATAAATTGATATCTTGTTAAATTAATAAAATATCATAATTTTGATCTTATTAATTAATAGAAGATTTACTGTAGTATAAACATATATCATATCATTGACAAAAAAACATTTTGAGTTGAGTTGTTAACTCAAAACTGAAAAAAAATATTGAATTACTTCAAAATGAAAATAGTTATGGTCAACTTCTGAATATTTTGTTTAAGAAAAGTTCCTGCTTTGGATTACCCAAGAATGATCAGAGACATAACTTTGATGTATTGGAAGTAGTTATGTTGTTTACACTAATTATACAAACATATTGTATATAGTAGTTACCGTCGACGTATGCCCCCTCACACGCTGGCCTTTGGCTCCAATAAGGCGCAACCATCAATGGACCGTGTTAAAGACTTAACCATCACACGCTGGCCTTTGGCTACGCTATTTTATTTTATAGTACTAATAAACAAAATTAGTAGTATTATAAAGAAACAACGATGAAGCATAGTTTCATGTGCTTTGGAGTATTACATAAACTCTCGTAAAGCCCCAAATAAATGTACTATTTGATTCTGTTTTATAGACCGACCAGTTGTAACGTACGGTGCGTCGGTGTCGGTAACTCGAGCTTTTGTCATTTATGCGTTTGTCTTTACTGTGGCTAATTCTATGAAAACGTACTCTTTTTACTATTAATTTAATATTTTCTGCAAGAAAAATGGTTTAATATTTTACGTAAACTTATTCCTCTTAGCTGTTTGAAAATTTTTTTTTTAAAACAGCTATTTTTTTTTAGTCTATAGATCATGATTAACACTTTCAAACTAACAACAATTTTAATAGAAATATATATTGAAAAACTTTAAAAGTCTTTTTCCTTGACTTCCCGCTTCAGAAATTCAAGTCAAATAATCAGAAATTAGACCAAATTAGATCAATTATAAATTCAATGATCGAATAACTTCCGCTTAGCAAGGTTGGTAAATCAAGACAATGGAATGTTCCAATCACTCTAATTTAGCTTAAAGAAAAGTTTCTTATATATATATATATTTTAAAGTTTTATTCAAACTTAATACAAAAATTCACCATGGAATAATTAAAAAAATTAGTACACTATTGATTAAAAACAAAGACGAACAGAGCTATTTAATTAAAAATTCGAGTCTAATTATTTGTCAACAAAATTTGAGTAATTAGGAAGCAAAAACTAGTATACACATACTCCAGAGGATCGCGCGTGACAGAGAGGCTCCCTGACACTTGCAATTGAATGCGTTTCCCACTTGAATTTAAAATAATTATTCATCAAATAAATTTATAATTAGAAAAACTCTAAAAACTTCTAATTTACTACTTCAACATTAATTCAGGCACTTACGTAATGGCAATACATGAGATATCTTAACAAGTCAATCCCAAAACCAGAAAATATTAAATTTCCTGATCCGAAAGCTTTGCTAATATTAAATTTGTTAAGAAAGCGAAATCGAAACTAAAATTTGAATTAAACTTAAAATTAATTAAATTAATTAGCGAAGGAGAAAAAGACAATTCCCATATTTTAATTTTTGTTTTCTCGTTTAATCTTTTTTTCATAGTCAACTTCTTATTTTCTACTTCAACGTTATATATTAGAAGCTTACGTAATGACAACACATTAGATGTCTTAACAAGCCAATCCCAAATCAAAGAAATATATTAAGATCTTAACAATAAAATTTGCTGATCCGAAAGCTTTGCTAATATTGAATTTGCGTAGAAAGCGAAGTCGAATATGATTAAGCCAAGATTTAATTATTTTATTATGTGATTAATCAATTAGCTAAGGAGCAAAATACAGCTCCCATGTTTTAATATGGCAGTAGCTCGACTTTCCACGAGGGAAACTTTTATATTATAGTACAAAATCTATGTTCTGTCAACAAATTTGCTAAACTCTTTTGGCTTCTCCTTCTTCTTTCTTCTCAGATTCTCAGGACCGAGAAGGGGATTCACGAATCTATATCTTCGTCTCTGTATCTAAGCTTCTGTTCTTTTTTTTTACTTTCGTTTCTCTGTTTCAGAAGCTTCTAGAAGCATCAATGGCGGAGTTCGTTTGTTTATTCGGAAAGGTCTTCTCTTTTCTCTTTCTCTGTAGATCTTTACTGTGATTAAGCTTGTAGGCATGTTTGCATGTATGCTTTATCAATGGAATCTACCTGCAAAATCTGTTTTTTTTTAATTTATAATTTTAAAGTTATGGTTTTTATAAAACAAATCATGTTTCTTCTCTCTGTTACTTCTCCATTGTAAGTATGAAAAATAGGAATGGTTTTCTGAAACAGTATCTATCTTTTTCTATATTCTTGATTCCGACTTTAATTTGAACCGAATCTTATTTCTAATTTCAAAAGAAGAAGAACAAAACAAAAAAAACCCTAGAGAAAGCAATTGGGGAAGAAGATTCACTTATTAAACTGTTTAATTAGAGTTTAGTATCATCTCCAGCTTTATGTCTTTGCAATTTTAAAAGACTGGTTTTGATGTTGTTGTAACAGGACAGTTCAGCGATTGTTTTAAAACAACCAAAGAAGTCACCTTTGTTCTTAAGGATGATAGTTTTGGTGTTTGCTATGGTTTGTGGTCTCTACATTTGCTCCGTTTGCTTAAAACAGTTTGGTAATGTCAGTCTCCAAAGCTCCCAACTTGTTTCAAACCCTATTGATTCTCGCTCATTACACGTTGTTACTCGGATTCACTACCCAAAGCCACAGACTTTTAATAGGTAAACTATCTGTTCTTGTCTACATATTGAGACTCTTTTCTGTTTGTTTGTCTGTTCAAATCTTTTGTTTTGCTGTTTCCTTAAGCAGAGCTGAATGTGGGCGTAATCCGGTAAGGTTCTTTGCGATACTGTCGATGCAGAGATCAGGAAGCGGTTGGTTTGAAACATTGTTGAATAGTCATAACAATGTGAGTTCTAACGGAGAGATTTTCTCGGTTTTGGATCGGAGGAGAAACATTTCTTCAATCATTCAGACTCTCGATAGAGTTTATAATCTCGATTGGTTTACGAGCGCTTCAAAGAACGAATGCTCTGCTGCAATTGGATTCAAGTGGATGCTTAACCAGGTAAAAAAAAGAATAAACAAAAACAAAAACTTAGAATCGTTTCTGGACCAATTGCTTTTGGCTTTATAGTTCTTTGGATCTGATTATGTGCAGGGTTTGTTGGATAACCATAAAGAAATAGTAGATTACTTTAACCGGAGAGGTGTTTCGGCTATATTTCTATTCAGAAGGAACCCTCTAAGAAGAATGGTTTCTGTGCTGGCTAATTCTTATGATCGTTACGCGAAGCTATTGAATGGAACTCATAAGTCTCATGTTCATTCTCCTGAAGAGGTTTATATTATATACACACATACACATGTTTCATTTGTTTTTGACCCTTGATTTCGAATGTTTTCTTGATCCGTCCTATTCCTTTGCAGGCAGATGCACTTTCTAGGTACAAGCCAGTAATCAACTCAACATCGTTGATCCACGATTTACAAGAAACAGAGAATTTAGCTGCAAAGGCTTTAGAATATTTCAATACCACTCGTCATATGGCTGTCTTCTACGAAGATCTCATAACAAATCGAACGGTAAGGTTTCATAACAATCAGAGCTAAGTTATATATATTATGCTAAATCGGTTCGCGGATGTTAACACCTTTGTGGTTTGATGCAGAGATTGAAACAAGTTCAAGAGTTTTTGAACATTCCTGTGAAAGATTTGTCAAGCAGACAGGTGAAAATACACAGAGGGGATCTGTCAGATCACATCAAGAACTGGGAAGATATAAACAAAACATTGAATGGGACTGAGTACGAGAAATTTCTACGAGCAGATTATTAGTGTTTTTAACTTTCTAAAGACTCTTTCTTCTATTTGCAAAATGCAAAAAGAAAAAAGGTCTTCTTGTTTAGAAACTGTCTACTTCTTAGGTTCTTCTGCTCAACCACTTGTTGATCTTCCTCTTTCACAGAAATCAATCAAGTTGTTCTGTGAAAAACCATTTTAAATGGTCTTCTTAGAATCTATTTTCGTAGATGAAATGGGCCTTAAAAATAGGCCCAATAAAGCCATCAAGAATCGTTGGGCCTTTTCTCGTCGACATAAAGAAAATTGTAAATTATGGTGGAGATATATATAAATGTTTTCATGACAAATCATTTTTTTTTGCTTCTTAGGCCTAATGACATATTAACAACTTTTTCAAACTTGTAATTACAATCATATAATAGAAATAGGATCTTTTTTAGTCGGCATAATTTGGATCTTTATTCCGTAATTATGGTTCTCTTCTTTATATTTTCTTGTGAAAAAGATATCTTAAAAAAGTAAGATTGTGTGATATTGAGTATTGATCAATCAGAGAGAATAATATCTCCACTTTCGTTCTAAAGATTCACTTTGTGGCAGGAAGATAAAGAAGCTTCGAAATAATATATAATTAAAATTGAAAAATGCTTATTGTGAAGAGTGAAGAATGCCTTTGAACCGCTACAATTTTGAGAAGGACCAACTTTAAGGTTGGAAAGTTGAGAGAAACCAGCCTCTGCTTTGTTACAAAACTTATGATAATGACATGTGATTCCTTATAAATTTGATTCTTTCATGACGTTTAATGTAATAGTGACATTTTCTGTGATTATTTCAATGCGACACTCATGAGTCATGAGTATATTACGCTTTTTAAACTGAAAAAATGATTTGAAATAAACCACAATTAGAAATATTATATAATTAAGATACAAATCTTTACATATCACATGAACTTTTTTTTACTTCAAATTAAGCCAATTAACGACACGTGATTTAAGTTGTTCATACGACATATTTGCAGTATTTACTGGTAGATTATTTTCTTATTTTTATTATATTTTTTTTAATTTCAGAAATATAAATCATATTTGTTTCGTTATTTTTAAAATATTAAAAATTTAGAAAGTTTGATTTTTCGTAAAACTTTTATATTTTGTTTTTGGTTAATCTGACTTTATAATTTATCTCGTATCATTCCAAAGAAAAAAAATTTAAACAATTATTATTAAAATCGTAAACGACATATATCTTTTTAATATAAATTTCACATATATAAACGATATCATTATGACAAATATCCTCTACCTAATATCATGCAAGGTAATATGATTATAAAAAAATATCCTATGCAGTCGAGAGACGAAGATCAAATATTTGAAACTTTCAATTTATGATTATTATTATTAATTTTTTTAAATAACGAATACGAAAAACCAATGTTAATATTTGATTGTATTTATAAACAGAAGCATAGGTGGCGAATGCTACGGTGGGGCCCTTCGTGGAGCTTCCCTGTGTGCAGGAGCCAACCAAATAATAAAGCTTTCTTTCACTTTTGAACATGTCATTTCAGAATATTTTATCACTTTTATATATTTTTAGTTTCCGTCATATCAAGTGTGTATATATTTATATGCATGCGCATTCTTCTACCTATACCAATACTGTAATGCTTCGATTTCAAAACTAAAGTTTTTGTTTTCAAGATATATATAAAATAGGTAATAGTTCTAAAGTGGGCGATTAATGCATCATTCACATGATTTAAAAATTGCAAAAAGATGTATTTTTGTCATAAAACATAATGTCATATACAGTTATATATAAAGGAATTTATGATGCTAATTATCTTAGTTTTGTTTTTGTTTTTAAAGTCGCTCAAAAAAATGCTCAAACTTGGTGAGGAGGTGGAATAGAAATACGCATATATAGTAGGAAAAAAAAATATTTCGAGGACTATGAGATGTAAATGTCTAGTTAAGTATATGATTTAATAGTAACAAAATTGATTAAACTCTTAAACTAATATGATATATCTTTTAATATGTTCTTATGTCCTACACATGAGAAAAGTGTTAGGTGAAAACGAAAAACAAAATGAAGTGAGTGGTGAGTGACTTGTAGGGGCCATATAGTGGTTGTGTTGATGGTGATGGTGCCTTTGACTTTATTCTAGTGAATCTATTGACCACTTTGCTTTTCTATATTTTGGTTTATTTTTGATTCCCTCTTTTGATTTTGTGTATTTTGTCATTATTATTTAATTTGGAAATGGTATATTATTCTTTAGAAGCATGGCGGCGTTGTCGGACACATGCGAGTTTAAAAGGTAAATAATAACATTCACAAACATATATAAACTCTATCAAGTGGTTCTAATATAGCGATGTTCGTCCCCTCAACGGAAGACTCGTCTTGAATTTTTTCGTCTAGCATTTTCTTTCATGAGATTTAATTAAAAGACTACACTTTTCTAGAACTGCGAGCACGTTCTTTGGTTTTTTTTTTATTGTATAGTTTCTTTTTGGTATTCAATATAATGAACTTTTCTTTTATTGCAAATGTTTTCACAAACCAAATATTATTTTAGGTATCAAGGTTTTGTGAAAATGGGACAAACGCTTAATCCTATTATAGTGCTATGCGGTATGCCGATATTCTTACAAACACATCAATATGTTACAAGAAAAAGATATTCTAACTATATTCAGACACTATAGTGTCTATTTAAAGATAACAAATCAATAAAAATTCAATGTAGTTCATAGCTATCAAAAGAAAAAGACATAAAATGTTATTTTGGTAGTTATGCCAAAATTGCCAACCTTCGTATGAGAAGCTTCTCATGTGTTTATTGTGAAAGTAATAAAAAAAAATTCAAAATTTTCAAATCCACGAAAGAAATAGAAAGAGATTTGCATTTTTCTCCAAAACCATTATTATAAATATTAACTTTTGTTTTTTGTTTTGCATCAAAATTTTAGGCAGTTCGATTCGACCTCGAGAGAATATATGGATGACAGTGTTAAAGTTCGATTTCGTAGTAGACTGCGAATTTACATAAAGTAGATAATAATGTACATATTTTTCTATCTTATATGAACCTACCATTATTTTCCTTAACATAGGTTTAAATTTGATGGTAATGTATATACCAATCACTTGATCTTTTTTGGCCAACAAAATAAATCTAGAACCACTAGATTAGATATCTTTGTTATGTATCTACCATTTGAGAAATTATACTGACAAACGTATTGTTTACTACGGATGCATTAGTTAACAAGCCCACAAATGGATAATGCAACACAGTAACATACAATAACATAGGTCTGGGCAAAATTACCTAAATCTAAACTCGAACCCAAACCCGGCATAAAGTACCATATTCTATTCAAGCATGGTTCTAGAAAAATATCCGAATGAGGCTTAAGGTTAAATACTTCCGATATCAAGTAATATCATATCCGAACCGAAACCGGAATTATTACCCCGAAAAACTCGAAGGTAAGCTTTTTTTACTTAATCTCGGATAATTCATATGTTTTTGAGTACTTTTAGGGAGTTAGGATAGTTTTCATACCATATTTTTTGGTTAGTGTGGATATTTTTGAGTAATTATAGAATCATTTTGAATAAAGTTTTACGGGGATTTTTGGGTAATTCAAATACTTTAGAGTATTTTCATATATTTTTATAGTTTTTCTAGATTTTTGGATAATTTTTGATATTGGATAAAACCCGACCTGGATCGGATCCAAACCGATTCCGATCTGAAAATTAAAAATACCCTAATGGAATTTATGAGTCTTGTACCGAAAACTCAAAAATCCGAAAAACCCAATCCGAATCTAAACAGATATCCGAATTTCCAGACCTACAATAACAAGCAAATATTGGAGGATTCAACCTGCAAAGTTTAGAATTTTCCAAAAAAAAGTTATTCACGGTAACAAAGTTTCATATATAAAAAGCTTGCAATTTATTGGAAAATCACGAAAGGTATTATGAATTAAGCACAAAATCTGAAGTTCACAAATTCTGAGAATTACTAAGAGAGGATTGGCTCACTGCAAAGTCTTTTTACACAACAACACAAATTTATGGGAGCTAACCTTTTTTAAGGGTAGTGAAAGATCTTGTTTTTGTAACTGAGATCATCTTATTATGCTTAGGGTGAAAACATATATTATAATTTTAGAAATCTCAACAGTATGCAATAATAGTCAAACATGCATAGAATCCTATTTACATTTGATATTCGACTTTTTAAAGAGGGAGAAAAGTCAATTAAGAATATCTTTTGTTAAATCATTAGTATTCTTTAAACTCGTATTAAATTAAATAACCTTGTATCAAGTGCATTTCTGTGGTGGCTAAAGGGCGGCTTTTCTTAGCCTTTGAATTCATTTCAAAACAATGTACCGATTAACTTAGATTATTAATATAAATTGCAAAGCAAATGTAATTATTTCCATATATAATTTCATAATACAAATGTGTGCTGTAGATTGAACAATAGAGCACTATGAGAGGCTTAGGACCTGCTTTTATAATATTATATATTTTTCAACACAAATAGCAATCGACCAATATTTTGGAATCTCCATTAACACAGGCAAATATTTATCGTTCACTGATAGTCTATTTTAACCATTTTCTATTATAACTTTCACTGATAGTGCACTAGTTTTCTATAGAAGGAAAAAATTGCATTTGCGAATGGAGAATTCACACAAAATCGTGAATTTTCTATAAATTTATGTTTGTTATAATAAGATTTTAGTAAAGAACAAAAACATATATTGAGTATTACATGATAAAGTAGCTAGGTGTTAGTAAAATAGCAATGCTCGAAATTTTTGCTAAACAAAAAGCTAGATAAAGTACACTTGAAGGTTATTTCATTTTAGAACAGATCCCTTAAAAAAGTTTAAGACGGTCTTGGTATAATTATATGAATACTTTGGTCTTTATAGCATAGATGACTATTCTTAAATTGATAAATAGACGGTCCGAAATCAAACAATGTGGTCATTGTTAAGACATTTTAAATTCAACGAATGGCAACATAACCAATCTCATAGCACTATAAATACAATATCTTTGGGGCATTCTTACTCCAAATCCCAGCACAGCTACTCATATATACAAACTCCTAAACTTTAATTGTAGTTCCTAAAAATTCATATAAAACATGAAGCTATTGATCACTATTGTTGTGACAACTATTATCATCTCGATAATATTTGACCAAGCACCGATCACTACCGAGGCAAGAAAGTTGAGGAAACCAATCGGCCAAGATCATTTCAAAGCTGGATCTACGGATGAGTTTGTGCCTACTTTTCCAGGAAACAGTCCTGACATGGGACATATAAAAGGTAATGCAAATGTTGAAGGGTTTCAAGGTGACTTCAAGCCCACGGAAGGAAGAAAGTTGCAGAAAACTAACGGTCAAGATCATTTCAAAACCGGAACTACGGATGACTTCGCACCTACTTCTCCAGGAAACAGTCCCGGAGTGGGGCATAAGAAAGGACATGAAAATGTTAAAGGGTTTAAAGATGACTTCAAGCCCACAGAAGAAAGAATGTTGCAGAAAACGAACGGTCAAAGTCATTTCAAAACCGGTTTAACGGACGATTTCGCACCTACATCTCCGGGAAACAGTCCTGGGATGGGCCACAAGAAAGGGAATGCGAATGTTAAAGAGCCAAAAGATGACTTCAAGCCCACGGAAGAAAGACAATTGCCGAAAACGGACGGTGAAGATCATTACAAAACCGGAACTACGGACGACTTCGCACCTACTTCTCCGGGAAACAGTCCCGGTGTGGGTCATAAGAAAGGAGATGACTTCAAGCCTACCACACCAGGACATAGCCCCGGGATTGGTCATGCCGTCAAGAACGATGAGCCTAAAGCTTAAAAGAGAAAAGAAATAGTTTATAGCTTCATTTATTACATTATTTTACGATACGTGATTTTTATATTAGTATAATATATATACACCATTTGTAATACTTTATGATGGATTCATAATTCTAGATCATGAATAAAAATAGGGTTAATAGTTGTTTCTTAACATCTAAACTCTTGATATTGTATGTTGATCGATATTATTTATTGATGATGATTTTTAGTACTTGTTATATCGTACATAATGTTGGTATGGGCTAATATATACTTCAAAGACACGTGAAAATGAGTACTGTTAACTGCCGAGAATATAGTACGTCCATTTTTTTTATATACACACTAAATAAGAGTTCCAGTAGAGTCAACAAAGCTAGAATCTTTTAGCCAAAAAAAAAGCTAGAATAAATGGAAGGTCTAAAGATTTCCAAATTGGGGAAACGAATAGCTACTTGGCGCTTTTTACTGTTTAAATATCTTTTGATGGAACAGATTAAATAATGTAAAAAAGAAAAGCATACCATTTTGGTTTAAGAAAACAACATATTTGTAGTAAAAGTGAGTTTTAGTATCTTGGGGTCTAAACTAATTTCTAAAATTTTCAGTTGTTTTGATAATTTTTTGCCGTGCCCGAGAAGTTAGTGCATCCTGTATTGATATTTGTATTTGTACAATTTATTTTTTATGGTTTTTTAATCTTGTTATTATTATACTATATAGGCAACTGAATTTGTTTTTTTCCTTTACTATTTAAAATTTTTATAAAAAAAGAAAACAAAACTACTGCATTCAGGTTAAGAATCTGTGTGTTTGTCATGACAATTTAGATAATTTTGAGCAAATAGAAAATTTTGTTACTATAAGTAAGTTGACGATGTATTTCATATGTCAAATGTCAATAAATTATCAGACGAGTAATCAGAAACGACCCAACCTTACGGGATTTTAGTATATTATTCTTAAGAATATCATTATTTAGCAAGTTGGTCTATTATAGTGCTTGTACAGCAACCTCACTATGGGGGGGAGCTTTTTTCTATTTTTGTTTACAAAAGATATCTTGAAAAGAAAAGTCATAATTATAAGCTAGACCTAAATAATTTAAACAAATGTTTAAAAGTATCATATTATTGTTGTAGCCATGTTCTTGTAGTGCACTAAGTAATAACTAGAATCCGTATACAAACAAATACGAATATTCTTCTTATTTTGACGGCTGTGGTTGATTTGGTCTCTAAGAGTAAAGTATGAGACAACAACAAAGGCAATAACGACGCTGTGTGTTTTGTCATGTGGACGTTTGGCAAATGAATGCTATAAGCAATTGATATGTACTTTTGTTTTTTTTCTCTTTTCCTTCTGAATAAGTACTTTATTACTCTTTCCCTTTCGGGCTTCTCTTAAATGGGCAACGTTAAGAGCTATTACAAAGAGATATGTAGGAAGTTACAAAGAGCACTAGATTCAAGGAGTAACAATCTCTCACAAGCCGAGCAACATTAACAGATCACTAGAGTGATGAAATGCTAAAGACATAACCAAACCAATAATATTTTGTCTAGTGTTGGGAGCAACGGTTTGCTCCGATTGTAAATTATAAATTACGGATTTTTTCGATTGATGAGATATTTTGCATTGTTTGCGGTTAAATTTCATAGTTGTTTTGAGCAATTCTGGCATCTATTTCAATTGCATCGCAACAGTCTAGCTGTAAACTAGTGATTTATTCGTAGTGTTCTTACAATGTTTGAAACTGTTTGATACTTCTACTAATTGAAAAATCTCTGTACTGATCCCACCGTTTGTTTTTTAGTGTTACAAAGTTGATGGAGATTGCGATCTAGTAAAGGAGTTTGTGCATATATTAAGGACATGCTTTATTTACCCATTTCTTGATTGCTATCAAAAATCAAGAAATTGACATTAACTGCTGGAAAACTTGATATTCACTTTCGGTTCTAATTTCTAAAGTTGTTTGAAAAATGACTTAGTTTACCAAAAATAAAAGTGTCGCCAACGTTGCGAGTTCGAGCACCCACAACAGGGAGCTAGGGAACTTCTTGGTAAACAAAAAAAAGAGAATAGAAAAGAAAAAAAAATAAACCTGGTGGACAAATAACAGTAACGTTACAAATTGTACAAGAAAACAGAAGCGATACAAATTAATCAAATCAATATACAGAGGAATAAATCGAAATTAAACTCAACCAGTTTGAAATTTGCGTAATGGTTAATTGAAACCAACCGTAATCATGTCTATAACCATTAGCCGAACGGTGTCGAAACAGGTGCGGGTCCAGCGAGTGCATCCGACCGTTTAATGCTTCCCATGCCGCAAATGATACAACCGGGTGAGGAAAGAGCAGCAAACTTTGCGCCACAGAGATCACAAACATCGTACCCAATGGTCGATAATCTGCTGAGTGTAGCTGAGCATAACTGAGACGGATCTTCAAGCGGGTCGATGGATTTGTTCGATGTGCCTCTTTGGACACAAAGATCGACTAGTCCTCTTAGTTCTTCTTGTTTGCTCGCTGGTGCTTTTGAGAGAAGCAGTTCCAGCATCTGCTTAGAGTAACCATAGTTTTGGACTTCCATGTTTCGTTTAATTGCAGTGCGTATGCAGTTTATGCGGTGCTTTGCTAGTAGTGGCAGTGAAGCTAGATGCCTTGAGAGTCTTGCCATTTCGTCTTTCGCGCTTAATGCGCTCGCGCCTTGGACTCTTTGTAGCCTCAAAATTTCCTGCAAGTGGGAGAGAAAATAAAGAAGCAGTGATATGATGAATTTATCTTTGAGCGGAATCTTTTTTTTTGTGAGGTAAGAAACTCATAGAGAGGGAAGATATATGAGTGTTAGCTTACCCGAAGGAGAGTTACGGCTATCTTGTACTGGGCACAGATTGTGGCTTGGGCTTTGATATCAGCCCCACGTGATTGATCCTTAGCCAAAGCCAAGAATGCTTCGTCGAAGCAAGACAGTGCATCTGGCAGCTGGTTTTGTTCAAGATGGGCAAGTCCAGTCTTGAAACAAATCGGAGCTGCAGCTCCACGCGGAACCTGAGGAGAGTAGTAATCATAGGAGGGGACAAGCAATCGTGAGATTTTGTGCACTTTTACGTGTCAAATTGATCATTATATGTAATTCCATAAACATTAGCAAGTTTAATTCGAGATTGGCATGCAAACACATAGGACGAAGTAAAATGTGGATTCTCACCTGTCCAGGACGAACTGAAGCAGGAGATGTAGGCTGCTCAGGAGGCTTTCCCGAATCAGTATTTGGAACTCCAAGAACGCTAAGATCAAGAGGCTGCGTAGAAACGGGAACCTTTGGTGTCCCCTGAGTCTGACCAGGAAACTGTGGAGGAACACCGCCGTCAGGAAGTCCAACGGTCTGGTATGGAACACCAGGTTGTTGAGTTGTCGGAGGAACACCACCATCGGGAAGACCAACATCAGGCAGAGTGGTATTATTCGCTTGATTTGGAGCACCCTTTGCAGCTTCTGCAGCTTGAGCGATTTGGTCCATTTTCGAAAGATAAGTGCCAGGAGGAAGCAGTGTCTTGGCAACCTCAACAGATGGGATTGTGTTTTGGAAAAAGTCTTCGGGTATCGGTCCAGCTACAACTCCCATACCCCTACCAGATGGAGCTGGTTGGGACACTGGTTGAGGTTGCTGAGTCCATGAGCCCATTGCGAAAGGATCAACAGGAGCAGATGCAGAAACCGGAGCAGTTGTTGAGGAAGAAGGCTGGCTTAACATCTCACCCAAATCCTGAGATCCAGCACTAGTTGATCTTGTTCTACTCATTGGTAGGCCTAGCCCATCTCCAAGTTTAAACGTTCTCGTAGCTTCTTTAAGCTTATTGACGTCCACAGTGGTAGATGCTGGCTTTTCTCGTATTCTAATTTGCAGCTTCTTAGTTTTTGGTACACCTTCCTCATCACTGCTGCTGCCATCGCCAGCAGCCCCATACATTGTTTTCTTGAATTCCTCAGCAGCCTTCGCCTGTTCATCAGCAACGTTTTGTTTTCCGAGGGATTCCAGACCCATCAAGGAACTGGATTCACCAGCCGGAATTGCCAAAGGTTTATCTGATACAGGTTTTCCCAACGAACTAAGAAGTCCTCCAGGTTTAGAAACTAAGCTATCTTCTTTAATTTCCACCACATTAACTCTCCCTTTGACGCAACCCAAGTAGACACCAATATGGTCAGCTACTATTGATGGGATGGTTCCATCAGCATTCTTCATGTATGGCATCACTTCCCCAGCTAGCTCCCATCGAGGTATGCTCTTCATGTCGGTTGGAGTCTTGATTTCCCAGTTGCCACCACCCCATTCTGGCCCTTTTGGAACCATACTCTCAGCTGCGAAATTAGCAAAAATTCCCTGGGTCCATCCTGTAGACCGCACTCGTAAAATCCTTGCACAATATCGTCTCAACTCAGGATCTCCGCTTTCTTCTTCCAATTTCTGGGCAAGACGACGCATAGCACTAGGGTTCAGGTGGCATATGAAAAGATCTAGCATGCTCTCATAGTCGGCGATTACTTCAAATGTTTCCTTTGCGTTATCAAATTGACCATATCTACAATAACAAATGTCCATAGTTACATACCTGAACCTTGCCAATAACATTTTAATAAGAAACTAGTGCAGAGAAGTAATTTAAGTACAAGGATCAAGAAGTGTTATATCCAAGTTTTAACTAACAATAGATAGTATCTGGGGACGCATATTAATGTCAAATTAACTGGAGATCAACTTTTCAAGGTCCAATTCAAGATGCACTAAAACTCCCAGATGTATTAATTCAACAGCAAATGGAGTTGAGTAAGCCATCCAACAATAACTAACTATATATATTCAGAGACTCGGATGTTATATATGTCCTGCAAGGAAAGTTTACTTACTTGATACAGGCATACCCAAGCTGCCGGAACCTCTGGAACAACAGAGATGTTGGAGGACATTTTGGATAGTCTCTAGAACGCAAGAACTCGTCCTTCAAAACTGACAAAGCGGTGGAGAACCGAAGAGCCTTGATTGCATACGTACAACGCAATACCTAAAGTTTGTTTAGAACCATTTAGCAAACGAGATATTTTCCAGAAGAGAGTTCTGTCATAAGATTTAATAACTTCAACTCACCTGGTTGAACTGCGGGCCTGCTTGAGCTAGTGATACAGCAAGATCTCCACATACTGGAGCGCTTCTAGCAAGAATATCAAGAGATCTTGGAGTAATTCGCAAGCTATCAAACCTGCAATCAATGAATCAAACAAAATAAGAAAATTAATATAAATATAGCTAGGAAAGGAGTCAAAAAAACTCATTGCTGTATCTTGCAGACTTATTTCAAAATATTCGATTTTAAATATGTAATAAAATTTCAAACTTGTACGAAGAAAGAAAAAAGACACGAGGAAAACCTTGTTGTTATTTGATACAATACTTCAGAAAGGTCCAGTTTCTGCTCAAACGTTTGTTGCATTGTAGAAAATCCAATTAAAAGGGGTTCAAGTAGCCCAACAAGACAACTCTTGATTTCAATCCCTTTTTTCTGCTTCGGACTTATATCAGTTGGATTAGCGAGCAATAGGCGGTCATTCAGAGCACCAACTAGGGCTGCGTTGAAGAGAATAAATTTCAGAGAATGAAATACAGTAAGTTCACCGTAAGCATTCGGAGAAACAAGATCTGCTTACCTGCGTATGGTGTACTTATAGAAAGAATGGTCCTCACTTTCCCATCCCAGCCAAGCAAACATACAGCAGTTGTTGTAGAAAAGAGTAGGGCAGGTCCAACCCATAGAAGAGATCTAAAGTTCGCGTAAGTTAAGGCATTTCTCAATATTCAATGACCACACATTCAAATATGTTGAACATAATGCACATAATTGAAAGGAAAGAAAGATAGTTTAATCAGGATATTGATGGTAGTCCTCTATCATATTTTGTTGAACTGCTTGCCAATATATCAAAATCTGCAGACACCATCAGCACCCTTTGGGTTGTTAATACCCCTGCGACATATCCTCTGGGTGTTTCTTGCCATTGAACCTGTAGATATTGAGATAACAATCAGATAATTATACAATTGGGGGGGGGAAACTTTGTAGATCTAAAGCATTTTTTAGAAATCTATACGTAAGGCAAAAGTTGATTGACCAGTATATCATTGATCTTTGTAGAGTAATAGAAATAGAACAGCTACACCAAACATCACAAGTCTTTTTCTTTCCAATTCCAGAGAGAACTGGCCAGATGTACACCACATGAAAGGGTAAAGGAGTAAAACTGGTGGTAGAACTAAAAATTAAATACCAAAAGTTTATTTGGTTGGACAATTCCATCCAAAATATTGGTAAACAGTACCAAGTTATAATAGATGTTGCAGCAGCGACTGTACCAGTAATCAGCAGGTCATTCATGTTATGCATGGAATTTCATACCTGAACAGCTATTTCATGTTTCTTCAACCTGATTGACTTTCGTCCTTCGCCTTGTGTTGAAATATAATGACCATCTGAAGCTGAGAGACGGTAGCCTTGAAACAACTTCGCTAGCCCAATTTGGGTTCCATTACAAGCAAACATCAAAGTGGACTCTGTAACCAAAGGTGGTATCAGTTAACGCTGGCATACTCCAAATGATAAGTAATTTTCAAGAATGAGGTTATCTGATGCAACACCTATTGGTGTGGAAAAAACACGATCAACTTCTGTCTCAAACAAAAATTGTTGAGGACCCTGAATTCCAGAAGAATTCGCCTCCTTGGTTTGGTTCTCTTCAGATAATAAATTCTTCTCATTCTCTTCAATTGTGGTAAGTTTTGGGAGGATATACATAGACAGCCCTGTCTTATCCTCGTCAAGAATTACAAATTGATCGTCATTTGGGCCAATAAAGGCAGCATCACAACCTGCAGATAAAAAATATAGCTTTGAGATAGTCTTCACTTGTTTGTTTACGCATTCAGAAACATGGGAAACAAAAACGATGAACGCCTTAAGTAATTTTAAGCTCTCATATCTTTCAAGTTAACAGGGAATTTAGTCCCTAGGATAAACATCATAAACCCTAGCATCAGTTTCCAAGCGGAAAGAGCACCTACTGGTTTATAGCATGTTATATCTACATAATCGGATGCAGTATGATTCCATTTAATGTTCTCAGAAACTAAAAAATCTCAGGCGGGAAAGTAAGTTCTCTAAAGATTAGCAAGGGGATCCCAAACCTTTAGCAGTGCTTCCTTTACTGTTAGGCAGCTGAGAACCTGTATTTTCCCAGTAAAGCACAACTTCATTTGTAGCACCACTGAATTCATAGACAACCAGAAAGAGGTGTCTTTTACGACTGTAAACAATGTGTTTTGAGTGATATTCCACATTTCCGGGAATCTGAAATTAAAAAGGGCTGTAAGTAAAAATAAGCCACAAATAAATTGAAATCACATGATATCAGATATTACCGATGTGTACAGCTTCTTGTAGATATTATCCGTTCCAGAACAGAGATTGTGTGCCATGAGGTTAAGGCCCTCGATATAAAAGGCCCTCACAGGGTAATGAAGAACCCTATTTGGCTTATTGAAGAAATTCAGCTCCAAATGGAATGGCTGTCAAAGATCCAACCAGTCAGACAAAAACCAGCTAGTCACCTACTACAGAAAACAAGTTTTTAAACAGCAGTTCATACCTGGCAAACAGGAATGTCTTTAAGTTGATCCTTTGTATCCACAACGGTAATGAGGGGTAACCTTGATATTGGAGCAGTTTTGGCATGGCCCTCCATAAAATGCTATATGGATCAAGTCACAGATTTATATAAACACCGTTCCGTACAACAAACAAACATAATGTGTAAACAAAAAGGTAAAGCAGTCATACACTATACAGGAATGCCTTCCGCGCAATATCTGAAATTGTTAGCTGACTCTGGCTGTAGAAAAGTAATAAATATTAAATAAGAAGCCGAAGAAATATGAAAAACTTAAGTCATTTGGTATGGAATTCACGGCACATTCCCAGCATATGATAGTATAACTTTTTAAGGAAATTTCCAACACTGATTGCCTGAGGTGATTTCCACCTACCCCTTGTGATGATGCTCCTGTAGCAGAGCTTGGAGTTGATGCTCAGCTAAAATTCCAGAGGAACCCATCGATGAAAGCTTTTCCTTTAGAACAGAAGCTGTTAATCACCTCAAGTGTTAGAAAGCAGGACAGATACCGAAAACTCTAGACGAGCTCACAGCACTTGTTATTATCAGATGATTATCGCTTGTTATGGGCAAATAAAATTAAATGCTCAAGATTTACCTGAAGATCCCCTAGCACTTTGCAGAACTGCAAAGAGCTGCTTCCTTCCTTCCCTGGTCTGAGCTGCTCGATTTTGAGTGTTCTCGTTACCCGCCATGTTCTGTAAAAATCGAGTATGTCAGAGACGGAAGCAACAATCCTACCTAAGTGAGGAATGACAGTAGGAAGCAAAATGAATGTTCTTAACTGCAAAAATTAAAGCTGCTAAGTTCAGCTTTGGGTGAACTTCTATAGTTTTGATTCGTGGTAAAGGGTAAACAGCTTCCCCATCCTGTTGAGAGAGAATTCGAGGAATGTCTATAGATTCCATAGCTGCAAAAAAAAAGGGATAGTGCTAAACTGCATAAATACAGTTTCCAAACCAAATCATGCAATTTATTCCTAATGGGGTAGGAAAAAAAATTTACTCGTCTGCGGATCCACTTTAAGAGACATCAGGCTTACCGGCAGGCTCAAAAAAGTTAGTTTGTGTTGAAGGTCTGTTGGGATTTATTATAACTCGAGTCTTCCACACTTGAAGAGATCCGTCCTTGGACACAGTGACAAGTACACGCAACATAGGAAGCCAAGAAATCGAAGTAATGGGTTGCGAACCCACTTGTGTACTGCAGTGATACCAAAAGAAAACAAATAGAAATTAATATTACGAGAAAAAAAAGTGATAAAATCCCATGCAAGCTTACATAATGCTGAAAGCAACGGAAATTCACTTACATTCCAATCATATTAGGCCTTTCAGTTGAAACATCCCACGCTAAAAGTGTACCCCTCCTATCTCCAACAAAAATCCATTCGAGTGTCGGGTGAAAAGCAAACGCACTGGCACCAATGAGTTTAATAGTATTATCAACTGCAAGGTTAATAAACATCTCTTGTAAGTGGTAGCTATTGCTCACGACACACCAAGCGAGAACAATAAAGACAATGAGAAACGTGAGATCCTCTCACACTCACGCTGTAGTGTATAATGAACAGCATACGTATGAATGTTATAGGCTCGTATCAACCCCTCTGCATATGCTACATACTGAAAAGACACAACATTTAAGAAATTAAGCACTAGTGCAACAAAACAAGATTCCACACAACATTAAACCTGGAAGTTGTATCATACCAGGACAGGAAGTCGAGGATGGCAAGCAATGTTCACAATTGGTTTCTTCAGGTCTGTCTTAATTTTTGTCGGAGCTCTTCCACCTTCAACAGTTCCAACAACTACAGCAAGAATAAAAAATGGCAATCAGATAAGAAAAGAAAAAAAACATAACACCGAACTCTACAAATATTAGTAATATATGAGAACTCAGGGAACTGAGAACCCAACCTGTCACACTCATTCTTTTCGGGAATCCAAAAAACACAACAGGTTGGAGTGGCGTCACTGCAAGATGAACTTCTGTATCGGAGGAAATGTGCTCACTCCTCTTCTCCGGTGAATGTAAGACACAAGTCTGCTCCGTTTCAAAATCACAAGACCTAATTGTACAATCCTAAAATATCCAAAAGTAAAGCAGTTTAAAAATACTTAACACCGAGCTAAAAGTAGTATTCAGTACGAAATTCCAATTTCTTTTAAAATAGCATTTCGAGGAAATTTGACCTCAAGAATGGCAACAACGGCATTGCTGCTAGTAGGACTATACAACATTCTAACAGCTGGAGATCCGATATCGATGGAAGCGATCTTACATCCCGTTAATGCATCAAATTCTGCAACCAATATAGGTTCAACATCGAAAACTCACCGCAAAAAAAAACGGTGAATCAATGTGAAACCATAATAATCATTGCGGAAGCTTGTTTACCCATGATGTAAGAGCCGACGGCAACGGCGATTACGGCCTGCGTCGGATGAAACGCAGCCGTATGAGGTTGAAGCGGCTTGCTGATACCGCGGCCAACATGGCGCAGATCCAGATGCTGCACCGTTGCCCATTCCATATCTGCTTTCTTTTTCCTGAAAGACAAAGTCCAGTTTTATAATCCAACAAACATAAGAGCAATTCCGATTTAGATCGATCAGAGAGCGAAATAGAGAAGCTGGTAACAGAGATTACTGATCTGAAATTCAAAAAAAAAAAGGAAAATTCGCTGATAGCTTGGTACTGTTCATTTTACTTTACCTGCTCGTAGATCCGCGTGAGATTATCAGTTCATAAATTTGCTTAAACCCGAATGCTGAACATACGAAGGTTTTTAGAAAACAGAGTAAGATCGAACGGGAAGATCAGAAAAATCAACCAGTCGGTAAAAGGTAGAGGAGGAAGAAGAAGAACATCGAATCAAAATGTAAGAAATTGGGTCGGGTTGTCCGGATCTCTCTTCTCCGGGTCGGATAGTGTTCTAATTTGCGAACTACGTTGTTTTTAAGCTCAACGTCCGAATATAAGTTATAGGGCTTTGTATAAGCCTGACAAATATAACAAATGGGCCTAACTGGGCTTTATTAGGTCCTCAAATGAAGTAGATAACTCTCACAACAATATTGTTACGGGTTATGGTATCGAGGATATTATTAGTCAAATTATTGATTTTCGTTCTTTTTTCTCGTAATCGTTAAGAATATTCATTCTGTTTTTTCAAGAGATAATATCTTAAAAATCGAGGAGATAATAGTTACGAGATACGGAATTTTATGTTCGTTTATATCCTTAACCTAAAAAAAAAATTTTAAATCTTTTTCTCTATATATATAAGCCGATATAGTCGTGCATCTATTTGTTTATACACATTCATCATCACAAATCTTCTCTTTCTTTCCACCATAAACAATGAAAAGCTCCATCGTCCTCGTGGCAGCAGTTTTTCTCTGCCTCCTCGCTTTTCCGACCACAACCGTCGGAAAAACACTGAGATTCTGGCCAAAAGCCATCGAAGGATGGCCAAAACCATCAGAAATCTCCAGAAACGAGATGTTTACGAGCACTTCCCACAAATTTAACTATGGAGATTCAAAAGTCTGGAGGTGTTCTTATAGCAACGGATCTGCTCCAGCTATCTCGATTTCTCCGTCAATTCCATCAACTCCGTCACCGTCAACACCGTCTCCTGCGCCTTCCACTCCCAAAACGTCTCGGCCACCACCTACACCATCTCCTCCACCACCAACTCCCAAAACGTCTCCCCCGCCACCTACACCATCTCCTCCACCTCCAACTCCCAAAATGTCTCCACCGCCTCCAACACCGTCTCCACCGCCTCCAGCTCCCAAGAAATCTCCATCTTTACGGCCGCCAACACCGTCTCTTCCGCCTCCAACTCCCAAGGAGTCTCCATCTCCTTCGCCGCCGAGTAATGATGAGTCATCATCTCCTAGCCAGCCATCAAATCCACCTCCAGAGCATCACAGTCGTCATGAGAATCCATGGGAACACATTAATAGTTGTATGAACAACATGGGACCTGCTACGATGTGTCGGGGGCAGATTGAGGTCAGTTTCTTCACGAAGATGTTTCAAGTCAGTGACCATTGTTGCAATCTTATCGTCAACATGAAAAGTGAATGCGACGACGTCATTTGGGGATTCTTCACCGATCCTTTCTTTGTTCCTCTTGTTCGTCTCACTTGTCACGTCAACTACTAGTTTTTTTTTTCGTCTTGATTAGGGTTTTTTTTTTCTTTCATGGTTTGTTCTTGTTTAGGTTGGTTTCGTCATGCAATATTGTTGTCGTCTATATCTTATGGACGCATCTTTTGTTATACGATTTAGTTAATGAATAATATGGCTTTCTTTGTTTTCTTTCTAACTCGTTCTTTGTTTGCAAATGAGAAAGAGAAAATACCAATAAGTTAATTCAATCGCAGTGAGATCAAAGAAACAATTTTTTTTTGGACTTGAAAAGATCGTTAGAACACAAAAATATTGTATCTTATCGATTCCGGTTCAATGATAAATATCGAAGTCTTCATTCCGAAAATTTCGGTTTTCTGGTTGGATTAATCCAGTATTCGGGGAAAGAATAAACAAGAACACGAAAATGGATCACGAAGTGAATGTTTCTTTTCATATGAATTGGTATAAATTCAGTTTATGTAATCTTCTTTTTCATGCATGGCAAATTGCCTTCTTTTGTTGCCGCCTCCATACCTAATTTTCTTTTCGTGATTTTCATATCCTATCTTCGATTCATTTAGATTGTGCTAATGTTCAAATTTATTTTAAAAAAACATAAATATTAAATTATATTGAATTGTAACGATAAGATTTTCGGTATGGATATTCCATTTACTGACGAAAAAATATTATTTTAAAAAAAATGGTAGTGCAACTTAACGATAGAATCATATTCTTGTTGGTTAACTCAACTGCTAAACTTTTAACTCGCTAACTTAACCAATTGAAACTCTTAGTTCTAAATATCCTTTAGTATATTCTTAAAAAGTATCTTTTATTCAAATGTTTAAAGATATTTACTATATTTACTTTCTAACAACTTTTAACCTAAAGATATTTTTTGTAACAAACAATATGACATTATTTTCGTCAATATCTCTACATTTCAAATGATTTAGAAAAGATATTCACCGTTTTTATCGTTCAGATTTTTATTTTATATAACTTTGGGAATAAGATTGCAGAATTTTGACGATGTGATCTTAAAATATAATATTATTTTGTTATTTTCATCATGAGATAATAGGTGTAACAAATCAGTTTTATAGAGATAATTGTTAAAAAAGATATTCGTATCACGTATATTCGAATTCAGTCTTCATAATTTTTCTTTAAAAAAAAATAAGAAAAATTCTATATAAACGAGTCTATCCTCATTTTTTTTGTACACTTCACAAAGTTATTCTTTGTTTCCATTGCCTTCGCCGTAACCATGATGAAGAGCCTCATTGTCATCGTAGCTCTCCTATGCCTCGTCTCTCTCCCAAATCCAACCGTCGGATTACAAAAGAAACTGTGGCCTAGGCCATCCGATCTAGCCAACCACAATGGAAACTTCGGTGACTCTAAGGTTGGTTGGGCTTGTTCCTCCACCTCCGATCCAAACGCTCCTCCTTCACCTCCTGGCTCCTTTCCCAATATCCCTAACATTCCGGGAATTCCAGGAATTCCTGGAATGCCAAACATTCCAGGGATCCCAGAAATACCAAATATCCCTGGACTCCCTAACATTCCAGGATTTCCAGGAGGAAGCCCGTTCCAGTCAGTTCTCGTGTCGCAGTCCAGTGAGTTAGAGAAGTGTTTGACCGGGGATAAGTCGAAAGTGGCTGAGAAATGTTTCTCGCAGATCTTTTCGAGTTGGGCAGAAAACGATTTCTCTTTGGACAAAGAGTGTTGTGAGATCGTTGTGAATATGGACAAGAAGTGTAACGCCCATCTTCACATGATGTTTAAGAGCCATTTCTTTGCTCCTCTACTTCAATATTCTTGTCACATCAAGCACGCCAAGAACTGATCGAGCGCGTCTCATACGTTTTGGATTTTCTTTTATTCTTTTAGTTTTCTGTTAGGGTTTTGTTTTGTTTTGTTTTGTCCATTTCTCATGGACATCTCTTGATTTGTTCTTTGTTTAATTAATCAAATAATTTTTTTTATAACTATTATTATTAGTTTTATCCGCAGCTACAAATTAATTTCCATTGTTTTATTCGATATGCTATGGGTTTTCCTCTCTGCTATGTCCAATCTGAAAACTACTTTGCCATTTTACATCCATTCGGATCCAACAAGGTGAGATTGAGAAAATAAAGTTTGGGCTATCAGAAGGCTAACCCGGGCCCTTTTGGGCTATACCCGGGTCACCCGTGAGGTAGACAAACCTGCACCTTACTATTATATTTATGATTTTTGTTTTCCCAACATATATTATATTTTATGGGGTTTTCCAAGCAATATATATATTTTAATACTTCATATATTAAAAGAATATAAAATAACATTTCAGAAAATTAATATTTATTATCATTTGCGTTATATTTACAATAAAATAATTTCTTGTGAAATGGATGAAACTCAAATTAAATATTTGTGTAAGATAACGTGAATATATGTTAGTTATTGTGATCAATTTCATGGTAAAAGAAAAAAAATGATGGAGTTTTTTTGTTAGTCATCGAAATTAACTAAGTTGTTTGTAGTTGAGAATATGCAGATTGGCTGATGATGAGCAAGAAAAGAATGACTGATAGATAACATCACAAAATTAATTTGAAAAATATAGTTTGTTCAAATGAGTTTCAGTAATATAGTTTTGGAATAATTGATATAGTCCGAACCTATACAAGAGTAGAAACATATTCAAAATAAATTTGTGAATTCCAACTACAGCTACTGACCAACTCCTTTGGGACCTCTTGAATTAATGCTTGTAATTGACTTTATCCCCCACATATCGAAAGAACACGTAACTAAAAACAAAAATGGAGATTTTTATTTTAAAATTTTTGGTGACGGTGCGAAACAAATCACAAATTATATATATATCGCCTCTCTTATTTATTGTGACTAAAAAGAGTCCTTTAAAAAAAACGAGAACTCAGAATATGATGAGAATGACCAGACATCATGTTTTTTTTTTTGGTTTTAGACCAGACATCATGTTGTGATCATTATAGTCATATATAGACGGTTAAATACGGCTTTTAACTTTTAAAAGCGGGATATATAGCACTATGTATTATAAGGTTTTGTACATTTACTAATTCATTGAATCAATCTGAACTTTGTATTTTTGGTTGGATGCATAATCTGTAGATATAAACCTAATTTTAAGAAGGCCCTTAAAAAAACAATTAACTGTATATATATATATATATATATATAGATATATATAGTAATAAATTTCATTAGTGACTAACATCTTTGAAAACAAACAAACAAACAAAAAAGCAGATTGTATACCATTTAAATACCATATGGTCTGAGCTAGTTATATATATGTATGCTAAATATTATATACGAATTTAATATATGTACACATATTATGTATATATATAAATTGTATACACTACTACGTATCAGTTTGATATTGAGGTGATCGAAGGGCGTTGAAACTTAAAAGAGGATGGAGAAAAGATTGTGAAGATTACACCAATCATAGAGGATATAGGATACTCACTTCCCCATTTCTGGTCCCATATTTAGTGACACTATATTTTTTGTATTTGTTAGTTTCTCGTTGCCATTTTTCATTCTTTTTTCACCTTTATCTCCCCCACATCTGCAAAGAATCTATCAAGAAAATCTTGATCTTTCAGAAAATTTATATTTATTATGTTTTACAGTTTTTAAAAATGATTTCGTTTTCACTAGTATATCCAATGAACAAATGAATAATTATAAAATGCTACAAACTTTAGTTTTAGAAAATTATTAAGTTTTTTTAATTATATTTTTGGTATGTTAGTTTTGTAATACGCTGAAAAACTAGTTCTATCTATCTATATAAACTTCAATCAAATAAGGAAAGATGCATGCATATGTATTATATTTGTATGTATATGTTTGATATGCCGATGAGCTGTAGACAGAAGAGGAAAGGGGGCAACAAATCTTCAACTTGCAAGACAAAAATAAAAGCCAAAATCTTCTATCCAAAATCAAAGCGGAAATAATAATATTCCCAATAAAGGAGAGCAAATGGGTTCAATATATTAATCATATTATTATCTTCAGTTTTTATAAGAAATTTATATCACATATAATTAATATAACGCATAGTTTTTCTATGCGATGAAATCAAAATTAGTCCAAGATCTATCTAAACGATTTACAACGATCAAATAAATAAATAAAAAAAATGAAAAATTCGCAATACAGAAAAAAAAACTTAGATCCCCAATCTTGACCAATAGATGAGTCCTCAGCCACTTAATTCCAAAAGCCCACCTCCTTCGTCTTTTCGAAACATCTTTTGAGTCTAACAAGTAAGAACCAATTGCCACCAATTCTTCCACATGACATGTCTCTTTGTCTAAGAACCACAATATACATTAGAGACCATCTTCACCTAGAACACATATTATTTATATATAGAATATAAAATTAACAAAGGTTATATATATAAGTATATTAAAGTAGATGAAAGTTATGACATAAATGACAAAGAAAGGTATATATATATATATAGCAACCATAATTTTATCTAGTCCACAAGAATACTTCTTCCTCTCAGAACACAGTTTTATTAAATAGAGAAAGAAAGAGAGTTTAGAGATTGGCCTAGGTTAAGGAGGCAGCTTACGTCGTCAACTCAAAGAATCATCATTTGTTTTCCCCATATTATCTACAATTCAAAGAGAAGTAGGATATGTAAAGAACAAGGTGAGGAAAAGAAAGTGATCATATTGTAAAGGAGCCATGATGAGAAACGTAGGGAGTTCGAGCTCCGGCGGCAAAGGGATAGTGGCGGTGGTCGGCGTTGGTCCAAAGCTTGGTCGTTCTGTCGCTCGAAAGTTCGCACACGAAGGCTACACCGTTGCCATTCTCGCTCGCGACCTTGGTTTTAGTTCCTTTCTCTGTCTCTTTTAATTATTATTATTCTTTTTATGTTGCTTTTATCTATTTTTTATCATATATTTATAAACATCCGCAAAAAAAATCTAGCAAAAATTTTATGCAAATAACTTTTTCTCGTGTTCATAAGAAATTTCTTTTTCTATTTGCCAATTTTCCTTTTCAAAAGGTTAAGTTAAAATGATTTTTTAATATATTATATATAAGGCGGCTAACATTTTCACACACATACCCAAAAACATTTCAGATTTGTTTTTCAAGATTTTGAGTTTGTACATCTGTACATCAACTATAGGCTTAACTTGTTCGTTATACATAATGGAGTAATTTTTTTTAGTGTAAATAGTTATCTCACAGAATTCAGCTTTTTGTCTTTTGATTTCTTCCTCAAACATAACTTCATAGAAAGAAGTTTATCAGTTTGGGCTACATGCTGAGTTCAATTTTCCTAGAACCAGTTATGAGTGAAAACTTTTCTAATTAAATTGAAATATTTTTCAGTTACACTTTAGTTCTACATCATGTTCGGTGATGAAAACGTTTAACTGGTTTCTATTCAATTTCAATTATAATTTTTTTTAGTCATCTTAAGCCTTTCTATTTCTTTGCTCTTCTCTCATATTTTTTTTACTCCAACTTCTTATCAATCAGATCCATAAGCTTATATATAATCATAAAACGCTGCACTCATTAAATAAAGTATAACACTTTGGTCACTCTCGTGACATGTTTGGATTGGGATAAATTGTGCAGGTAGGTTATCTGGAGTGGCGGAAGAGATAGCAAGAGAAGAGAAAGCACAAGTGTTTGCTATAAGAATCGATTGCGCGGATCCAAGAAGCGTAAGAGAAGCCTTCGAAGGAGTGTTGTCGTTAGGGTTTGTGGAAGTCTTGGTGTACAATGCTTATCATTCTTCTTCTTCTTACACAAGTCACCATCCAACTTCATTCACCCACATTCCTTTCCAATCTTTCCAAACTTCTCTTTCCGTCTCTGTCTTTGCCGCATTCCTCTGCGCACAACAGGTTGGTCTTTGTTGAAATCACAGTTATATATCTTATATTTGAACAATGTGTTTTACTTATGAAATTATATATTGCCACTTTTTTCTAAAATGGTATGGCGAGTTTAAGAGCAAACGGAAAAGAAAATAGAGTAAAGTTTATTATGTTTTCATTATGTTTTATTATCATAATTAACATATATATATGGTACAAAAAGGTTATTCCGGGGATGATGGAGAGAGGGAAAGGAACGATTCTCTTTACTGGTTGCTCGGCGTCTTTGAATGGCATTGCTGGTTTCTCCGAGCTATGTAATATCCTCTTTATATTTTTACTGTTAAACTTTATTTGAAATATTCGCTAAAAATATATTAAATATATCCATTTGAAAAAATGTGTCGATCACTCAAGAAAACTGAAACAGGCTGTGGAAAATTTGCGTTGAGGGCACTATCTCAATGCTTAGCAAGAGAATATCAAGCTTTTGGAATACATGTGGCTCATGTTATCATCGACGGTGTGGTTGGACCTCCAAGGTATGTAAATTATATGATCATTAAATTATATATATTTTTTTCAAAATTATCTAAAAAGAAAATAGGGAAAAAAGAAGAAGATGTAATTAGAACCACAATATCTGTCCAAAAGGTATTTTAACTTTTTATAGCTTCCACAAACGGCATGATTCTGATCCAAACCGACAAGATTCTACCTCTAAAAAAAAAGAATCGTTCATAAATAACTTTTTTCTTAATCGAATTTCACCAGAAAAAATGTTTCATTGATTCGAAGATTCACATACTTATTTCCATTTCCTCTTCCCTTTATTTGCAAATGAAGCCATTTCTTGAATCTTTAACCTATATATCATTATTCTATTTTCTCTGAATATATATGGTCAACGATTAAAAAGGAAATTTTTTTATTAGAGTCCCCACACCACAATGGTCCACACTATTGAGAGTTTGGCACATTAAGCATTTGTAACAGCTAAAGATACAAATAATATCGGATAAGATAAACTCTCCCGAAAATGTACTTTCAGAGAAACAAACATCCCACCTAGGGGAATGGTGGCAGAGCAATCATTCAACGTTGGAGGGGAAGATGGAGAAGGAGAAGGCGAAAGCTCGGGAGTGATGGGAATGGATCCTGATGTATTGGCTCAAACATATTGGAGCCTTCATGTTCAAGACCGTAGAGCTTGGACTCAAGAACTCGATATCCGACCATCAAACACAAGGTTCTAGTAGTTAAAATATTTGATTTGATTCTACTGGTTTCTTATATTTTATTCAATGTTCTTTTAGTCGTATGTGTGATCGTTTGATACGTATGTATATTCTTGCATTTGGAATGTACATTCAGTATGTTAAAGGGTTGGTTTATGATTGGTGTGAATGATCTATCAATCTCGTATCATAAATTTTTGGTTGTTAGTTTGCGTGACTTTAGGAATGATGTAATTGGTCTTGTCGGGTAAGGTTTGATATTTTCTTGTGGCGTTTAAGTTTAAAAGGGTACATATGAATTCGTGTTCAAATTCAGGACACACGAGAGGATCCGACAACTCATGTGAATAGACCTAAGATCTGATTACAAATAAGAAGGGACCCCCTTAAAGTAAGAACAGAAGCAATCGTCCTTTAAGTGTTGTCACGTCGAAGAACTTCTCGGGGTCCATTTTTCATAGAAGAGAGTGAAACTTTGATGATAATGAATAAGGAGTCTTACAACTTTTTTACCTTCTTAGAATAAAAAAAGAAAAGAAAGTAGTGATAAGTTTTGAATCAAGAACATAATGAGAGTTCTTTGACTAACAATAATTGAGCAACCATTGTGTTCTTGTATTGCCCGAAGAAGTGAAACTAGGCCACAAATAGTACACTTAAGAAGTTACAACTCTCTGATGAAGATATAAAGTGAGAAGAGAACAAAAATGTCCTGTCCAAACAAATTTTCGACATCTCTGGCATTAAGTTAAGAGCATGTTTAGGAACAGTGTTTATTACCTTATCAAGAGATGATCTTAGATAAAACTGCTTCTCTGCTCCTCTCTTTTATCCTGAGAAGCCGGCAAAGATCACAAGAACGAAATTATATAACCATGGAATTACTACATTAGACAGAGATTGATGCAAACAGAAATGCAACAACAACAACAGAAAAAAAGAAAGAACATACTTGCAATGCTGAGAAATGTTCGGCTAATCTAATCGTAGGCGACATTGATTACTTTAAACCCTTATCAACTACAAAGCTAGATAAGAAATGTTTATGAGTCATCAATCTTGTTTCTCTAAATGCCAAACAGAGATTTTTACAAACATATGCAAAAACTTTTACAGAGACTTAGGATGATCTCATCCCAAAAGAATGCCTATCTATGAAATTTTAACAATCAATTGTTTGTAAGAATCCATATATATAGAAGCTCAACAAGAGGACTGTTGCAAAAACGAAGAAATCAAGATTCATAAACCCTAAATTGATAAACCTTTGAGCAAACGAGTGACTTTATCTACAAGAGAGTCTTCATCTTCATCATCGCTGTCCTCATCCTCGTCGTCATCTTCTTCATCGCCGTCATCATCATCGGAATCTGAATTCGAATCCGTGGAATCATCTTCACTCCGTTCGCTATCATCCCCACTGTTCGATTTCATCCAGAATCGATCAAATAACTCCGATTTAATTGGAAATAGATCGTCGCGAAATACGCATTTTAATAATACCTCAAACTCCGATCTTCTTCTTCTTCATCATCATCTTCTTCTTCGCTAGTCTCGCCATCGGTATCATTCTCTTCGTCTTCCTCATCGGAACTATAGATATCGATGATGTCTTTCTCATCCGCCATGGAAATTTCAAAAAGCAAACGGCTTTTGAGTTCTTTTTTTTTTTTAGTAAACTTTAAAGGTTGTCGGAGCCCTGAGGGAGACTCCTTAACTGGATCCACTTGTCTGTCGTACTTACAGTTGGATTAAAATGAGTTCTGTTGGGATCATTTTTTAACGTAATTAATTATAATCCCCTAAAAGTTTTTCTCTGTATAGAAATTAATATTCATTTCAAGTAAAAAGAAAATGTTAAAGTTGCATATTATAAATGATAAAATGGTACCTATATAAATAGAAGTGAAAATGTAACCTTTTTGTTTTATTAAATGTCTTCCTAAAAATATATTCAACTTGATATTCTTGTAAATTGACTTACCAAAATTTATCATTTAAAAGTTGTTTAACATTTATGTTACCTATCATTTAAAAGTTGTATCAGTTTATTCTCTATGTAAATTTTGTGCGCAAATGCAAAATCGAGGGCTAAACACTTTCCCTCTCCAAGATCAGAACCAGCCTATAATCTTCAGGTTTATTTAACTAACATTCAACTTCCAAGCTCTTGTGAGATTGAAGACTCTTAAAGTTGGGTGGTTAGGGATGTTAAGTATCAAAGCTTAACATAGACAAAACCATAGGCTTCTTCAGTTTGGTTCAAATGCGAAACTCCAAAGCATGCATTTCTTGTGTGGATTGCACAACTAGATCAACTTCCGACAAAAAGCAGATTAGTTTATTTTAATTTATGTATCATATATATATCTTAATCATTTATACATGTGATTTTCAATACGTGGATTTAAATCAAAGTGATAATACAGAAGCATTAACACAATTATCTAGCTTAGGCTACGACATGTTTAAAGTTAATATATAAATGGATCATTTTTAAAATCGAAAATTAAATGAATAAAATTCGAAGAAGTTAGAGAATCTATATTTGGAAAGGTTTAACTATTTTGATGCTTTTCAAGACATGAGACTTTCAATTTAAAAAATAATAAGAGATAAACAATCGGAGAATAAGACTTGTGTCAAAATCCAAATCTAGAAGTAATGTCAGAAACATCATCAATCGTCATAAGTTACCAGATTTAGAAAATATCCTTATCCTCTACAAACTAACACACACTTCTCTTTTAGCTACACTCTTTTTTTTTCTTCTCAGCTTTCATCACAAAAGGCAAAGCCATATTATAACCCAATTGGTCCAAAGCTCTTGGGAGAGAAGAGACCTCAGACAAATCTCATACATATTGGGAACTTTCTAAACCCTTCTAATGAGCTTTGATAGTGCGGCTAGACACACCATGTAACAATTTCACAAACCCCAGAAAACTAAGCTTTCCATCGGTATGCCTAAGCCAATCGTGAAGCACTGCATGAACCGGTACAGATGGACCAAGACCAAGTTCCTGAAATAAGTTTAACCGATGAGTTAATTATAACATTTTCAAAGACATAAAACACACAGGTTTTTCTACATCGTGTGATAAAAGGACGGACCGAAGCGAGTTCATCGATCATGATGGGTCGGTTTCCTTCCTTTTCGAAAAGCTCATAAGCACAACGAGCGTGTTGTTCCCATCGATCAAGAGCTTCTAGCTGGTGAACACTCAATGCCGCTGCACAGAACTCTTCAAAGTCCATTCTTCTATATTGAAGAGCACTCAGCTACAGATAGTCCAAAAAGATGCAATTCCCAAGTCAAATTGTGCGATTTCAAACATTAAATTGTTCAATGTAAGGCTCTTACTTGTGCTAAGAATTCAGGTATACGCGAATCCTTCATTGCGTCTGTTGCCATTTTCATCAGAGCCTAACAAAGAGAGTTTGAGCCAGTGTCATGATAATAACCAAAGCATACCAAACTTCACCAAGATGGAAGGTACAAAACTTACCGATTTTATGTTTTCTAGACTTATCGTTCCGTTCTTGCTAGGTTCTAGTAAAGCAAACTGCTCCCTCAGATAAAACAGTTCATCAACCGTCAGTGTTTTTGACAAGGCCTGCAAGAAAGTGGCGAATGGTAAGCAAAAACAGAAACACCAATTTAAGTAGACATACTGAAGAAAAAGATGATCCACTAACCCTTAATGCAGCTTTACGGAGAGATGATGATCGTAAATAAGCTCTCATAAGTTTGAAAACCAGAATATCTAATGGAACCTTCGCGTCATTTGAGTCCTTTATCCATGGATGGCCTGAAATAAATGGAAGATTACTATCTTTTCACATTCAAACAATTTTGTATGCTTTCTAAACTTACTTAAGGCTTGAGCAGCTGTTAATCTTTTACGCGGGTCTTTATTAAGCAACCGCTTCACAAAATCTCTTGCCTCTGTAGATAGCAAAGGCCAAGGAGGGTCGTCGAAACTCGGGTCTGCTTTTAGAACAGCACGAAAGATTCCTGATTCTGTCCTAGCCCAAAACGGTCGACTTCCACATAATAGAATATACACTATCACACCAACACTCCAAATATCAGCTTCTGTACTGTAAGATCTATGTAGAACTTCAGGTGCTACGTAGTAAGCACTACCAACAATGTCGTTGAGCCTCTCGTCTGCAAATGGGATCATCACAGTATACACACAAATGTTGGTCTCTAGATTGTGGTATTTAAGTAGAAGAGTATGAGTCATTTGAGGACTTTTTACCTGGTCTCACGTAATCTGACAAACCAAAATCTATTGCCTTAAGTTGAGAGGTGTCTTCTTTTGAGGTAAAAAGAAAATTCTGATCCAAACAGTTTAAGTAACATCTTAAGATCGCGATGAACATCAAATGCGTAAGTAGAAATTAACAGATTTGATCACCTCGGGTTTGAGATCTCGGTGGACAACACCTTGGAGATGACAAAATGCAACCACATTCAGTATTTGTATCATAACAGTCTTTGCATCCTCCTCCGTGTACTTCCCACCTCTGCACAGATTACACCACCACGTTCAATAAAGACGATCCCCAGACTACAAAAACAAACCTACTTCTGAAGTGTATGATCCCTTTACCTTGAGAGTATTCTATCCAAAAGCTCTCCTCCTTCACATAGCCTGAAGCAACAAAGATACAACAAGCCACTTGTTAAGACTCTCCAACGCTGATTTTGGAATAAAGTCACAGGTAAAAGAGAGCTTACTCCATCACTATATAGACATTATCATGATCTTCATACGCATCATAGAAATGAGGAAGGTTGTTATGACCAGACAAAGCTCTCAATATCTTCACTTCTCTCCTCACATCTTCAATGGCAATAGCCGTCGTCATCTACACAACAAATTACAAAAACAATCAATCCAAACATTAAATCTGATACAAAGCATCAACCAAACTGAAACTGAAAAGCTTTTGCAGAACATATCACATTGAATAATTCGCAAGCATCATCAGATCTCGTCACTACAAACCAAAAAGAAACAATCAAAAATCACTAACCTTTGCTTTGGGAATAACCTTAACAGCGACTTGTTGTCCTTTGTTATCACCCTTCTTAAACTTAGCAGCACAAGTGTATCCAAAATGACCACGACCAACTTCGTCACCGAGCTCGTACTTGCTCGAGAAACTCTTTGAGAATCCAAAGCTTTTATCCAAACCCACTCCTCCTCCTTCCGCTTCGCTACCTTCCGGGATCGCCGCCGAATTCGGCTTCACGGACCCGTGCCGTCTCGCGAGGACAGCTCTGATGTGTTTCGCCGGAGACGGAGGCGGAAACGGTCTCTTGAAGAATCGTTTCGGCGTGGAGTTTCCACTGGCGTTATTAGTCGCCGGAGATCTTGCCGGAGTCTTCTTGGAGAAGAAGTAGTGAGCCGGACTCGGACTGTAAAAGGGGAAAAACGGAGATTTATTCCCCTCATTGTTTGCTACAGAGTGATCATCGCCGTCGCCGATAGGGTTTCCTCCGTTGACGGAGGAGCTCGAAGAAGGAGGAGGCTTGGCGGATTCTGATGCCGGAAGAGGACTGTTCCCGGCCTGAATTCGCCCAGAATTTGGAGAATTCGGACTAGGATGAGGTTTCGAAGTACAGAGACCCATCAAGAATCTCTCGCATCAAACAGATCAAAATCTCAAGAGTAACATTTTTCGAAATCAAACAGCTCAAAGAAGAGAATACGAACAAACCCAGAAATCGAAACAACAAGAAAGTTTCAAAATTTCAAATCTTGTAAACGAGAAACTGGATTTTTGTTTTTTGTTTCCTCACTCTCTTCCTGAATTTATATTTTGGGAAACTGTAGTTTTTTTTTTGCTTCTTCTTCTTTGGAATTGTCTCCTTTGTCGATGGCGAAAGATTTGGATCCAAGAGAATGAGTTAAAAGAGAAACGACGATACGTTCGCTTTTTAAAAAGAAAATTACATTGAACAACTACTAATTACAATTAACTAGTGTTTTAAATCGGTAAACTAAATTACTAATTACTAAATTTGAACGCAGCTTACGGTACAAGTGAACAATTATACATCGTAATATTAACAAAATTTATATTTTTTTTCTTTTCTTGGTGGCATAATAAGTACGAGTATATAAAAAAGACAAAGACCGAACTAGAAAATAGGAGAACTCGATGAAAATTTTCCATTTTTAAATAGTCTGTGAATAATCTTACGCCGATGTATAATGTTTCTTGTGTACTTTGTAATGAATATAGATTTTGATATTATCCCAATCAAGAAATAAAGTCTAACTAACTTCATTAACTACTATAGTTTTATTTGAATAAGTTATGTGGCAAGTGAATTGATTGGAAAATTTAATAGACATTGACAGGGTATTGTATTATTAAGACATTATACAGATGCATTTAAAATTCTGCCAACTCTTGAATGTGTACAAGATTTTCTATTCGGTTAACCTTTTTTGGTAAGGCCGCTAATAGTAACTTTAATCATTGATAATTTCATATTATGGATTTAGCTCGTATCAGCTTTTTTTTAATGATTTTCATCTGAAAAAAAAAAGATTACTGAAATATGTTATAATTTTCAAAGTAACATTTCCATTGTTTTAGCACATAAGATATGAAAACAAATATGTGATTGATAGAAAGACAAAATAAAAAAATTTAAATAAAAAATTTATCAACTAACAAAAAAAGTTTACATATGATCATCTAAAACAAAAGCAAACAAGCATTATAAAAAACATTCATTTTTCTTTTTTTTGGTTTCCGGCGGCTTTTAAAATAGATTTTTCGTTTAATCAATGTTCGAAACATCTTCGTCCTCATGATTTTTAGTCTTTTCTTATGTTCTTTATAGCTTGTACAACAGCGAAATAAAATATGTTTTCACACTTTTTTTGTATATTCGCCGATATAGAGTATAGTGAAAAGATTGGTCCGATCCACAAAAGAAGATTCAGTGGCTTAAGGTGGTTGCGTGTCTTTTATATCCTTCAATTGAGTTGCAGACGTATTAGTGGTTGCTTCATTTGTGTTTGGTTGTTTGGTAGTCTGGATCGATTCAAATGTTTATTAGGGTTAATAGTTATTTTATCAACGAAATCGTATATGGTTGAGTTACGTGTGTCGGCTTTAGTGGTATGGTAAATTTATTTTTCTGGTTTGGCTTTGTTGCCGGTTCTTGGTTTGACTTTTCTGTTTCTCGTAAGTTTTCGAAATTGTGAGTTTAATTAGGTTTTGGTATGGGGTTCGTCATCCGGATGTGTATTTGTTGCAGGAGAATTTACTTGTCCATCTCCGAGACTTCTTCTTTTTCTCCAAATTTCTGCATCGCAGTAGTTTCGTCTTCCAAATCTTCTTTTGCGAAAAAATAACCAATTTTTTGTTGGTAGATGTCTAAGATCGGTATGCGAATATCCATATATAAAAACTGCTTATATAGTGTTTTTTCCCTTCAAAAAATCAAAATTTCTATACTTTAGTCTTTCTTATTGGTCTAGTTTCCTTTCATTTGATCCTCCTTCTATCATTGTCCTCCTTATTCTTATGAGTGTTTCTAAATGGCTTGTAGCTGGATATGTTCAGTTTAGTTTTGCCTCTTCAGTTTGGTTCAGTTTGGGACTTCTCGAATTCATGTCTTTCAGCTTTTCTCCGTCATCTATCAGTTCTATGAATCAGTTGTGAAAGCAGATAGATTTAGTGTTTCAGTTTGGTATCATAGTCTTATAGCTACTTATCAATCAATATTTTTCTTCAATATAATTTTTTTT